>JAMALP010000002.1:75664-1275664 GCA_023627985.1 Cutaneotrichosporon sp. PT3311B | reverse complement strand
CCGGCCGAATCGCCAGTTTCCTCCTATGGTGCATGGCCACACAGCATCTTCCAACGACTCAGCGTGTCACGTCGACATGCCGCTCTCTGGCTGCTTCGTCTCGGGCGTTCTTTACTCAACGCGAGGCAACACAGGTCCGAAACGGGCCCGAGCACAACACCAAGCGTCCAGGATGAGACATCTCAGCTTCCGAGACGGATGTTCTGGCCCATCCGAAAGAGGTATGGGCCTGGCAAAAGGATAAAACCTGTACCCGACGAAAGAGAATCGGAGAGTCTGCCTTGCCGCGACGGCGCAGCAGGGTGTAGGGTGTAGCCCCTAAGATCTAAGGCTCGCCCGAGTCGGGCTGACCGCAACGCGTTGGACCTTCTTAGGTGCGTTACTAGTCACGGACCGAGCTTTAGCTCAACGGTCGGACAAGCGCAGTGTAAGTCGTTATTGAGAAACGCCGTCTCGGTGATACCTCAAACGGCAGGTGTGTCCGGTGCAGCAGGGTGTGAAGACGTAACGAACCAGGTTCGCCGAGTCGGGCGCACTTCAGTGTGTGCGACCAGCCTGGCTGCGTCACAAGTCACAGCCCAAGCTCCTGCTCAACGGTCGGACAAGCGTAGTATAAGTCCTTACTGAGAAATGCCGTCTCGGCGTTACCTCAAACGTCAGGTGTGCCGGCGCAGCGAGGTGTAAGGAGGTGAACAACCTGGCTCGCCGAGTTGGGCCCACTGCCATGCGTGTCACCAGCCTTTCTGCGTCACAATGCAGTGTGAGCTCTAGCCCCACGGCCAGATACGGCACAGCGTCATTCGCTGCCGAGAAACGCCGTCTCGGCGCTCTGCTCAATGCCCAACTCAAGACGAAACTGAGAAACGCCGCACCGGCGTTTAAAGTTACTCCAACAGGGACGCTTGGTGTGAAGCGAAACAATTCGGTGAACTCGATAGACGTTTCTAGACGCCTGACATGAGTTTTCCCGACTCGGAATGGCATTCGATGTCATGCGAGCGCGTCCCATGCGATGTCGTGGGATGGCCGTTCCCCACGGCTTTGCACGACCGCAACTAGGCAGTGAGAAACACATACGGGCTGTCGGATCTTGCGACCCATGTTACACGACGTGGGAATATCTTCATCCGGCACGGAAGTCTCCACGACCTCGCTTGCAGGTTACCGAGATACTGCTCTACGGTGGCCGTCCGAAATCGAGCCGCACCGCAGGCTTGTGCAAACTTGCACAACTACAAGGAGGCGGCAGAAACACGTCCGGACTGTCTGGTCTCGCGACACGGACCGTATACTGCGGGAATCTGTCCACCCGGCCGGCACGGAAATCTCCAGCAACTCGCTGGGAGGTTACCGAGATACATCTCTACCCCGGCCGTCCCGGTAATGCGATGTTGCGCCGGACCGCACATTGCGTAACGGCGCCGTTTCAGCGGTGCCGCTGACGTGCGATACGTCGCGTCAGCATTGTAGCGACGGCCATCGCTGGTCCTGGTGCGCACAGGCGGAATGATCGGCTGTGTGATCGCCAACTCAAAAGTTGCTGGGTTCTGTGCGAATGACGTCGGGTGTTCACTTTGATCGTGGAGGAACAGGCCAGCCAGACTTCACGCTCCAGAACCGAAGGCCGGACAGCGATGATGTCCCACTTGCGGCCATTTCGGTGGCCATACTCGCGGGCATTCACATAACCGCTGAACACGCAACTGCCCGCTCCTCCTTGCAGTTCGGCAGATTGCGGCAAAGCGGGCCGTACTTTGCCGCCGGCACAGAACGCAGCGGGGCCTGAACCCGGCTTTGAAGGCGTTCAAGGAGACGCTGTGGAGTGATTATGACATGTACAGCGGAGTACACAGCGGACTTCTTGGCGGTGACGGGATACTACGACGCCGGTCGGCGCCCGTTAGAGTGCCATAGGCGCCCGAGTCATCTTCCACATCTCACCTGTAGCGTTGATTCGCTCAAGCTGTTGATAATCGCGCTGCAGGTTGTACATGTGATTGCTTGGTAGAGTTGAGGCTAATGCACAATTCCGGTCCGCCATAACACGGCCCGGGTGGAGCTGTCCGGGTGGAGCTTGTTACTCCACAGTGAAGGTTCGGTCGTTTGAGATAGATCTGGACGCCAGACCACAGAGTACAGCTGATTGCCTACTGCAAAACGTCACCCGGACGCCGGACCGCAATGTACAGCTGATTGCCCATCGCCGCGTCTCATGACCTTTCCTCGTGATCACTGGAATCAACGAGCTTGACTCGTGCACTTCACAGTTCCGACGGCCAAGCCGGTCGCGATCGGGCAGAACATCGTTATCTTTAGCCGGGCCGGTGTTGGCATGGGTCCAGATCTTCGCGGCAATCAACATTCCGACGTTCCCAATGTGGCGACCTATCAGAGCATTCGATAGCAGCCACGCTCAAGGCTGGTTGGTCACGTTCACGACAATATGGCGCAGCTCCACGTTCAGATGACCCATGTTTCGTCGCATGACCCGGCTGGAGCGGTTACAGCAGGCAGGATCGGTTCTGGGCATCACGCGGTGGTCTGCACGTTTTGAAATGTAGATCGCGTAGTGGGCCGAGTCGAGCTGAATATCGTTTCGGCAAAGTCACCTGCACCGCGAGTGCGCAGCGACCCCGCCGGTGATCACGCCCGGATAGCGAGTTTTGCAAACGTGCTTTGGTGATGAAGGCGGTGTTGGAGCGGTATCGCAAATGCGTCTGGATGGATGAAACATGCGATCCACTCGGCTCGCTTGGCATCGGTTGCGCCGGCACGAGCAACGCGCACGCACTGCACGTTGGCTAGTGGGCACTTTGTGTTGCGTCAGTTGACCGGCTGCGGCGCGTCGCGTTGTTGGTGCACGTGAACACACGGTGACCCCCGGCCACCTGCGAGGTCCTCGATCTCGATCCGCAATCTCGATTCTCAGTGGTCACACGGCGCACGCGCATACCGTGACTGCGTTCCCGAGTCACTCTAAACCAAACAGGCCCCGCACATATGCAATGACACCCACGTTGGTGCCACTAGCGCGCACGTGAACACCTCCCAGATAAGAGGTATGAAGCAAATCATCGATGATCTCCGACTCGGCGTGGTCCCCGACGGGCCTAGACTTTGGCCAAAGCGTCATGTGACGAGTGGAGCAGGTGGCGCTTCTCCACTCTGAACACCACCACTCACTATCTTTTACAGATTGGTGCTGCATGTGATTCCAGTGCCCACCTCGTCTCCACACGAGACACGCAGGCCCGAGCCAATCTAATCGGTCCCCGCGGGGTTGAACGTGTCACACCGGCAACAACCCAGCTCGCCATCAGTTTGGAGCGTGGAGCACGGGCTCGATTGTCAACAATCCTTATCTGTTGGAGATCGAGGCGCACGTGTACACTGTTGCGCAGTCGATCTTCGATCCACGCCAAGGATGGCTGCACACAGCTCCACAAGCTCCACCCGACACGGGTATCGTTTGGGCAACGGTTAAGCTTATCTGACAACCACCGAAGGAGCTTTTGGTGATCGGGTAGACAAAAGTTGTCACGAGAGCAAACGGATTTGGCATTGCTCCACACTGCGGCGCCCGCCATCGCCATCAGAGTGTCCGGCACGGAGCAGCCGACACGAACCGATCCATGAGCGCTCGTCGCATTCGCCAGAAATCGCGCACCCGGACGTCGCCGTGCGGAGTGTTACCGGCACGAGACGCGTTTCCCGACGACGAACGGAGTTTGTGCTCCAAAAGTCGCCACTGTGCTCCGTGATGGCGCCCGAGATCGGGTTAGCGGACAAGTGAGGTCGGCAGCTGTAGAGTCAGCCAAGGTCAGCTGTACAATCATTGCCGTGTCGACTGCCGGTCACAACGCCGCCGGGCTGCTCGTGACACGGTCATTCCCGCTGCCTAGTGCCGCAGTGTAAGCCGAGTGCAACAATGTCGAGATCACATGAATGTCTCAAGCACAGGTCCTCTCTCAGATTGTGCTCTGACTGCAATCTCGGGGCCAATGACACTCTCGCGGTTCGTGGATGCGATCTCAAGAGGTCAAGCCCTAGTTTTCGGCCGGCGACATATCCATCTCTGGCTATAGTCGTAGGCTGGTTAAAGGTTCAGATGAGCTAGGAGAGCCTGGCTGTGAACAAGTGTGTGTGAGAGGCATCGTACGCCCTCGTTGGAGAGGAGGTCGCTGTGACCCTACCATTTGAGCACTGCAATCTTCGCAACGCTTATGGGCATGTTTGTGCGGCTTAACTACGGCCTCGGCGCATAGATTGTGCTACTGTATAACTTGCTGCGGTCCGTGATGATGGCTACCTGAAGTGAGACCTGGGGGCCCGCATCGGCGCTGTCGTGACACCACATGGTCGCGTCGACGATGCTACACGCGCTCTGGCGTGCTATCATGTCGTTCAACTAACATCCACTGACAGCGGTATGGGGCTCACAGTCTCGCCGTACACTCCAGAATGGAGCGACGCGTACGAGGCAATAGCGCGGTCGCTGGCGCGTGCGCTGACCGACGTGACGATAGACAGCGTCGAGCACGTCGGCTCCACGTCCGTGCCGGGTCTAGCAGCCAAGCCAATAATCGACATCGACGTCGTCGTGCAGCCTGAGCACATGCAGGCAGCGCTATCCGCGCTCGCAGACGCGGGGTACGTACATCGCGGCGACAGGGGCCTGCCCGGTCGCGAGGCAGTAGCGAACCCCCCGCTGGGCGACGGCGAGATACCGCGTAACATCTATGTGTGCGTCGCTGGGTGTGCACCGCTGCGCAACCATCTCGCAGTCCGCGACGTGCTCCGTTCCCGGCCCGACCTTCGTGACGAGTACGCCGCGACCAAACTCGCCCTCGCAGCAGACCCACAGATGGACATTTTCCGATACCTCGAGGGCAAGAGCGCTGTGCTCCAGAAGATTCTGCGCGCCGCTCCGCCGAATACCTTTACCGACGCGGAGCTGAAGGATATCCTTGCGTTGAATACCAACCCGGATCAGATGGTTGCAAGGGCGAGAGTGCCCAACCCCCCACCAAAACCCACGAGCGACGCTCAAGCTGCCACTTGAATGTGGCGAGGCGAGGCGAGAACTGCAGTACGCTATGTGTGCGCGAGCCCCGCCCTGTGTAGTACAATGATCAGTCTGATTCGCGCTTTGACAGCGCGGCTCGCCCTTCCGTATACTGGCACACCAAGGCCACACCCAGATCCCCTCTCGCAAAGGACACAGATTGCTTGACGCCACTGAGGCAGCCCAAATGACACCGCTCGCTGACGCGCGGCAAGCACACATAAAGGTGGAATGGTAACGGAAGTTGGGCGGCGCACCTATCGCCAAACACGGACTGATCAACACAACTCCATGGCACAACAGTACACGAGAGGCGCTTGCCACTGCAATCTAGGGCGTCTCTTGACAACTTCAGTGCATCACGGGCGCTTGCTCTGTGCAAGAATGGCGCTTGCTTTGGCCATAACCTTTTATTGCAGCGGTTAGAATCATGTTGCCGCTGAAGCAGAGGTCACGCGGCGCGACGATGGTATGCGATTGTACAGACATAGACGTTGCAGCCGCCAGGAAGCGAGAAGACAGTCAAATCTGGCTGAGGATTGGCCAACTGTAGGCGCTCGGGCATGTCCTATCTCTGCTGCCTCGTCTGTTCAGATGCCAAGGCGGTCAGTTGACAGAACAAGTACAGTTGTTGCCGCCTACAACGGCATGTTCTAGCCACCATGGCGCCGTAAATAGGGATCAGTCGGCAACTCCGAGCTTGAGCGTCACTGTCTCGGCTGCGATCTGCACCCGAGTCGCCCACTCTGCATTGCTCTTGTGATCTCTTTCTTGGCGTCAAGCTCCGCAGAACATGCCGATGTGGTCGTTAATCTGTGGAGCCTCATTGGCGCCCCGCGCGGAAATTGGCCGGGGAGGCTTGATTCTCCACATGTATCCAAGATCCCAGAGTTTGGTACAATCTCTTATTGGCCTAGCATTCGCTTCACTCTAACCGCTTCTCAACATAGCTCTATGTCACATGCTCATCTCGGTGGGCATTCTATATCTGATCCGCAAACAGCATGGAGGCTCGTGCATGCTTGTGCTTGCCGCTATCAGTTGCTTGTCATACGCCGTGTCGCTTAGCTCCAGTTTCTGACTGGCGAATCGTTGACGAGGTGTCAAGTGGTTCAAAGAGGCGTGCTCGCGCCACTTATCACTGTGACTTGTGTCTACTTGCGGGTCAGTGGGCAGTGAGAAGTGTGCGTTCGCCGGTGTATGGCGCGCGGTGCAAACTGGTCGGTATCATGTATCACCCAAAAGGCAGAGACACGCCAAACGAACGCCGTGTCAGGTGCCTCCGGCGAAAGCCCGGTTGGGAGAAACACACGTATGACCTCTGTTACTCTTACTCCAACTACATCGTCTCACAGCCACAACTGTGACCAACGACCAAATCGCCGCGCGCACGCAAGAAAAATGCATCTTACGCATGCTTTTGTTGTGTAGCAAGCGAGTCGAACGGATTCTCCGCTAAACGAGTGCGGCGACGAGCTTAGACACCGCCGTCGCCGGCGTAAAGTTAGTCAGCGGCGACTTCGGCGCTCTCGGTCCGAGTATCTATGTACTGTTTTGTCGCATTGAGGGAGGTGTCAACGTCGACCAGAGTCGTTGACCGTGGGATTCTTGGTGACCAACGTTGCTAGACCCCACCTATGTCCGCCGTTTGCCACCCAGAACGCGAGTCTCGACCACCTCGGCACGCGACATGATGTCACCTATGGTGTCACCTCGTCGGTCGTCATTCCCCCGATGCATTCGGGCGAAACCACAACAATAATTGTGGTGCGTTGCAGACGCGACGGTTTGCTAGGCGCAATAGAAACGCGAACATATAAGTCATTGGCACCTCTCTGCCAATGTAATGTCCACGACTTGAGAGACCATGACCACAGCAGAGCCACTGTTTTCCACCATTGCGGCGTGCCCAGCGGTGGCGCGGACGCAGCGCAGGCGGCTGGTACGCGACCCCCTCTCCGTGCTCGACGAGTACGCCGCCTTTGAGACCATCGACAAGCTCGAGCTACGCGACCTTGCGGCTGCCGTCAATGTGTCGCACTCCTGGTCCGAGCTGATCGAGACCAGTGGCGCATGGAAGAAGCAATATCTTCGCCTGCCGCTACTACCGGCCGAGAAGTGGCGTCACACCGGTGCGACGTTTCCGCAGGTGGAGCCGCCGCGCGACATACATGTCGGCCTCGGGGGCGACCTGGACGAGTCGCCTGATGACAAGGACGACACGACCGACTGGAAGAGGCTAAGTGCGCTGCCGGTGAGGCAACGCTGACAGCAGGCCTGACACACCTTGCCACTGAGGCGCGCTGGTCCGAGGGCCGAAGCACAATCCGTAATGCGTCGCTGCCCCAGGGCGGGTTCCTCCAATTTGCAGGCATCGACGAGGGCAGCGACGCGCTCATTTTCGTAGAGCTCGCCTTGACCATTGAGATTGCGGACCTGGAGGAGCCGACGCCGCTGCCAAGCATCGGCGGACCGTCGCGGCTTCACGTCGTCGACAGGACGACGCTCGCTGTGCGTGAATCGTACCCCGTGCCCCATGGACGTGGTGCTTCATTCGGCACACGTCCAAACATTGGCCTGTACATCAATCGTCCGATAAACGGGCACACTGTAAGCTCGTTTATCCCGGGCTACACCGCCGACCGCTTCGCACTGCAGAGGAGATGCCTCAACACGTCGCCGTTCCAGCCTCTGCTCGGCACCGAGATGCGCACCGCGCGCGACCGCGTCTTCCCCTTTGTCGACAATGCCGAGGACTCTCCGCGACTCATGACTGCGCAGATGTTCTTCCGCGGCGGCGACGACGACGCACAGGACGCGACGCTTTACCTGTCGCACGTCAAGGCGCACGACACGCTCGCGGCCGTGTCAAAGGTTCCCATGCGGATCCGTGACTCCCAGGTGAGTGGATTTTCCCGACGCGGCTGACCACAGTTTGACGTCCTGATGGACGACGAGTTCATTATCGTCCCCACTGGTTCCCAAGTGGACGTGTACACTCGCGCCGGGGAGCACATCCTTACGTATCTTGCGGATGAGCAAGGGGAGCAACAGCGACGGCTGGCTGGGACATTGTACGAGATCCCGCACCAGGACATTTCTCAGAAACGATACACGCCTCTTCCGGGCAGTCCTCGGGTAGTGACGCCCCCGTCGGCTTCGCCGGGCACGGCCAAGTCGCTAGCAGCTGGAGGACTGCGGCACGGGCAGAGTGAAGCTGAGAACGAGAGTTTCCAGCACACTGTGGACGCGGTGTTCTGGGACAGGCCCGGCCCGCAACTCGCCGAAAGTGTCCTGCGCGACGGCGGCACCTTTACTACTGGAAGCACGCTGTACATCCAATTCATGGGCACCGGCACAGTGGTCATTCCAGAGTACCGTCGTGTGTTCAGGGAAGCCGCAGCGCGTCCGTGGTCCCAGCGGGCCGAGTACGTCGCAGACCATGCTGTTGCTCTAGCTGCGCCAGTTAGCTCGGTGTTCGTGGCGCATGGCGAGCGCTTCGCCATTTGCCAGGTGAGCTAAACCATTGAGACCGAGCTGACACCAGCCAAACGAGATCCACCTGTTCAACGTCGCCGACCTCCCCACCATGCCGCTGGGCAAAGGCGATATTGGTCCACTTAGAGGCAAGACGATTGTCGGACACACGAACGATGCGCGATATCTCAGCCGCATGTCGCCGCTGGGCTTCCAAATGGACTCGCGAGCGATTTACGAGCTTATCGACGTCGGTGACCCACTCAGCGGCCTCGCCATTCCCCGATACGGCGGCTACCGCCTTCCACGGTGTATGTCGCCAAAGCAAGGCAGGACTGACGACCAGTTGGCCTCCGGGTGTTTTCATTTGAGCCAAAGGCGTGATTGCCCCTCAGTGGCCCAACGCGCCAAACGACATGTAGAGTCAAGACTTATTGTAGAACATGTACAGCCCAGAGTCGTTGTATACCACTTGTCTGTGACCATTACCATGCATGCAGTATGCTTATGCACCTGCACATCCCAATTGAAGTTTGACTCATGAGACTTGCCTCACGGGTGGACCACCTCCACCGACGAATTTGCCACCATGATTATTCAGCTCCTGATTTCGGCAACAGCCCAAGTCACTCCTCATTTTGCATCTTCACTTTTCCACTCCAATAAAACACACCAATCACCATGTCGCCAGTCGACGCTCTCGCAGGCGGAATGTCGAAACTGGGAAGCGGGACAACCGGTGCAGCGAACGCCGTTACCCCAAATGGAACGTCCGCAGCCACGGCAAACGGTGCAGCGTTTGGAGCTGTGAACGGAACGGCAAACGGGACAGCAAACGGAACGACGAACGGAACAGCCAACGGGCGGCCAGAGGACGCGCCGGAAGATGCACCAGAACACTGCCCCGTACGTATAGCTCTTACATTGTGATGAGTCGCTGCTGACGGTGTGTGTCTCGCCACCGATCTCCACCATCTTTGCTACCTCTGCCCACCTTTTCGCTGTCTTCACGTCCGACTACAGGGGCCATCGTCTGAGGAAGCGGGAAAGGCAGACGCATGCGAGGGATGTCCAAACCAGTCCGTGTGCGCCGAAGGGCCGAAGGGACCCGACCCGGACTTGCCCCTGATTCGCGCGCGCATGGCGGGCGTGAAGCGCAAGATCCTCGTGTTGTCGGGTAAAGGCGGAGTTGGCAAGTCGACCTTCACTGCGGCGCTGGGGTGGGCGCTTGCGGCCGACGACGAGCTGCAGACGGGTATTATGGACGTGGACATTTGCGGGCCGAGCATCCCGCTGTTGACCGGTACGGAGAACGCGACAGTGCACACGAGTGCCGAGGGCTGGTCGCCCGCGTACGCGACCGACAACCTCGCCGTCATGAGTATTGGGTTTCTGCTGCCGTCGCGCGCCGACGCCGTCATTTGGCGAGGACCCAAGAAGAACGGCCTCATCAAACAGTTCCTCAAGGACGTGACGTGGGGCGACCTCGACTATCTCGTTGTCGACACACCACCGGGCACCAGTGACGAGCATCTCTCCATCGTGCAGTACCTCGCCGAATCTGGCGTCGATGGAGCTGTACTTGTAACGACGCCCCAGGAAGTCGCTCTCCAGGACGTGCGCAAGGAGCTCGACTTTTGCAAGAAGGTCGGTCTCCCCGTCCTCGGCCTCGTTGAAAACATGAGCGGCTTTGTGTGTCCCTCTTGTAAAGGCGAGTCGGACATTTTCGTGGCTACGACAGGCGGCGCAGAGGCCATGGGCAAGGAACTGGGAATCGAACTGCTCGGCAAGGTACCTCTCGACCCGCGAATTGGCGATCTCTGCGACCAGGGCGAGAGTTTTCTCGACGCATACCCCGACAGCCCCGCCACAGGCGCTTACCTCGACATTGTCCAGCGCATCCGCGAGAAGCTCGGCGATGCCTAAGACCGCTCACATCCTGACCATTCGACACTCTTATCACTTGCATGTAGCTTACAGATGTACATTCCAGGTTTTACCGTTTCACTACCATTACAGGTTATTTTGATTTACTGACCACTGGTCATTGCATGTTTGGGTGGGTGTAGGGGTTATTAGGTATAGGTGCAGAGATCTTGAGTCGCTCTGGGAACGGTTTAGGTGTGCGACGGCGGAGGAACCCACGCCAGCGGCGTCCAAACACGTGAGTTTTCTTGGGTGTAGGGGAGTAGAACTCCCTAGCACTATTGCGATAAGGATTCTGTGGCGTACCGGGTCGTGGAGAGTTCTGCGGCGTTTGCGCCGGAGCTGCCCCCGATGGTTTGGGACTTGGTGGCCCGCGCTGAAGTGGCTTTGGGCTTGGGGGCTGCCTGGGGGGTGAGTTTGGGCTTGCGGACGGCCCTTGAGGTGACCTTGGGCTTGGATGTTTCCGGCGGCTTGGATGCGGTGACGGGCTGCTAGCCGACGGGCTTGCAGATGGGCTTGAAGATGAGCTCGCAGACGGGCTGGCAGAGGTTGTTGCTGAGTCTGGCTTATCAGTTCGCTTTGCCCTCTGCTTGACTGTGTCTCCTCTGGGCTTTTTCTCCGCTGAGTCTGGCTTGTCGATTTGCCTCACCTTCCGCTTGACCGTGTCCGTTTTGTCCCTATTCTCTGCAGACCGAAGTTTGCTTCGGCTACCTACGCGTCGCAGCGAGGCTTTCGTCCGAGGTGGCACGGAGCGGAGGTTCACTGGCTCTGAACGCGGGGTGGGCATGCGATCGTCCAGGGGCGTAAACGATGCGGACTTTGGGGGAGATGGCGGAGGCACCTTTGGCTCCAGACGGGGCGAATGCTTCTTGTCATGTCTGGGAAACTCTCGCGCGGTGGTTTCCTGCTCAGGAGATCTCTTCGGAGAAGCGTATGGGTTCGGGGCTGGCGCCTGTACCGGCGCAGGTGTCCCTTCAGGCCTAAAGGTGCTGGGATCTAGACTACATGGGGACACGGGCACGTCAGGTGGCGGACGGGCAAACGGGGGCGACGGCAACGGCAACATGCTCAACCCTCTACGCCCGGCACGCTCAGTGTCATTTCTGGTCTCCTTGGCGCGGTCCAGTGCCGACTGCGGCACAGTCCACAACTTGGCTTTGGGGAGGTTGATTCGGCTGCTTTTTGGGGGGTGTGGCCGCCGTCTTGGTAGTGGCCGTGGCTTTGGCGTCGGTGGTTTCTCATCTCGCGCTGTCGGAGACAAGGGGACAGCGCCTGCGTACTGGCTCCTCCGGATTGGCCCGTTCAAGCTAGACTGCGAGGGGGGTTGCGGCAGTTCACGCTCGTAGAGCTTTGGAGGAGGCGTGGGCGGTTTCGGGTCGATCGGGTTAGGAGAATCTGGTAAGCGTGGTGTGGGCGGTGTGAGTGCTCGAGATGTGAGTGGTCGAGGTGGGTCAGGCAGTCTGGACTCGCCTGGTTTGTCCTCGTGCGCCATGCCCCGTAGGCGCTGAGCAATGTCCCACGGGGTGCTGGGGATAGTGACCGCGGGTTTTGGACTGACGAGGTTACGCAGTGCCTGTTCTCGAGCGCGCACCATTGCTTCTTCCTCGGGTAAGAGTGCGTCAGTGCGCCGCGTAGAGGGGGCGTAACTGGGCCGCGAGCTGCCAAAGTAGATAATAGACGTAGGGCGGCTGTACGAGCTGTGCCGAGGGGGCGAGGCTTCCGGTTGAGTTTTGCTTGCCGTGGTAGCAATTGACAGGCGTCGCAACTTGCGCTCAATGTTATCGATCTCGGCCTGCTGTTCCCGCCGCTGATAGCCCTTGAGCTGCTGGATTTCCTTCTCTTTCTGTTTTAGTTTCCGCAGGAGTTCGTTGCACTGCGCCTTTAGCTCGAGCTCACGTTTCGTTGGGCGCCGCTGGAGCGTGGGCCGTATGCCTGGCGTCAGTGGACGCATTGGCGAGCAATCTTACTGTCCCTACGCCAGTACGACCCGCGAAACGGGTCGGGCCGTCGTTCGCTAGGCCCCGCGTTTTCAGGTGAAGGTGACCTCAAGATCTCCTGCCAATTAGCCTGCAATTTTATGTTAAGCTTACAATGTCGGGTTTGTAGGTCGAGCTGCTAGCACGGCGAGAAGAGTTCCCGGCCCGCGCGTCGCGCTCTCGTGAGTACCCTTGGTCAGTCCATGTCTGATTGTCTGCAGATGAGTAGTAAGAGTACACCGAGGCACGCGAGTACGCTGAAGGCGCGACCGAGCGGTGGCGTGAGTCGTACACCGGCGCCATGGTGTGGTGATGCTGCAGTCTCGGGCGGCAAAGAGAGGTTCAGTGAGCGAGAGGTGAGGTAAAACGCCCTGGGGAGGTTAAGTACAACCCATAGCCACAAGCCCGCTCAGAGCAGATGCGTTAAGCTTGTGTCTCGTCGAGCGACGCCACCATCGTGATTGCAGCAGTGATGTGCAGTGAGATCCACCCATCAAGCGGGTTCTGTGGGCTCGTGCCCTTTTCGGTCCATCAGATTTTCGGTGTAATCAGCTGTTTGACTCCAATCACTAGTGACGATCGCAGACTCCGTGGGCACGGGCACCGGAAGAGAGGATCTGTGCATAGTGGAGCACGACTATGTAAGGATTAGAGGCATCACAACTTGGGGGTCCACAATGACGAGGGCAGGCAAGGGTCTGAGACGCTTTGACCTGAGGGAGCGGACTTGACAAAAGAGACTGTTGCAGCCCAGCGTGACGTGTTGGGATTCTTATTTACTGTGATTGATGAGCATCATTACCGATGAGCTATAGCCACCGCACATACCAAAGTATGCCACCGGCGGGGTGGCCTAGCCCCGGGTCGCAGAGTGTCTCGACGACTAGTCCTCGCTCTCCTCGCTGGGAATGGTAACCTCTTTCGGGCCGGGAGCCTCGTCTTGGCGACCGCAACGGTGCACGCGGGGAGCGATGGGAAGAGCAGGCGTCGACATCGGGTTGGTGGTACAGTGATTGTAGCTGTAAGGGGTATAGCGGCGATGAACAGAGAGTTGAGGGGGATGAGCGAGTACGACAGACGATGTGCCGTCGGTCTTTATATCATTGTTGACGGCTGACGAGTGAGGCCAGTGCTGAGGTGCGAGGTGACTTTCAAAGAAGCTCGTGTGCTTGTGTGTGTGTGTGTTCGTGTGTGTCTGCGGCGTCGTCGTGGCGTGGAGTAAACATGCGCGCATGTGCATGCGTGCCCCTGTGGGGCTGGGGCGCAACACACGTCGTGCAAGGCAGGTGGTATCTCTGACAAGCCGAGCCTCGTTCAAAGTATTTCAGAGTGTCTCCTCCGCTGAACAGCTGACGCCTGGGCGTTGTCGTGTGGGGTCCTTGCCAGAAGCTGAATGTAGAGACGACCTTTCCCTCTTGAATGGCATGTCACGTCAATGACACCGACGTCATGACCGCCGGCTCGGCTATCGACGCTGCCGTGAGCATCAGCACTGGCATGAGCCCCACTGCAGCGAGTGTATACAGCGATGCTGTCAGTGCTCGGCCCATCACTCGTCCCTTTCATTCCAACCAACCACTCGCAATTTCCCCCACGACATGGTGATTGTCGCTCGGGGTCTCGAGCGCACTGTCTGTGCGGGAGGGCGCGCCAAGAGGGTGGATCAGTCTGTGCAGCGCCACTGGTCCAGACAACGACGGGAAAACACGCCAATGCGTACAATGAACTGCGGTAGTACATTACTTGAATACACCAAGTGGGTGACATTACAACAGATTAGTCAGTGGCAGTGGCCTTTGCGGTAGGTTCGAGCTCCTTGAGGCGGGCTAGAAGGCGTGTGCCGTCAACCTTAAGATCCCGCAGCTCTGCGCGAGCTTTGGCCAGGTCGTGGCGGAGCATGGCGCACGAACAGTCAGCGAGTAGACTGTTGTGCTTGTTGGTCAGGGCATTGTGTCGTCCCCTAAGGCGCCGGAGGTCGTCCGTGAGCCGTCCGACCTCCATCTCGAGCTCAGCCGTTACGTCGTCAGCGACCTGGGCGTCGTCGCTTTCAAGTTGCCATCCGTTTGGGCCCAGAAGCGCATTGGGCGCCTCTGCTGAAGGAGGAGAGGCCAAGCGAGGTGTGCTGGGGATCAAGCGCAGCTGAGATAAGTGGGGTGTACAGTATCACAAGCAAGAAGACGCACCTGTGGCACCGGAACGACCGCACGGACAGCGTGAGTGTAGACGACCTGGAGTCAGCATGCATGGTGGCGATTAGCATACCTCTGGCCGAGGGCGCGTCTCGATCTTGGGACGGGGTATGCGTGTCGAAGGGGTTTGCAGTGGGACTAGGCGCCCGGGGTAAGTTTCGAGGCGCACAGGACGGGGAATGCGGGAGGGGGGTGAAATCAGTAGTGGCGGTGTGGCGGACGCCGAGGGGGTATTTGCCGCAGGAAGCAGATCCGTTGACCTGTCCCTCGGGCGGGGCGGTACGGTGAGCTTGACGAGCTTGGGCTCGGACACGTGCACGTCCACGCCAACGTCGTGTTCGTTGGCTGGGACCGTTGCGTCCTCGATTTCCGGCTGAAACAGGCGGCGGGGCGGGGGTCTGGTTTCCGATGAGGATTCGGTGGAATCGGAGAGGGAGGGGGAGATCGGCGTGGTGGGGTCTGCTGTGGCATGCCGGGAACGCGCCGGTGTAGGCGACGGCGGGGTCTGCGGCTGGAATACAGGTGTACAGTTGCTATCCATGTGTGCGTGGCGTGTGGGCTGGACATGGTCGGGTACGGTGTGCGGTTAATGTACTCTGCATGTTTGTGGGAGTGTTAGTGTTGGTGCGAGTGTGAAGTATTGCTGCGAGTGAGGCGTTGATGGGGGTAGGCGCTGGATGATGAGCGCGGCGGTGTCACGCCCAGATCGGTGTAGTGTTGTTGTTGTTGTCGTCGTCGTGATGCGGGAAAAAGGTGTTCAGGTGCACGGGAGTGCTGATGGCGGCGTTGTAGGCAGGGGGCTACAACTTTGGTGTGGCGCCGCTTGCGCTCGTATCTGCGTCTACGAGGGCGAGCAGGCGTTCCATCTCGGCTGCCCACGCCTGATCGCGCTCGCTCTCGTACGCTGCTGCGCGCCGGGCAGTGGCTGATGCCGCTGCCATCGCCGCTTCGAGCCAGCTACGCCGGTGCGCCGATTTCGCCGTGGCCAATGAGTCGGTAGAGTCGCTGCTGGCTGTTGAGCACGTCGAGGTCGAGCGGGACGGTGGAGAGGACATGTGTAAGGTGTTGTACGAGGTAAGAAGGGGTGCTGGTGCTGAGATGGGAATGGATGCCCAAGTGGCGAGCACGCAACGCGTTTTATGACATCCTCGCGTGCTGCTGCGTGCGCCCAGAACTGCTGCGTGCGCCCAGAACTGCTGCGTGCGCCCAGAAGACAATGTCGAGGACAATATCGACACAGGTATGTAGACTAACACACGCGCAGCGCTTCTCGTTCGCACCAGGGCTTGTGTGTCAGCCGTGTGCGGGGGTATGTGTGGGTGATGAGTAGGTGTGTGGGTGAGTGGGTGCGAGTTCATCGTGCCATGGTCGAGGCTGGGCACAGGCGCCCGAAGTGTGCGTCCCAAAGTGTGGTCGTGCGGCGTGACATATAGGACGTATGTACGCGGATGCATGGCGCGAGCCTACAGTACTAAACAGAAAAATTATACGGCAGCGTACTTGCCGAGGATGTACACGAGACGAACGGACTGGCGGACGGACGGTGTGAAACGGGTAGAGTGTGGGGACGACGGGGGACGGTATCTGTGTGAGGGGTACGGTACGAAGGAGTCAAGCGCAGGACGTTTGTTGGGGACAGGGCGTTGACGAGGGCGATGACACGGATCTTGACCACGAGAAATCGCCAGATCCGCGTGTGGGTCGAGATGGCCTAGACAGCCTGGCCAATCTCGGTTACCTTGACTTCGGACTGCTTGTCCTCGTCAGTCGACCCTTTGGGGTTGGCGGCGCTCTTCTCCATCGCACGCGCGACCGTGTCTGCGGCCGACGCCGGAACGGGCGTGGGCGAGGTAACGACCACGGTGGGGTTGTCGTCATTGCTCTCGGTGGCCTCGGCAGGCTCGTCCGCCTTCTTCTTGCGGAGAGCGCCCGTGACCTTGTCGCCAACTTTGGACGCAGCTACAGCAAAGCTGTTGCGCTTGGCGACGCGGGCTTTGGATTCCTCGCCGGCGGTATCGGGTGTCTCGGTCGGTGTCTCGGAAGCAGGAGTGGTGGGGTCTTCCGGTGCGGCGGCGGGCTCGGTGGCTTCTGTTGTGCTCATGATGGGAACATCGGCCGCAGGGTCATCCGTAACGGTAGCAGGCTCAGCAGCCTGCTTCTCGGCACCTTCCGGAACGTTGGCCGCTGTCTCCTTCTTCTTACGGAAGACGTCGCCCATTTTGGCGGCAGCAAGAACCAGGCTGTTGCGCTTTGACCCCCCTTCCTTCACCTCGGTAGTCTCAATAGTCGGCTCGGGCGTCGTAGTGGTTTCGACGGTAGCCGGGGCGGCTTCAGTTGCAGCGACCTCCGCTTCGGTGGTGGTAGCCGCAGGCTCGGTCGTGGTGGCCTCTGTTGTTCCCTGTACAAGTTAGAGCTGGTTCAAAACAGGTGGCAGTTGGAGGGGGACAAAGCTTGTGAGACGAAGGGAGGACGTAGGCTGACGCAGCCTGGGCTACTCCAAGGCACTCATTGAAACCACTGACACAGGTCTAGAAGCAAGAAGCAAGAAGCCGACAGGTATCAGCAAGCTTCTGAGCGGACGGCGTTGAAGGCCGCGTTCAATTGGCCTTCACCGACGGCTGCGTTTAACCGTTTCCAACTCGACACTGCCGAGTGGTGCCAGCCCCGACTCGGACGCTCATTGCTTGGCTGAGGGGCACTTCGACCCCTCACCCAAACTCGAGGCTGGCCCCGTCGAGCTTGATGGCTTCACCGCCTCCACGCAATTAAGCGGCTCAGGCTTGACCGTGCCCTCGCCCGATGGCACTTGAACGTCTGCAAGAATGACGGGGTCGACGACCGGGACACTCAGTGCCCAATCCGTCGCCCTTGCCACTTCACGCTCGAACGCAAACCTTGCTTCCTCTTCGGGCATGTCTGCCGTGCCCTCTGCCGGCTCCAGAACGACATCGGGAAGGATGACCGGCGTGACGACAGGTGCAATCAGCGCTGGGTCCTTGGCGGCCGCAACTTCACGCTCAAAAGCGATCCGGGCGGCCTCCTCATCCGCCGACGTCGAGGACCGCACAGAGATGTTGTCGTCCGCGAGGCCCTCGGGCAGCGGAGTAAGAGGCTCAACAATTGCACTGGGCCAAATGACAGGGGCCATTTGAGTGCTGCCTGTCGCATGGCCCAGTTGAGCATTGGAGGTGTTGTCAGGGACGAGAGTTTCTTTGGGCTCCATGTTGCCGTGGCCAAAGCAGCCAAACGACAAGGGGTCATTGACGATGTGGGTGGTCTGCTTGCCACGGTCGTCGACGGCCACGTGCTGACTGTGGGCGTAGAGGGACGAGGCGATGGACGTGGCGCGTGACGAGGCACGCGAGAGGAGGTGATCCATCTCCTCCTTGTCCCGGATTCCCACCAGCAGAAGCTCCGTGTCCCCCTCGTCAACAACCTCCATGGTTTCCGATCCGTCGTGAGAGACAAAGAATGTGACACGGGCAGGGGTGTGGACCTTCTCGGAATTCTTGCTCACCTCTGGAACGGCCGTCACAGCCTCGGTGGACTGCTTCTTTTTGAGGATCGCGTCGGTGAATTTGGTGGCGGCAGCGGAGAAGCTGTTGCGCTTGGCAAGCTTGGGCTTGTCCTCGGTGGTTTTAGCAGGAGCCTCCGTGGCCGGAGTAGCGTCAGTGGTAGGGTCAGTGGTTGCCTCCGGCGAGGTCTGATTGTTAGCTGTGGTGGCTGAGGATAATCTTACCTCCGGCTGAAGCTTGAGTTCCCAAGCGGCAGGAGGTGGCGTCGACTTCTTGTGAGGAATAGGGAGCATGTCGAAAAACGATTTGCGCCTTGAAGTGGTATCAGACTGGGCCACCTCAGCGGCCGCGGTAGAATTTAGAGTCTCGGTGGCCTCTGGGGCAGCTTCGGCGGCGGGCGCGGGGGTCTCGGTGCATGCTAGCTCGGGGGTCGCTTCGGCAGGGGCCGCAGAAGACGAGCGACGGGAGAGGCTGTTCAGGAGCCCACGAAACGACGAGGTACGCTTGGGTGTCGGGGCGGCAGGAACTTCGTCCGAAGAGGTCGGGGCGGCGACAGGCTCGGACTCGGTTTGAGGGGCTTTGGCGACGACGCCCTCGGTCATCTCCTCCTTGACCTTCTTTTCAGCAGTAGCTTCAGGGATAGACGACGACCGCTTGAGTGGCAGCTTGGGGAGGCGGGCGAAGAACGACGCCTTCTCGGCCGCCGGCGCAGAGTTGGGTGAGGGGAAGGGCAAGGTGCCATCAGCGACCGTCTCCTCAGGCTTCGGGGTCGTGCTGGGCCTCTCAGCAGCGGCCTGCTTGCAAGGAGTAGCGTCCGTCTCGGGCTGTGGGTCAGAGATCTTCCCTTTTGAGAGTTTTGCCCGAATGCGCTTGAGTAAACTTGCCTTGGTGGTTGTCTCCGGAGTGGGCTCAGCAGGAAGGGGCAGCTTGACCTTGGGAGTGGGCTTGACGAGGTTGTTGCGGATCAGTCTGTTGAGTTCGTGTGCCTCTTTGTCGACTTCTTCAGCCTTTTTGCGGAGCTTGTCAAGGAAGCTGGCCCTCCTCTCGGACTGCGCTGCTTCGATCGCAGGGCCAGCGGCTTCCGCCGTGGGGGCTTCAGTCGCTGGGGCGCAGCACTCCTCGTCGGCACTCGTGGAGGCGCTAGGCTCCGACGTGTCCTTCTTTGCAAGCATGTGAAAGATGGTCTTCTTAGACTTAGGCTTGTGGGCGGGCGTATCGGTGGTGGCAGGGGTATCAGTGGTAACAGTGGCAAGGGCGGTGGTTGTAGCAGTGTCGGTGGGGGCGTCGTTTGTGGCAGGCTCGGGGGGCTCCTTGCAAGCACTCTCGTCGGTGTCCTTCTTAACTTTGCGGAGGCTACCGGGTAAAAGCGAGTCGAGGTCGAGTTTGCGACGTTTAGGAAGGGGCTCTGCAGACACTTGGGGGCCGGTAGTCGACGGGACAGGGGCACTCGTCGTCGCGGCCTGGGAAGATCCCTCTTCGACGGCAGGCTGAGACACGTCGACGGAAGAGATCTGAGGCGTCGCGGGGCGCGAGCGCTTAAACTTGCCCGTTAACTTGGCCACCACACTGGGCTTGTCCTTGCAAACGGCAGCGTCCTCTGACGAGCTTGAGGCCGTGGAGGCGTCGGCGGGCGCGGCATTGGGGCCGGTCGTGTCGGCAGTGGCGACGGTTTCGCTTTCTGCGCCAGCCGAAACGGGCGCAGTTTCAGCGGGCGCAGTGGCGGCGGCCCCCTTCACGTCCTCGCCCGGCACACCCTCCGCAACAACGTCACTCTCCTTCTTCTTGCGTGACATGAGCTTTGCCTGCAGCTTCTTGATTGTCTGCTCCAGTTTGGCTACCTTGTTCTCAACGCTGGTGGTCTCTGCCTCGGCCGCCTCTGGGCGGTTAGTGACGGGCCTGACGCATGGCGTTGGCCCGACGCGCCGGCACTCACTCTTGCTTTCGGATGCTGACTCCGGCATGGGTACGATGACAGCGGGGGTCACCATGGCGGTGGACGAGGCAGCCTTGGATTGCTGTTTTTGTGTCAGAGAAGTCCTCAGTGGTGGCAAAGGCAAGACACTAGGTAAGAACGTACCTTGCTGAACGGGTTGAACGACGAGATAGGCCTCTTCGCAGCAGCAGTCGCCATTGTTAGCTAGACGACGGTTGTGCCAAGCGAGAAAGGACAACAACAACAATGGTCGAGAAAAAAGAGAGGTGAGACAAACGCGATTGTGTGTGTCTCTTTATGGCGATGCGCAGTGGGCGGCACGTTTGCGGGCGCGTGTGTGTGCGAGTGGACTCCTTATGTGGCGCGTGCGCTCTGACAATGGCGTGTGTGACATGTGTGTGGCCACCCAAAGCTCGCCATTTGCCATCACCCGTGCCCATCATCCTCATCCTCATCAGCAAAGGCACCCTTTGGCCCGCTCAGCAACAGTGTGATCCCTGCTCCCTCCCAAGAGCGAGGTCGGGAACGGCCGGTGAAGCTAGGGGGCAGCGGCAAAGCGGGGGCATGGAAGTTGGTCACTACCTCGCGCGTGGCCGCTGTGTGGCTGCAGGGAGCTGCCGGTAAGGGGTATGTGCGGCGCAGGCGCGCACAGGCCAGTCGTTGCCGCTGACGCTGTTGCCATCTTGGGAAGCGGCCAACAACAGACTGGTGGACGGCTGGCGGGGCACGTCCCCACACGCGGTGCTCTGTGCGCGCGCGTTGCCGGGTGGCCGTGGCGTGTCTTGCGTTGCCGCCCGCGCCGGCCAAGTCCCTTACACCTCGTTGGAGGGTAGAGGGACGGGGGTCATGGGTCCAAGCGCCGGATCTGTCCAGACGCCGTGAGCTATCGACCTGGCGCTGCACGCGCTGGCGTGTAGGCGTGGTCGGGGTCACACGCATGCCGGCGGCAACAAGGCCCAAGCGCATATTGTTTTCATTCTCAGACATCCTCAGACATCGTCCCGAATGCCAGCTTCCCACCTTCCGACTCTGCCGCCATCTCCCGCAACACCCAAGCATGAGAGCAATCAACATGCTGCGGGATGCCGCGGAGCTTGCCACCACTGATGAGGCATCACTGTCGTCCAAAATGCCGCTCCCTCGACACGCGACAGGGAAATCACACCTAGGCGAGTAGTGATTGCTGTTACTTCAAAACTCACATCACCGGTGGCAATGTCTCAAGGCTTTCTTGACTGCTTGGCAGCCCCAAAACCAAATACCATGGGCGTTCCCATCCAAAACACTAAGATACTCTCTGTAAACATTATGATAACAATACAAAGGAAGAAATAGACACATGTCAAATCGTTTGCCCGCAAACCGTTGCTCGTCTACAGAAGCAGCTCCCCCCTTTGGCGCACCTCTGGCCACTCGACGCCCTCAACCTCGGCCTCGTACTGTATTGTCTCGTATCCTATGCGGGCCGTTTCCACGTCATGCCACACTGCCGTGAGGTGTCGCTTCCAATCAGGGTGGTACCGTAATTGTGGGCGTGTTCGAAGCTGATAGTTGAGCTTTGCGACGTAGTGGCGCTTCTCGATAAGCGTGGTAAGGTGTTGATGGTAGCATGTGAGGAGGCGACCCAGACGTCCTGCGCTCACGCCTCTCCGTTCGTCGACCACAATCTGCTGAAGCTTGAGGTCGACTGATTCGCTGTGCTTGACCAGTTCTCCTAGGCGTTGGTACTGGCATTAGCCAAGCTTATTTTCAAGATGAATGTTTACGCACATTCTCTTCTAACAAACCCTCAATTCCCCTCTCGTCTAACAGCTCGTACTCTACCCGCTGCATTGAGCTTGTCGAGGACGCTAGGCTTGATGTCATTGATACCTGCCGTCCTCCTCGTGTCGGGAACGCGTCGTCGTCGTCGTGCTCAACGTACGGCGGCGGTCGATCAAGGACGGTAACTGGTGGAACAGGTAAAGCCGGCAAGTCGTCGACGTTGATACGGACGCTGTTAACCAGCCGCTGAGAGGAAAGAGGGGAGCAACCCGTAGTCTTGGAAGTCGTACTCAGCCCCGACATGGGCTGGTAGCACGCTTTGCTGTTTCCCATCACTGACGGCCGCGATGATGCGCAAAGTACAGTGTGAGAAGGAGTGAGTAACAGTCAGAGGTACAAATATGGGTATGCAGCCGGCCTTGAAGGCCCCAGCACACACACATGCACAAGGGTGAGCTAACCGGGGAACGAAGCGCACGAGACCCCCGTCGTGTGTCACCCGACCTCTGACAAGCCTCCTCCGACAGGCCACCTCCGAAACGTCTACCTCTGATGGCGTCGGGCTCCGACATGCTCGGCTTGCGATGGGGGCGCTCGCCCCGCACACGCCACAGATGGCTTCTTGTCAAACCCGAAAAGGAATGTCTTCAGCACAGACAGAGGACGGTGGCGTATTTATCCGAATGTTTTCGAGGTGGTGGAGTGTGCGATTGTAACACATGCGCCTTGGCGCGGCCGATGCTGCCTTTAGCCAAGCGGCCGTCGTCTGACAATTTTGAAAGAGTTCTTTAAGGACTAAGCAGATAGTCAAGCTTCACAAGGCTTGCCACAAAGGCTTTCGCGGCACGACTCTTGTGACAAAGGCATGCATGCAAACAACAATTATCAACAACAGCGCCGCTCAACGTCACAAGCAAAGTTCAGACTCCCCGGTCAAGGGTATGAAGAGAGCGGTTTCGGAACGGGCGGTGTCACTCAGCGGCGACGGTAGGGACGTGCGGGTGTACTCCAAATAAGCTGACCCACTTCGTAATTAGTGCTCGAGGGTTCTTCAGCATTCGAAGCACTGGGCGTGGCGGAGTCACTTGTCTTCGTGCGTGGCGGGTTGGCAGCAGCATTGCCGGCGGCGTTGGCAACAGTTGTTTCCTTGTTGCCGGCGGCGTTGACAGCACGAGCTTTGTGGGCCTTACGGGCAGGTCTGGTGGCCTTCTTGTGGCGCGTGGTACTGACACTGCGTCCGGCCACGGACGGGGCGTTGGTGGCAGTGCCGCTACTCGTGACCGTGTCACTGCCCGTCGCCGTGTTGATACGCGTGGCGCTCGTGATGGCGGTGGCAGACCCGCCGCTGGCTGAGGTGATAACGCTACTACTTCCGGCTTTTGAAGCATCGTGGGCACTGTAGCCGCTCAACTCCTCGTCGTCGCTCTCCACCATGTCAATTCGTGCCGCGCTCGCAGGAAGCGTATCACCGCGACCGCTCGGCAAGGCCGTCCCACTAACAGTCGATGCCGTACGATTAGTTGCCTTAGTGCACGAAGCGCAGCGACACCCGGCGGTCTCTGCGCCTGTGCCACTCGGGCCGTCGACCTGAGGGGAAGTCACAGCCTGACCTTGTTCTTCGCGGCGGCGTGAAGCCGCAATGCGCTTGGCGATGGCCTCTGTCTCGCGCTTGAGATGCTTAAGTTTGCCTTCAGTCACCGTAATCGAAGCTGAGGTGCACATGCGCTGGAGACGGGTTCTGGAGAGCTCGGCTTTGAGAGTGTCAGCATTACGCACGACATAGTCGAGCTGCTTGCGGACGTCCCAGAGCTTGTAGCTCATCTCGTTGTATTCGCTCGCGAGCTTGGCGTTCTCAATGGCCTGCACGCCATGGTAACCTTTGTACGTAGTCGTGCCGGTCGTAGGGAGGCGGCCATCGTCCCAAGGACGAGTGAGCAGTGGGTGTCGTACTGTCAGCGCCGCTTGCATGGTCTCCGCCATGCGATTCAGCCGGCGCCATTCTTTGCCCAGTTTCTGAATTTGCTCCGAAAGCTTCTCCATGCGCGCGTCGTTACTCTCAACGCGTTCATACAGTGTGCGAAGTTCACTCTCGAGCTCGGCGGCCTTGGTCTTTAGCTGTCGTTAGCGCTGTGGAAACGGCAAGGCTTACTCGAGGCGGCAGCGTGCCCGACATTGTGCTGCTGAGGAGGGTGTAGATGAAGGGAGAATGCTCAGTGCAAAGACGGATGTGTAAGATAGATCAAAGTTGTCAAAGTTGCGAGGTGGTCAGACTGGGTGTCAACAAGTGAGCATGTCAGGCGACAACAGAGGTGTCACCATGTTTGGTTGTTAGCCATCAGAGGGAGCCACTCGTGCAGAAACAGACACACACGCAAACATAGTTGCACACACGAACACTTCACCCCGTATGCATCACAGCATGCCCTTGGCCTCCATATCGCGGCCCTCCTCCCACATGGTGCGTCCGCTGCAGGCACACACCGTCTTGTCGTTACCCCAAGCGCCGGCGGACCGGGCGACGACACCGGCAAAGATGCTTTTTGGTGCATCAGCAGGTTGGCCGTTCTGCTTTTCGGACGCGGACTTGGCGGCATCGTTGTCGGAAACCTGCTCAACGACACATGCCCGCCCGATCCACTCCCACAGCTCGCCGTCGACCTCCTTGAAGAGATCGCCGTAGCCGTCCTTATCAGGTCTGACCCGGCCGAGGTCGACAAACGGCGCGCCGGTCGTGCGCGGTGGGTCGACGAGGTTACCCGTCTTGGCGACGTAGACGTGGTACGCGCTCGGTGGGGTCGGGGGCACGCGGACAGTCATGTCCATGAGGATTGAGCGGGGCGCGATCTGGATAAAGCGCGCAATGCCAAACACTTTCTGGCTGAACTCGGCCTCATTCAGGCCTGGCAGCTCGCGGCCGGCCTTGGGCGCCTGGTCCGCCAACGAACTAGGCAGGTTGATCGGCGACTCGAAGATCGTGATCGCCGCCTCGGTCGACACATTCGGGTCGGCCGCAGACGAGCCACGGACAATCACCTGTCGCTGTGTTCCCTTCAACGCGGCCAACAGCTGCGACGGTGGCGCTGGCGTCAGCCATGGCGTGCTTTGTTGTCACTCACTCTTGCCAGTGACGGTCACGCGCTTCTTATCCAGCTCGACGTCGTAGCGGTCAATACCTGGGGTCAGCAAGGCTCAGAAAGACCATGACACTACTCACCGGGCATGTCCTGCAGCGCAGTCTTGACTGCGTCGACGCACTAAGGTTAGCTTACACCAGGCTTGATCTGCAGCTCACGTTCTTGCAAGTCATGTCGACCGCAAACTCGGTCTGGGGTCAGCGCTAGCACACGCAGGATCCCACCTTGAACGGAGTACTGGCGAGAGTGAAGGTCATCGTGCCAGGACTGCAAAGTGCAGTTTTGTGAAGTTGTGCAGTTAGAAGAGTAGTTGGAGGTTGGAGTAATGTCGACGCCCAGAGTTCGTTAATGCTTGCTCATCACCGGCGACGCCCGAGCGTGGCCGACCTCCACCCACGTCGCTCCGCCCGGAAATACCAGCCAGAGAGTGGCGACGGCACGCGTCACAATGATGCAACAGCTCTTATCCGACCCGCTCGTGCATCCTTCGACTCCGTCCCAGTGCTCTCTATCCCTATGCATAAGGCTCGCTTCGGCAATGCGTTGCGAAAGGTCGTCTGACACTGACGGTGCGCGGCTTTGAAAAGGCCGCAAAGATCAACAAGCAATTACCCTTACGTAACTTTCAGGCACGACACAATGACGCCGAGTTAACTTTCAAGCCGATCGGCTCGACTCCAATCGCGGTTGGGGCTTTGGCCTCGTCCTAAGCAGCAAGCAAGTGTTGCACAGTACCTCACTCTCAACATGCCGCAGGCACCTACACCAGCGCGCGCGCTGCCAACATTGGCGCGGCGTGCGTTTACGTCGTCGGCCGTGGCGAGCGCCCCCAAGGCCGTGCCGAACAAGGACCACCACATTGTCGAATACACGGCAGACGCGTTTCCCCTGGGCTACGGCGTGGCCTCGACCCACTGCGGCGTGAAGAAGAAGGCGGGCGTGCTCGACCTGGGTATACTGGCGTCGACGTCTGAGCGGCCCACCTCGGCGGCAGCATGTCTCACGCGTAACGTGTTCAAGGCTGCACCAGTTACGGTCACGACCGAGCTGCTCGCGCGGGGTAAGGGGCGTGCGCGCGGCTTTGTCGTCAACTCGGGCTGCGCCAACGCCGTGACGGGCAAGAAGGGACTCGAGGACGCCTGGGCCATGTCCAACACGCTCACGGACGACCTGCCGCACTCGGAAGCACCAGCCGACGGCGCCGGCTCGCTCGTCATGTCCACTGGTGTCATCGGACAGCACCTCCCCATTGACAAGATCACCGGCGCCATCCCTACCCTCGTGCAGAACCTCGCTTCCAGCCCCAAGGCGTGGTTGGACCTTGCGCGCTCGTTCATGACTACCGACACGTTTCCCAAACTCCGCGCGCGCACGTTCTCGCTGGGTGGCCGCCAGGTACGCCTCGCGGGCATTGACAAGGGCGCAGGTATGATTGCGCCCAACATGGGCCCACCCCAGCCACCGCACGCGACCCTCCTTGGCGTGCTCGCGACAGACGCGGCCGTGTCGCCTAAGGCTCTCCAGGCGGCACTCACCTACGCTGTTGACCGGAGCTTCAACTCGATCTCGGTCGACGGCGACATGAGCACCAACGACACGATTGTGGCGCTCGCCAACGGCGCTGCCGCGCCCGACCTCGGCGAGATCACCGAGGACTCGCCCGACTTTGCCGTGTTCCGCGACGAGCTCGCGTCGTTCGCCGCCGAGCTCGCCCAGCTCGTCGTCCGTGACGGTGAGGGCGCGACAAAGTTTGTCACTGTCAACGTCCGGAACGCCCCTTCCTTTGAAGTCGCCAACACGGTCGCCCGCTCCGTCGCCAACTCGTCCCTCGTCAAGACGGCCATGTACGGCGAGGATGCCAACTGGGGCCGTATCCTTTGCGCGACGTGAGTGACCCCAAGACTTGTGGCATGCCTATGCCTTATGCTGACCCTTAGTGGCTATGCCGCTGTGCCCGAGGGCTCGATCGACCCCTTCAAGGTGTCAGTGTCCTTTATCCCCGCTGCCTCGTGCTCGGACCGCACCCCGCTCCTTCTGCTGAACAAGGGTGAACCCGACGCCAACATTGACGAGGCGCGCGCTTCCGAGATCCTCGCCGAGGAGGACCTCGAGATCGACATTGACCTGGGCAACGGCGACGCTACGGCCCAGTTCTGGACATGTGACTTTTCGCATGAATACGTGACCATCAACGGCGATGTGAGTGTTCCACCATACTTGTGCTGCTGCCATCACTTTGTTTTTCGGACATGACTGACCGCCAGTACCGATCGTAGACGGACAAAGGTTGACGGGGAATGCATATTGGGCTGCAGGAACACCATCACAGACAAAATAGGAAACAGGAACATCACAGACGCACGTACGGGGAGAGTGATTGATGTCTGACGCCGTCATTGTGGCGTGTGTACTGACCACCCTCTCTGCCTCCAAACAATGTCCCATGTGCCTTGGACACACATCTAGACATGCTACCTTGTCGACTTCACTGTCAGATCAACACCTGCGGCGACGGACGGCGTGGCGACATTGACATTCTATAAAGACGACTGACTGTTTCCTCTTCTAACCTCTCCCTTTTCCCAACCGCGCCTACCATCAACTGTGGCCATGGCGCACCACCTCTCCATCTTCTCGGGGACGTCGTCGTCCGACGCGTCGTCCGGGCCTGCATTCTCCCCTTCGACCCGCCTTTCGCAGCCTCAAGAGGACGAGGTGATCGTGTTCGGCAGTGCTCCTCGCAGCACGACGGCGTCGAGCCTTGTCGCCCCAGCGCACGTCAACTTTATGGAGGCGCACACGGCGGCAGTGCAGTTCCCTAACATCTGCGACGTTAACGAGGTGAACTTGCACTTTAGTTAACACTGCTGACAGGCAGCTTCTTGATGCGGGGATGAGCACGCCGCGTCCCGAGTCGCGCGCCGACGAGGCGCCCACGGAGGCTACGCCCCGCGTCAGCCTCGACTCTATCTACTCGAACTCGTCTAACGGGAGCTACGAGCGCTTCGCGGAACGCCGCGACGCGTTTGAATCGGACGACGAGTCAAGCGGATCTTCCGATGACGACCCGGACCGTACGCCGCGTGCGTCTCAGCTGTTCAAGGCCGTTCGCGCCCTCGGCCCGGAGGGTATGCCTCCCGTCACTCACACCTCGACGGCTCCACCCCGCACGCGTGGCATCTCAACCGCCCCTCGCCTGCGCAGCGCTTCGAACGTTCATCCGCCGCACCAGCGCGGCATGTCGACGTTCCCGCCGCTGTTCCTTGACACTTCCGACGCGCACTACAGTCCCCGCTCCGCTGGCCCCAGCTACACTCGGCCCCTCAACACCACCGGCCCTCGTGGCGCCCCTTCTGTCCAGCACACCACCAGCAACAACCCCAAGTACCTTGACGTTCCCCACGTAGTGCGCACGTCTGCGTCAGCCGCCTCTCTCCGCACAACTAAACCGAGTGCCAGCAAGCCCGCCACGACGAGGCCTCTTCCCCCGCTCGGCACGACCACACCCGAGAAATTCCCGCCTCTGCCGCCTGTACCCGCGCCCCACAAGCTGCGCTCGCCCGCCGGCTCGTTCGCCGAGACCCGCCTCAAGCTGCAGGCCAGCAAGGCGCGCCTGGCGCCGCACCCTATCCTCGAGCGCGCCGACGCCCAGTCCGACACCCACAGCGACGGCGGCGCGGAGTCTCTGAACGCGCGCGCTAGCAGCCAGGTCCTCCCGGCGCTAATGCAGCACTCCACCGCGCTCACCCAGCCGTCCAAGGCGAGCTACGCCGCGCTGCTCCGTGAGCTTGACAGTATCTGTAAGGACACCAACATGCCCACCGAGAACAAGGAGCAGGTCATGGCGATGCTGGAGGCCGTGTTTGAGCAGGTGCACGCCGAGGGCCGCGCGTGTGGTATCGCGTCGGTCAGCCGCCGCGACGCGCCGCGTACCCTCTCATTTGAGGGAGAGGACGGCAAGGCCGTGCGCCATCGTCGTCGCGTCTCAAGTATGTTTTCGGCGGTCAGTGAGTTCCCCTCCTTTCCTCCGGTCGCGACGCAGCCCGTGACTGCACACATCGAGGAGATCGAGCCCGAGACTCCCAGTACCCCCACGACACCGATCACGCCTACGACTGGGAACGACGCGTCAAAGGGCAGACGCCTGCGCCGCCTCTTCCGTAAAGAAAAGGAGACAAAGCGCGACTCGGGCAGTTCAGGCGAGACGGACCACAGCGACACGTCGACCAAGGTGAACACCCCGACGACAGAGACCAACCCGTACGCATTCACTGGCCCGGTCGCGCCCGACGTCCCGGACCTTACGCCGCGTACTGGCCGCCCCAACCTGACCATCGAGGTGCCTCCGCCCGCGTACCTCTCCGTTCCAGCGCCGCTCCAGAGCCGTTGGTCTGAGACCACCGCCGACGCGACAGACGACGGAACGCGGCGCGCCAAGGCCGCGCGTATCCGCGGCGGACTGGGTTTCAACTGGGGCCGTAAAGACAAGGGCGTCCCGGCTGCTGCACCTACCCCTCCGCCGCCCCGCTCCGCCAGCGACGCGCAGGCACAGGCCGTCCTCGAGCAGGCGCTGGCAAAGCTCACTCCGTCGATCAAAGTACGTTCTGACGGTACGCCGATCGAGTTGAGTATGGGCACGCGGGGCGACAAGGACAACTCGGCAATGCGCGGGTTTCTCGAGCGTGCGCTGACCAAGCTGCGTACGCCGACCTCACCTACGGCGCCGACGGCGTGGGACGCAGCGGGCGGATCACCTACAGCGGACATCACGGCCCCCGCGTCGATCCACCACCTCGCCCCGCCATCCGCGGCACAGCTATACCGATTTCGTCCTGCCTCAGCCCGCAAAATCACTACGGGTGACGTCGGCCGACCTGTCCCGTTTACGGCGGACGGCACGTTGTCGTCGCTGCGCATGGACGTCGCACGCGACCGTGAGGGTGAGCAGCGCGACGCTAACCCGCGCCGCCGCTTCCGCTCTTTCGGCGCCACGCGTCTTTAGTGGCCCCTGTGGAAGCGTCTGCACATCAATAAGATCAAATCAAAATCACGACGAATCAAGACACATCATCAACAACGGCCACTGTCAATTAGCATGTTCGACGGATCCGACCTCGCTTGCTGCCCCCATGCTTATACCCATGCTCTGTTCATAGTAACGACCTTTACGACCTCCTGATGCCATGCAACGTTGCCCGTAGATTTGCGCCGAGACAGAAAGCCAAACGGCTTTGAAGGTGCCTCACATAGAAGTGTGCAAAGACCTCGTGTACCAAACTGACGTGTCGTGGCGATGCCACTGAATCTGTGTCATCGCTGATGGCATCTGCGGGCACTGACGCAACATGAACGCGGCATCAGTACGCGCGAATATCATTCGGGCCCGATTAACACTATTATGTTGGAAACAATGAGTCCCATGCGCACGGTCATGCCGGCGGTAGGGCTGACGGAATCAGCCCATCAAGGGGTGCACATGCCCATCGTGACAAAGTCGCATTGATCTTTTCCGTGTCACACATGATTATGACGCCTCGCGTCCTCACATGTTCCACTTAAAGTGACGAGATAGCGAATCAGCACGAAATCAATACGGTGCTTGATCCTGCGATCGAAATCAGGAGTTGCGAAGTAGGCGCGTCGGGGAGCTCATCGAGTAGACGATATAAGGGGGTCCGCTTCCCTTGAACGCGTCCTTCCAACCCCCGCCCCTCCCTCTCCGCCGCGCTTACACCATGTCCCCCTTCGTCTTTGTCACGCCACCAACGCCAGAACCAGTGGAGCACGACCCCGCCAGCGACAACGCCGGCTCCAACCCTCGACCCCCATCCCCAACAGAAGTGCGCAACGCCCTAGGGCGTCTCACCATCGACAATACGCACTCCAAAAGCCGCCCACTTGGCCGGCGGGTCCAGCTGCACGCCGTCCCCGTCCACAAGACGGTGCGACACAAAAACGCACTCAAGCAAGCGTTGCTCTCCGACTCGTCCACCTCCCCTCTTGCCGCCCCGCCGCCTACACCCCCACCAGACGTTTCAAGCGTTGTCGATTTTGGCGAGGGTTTCGGCATGCCGTGGGCCGTAGTCCAAACTTGACCAAAAAGTCGTTACGGGGCGACGGCAATGCAATTGAAACCCCTGGCGTGGGATGCTAACGCTGGAGATCAGGCTGGCCTGGACGTCCAGTGTCACGACACACTGTGCTTAAGGCAAGACTGCCATTCGCAGGCGCCCAGGTGGCGTCAATTCCTCACTCACAAAGGTCAGCGACAACGGTTATTGCCGGCCCTGTAAGCACAACATTGTAGCAGTTAGTTGTACACATGCACGCCATTGTAGCAATTTGTTAGTTTCAAGTCGCTCGGGCCCGCTCCACGTAATGGGTTCATTAAGTCTGACGCGCGCGCCTGCGCACGCCCGAGTCGTAGCGGCTGATGCTGTGGTGGTGGTACAAATGTTAGAGAAGCGTCTCGCCAAGGGCCGCGCGCGAGAGCGAGCAGCCAATGGCGATAGTCTGTGCTGCGGAGACAGAGTCCGCGAGCGTGGGGTTGACCTCCTGCATGTCAGCGGCGCCTTTCGATAGTGCTTTGTGCTCACGACAATGTCAACGGCGACGAGGTTGCCCGTCTCGGCGACGGCCTCGGCAATGTAGTGGCCTTCACGGAACGTCAGGCCGCCACGGACCGGAGTGCCCGTGCTGGGCGCGACGGTTGGGTCGAGGGCGTCGACGTCAAAGCTCATGTGGATCGGACGCGCCGCACCAATGTGTGCCAGCGCCTTCTCCATCACTTGCCCGATACCGTACTTGTCTACGTCGTGCATCGTAAACGCCAGCACGCCGAGTTCGCGCAGGATCTGCTTCTCCCCGTCGTCAATGTCGCGCAGGCCAATGTACACGCTGCGGTCAGCAGAGCCTAGCGAAGCAGGACGCAAGAGCCACTTACAGGTCCTCAGGGCGCAGGCACGGCTTGAGCCAGACGTTGAAGGGCGGCACGTCCGTCCCCTCAAGGCCGAGGAGGAACGACACGGGGCACCCGTGGAGGTTGCCCGACGGCGTCGACAGGGGCGTGTTGATGTCCGCATGGGCGTCGACCTGGGATCAGTACTGTCCCGATGTTAGGCTTACCCAGATGACGGCTGCCTCGGGGAACCTCCGCTTCGTGCCGGCGATCGTGCCCATACCCTGGGGTCAGCACTGGGAATGGAGAGCCGTAGTCGCGATCGGCTGGGCCATCCTCCGCCATCGCTCCGGGACCGGCTCTGGAACTGTGGCTTCGGAGCAGGCTCCACACTCTTGGCGCCCAAATGCCGACTCACGAGCGAGTGGTCTCCACCGAGGGTAAGCGACAACGCGCCACGCTCCTGAATGGCAGCGACGTCGTCCGCGACGCGCTCGTTGACGGCGCTGACGGCGCGCGGGTGGCGCAGTTTACCGATATCAGCGTCCTTTGCGAGAGCTGCCTTGGCGAGCTGGCGGATCTCCTCGACCGACTCGGCGTTGTACGACACCTCCCACCCGAGCGCGGTGAGCTGGTCGAGCAGGCCAGCCTGGATGATTTCCTCGGGTCCCTCGTCCACGCCCCCGCGCGGCTGGCCGCCCGAGAACGGGTATCCTAAGACCTGTAGTCAGTGCGGCTCTGCAGACACTCGTTTAAGCCCACCTCGACGGACGCAGGCTGCGCCAAGTACTTGTAGTCGAATGTCGGTGCGGGTTTCTCGTTCTGCAGCGGGCGCAGGAAGTATCGGTCGCGTGTGGTATGCGTGCGGACTTGAGTGAGGGGGGCGGTCGAGCGGGGGACACGAGCATGGAGGGAGCGGGCGGCGGTGGACGCGACGGGGCGCGCGAGGCGCGCGCGCGCAGCACTAGCGGTACTAGCCAGACCCGTGAGGCGCATCGTTAAGAATAAGTGAAAGTGTGTAAGTGAGTGTGCAGTGGCAAGAAGAAACCAAGCAGCTGACACAACGATGGCATGCCAAGTACGGCGATGCAGGTTGTCACTGGAACGACGCTGGCCCGAAACGAACCTCATCCACGCGCCGTGGCTCGGATCTCACCCGGTCAAAGGGACCCTGCATGCCATGCCCACATTGGCCGACCCACACGGCGCGCCGCCGCGTCGCGGCTCCCGCCATACTTCTCCGAACACGACTGCACGCGACCGTTTACCGCCGGTACATTCGCAACTTTGGACACGCTGCCCGCCGCGCAGCGTAGCGCCCGGCTCGATTCTGTCGCGTCGGAGACATCGTATCGCATATCCTTATCGATAGGCATTGGCCGAGTGCCCGCCGATCGAGCTTTAGCCCGGGCTGACTGTCCCAGGCGTTCGCAAAGTCTTATCAGTGACACATGCCCAGGTGTACATCCTATCTCCATGCATCTCTGCGCGTTGCGAGTGTTCACGCATTTACAGCACAGCGCTCTTCACCAACGCTGCGTCACCTTGAGCGATAGTTAAATTATGCTCACGCGCTAATGAAACTGGCTCGATTATCTGTTAGACTAGGAACAGAGTAGTCAGCTATTAGTGCTTGTTCGAATTCATTGAGTGCATGAGCCTCTGGGGTATTCTATTACCAATCCCTGGTAATAATCAATCACTACTAAGAATATATTATCCCAATACAACATAGTTGTGGTCACGTGGTCCACGTGTAGGCCACGTTTTGACGGAATCAAAATCTCATTGCACAGGCGCGTTCGACACGACAGCGAAAGCACAGCGGCGGCCAACTTTCGTCGCGACACCACCACCTTCTACCCGTTCCACTTTGGTGTCAGCAACTACTTTGACGCGCACAGCGGCCACTACATCAGTACTGCGTCCACCACACCACACGCGCAAAACCAGCAAGCATGTCCGCTGCTGCTGCCTCCGCGCCGGCGGCCTCGGGGTCCAGCGCGGCCGTTGGCTCCGGCATTGCCGACCGATCCTTCAATGACAAGGTACGTTGGCGTTGGCGCGCAGTGGAACTGACACGCAGGGCAAGCCGACCGAGGTGCGCCTGTCGAACATGAACGCGGCGAAGGGTGGGTTGAGCGGCGCAGCTTATGTCATTGGATTAAACTAACGTGCAGCCGTCGCCGACGCCGTGCGAACTAGTCTGGGACCCAAGGGCATGGACAAGATGGCACGTATGCGGAACGCGACTAGAACTGACGTTGCAGATCACGACGGGAACTGGCCAGGTCCACATCACCAACGACGGCGCGACCATCCTGTCGCACATGGCCGTGCTTCACCCCGCTGCGCGGATGCTTGTCGAGCTGTCCAAGGCGCAGGACATTGAGGCTGGTGACGGAACGACAAGTGTCGTCGTGCTGGCGGGCAGTCTCTTGGCACAAGCCGAGAAGCTGCTGTCGCAGGGTATCCACCCCACGACGATTGCTCAGTCGTTCCAGGCTGCGGCGACCAAGGCCGTCGAGTTCCTCGAGCAGATGAGCACGCCCGTCGACCTGAATGACAGGGAGGCACTCATCCGCGCCGCCGCGACCTCGCTCAACTCCAAGGTCGTCGCGCAGTACTCGGGCCTGCTCGCGCCCATTGCCGTCGACGCTGTGCTCCGCCTTGTGTCCTCGACGTCGTCCAACGTCGACCTGCGCGACATCCGCATCATCCGCAAGGTCGGCGGCACCATTGACGACACTGAGCTCGTCGAGGGTCTTGCGCTCAAGCAGCCCGTTCTTACCGGTGCCGGTGGCCCCACGCGTATGGAGAAGGCCAAGATTGGCCTGATCCAGTTCCAGCTCTCGTCGCCCAAGCCCGACATGGACAACCAGATCGTCGTCAACGACTACCGCCAGATGGACAAGATCCTCAAGGAGGAGCGCCAGTACCTGCTCAACCTGTGCAAGCGCATCAAGAAGACGGGCTGCAACGTCCTCCTTATCCAAAAGTCGATCCTTCGCGATGCCGTCACCGACCTCTCGCTCCACTTCCTTGCCAAGCTCAAGATCATGGTCATCAAGGACATTGAGCGTGACGAGATCGAGTTTATCTCCAAGGCCACGGGCGCCAAGCCCGTTGCCGACATTGACGCCTTCACCGAGGACAAGCTCGGCCAGGCCGACCTGGTCGAGGAGGTCAACCTGGACGGCGCCAAGGTCGTCAAGGTCACGGGCGTCAAGAACCCCGGCAAGACCGTCAGCATCGTGTGCACGGGTACGAGCGAGCTCGTGGTTGAGGAGAGCGAACGTTCGCTGCACGACGCGCTGTGTGTTGTGCGCTGCTTGGTTAAGAAGCGGTGAGTCGTCGTCGTACCTTGACAGCTGCTGACGTCCAGAGCGCTTATTGTTGGTGGTGGCGCGCCCGAGATCCAGGTGTCCCGTCTGCTGTCCCAGTACGCGCAGACTCTCAAGGGCAAAGAGGCGTACTGCTTCCAGGCGTTTGCCGAGGCGCTCGAGGTCATCCCGACGACACTGGCCGAGAACGCGGGTCTGAACCCCATCTCGATTGTCACCGAGCTGCGTAACCGGCACGCGCTTGGCGACATGTTTGCGGGCATCAACGTCAAGAAGGGCATCGTTTCCAACATCCAGGACCTTGGTGTTGTGCAGCCACTTCTCGTGTCCACCAGCGCTGTCGAGCTTGCCGCCGAGACGGTCGCCCTTATCTTGAAGGTCGACGACATCATCCTCAGTGTGCGCTAAGCGTACGGGGGCGTTTGACAGGAGCCAGAGGTTGCAGGGTCGTGTGATTTGTGTGCCGACGAGGGCGGCCATCTGTTCAGGCATAGAAGGCATGCATACGTGCGTAGCAAAGTCGGCGCGGCGACAGTAGTTGTGGCGGCCGATACCAGCGGCGGTGTGTCACCGAGTTGCTGGTGCCAAGCGTCACATTCCAACCACTGACTGACACACTGACACACCAACGCCACTGACGACAAATGCGCGCAAGTCGGATGATTGTGATGCGCTTGCCACCACTGATTACACAGCCTTTGCTCAAGACAATGGAGCAATGCGCTCACTGCCACAGGTACGATACGATTATTGTACAACTGCATGCGATACTTGGGCCTATACGAAACGGTCATGCGGGTCGTGGAAGAGAACGGCTACCTAACTGCCAGGGCGGTCGTTTGGGGGCGGTCTTGCCGCCGGTCTGGAGTGGACGAAGCCTTTAAACTACACCGTACCAGCTCTGGAGGTCAGTCGAGCAATGGATACCTTTGACGTTTGACGCTGGGGAGGGTGAGAGGCCACTCACGCCGGCACCGGGAGACATGATGCGGGGGACGTAGGGCGTGACGGCGCCGATGGCGCCAACGGAGGCGCCATACATGTACGGGTCTAGATTAGTGAGCGCTGCGCGACCTGCGCGTCTTGCGCGACCTATGTTTCTTCTATCGACGTAAGTGACAGTGCGGGAGGAGCGAGCGTCTCATCTTACGCACACCGTATGGGTCGTACATTCTGCTGTCAGCGAGGGCTCCACGAGGGGGTCTGGCGGCGCGCGCCTCGGATAATGCTGGTTGCCGCTGACACAAGCGGGTCTCGAGGTGCACCAGCTGCAGCGACTCACGGGTAGCGGTACTGTCGTCAGAACATGTACCCTCGGAAGGGCCAGGCCAATGGACTCACCATGCCCATGGTCATCATGGCGGGGTTCATCATGGCGTTATAGGCGGGAGCATACCCCATACCTGGGTACATCCCTCCGACCATGGGCATGGCCCCCATGCCCATCATCATGGGGTTGTAGCCGGCATAGTTGTAACCCATGTAGGGCATCGTGGGGTACTGCGGGTGGTGAGCACGAGTTTGTGTGGTTGCGCAGACGTACGAGAGCGTTCATGATGATTGATGGCGAGAGGTGGTGAGAGAGTGTGTGGTAGCGGAAAGCTGCGCTGCAGGCGGTCCGGGTGTATACAGTGGGAGGACGAAGAGAGTGTGCGTGCGGACTGTGGCGGCTGGTGCGCGGCGGCCAACTGAGGAGGGGCTTAAGGTGGGTTTGGGGTGTTGGGAGTGGTGCGAGTGGCCAGTCTCTGTGGGCGGTGGCGGCTCGTGCGCTACTTGCTTCTCGGCCAGCGAGAAAGGTTGACGTAGAAGGCTTGGGTGTCTCAGACGTTGAAAGCGGATACTCGACGCAAGTCGGTGGCGACAGGCGGCGAGTGAAGAGTGTTGCAGTAGAGTGCGTAGGTTGGGCAGGTTGAGCGTTGTCGTCGATGAGGATGAGCCACGGTGGCTAGCCAGGTTTATATATCTGTACTCGACAATGACCCTCGAGTCACGGGCCGGACGCTGCCGCCCACGGCGAGGACAATCCCCATGCGCAACACACACACACACGCTCCAACCTGGCCGCTTGGCCGTGCTGGCGGTCTGGCACCACACACAGTCATGATGGAAGAAGCGGCATACCCCCATCATGACGGCCTCTCCCGGCATCAGCCGCGCTTGGCCACCCAGCCCGTTCTAGAGAAACCTTGAGCCTTCGTGCTTTTCCAAATCAGGACACGGCGCTGATCGCTGACCATCACATGCGAGATCACAGCAGGCGCAACAGCCGGAGGCAGTGGCTCATCAGGTCCAAAGTCGGTCAGTTGATCTCGCGCACCGAGTCAGTGTTTGCCGGGAAACGGCGTCAGAGTGATCTCGTGGTGCCGTCAGACAAACGGAGACAGCGTGTGTTTGCCCAGCGTCACACCCCATCGTGTGATGCAGCTTAAGACATTATGATGCTAGTGCTGCCTCAGTTTACCAGAGTCTCAATGTGATCAGTAAGAGTCAGTCCCATGACCCAGGCTAGCGAAAGACAAAACAACACTTTGAGGATACAACTCTAAGTCATCACGGGGTACGCCGGGCCGTTGTGATCGCCACTGTACAGTTTTGCCGGTGACGGGGGAGTATGCGGCTCGTTTGGTCCCCTACGTGTTACACATGTTTGGGTTTTTACGTAGCTTGCGAGCCAGTGCCTATGGGGCTAGCTGCACCAGCCACGACGGCTACCGCAGCTGCGTCGGGACCGTCTCTGGCGACAGCTACCGAGACCTTCAGCGACGTCGCGAGATGCCTGGGCCACGCCTGCGGAGACGTCCCGGCGGGCCATAGCAAGGTCGTGGCGTACGCTCGCGTCCGCCTCGGCGAGGTTGCGATGAACGTCGGCGCGAGCCTCGGCGAGGTTACGCTCGACGTCGAGGCGGGCGGAAGCGAGGTTACGTGCGACTTCGGCCTGTGCTGCTGAGAGCTCGCGGCGCACGTCCGCAAATGCCGCACCGAGCTGGGCACACAGGCCGCCTGGGGGCGCGCGGTTTCTTGATCTGGAGCACGACGCGCGAGGGGTACGGGGTTCCTCGGCTTGCGGAGCTGCGTCGGGTGCAGTTGTGCCCTCGGCCGGCAACAGGGGCGGTTCAGCCGGCCCCGCCGACTTCAACTGTTTCGAGGGCGAAGCACGGTTGGGTGACTCCTCGCCGCCAGCGACGTGCAGGCCTCCACTGCCCGACATGACCTCGTCATAGCTTGGCGGCGAGTCCTCGCTCGACTCGCTGACGGGGCTAACGAGCGGCTTTGTTTCGGCTGGAGACGAGGGTATGCGCATGGTGATGTGAGTTGGGTGTTCAGATGCATACAGCGACCCATGCGTGTCTTACACGCCCACAACATTAATACAGCGTCGTTGGAACTAGGAATAGCTCGTGAGAGGGTGGCGTTCAGTGTCGGGGCGGTGTGTCGGGAGCTCTCGGTTCCCAATAACCGTTGCACAATCCCCACACTACGGGCCAGACTCTGGCAACGTACGCCACCGAGTGTCAGCGTGGCTGCAGTGCATGCGCTCATGCGCTCATGCTCTCATGTGCGCGTACGTGCGCTCGTGACCTTTAGTGCTTGAACATTGGATCATCGCTTCTAACGCTATAACGCCAACGCCGGCATTCATGCTGGCTGATAAAGAATATCGTGGTACAGCGTACTGCAAGACCACAGCGCGCTGGAGGACACCGACCCGTGCGGTGGTGCAACGGTCTTGGTGCAAAAGCTTGGCGCGTTTTCAACGTTTACGGCCGCCGTCACACGTCACAGCTGCTTGCTAATGCTGTTCTTAATGTGTACAGAGACATACCATGTATCGTGTTGGCGCTAGGCGTCGTTAGCGAGGTCAGTAGTGTTGACACGTAAAACGCGCCAACCAAAGCGAGCTGCTTTTACGCGCCAAAGCCGTCAACACGAAGCGAGATTCGGCGCATCACCTAGGCTGTTTAGACTGTCGCCGGGGTTGCCAGTTGCGGCAATGGCCCAAAAGGCACGCTTTGCTTGCTACGCAGCAAAGCTAGCAAAGGGCCGAGGCGAACAATCCGGGTGTTGTGGCCTTTCGGATGAGATAAACGTGAAACTCGCACCACGCTGATATCCTCTCGGTGTTTTGATCCGATGCACCTATCAGCATGCAACTTGGGCGTTGACCACAGTGGTCATGGGGTCCAGTTGTCACGGCATATCGTTGCGCAGATGCACTACGCTCTCACCACTCCCCTGCTGTCTTGACCTGAGAAGCTCTTCTGACAGCCAACTCGTCGCCAACGGCGTCTCTGCTCCATCCAAAGGTTTCCATTTGGCTCAAGCGAGCTGCGAGTTGCAGCTGTGCCCGTAGCACACGCCACTGTGCGTGGGCGTGTGCCTAAGTCTACGGTGACGATTGAGGCGGTGCCGAGAAATCAGGGAAGGTGTAGTCTGCGTTGCGTCACCCTGGATTTCAGGTGGGACGTGTCGGGTTTGTATTCAATTACAAGTCTTGGCAACAAATGTCCATTTTTGTATTTTGGCTAATTATTGCTGCGGACAAGGATGCCGACAATGACCGCAACACATTGACATCCCCCACACCACAATCCATCCACACGCGCGCCTCTGAGCATCTCCTTCCTGTCTGTCACAACTCTCACTCTCTCATCTTTACACATATCCCATCCCCACCCACCAGCTTACCGCCATGACGCTGCGCAACGCGTCTGGCAAGTTTAGCTTGCCGTCGTTCGGCCGTCATAAAGACAAGTCGAATGCGGACGGCGCAGCAGTCGCGCCCCAGTCGCGTCAGTCATCCAGCACCTACCCCTCAGCTGGTGGCCACACCAGCGGACCCGAATCGGAGCCGGGCTCTCCACGCGTTGCAGACTCCATGGCCGGCGCGCCAAGCATGATGACCGCCACGAGCGGAGGTAGCGGTGGCGGCGGCGGCGCAGGCACAGGTGCGTTCGACGGTATCGGAAGCAAGCTGGGGAAGCGCATTGCGCACACGAGCTTTCTGCCTTCCCTTGGCAACCAGGACCTACGCCCTCTCCAAGAGTACGTCTGCGCGGCAAGTATGCACTGACGCCAGTGTCATTACAGCTGAGAAGGCCATCGTGTCGACAACGGACCGCATGTCAGGCGAGACGGCACATGCCGCCGGCAAGCTGCCGCTCTACGGCCAGGCAGAGGGGCCCGACCTTCAGGACGTGCTCACGCACTCGTCAACTTTGCTCAACCAGCTGTCCGCAGCGCTGAGAACGTTCTCCAGCCACGAGGCATCCATGCGCCTGTGCTTCAAGCGCATCCGTGAGCGCGAGGAGCAGCTGGACGAGATGCGCCGCCGCCGCCGCACGACAGGCACAAAGGCTGAAAGCGCCGAGCGCAAGCTTGCTAAGATGGGCCCAGAGAACAAGCAGCTCCCAGCCCAGACAGATCTCCTCGAGAGACTCCGCAGCGAGATGCGCCAGCAAGACTCGGACATCGTACATGAGGAGACCAAGCTCGGCGACTTTAAGCGGCAGTGAGTGTGTCGCGATTTTGCTGTACTAACACTACCAGGACGGTCAAAGAGGCCATGTCGTACAAGTTTGGCGGACTCGAGGAGCTCGGTGAGAAGATGTGCATCATTGGCGAGCTGGGCAAGTTGCTGCTCGAGGAGATTCCCCTCGAGGAGACGCCACCCGGCTACGGACGCGCGCCCTACACCGCCCACGAGCGCACAGAGAGCACTACGAAAGAAGCCATTAAATGCGTAAGTGGCGTGACGTCCCGTGACGCAGTCGTTGACCGCACAGCTTGCCACCGTCCAGTTCCACGCCGCTTCGGCCGCACCCAAGCCACCTGGCTTGCCGCAGATGCACGAGTCTGGATCGTTCTCTGCGCCATCACTGCCGCGCCAGAACTCGCGCGGCATGCCGTTGTCCGCTGGCCAGCAACCTCCCGAGAGCCCAATGGCAACCGGTGGTCGCGACACTGGGCCGCCTCAGCTGCCAGCCCTTGGCGCGGGCGCTGGCGCTGCGGGCAGCGGCACGCTCGGTAGCGGCGACTACAGCGACCTCCACACCGACGAGAGCCACCCAGAGCACAACCATGCTAGAGCGACGTTTGGCGACTTTGGCGCCATGGCTCCCGTTACGAGCCCTACGACTCCCCACGGCACCGTCGGATACAAGGGCGACCCGTCCGTGGACGACAGCGGCCTCGACGTTCACGACTACGAGTACCAGCAGCAGCGCGAGATGGACCAGATCCGCGAACAGGAGGAGCGCGAGGCACGTGAAGCTGCGGAGCATCACGAGGCCGAGGCGCCTGGCACACGGTGGTCGCCCTCGACCAACTCGCACGAGCTGCCGGCGGCCGATGCGGTCACGATTACCCCTGCGCACGACGAGGCTGCGGGCGAGCACAGCCAGGCCGGTTGGCAGCCGCTGCGGGTGGAGAACCGCCGGTCCATGCAGGGCCAGGGCGTCTCGCTTAGCGACACGTCTGGTCCTGGCTACACCCTCCCTGCTCTCAGCTCGGAACCCCTGACATTCACGAGTGACTTTTTGGCGATGCCCGGGGAGCAGCAGCCGCGTGATGTTCACTCGCCAAGCAATTCGGCGTACTTCTCCGCGGACGAGCGCAATGTCGCTACGCCCAGGTCCCCAGAGACACACGACTCCACGCCCTCAACCAACAACCGCGGTGCGATGTATGGCAGCCGTGCCCTCGACTCGGTGTACGTCGACGAGGACACGAGACTTGCCTACGACGACGTTGCGGCTAGTCTTGCGTACGACGGCGTCGACCATGAGCCAGTCTCGTCGACGCCACCAGCTCACCGGGCGGCAACCGAGACGCAGCCTGCCCTGGAGATCCCTCTGCCCAAGCACGAGGCGCTCCCAGAAACGCCTGAGCCCATCCGTCAGGCCGAACCCGAGCCTGAGCCGCTGCACGACTACTCGGACGAGTCGACGCCGGTAGTAACGATCCCCGCCGAACACGAGATTGCGCAGCACCCTGCGTCTCGCTACGTTCCCTCGATCCCACCTCCCGCTCCGTCCGAGCTTGGCACACACGACGCCCCCTCGTCCGTGCGTGGGTCGTACCTTGGCAGCGAGTACCAGCACGACCCGTCTCGGGACTCGTACGAGCCCTCGTTCGGCACGCGCGACAGCTACGCGCCGCCTGCTGGAGCCGACCAGATGTCGCCGCGCCACAGCTCGTACCGCGAGAGCTACAACAGGGCGAGCAACGGCAGCCTGGACAACTCGGCCGCTGAGGCGCACATAATGTCCGTTGCGCCGTCTGCGCCTGCGCCCGCCTCGAGTTCGGGTAGCGGTGTCATGAGCGCCGCAGCTTTCCGCCGTGCCGTCAAGCCCCGTGCTTCGGCCAGTTACAACGACTCTGCGCCCAGCTCGCCAACGGCCGCGACGTCCGGCTACCAGCCGCCAAGTGGTCCCCGACGCCTGCCTGTCCCACCAGTCCAGTCGCCGTCGCAGGGTACGCCCACCAGCTCTTTCCCTCCGCCCGGCGGCGACGTGCCGCCCGACCCGCCAGCGTACGAGGTCGCCACGCACCAGCCATAGCGCAGGCGAGTTCCCAACTCAAATAGATATGCGTACCCCTCTCTCCTCTCGTTAGTAGTAGCAAGATAGCGAACTCTATTAATCTGCATTGGTTGGTACACAGCGTGGGCGCAGCGAGCGAGCGTAGCAGCAGCAGCGATACAGCGTGGTCGCGAGGTCGTGACGTGAGTGTGCGGGTGTTTTGCGGTCCTGGCGGAGTGGGCGGGTCCCATAGGGGGCGTTACGAGCTAGAGCGGAAGAGCTTGAAGAGGGTTTTGAGGCCAGAGAACTCGGTCTTTGCCGAGGACCAGTTAATCTCAGCGTTGTGGTTCTTGTAGTTCCACACGAGCTTGTACAGGACGATGCCGCCCAGGAGCTGGATAAGCCACCCGATGCTCGCCACGAGGCCGAGGATACCTCTCGCCCAGTGCTGGCCGATGAGTCCGACGATCGTGTTGAACAGCCCCGCGCTGCCCGTGTTCGGCGCACCAATCACCATGTACAACGAGTACAGCAGGTGGATACCGCCAAAGATGAAGTACGTGTCTGCCGTTAGCGTGCGCAAATAGCAACCAGAGGGAGGTTTAACGGAGCAGTGTTGGCGAACATTCCGCGTCCCACATCCGTGCATTGTGTGCACATGCACAACAAACAAACTGCACGTGGCTCGGCGTCTTTTTTGGGCGCCGGTGGGACGTGGGACTTGTGTGCTGACAACGTCCCACGCTGCGTCAAGAGAGCAGGCCGACACATTGGCCGCGCCGCAGCCATGCCATCACCAGCGTGCGGCGTGATCAGAGCCGCGCCTCGCATGCCTTGCATGACCACTCACAGAAGAGAAGAGCCGCGCCGCGCTTGTGCATTCGGCGCCAGCCCGTGTACAGCGGGTAGTACCAGAGGATGAACGAGAGGATTGAGAAGAAGAAGAGGTATCCTGCGCTGGCGCCGATAGCGGGCAAGCCGAGGAAACAGCATGCGACGAGGTTGATGATGAGAGTGGCGATGAGGGCGAGCCAGTAGGTATACATGAGCTTTGCGTTCTTCTTCTGGTCTGCGGGCACGAGCGAGATGTCGTGCACGAGAATGGGCATGACTGGGGCGTTAGGCTGGGAGGATCTGGGGTAGCTCACAAGGAGGCCAGTTGGGCTTGTGCTGCGCAATCTCCGCTTCGCGCTGGGTGAGCTGGGCCTCGCGTTGTTCGAGTTCGCGCTGTTTACGCTCGAGCTCGCGCGCGCGCGCATCGTGGTCGGCGACATATGCCTGGATGTTCTCTACGCCTCCGCTGGGCGCTGGCCGCGAGTTGACGCTCTCGAGGCTGAACGCGCTCTCGTTGCCGTGCGACCCGAACGGGTTCGCAGTCGGGTTCGCCGACGGGTCCGCGAATGGGTTTGCATCGAGGGACTGCCCGTAGTTACCTGCGTTGTTAGCCTATGCTAAATAGGGGAGGCACCGCCCGCACGTACTCATGGCGTGGTCCGTGTCGTCGATCGAGCTGGATGTGGATATGTGACAACAACAACCATGCTCCTGCGTCTGCTCTCGCTGAGGCTGGTTGTTGCTCGTGGCCTCGGTAGCCAAGGTGGCGGACAGCACAGCAACACTCCAGGGGCAATCACACGCTTCCTTATCACACACACGTCATTCTGAGCTCCGTCTACATATCTTGCGGAGACCCCACACCTGATGTTCTTGTTTCGGGCCTCGAGTTGGTCCGCGACTCGACAACCTCATCTTCGTCATCGTCAACTTCTTGCTCATGGCGACACTGCTCCAGCGCGCAGGTGCAGCGCGCACAAGCGTGTTATGGGGTCACACCTTTGTTGTCGCGGGAAGCTCCCGACAGCGTGCGGCCGTGTTTACTCGCCTCGCGCGAGCTAGCTCGACTACAGCGACAACCGACGGCTGGGAGCTCGTCGTCGGTCTCGAGATCCACGCGCAGCTGCGTACCGGGCGAAAGCTATTCTCCAGTGAGCTTTGATTTCACCCTGATAGCTGACTTCAGACGCGACGACGAGTTACGACGAGGAGGCGAACACGCACGTCGCGCTGCTCGACGCCGCCTTCCCCGGCACTCTACCGGTAAGCTAATGGGAGGCAGGATCTCAGCTGACAACAGGTCATCGACCCCGAGGCCGTCCGACTGTCCCTTCTCACCGCCATGGCACTCAACTGCCGTATCGTAAGCTTTTTTGTGATTTTCTAAGCTGACTCCCAGAACCCCCGTTCCACGTTCGACCGGAAACACTACTTCTACCACGACATTCCTCCATCCTACCAGATTACCCAGCATTACAGTACGTCCTTCTCTCCAGCAAACACTCACGCCAGACCCTATAGCCAGCGAGGGGTCAGTACGCTTTGAGGCCGGCGAGCACGGTGTTGAGCGGTCCTTCGACGTCGGCATCATCCAGCTCCAAATGGAACAGGCAGGTGTCCAAAGTCCGGAACCATCTGACTCCAGGATACGGCCAAGAGCCAGACTGTCGGCGAGGAGATCCTCGTCGATCTGAACCGCGCAGGAACGGGGCTCATGGAGATCGTGACAGAGCCACATATGCGGTAAGCTGCGGGACACCCTTCACAGCTTACGGCAGATCCGCGGAGGAAGCTGGCGCGTTTGTGCGCAAGCTGCAGGGCATGCTGCGCCGTATTGGCTCTGGCGACGGCGACATGGAAAAGGTGGGTTGTTTGCCGCAGTCCGCCTAACCCCGCAGGGCAATCTGCGTGTCGACGCCAACGTTTCGGTGCGCCGGCCGGGCGCTCCATACGGCACGCGCTGCGAGATCAAGAACATCAACTCTGTCCGCTTCCTGCAGCAGGCTATTGGTGGGTTGGTTGCCCTCCATGGCTAACCCAGCAGAAACTGAGCGGCGGCGGCATATTGCCCACTACGAGTCGAGCTCGGAGCCGCTGCGCCAGGAGACGCGCGGTCTCAACGAGCTTACGGGCGAGACCTTCTCCCTGCGTAGCAAGGAAGAGGCAGAAGACTACCGCTACATGCCCGATCACAACCTTCCCGCGCTGGCTCTTGACCAGGTGAGGTTTGGGGCGACGTGCCTTACTAACCTCACCAGACATATCTTCAGACTCTGCAGGACAGCCTTCCTGAGATGCCATGGGCGACGGTTGCGCGGCTTGCGCAGATCTACGGCATCGAGAAGAGGGATGTCGAAACTCTCATCGGCTTGGATGAGTACGGGGGCGCCGGTGTGGCGTTCTTCGAAGCAGCAGTGGATGGGGCCGGACCTGCGTTGGGCAAGAAGGTCTCCAACTGGTGAGCTAGGTGGCATAGGTTAAGCTGACAACAGGATTGTGCATGAGCTGCTGGGACAGCTGACCAAGGCTGACAAGATCTGGACGCCGGAGGTCGTGTCGCCTGTCCTACTGCGCGGCATCGTCGAGGCCGTGGAAGCGGGCGTCATTAACGGTACGACAGGCCGCAACGTACTCAAGCACGTTGTGGGCGGTAGCCACAAGGGCAGCACGCTCGAGGCGCTCATGTCCGAGCTTGGTATCACGCCCGCGTCTGCCGACGACCTGCAAGCGACGTGCGAGGCTGCTATTGCCAAGCTGCCCAAGGAAGCCGACAAGGTGCGCAAGGGCAACGACAAGGTTGTGATGCGGCTTGTGGGCGAGGTGATGAAGCTGAGCCGGGGCACTGCGGACGCCAAGCGCGCACACGAGGTGCTGCTGGGGTTGTTGCGGAAGTAGACTACATGCATCATTCATACGCATCTGCATGTGATCGCCGACGAGGGCGTCGACGGTCAAGTCCGCGCCTTGGCGTACGTCGCCGGAGCGGAACAAGGGTGTGATGGCGTGTGCCTGACCCAACGGTCTTTGCTGATTGCTCCACGCGGACCGCCGGCGGGATCGACGACGAAACCAGATTTGACGAGGATCGGACAAACAAACCTACTAGCTACATTACTCATTCACCACCACGACGTAAACGTAACGACAAATGCGTGCAACGGGCCGATTGTGGAATGCGGCCGCACGCAGTGCGGGCGCCGCGGCATTGAGCGGTGCGCACCCCGTGTCGCATGCACGCGGGGCGTCTCCGCTGATTTACAACCTTGGCATCAGCTATGCGGCGAAACAGTCTCCGCCGTTCGTGCCGGGCAACGCGCACCCTGCGTCGGGCGGCTACGCCGGTCAGCCAAACAAGCTCGGTCGCTGGGTAGATACCATGAAGGCGCTGCCTGCTGGCCGCGGCGAGCTCGAGCCGACCCAGGACGAGAACGAGGCCGGGAAACGCGAACTCGACCTCCAGATGGCCGTTAACAAGTGGGGCGCGGGAGAGGACTTTTTCGCTGTAGTCAGCACGGATACCTTTGTGAGTCTGCTAGGCGGCCGCACGCGTAGCAGGTGGCCAGCCGAGCTGGTGCCACGCCGCGCGCTTGGAGCGAAGCGGGGAGGCGACGGCGAGAGACGGCGCGGCCGCGCGCACCCCCCACGGCTTGGGACCAAGCCGCCATGCCGTCGCACACGCCACGCCATGCTCAGTGAGATGCAACCTTGCGCTTATCTCGTGTGCGCCTCTGCACCCCATGCGCGCGCACCAGGTGCATGGCGCTGCCTGAGCTGCGTGGGCCTGTTCCTCGCCGTGGCTGCCATGGCGCCACTGGGCCAGAACTAGTCGCGTGCGCTAACGCCAGACACATATAGCAGCTTCTGACGGCGTGGGCGGCTGGGCACCGCAATTCGACCCATCGCTGTACTCGCAAGCGCTCATGTACCACTACGCGCAGGCACTAGCGTCGTCGCCGAGCCTCCCGCCATGGGAGGCGCTCGCCAAGGCGTATGCGGCTGCGGAGACCGAGTCGCTCCTCGAGGCCGGCAGCGCGACTGCTGTCGGCGTGAGTCTCGGCGAGACGGGCAAGGCGCAGGCCATGAAGTGAGTACCGCTGGCGACCTCGTACTGACGCCAGCCTTGGTGACTCGGGGATGACGATTATGCGCCGCGGCCAGCCAGTGTTCGAGACCACGGCACAGACCCACTTCTTCAACTGCCCCGTGAGCTTCCCCCGCCCAGTCTTTGCTGACACGCAGTACCAGCTGAGCAAGGTACCCCCACCAATGCGGTCGCCGGACATGGTGACGGACGAGCCAACGATGTGCGAGAAGTTTGAGTTTGACCTTGAGCCAGGGGACGTGGTGCTCCTCTACGTAAGTGTATCGATGCCGCCGAGCTGACGCGCGAAGACCGATGGCATGTCGGATAACCTGCCTTCGGAGCGGGTACCGCTGCTGAACTCTGCGGTGCTGCAGACGCTCGAGCTCGAGGCGAACAGCGACATGTCCCTTGACGAACGGCGCGCAGCGCACGCGCGTCTCCTCGCCGACGTCCTCGTCGCGGCGTCCCGCTATGGCATGTGTTTCTCCGGCGACGAGGACACCAAGGCGGGTAAGGCGTGGAAGACGCCCTTCGAGATCGAGGCAGCAAAGCATAAACGTCCCTTCAAGGGCGGCAAGATTGACGACGTCACGGTGCTCGCTGTCACCGTCGCTGAGCGCTTGGCCTAGGCGCCGACAGGGTACAGATTGGGACAGATATTACGCAAGGCAGAAGCACATACCAGCATAGACATGCATTCGTCACACACCGCAGTTGGGAATGAGAGGATTGAGAAGACAAGTGTGGACATAAAGTAGCAGAGAGAAGTTATCAGGCCCAGCGAACTAACGCCTTTGCAGCTAAGAAGCACGAGCATTTGAGATCGACTCTTTTTCCGCAACAGACATGTCAACAGTGACTGATAAGCTCTGAAGCTGACCTTTTGAAAGCGTCAATGCGTGTCGCTGTGAAAGCTTCTGGTACCGTGACAGAGTGGGGCAGATGGGTCCGGGTAAGGGAGGTGCCGAAATTGCCAGAATCCTGGCGCGTCAACGGCCCAGGGACCATCACAACGTCCATCACCGTCGTCATAAATCAGCCTCAGCCCACACCTCTTCCCACTTTTGCACAACATACCTGCATCGCGCATACCCAACGTATCCACAATGCCCAACACGGTCGCGTACTTTGACATCAGCATTGGCGGCGAGGCGGCTGGCCGCATCGAGTTTGAGCTGTACGACGATGTCGCTCCGAAGGTGTGCGCATTGACCGACTGCGCTGACCCCAGACCACAGCCAACTTTGAGCACCTGTGTATTGGCGACAAGACCAACGCCAAGGGCGACAAGCTGAGCTTTGTCGGCTCGGACTTTCACCGCTGCATCAAGGGGTGAGTGAGACTCGGCGCTGAGGCGAAGGTTGACTGACTTCAGGTTCATGCTCCAGGGCGGCGACTTTACGCGCGGCGACGGGACTGGCGGCGAGTCGATCTACGGCGAGAAGGTGAGCTCAAGCGACCTTGCGCGACTGACGCCAGTTTGCCGATGAGAACTTTGACTTGAAGCACGACAAGCCCATGCTGCTGTCGATGGCGAACGCGGGCCCAAACACGAACGGTTCGCAGTTCTTCATCACGACTGTGCCAACGCCGCACCTGGACGGCAAGCACGTGGTGTTTGGTCGCGTACGGACGAACCGTGCGCTTGTGCGCCGGATCGAGGACTTGCCCACGAACGCGAGTGACCGGCCAAAGGAGACCGTCAAGATCACTGGCGCGGGCGTGCTGAGCCCCGAGGAGGTGGAGAAGGAGGACGCGGAGCGTGCGCGTGCCGCGGACGCGGCACAGGCCGGCGGCGAGGACGTGTTTGAGGATTACCCTCAGGACGAGGAGAAGGTTGACGCGGAAAAGCCCGAGGAGGGACTCAAGGTTGCGCAGACGCTGCGCGAGCTGGGCAACAAGGCGTTCAAGGCTGGCGACAATGTCGTAGCGCTCGCAAAGTACCAGAAGGCGCTGCGATACCTTGACGTGAACCCGGTGCTGCCTAACGACGCCGACGAAGGACTAGTCAAGGCTGTGCGCGACACGCGTTTCCCGTGCCTCACGAACGGCGCGCTCGTAGCCCTCAAACTCTCCCCGCCGCAGGCGCGCCTCGCCGAGTCCCTCGCCGACCGCGCACTCAACGTTTCGCCCCTCACAGACGCCGAAAAGGGCAAGGCGCTGTACCGCCGCGGCGCCGCGCGCGCTGTCCTCAAGGACGACGACGGCGCCGAGGCCGACCTCGCGGCCGCGAACAAGCTCGTGCCCAACGACGGAGGCGTGGCAAAGGCCCTCGCGGACGTCGCGGCGCGTAAGCAGGCGCGGCGTAACAAGGAAAAGGCCGCCTACGCCAAGATGTTTGGTTAAGCGAGCGCCGCCCAGAGAACGCGCGAGCGCAAGCGTGCGCGTGCAGGCGAGACCGAACGCACGAGCGCGCGGGGCTGTCAAGCGGACGCAAAAGGGACTCTGCCTACAGGGCACGAACAATACAAACTGTAGATAGCATAGCATCCATACCGATGCAGTACTGTATTGATTGCACGGCCGTATGTTGGTGCAAGCATGATTGTTTACCACGTCGCAGTGCCCGGCATTGGCGCTGGCGAGCGTAATCTCTTTGAACAAGGCCCCTTCACAGTCAAGTATTCCTCCAGAGTGGGAGGTGAGGTATCACTGCACGACGAATGTGAATTAATGCGCCGCTGCGCCATATTCATACAACATGCCTGCGTCTAATTACTCTGTGGGAGATTGGTCTGTGCTGGGGAGGGCTTCGCTTGTGGGGTTCGTGGCGCTTGATTCGGGCGGAACGACAGTGATCTCGGCTGAATCGGCGGTGGCGTCCTCAGCGGCATCGACAAGACCGCTCGTTGTCACGGAAACTGCATCTCCCGATGTCGCCGCCGTCGCTCCAGTGGTCGTCGCGACAACGTCAGCAGCGGCCTTACGCAGCGCGTCCAGGTCGCCGACTGAATGAAGGAAACGGAGAAGCTCTTTACACAGCTGCGTCTCCTTGGCGTCGATCGCGAGACGCAGGAGACGGATCGTGTCGGGCGTATCGTCGGCTTCCTCGAGCGCGTGCATGACGAGGAGGTACGATGCGGCGGTACGCAGCTCGCCGGCGGAGATACACCGTTCGTACAGGTCACGCGGGGCGCCAACGACGCCAAACAGCAAAGACCAGTGTTCCAGCTCGGTCTTGCGCGCACACGAGACCACCACATCGAGGGATTCTGGGAAATAGTCGAGGAACGTCGCGACCAGCGCGAGAGTCGCTACTGCTTGCGCAGGGCCGCCCGCGCCGTCATCGTCATCGCCGCCGCCGGCCTCTGTCCCTTCGCCTGCCAAGTTCTCCTGCTGCACCGCTCCACCTCCTGTAGCAGGAACCACCGCGCCCGCGTCCACGGCGTCCTCGAGCACCGAGTGCAGCAACACCTCGAGCGAGTGGCCAAAGTACACTAGGTTCTGATAATTAGCCGCAAACGCCAGTGCGGGGCGGAGGCGGCGCGCGTCGAGATGGTAGCGCAGGAACTGAGGGAGAAATAGGAACGTGTTTGTTTGGATCTTGAAAAGGGCAAAGGGGAGGGCTCGCGTGGAAGCCTCGTACTCGACGCCAATGATGATGCCCTTGTCCATGAGTATGGAGAGGGGGTAAAAGTCGAGTCGGAGTGTAATGCTCGCCTGAACACTCTCGTACGTGTCGTTGTCGTTGTCCACGCGCGTCGCTTCGATGGTGAGCGCGTCGAGCCACACGCGCACCCGCCCGCCGTCGTACCCCCACAACGAGTTCTCGAGCGTGCCCACGCCATGCAGGTGCGTCCAGTAACACTCGATGCGGTCCGCGAGCACCTGCATGTCGTACCGCACCTCGTCGTTACCTGCTCGCCTGGGTCGGAGGAGCACGAGGCGGCCGTCGACAAGGAAGATGATAGTCGCGACGATGAGGTCGTCGGCCGGGTCGCCGAGCCGTTTCTGCGCCTCGGGAATAAGCCACGACAACGCGCGCACGCGCGACGGTACCGTGATCAGACCGGCAAAGCTCATGCTCCCGCATAGCTGGATACGAATACTGTCGCGCGTCGGCAGGATGAGAAAGTGGTACAGCATGCTGTCGGCCGTGTATACCAGCAAGGAGTTTTCCAGCAGCGTCATGACGAGGACGGGCGAGGGCAGGCTCTGCGCGTGTAACACGTTGGTCTCGGACAGATCGAGGTCGCGCGAGTACAGTCTGATCTGGTATTTTTTCTCTACCTCGACAGCGGCGATGAGGACGTGGTGGAACCACAGCAGGCCGCCGCGGACAGTGAAGGCGCGTTCCTCGCGTTCCTGCCCAAACAGCTTCCAGCGCCCCGACGCCGCCGAGTAGTGCGTCAGCCCTCGCCGCCCAGCGACCGCGATAAACCGCCCGTCCGACGAGATGGACGCATACCGCAGCGGCCAGTTGGTCGCGATGTACACGTTGGGAATGTGGATGTGCTGCCACACGTCCGACTCGGGATTGATGACGCTCATATCTGGCTGGTCTGCACCGCGGTACACCATGACGCGGTCGTCCATCTGCAGAAACGCGTAGCGCGTGTTATCCTGCTGTCAGCGCGGCCGGCCGCGGGTACTAACCGGCGAGTGCTGGCTTGATGTAGCGCTCTTGACAAACGGCATGGCGTAAATCCTCGACGCGTCGTCGCGGGCGTGCATGAACAAATCAAGATTGCCAGGTGCCCAGAACAGGCCGCTGACGCCGTTCATAAATTGGTCTGCGGCGGGCTCGTCGCCGTCCTGTGCTGCGCCCCAACCGTCGAGTCGCCCGCCCATACTCCAGACGGCCCACGCGCGCTCGTACCCCGCTGCGAGGGCGTACCCGTCCGACGTCCACGCGAGGGAAGTGATCGGACCGGGCGACGCGCGCAGGCCGGCAGATTCACGCAGGCTGAACGTGCTCAGGAACCGCGGCGGTTGCGGGTACTGCGGCACGGCCATGATGTGGACGAGCCCGCTGGCGGTGCCAATGGCGGCGTAGCCCAGCTTGCCGTTAATCGCGACATGTACGGCCTTGTCCTCGACGTCGGGCTCGGGTTCGATGAATCCTAAACTTCGCAAGCCGCTGCTCGCGCCGTCCACGCCCGGCGCCGGCAGAGGATACAGCAGCTGGCCAGTGTACTTTGTCGTCGCCTTGAACGTCTGTACACTTGCAATGGAACTCTGCCGCGAGCGGGGTTTTGTCTTTGTATCAGCCCGAACCCTCAGCCATTTCCTACCTCTGGCTTCTTGAACAGCTCGAGCGCGCTGGTCGAGTACACGATGTATGCGCGCCCGTCGTCTGCGACGAGCGAGTACATCACGGGCAAAGCGGGCACGCGCGTCGCCGTCATTGCGAGCGGGATCGGCGGCGCCTTGTCCTGTCGCAACCACTCGACGCCCTTTGTAAAGTCCCACAGGTCACATTCGACCTGTTCCTCCGTCTCGCCGTCGAGTGGGAGCGGAGGGAAGTGGGAACCAGGGGGAGTAAGGAGTTGTGGTGGAAGAGGGTAGGGAACACTGAGGATAGCGGGAGGGTGCTGGAGAGTGAGGAGGAGCGCGTGCGGTTGTGCGAGGACGGAGGTGCATCCGCCCATCGCGAACGCGACGCCGAGGGGCCGGAGTTCCCATCCGAGCAGGTCGCCACCTTCCCCTGGCCCGCCCCCGGGTGGAAACGAAACAGTCGGGACAGACTCGTAAGCGGGTAGGCCGGTTGGTACGAGCGAGTACAGCAGGAGATGGGATGTTGTTGTCTGTGGTAAGTGTGTGAGTGTGTGTTAGGGCTGCTTACGAGGACGATGAGGCCGCGCGCGTCGGTAGCCCAGAACACGTCAGCGTTCGCGCCCCAGCGAGCCACGCTCTCCTTGCTCCGCACCAGCGCGGCCTGCAGCACAGTCGGGCGTACATCCCACACGCCGAGCCCGGCCGCGCCAACAGTCGCAAACAGGTTACCGCGCCGGCTGGGACGTACGCGTTCCACGGGCTCGCCCGCCAACGGGGCCGGCACAGCCAGTATGCGCGCCGCCGAGGTGGGCCAGTACATCCCGCGCGATGTGTCGATGTGAGTTGAACAGTGTTGTGTTGTGGTGTGGGTTGTCGTCAGCCGCCGCCGTCATTGCATGTCGCGTCACAGGCTCGTAGTCGTGATCATCGGCGCGTGGCGCGGAAGCGGATATACAAAGTCGGTCGACCCCGGCCTGGAATAGCTCGGCCAAGTTTCCGCCGTGAACGACGTCGACAACAGTCGTTCAGATGTGTCGACAGCTACAGGAAATCAAAGAGACGCCTGGTCTTGCACCGAACTGCAGCAGTCGGGGCAGCTTTGAATGCATGCTTCTTAACGCGCTGTCGCAGCCGTAACAACTGTTTGCGGTCTAGGTCTACCCTATCCAGAAATTTCTTCAGCCCGTGTTTTGGCTTGCTACAACTGAGCATGCGAGCCTCTGCACGATCAAAACAGATAGATACCTTCTGTAGAGTCTATCCAGAGCATTGGCGGCGTCGGCGCATGCATGCAAACCTGCAAGGAGTGTAGTTGGGTGAAGAAACAAGGTGAGACTGCCACAGGCATACCACCGGGAATATTGCCGCTCGCACCTTTTGGACCGACGGACCTCCACCGGGCTGGTCCAGTGCCAGAAAGATATAAAACACCCCCCGGCCCGCAATTTTGTTTTCTCTAGTGACCACACTCTGTAGGGTAAGTACCCCCAACCTTTGCTCGCCACCACCACTACTCTCGACGACGATGACAATGGCTAACCCCTTCCCCAGATCTCTCTACAGTAACTGTTCACTCTCGCTAGTTCACACTAGCCACATTTTCCACGTCGAGGCGATGATCTAGCCCCTCCCCGCTCTATCACAGAGTAACTTGTTTGCCTTCCGGGGCTAAACACGAAGAAGCTGGCGCTGCACACGACCCGGACCTCACGGAACGGCGAGCGCGCGGCGTGGGCGCCGGAGGGCTTTCTGATCGGCTGTTGGACTTGTATTTTTGTAAATTCTGCATATTTGTTGTCTTGTGCTTTGTTTGCTGCGGTGGCGAATTTTGCACTAACGGGCGTGACTTGGCTCATGCGAGCAAACCTTCTTTCCAGCGTAGCGCGTATAGCGCGTATCGCAATGCGACGGGTCACATTCCTTCACGCCTCATCGCACCAAAGACAATCCTTCACTGCACGCTTTTGCTCACGACGGCATCCATACTCTCGTATTTCCATCACCATCAACATCTAGGGCGCTGCGAAACCTTTCATGCTGACAGGTGCGAAATCAATGACGGGGTATATGGCGAGGAAAAATGCAGGGGAGGGGTCTACGGTAAGCCGTCTAGGGCATCTAGGGCAGCATAACGGCTGGACGGGTCAGCTTTGAAGAGATGCGCTACCCACCATCAGAGGTGCCTACGCCGCGATCGACCATGGGCGCAAACACACGCTTGTACACGAAACGCTGGTCGTACTCGCGCATGACCTCGGACGAGAGGATCATGCGATCTTTGACGAGCTGGGCGTAGAATGTCGAGAGCGTGGAGAGGAGGAGCGCAGTGCCGACGTATATCAAGGGTGTGAGGAAGGGGTGTTTTGCGGTAAGGAGGTACGACAGGACTGGTGCTGTAGGTGGCATCGCTCTGCAGAGTCAGACGCGGCTTTCCAATAACTCACGTGAAGAAGGCAAGGCAGAACTCGGGCGGGTCCCAGACACGCAGTGACTGGATGCTCGCGCCGCTCGACATGCTTGATGGGTGGTCGGGCAGCGGGGGTACACCGATGGCGGAGAGGAGCGCGCGGCTGGCGTCAGCTAAAGCCGCACATACTTTCTAGCTGCTCACTAGGTCCATTTCACCAGCACCCAGAGACCGTGGGCGGCGAGCTTGCCGTATTTCTGGGCCGGGGCTTCGTCGCGGTGAGCAAGTCTGTCCTCATCGACGTCGCTGGCGTTGGGAGCAGGAACGGGCGAAGCGTGAGGCGAGTTGACGGGGTTGTTGCCGGATCGCAGCTGCATGTCGTACGTGCGGAACCGTGTGAACAGCCACGCAGCGTTGGCGGCGGAGAGGGCAAAGAGGAGGATCGTCACGAGAAGGGTCTGGAGTTAGCTCTTTCCACGTCATATAGCGTACCGTGCGCCAGCCCGCGAGACCGACACGGTTTGAAGTCTCATAGCGCTGCCAGCGCGAGCCGATCGCTTCAACACTGGGTCCCGACGAGGTCTTGAAAATACTGAAGTCGTCGTCGATGGGGTTACGCAGCGGCGCCAGTAGGACCCAGTGTATAGCGAACAGCGCGATGGCGATGGGGTTGGCGAAGCGTTCGGGGGGAAAGATCTCGTCAACGCTGGAGGGAAGGTTGAACATGGCATTATCGAGCGCGTTGCCCGGCGCATCGATGATCCTGCCCGTCAGCCCTGCTTGCCATCGCGAAACAACTTACCGCTGCCAGAGGGGTTTACGACGAACGAACCGCTGTTTCTTCGCTGGTGTGCCTGCACTGCCGCTCGCGGCTACAGCGCGCAGGCGCTCGTTCGTCTGTTTCGCGGACGCGGCGCTGGCGGCCATGTCGAACGGCGCAATGCTCGAGCGGCTTGGACCTGCCGGCGGCGTGGCGTACGGCGAGTAGACGATACGTCGTGGCGTGCCGCCTGGTGTACCGAGGGGCGCCGTGCCGCCCGTCGAGTCAAAGTCGGGTCCAGCACCGGTGGAGCGAAAGTGAAGCGGTGTTTCAACACGCTCGCTCTCACGCCGAGACCTGCGCGGCTCCTTGGGTTCGCGCGGTGGCGTGGCGAAGGCATTCTGCGAGGATGACGATGACGGTTTCTTTGACGGTGACGAGTCACTGTCCTCCCCCTCGAGCTGTAACGCCGAGTGGGAGCGCGATAGCTGCGACGGCGCTCGGGAGAAAGCCGACAGAGACTTGCGCTTGCGCGCAAGCGGTGACTGTGACATTAATGGTGGTGTCGAGATGAATGGCTGTGCGAAGATGCAAGTTGTTGTTGTCGCCACGGTGACGAATGGCATCTTGCACTCGACCTTAGACACTCAGGGTAATCCACATGGCCCTCAGGCACTATCGTATATTTGTAATGATGTCACGAGTAAGAATTAGCTTTCTGAAATCCAAAATACAGAGGTGTATTGAATACCAAACTACGGATTACCTGATGGAGAATAGCCATTAATGAGATAATCCAAAGCTTTATGCATTACAATTACAAGCTGATTACCACCAGTCCTGCATTACCGGCACCAACCTTTATGTAATGTCGTGTGGCAACTCGTCATTGCGATCTGGCCATCTGCGGACACATCAAACAAATCACTGCTCCGTGCTCTAGCCATCGCTCATACCACCACCGAAGCCAAAATCATGGTACGCCGCTGCCGCGCACTGACACTGAGCCCTGCTGACTCTTCTAGGCGACAAACTTTCTTGCGGTGCCGAGCAAGCAGGCGCTGCCCTTACCGGGGTTCGCGCCAGAGCTGCTGCAGTACATCACAAGCCACTTTCGTGACGCCCACCCCGAGGCGTTCAAGCGCGACGTCGACCAGCTCGTGGGCATGCGCCGCGAGTGGGTCGAGCCCAAGACCGAGGCGCACCCCGAAATCGCCAAGGGACTCATGAAGTGAGGTCGCCACGCGATCTAGGCTAACGGGACAAGGTATCATGCCCAGCTCGCCTTTGTTGCCACAAAGTTCCCGTCTGATGTGAGTAGCTGTTGACTGCTAGTTTTTGATGGATATTAACCACCCCAGATTGGCGTGTCGTTTTCGTACAACCTTCCCTTCCCCCCGCCGTACTCGATCACACCGGACGCGCCCATCTCGCTGCCGTCGCTGACGTACGAGCGCGCAAGCGTGCTGTACAACATGGCGGCGATCTACGCGTCGCTAGCGGCCGTGGAAAGGAGGGCGGAAGCAGAGGGAATCAAGCGCGCACTGTCGTACTTAACTGCAAGTACCCCTCTTTGGCTCTGCTGACAGTTGCAGTCCTCCGCAGGCATTCTCAACTACCTGCTCACCAACGTCCTGCCGACCCTCAAGAGCGAGGTCTCGTCGCCCCAGGCGGCTGGATACGACATGAGCGAGTCGTTCCTCACCACGATGCGAGAGTTTGTACTTGCGCAGGCTCAGGAGTGTTTTTGGCAACAGGCTGTGTTGCGTGAGTTATCGCAAGTGGGTCGAGCTGACATTCAGAGGGCTCGTACAAGAATGCCTTGATATCCAAGCTCTCGATGAAGGTAGGATTGTGGAAGAGTTGTGCTCACGCCAAGGTGGCCGACTACTACAAGGCGGCGCTGAAAGCCGCGAACGGCATGGACATGCCCTCGGCGACGTACTTCCCTACAGTGAGGTTGCTATTGCTTAACGTAGCTGACACCAGGCGTGGATCAACCACATCACGGTCAAGTCGATGCACTTTGAGGCGGCAGCGCAATACCGATTAAGCCAGGACGACCACGAGAAGAGCAAGTACGGCGAGGAGATTGCGCGGCTGCGCGTGGCCGAAGGGCTGGCGAAGAAGGGTCTGGAGGCCGGACGCAAGAGCGTCGCCGAGTCGGTCATGGGCGACCTCAAGAACCTCTCGGCGGCAGTCAAGTCGGCGCTCGACCAGGCTGTGCGGGATAACGACCTGGTGTATGTCGACCCCATACCTCCCGCGTCGCAGCTTGCTCCCATTGTCGGCGTCGGCATGGTCAAGCTCCACACGCCGACAGAGGTCTCTGAGCCAATTGCCTGGCTCATGAACGGCGGCGCCGGCATGCCCCCGCTTTTCAGTGCCCTTGTGCCCTACGGCGTACACCTCGCGCTCAGCATCTACGATGACCGCAAGGACACGCTCATTCGCGAGATGGACGGCAAGCGTGAAGAGCTCGATGGCGTTGCTGCCAGGTGCGTTGTAATGCAGGAGTCCACTAACGCACTAGCACACTGCAGTCTCTCAACCTGCCTGGGTCGCTGCAGGCGCTCGAACGCCCCGTTGGCCTCCCGCCATCGCTTATTAAAAAGGCGGAGGAGGTCGATGCCGCAGGCGGTGCCGACAAGATCCGCAGTCTACTGATGGACGTTAACCGGATGTCCAAGGCGAACAGCAAGACGCTGTCGGACGCGATGGATATCCTGGACCAGGAGGCGACCGAGACGGAGCAGCTACTGGAGCACCAGCCACACCTGGCCGAGACGCGGCCGCCATCACACATTGCAAACCAGTCGCTGATCGCCGCTGCGGGGCAGTACGATGCGACGATTAAGCAGGCGGCAAGCAGCGACGCTACCGTGCGTGCAAAGTGGGAGGAGTGGCGCGGTATGATCGAGATCTTGTCGGGTGGTGAGGACATTATCAACGACCATGTGCCGTCGACGACTTCGTCGGGTGCAGGGTTTGCCGCGCTGCCATCCTCGGTACGGCCGTTGCGGGCGTCTCTCGAGGATCTGGACGACCGTATCGCACACCGCGCGGCATTGGTGACCGAGGCGCGCCAGGTGGCTGCACACGACGATGTGCGGCCAAGTGTACTGCAGGAGGCGTCGCGGCTCGCGCACGGCGGCTCGGGTGACGTCAAGCCCGAGTGGTTCGAGGGTATATTTGACAAGTCGCTGGCCAAGTACGACAAGCTGCGTGAGGGCATGGACTCTGAAGCGAGCACGCAGCAGCAGCTCCTCGAGCAGATCCGCGTAAGTCACCGCGTACATGCACAGCTGACGGGAAGCAACAGAACGAGGCGTTCCTCGCTGAGCGCAAGGAAGACCCGCGCGTAAAGGAACGCGAGCGGCGCCTGCAGGACATGGACGTGGCGTACTGGAAGTGGCGCGAGATCGTGGACAATGCCGAGGAGGGCATCAAGTTCTACAACTCGCTCGCCAACATGCTGCAGCAGTTCAAGGAGGCGTGCTCGCAGTTCCTGAATGCGCGGCGGGTGGATATCGGCCAGCTGTCGTCGCAGCTGCAGAACGTGTCCTTTGGCGACGGGCATGGGCATGGGCATGGCCACGGTGGCGGTTCGCAGGCCGGGATGCCACCCACCTCGCCGCCGCTCGGCACGGCCGCTTCCTCTCCCCCGCCGATCGGGCACGCTCACCACCCAGGGCCAAATGCGTTCACGTCGCCGCCCCCACCCGCCGCCGCCGCGTCACCCATGCACTCGCCTCCCCCGCCCGTACCTGCTTCCTCGCTCCCGCCACGCGTGACCTCCGCTTCGCCACCAGGCGGCGCGGCCAACGCCGCGTCACCGCCCCAGCCGGCCCCAGCGACGTTCCTCGCCCACCCCTCGTCGGCACAGTGGCAGAGCGGCGCCGAGTTCCTGCCCCCGCCTCCACCGCAGCCCGTAATCCGTTCCGGCGGCGTACCCACGCGCGCGGCCCCTCCACCACCCACGGCCTCTGCCACCGACTCGCCTCGCCGCGTGACGCGTTCGCAGGCCCGCCAGGGTCCTATTGGTGACCCGGACGTCAACCCCTACAAGAAGAAGGGCGAGCGCCGCGGCGGCGAGGGTGTCGTTTAGCCACCAAGGACGTCGTCGATCGTTGCCTGATTAATCAATAGTACCACAATTTGCATGCAACCCATTTTTTGTTCACGATGATACATTTGAAAAGAATGCAATGCTGCACGTAAAGACAGGGAATTAAGACATGTGTCATATGTCGTCTACAGCTTGTCCATGGGGAGAGAGTAATGCACGTAAAAGGTGTCCATGGGGAAAGTGGGAATGGTGGTTTTACGCTTTGAGCGATGCCCAATGCGCTTGGTGTTCGGGCAGCGACGCATCCGGGGCAGCCGACCAGCGGGCCGCGAGCGCGCGCATAATGTCCCCGTGGGACGCGCCTGGCATTGACGCCTTGGCGTACTTCATGTTGGCGCCGAGGAAGGCGTGGTAAGGCGACGTCTTGGTCTCGAACATCTCGACGAGGGCCGAGCGGCACCGGCCACAACGATGCCGTGTAATGTCAATCGACTTGGAGTACCGCTTGTACCTGTCATTAGCCTAGGATGGCGCGGCGTGACTCACACAACGGTACAGTCGTTGCTGGAACATCGCCACGCAAACTTCTTGTTCAGCTCGTAGTCGTGCTTCGTCTGTCTGTCAGCCTACCTCATACCCATCAACTTACGGTAACGGTGATGTCTGGAAACTCGGACGACACCTTACGCCCCCACGACTTGAACACCTTGCCGTGCGGGTTGCGCCATTCGTCCGAGATGGCGTAGCATGCAATGTGGCACATTTCATGTGCGAGCGTGTCGCGGATTTTGGCCTCCGTGTCGAGGACTTTGGGACCGAGCTTGATCTGGAAAACCCGCCGAGATCGGCTGCCATGCGCATACCCAGCGGCGGTGAGGATCCGGTTGTTCCAGATAACAGTGCAGCCCGCGCCGGACTTGCCGAGACGTGACCCGAAGACGCGCTCGTCAATCTCGTCAAAGAGATCGCGGGCGTACTTGAGTCCGTGATCGAGCCACGCCTTCTTCGACATGTTGGTGCGGGTCTTCGATTGGATGGCATGTTTTGGCTGCGGTCGTTTACGTGGTGATGCGGCTGGGACGTCCTCCAGCGTAAGTGCGGTCAGGTCGGGAAGGTGAATAGGCGCACGAGGCGGCGAGAAGTTGAGCACTGCGCCCTCGTCGATACCGTCGTCCTCAGAGTCGCTGATGAGATTGATGATGGGAATGCCCGAGGGACCAGTGTATACGGGGTCGTCGTCGCTGTCAAGCTCGCTGTCGGCGGCCGTGTCCTCGTCGTCAGATACGTCGATAACCTCGACGTCTTCTTCATCGTCGCTGTCGACGATAAAGTCGCGCAGGGATCCAATCGACTCGTCGTTCTCGTCATCAATGTCGTCGACCAACTCTTCCGTCGCATCGTATTCGTCGACGGGGTCGGGAAGTGCGTCGAGCTGCGCAATGGCCGCGGGCACACGCCCCCGTAGCCCTCGGCTGCCCGGCGTGGAGGCAGTAACGAGCCGCGCACGACGCGGCGCCTCATCCTCGTCGTCCGAGGCAATAACGCGTCGTCCCACACCACGCCGACGTGGCACCCACGAATCACTCTCATCGCTGAGATAGCCCGTAGCTTCGTAGTTTGGCGTTGCGGGGACAGACGGAGCAACGAGGGGCGGTGGGGAGTTGACGGGCGACATTATTTGTATGCTCGCGCTGTTAGACAGCGGTGTGCTGGGAACGCTCTTTGCCATTGTATCCAATGACAACGCGGGCGACGTGGCGGTAAACATCATCTCCCGATTGTTGGGGTCTGGTGTTGTTGGTGCCGAGCCGCTATCTGTGTCCGAGGGATCCTCGGCAGTGAGTGATAAGGAGGCACTGCGACGTCAGTCTACCTCGGCCAACGTCCACTCACATGTCGAGCTCCAGGTCGACCTCGTCGGCGTCGCTGTCCGCGCTATCCAATGGCCCCGCGTCCTCGGTGTTGACGCTCTGCCGCGCGGTCTGTGCGACAAACATGACAGGTTCGTCAGAGGTGTCTAACAGTTGCGTCAAAGCGTCGACCTCGGGCGTGTTGTCCTCGGCGAAGTGGGAAGTCGCAGCATCCAAGCCATCAAGCGGCGGCGCCGTTGGCTCCAGCTGAACGAAGGCTGGCACACAGCCCACAATGTCGCCGTCGTCGAGCTCCTCGAAATCGTCCAGCTCCTCCATGGCGTCTTCCTCCTCGGCCGCTAGCTCGTCAGCGGCGACGGCGGCATACGCCGCGCCGAGATCGCTCAAGCTAATTTGGCGGCCGGGAACGCGCGAAGGCGAAAACTCGCCGCCCGAGACAACGCGCTTCAATGGTCGTGGCGTGAAGGCACTACCGCCGCGAGCAATGTGTGGCGTTGATCCACGCGAAAAGTCGACCCGGGGCACTGTAGAGCACGTCAGCAGTGTCCAGCAGATCAGCAACGATGGCAGCATGTCAACACCAAGTGTAGCCGCAGCCTAACCCAAAACAGTGGCCGGCCTCCACCCCGACCAGCCTTCTGGGCCAAATCCGTTCCTCGCGAACAACAAACTTACATGTCTTTGTGCCAACGAAGGGACTGGCCGACTCGCTCTCAAGGCTGGGGTACTCGGATGCAATGTCGCCCGTCGGTGGACGTGGCACGTCGGCGTGCTCGAGGAAAACGTCGCCGAGCGACTCGTGTTTCTGGTGGGCGGAGCGACGCGGGGGCGTAGCCGCTGGCGGTGGAGGTGTCTCTGTGGGCTCCTCCGGCGGCATCGACGCCGCTACAGGGGACGAGGGTGCCGACTCGTACTCTGTGGACGACGCACCAGACTCTGCAGGCGACACGGACGTCGCCTCGCCAGCAACAGGAAAAGGGCTGCGTTGGAAGCGTAGTCGCCGCGCTGGCGGGGGAGTGTCTGGCGCCCGCGCCGACAATGCGTCCCCCTTGCCTTGGATGGCACAAACCGATGCCGCGGGGGTATCGGAAAAGGACACTTTGCGCGGCCGCGTCGTCGCCGCGACCGGCGAGGTGTCCACTGCTGCCATGGTTGGGCGTTTGTGGTGGTGGAGTGGATGATGCGCGAAAAGGTCGAGCGGTTGTTTATGAGCAGTACCAAGTAGTTGATGAATCCAGCTGTTCCTGTCCTGCTTTGGCTGTCCAGCTGACAGACCAACCTACAAGCTCAAAGATGGAACCGCGCCGTACCACTACTACGACTCTTGCAACGGCCAAGTCGCTGCTACCAGCCCTCGCGACCTGGAATGGACAGTTGAGTTGCAGGGATGGATGGGGTGCAGGGGAAATTGTGCCGCAGGAGGGGTAGAGATAGCAAAGAATGTGTTCAATGGAAGACGATGACCAGGGTAACGCTGCGCAAGTTGCTGCTGTCGAAATATGAGGCCGAACGTGCGGACGTGTTGATGATGTCGGCAGTCGAGGTTGTTGACAGAGGTGCTTCAGGCACTCTCCTTAACCAAAATCAAAAGTCAAGCGCGTTTAATTACCCTTTGGGTCCAATTTGATTCCGCCCTCCATACAAACTACCGCCTGTCAGCCCTGAACATTGAACTACATTGAACGACAAACGACATGAGCTGAAACATCCATCCTGGACTCTCCCCTAGCTACACGTGCTCGACATCTCATCCATCATGTAAAAGTCTAGGACGCCAACCTCCAACCTGTCTTACGACTCCCGCTCCCGCTCCTCTGCCAGCCTTATCTGCTCCAGGATATCAGCCAGGTCGTCGTCGTCGTCTTGCCCGGCCCCAGCGCTGGCGCCAGACACCGGCGGCGGCAGAGCTTGCGCTTGGCCGAGTTCCCCTGACGTTGCCGTTGCCGCTGCCGCTGCCGCGCGCGCAGCAGCTTCGGAACGCTCAAACTCTTCCACCAGCCGGATAGCTTCCGCCTCGTCGTCGCTCATGTCGTCCGCCCCTGCCCCTCCAGCCCTGTCCGCCGTCGGTTCCCGTACGCCAAATGCGCTAGGGCTGGCGGCGGCAGAAGTCGTCGTATCAGGGCTTGGCTGTACGGGGCCGGCGTTGGCCTCCGCCTCTGACATCATGAGGGCGTACCGCAGCGCCGCGTCCCCGTCCGCGAGCCCCAGGTCTTCCATCGCGGCAATGTGTTGTTCCTCGTGCGTGGTGTGCGCGCGCATCACCTCGTTCTCCGCCTGAATCTCGTAGTGCGAGTCCACCGCGTCTTGATGCAGGTCGCGCAGGTCGACCGCCCGCGAATGGCCCTTACCGCCAGTACCGCTCCCCGCGCCGCCGCCCCGCCGGCTGTTACTCGCGTCCTTGCCCGACTGCCGCCCCTTGCCCGTACCTGCGCGCCATGACAGCACATTGCGGCCAATGGCAGCAACGATAAGGTCGTTCTCGAGAATAATGTGGTTGACGTTAAAGTACTTTGCGCGGTGCTCGTCGCTCTCCGCGACAATGAGGTCGCCAGGCGTGAGGTGCGACGGTGGTCGGAAGTTGCGCAGGCGCTCGGGCGTTCGTGGCAACGGGTCGAATACGCCCACCTGCCCGTTGAACGCGCCTATGGCGACAAGGCCGCACGACATTTCGGCAGCGGTAATCTTGCCATCGCACACGCGCCAGTCACGCATGGGCTGGACGACGTCGCCGACTGGGTGCCCGTCCCATTCCCAGATATACGCGCGGCCATAGAAATCGCCTCCGACGACGACCCGGCCGTATTGCGGCGCGGGTTGCAAGCGCTGCGCGAGGCTGTCAACTTCGAGGTCTGCTGTCGCTGGCGACGTGACTCCAGACGTGCTGCTCGGCGTAACGATACGCGCGGACATTGTAGGTGTAGCCTCGGTAGGCTGTGAAATGGGCGCGTTCGGCAGCAAGAACGCCTCGAGGCATGTCAGGGAGGTCTCGTTTGGCGTGCTGTAAAAAGTCGTGGTGACCTTGTGTGTGCCGTCGGCATTGAGCGAGATGTCATGACGGGCAAAGTTGGGGTGCCGGTTGTGGTGGATGAGGACGGACGCGACGAGTCCGTGCGCAGTGCTGGAGCAACAAAGGTCCAGGCGTCGCACACCGCCAAGTTCATCCTCCGACCCGACGTCGACACGGACCTCGCGTGGGTCCGTCATAACATTAAACCAGACACGCAGATCGCCATCTTCTGTTACACCGCACACGACGTCGTGCTCCAAGTCGCAGCGGACGAGGTAGATGCCGTCCGGGTGGGCCATCTGGCGCAACCTCACTTCTTCTGTACGTTCCTTTAGCGGCTGCTCAACAGGCTCGGCGGTGAACAGACATGTGACGCTGGCCGGTACCGCGTCCGTGGGCGTGTTCTTGCCCGACTTTGTGCCGGGGTTGAACTGCCAGTACTTGACACGGCCGTCCTGTCCTCCGGTGACCCACTTCAGTGGGTCCTTGCCGTACGACTCGGGCTGGTGGATAGACAGCACTGCACCCTCGTGCATGTCGTCAGGCCGCGACATGACGTTGAGCGACGTCGGCCGCCCGCCGTACTTGGCGTGTGTGCGCGACTGGAGCGTTGTGTGGACGCAGGAGCCGCTCAACAGGCCCCAAAGGATGTGGCTCTGCGCGCGCTTGGGCATAAAAATGGCAGAGGCGAGGCCTGGATCCCACTGCGGACGGATGTGAAAGTTGGCTGCATGTCAGCTTTCGAGGGAAGAATTAGCTCACCATTCTCTGTCGGCCCCCAGACACCCTTGGACACCTTTCCAGTGAGCGGGTCGCTCTTGATGACAGCGGCGTGTTCCTGGCTCGCACTGTAGAGCGCGGGCGGCGGCCGCGTCGAAACCGCTTTCATGGCTTCATACTGCTGGCGATGTGACAGTCTGCCCGACGCGCCGGCCGGCGAGTTGGAACCCGACTTGCTCATCTTGCCCACCATGAGCGGGCCATTGCGAGCGTTGGGAAGCATCTGCGGGTACGAGAGGGACATGCGGTTGACAAGTACGGGAAAGGGGTGGTGCACGACATTGGAGCTGCGCGATACGGTCCAGCGTCTGGAATGTCAGCACTCCGTTCCGAGAGCACAACTCACTCCAGCATTCCCTCGCGCGACAGCGCCTCCTTCTTCCATCCTCTTCCTCCTGTCCCGGCGCATCCTTGAACGAGCGCCTTGACCTCCTCGCGGGCGCGTCCGTCGCTGGCCGCGCCATCCCAAAGAAAGTGGTTAATGTAGCATTGGCGCCACACCGACTCGCTCTTGAGCTCTTCGTTCAGTGCCTTGCATGTGGCGCTGAGCTGGAGAAGCGCCCGCGGGGGGATGCGCACAAGGAGGAGGTGAAGCACGTCGTTTGGCAGGTCGAGGAGGTAGCTTTCGGGTTAGTTAGCACGTGTGTGGCTGCGTTGAATCAAGGAACTCACCAGTGTCCTGGCTCCTCTTCATCGTCCGTGTCGTCGTCGCGCTCCTTCCCAGCGCGCTTCAATCCAGTCTTCTTGGGATCCCGGTGTTTCTTTGCCGGCCGCTGGTTGGCGGTTGACGATGGCACGTCGGGGTAGTACGGGTCGTCATCATACGAGTCGTAGTTGAGGTAGTCGTCGTCGTCTAGATTGTAATCGAGGGCGTCTTCTACGTAGAGAGATGATTGAGGCATAAAACTGGGGTGTAAGTCTGCGTGGGAGTAAGGGGCACTGTTGAGCAGTGCAATGGCGCGTGCGTAAACGTTGTGGGCGATGGAGAGGATGAGTAATGGCGGCGGCGGCGAGACGTACAAGACTTCGGCGCCGGCGCCACCCATCGTCACCACCAGATATCTCCTCCGAATACTCGGTCTAATGACATCTAATAGGTTCTGTATAGAGATCGAAAATGAATAACTCTTAAAAATTAGAAACGTCATTCACCCACGTGCTATTTTTATATCCGCGCTCCGCTTCCGACTTTGATCGTGCCTGAGAATCGGCGTTGGCCATGCCATGACGCTCTTGGCCGAAGAAACACACTTTCGCAATGTTGACACCTTGCTCTCGCCTCTTGATACCTCGCACAACCACTGCCACTGAGCACAGCAACACTTTATAAAGACACAAGCACCCGAACAACCGTTAATATGGCGAAGAGGAAGTCGGAGGAGGAGCCGGAAACGTGCTCAATCTGCCCTGTGTCGGGTCCACCGAAGCGGCCGTCGGTCCGAGAGGGTAACGACGCCGAAGTGAACGACTTACAATGGATCGCGTGCTCCAAGTGCAAGACGTGGTTCCACTCAGTCTGCGCTGCGCTGTCCTCAGAGTTCCGCGACGCGACTATTCCCGAAGAGGTGCGCGCGGACATGGACGCCAGTGGCGAGGGCGAGTGGTATGACTGGGCCGACCGCGTCGACCGCTGGTGAGTCGTGGGACGGGAGGGGGCCGCGGCGCTGATCAAGGCAGGTACTGCAAGCCGTGCATTGACTTTTCTACGTCGCCAGAGAACCCCAAGCCGCCAAGGAACGCACTGCACACGACGCTCAAGCGGCGTAAACGTGCTGCCAGCGGTACGCCGGGCAGCAAGCGGTCGCGGGGCACGTCTCCCCCAGCGTCCGAGGAACCTGCTGAGTCTAGCCGGCCGAAACGCCGCGCCGCGCTCGAACGCCCAGATTACTACAACATGCATAACCACGTCGCGACGCCGACGCGCGGCTGGCTCGACCTCATCAAGGACCCAGCCAAGCACGGCCGGGAGATCAAGGAGGGTGCGTGGGCGTCTACAAGTGCGGAGTTGACGTCCAGACAACATTCCTCGTGTCCCGGGAAAGATGCTGTGTAAAGCCTGGGTCGAGTCTGCCAAGCCCCAAGGCAGCGACGACGACGGCGCATACCCTGCGCACTTACCCCCCACGCTGTTCTACGGGCCCAAGCGCGAACCCCTCGTCGTGCGGCCTGAAGACGGCGGACTAGCGTCGATGGGAGGTATGGTGCCAGACCCTAGCCTGACTGTCGACGACATCTCACGTCTCGTTGGTCCGCACCGCATGGTCGATGTTATCGGTACGTAGTGAGGTCTGGTGCTGTAGCTCACTGCCCAGACGTCGCGACGCAGCAGTCGTCGCAGTGGCCATTAGAGCAATGGGCGACCTACGTCAAGACGCGTTCCGATCCCGCCGCCGCGTCCTCGAGCAAGGTGTACAACATCATCTCGCTCGAGATCTCCGGTACAGACCTCGCCAAAAGTGTGCGACCGCCTTCCATCGTCAGCGACGTCGATTGGGTCGAGAACTTCTGGCCGTTCCCTGGTGGCAAGGAGGCGATGAAACGCGCCGCGGCTCGCGCAGCTGGCGGCGACGACGCGGTGGAGTCGTTACCGAAGGGGAAGGCCAAGAGCGAGTGGCCCAAAGTACAGCTGTACTGCTTGGTGAGCTTTAAAAGCGGGCCGCTTGAGCTGACGACAGATGGGAATGAAGGACGCGTGGACTGTGAGCTTCACAGTCAAGAGATAGCTGACGGTCAGGACTGGCACGTCGACTTTGCTGCGAGCTCTGTGTACTACTCGGTACATACTGGTTCAAAAGTGCGTGCCTCCCTGTCCATTGCTAACACCAGGTATTCTTCTTTATCCGGCCAACAGAGGCAAACTTGGCTGCATACGCGCGATGTAGGTAATGTAGCCTACTGCGACTGACGCCGCAGGGTCCGGATCTCATGAGCTGCAGCAGTCGACGTGGTTGCCAGATCTCTGCGACGAGGTGCGCAAGGTCACACTGACGGCTGGCGACACAATGTACGTTGTTTTGACCCGCTTTTCTAACGGCACAGGATCATCCCTGCTGGTTACATACACGCCGTCGTGAGTACGCGTATCGCCGCAGCGCTGACAGTCAGTTCACGCCGGTCGACTCGATAGTCTTTGGCGGCAACTTTGTTCATTCCTACGACATCCCAACACGTAAGTGCGAGCATAGGACGCAGCTGACGCCGTAGAACTTCGCATTCGGCAGATAGAGATTGACACCAAGGTGCCGCAACGCTTCCGTTTCCCCTTCTTTGACAGGTATGTCGCGTCCCACGGGCCGTGCTGACGACAGACTCTGTTGGTATGTGGCGGAACGGTATACGTCCGACCTGCGGCAGTTACGAGCGTACCGACCAAGCGGCAAGACGGCGGCCGTGAAGCGACCACACGAGCGCATTCTACGCGGTCTCGTCGTGCTTGCGCGCTTCCTTATCGAGCAAGTGGACAAGCTCGAGAGCGACGAGACTGAGGACAAGCTGCGTCAGATAATCTGGAAGAGAATTCCGACGGAGGTGCGGGACGCCGGGGGATTGGCCCACGAACTGCTCTGGCGCGTGGAGAGGGAGCTACCTGATCTGGAGGACGACGACGACGAAGTCGCCGTGTCAGGCGACAAGGGCCGAAAGCGGAAGGCAGCTACGAACGGGAATGCAGCAAAGGCGAATCCAAAGAACATGCGGCTGCTCGACCGTCCGACGCCGACAAGGACATGGCGGTTCTCTCCAGCGTGAGTTGCTACTCGCGCTCTTCAACTGACACCAGACCATGGGAACAGGCGGACCATCCTATCGAGAAGGCAACTACGAGGATCATGCTCCCACGACCTGACGGCGACGGTACGCCGCAGGAGGCAGAGGACGTCACGGCCGTGTACCGCCAGAGCCGGATGCGTGTTGGGCGCGATGGCGGCGAGACGGTCGTGGAGGAGCAGGACGTGGTCTTCACTGAGCGGAGGGTGACCTGGCCCCCGGCCAACACGACCGAGAACAGGCCCTCGGCGACGCCCGGCTCGCCGCCTCCGGACATCCTTTGGGGCATGAAGATGGAGGAGACCGACCACGGCGATGGGTGGAGGATGGAGTTTGCTGTTAAGGACAGGAGCCGGGAGTAGCTATATCCGTTATCACAAATGCAGTAGCCATGTTATTACGTGTACATACATGACGGCCCGAAGCTGCCAAGCGATTCCCTCACGACCGACCTGACTCACAACAATCATCACGGCGCCGTGTTTACAGTCCATCAGACACCTGAATACCCATCACTCACACTGACGACGACGAAGATGGCAGACGAGGCGCCGGTGCCGACGCGGACGTCTGCGCGCGTACGCAACAAGTCGGCGCGGGTGCTGGAGAACGAGAACACGGAGAAACTCTTAGCTGCTGCGCGCGCGCAGAGAGCGGAGAAGGAAGCAAAGGCGGCAGCAGCGGCGGAGGGGGATGGCGACGGCGGGGGTAATGAGGACGAAGGCGAAGGTCAAGGCGAAGGGGCTGCAGATGTCGCAGGGGAAGAGACCGTCGGCTCGGCCCCTGGCCCGTCCAAGCGCACCTCGTCGCGCACGCGCTCCGCCGCATCCAAACCCGCCGCCGCCGCGGCGCCACCAAAGAAGAAACGCAAGTCAAAGTATTGCGTATGTAAGGAAGTCCGGGACGGCCCGATGATCCAGTGCGGCGAGTGTAATGACTGGTGAGCTGACCACAACCGCCAAAGCTGACAGCAGGCTGCACTTTGAGTGTGTGGGCGTGACCGAGGCGGACGCCGAGAAGATCCGTAAGCCCACTTTTATCAAACAACGTCTGACGATAGACAAATATGTGTGTGGCGCGTGTACGGACAAGACGGGCGAAAAGACGACGTGTAAGTGTTTTCCTTCCCGGGTGCGGCGGCGTCGTAGGTCAAGCTTGAGCGCGGATATCCTTCGCCACTCGCCCTCCCGGCGGTGTCGGCGCCTCCACGCACCTCCCATCCCCATCTACCCCCTAGTTGTACTCCCGCCACATAGTTTCGTAGCAGACGCGCTTGACTGCCTGCCCCGCCATGTCGTGGTCGTGTCGCTTGGCGAGGCGAGCCCGAGCTGTGCGCTTGCGTGCCCCGCAGCGAGCAGGTACAGATGTTGGGAGCGAGCCGAGCCAGGCGTCAATCAGAGCTCCGGAGGAAGCAGCTTGCCCCGTGCCAGAGACCGTGTGCAGCTAGGGATGGCTGTCGTGTGCTTGTGCGTGCGGCGTGTGTGCAACACTGCATCGTGGCCTGTACTGGCCGAACCGCGGCCACCTCTACTCTCCATTCATCCCGCGTACTTCCCCGCAGCACACCGCATCCCCTGACACCAGACATCTACGATATTGGGACGTTCCCATCACCGCCTGCCGGAGAGCACGTCGAGGAAGAGGAGCAAGCCACTAAGGCGCCCAAACGCAAGGCAGCCGCGAAAAGGGTGCGTTGGGATGGACTTCCGTGCTGACTGCAGACTACGTCCAAGCGGCCAGCGAAGAAGGCCAAGAAGGGCGGGAAGAAGGGCGAGGACGTCGAGGCCGAGGCCGAGGTTGAAGCTCAGGATGAGCCAGAAGCAGGGGCCGGCGCCGAGGACGAGTTAGAAGCGGACGCCGGGGACGAGCCAGAAGAACCGCCTAGCGAAGCGTCCGACGGGGAGGACTCTGGCTCTGACGCTGCTCCTAGCGCCGCGTCCGAGTCGGAAACCGAGGCCGACGCGCCACGACCGCCACCACGCGCACGTACCCGAGCATCGCGGTCGCCCTCGAAGACACGTGCAAAGCCACCTCCGAAGCGGCCCTCAGTCGACACACAGCGGAGGAGGTCGTCCACGACAGCAGCGCCATCGCCGGCTGTTCCTACTGCGGCGCTTGGCGCGCCACCACCCATGCACGCCGCGCGCGTGTACATCGCCGGCCGACTCGCCGAAGTTGTGCGCGGCCTGTTCGGTGCCGACAAGATGGACGAGGACGCGGCCAAGACGTACGCGAGCGAAATTGAGGCGGCGCTGTTCGCGAACAACCGCGGTGTAGCAAGCAGCAAGGAGGTGCCTGCAAAGTACAAGTGAGCTAAGGCGGGGAAGGTCAGAGCTCACGGCAGATCGCAGGGCAACACGCTTATCCGGTCGCTGCCGAATCTCCGGCCCGAGGTCAAGGCGCGCGTCGTCGAGCGCGAGGTCGCGCCAGCGGACGTGGCGGCTTTCACCAACGACGACCTCGCGACCGCCGCGCAGCTCAAGGAAATCGAAGCTACACGCGCAGAGGCGCTGCGCCTCGCCAAGCGAACCAACGAGTACTACGGCGACGAGTACCGTATCGACCACGAGGGTAACGTCGTGACTGCCAACGACCAGGAGCGGGCGCGGCGTGAGGCGCGCGGCGCGGTCGATAGCGACAGGCCAAGTCGCGAGGAGTCTCCGGCGAAGGCCGAGGGTGCGCCATCAGCCCGTCGCCAGTCAGGCGTTACGCCGCCGCCGGTCGAGCGCGAGTCGGAGCCGCGGCGAGTATCGGTGGTTTCGGCGGGTGCGTCACCAAAGTCACCGCTTGCGTCGCCGCACTCGCCGCTGCGGCGCATGTCGAGCGCGACAATGCCCGCGCCCCAGTCACCGCTGACGCCGCGGCACACGGTAGAGTTTACGTCTGCGTGGGGTGCACGCCGGGACACGGCGGCGGCGGACCTGGATATCGAGGAGGAAGGGGGTGATGCCGTCGACGTGAGCGACATTGTCGTGGGCGCGGACGTGGACTACGGTGACGACCTGGACGACGGAGGAGACAAGGCTGCCATGGCGGCGTTCCTTGCGCGTCCCGTCGTGTGGTCGGGAAGTGTAAGTCTCTACCGCAGGCATCGCTAACAGCAGATGGTGAATCCCGGCGACGAGGCGGCGCATCCGACGCCAGTACAGGCGCGCGTCGCGGCCGGACGCGCGGGTCTGCCCGAGGCTTACATCAAGACGCTTCTCCCGCAGTCGACAATAGCGCTTACGGGTCGTGTCCCTACGGCGACGTCGCTAGCATACCTCGAGGGCCGGCGCGCGGACCGCACCAAGGAGCTAGTAGTGGTCGCGCTGGGTGTGCCGCCAACCGCGAGCGCGGAGGAACGCGCGTCGTGGGCGTCCATAATCGATTTCCACGTCAAGAGGGAGTAAGTCGCCCCCGCCCTGAGAGACCGGGCTAACGCCCAGTCGACACGCGATATACCAGCCGTACGGGGAACGGCCGCCGCCCGGCGCGCCAGTACGCGAGGTATACCTTGTTCCCCTGCAGCCCGATACGCCGACGCCAGCACTGTTCGATAAGTTGGAAAACTACGCTGTGCCGAAAGACGGCCGATCCGAACCCCTCTTTGTGGCCGTCATACTCGCTGCGCGGGGATCGCCTTCGGCCGGCCAGTCGCCGGCGGACGCGTATCGCGGGGGTACGACGCCAAGGGCCCATGCGCAGGTGTCTCAACCCGCTCGCCCCCCGCCGGCGCAGCCCGCCCCACCTCCCCCGGCACCGGCTCCAGCAGCCGCAGCCCCCGTACTCCCCAACGCGCAACTCCAGGCCCTAATGGCGAGCCTCAACCCCGCCGCTATCGCCGCGGCGGCGGGCGGCAGCGTGAACCAGGCAACACAGCCTCCTCCCGTGGCGCCGCCCATGCCGCCGTTCCCGCCGCCGCCAGGGCAGGGATACAGGCCTGATCCAAGGCCGGAGTATCGGCCGGCCTACGACCAGCGAGATGACTACGGCGGTGACTACGGTGGCGGCCCCGGGTACAGGCCCCCTCCCCCTCCGCCGGCATACGGGCCCGGCGCGGTACGTGGACCCCCGCTTGGTCCTAGAGGAGGAGGACCCCCAGGAGGGATGGGTTACCGCCCGGACGGGCGTAGCCCGCCATACCCTCCCCGTGGCGGCGGCGGTGGTGGAGGAGGTGGAGGTGGAGGGGGGAGACGCCGAAGGGGCGGCAGAGGGCGTTAAGCGCCGTCCTAATGTTTGTTTAGAGATACCTCCTACCCGCGTGTAATGTATTAGTACTGTTTCCGTGAGTGGTGTCGGTGGGGTGATGCGGTGTGGTTGTGTCGTCTGCCAGTAGTGCGTGACAGTGGAGGTGGGTGCGCTCGGCGTGGTGTTGTCAGCTAACATAAGGGACAAGTGTTTTTTGTTGAAATCTTAGGCTCAACGCCGGGTACTGTACAATGAAGTGTCGCTAATGCATGTCGTTGGGGCCATGAGCGCCTGTCATAGCCACGTCCGAGTTTTTGAGATCTGAGATGTGATAGTCGAATATTCTTTCTCGCCTGAATTTGGGCTACATCCCGTCGCTGAGTGCTTGGTTTTCTCTCTTTCGCAAGCAAAGCAGTAAAAGCCCAATTTGATTGTGTTGGCAGACTTGGGATTGCTGCCATTCAAAGACTTTTGCTCTGATTACCGGTTCCTGCTTGCACACTGTCCCCACCGGACGTCTCGCGTGTGGACGTTCTGACAACAGCAACACCACAATGTTTTATCGGCACATGTGACTCGAGCGTCATCGACCTGTCTCCGGATGTCAAGAATTCAGCAAAGTTGGGTGTATTTTGCGGCGCTTGGACACTATGCAAACAGGTCCTTCATGCCCCCCTGCGCGAACGCTGGGCTACTGTATGCTGCTCGCACGCGAAAGCGCACGAGGGTTACTCCATGACGAAAAGGACCGAGCAATCTCTGCGAACAGCTAACCGCTTTCACTCTTTCGCAGCATATACCATAAACGAAAGCCTAGCCTATGCATTCCCTTACCACTTACACCTGCCCCATTGCCGCATACTACGCAATGCAAAGCGCCACACGCCTCTACACCTGGTAGCTAAAGTACGGCAGCGCCAGCCACCCGCCACGGACGGAAGCAAATATTCGGCAACCACCGACCGATCTGCCCACATCAACGGCCGGCGACTCACTAGGGGAGGGGGGAACGTTGATGACGTCGAGCGCGTTCCATCCGTCCATGCCGCATCCACACTTATCCACGCCGACCGTCGCATCCAGTGGTATCCGGGGCATACAGCGGGATTCTCGGCGGTGAGACTAGAACCGTTCGAGACAGGCGGCGCGCGCAAGTGCAACTAGGCGAGAGCCCTATCTTCCCTTCCTCCATCCTTATCCCGATAGCCCCCTAACCCCACTCAAGACATACCCATGTCTCGTGCGGGATCACAGCGCGCATCGCTGCGCGGAAGCTTACCCCGTCGCGGCCCCATCGAGGACGATGTGGTTGCCGAGCACGCGAACGGCGCGGCGCCAGATGGCGAGGACGAGATCGACGCCGAGGCTAATGGTGCCGAAGGCGACGACGGTGACGGCGACGAGGACGAGGACGAGTCGGAGGAAGAGGACGAGTACGAGGTCCAGGCTATTGTCGGGCATAAGATGGACGTGAGTGGGTGCGCGGTGGTTGGTTTGGGGAGCGGGAGGTGGTAGGCCGACAGTCACCCCCAACCCTGCTCACCACCCCCGCCGATGTGGTGACCCCGCTGACGCCATACAGAAGGGAAAGTATAAATGTGAGCTCAGTGGGTTGGGCAATGGCTCACGCAGATCTCGTGTCGTGGAAGGGATATGGCGCCGAGCACAATACCTGGGAACCGCAAGAGAACGTGTGAGTGGGCCCAAGGCGCCGAGGCGAGCGACCTTGCTGCGCTCTCTGGCGCTTTGCTGTTGCCGCCGTTGGCTTACGCCAGGGAACACGCGTCGGCTTTTGTGAGGGAGTACTGGGACAAGCAACCGAAGAGCGCTGCGGGCAACGTGCGGGAGCGTGGACGGGAGTCTGGCGCGAACGCTGTTGCGGGTCCGTCGTCAGCGCGTAAGAGTGCGCGGACGACGGCGCCAGTAGAAGTCAACCTGTCGTTCCACGAGACACATACCGACTCGCTGGAAAAGTTCCGCGACGTGTCCGACTGGGACCCGCTCGTACAGACTATCGACACGGTCGAGCGCGGCTCGGACAACAAGCTTGTCGTCTACATTTCCATGTGCGTTGAAGTGTATGAACCAGGGTGAGCTGACGTTTAGGAAATCTGGCGAGCGGATCGCTCAGAGCACAGAGGTCGCCAACTCCCGATGCCCACAGGCCATGCTCAAGTTCTACGAGTCTCACCTCAAGTATGTACCCCTAACCTTGTTGCGTTGTGGCTGCTGACAGTACAGATGGAGGAACGCCTAGCGGCGTTTGCGTGTGAGAGAGAGATTTGCGCCTAGTTTATTGCCACGCCGCACGCCAAGAGCAGAGGCTGTTCGCGTCGCTCGGGTGCCTCTGTGGGCTGTTTCGTGTTTATGTATATGTTCCTCTTCTGCGTGAATTATACCCCTCGGAGGTCATGACGGCGGGCAGTGCACGTGCAGAGACAAGACATGGAGCAGCTAGGAGCAGACACCGTTTGGCTCTTGGAGACATGACACAAATTCCGGCAACGTCGCGCCAGGAACACTCTACTCAACGTCCGCGGCATCTGTGACAGTTGCGATGGCCACAAGGGGAATGAACAATGTCGGAGTAGATTAGAAAGAAGGTTAACAAGCGACATTACGACATAATGTGCAGTGACATGGGACGTTGTGCATGTGGCGGTGTGCGAGGACGAGGTTTGCGAGGATGGGGTGGCAGACAAGTGGACGAGTGGACGGTGGATGAGGCCGTGCCTGAATTGTGGGGTGACGCGAACGCGTCAGTAGGCGCGACAGGCTCTTGGAAGTGTTAGCCGCTCCCCGTTCCGCGTCTCAACCCCTGACAGCATCCACAACCTTTCTCCCTCTCCCTCTGTCTGTCGCCGGCGCGTCGCGACGTCCCGATACAGGGCAGGTCTCGGGTTCAGCCCAGGGCAACACAAGCATGCACTGGAGCGTCTCGCGGACCTAATCGCGTCCACCCACACCGCGCCCCGCGTCCCAGCGCCATTTGGCCAACACCGACGTGAACGCTGGAGTACGCCGCTGTGTCGGGCAGGCAGCGCCCTGAGAGCGCGGCGGCTGGCGGGAGACATGCTCGCGCCCGGCACAGCGGGCTGCACATGGAACCTACCTGCTAATGATGTTGGATCCGGTGTCTGAGACGACGTTTCTATCCCTGCTTGCCCCCCCGCGCACCAACAACAAACAAAACACTCCGGCGGGAAACACCTGCCTGGCGCCACTATTCGCGCGCGCGCGAGATCCTCGTAGCGAGGCGCACACTTCCGCTCTGCAGATGCCGTAGCCTGATCCGCGCTGTATCCAGAGCCCCCACAGCACCACTAACGCGGGACGTCCGCCTCCCGCCCGGAATAGCCTCATACTGTGCGCTCCTGTGCATGACAACGATCTACTGGAGCCAGAATAGCGTGAATGCCGGAACAGAACAAGGCGGCAGCGTCGAACCCGGCGTGGAACAGTCTTCAATGAATGTTGCGTCGTGCGGCAAAATAAACAATGCCCTGTGGATCACTCACGGCCTCAAGAGGCATATTACTGACCCCTCTCCCGTGCTCGTCACGTCTGATCCCCAACACTTGCTCCATTTTGTTTCTCCCCAAGGTCGTCGGCCCACGCAAGAGGCGCCTCACTCTCGTTCAAGCCTAGGCAGGCTCCACACTCTTTCAACCACGCTGAGTCGGTCGTGTGCCACGCCCGCTAGCTAGGCGACTTCCTGTTTGTACACCTGCGCACTGCGCACCCTGCCAGTGTTAGGTAGCAGCCAGCTCGACGCACTCTTTGTCCTGTAAGTCCTCCCTCCCTCTTGGTGTAAGTCCTCCCTTTTGGTTGGCCGTATCCCCGCACCTCGCGCGCGTCACAATCCATCCACTCCAGGCACCAGGGCACTATCCGCGGCTACGGCCAGTTATCCTGTGCAGCTTCCTGACTTGAGCTCCCTTGACCCGTGGTACTGGGTGGTCGGTCTCGAGATCTAGCGGGAAGTCGTGACTTGGACCCCCCTCGTCCCCTTCATCATCCCTCATGCTCCTGTCCGATGTCTTGGCTTGCTGGCCAGCTGGCGACGCCAGCTGGCCACATAATAGTAGCGTCGTCGTCGCCAGCGTTGTCTTTATCGACACTCTCACTCTCTCGGCCTCTGTGCCACACCACACTCGTTTCTGCCACACTCCTTTCACCCCGCGCATGGCTAACGCCTAGCTCCCCACCATGCGTCTTCTTCTCCATCTTCAGGCTCTCGCCTTTGTGGCGATCCTCGCGCAGGCAAGCGCCATTGCCCCGCGCGACAATGTGGCGGCCGTTGCCGTTGAGCGCGACGCCCAGCCAAGCAACCCTGCGCTGCTCAAGCGTCTCTTCGGCTTCTGTATCCCCGGTTTCGAGTTTCTAGGCGACTGCCACACCTCGCCTGTCCGCCCAAGGCCCACCCCAACCCCCACGGCGGCTCAGTCGTCCGCCGCACCCTCGGTCAGCGGGAATGCCACTGACAACCAAACCGCTACGCCGACCACTCCCCCGCCAACCGACTCGCCCCTCCCCACCACCATTGACCGCTACGCCTTTACCTATTCTCAGCCTCCTCTTCCGCGGCAGTCGGCGCGCATCAACGACGACTCGTTCAACCCCTCGGGCGGCGCGTTCATCTCGTCCCTCGCCCGTACACGCCGATACACATTCAACATTCAGTATGCGCGCGGAGGGCCGGACGGGTTCCAGCGGCGCATGATTGTGATCAACGGGCAATACCCCGGTCCTCTCATTGAGGGTAACCAGGGCGACACGATCCAGGTTACCGTCAACAACCAGCTCGACATTGGCCAGGCACTCCACTGGCACGGTATGCGCCAGAACGGCACGTTCTGGGCCGACGGTATCCCTGGTGTCTCGCAGTGCCCCATCCCGCCCGGTCAGTCGTTCACCTACGAGTTCAAGCTCGAGTCCGAGTACGGCACGTACTGGTACCACTCGCACTTTGGCAACACGCTCGCGGACGGTGCGGTGGGCCCGCTCGTCGTGCACTCGAACAAGGAGCCCATCCGACAAGGCAGGGGCTACGACGACGAGCGCATCGTCATGCTCTCGGACTGGAACGACAACCAGTCCGGTGTCATCCTGCACGCGCTGCACGACAAGAACACGACGTATCGGGGCTCGGCAGTCATGGGTCCCCCCGACGCTCTGCTCATCAATGGTCTCGGCCAGACTGACTGCTCCGTGGCGCAGAAGGGCGTTCAGTGCACGCAGCAGAAGGAGGCAAAGATCAAGGTCACGTACGGCCGCAAGACACGGATACGTATCATCAACTCGGGTGCCGAGGCCATGATCCGCTACTCGATCGACCAGCACGAGATGACCGTCATTGAAGTGGACGACACCCCCGTCGAGCCCTTCACCGTACACGAGATCCCCGTCTGGCCAGGCCAGCGCTACTCTGTCATTATTACTGCGCGCCAGGGCCTTGTCGGCTCGACATTCTACATGCGCGGTCAGATGGCGTCGGGGTGTCTTGTCCCCAACCCGCTCATGACCGTCAAGGCGCAGCTGCAGTACACCGACTGGCTGGGTCTGACGTGGCTGCCTCGTTCGCCGCGCGACAACCCGTGGGGCGACCTGGCCGACCCGATCAACGAACTGTGTCACGACATTGACCACTACTACCCGAACATCAAGCCGTCTGTCGTCGAGGACCCGCCTGCGGACGTTAAGGGCGTGGACCTGTTTGACTCGTCGTTTGGCGAGTTTATCGACCCCAACACGCAAAAGACGTACATCGGCTTCGGGTTTAACGGCGTCGAGTTCCTCAACACCATCTACAACCCGCTCGGCAAGCAGATCATGGACGGGCGCGAGCTGGACGGCGAAAAGGTCGCGGCCGTAACGTGGCGCGAGCAGGGAGCGTACGACCTGATCATCAACCAGCACGACCCCAACCCCCTCGCGCACCCGTTCCACCTGCACGGCCGGCCGTTCCACATTATCGCGCGCGGCGAAGGCGCAATCACAAAGGAACAGTACGCCGCCCTGCCAAAGAAAGCGACTGGCGCGCTTCGCCGCGACACGTTCTCTATCCCGGGTAGCTCGTACGCTGTCATCCGTCTTATCACCGACAACCCGGGCGTGTGGGCCCTGCACTGCCACATCGGCTGGCACCTTGGTGTCGGCAAGCTTGCGGCGGTCGTTGTGCGTCCCGACGACTTTAGGAAACAGCCCCAGCCGGGCCCATGGCTCGGTCTGTGTGCCGGCCAGGACCCTAACCACATTGGCTTTGAGCGCCGCGACGAGGTCGACGCTGTCGACGAGGCAAAGCCAATCGTGCGCCGCGCCCGCCGCAAGGACGCCCAGCGCGCCAAGCGTAAGCTCTAGACCTGCGTGCACCCAAAACACACGGACGGACAATAATCTCTTGTATACATACACCCCCGCACGAACATTTGAACTTTGATATGTTTCTCTCTCTCTCTCTCTTTCCCCTCTGATTACATGCATACTGGCCCTCGGTGGGTCTATAGAACGTATACAACGGGAACACGGGAGCGGAGAGTCAGGACTTGTCCTTGGTCGTGTGCATCATCTCGCGTGAGCATCCCTGAGGCAAATGATATCTCACGCCTATCATGGGTGTTGACGTAACCGGCACTTTGCACTTTGCGTCAGGTCAGGACGGTGACTGCGACCGCGGCGGCGGCGAGTTCCTGCGCTCGACATTTTCCGAGCCTACAGCCAACCAACAACAGACTCTGCTCACATTCTCCCACTCCCACACTCTTTGCATATAGTCTGCCTCGAGTCTTTTCTCGCTCTCGACGTTGTATTCGCTCTTTTCACTGCCACACTTCGCATCCCCGATACTCGCCAGCATGGACGCTACCAACCTCGGCGGGCAGGTCAAGGGTGAGTTTGTCCGAAACCGCTGCCTGCTCACTGTTCCAGACCTCGTACAGAACTTGGCTTCTAGCGAGACGTGAGTTATCAAGTGGTGCCGGCGTCGCAATCGCACGGCGCAGAGGCAGGTAGCCGACAGCACGACCAATGTCATCTCGCTGTGTGCTGGCGCTGTGCATAGTGCGAGGAGGCTGCACCCTGCGACGAGCCTGAGGACTTTGGCATTGCAGCTCTGTCACTACGTCGCTGCTCGTATCGCCCTCTGCACTGGCCATGCCTGCATTGTTCTGTCATCCCGCATGCCATGACCCAGCTGACATCAGTTACAAGCACGCCAATGCCGTGCGGACGACGTTCGCGCCCGACGCCGTGCTCACGACGCCTCTGTACAAGGCGACGGGGACTGAGCACATCCGGGACATGCTCAACCTGCACTACGCCCTGACGACGGACACGTCGGTGAGCGGCATCGAGTGGGACGACAAGTCCAAGACAGCGACGTTTGCGCTGTCGTCGACGTACAGCCTGGCGCATGCTCCCTTCCCGCTCTCGCTTGCCCGCATCTTTGCGTTCAACGTCAAGACCCCCGACGTGACCGTTGCGCTGCAGCCGGACGAGAGCCATCCCGTCCGCTCGGACGCGACAGAGCCGACGCGCTACCTCGTTTCGCGGGTCGTGGCACCGTCTCACCCCCCCAAGACCCGCATCATCGCCGCAGTCTACCCCGTCATGTAAGCTTGCGTTTTGTCGCATGCTAACGAAAGCCTCTTCGTGGTGCGCCTCGTTGCGCCCATTGTCATCGACACGCTCGTCGTCGTGCACAAGTTCTTTGTGCGCCACCCCCTCAAGGACGGCGTGATCCGCACCGCCACCGCTGCCGTCTGCGAGATCGTCGGCTGGGTCCTCACGTCTGTCCGCTCGCGGATCCCCTTCATCGGCAAGCCCGCCGCTGTGACGGACAAGAACGAGCGTGCCGACCCTACCGTCGACGTGCCCTCCATCCCCTCCTCGCCCGCCGTCACCTCGGCGCCGCTGCCCTCGGCTCGCAAGGCCGAGCCCAAGGCTGAGAAGAAGAAGCCCGAGGCTAAGAAGGAGGCCGAGGCGAAGAAGGAGGCTGAGCCTAAGAAGGAGGCTGAGCCTAAGAAGGAGGACAAGGCTGAGCCCGCCAAGGAGGAGTCGGAGGAGGACATTGTGCAGGACAAGATTGAGGCCAAGCTCGCTGAAATCGACAAGAAGCACGAGGAGAAGTCCAAGGAGGAGACGAAGAAGGAGGCCAAGGAGGAGCCGAAGAAGGATGTCAAGGAGGAGGACAAGAAGGAGGTCAAGGAGGAGCCCAAGGAGGAGGACAAGACCGAGGCCAAGCCCGAGCCCGCGCAGGAGAAATCCGAGGACGACGTCGTGCAGGACAAGATCGAGGCCAAGCTCGCTGAGATTGAGAAGAAGCACGAGAACAAGCCCAAGGAGGACCACAAGCCCAAGGAGCACAAGGAGCACAAGGAGGCAAAGGAGCACAAGGCCAAGGCCGAGGAGCACGTCGAGGAGCACCACGAGGCCCCCTCGTTCGCTGACGTGACGGCGCACGAGCCGGCGCTCGACCAGCGTACTGCGGAAAACTTCCCCACTCTGGCCGCGACGACTGGCGAGCTCTCTGCCGCCGCACCGCCCCCGACCGCCGTTGACCCCAACTCGGACTCGACGTTTGCCAATGTCGCTGAGGCCGCGCCGCCCTCGGCAAGCAGCGAGGGCGCGAGCCCCTCCGAGGCGAGCGCGAACGGCTCCAAGAGCAGCAAGAACAAGAAGAAGAAGAGTGCGTCGGAGTAAAGTGCAGCGCTAACATTAGGCAACAAGAAGGGCGCGCGCAAGTAAGCATGTAGCGACCGGACGTTGGATCTATTCTGTATCTGTAGCCTATCACGATGCTATGCCTGCTTAGAGCTGGATGGGAGTGGGGCGGGGTTGCGTCGCTTGCGTGTGGAAAAAAAAATATGGGAGTGGGGCGCCCCTGCCGCGCACCCCCACCCTCTGCGTCCTTCCTCACAAAAAGAACCTTGTCTGACGGCATTTGGCGCTGCTGCGGGGGGCGGCGCCGCAGACGCCATGCCATCGAGACGACGCAAGCGACGTCGCCACGGCGGCGACCGTCCACCTCCGCTGCAGCGCAGCGACACGTACGCTGCGCGCGCTCAAGCGAACGCAGGGCTGTGCTCCGGCTGCGAGAGTGTACCGCTGGCCGGCTTGCGAGGGTGTACCGCTCGTGGACGCCATCGCCTGCGAAGCGAGTCAAGGCACACCGGCGCGATGTCAACAACGGGGCTGTCGACAAGAAAAAAAATCGACAAATAGTAGCAGTGTTAGTAGGAAGACGAAGTAGGCCACAACATGCAGAGGGCAACTATTACAACCCGGTATCTATGGGAGCGAAAGGGGTAGCGGTGTGTTTGTGCGAAAATAAGACTTGTTCAGATCCGTTCGTTCGTTCCGATTGAGTGGCCAAGAAGGAGACGTGCGTGTCAAGAAATAGTGCGAGCGCGTGCGTCGCTGCCTGTGATAAAAGGACTGCTGGCGGCGCGGCTTAGAAGAGACACGCGCCGAGGTCGAAACAGAGAAGGGCGGCACAACACGCCGCGCAGCATCCGAGACCCGCGCCTGCGCCGGCTCCGGCGCCACCGCCAGGCCGCTGCTGCTGCACGTACACTGGCTGCTGGCCGTACTGCATCTGCGGCTGCTGACTGGGTCGTTAGTCCAACGTTGTCAGAGAGTGTGAGACTCACCCGTACCCGCCGCCGCCGTAGCCGCCACCGCCGCCGCCGTTGTAGCCCTGCGGCATGTGCTCGACGGGGTACCACTTGCCGTCCGAGGCCTGTAGTGGGTGCGCGCGTAGATTGTTGCGTGGGAGGAAAGATGAAGACGAAAGTGAAGTTGAGCGGTGGGAAATGTTTGTGTCGCAGAAGAGAGGTTGCGCGTGGTGAGCGTTCGTCCCGGGTTACGATGGCTGCGCTCGCGAGTGCTAGTTAGCTTACCTGGTACATGTTTTGGTTCTGCCGTCAGCATAGATCATGGATGTGGATGGGAAAGGCAGCGACAATGACGATGTTTGCGCCGGCCATACGCGGGCGTGGCGCGCGCGCGCGATGGGAACTCACGTTCATGGCTGGGAATAGGTTTCGTGTAGTTGTGTGTGTGTAGAGTAGAGATGTAGAAGTTACAGAACTAGTCGTGCGCAGGTAGAAGTAGATATAGAAATTTCAGGATGGAGTTAGGTGGCAACTTGGATGGAAAAGACGCACGCCGTGGTCGATGAATGGTGACGATGAGGCGATGCACACCATGGCGAGACCCCGGTCAAGTATCGCTGCGTGCGACTCGGCCGCCGGCGTAGCCTTTCGTGCCTCGACCTCGCACTCGCACATCCAACACATCTCCTTGGGCCGTGCGCCCGGGCCCGAGCCGGAGATCACCTTATTCGACCATCCCGTGCCTTCATAATACATCTTGTTACATAATACAACGTGGAGAAGGTTCCACCATGCTCTGGCAGCAGACAGTTGCACAGCGCAGGCAGGCAGAGGTACAAGGAGGAGGCCTGCAGCGCTGTTCAGCGTTTCAATTTGAAAGGCACTGTTACATTGATTTCTCTTGTTGTGGTGTGCTGAGCGGTATTCATTGAGCCATCGCCCCGCGTGTCGCGTCCGTTTCGTTCACGCCTGGGCGGCATGGGGCGCAATATTCATAGCCCACGCATTTCGTTGCGGCGTAGCAGCGCTATCCACTCTGGCATCCCAGATAACGCTGGCTGTCCGGGCCGTCTGGTGAAAAAGTAACACTTCCATTAACTCCAGTAGACTAAACAGCGCTGGCGGTCCCGCATGTCTTGTTCAAGGATGGCAGCAAGCTCCTCCAGTGCTAGATGAATGGCGCTGTTCCCGCCGGAATCGTCATCCGTGCCATAGAGCACTTTTCTGGTTTGCACTACCTCGGTAGTTGAGCAGCAGCGTGAACAGTGGTCTGACGAGCTTGCGGAAGTCGCTGCGACGTGCTGTCATGCGCGCTGGGTTGCAGAGAGCTTCGCGGCTTTCTTGCGTACGTTGCGTCTCGTGCCAGTCCTGGGACTTCTAAACTCTAGCTCCCTACACTGTCAACGCCAGTCCAAAGGGTTGCAACGCGCCATAGCATACAGCCTTCATAGTCAATAATGTCCTGATTTTGGCCGTCATTTCCCCGTCATTCTCATTCCATCACGACCCTCTACTGGGCCGCTCGCAGCGACGCTCAACGAGCGCGAGAGCGCGGACGGAGCCCCGCCTCATGCACTCTTGTTTGAGACATTTTCCAATGCCAACAACCACCTCTTGTGCTCGATCAGTGCGCTTTTCCGGCTTTTCCGAGGTTCCGAGGGACGCGTACGGACGGAACAGGGCTCACGGCCTCACGGGCGAGGTGAGGACGGGGTTAGTCACCACGGCGCCCCGCTTGTAGTCGCGATAGCAAAAAGACGTGAACAGCGGCGCGGGCGAGTTTCCAACGCTCACCCGTGTATGTCCAACGACCAGACGCTCGGTGCGTGCCTTGGCACACCCCGCCGCGCGCTCGATCACCGCGAGCCGGTTAGCATTACCGGGGCTTCCTTCTGGGCGGGTACTGCACCATGCCGACGACCACCCCTTCATGTTGACTCGGAAATTCTCGGATGCATAAAGGTACTCCTATCCTTTATTGCTCTGTGGAATCTAAATACCGAGAGGGGTTTGCACCTCCGAGACTAAGCGGCCTGGATTAATGGCTTTGCGGAGTGGTTCGGAGATCCGATTGTGGTACAGACACGGAGCAAGCGAGCGTGCCATGTTACAGGGTGCATCTGCGGCCTCTCCGGTTCGATTCCCGACTCGGCGAGAGTGGGTGGTGTAGCCATCACGTCAGTCGTCTGTGTGGTATGATTGCACCTCTGGCTGTCTCGCCCTGTTGGCTGCCTGCGCTGAGCTGCCTGGACAGTTGACGACTAGATATGCCGTAGCCCGCGCCGTGGCTATTATCTAGAGATACGACGTGCACTTTTGACGCGTCTGATTGGCCAACATTGGCCATTGTTATATCCAAGAATGCAATCCGAACGGCCATGCTGCTTGTTGTGGGCTGGCAGCAGGCACGCGCTGGCAGAAGCAGAGCTCGCAGAGACGGCTCTCCCGGCCCGGCTTTCATCAGCGGCGCACCCAGGGAGACAGCCCCCAACGAGATCTCTCTCCTACTCGTCCCCATAGCCGCCTACCGTCTGACTGCTCTTTACAACTGACTCGGTGCCAGCCGATACTGTTTTTCTTTTCTGCATCCCCCGGGACACTGTTGTCTCTTGCACTCATACTCTCCTCGCTACCGCTTGCATCGTAACAAGCGACAGCACTCGGAACGGCCGTGCGACGTATACACAAACCCGCACACACGTCTGCCGCCTCCACCCCACGTCACTCGGAACGGCCAAGTTCCGGCGGCTACCGTGTATCCCCCGGCGTCTGCCTGACTCGCCCTCCCTCATCTCACACCAACCACAACCGCGAGAGTGACCATCTCTCATCCTCCCTCACCACCACTCCTCCAACTACATACTCGCAACAATGGCCGAGTCGCCTCAGCCGGTAAGTCTTGCTTGGGCACGTCGCGTCTGTGTTGCGCGGCGTGTGCCGCTGCGGCGGCATGCTTCGGTCGCGGAGTGATCACCGCTGTGTCGATCGCAGCGCCCACACCAGGCGTTGCGCTATGACCTCTGTGTGTGGCATGGTGGAGCGGCCGGTGTTGAGCAATGGCCGAAGGAGCGGGGATAGCCACCCGCCTCCTGTGTCATAGCCGTTGTGGCCCGATGGCATCGGCGCGTGTGTGTCGCCCGAAGCTGTTGCCTCGCGGCAATCACTGCTCGTTTCACGGAACTACGGCCGCTCGATCTCCATCAGTGCCAGCGCGGTCTTGACCTGTATAAGAGTGCTAGAACTGACCGTGCCCTCCCACATGCCGCGACCACGCCCGTGCCCATGCCTCCTACCTCGTCATGGCCACCCACACGCACCTAAACATCGACCTCGCACCTCTCGACGACCAGCTCGAGTCATGGGCTCAGCACCTCCACCTGGACCCCAACTCGGAGCAGAGCACCGTCCCCGGTACTCCCATTCCGACGTGAGTGAGACGACATTGAGCAAGCTCTGACGTCTAGGGTCGACCGCCTGCGTAAGCAGCAGGCGGGCACGAGCGGGCCTCTCAAGAAGGTCCTGGTCGCCAACCGCGGCGAAATCGCTATCCGTGTGTTCCGCACGGCGCACGAGCTCGCCATGTCGACCGTCGCCATCTACTCTTACGAGGACCGCATGAACGCCCACCGCTACAAGTCGGACGAGTCGTACCTCGTCGGCAAGGGCCGCGCTCCAGTCGCCGCGTATCTCGACCAGGACGACATCATCCGCATCGCCCTCGAGCACGGTGTCGACATGATCCACCCGGGGTGAGCAGCTGAATCTTGCGCAAGCTAACGATAGCTACGGCTTCCTGTCGGAGAACGCGGACTTTGCGCGCAAGGTCGAGAAGGCCGGCATTGCGTTTATCGGTCCCCGCCCGGAGACCATTGACGCCCTTGGTGACAAGACCAAGGCCCGTGACGTCGCTATCAAGGCGGGCGTCCCCGTTGTGCCTGGTACGCCCGGCCCCGTCGCGTCGTACGACCTCGCCAAGGACTTTATCGAAAAGTACGGCTTCCCCGTTATCATCAAGGCCGCCATGGGCGGTGGTGGCCGTGGCATGCGTGTTGTGCGCGACGCCGACAGCTTCAAGGAGAGCTTTGAGCGTGCCGTGTCCGAGGCCAAGTCGGCGTTCGGCGACGGCACCGTGTTCATTGAGCGTTTCCTCGACCACCCGCGCCACATCGAGGTCCAGCTCCTTGCCGACGCCCAGGGCAACTGCGTGCACCTGTTTGAGCGTGACTGCTCGGTCCAGCGCCGCCACCAGAAGGTCGTTGAGGTTGCGCCTGCGCCCCACCTTGACGAGTCGGTCCGCCAGAGCATTCTGAACGACGCGCTCAAGATTGCCCACACGGTCGGCTACCGCAACGCCGGTACGGCCGAGTTCCTGGTCGATCAGCAGGGCCGCCACTACTTTATCGAGATCAACCCTCGTATTCAGGTCGAGCACACCATTACCGAGGAGATTACCGGTATCGACATCGTCGCTGCGCAGATCCAGATCGCCGCGGGCGTCACCCTTGAGCAGCTCGGCCTCACCCAGGACCACATCCACCGCCGTGGCTTTGCCATCCAGTGCCGTATCACCACCGAGGACCCCTCGGCCAACTTCCAGCCGGACACCGGCAAGATTGAGGTGTACCGCTCGGCCGGCGGCAACGGTGTCCGCCTCGACGCCTCGTCGGGCTACGCCGGTGCGCAGATCACCCCGCACTACGACTCGCTCCTCGTCAAGTGCTCCGTCTCGGGTGCAACGTACGAGGTGGCCCGCCGCAAGATGCTCCGTGCGCTTATCGAGTTCCGTATCCGCGGCGTCAAGACCAACATTCCCTTCCTTATCCGTCTCCTGACGCACCCTGTCTTCGAGTCGGGCCTCACCTGGACGACGTTTATCGACGACACCCCAGAGCTCTTCAAGCTCGTTCAGTCGCAGAACCGTGCGCAAAAGCTGCTCGCGTACCTCGGCGACCTCTGCGTCAACGGCTCGTCCATCAAGGGCCAGAGCGGCGAGCCCGGTCTCAAAACCGAGGCGCTTATCCCGACCATCACCGACACTACCGGCAAGGTCGTCGACACGTCCGTGTCCCAGCAGAAGGGCTGGCGCAACATTATCGTCAACCAGGGCCCCGAGGCGTTCGCCAAGGCTATCCGCGCGTATCCCGGCACGCTCATCATGGACACTACCTGGCGTGACGCCCACCAGTCGCTGCTCGCGACGCGTATGCGTACCGTCGACATGGCCAACATTGCCAAGGAGACGTCGCACGCGCTCGCCAACGCGTACTCGCTCGAGTGCTGGGGCGGTGCTACCTTTGACGTCGCCATGCGCTTCCTGTACGAGGACCCTTGGGAGCGTCTGCGCACCCTCCGTCGCCTTGTGCCCAACATTCCCCTCCAGGCGCTTGTTCGTGGCGCCAACTCGGTCGGCTACACGTCGTACCCCGACAACGCCATCTACGAGTTCTCCAAGAAGGCCGTCGAGGCGGGTCTTGACATTTTCCGTGTGTTCGACTCGCTCAACTACTTTGAGAACCTCCGTCTCGGCATTGACGCCGCCAAGAAGGCCGGCGGTGTCGTCGAGGGCACCATCTGTTACTCTGGCGACGTCGCCGACCCCACCAAGACCAAGTACACGCTCGAGTACTACCTCGACCTGACCAACAAGCTCGTTGGCGAGGGCATCCACGTGCTCGGCATCAAGGACATGGCTGGTCTGCTCAAGCCCGAGGCGGCGACCCTGCTCATTGGCTCGATCCGCAAGGCTCACCCCGACCTTCCGATCCACGTCCACTCGCACGACACGGCCGGTATTGCCGTCGCGTCGATGCTCGCTGCCGCCAAGGCTGGCGCCGACGTTGTCGACGTCGCCATTGACGACCTCTCGGGTCTGACCTCGCAGCCGGCCATGGGTGCCGTTGTTGCTGCCCTCGAGCAGTCTGGCCTCGGCCCCGGTATCTCGCACGAGAACATTATGGCGCTCAACACGTACTGGAGCCAGATCCGCCAGCTGTACGCTCCTTTCGAGGCCAACGTGCGCGCGTCCGACTCGGGCGTGTTTGACCACGAAATGCCCGGTGGCCAGTACACCAACCTGCAGTTCCAGGCGTCGCAGCTTGGTCTCGGCACGCAGTGGATCGAGATTAAGAAGAAGTACATTGAGGCCAACCAGCTCTGTGGCGACATTATCAAGGTCACGCCGTCGTCCAAGGTCGTCGGCGACTTTGCCCAGTTCATGGTGTCGAACCAGCTGTCTGCTGCCGACGTCAAGGAGCGTGCCAAGACGCTCGACTTCCCCTCGTCCGTCGTCGAGTTCTTCCAGGGCTACCTCGGCCAGCCGTACGGCGGCTTCCCCGAGCCGCTGCGCTCGGACATTATCCGCGACAAGCCCCGCATTGACCAGCGTCCTGGCCTGAGCATGAAGCCGCTCAACTTTAAGCAGATCAAGGCCGAGCTCAAGGAAAAGTACGGCAAGCACATTACCGACTATGACGTGCAGTCGTACTGCATGTACCCCAAGGTGTTTGAGGAGTTCCAGAGCTTCTTGGACAAGTACGGCGACCTGTCGGTGGTGCCTACGCGGTGGTTCCTGGGCAAGCCTCAGATCAACGAGGAGATGTCGATCGAGATTGAGAAGGGCAAGCAGTTGACGATCAAGTTGCTGGCTGTTGGTCCTCTGGACGTGAACAAGGGCACGCGCGAGTGCTTCTTCGAGCTCAACGGCGAGACGCGTGCCGTGGTGATCACGGACAACTCGGCCGCGATCGAGACGGTTACGCGCGAAAAGGCTTCGGGCGACCCCGGGTCCGTCGGTTCGCCCATGTCGGGTGTGGTCATTGACGTGCGCGTCAAGGAGGGCCAGGACGTCAAGGCCGGCGACCCGCTCGCCGTGCTGTCGGCGATGAAGCTCGAGTCGGTCGTTTCCGCGCCTGTCGCAGGCAAGGTCTCGCGCGTCCTCGTCAAGGAGAACGACTCGATCGCACAGGGCGACTTGATGGTTGAGATCGTGCACCAGTAGTTTAGAGTGTAGGATAGAATCGGATATGCAGGTTTGCAAGAGCGAGTCGGCAGCGCGCAGCGCTGAGGGAGAGCGGTGCGCGAGAAACAGTCGCGCGCGAGCGCGGCTGCTTCAATCGGAGAGAGGAGGCGAGCCGCATCAGACGGGCGCACGCGGCGGTTTCTGGGGTCACCCAGTGAGGCGACCAGCCTAGACCGCGCTGAGCACAACTGTAAACTTGGACCACAGTTTGGCGAGCCGAGCCGGCAGAGCTCGAGGGCGTGAGATCTGTCCACCACGCCGGGCTGGGTCTGTAGACACCCCCCATCGGTCGGCAGCACAGAGCGCGGGCAAGCCGCCCGCTGCGTCAGTCGGACACCGGCTTGCGACTGGACGGAGTGAAGAGGTTGCAAGCGGGGGCGTAAGATCAACGCAAGGCGCGCGCTCCAGTCAGTGGGGAAGACGTAGGGACGGGCCCGGGTCAGTGAGCGAGCGTAACGACGTCCTGAGCACATGCGAGCGTCAGTTTGTGCTTGGCGTTCGTGCGAGGCAAAGTTGGAGGCATAAGAATACAACAAATCTAGTGGTACGAGCAGACTACGGAGAGGCTTCGGCCTGCCCCTGTCCCTCGTCGGCAGCCTCGGCATCGATCCTGCGTCGGGTATCCTCGATTTCGGCGTCGAGGAGGCACGACGTCGCCATGAACCTGTGCGTAAGCGGGGCAATGTGGGTTGGGTGTGGCTTACTGCGCGGCATGGGAGGCAGCGAATTCCCGCGTACACTGTAGATGTTCCCCCAACGCGCCCATCAGAACGTCCGTCTCGGCCATGGTCGCGTTTAGCTTGCGGAGGTGCCCGCCGAGCGCGGCGTAGTGGCGGGCTTTTTGCGATGAGGCGGACATCCTTGGTGTGTGTGTGTGGTGTCCAGGGGGCGTTGGTCGAGAGGGGGTGCCGGGACAGAGTGACTGGAGACGCCGAGGTAGTGCCGCCAAAAAGTCGCCCGCGTGCTCTTCCGTGGTCGTCGCGACGTCGGTGTTGTCGTTGACGCCAACTGTTGTCGTTTGAGAGCTGGTTGACCTTTGCGGACGACAATAGACTGTTGTTGACATTTGTGTAGCCTCACTTTATTCGGCCGTCCCCTTTGACCCGCCCTGGGTCATAAGCTTACCGACACAACGCGGCTTTCAGGAAATATAGGAAACGTAGCTCAGTTGGGAGAGCGTACGACTGAAGTCACTAGTGACGACAATCGTACGGTCGGGTGTTCGATCCACCCCGGTTCCAATTTCCTTTTGCCACGGGTTGTGCCAGAGCCACAGGCGTTACCGTCGTCCTTGCCTTTTTGTCGCTCACGACTGTTACAGGCTGGGGTAGGCACCTGCATTCCGTGCTGAGGGCATGCATGCATGCGCCGTTGTGATCAAGAGCGTCCAACGCAAACGCACAGTGCCTCCGCAGCTGGCCCAATCTTCATCCATCTTGTGGCACTGCTATCGACGTGGCGGCTGACTGTAGGTACATCGCTTTGGGGCAACTGTGCCAGCCCACTTACGACGGCCTCGACGCTGTCGCAGCCCCATAGTCACGTCGACGTGTCGTCGAAATCTCGGCCTTGCTGTCAAAGACGCCTGCACGCTAGTATACCTTGTCCCCAACTCCCCAACGCGACAAACGGGTGCACAAACCACACGCTCGCTACCAAATCAGCCTAACTTGCTGCCCCAAACATCTGCGGCATGCTACGCTGAACACACGCGCGGCGGGCGTGCGCCACTACGAATGGCTGGGGTCAAGGCGTCTGTGCCGGCGTTGGCAGTGGTGGGCGACGAGAGACGCAACGCTTGCGGTGGGGCAGCGGCTCCGGCCGCCTCTGACAAACTCGAGCGAGACGCTCGACCAGTACCCAGTATACCGGTACACCAGGTGAGTCCGCCAGATTCCTGGGGCAGTAATACCTGCAGGGTGCAGCACGGATGGGCAGTCACCTTGGTGGGGCACCGGTCGTTATGTCGCCTGCCGCGGCTGTGCTGCCCACCACCCGGTGCGTCGTGCGGGGTGAAGTGTCAATGCATTCGTGCATGCACGGATGCACGGATGCATGGGTCCTAAATTCGCTGAGTACATTAGCGCAGGTGCAAGCGCAGGCGCAGGCGCATGCGCATGCGCTAGTGCTGATGCGCTCCGTGGGGCCATAGTGGTCCGCGCGGACGGATCTGTGGGGAGAAAGGGGTGACGCTGGATTGGGGTTTTTCAGCCGTCACGCGTGCGGGTGTTCGTGCGCGCGTGCGGCGTCGTGCACGCGCGAACCAGACGAAGCGTGAGCGTGAGCCAGAGTCAGTGAGCGCGAGTGAGCGTGCGTCCGAGCGAGCGTGAGTACCAGCGAGCACGCGCCGTGCAGCGTGTCAGTGAGCGTGTGAGCTCCGGCGTGGGAACACGCCGTTAGCGGTGAGAACTGCTCGCTCGCAGCAGCGACAAGTGCCGCCACTACTGCGATTCCAGCGGCAGCGGACTAGCTCCCTGCGGTTGTGATCGTGGGGATGGGGATGGGGGGCCGCACAGGGCACCAAGCTCGGTGATAGATGTGGGGATGCAGGATGCAGATGTGGGCTGGCGCGTGTGCTCGCGCACACGCGCGCGGAATGAATGCTGCACCACACAAGCGACCTGCTCGTCATCAGTCGATTGAATGCCTTGTAATTAAGAGTCGGCCGCCCGGACAACAACAAGCAGGGGCAAGAGAGGTCAAAGCCTAGGCCTTGGGCAAACGCAACTGTAATTAGCCACAGAACAGAGCGACGCGTCTTCTGCGGCAGCCGCTTCAAGCAAAGATTGTGCCTGGCCGCCCCGCGTAGGCGAGGCGGGCGAAATGGGCGGAGTTTGACCGGCGGCACGTCGCGTGGCATACCCTGACCTCCACTTTTGCCCTCGGGCCCCGCACTCCCCACAGAAACGGCAGGCTACGTCCAAACTGACAGGGTAAATGGCAAATACCAAATGGACACTGGTGCTAATGGATCACTTGACCTCGGCGTTGTTTGGAGTGTATTGCCTAGTTGGGTGGAGCACGGTGCGAGCCATGGGCCAGCGCGCGGTGATGCATGTCCGCGCCACCCAGCCCCCGTCGGCGCAGCTGGCGCAGCACGCAGGCTGCAGCGCCGTGCGCGCGCTCCAACGTTGCGTCGTCGCTGTGCTTCTCAACCCCACGACGTCGTTCTATAACAGGTGGTGCACAGTTGGCCACTGCTGCGGTCCCATCCCCAACAGCCACACCCGAACAAGTATTATAATTCTCTTATCCCTGTTGTGTATTCTTCCCACCACCACACACCTATTGTGATTGTTATAGATTTTGACTTCGGACATTCTGGGGCCCAGCTTTGATCCGAAAACCCTGCTTCCCCAACAGATAATCTCTCGGTGGCCACTGGGCACAGGATTATTTCACCCAGGAACCAACCACACTGCCAACGACGACGACGACAACAGCCACTGCAACCATCTCTTTACGCAAGACAGTCTCTTTGGATTCTTGCTTTCCCACCCTCTCTCACTTCTCCCCCTTTTCTCGTCGCGCACATCTCGCCAACTACCTAGCCGGTAGCATCAAGTCACCACTCTCTCTCTCGCTCTACACCCGCAACTCTCACAGCAAACGCCACAGCCCCCCGCGCTTGGGTGACAACGCCTCCACCCCCATTCCCTTCCCGATCCCCCACACACCCTCCTTTGCACCCGCCGCCAACTTGTTCTCTCGTCAACTTTCTGTCTGTGCGGCCTGGCTATAATACCTGTGCACTTGCTTTCTCGACCGCCATCATCACTGGCACCCTTTCCCAACTGCATTCCACCACAAACCCACCAAGACACCCGATGCCTACCGACGCCATGGTCCGCCCCTCAGAGCTCTACCCCGAAGGCGGCCGCCCGTCGCCGCGCTGGTCCCCCACGTCGTCAGACAGCGGCGACGAGTCGTCGTCGCTTGACTTTGACACGGAGGAGGACCGGGGGCTCGACGAGGCCGCGCCCGCCGCGCCGCCCGCTCAGCCCTCGACGCGCCCAGCCCTCGGCCTGCGCCTGCAGCACACCAAGCCGCGCAACCCGTCTCCTCCCCGCTCGTCGCCCCTGTCTCCGCTCGCTGCCGGCGGTGTCGCCCGCCCCTCCATGGGCTCAGCTGGCGCCGGCCTCTCGTCGGCCGGTTCAGCTGCGACCTCGCGCGTGCGTCTGTCCCCGCTCGCCCCAATGTCGACGTCGGCGGCAGCACCAACGTCGCCCCGCCCCTTTGGCGCCGGCAAGTCGCAGCAGCCGCTTGCTCGCTCGCTCCTCGCCCGCGCAGTTACCGGCGCGTCCGCCCCACAACGGCCAAAGAAGACCACAAAGCTCATCGTCCCCAAGCAGCAAGTGCGCACTACCTTTGAGCTCGGCCTTAGCGCCGACGAGCTCGCGCGTAAGGGTTAGGCCACTAGCGCTTGTACTGTTTCAAAGGCATTCCCTTGCCCGCGGTCATCGTTAGCCGCAGCGCCCAGCCTCGACAACAAGACCTCCACCGAGCGCGCCCAGCGTCCCCCTTCCAACCCTGTCGATCCGACGCGTCCGTCAATTGGCGACGTCGCCGTTGTAACCACCAACCCAACAGCAGCAAGCAAGCATAGAGCATACAGAGACCAGCGGCCGCCGACGTCGGCCCTAGTAACGGTGGCAGTCCACCTCTTCTCGTCTTCAACCAACCCAACTATTGTAATCCGCGCGCGGCGCTTGTATTTCTGTAGATTATGATTAATGCAGGGCAGTTTACACGGCGAGCAGAGGGTGAAGCGCAATGCATTTCCCGTGCCGCATGCAGCGTCATGCCAGCGTCATGCTGATACGGCTTCATGCCGCGCTTGACGCGTCGAGGCGACGCCGAGGCGACGTGCCGCTGCGACCGTGGCCGTTGTTGGCGATGCGGTCGAGCGGTCGATGGCCAAAGCTCGCCAGGCAGTGCCTGGGACGCCTGTGATGATCGCTGCGAGGTTGTGGGTGCATGTTGTCCCCAACGAAAAAAAAAACTGTGGTGGCATCCCGGGTGGATCGGTTCTGGCGTGGTGGTAGCCTGCCGGGTGTGTCAGGCGTCAGCCCCGAGGGGCGCACAAGCCTTCCCTGGGTCAACTGGGCCCGTGCGCCCCCACATACCCCATCGGGGGGTGATCAGGCACAACTGGTTCCGCGGGTGAGCCGGACCCTGCGCGCGTGTACTTGTCCACTCGACCTCAACTTCGTTCTTGGCGCAACTCTAGCGGCTGGAATCAAGGCCGCGCCGCCGTGGTTGCCCATATCGCCTTGGCTCTCGGCGCTGTCGTCCTGCACGTCGCGACGATCGACACTCTTTCCGAGGCGTCGCACATCTTCTCACGCATTCTCCCAGACTCTCACCAAAACCCACTCCCGCTCCGTCGCCGTCGGAGGAAACTCCTCCGCCAGAAGGGTTGCGTCATCTCCTCTCGGACAATAGGTACTCATCACGCCAGTGAGCGAGCGAGTGAGCCTGTATTCGCTCCCTCGCTCACCATATGCGCAGTGCTTGCCACCGCGAACAGGGTTCTCGACGATACTCTTGTCCACCCTCGCTAAGTCGACGTCGCTCTAGGGCTGGCTCCTTCTTGCTCGGCTCCGCCGCAGCCGCGGCGTGGAGCGGCGCCGCCAAACCCCAGTGGAGCCAGTGGCGCAGCATACTTGTGCCACCGCACACCCATGACGGCCGTTGACCTCACTACTGACATCACACTTGCTCACTGCTGCGGCCTGGGTAGTGACGGGAAGAACAACTGCGGTGCATGAAACGGTTACCTCGGACTCCTCCCACGCCCCGATGCTCCGCACTTTGTGCGGGGCTTGAGATGGCGTCGACGTCAAGGGTGCCTTCGTGTTCGGGAGCAGGCACAGTGCCAGTGTGTGCGGACACCCAACAGTCAGGGCTCGCCAAGGATGCATAACTGACATCTGCCTTTGGCGACTGACTTTGGGGCAGAGACGGAATACACGGTTTTGTACATACAGTACACACATGCGGCGGCTGGCTACTGCCGCGACTGACTTTGGGTTATGGAGACACATACACAAGCATCACCCATCTGGGACTAGTCCTCTTCGTCGTTGAAATCGGCGTGCATGCGCACGCCACAGTCGTACGCGACGACGGGTGGCACACGGAGGACGTAGGAGTTGTCTCGGCGACCTTTAAGGCGCGTCATGCGGCCGCGGACGGCGGACGTGAAACATTTAGGGAGGATATCGAGGTTGAGCGCCTCGTCGCCGACGATACCCGCTATGATAGCGTCGAGGAGGCTGTCCTCGTACGGCGCGAGCGCGTAGTGCCCGTGCGCGCACACGTCCGCGACGGGGTTGACGTAGTCGAGCGCGAGCAGGGTTTTCATGTCGCGGACGTACGGCCCGCGCGAGTCGATAGTAACGCGTCCAGGCTTGTCCACGCGCACGTCCGTGACGCCTTCCACTACCGTCAGACCCACTTCATACGACAAGTGGCACATACCATAATTCATTATGATAAAGTTGCTGATCATCTGCCGGATGTCGGAACGTACTTCGTCCTTCCACGGCAGCGTAAAGACGGTGCGCTGGTGTGAGCTGGCCACGACGAGGAGGTGTGGGTACTCACGTAGTACACGTACGGCATCGTGGCGGGCGTGCTCGTGCTCGTGCTGAATGGGACGGGACGGGGCTGCCAACACGTTGGCTCCCAGGCAGTTATAAGCCGCACCAACGACGCATGGTATCCTCCTCGCTACCACGGCGCGAGGACGCGCCGTGCTTGATCGTGTCGTGAAGCCACTGTCGCGCCTGTGGTTGTACGATGGTACGCGTGTGGCGACGCCACGATGATGGTGTTTTTGGGGGCCCATAACGGCCCTCGCACCGGCTTCGCACCATCACTCCATCCAAACGTGTGTGTGTAGCCCGTGATGAGCCCTTGTTCGTGCCCAGAACTCATTGTTGGCGGGGGCGAGCCGACCCGTTCACGGGGCGAAAGCTTTTTGGGCCTGTTGTCGTTTTGCCACATGGCACAACACGAAGCATCGTTGGTGATGGGGAGTAAACACGGGGAGGTGTGCGGTACGGTTGCTGCGGCCGTGATGCAAGGAGACGTCCTGGGCCACGCCGCATACGGCGCAGGCAAGGCCATTAGTAAACACGGAGGGGCGATGTGCAGAGTGTAGCTATCTCTTACGTCGACACGGTGCAACGGGAGGCATCAGTAGCGGGGAGCAATAGCGCAGTGGGAGGCATCGTTAATGCAAGTGGGTGAGCTCGGAGGGCGACGGCTGCTGCAACAGTTGTGGGTAGACGTCGCGAGACGCACAGCGGGTGGGACGAGAGGCAGCAGCCCAACTGGAGGCGTGGTTGGTGGAAGTGAGCAGCAGTGAGGGCGCCGGCACTGCGGCCGTGCATCAGTAGATGTTACGTGACACTGGCTTTTGGCCTTGCTGCGTGGACAGATACTGGTCAACTAGAAGAGAGACACTTTGTAGGTGGTATGGGGCAGTCAAGGCGCCTAGGTATCACTCAAGGTAGTCAAGAAGCAGAATCGTCACTTTAGGATTCGAGTGTCAAGAGTTCAGACAATGGCAGCTACCTTGAAAGATAGGAGGGGTGCACAAACTTTTGTCCGGGTGCTGTGGACGTTGTTGTACTCTGTTCACCCGCCCCACCAAGTCAACAGCGGCCCCTTGGCGGCTGAAAGAAATGTCGCATCCTGGGGAACTGGGCTCGGTGCAGCGCTGGGCACATCTTGCGAAAGCGCAGGTCACAAACAGGTCGCACAGAGATCTCGTCGTAGCGACTCGTCCCGATGATTGGAAGTGCCACATCAGATACAGCCTCAGCTAGAAGGACAGTGCTGCCCCTGGCAGGCTCGGCGCTAAGTACTACTGGAGATACAGTATCAACGTGACGTCCGCTGCCATGGCGCGTTTTGGTCACCGGTCGCGTGAACAAGCACATGGTCTTTCAAGCACATGATCTTCTCTACCGTAGGCCTCGTCAAGGGTACAGTACAATAACACCCGAGAAAAGAGACATAACACCCAAAGACGCAGAGTGTCGAAACTGCTCGCTGCACTTAGCTTGACGTTTCCCATCACATGAAATGCCACCCTTCGTGCCACCTGAGCATGCCGTTAGCTTTCTTCGCAGCCATGGCCCCTCTCGCGGGACACAACAGCGTCGGCGCCATGGACGGCCACTACACATCGGGCAAGGAAGTAATGTAGAACGAGCAAACGCGGCGTCGTGCGTCGTGCGATCACTCCTCCGAGGCAGGCTTTTCCGCTCCTCTAAGATCCAAGACGAACCAGGGATTGTCGTTCTCTACGATGACGAATTATGCCACCCGCGCACTTGTCATCACACAGACGCGCCCAAGCTTGACGCAATCGCCGCACACAGACGCACGCAGTGGGCGAAGACAAGACCCGGCCGGGAAGACGGCAACCGCACGGTTCCCTGGCCCACCACGGCCGATCAGCGCGGGCGTCGCTCCACGACAATAGCATATGTGGCCGCGCATCGACCAGGACGATCCCAACGACGACGACAACCATCTGGCATACCCCGCCATGCCTCGGCCCACGCTCGGCATACCGCTCGCACATCCATACCGCCCCACTTGCCGGTCCAGACTCTGCGTCATGTGCGCCACTGCACTGCATAGTGGGGTTGCATGCCGCGGCTAGGTCTGTGCGCGCCGTTCAGTTTTTGACCATACCAACGACTGATGGTGCCCCCGGTATGCCACAAATGCATAACATGCAACAATGCAGAACGACTCCAGCGCCAGGCTGTACGTGTTTCTGGCCATGTATGGGGGTGGGGGATGTCGGGGAGGTTGATCAAATGTACGAGCGGTTACCGGGTGCGCCGGGGCGAACGACAGTTGGTGGCGCTGCGAGCTCGGCGACGAGCGACGTCATGCCGGCCCACTTACATTCTTCCTCAACGCGGCGGCGGCGGCCGTCGAGGGACGGCCACGAGCCGGAACAGAGGCGACTGGCGATCATGTGCCAGGAGCTCGCTTCGCGCTGGAGCAGCACGACGACCTCGGTGATGGTGCTGCTAGCGGCAGCGGTGGACGGGGCTGGGGGCGCCGAACGGCTGGGACATGTCGATGCGCGCGGGCGCCCAACACGTAGCGGCGCTGTCACGGCCGCCAGCTTGTCGTGCCCGTCCAGCGAGCCTGATGTCGGCGTCGTCCCCGCACTCGCCTCAGCGTACGCTTTGGCCTGTGCCAGTGCAGCGGGCAGATCCGCCAAAGGCGGCAGCGCAGGATATGTGAATGCTGACGGTGGGTACGCACGCCCGAGCGTGCCGGGCGAGCCAGGGAGTACAGGCGATGTGCCACCCGAAGCGCCAGCGTAGTGGTCACTGGACGTCAGCACGCACACGACGCGTCTGCTTACTGTATGCACGCGAGCTCGTCGTAGTCGCTGTCCTCGCTGCTCCCGTCCGTCATGTCCGGACCGGGCAGCTCGACAGGGGTTCCGGCACCGCTGCTGCCTATACCACTGTCCCGCTCGCTCGAGTCGTGCTTTGGATTGAGCACTTTGTCAAGGAACTCGACAAGCATGCCGCCCGCAGGACGGAGCGTGTCCATGGTTACGGTGACAGAATGGGTGTTTGGCTCGGCGTCCAGGCTGAAGCCGAAGCGCAGGGTGACGAGGACAGTCGAGTCGCTCTCGGTCGTCGGGCGCGACTGACAGGAGACCAGCACCGGCGGCGGTGTAGGCGCAGGCGTGGGGAGTGCGCGTGTCACGGGCGCCCATGGACGCTGCAGGGGCGTCAATGTGACCTGGGACGCATTGGATGGGCGTGCGGTGTGTTTGTGCGGCGACGAGCGGGTGGTGCCCTCGCGAGACGGCGTGGGCGAAATGCGGGGTGACACATAGGGAGGTGTGAGCGTGTGCGACAGTGGCTGGAACTGCTGATCCGACAATGTACCTGCCGCAGGGGCCGCGGGGGTGAAGTTGGGTGCGTACGGGTTACGCGACGGGGCCGCTGTGGTGTGCAGTGCGGAGGATGATGCCCGCGTGCCAAGGCGGCGCATCTGGTGACCACTGGCGTTGTGGTCGACTGGCGCGCGAGACGACGTGTGCGCGGTCGGCGCCGATGGCGAGCGCGATAACGACCTCGGAGGTATAGTTTCGTACACGGGGCGAAGAGTGTTGGACGTGCTCGGCGCCGCCGTATGCACATTAACAACCATGTGCTCGGTGAGGGGCGTTTCTTCGACTGGCTTGCGCGGTGGACCGCGCATCGAGCTCTGGCGCGAGGGGAGGTAGGGCCCAAGTATGGCGCTTGGCTGGGCCATGAACATGGTTGCGTCCTGGGGCGTGCGCACGACGGTCGCGCCCTGGCCGAGTGTCGGGCCGTCTGTGTGGCCAACCGAGCCGGTGCGAGCGTGTGACTGGGAGTACGAGCGACGCATCCTGCGTGAGAGCTTGTTTGGCGTCGAGCTGCGTGTCTGCGCGGGAGACGGCGCGGCGTTGGTGGCCGTCGTCGTCGGTGCGTGGCCGTTGAGGGCCGAGACAGAGTCGACCGAGTCTGATGACCCGGTGTGTGGCAAGTTGACCGTCGAAGTCAGTGGCGTGGGTGATGTCGAGGTGTTGGGTGTTGGGGCAGCTGTGGACGAGGGCGAGCCCATGGGACTGAAAGCGTTGGACAGAAACGCAGTGATAGATGGCCGGCGGGGCTTGCGTTCTGGAGGGTTGGTAAAGGTGAACTGTGCGGAGACATTACCATCACCACCACCGCCATTCAGCGTCGATGACCGAGACCGTGGCATTTGGATGGACCAGCCGCAGCCGTTTCAGTCGGAGATTGATTGTTGATTGATGAAGGTGTGCCTGTGTCTGGCCGGAGAGGATGGTGGTGTTTGGGGTGGTACAGCCCGCTCAGCAGGTGGGAGTGACAACGTAAGAAGGAGTAGAAGAACAGAGTGAGAGTGGATGGATGGGATGGATGGAACTGGGATGAGTCTGAGAAGGAGAGGATGTTGTTTTCCCTTTTGAGTATTTGGCCCAGTGGTGGACACGGCGGTAGACACGACGAGCAGCACACACAGTGTGGCTGCGGGAATTGTTTCAACCATTTTCCGTCGCCACCCCAGATTTACGTTGTCGTACCTGTGTCTGCGTCTGGTGTGTCGTTTGTCGGCTGTCCTCTTGTCACTCTGTGAGCTCGGGCACGGCAACAAGACAACAGTACGCACGCAGACAACAGTCACAAAGGCAGTGATAGCGAGGCAGAGCACAGAGCCCGGTCCCACCGGGCCCCTCAGCCCCTGGTTCTCTACCCATTCTTGGATCCTTTGGACCTTTTGCACGACACAACCCTCAAATTCCTGTGTTGGCGTTTCGTGGCTTGCGCTGCTATCCACCGCCCGCCGGCAATGCATCCCACGTTGGTCGGCACGGTAGTGTGCGCGCGCGAGCATGCGAGCAGGCTTTCACTGCCGCCCACGGCGTGGTTGTGGGCAACTTGGTGCGAGTGAGACTGAGTCGAGCAGCGGTGGGCGTTGTGCGGCGTGCCACACGCGCGCTGCCTAGAAGTCCTGCTGACTTCTCTGTAGCCTGCTCTGAGAAACACCCCAAACACGACAACCAACACAGACACCGTCCCATACCCACACACACAGATAATGCCAGCGGGTGTGTTGGTCTCGACCCGACTTGAGCCCGGATCGAGGATATCGAGGGATGGGCAGGTGGATTTGGAATGTCCGTGCACGCGATCAATGCGCCTCACTACCCCGGAAAATACGTCCGCCGGCTCGTCCCCACTTGTGGTCGTCAGCCAGCCCGGCGCCGGTGCCCACCGTTAGCAGTCAGAGTCAGCCAAGTCAGTCTCGGACGAGCCTTTGTGGGTCTGTGGACCCGTGCGGCGCGAATGCTCCGGTGTGGCTTGCGCAATGCGTCAAGACAATCCACCACCCTTCTGCCGCGGTCACGCCCGCCCGCGACGCCCGCAACTCGTCAACAGCGACAAAGGGTGTAACGCCAGTGAGTGTCGCACCGCACGCGCCGCGTCGACCATCGGGGCGCCGGCTGGCGCGGCCGTGGCGTTCTCTGCGTTCTGGCTCTATGGGCCTTTGCAGACTCGTCGCAAGGTGACCATTGCGGTGGTTTGGTGCGGGCGCAAGGGCAAGCGCACGACGACGGAACGATTCGCAACGCGCGCCAAGGCTCGGCTGCTCACTTGCGTGCCTAATTGCTCGCGCTCGCGCTCGTACTCGTGCTCGTGTTCCCGCACACTCACACTCCCGCACACGGTGACGACCTCGCGGCCACGAGTAGGGCCCTCAACGAAGCCCGCGTGGTTGTAGTCTGCTGCATGGCCAGTGAACAGGGAATCCACATGAAAGTTCTATCGGGCCTCGCTTCCTTCCTCTTCGTCCCCACTCGTCCCGCTCGCGCCGCTGCCAGGCCGCCGCCGTAAAGCCGCTGGCAGCGTTCCGTGCCTACCTCCTCATGGTATCCGCCGCGCGTCCGCGGAGGTTTATACCTTGATCTGCTTGGCGTAGGCCTGCAGGTCCATGGGAGGGAATTCGGATCCCTCGGGCGGCTGCGACGTCTTGCGGTTGGCTGGGGACGCCATCTCGCTGCCGCGTCAGCCCCGGCGTCTTCTGGGGATGAGTTTCTCCTACGTACCGACGAAGCTCGACGAGAACGTTCTCCAGGGTATAGTCGCGGCGCCAGTGCGAGAGGGACTGGACGCGGGTGAGGTCGACCTGGCGTGAGCTTTCACTTTTGCGACAACTCACAATGCCACGCGACTGCTCGACGCAGGGCAGGTGAATGCGGCTCTCAAACTTGACCACGGGAGGGGCGTCTGTCGTCAGCTAGGATCCCTATTGTTCTAGCTTACCGGGATACTTGGCGCCGCAGTAGATGCTCAGGCTGAAGATACGGTTCTCGTACGCCGAGTGCGGGGGGCCGAGGATCGTGCCGTTCCACTCGCACATCTCGAGGTCGTCGCTGTCCTGCCGTGTCAGCGGGAACGCGCGGAGGCTCGCCGGCGGTACACGCCGCAAAGCCGAATCCGAAGCCAGTCGCGAATAAGCTCGCGAGAGGGGATTGGAACAAACACGAGGCTTGAGGTCTGATTGTTCGGCCACACCGGCGTCACGCTCACTCTCACACGAGGCCGAGCGTGCGGGGGCGCGTGGGCAACGCAGAACATGTGTAATGTGCCTTTGCGGTCGAACCAAAGCACACGCACACGGCATCTCGCGCCACGCGCAGCAAGTCTACCACGCCGCCTAATCTTCGCGTGACCACCTTCATCAACCCACCTTGAGTCCATAGCTGCAGCTACCGTCGCCGAGACCCTTTTCGCCCTTTTCGAGCTCCTCGAGGAGGCGGAAACTCCTCGGGACTGGAGTCAGCGTCCCGCCCGGGGTTGTCGTGCGAGGTGCGCGGGTGAGCGATGCCAGCGGACGCTTGCCTGCTGTGCCAGTTGTAGAAACGTCTGTGAACTGCACTAGACGCTGGGCGACCCCGCTCCCAACCTGCCTACTGGCCGCTGCACTCACCCTTGGCCATCTTTAATGCGTGTCGGTAAAGAGTGTAGAGGAATGTAAAGAGTTGTCTGGGCTGGCTTTACTAGGCGCGGTCGCGACGAGTGATGCGGTCTGACAATGTGTGAGGCAAGGAACGGTTCGCGGTTCGATGCGTGTCACCGCTTGACAAAGGGACCGGTGGAGCCCGACGCACGCCCACCCTTTCATTGCCTCATTGGGCAGGGTGGACCTCCACCAGAGCACATGCCTAATCATCCTATTACCCGTACCCTAATCCACCCAGGTACAAACTTAATACTCTCCCCCTTCCGTGTCCCTCGATAGATATGTATGCATATAATCATGGTGGTACAACAACGCGAGTGCTAGCGTAGGGACTCGCTGGGGGGAGGCGGGGGCGGGCGGGAACGGCGCTCGCTGCGTGGCGGGGGCCGTGGCGCGTCGGCGGAGAGCGTCGCGCCGCTGGGGCTACGAGACATGGTAGATGCGCCGCCGGGGCTGCGTGACATGTTGGACGCACCGCCAGGGCTGCGGGCCGTGCCAGCGCTAAGCGAGCCGTTGGCGCCGAAACCGCCGACGGGCGAGCCTGTGTCCGGAGGCGAGAGTGCGCTGGGACGGCGACGGTTAATGGACAGCGGCGCGGTCGTGCCCTGGCTCAGTTCTGGGTCGCCACGAATGTCCGCTCGCATGGGAACCGACGACGACGACGAGACGGACGACGCGAACGACGCCTGGTGCGAGCGGGACTGGGCGGGACGACGTGGTACGCCCTCGCCCGTCGAGGGTGCGCCGGGGCCCGGGGCAAACTCGGCGTCTCGCGTCGACGCTGACGAAGGGTCCGCGGCCGTCAACGCATTGATCAGGAACGTAAAGTCTAAACCGACGTCGCGGAGGTACCGTTTATTCGCGGACGCGGTGACGCGCAGGCACTCGTCAACGACACTCTGGTCGATGGACGGCGCATAAACCTGCTTGCGGAAGACGTTGCCAAAGTACTCGATCTGTTCCTTTGCCCAGTTGACAAAACCAGACGCCATGCGGCTGTCCTTGAATGCGTTCAGGTACCAGTCGGACGTGTGGCGGATGATGGTGAAGCACACGACGGCGAGCTCGTTGATGTACAGGCTAATGTCACCCTCGTGCTTGATGCCCCGTACCAGGCGGACAGTGAGGTTGTGGCGCGCCTTGAGAAACGTGTCGCGGGCGAGATCGGCACAGTCGAGGCGTGTCAGCAGCGCAATCAGGCGCGCGGCCGAGCCCTTGCGGATATCCACCGAACTCAGGTCGTGCGCGATACGCTGGATCACCGTCGGGCGTAAACTGTCGAGACGGCTCTGAAGCATTTCAGTCGCCTCGGGATTGTTCGCCACCGTGCGGAGTAAGTCCCGGCCCCGCTCGACGAGCTTGACGCTCTCGTCCCAGTCGCGCATCGCAATCGCCATTGTGAGGTCATCGCCAAACTCGTCAATCCACAGCAAGTCTTTGGACTCTGCCATCGACGTCCCGATCGCCGACAGCGGCCGCGTCCCCGACGACTGGTCGAGGTTCATAAACATGGACATGCGGGTCATGCGCGCGTTCGCTGAGTCGCCCTGCCACATTGTCCGACGCCGTTCCTGCTCCGCCTCGTTCTCCTTGCGTCGCTTGTCCGCAAGGTCCTGCGATACCTGGCGGAACGCCGACAGCAGCGTCTTCTTCTCCGACGCCTTGCTTGCGCGGTACACAAACGTCTCCTTGCCGCGCTTGATCTTGAGCGCGTTCGTCAACTCGCCGCTGTCCTTGAGATCGACAACAATCAGGTCCGTAAGCACCCAGCACCGCTCAGCGACCATGCGCCCGTGGTCTTTGTCGGCAACCGACGACGACGATGCCGCGCCAGTCTTGACCCTTCTGCGTCCCGCCACGAGCAACAAGTCGTTCAGCAGGAAGAGGCTGACGTTCTGCTTCGCCTTGTACGTCGCCGAGTTGAGCTCAACAAAGCCATGCGTCTCGTACACTAGGCGACGTCCTGGCGCCTGTGGAATGAACTTTTGCGACCCCTCTACAGTCGACCACAGGTTGGTGAGCTGCTGGCGGTACATCTGCTTCAGGTCCCTGGGCGAGTTGCGGCGCGAGCGGTGTCGCTCGACTGGGCGTGAGCACACTGCTTCAGTGAAGCATACTCACTGTTCCCGTCCTTGTCGAGCGTGGGCGCGAGTGTGTCGTCCATGCCCATGAGCTGCGGCACTGTCTTCCACTCGGAGAGCAGCTCTTTAAGCTCAAGCATGTCGTTTTCTAGCGTGGAAATCTCCTTGGAGACATTGACAAACTCGGCATAGCTGCGCACGTCAGCCCTGCGCCTGGCATAACCCACTTCTTAAACACGGTGCGGCGCATCTCCTTGATCTTGTCCACCTTTTGCTTCTGTAATGCCGCGATGAAACGGCGCTTCTCTTCCTCGTCCGCGCCCGTAAGCTCCTTGCGTATGACTGGGGTCAGCAGGTGCTATAAGCGGCCACTAACAAGCTTGGAGGTTGACATTGTCCTTTGACAGCTCGCGAAAGTCCCATTCGGCGTGTTCGTCAGGCGCGCGTTCGCGGATTTGCTCCTCGTCCTCGTCTTGCGCCTGCTGAAACTGCTCTTCGGCGTCCTGCGCATCGCCCTCGTCCTCGTAGTGGTGCATCTCGGGCATGGCAGGTGACTGGTGGCGGTATAAGCTCGGCGGACGCACAAGCTCGGCAGTGATCGTGTCGGGTTCGTCGGCATACTCGTCGCCTTCGAGTAACGGCGGCGCGACGTCGAGCGTGTACTGGTACGGGTCGGACTCGAGGTAATTCGCGTCTCCGTGTGACGCGACCCCCGGACCACCATATCTATCCCCGTCAGTCTCAATCTCTCTCCGAGAAAAGGAGTGACTTACCGCACTATGCTCATGCGCCGTGACCTGATCCGCTCGTCGACCTTGCTCTGCTGTCGCGCGCCGCCGCGCCGCGGCGTGCCCTCGCCGTCCCGCGGCGCCCGCGGCCGCGGAACGCTACTGAACGGCTTGGACGGCAGGAACTGGGACTTGCGTCGCAGCGAAGTCATGCCGGATGGGTTGGTGGATGGAGCAAGCTAAGCGGCGCTGCGTTGCGATCGCGACGACGTAATGCACGTCGAGGCGTCGAGGGCCGGGAGTGATCACACGCGTCCTAATCTCACGTGCGTGGAATTAAGAGCAGCTCTAAAGGAATGTCCCTAATCCGCCCTGGGAGCCAATATTTTGGCCAACCTCCACAACCACAACACTCACTACCACTACCACCATGGCCGACGTTGCAATGGTCGAGGCGACGCCGGCGGGCTCCGAGCTCACGCGCCGACAACACCTCGCCAAGACGTTCGAGGCGTACCGCGCCGAACTGGACGCCTACGTGAGTTTGTGTTCTTCTGGGCTTAAACTGACAGCAGAATGAGCGGCGGGAAAAGGTCATCATCATGTCGCGGGCTATCACGCAGCTGTCCAAGAAACTCATCTTCCACCTACACCGCGGCGCGACGTCGAGCGCTGCGGCTAGAAAGAAGAACCTAGCTGAGGCACGGACGAAGGAACGCGAGATATACCGCAACTTTGCCGGCGTCCACGCCGAGCTCGCGGGGAGTACCGAGAATGAGGGCGAGGAGAACTTTTGGCGCTTCAGCCGCCAAGTGTGAGCTAATTCACAGGAGGGAAAGTAGCTCATGCCAGATCCCCAGGAATGGAAGAATACATCGAGGCGTACTCGTTTCTTTACTTCCTCGAGACGGGAGGCCTTGTGTCCCTTCCAGAGCTGCAAAAGGCACTCAGCAGCGAGGAGACAGGCGCGAGTGTACGTCAACCCATTTGAGCGAGGACTCACGCCAGCTCGTCGTCATCACCCCAGAAGACTACATTCTCGGCATGTCCGATTTGACTGGCGAGCTTATGCGCTATGCCACCAACGGTGAGTCGTGCGACGCCGTGGTTCGTCAAAGCGGGGCGCAGGGGATTGCTTGCCCCGCTGATCTCCCGTCGTCTCAAAGGCCCTCACGGACCAGGTGACGTGTCTAGCAGATACTGCGTCTTCTCGTTTCTGCCACTCCCTCCCTCGCTCTTAAGCCCAGCGTCTTGCAGCCCCATCGTCTCTGTTCCCCAATTCTCTTCATTTCCTTCTCCCCACCACACGTCCTTGCCCCTTTCCACTCACCACCGTCCTTCCCGACCAGCCGTCGGATCCTCCATTCTCTGCTTCACCCTCGACTAGAACTGACATACAGCACTGAGCACCGGTGACCACGAGACACCACTGGCAGTGTGCAACTTTGTGCGCACGGTGAAGACCCGTGAGCACCTGGCTGTCATTCCCAGCTGACATCAGTGTTTGACGGGATCCCACCATCTACTTTGTTCAAGCTCAGCAAGAAGCAGGAAGAGACGACACGGTCGCTCGAGAAGATTGAAAAGGGTGAGTGCACGGTGCGATGCATAGCTGACGGCAGTGTGCTATGCGCTGCGACTACGACTGGTCGAGTTTGGCGACAAGCCCGAAGTGCTCCGCCAAATGGCCAAGCGCGCGCTCGAAGACGCCAACATGAATGCAGGTGAGCGCGAGGCTTAGCGCTGTGCATGATGGTGTGTGATTTTCAAGGCGTTTGAGGACGTTTTGAGTGATGTCTCGCGTTTCGGTTGGCAAAACAATATACCGATGATGGGGTTCGAACCCACGACCGTAGTGATGCCAGACGTGAAACGCGAGGCTGAAAACCGCATAAGCACTATGCTCTACCAACTGAGCTACACCGGTGATTTTTAGGGTATTCGCTAGAATGGCCGATCCGTCCGGGTGAACATAAACCTTTGGTGCGGGGCCCCGCTTTTTGTGGACCTTAAAACCCTCCCCCTGTCTCCTGTACAGCACCTATCCGTGTTTGAGCTTCGCGGCTGCACATTATGTATGCATTGTCACTCGAGAAGCGTGGACATGAGTTTGAAGAGGGCCTCATGGTCCGTTGACGAGCAATAGTTTGCATGTTGGTTGAGATGAAAGCGGAGTTATGTATTTCCACCTCGTCTCCAAGCGCGAGCAAGCATTTGAGCTACTTTTAAACACTGGGTGTAGGCGTGTGGCTGGGGGTGATCGGCGCGGATACAGGGCGGGGCGAGGCGTCGTCCCGCGACTGCGACTGACAATTCTTTCCATCGACGCGGCAACACACAAACACATTCTGTTCTTGCATTCCCTCTCCGCCCTCACCCACATCCGCAGCCATGTCGACGCCGCTGTACACGCTCACCCAGAAACCGGTCTTTGACAAGTCCAAGGTCACTGTGGTCTTTGTGCTTGGTGGTCCTGGAGCCGGTACGTGCCTGCGCCGCGTTGTCACTTTCGCCTGCTGGCTGGCGCCGCGCCAAACAGCGCCAGCCCAATTTTGACGCGACCTGCTAACGCCCCCAGGCAAGGGCACGCAGTGTGCGCTCATCGTCAAGGACTATGGCTTCAAGCACCTGTCGGGTACGTCCATGCCTTTTGGGCTGAATTAACAGTGTGTAGCCGGCGACCTCCTGCGCGAGGAGCAGGACCGCCCAGGGTCGCAGTACGGCGACATGATCCGCGAGTACATCCGTGACGGCAAGATTGTGCCGTTCGAGGTGACGATCAAGGCAAGTGACAATGTTGTTGCAGAGGGCTGACAGTGTAGCTACTTGAGAACGCGATGCACGCTGCGCTGGCACACCCACCGGCGTGCGCGCCGGGGTCCAACGCCGAAGCGGGCTGGAAGGGCGGCAAGGGCCGATTCCTCATTGATGGGTTCCCGCGCAAGATGGACCAGGCCGAGATGTTTGACGCTGCCGTCGTCGAGTCCAAGTTTGTTCTCTTCCTCAACACCACCGAGGAGGGTATGCGCGAGCGTATCAAGGAGCGTTCCCGCACGTCCGGTCGCGCAGACGACAACGACGAGTCACTCCGCAAGCGCTTCGTCACGTACCGCGAGACTTCTTACCCCGTCATCAAGCATTACCAGGACGTCGGCAAGTGCGCCGACATTGACTCGACGCCGCCCGTCGACCAGGTCTATGAGCAGGTCAAGAAGGCCCTCCTCGAGCGTATCCCCGACCTCTAATCGTGTCCGAGCTTGGGACATTAGATAACACTTACATACTTTAACGTACGCCCTCGCATAGACATAGCGATGCATGGCTGCCATCCCATGTTGCGACCGAACTCGCGACGTTTGTGTGCGCGTACGCTAGTATCAGAAGGACGTGTCTCCTTACCCCTCGATGCGCACGGGATGGTAATGGAGCTGGTGTCTACGAGAAATGATGACCTGGTTTGGTGTATATTGCTGACGTTGAGCGCGACGTGCGTCAACTTCTCTTTCCTCATACAGCTCTAAATCTCAAAGCACGCCCACTAAGGCAGCGGCACACAAGTACTTCAGCACACCGCCCCGAGTCAGGTCAGCGTTGTTTACCGCGTAATAGAGGAATGCAATTCAGCAGCAACCATAACTTCGCATCGCTGGGACCTGTTCTCCACGATAGCGATAGGCGCCAGGTCACACTGGTCGGCATTGTTATCTAAGCCAACCCAACCGGCCGGGCGGCGTCACCGACCCAACGATAGTAGCAATCCTGTGCATAGGTAGAGTAATCCGCGCGATGCACGGCCCAATGATAATTCTGAACAATGCAATGATGAGTGTGGGGATGGGGAAAGTGGAATGAGGGTCTAGTCGACGTCCATGTGGTTGGCACGGCGGGCGCGGCCGTCGGCGTACGCGCTCTCGAAGAGAAGTGTCTTGCGCTTGGCGAGGAACGGCGCGGGGGTGACGATCGAAGCGAGAGACGTGCCGCAGCCAGGCGCGGGCGTGCCCATGATGATACACTCCGAGACACCCTCAATCTCGTCGACCTTGGAGAAGAGGGACGCGTCGAACAGATGGTCGGTCGTCTTTTCAAACGACGCCAACATGAGTACCGAGTCCTTCATCTTTTGCACGCCGAACCGTGTGATGCCCAGTACCTCGCCCTTGTACGTCATGACGTCGCCCAGGAGCATGACGTGTCGCGGGTCAATGTTCATGCCGTGCGACTGCATCGTCGTCTGGATCTCGTTGTAGATCGTCTGTCGCGCAGCTTCGATACCCAGTACCTTGCACGTCTCCATGACGTGGTTCGTGCGGGTGCGGTAGGGATACACGCCGTCTGTACCCATGACCTCGCTCAGGCCGTAGCCTGTAGCGAGCAGTCGCAGGCGGTCGGGACGCTTCTCACTCTTGGTAAGCACCGAACGGTCCACCTCGGGCAGACCCTTGACCTGCACCGAAGGGATGTTGCGCTTGAGATACTTGAGGCGCTCGTACACGCCGTCAAACTTGTCCTTGTCCGACGGGTCATTGACGTAGATCTTCAGACGCGCCTTCTTCGAGTTGACCGTCACGTCGCCGTCCTTGATCTTGAGCTTGGGCGCGAGCGTGAGCGCCGTCTTGACCGAGTCCAGCGTAATCTCCAGCTGCAGCTTCTGGATGGCGTCCATGTCCAGGTGGATTTCGAGGAACGCGCCGCCACCTGTCCACGCCTCCTCGATGATCGAGGCAATCTCACCCAGAGTCGTCTTCTCAATACGACCCTTGACGATACGCGCAACAGACTCGTTCGTCTCCTGCTCGAGGTACACTTTGATGATTGGCGTCGAAATAACCTTGGCCGCGTTGATAATCTCCTTGATACGCGGCACACCAAGCGTGACGTTCATGGACGCCACACCCGCAAAGTGGAATGTCTTGAGTGTCATCTGTGTACCGGGTTCACCGATCGATTGGGCGCCGACAGCACCAACAGTGGAGCCAGGCTCAATCTTGGCGAGTAAGTAGCGCACACGGCAGTTCTCGAGGAACGACTCGAGCTGTGCGCGCGTGACCGAGAAGGCATTGTCGAGCGAGCGCTGAATGGCAGCTACAATGTCAGCAAGTTTCGGTATGACAAGCACTCACGATCAGGTGACTCGAGGTAGTCCTCGTACTCCTCGGCAGCCGCGCGCGTGTCCGCCGCAGGAACACCGCGCCGCTCGCGCTGCTCGGCCATCTTCTTGGCAATCTTCTCGACCACAAACTCGTACGTGTTCTCGCGGAACTTTTTGTGGACCTGGAGCCAAGCCTTGGGAACAACGGCGTTCTCGCCTTCGTCGTGCTCGGGGTAGATTTCCCGCGCAATCTCCTCAATCTCGAAGGGGTACAGTTTCCTGTCGTCCTTGGGCGCCGTGGCGCACGCGTGCTGCCAGCTGCGCACATACTCGACCGGCGTCGCGTCACCTTCGAGACACGCCGGGTCAAGCGAGTCGTCACCGTACTCAAACTGCACGATACCGCCGACAGAGTTGCGCACACTGAGATCGTACTGCGTCGACAGGTCCTCGAGCGCTTTCATCAGACGACGCGCCATGTATCCCGTCTCGGCGGTCTTGACGGCCGTGTCGACCAGACCTTCACGACCCGAGATAGCGTGGAACAAGAACTCGGAGGGAGTGAGGCCCGAAAAGAAACTGTTGCTGACGAAACCCTTGGCTGGGGGGTTGACGCTCTTCTTCTTGAAGTGCGGCAGAGAGCGATCCTGGAAACCGTTGGCGACACGTTTACCGGCAATAATCTGCTGGCCGACACACGCAACCATCTGCGCGACGTTGATGAGCGAGCCCTTGGAACCACAGGTAGCCATGATGAGCGGGGCGTTGGCACGCGACAGCTCGGCTCGGCAAATGTTACCCGCCGCTTCACGGACGCCCGAGAGCGTGCCGGAAATCGTACTCTCCAGCGTCGTCTCCTGGTCGCAGCCCGGCATGTTTTGCAGTTTGCCTCTCTTGGCCAGCTCAATGTTCTTGTCGCACTCGTCGTACGCGGCCTGAATAAGGCTGTCCTTGCCCGACTGCAGCATTTGTCCTGGGATAACGTCGTTGATACCGAGCGAGAAGCCCTGGTTCGCCAGCCAGCGCGCCGACAGCTTGGCAAGCCGCGTCATGGCGATCGCCGCCTCGTTCGGCCCATAGTCGCGCAGAATGACACCAAACACCGAGTTCTTCTTGCCGTCTCCCACCGTGTTCTTGTCAAACACACCGCACATGATCTCACTGTTTCGAATGACAAGGTAGCCGTCGTTCGGGGCCATGTCAAGCGGGAAGTTGTCCGCCTTGCGTGGCTCAACGAGTGTTCGGCACTTGGCCTCCAGGTTGACCAATACCTTGGACTTCTTGTTGGGCCGCATCAGGAGGTTGTACACCTGCTTGCCGGTCCACAACCGCTGCGGCTTCCAGATCGTCGGAGGTGGAAGGTCAATGGCGAGTTCACCGTCACCCAGGTACGAGCAGATCTGGGTAAACTGCTGGCGGTCCAGCAACCGGTCGCGTTTCGACAGCAGGTATGACGCGGTGATGAAGTCCTGGATGGCGGCGACGATGGGCTCTCCGTTACGCGGGGTGACCAGGTTCTTCTTGACCGACATAAGCTCAAGTGCCTCTGTACGTGCTTCTTCCGTCTGCGGAACGTCTCTCAGTCAGCTTTGAATCACAAACGACACTTACGAAGGTTCATTTCGTCACCATCAAAGTCGGCGTTGTACGGGTTGCACACGCATTCGTTAAGACGGAACGTACGCCATGGACGGACACGAACACGGTGACACATGATCGAGATCTTGTGCAGCGACGGCTGTCGGTTGAAGAGAACGATGCTGACGTTAGCTTGATGGAGAACATGCAAAGAGCTACTCACTCTCCGTCCCGGACGTGGCGATGGACAATGTCGCCAATCCGGAGGTTACGAGCCATGTCCTTGCGACGCTCAATATCCTTGATCGGATGCAGAGAGCGACGCGGGTACGGCCCTCGGCCGGTCTCGATAATGTTGGCACCTGGATGCCGCTTGGCACCGTTAACGACGGCCTGGCGCATGACGTCGATGTTGTAGTCGGTCACGCGTTCCGGGTATGAGAGCTTGACGGCAATCTTTTCCGGCACAGCGACCTCGTCGATACGCAAGTTGGGGTCAGGTCCAATAACCGTACGACCTGAGAAGTCGACACGCTTGCCCGACAAGTTACCACGGAATCGTCCCTGCTTGCCCTTGAGACGCTGGACAAAGCCGCGAATCGGCTTGCTGCCGGTCGTGTTTATACCTGGTGTTTGCGAGTTGATGTACAGCGCAATCATTTGGCTAAGGGCGTCCCAGTTGGCAATGGTCTGTGACAGGCCCTGGCCCTTCTCCATCACGGAGAGCAGCATGCGGTTCTGGTTGACAATCTCGACGAGCTTCGCCGTAAGGTCGTCTTCGTTGTTACCAGCCTCAGACGCCACCGATGGACGGATAGACGGGGGCGGCACGGAGATGTACGTCCAGAGGTAGTCTTCTGGGCGGCCAATGTCGGGGTGCAGAGCGAGCAGCTCACAGTCTTCGGCGGTAACGCGGCGGAAGAGTTCCAGGACCTTGAGGGGGTTGAGATCCTCGACCGTCTTGTTCAAATGCGTCGCAATGGCGCCCTGTTCCGTAATCACCGCCTTAAAGTTCGACATAAACTCCTGCTTTGCGTCCGCGTTCTTGTTTGAACGGTATGGCTCGTGCGAAATCTTCAATGTGCCAGACTTCTTGACGATGCCGTTGGGCGCAAAGCAGTACGGACATGTCGTCTGCTTCTTACAAGACAGAAGCACACCCTTGACCGCGGTCTGGCGCTGCAGCATCTCAAGCTTTGGTCGTCGGAAACGCCGTAAGAACGACGCGCGTTCCTCTGGCGGCAACAACACTCGCGCACATGTCTAGATTGTCAGCTTGACCCAGGGAGATTAGCTACCTTGCAAATGCACTGCAGCATATTGATCGTCGGGCGGAAGTATCCTATATGGAAGACGGGCAGGGCGAGCTTGACATAGCCGTAGTGGCCAACACAGTGTGTGTGGTCCTCATGACATGTCGGACATGTGCCGCCCTTCTCGTTCGGGCCCTAGTATCGTTAGCACAGCGAGCGTGAGTGGGGTCGACGCACCATTCGGGCATCCAGCGGTCCTCCTGGCGCAGTGGTACGAGAGCCATCTTCGTGGTTCTTGTACAGCTCCGGGATGGTAACCTCGACCTCGGACACGCGGACAATGTCCTTGGGCGCGAACGGCTGAAACTGGATCTGTTTTCTGATCAGGTCAGCACCGACCTCGGCGCGGCACCTCAGAAAACTACTTACATGCGCTTGGGCGCGTTCTGGGAAACATATTGCTTGTCGTTGAGGTCGCGGTGCTCCTCGACGTCCATTTCGTACCTCGGCGGCGGCAGCGCCGATTTCAGAATAACGGATTGACGGGAGGTGGCAGCTGGGAGCCAACCGCGCTTAGATCCACGGAAACTTGCAAGCCGCCTCTCTGTATCTCTCAAGAGGTATCGTTTCGCCTCGTCAGATGACGGCGTGGTCGCGTTGCGTGGTTGGTATGAGCTGTAGAGATGCAGTCAGTGTCAACAGTTGTGTGTCGTTTGCCGCTGGACATCGAGTTGCAGAAATCCTCTGGCAGGGGGAGGTCGACCGGAATTTTGATCCCGCTCTCAGGGGATCATCGCGTGGTCGTCATTGCCCTTTCCACGCTGGTGCCGCGCCTCTTGCCGACGAGGCTGCTGTTGCCGTTCTCGAGGTTGACCATCACGTCGGTCGCCGCTGTCATTTCCGACTTGTACATTTCCGCGCCGCGCAATAAACAACGGCCGACCACGCCCCGCAGAGCCCCATCCGCTCTGCGCCGAGCCTAGCGCACCGCCATGTCCCGCCCGACACTGCTGCAGTCGCAGACGACTGCGCTCCTCACGCTCCTCAACCTCGACCAGGCGCCGAGCGCTGCCCCGAGCTCGTCGGCCAGTCCATTCCCGCGACCGGGCACGCCATCCGGCAATTTTGACGAGTCGTCTCAGCCACTTGTATGGAAGGTGCTGATCCTCGATGATTTGAGCAAGGACATCCTCGCCACGAGCTTGCGCGTGCAGGACTTGCGCGAGCAGGGCGTCACTCTACACATGTGAGTTTATGCCGACGGCGCGCGCTGACGCAACTAGGCAACTGCATGCCCAACGACCTCCCCTTGCCGACGTTCCCGCCGTCTACTTTGTCTCTCCCACCCTCGCCAACATCCGCCGCATCGCCGAGGTGAGAGCGCAGTGCGACCTCTCAAGCTGACGTCGCAGGACTTGAATCCTCCCCTGTACTCCTCCTACCATCTGAACTTTACGTCTGCGCTGCCGCGGTCTCTGCTTGAGGAGCTTGCTTCGCTCATTTTGGCCAATGACCCCACCGGAGCAACGGGCCAGCTGATCACATCGGTGCACGACCAGTTCCTCGACTTCCTCGTTCCCTCGCCCAGCCTCTTCTCTCTTCTCCCCCGCCGTGAGAGCCCCTCGGATGCCAACGGTACTGTGGCGAAGAAGGGCGCGCCGAGGGAGAAGGAGGTAGACGGCAAGCCAAGCTACGAGGTCCTCAATGACCCCAAGGCTGGTGAGGTCGAGGTGGAGGCAGAGGTCGAGCGGATCGCAAAGGGTCTTTTCAGCGTCATCGTGACCATGGGCATCGTCCCCATCATCCGCTCGCCGCGCGGCAACGCTGCCGAGATGGTCGCGCGCAAGCTTGACGCCAAGCTTCGTGACCACATCTCGTCGACGACTTCGCAGCGTGGCGGCAGCTCGTACGGCACGGACTCGCTCCAGCGGCCGCGTGAGTGGCAGCTTCAATGCCAGAGGTCATGTCAGCTGACACCACAGTGCTGGTTATCATGGACCGTAACGTCGACCTCGTCCCCATGCTGTCCCACTCGTGGACATACCAGGCGCTCGTCCACGACGTTTTGGACATGAAGCTCAACCGCGTCACCGTTGAGGTTGGTTTTGGCGTCTCACACTACCGAGCTAACTTGCAGTCGCCAGAAAACGGCCGGTTGCAGAAGAAGTCGTATGACATCGATTCGAAGGACTTTTTCTGGGCCAAGAACGCCGGCAACCCATTCCCACAAGTCGCTGAGGACATTGACACCGAGCTCAACCGGTACAAGTCGGACGCGGCCGAGATCACTCGCTCCACTGGTGTGAGCGACGTCAACGACGTGTCGCAAATGTATGTACGGCCAGCCGAGCACTACTGACGACTCAGTGACTTTTCGTCCAATGCGGCCAACCTGAAAACGGCAATCACTGCGCTGCCAGAACTGACGGCACGGAAGCAGACACTGGACACGCACATGAACATTGCGACGGCGCTGCTGCAGGCTATCAAGGAGCGCAGCCTGGACAACCTCTTCCAGGTAGAGGAGCTTGCCTCGCGCATGACCAAGGCGCAGGTCTTGGCGGCGATGAAGGGTCAGACGGACGAACCTGGTCAGCAGGCTCACCCTACGCCAGAGGACCAGCTGCGTCTGGCTATCATCTTCTATCTCTCTGTTCCAGACATGTCCAAGCAGGACCTCGAGGACATCACCAATCAGCTCAAGGAGGCTGGCGCGGACGTCTCGGCGCTCGAGTACGTCAAGAAGGTCCGCGAGATCACGCGCATGACCATGATGGCGTCTCAGCCGGCTGTTGCCGCGCAGCAGACCACGGGCGGCGGCGAGTGGACCAAGGGCTTTGGTGTTCTGGGCAACCGCGTATGTTATCAAGCTAAGTGGTATTTTGCCGAGCTGACAACAGATTTCTGACCGGTTGCGCGAGGGCGGTATCACCGGTGTCAGTCTCGACAACCTGATTTCGGGCGTCAAGAACTTCCTTCCTGCCAAGAAGGAGCTGACGATCACGCGGCTGGTCGAGGCACTCATGGAGCCGTCGACGGCAGCAACGCAGGCGCTGCAGGACACGGACGACTACCTGCTCTTTGACCCCAAGGCGACACGTTCGCGGAACGTGCAGTCTGGCCGCGCGCGCACCCAGTTCCAGGAGAGCGTGGTATTTGTCGTCGGCGGCGGCGGGTACGTCGAGTACTCCAACCTTCAGGAATGGGCGTCGCGGAGTCAGCGGGAAGGCGGCGGCGGGGGCAAGAAGATCACGTATGGCAGTACCGAGATTCTTAACCCCACCGGCTTTGTCAACGCCCTCAGCGACCTTGGTTCCAGTTCTTAGATAGTGTGCCTTAGTCCAATATCGCATGCATGTAGAATACGGCCTCGTGAGGAAGAGTGATGGTGCATATGTGCATGCTGACGGACGACACCCGGGGTTGCATTTTGGTATCAAGCGTTGTCCGACGCATGGCTCAGGCACCAAACCAAAGAGTTTGCCACCGTGGCCGGTGGACGCGTCAAGACTGGCGCGCGCGCGCCGCCGGGTAACGATCCGTTCCCTGGACGTTGCTGTTGCCGTTTCGTTTCGTGTCGCCAACTCAACCACCAACTTGTCAACATTGCTCTCGCTTTCGACATTACCCATCCTTTCAACGTCGCTTACCCCTGTACACCCATTCCCACCACTTACCCCCTCTCGCGAGATACCAAGAGCGACAGGCCATGGCGTCGCCTCCTCCCGAGGGGGGCGAGGGCTTCACCCCGCCAGCGAGTGCCGGGCTCGGGTTCGACGTCACCGTGTTCCGGACGTACCTCTCGACACTGCTCCCACCTGGTGCGTAGCGCGAGGAGAGTATGCACAGAGCTAATTTCAGTTATGGCGGCGTCGCGACAGGAGCTCGAACAGGGCCTGTTCGGCGATCCAACGTTTGAGGAGAAGGTGCTGCGATTCGCAAGCGACCACGGGTGCCAGGTCGTGTATATCACCAAGGAGCGCTACGTCGACGTTGACGAGAACGGTAAGCTAAAGCGCAAACTTTGGATAGCTGACGGCAGACCAAGCTGTCACCAAGCTTGGGTACAGGCTGCACTTACCCCCTACGCCGCCGCACTCGCCGAATGTGCTCTCGACGCTGGCGCTGATCAAGTCTGCGCCCACGCTCGACTCGATGGCGCCGATCGGCGGCCAGCTGCACTTTGTCCAGCTGTCGGCAGGGTCTATGCCACATCTTGTCACAGACAACGGCGCGCCGTCGGGACCAGGCACAGTGATCTCGACGCCGACGACACAGGCGTCGCCGTACGACGGCCTCCACTCGCTCGTGCACTGGGGCGTGGCACCGTGGTTCGACTCGTACGTCGCGTCAAAGGGCACGATACCCGACGGCCCCTCCGTGGGCAAAAAGGGCGGCGAGGCGCAGATGGGTATCCCCGTCACGAAGAAGAAGTTTGCCGAGCTCGAACTGTCCCTGTTGCACCTCAAGCAGAACGTCGAAATTCCAGAAGTCCACCTCTCCATTCACCCTGCTATCCGCAAGGCCGTCGCGACTGTGAGTCCAATGCCATGGTCATTCCTGATGATTAGTGCAACGCGTCCGGCGCCAAGATCGACGTCGACGCTATTGAGCCCCAATCTCTCCTGTCCGACGCAGCGTTCCTCAACAAGCTCCAGGCAGACGTCAACTCGTGGATCAAGGAGATCCAGACCGTCACCAAGTTATCGCGTGACGTGTCGTCCGGCACGGCGTCCCAGGAGATCAACTTCTGGCTGAGCATGGAGCATGAGCTCGAGCGCATCGAGGGCCAGCTCAAGGGCGATGAGGTGTCGCTTGCCCTCGCTGTCCTCAAGCACGCCAAGCGTTTCCACGCGACAGTCAGTTTCATCGCCGACACGGGTATCAAGGAGGCCGCGGATCTTGGTGAGTTGTGCGTCTGCGCGCACGGCTGATTATTTCAGTGCACAAGTACAATGCTCTCATGAAGGATTTCCCGCTCGACGAGCTTCTCGCCGCCACGGACCTGGACAAGGTCAAAGAGGCCATCTGGCAGATCTTCGGCCATCTTAACAAGAAGCTTAAGCTTTCGTAAGTACAGGCGGCCCCCACAGCTGACCTCAGGCCCTACCCCATCCGTCGCACTCTCCCCCTCGTCGAGGCGATCTCTGCCGACTTTAACGACCAGCTCATCCGCGTACTTGGCACCCAACGTCTCATGTACATGGACTACGGCAAGTTTGAGGAGGTCATGAACGTCACCGCCGACGTTTTCTCGACCTGGGACGAGAACATGAAGGACTTTACAAACGTCGCACGAGAGGGTAGGTTCTTCGAGCGCTCTGATCTGACGTGCCGCAGTGTCCCGCAAGCGGGCGGAGAAGTTCATCTCAATCAAGATTAACCCCGCCCACGCCAAGCTCCAGGAGCGCCTCATCTACCTTCGAGCCTTCCGTCGCTCGCACGAGCAGCTCCGCGTCATGACCAGCTCGACGCGGACGTTCAGCGGCCTTGGCAGCGACATTCCATTCGAGATCGACATGGAAGAGGAGGTGCGCCTGAGCTACGACAGCGTGAAGAACGTCGATGTTCTTGACGTTACGCCGGAGGGTTCAGAAATCTGGTACGCCGCCGAAGTAGCGTACAACGATCGCGTGGCGCGTATCGAGAACCAGATCATTTCACGGTTGCGAGACAAGCTGGCGACGACGGCGACGGCGCAGGAAATGTTCCGCGTCTTCTCGAAATTCAATCAGCTCTTTGTCCGGCCTAAGATTCGTGGTGCGATCCAGGAGTACCAGACGCGCTTGATCGACTCGGTCAAGCAGGACCTCGTCGCGCTTCGGCAGAAGTTTACCGACGGCTACCGTCACTCGCAAGCGCAGCACGTGTCGGATCTGCGTGACCTGCCGCAGGTCGCTGGCGCGATCCTGTGGGCGCGCCAGATTGAACGCCAGCTGCTCATGTACATGAAGCGCGTCGAGGACGTGCTCGGCAAGGGCTGGGAGAGCTACGCCGAGGGCCAGAAGTTGCAGGTTGAGAGTGCGGCATTCAGGGCCAAACTCGACACCAAGCCGCTGTACGATGCGTGGATGGGCGACATTACCAAACGGGGCAACCTCGTGGTGTCTGGTCGCATCTTTGACATTGTCAAGACGAGGTCAAACAAGGCTGGCGGACAGGGACAGCTTCAGCTGCTCGTGCAGTTTGACACGACCGTCGTCAGCCTCTTCAAGGAGGTGCGCGCCCTCATCTGGCTCGGTTTCCCCGTCACCCTCAACATCACGCACAGGGCAAAGGAGGCCAAGAGGATATATCCTTACGCCGTCAGCCTGATGGAGTCGATTCGGACGTACACCCAGACTGTCGACCTCGTCAATGAGAACCCCAGTGTCGCCATCCTGCTCGCCTCGCAGCACAATGCCGTCCGCGACAATATTAACACGGGTGGGTGCTAGTAGTGACATACAGTAGCTAACCGCAGGCATTACGCATAGATGGGAACAGGTCAGCAACTCGCTCGAGAGCCACATGCTTCTCCCGGGCGGCAGCAAGGACCAGAACGAAAACCGCTTTGTGAGGTTTGTCGGCACGTTTGCCGACGACGTCTCAAAGTTCCATGGACAGGCTGTGGCCCTCATCGACATGTCCAGCAGCGTCACGCGTGTGGTCGACGAGCTGGCGACGTGCGCATATGACTCTGAGGCCTTTGCGGCACTTCTGGCCCAGCTGCAGAAGACGGTTGACGACCTGAACCACCAGGGCGTCAGTAACCTCGGCGCCTGGGTTGCACGACTCAACGAGCGCGTCGATGCCGTTCTCAGCCGACGCTTAAACGAGGCTATCGAGGCATGGTGCTTCGAGTTCAGCAAGGCAGACGACACGGCCGACGGCGACGGGGAAGCCAGCGCCGAGGTTAGCAAGCTCACCAACGTCACGATCAAGCCCCTCGTGCACGAGGTGCGCATCCGTAACCAGGTCATCTACCTCGACCCGCCTATCGAGTTTGCTCGCCAGGAATGGCTCGCGCAGTTTCAGTCGACACTCGGCGTGGTCTGTAACCTCAAGCGCCTCCGTAGCGAGCACAACGAACTGAACCTCCGCGAAAAGCGGGAGAACCCCGAGGATATATCCTACGTTGGTCTCCTTACTACCAACGAGCTCCCTCTCGAGCGCCCACTGTCGCTCATCGGCAGCAAGGTCCAGTCCGTCAGCACATATGTCGACAAATGGCTCCAGTTCCAGTCGCTATGGGACCTCGAGGCTGACTACGTGTACAACCGCCTTGGCGACTCGCTCGCTGACTGGGGCCTGCTCCTTTCGGATATCCGCCAGGCCCGCTCGACCTTTGACACGACGGACACGCGCAAGGACTTTGGCGTTTGCGTTATCGACTATGCCAATGCCCAGAGCAAGGTCAACGCCAAGTATGATGCATGGCAGCGTGAGCTGCTGGCCAAGTACGGCGCCAAGCTCGGAACGTCCATGAAAGAGGTGTACGCGTCCATTCTCAAATCGCGGACCGACCTCGAGACGTACTCGATTGAGGGCAGCTCCACGGCGCAGGTCGTCGCTTTCATCACGTTTGTGCAGGACCTCAAGCGCAAGGTCGACGTGTGGGGTCCCGAGATTGAGCAGTTCTCCGTTGGCCAGAAGACACTGGAACGTCAGCGCTTCACGTTCCCCTCTGACTGGCTGTACGTCGACCAGATTCAGTCCGAGTGGGGCGCCTTCTCCGAGATCCTCAAGCGGAAGGACGACTCGATCAAGGAACAGGTCGCAGGTCTGCAACTCAAGATTGTCGCCGAGGACAAGGTCGTCGACGGCCGTATCCGCGACTTTGTTGCCGACTGGGAGGCCAACAAGCCGCTCCAGGGCAACGTCAAGGCTGACACGGCGATCAACACGCTCAACGTGTTTGAGACGCGCCTCAATCAGCTGTCCGAGGACTATGGCCTTATCTGCCGTGCCAAAGAGGCCCTTGACCTCGAGCATACCAAGGACGACCGCCTGCAGCCCGTTACAGAGGAGCTGCGCGACCTCAAGGCGGTGTGGACCGCGCTGACCGGCATTTGGGGCCGCCTGAACCAGCTCCGCGAGATGCTCTGGTCGGCCGTGCAGCCGCGTAAGCTGCGCCAGGAGCTCGACAGCATTCTCGCGTCGACGCGCGACATGCCCAGCCGTATGCGCCAGTACGCGGCCTTTGAGCATGTACAGGACACGATCCGTGGTCTCCTCAAGTCCAACATACTCATCACCGAGCTCAAGTCGGAGGCGCTGCGCGAGCGCCACTGGTCGAAACTGTACAAGGCCCTCCGCCTGCCACCCGCTCACCACGCAACGTCCATGACACTGGGCCAGGTATACGACCTGGATCTGCAAAAGAACCAGGCGCTAATCAAGGAGGTTGTCGTGCAGGCGCAGGGCGAGATGGCACTAGAAGAGTTCCTCAAGCAGGTCCGCGAGACGTGGACGTCGTACTCGCTCGACCTTGTAAACTACCAGAACAAGTGCCGGCTCATCAAGGGCTGGGACGAGCTGTTCACCAAGTGCGGCGAGCACCTGAACTCGCTCAGCGCCATGAAGCTCTCGCCGTACTACCGCGTGTTTGAGGAGGACGCTTCGGCCTGGGAAGAGAAGCTTAACCGCGTCCACGTCCTCTTTGACGTCTGGATCGACGTTCAGCGCCAATGGGTGTACCTCGAGGGTATCTTCTCGGGCAGCGCCGACATCAAGCATCTCCTGCCTGTCGAGAGCTCGCGTTTCCAGAACATCAACTCCGAGTTCCTCGCAGCCATGAAGAAGGTGTACAAGTCGCCGTTTGTCCTAGACGTCCTCAACATTCCCGGTATCCAGAAGCACCTCGAGCGCCTCGCCGACCTCCTCACCAAGATCCAAAAGGCTCTTGGCGAGTACCTCGAAAAGGAACGCTCGTCGTTCCCGCGCTTCTACTTTGTCGGCGACGAGGACCTGCTCGAAATCATTGGTAACAGCAAGGACATCCACCGCGTCATGAAGCACCTCAAGAAGATGTTCGCGGGGATTTCTATTCTCCAGCTCGACGACGACGCGACGCAGGTCCTGGGCTTTGCGTCGCGTGAGGGCGAAGAGGTACCGCTGCGCCACCCCATCATGCTCAAGGACTACCCCAAGATCAACGACTGGCTCGCCAAGCTCGAGTCGGAGATGCGCCTTTCACTCGCCACGCTTCTGTTCCAGGCTGTCGAGGACTTGCGCAAGATCTTCAAGGTCGACGGCGACCTCGCCGTGTCTGACCTCCTGGAGTGGATTGGCGCTTACCCCGCCCAACTTGTCGTGCTCGCGGTGCAAATTGCCTGGACCGAGCTCGTCGAAATGACCATATCGCAGGGTACATTGCAGAGCGCCCTGACGCTCGTGTCGCGCATGCTCGACCTCCTCGCCGACACTGTTCTCCAAGACATTCCTGTGCTTCAGCGCCGCAAGTGCGAGCACCTCATCACCGAGCTCGTGCACCAGCGTGACGCCATTCGTGCCCTCATCGCAGCGGACGTTCGGGCCATTGACAACTTTACATGGCTGTACTACATGCGGTTCTACCTCGACGAGTCTGTCGAGGACCCGCTCGCGCGCCTTCAAGTGCGCATGGCCGACGCTGTGTTCCCGTACGGCTACGAGTACCTCGGCATACCAGACCGCCTAGTACAAACGCCACTTACGGACCGCTGCTACCTCACACTTACGCAGGCGCTCGACAACCAGCTTGGCGGCTCGCCATTCGGTCCAGCGGGCACGGGCAAGACCGAGTCGGTCAAATCGCTCGGTGTACAGCTGGGCCGCTTCGTGCTCGTGTTTTGCTGCGACGAAACGTTTGACTTCCAGGCAATGGGCCGTATCTTTGTTGGCCTGTGCCAGGTCGGCGCGTGGGGATGCTTTGACGAGTTTAACCGTCTCGAAGAACGTATCCTGTCCGCTGTCTCGCAGCAAGTCCAGACCATCCAGCAGGGCCTCGCGCAAGGCGTCGCCAACCCCGACGTCGACGTCGAGCTCGTCGGCAAGAAGCTCAAGATCAACCCACGCACCGGTATCTTCATCACCATGAACCCCGGGTATGCTGGCCGCTCCAACCTTCCCGATAACCTCAAGAAGCTGTTCCGCAGCATGGCGATGACGCGCCCGGACCAGGAGCTTATTGCCCAGGTCCTCCTCTTCTCAAAGGGTTTCCGTACCGCCGAAGTTCTGGCCTCCAAGATTGTGCCATTCTTCAATCTGTGCCAGGAACAGCTGTCTGCGCAGCCACACTACGACTTTGGTCTGCGTGCGCTCAAGTCTGTCCTCGCCAGCGCTGGTATACTCAAGCGCGACCACCATCTGAACAAGGCGTCAGCGGACGTCTCGGACGAGATCGCCGAGCAACAGATCATGATCCAGAGCGTCATGGAGACTATTGTGCCAAAGCTTGTGGCCGACGACGTGCCCCTGCTTCGTGCTCTGGTCGAGGACGTGTTCCCTGGCGTCGCGTACATACCGGTCAACCTGGACGAGCTCAAGGCCAAGATTGCCGTGGTGTGCGAGGAGCGTCGTCTCGTCGTTGGCGACGCGTGGCTCGACAAGGTCATCCAGCTGTACCAGATTCAGAACATTTCGCACGGCCTCATGATGGTCGGTCCGTCGGGCTCGGGCAAGTCGGACGCGTGGCAGGTTCTCTTAGCAGCGCTGGAGCGCGTTGACGGCGTCGAGGGTGCGTCGTACGTCATCGACCCCAAGGCCATCGACAAGGAGGCGCTGTACGGCACGCTCGACCCGACGACGCGCGAGTGGAACGACGGCCTCTTCACGCACATTCTACGCAAGATCGTCGACAATGTCCGCGGCGAGACGGCCAAGCGCCACTGGATCATCTTTGACGGCGACGTCGACCCCGAGTGGGTCGAGAACCTCAACAGTGTCCTCGACGACAACAAGCTGCTTACCCTGCCCAACGGTGAGCGCCTCAACCTCCCTCCAAACGTGCGCGTCATGTTTGAGGTCGAGCACCTCCGTTACGCGACACTCGCGACCGTGTCGCGCTGCGGCATGATCTGGTTCAGCGAAGACGTTATCAACGTCGACATGCTGTGCAGACACAACCTCAACCTTCTTGCAAGCGTGCCCATCAGTGCCAGCGACGAGGACGCCCTCGAGTACGGCGCCGACGCCGGCACACAGCAGATGGACACGCAGCGCCACATCGTCACTATCCTCGAGCAGTACTTTGCCAAGGACGGCCTGGTGCAGACTGCCCTCGAGTTTGCGACAAAGTCTGAGCATATCATGGAGTTTACCGTCACACGCGCGCTCAACACGCTGTTCTCCCTGCTCAAAGCGACCGTGCGCAATGTCATCGAGTACAATGTGCGTCACAGCGACTTTCCCCTGCCGCTCGACAAGGTCGAGGCGTACGTTCAGCGCCGACTGCTCCTCAACATTATCTGGTCGCTTGTGGGTGACAGTCGTCTGGACGTTCGCGCCGAGCTTGGCGAGCAGCTCCGCCTCACCTCCGGTATCGAGACGCCGCCAATGCAGCCCGGTGCATCGCTCATCGACTACGACGTCAACGTCGCTACGGCCGAGTGGGTGTCATGGCAGTCGCGCGTGCCCACCATTGAGGTCGAGACGCATGCGATCACGGCCGCAGATGTTGTCATCCCGACAGTCGACACGATCCGGCACGAAGAAGTCCTGTACAGCTGGTTGGCCGAGCACAAGCCGCTCATTCTCTGCGGTCCGCCAGGCTCGGGTAAGACCATGACTCTGTTCAGTGCTTTGCGCAAGTTGAGCAATCTCGAAGTCGTCGGCCTCAACTTTTCCAGCGCCACTACGCCTGAACTTATCCTCAAGACGTTTGAGCAGTACTGCGAGTACCGCAAGACGCCCAACGGGGTTGTGCTGGCGCCCACGCAGATTGGCCGCTGGCTCGTCGTTTTCTGCGACGAGATCAACCTGCCCGCTACGGACAAGTATGGCACCCAGCGTGTCATTTCGTTCATCCGCCAGCTCATGGAGCGGAACGGCTTCTGGCGCACCTCCGACCTGTCATGGGTGTCACTTGAACGCATCCAGTTTGTCGGCGCGTGTAACCCACCCACGGACCCGGGTCGTGTACCCCTCAACCACCGTTTCATGCGCCACGCACCCGTGGTCATGGTGGACTATCCCGGGGAGATCTCGCTCAAGCAGATCTACGGTACCTTCAATCGCGCCATCCTCAAGGTCGTGCCCAACCTCCGCGGCAACGCCGACGCACTCACCGACGCCATGGTCGCGTTCTACCTCGAGTCGCAGAAACACTTTACTGCGGACGTGCAGGCGCACTACATATACAGTCCGCGTGAGCTTACGCGCTGGGCTCGAGGTATCTACGAGGCAATCAAGCCGCTGGAAACTCTGTCGATTGAGGGTTTGGTGCGTGTATGGGCACACGAGGGTCTGCGTCTGTTCCAGGACCGTCTTGTGGCGGAGAACGAGAAGAAGTGGACCGACGACATGCTCGATGAAACAGCACGCAAGTACTTCCCTCAAGCCAACATGTCCGAAGCGCTTGCGCGCCCGATCCTCTTCTCTAACTGGACGTCCAAGAACTACATCCCTGTCGACCGCGAGCAGCTGCGCGAGTACACCAAGGCGCGCCTCAAGGTGTTCCACGAGGAAGAGCTCGATGTCCCGCTCGTGCTGTTCAACGACGTGCTCGAGCACGTTCTCCGCATCGACCGTGTGTTCCGCCAGGTACAGGGCCACCTGCTTCTCATTGGTGTCAGTGGCGGCGGCAAGACGACGCTCTCGCGCTTCGTTGCGTGGATGAACGGCCTGAGCATTTTCCAGATCAAGGTGTCGAACAAGTACACGGGCGCCGACTTTGACGATGACCTGCGCACGGTGCTGCGTCGCGCGGGCTGCAAGGGCGAGAAGATTTGCTTTATTATGGACGAGTCGAACGTCCTCGACCCCGGATTCCTTGAACGCATGAACACGCTCCTGGCCAACGCCGAAGTTCCCGGTCTCTTTGAGGGCGACGAGCACGCATCCCTCATGACTGCGTGCAAGGAGGGGTCGCAGCGCGACGGCCTCATGCTCGACTCGCACGAGGAGCTGTACCGCTGGTTCACGCAGCAGGTCGCGCGCAACCTCCATGTGGTGTTTACCATGAACCCGCCGGCGAACGGTCTTGCTTCTCGCGCAGCGACGTCGCCCGCGCTGTTCAACCGTTGTGTCCTCGACTGGTTTGGCGACTGGTCTGACCAGGCTCTCTACCAGGTCGGTTTCGAGTTTACGCAGACGCTCGACCTCGAGTCGGCATCGTACAACCCGCCGTCGCCGTACCCCGCTGCTTTCCGCGAACTGCCGGCACACCCATCGCACCGCCAGGCTGTCATAAACGCCATGGTGTTTGTGCACCAGTCGATGCAGGCCATCACGGCCAAGCTCGCCAAGCGGCAGGGCAAGTACAACCACATCACGCCGCGGCATTTCCTCGACTTGTGAGTTTTAGCGGGGGGTGACGTTGCTAACATGCAGTATCAACCACTATGTGCGGTTATTCACTGAGAAGAAGGAGGATCTCGAGGAGCAGCAGCGCCACCTCAATGTCGGTCTCGACAAGCTGCGCGAGACGGTCACGCAGGTGGAAGAGCTGCGCAAGAGCCTCGCGGCCAAGAGCACACAGCTGCAAGCTAAACAAGAGGAAGCCAACCTCAAGCTCAAGCAGATGGTGGCTGACCAGGCCGAGGCCGAAGCGTCCAAGGCCCAGTCGATCCAGATCCAGGCTGCGCTCGAGAAGAAGGAGATTCACCTCGAGGAACAGTCGGCGTATGTCGAGGCCGAGCTCGCTGAGGCGGAACCCGCCGTCGAAGAGGCACTCAACAACGTCAGCAACATTAAGAAACAGCATCTCGCCGAGGTACGGTCCATGGCCAACCCGCCCGAGGCCGTCAAGCTCGCCATGGAATCGGCGTGCTCGCTGCTTGGCCACCAGGTCGACAGCTGGAAATCGGTACAGGGCATCATCCGCCGCGACGACTTTATCTCGAGTATCCAGAACTTTGACACGACGCGCATGAGCAAGGGTCTGCGCGAGCGCATGAAGCGCGACTACATGAGCAAGCCGGGCTACGACTTTGCGACTGTGAACCGCGCGTCGCGCGCTTGTGGGCCGCTTGTGCAGTGGGTCATTTCGCAGGTACGCTACTCGGAGATGCTCGACAAGGTTGCGCCGCTGCGCGAGCAGGTACACCTGCTTGCCCAGGAACTCGAGGCGACCAAGGAGGGCGCCAGACTCGCCGAGGACAAGACGGCCGAGCTCGAAGAGAGCATTAAGCAATACAAGGAGGAATACGCGCACCTTATCAGCGAGACGCAGGCCATCCGCAGCGAGATGGAGCGTGTCCAGAGCAAGGTCGACCGCAGCCTTACGTTGCTCGAGAGTCTGTCGTCGGAGCAGACACGCTGGGACGCTGGTAGCAAGACGTTTGAGAGCGAGATGAGCACGATCGTTGGCGACGTGCTCATCTCCGCGGCGTTCCTCGCCTACAGCGGCTTCTTTGACCAACACTACCGCGATATGATGCGCAAGACGTGGATGGAGCACCTCACCGAGGCGGGTATCCGATACAAGGCCGAGCTCGCGCTCGCCGAGTTCCTCTCTACTGCCGACGAGCGCCTCGAGTGGCAGTCCAACGCGCTGCCCGCCGACGCGCTGTGCGTCGAAAACGCCGTCATGCTCAAGCGCTACAACCGGTACCCGCTCATCATTGACCCGACGGGCCAGGCAACGACGTTCCTGCAGAACGAATACAGGGACCGCAAGATCACTGTCACAAGTTTCCTCGACGAGGCGTTCCTCAAGAACCTCGAGAGTGCTCTGCGGTTCGGTAACCCTCTGCTTATTCAGGACGTCGAGAACCTCGACCCGATCCTCAACTCGGTGCTCAACCGCGAGCTGCGTCGCACGGGCGGCCGCGTGCTTATCCGTATTGGGAACCAGGACATTGACTTTTCGCCGTCGTTCACCATGTTCCTCTCGACGCGGGACCCGTCCGTCGAGTTCTCGCCAGACATTTGCAGTCGTGTCACGTTTGTCAACTTTACCATGACGCGCGGCAGTCTGCAAACGCAGGCGCTGGACAAGGTGCTCAAGGCCGAGCGACCGGAGATCGACCAGAAGCGCACCGACCTCATGAAGCTCCAGGGCGAGTTCCGCCTACGCCTGCGCCACCTCGAGCGTGCCCTGCTGCAGGCACTTAACGAGTCCACGGGCAGTATCCTCGACGACGACAAGGTCATTGGTACTCTCGAGGTGCTGAAGAAGGAGGCTGCCGAGGTACAGCGCAAGGTCGAGGACACGGATCTGGTCATGAAGGAGGTGGAAACCGTCACGTCCGAGTACCTTCCGCTCGCGTCCGCGTGCAGCAGCATCTACTTCACACTCGAGCAGCTGGCGTCGGTCAACCACTTTTACCAGTTCTCCCTCGACTACTTTTTGGGCATTTTCGACTTTGTACTCCTGCACAACCCCAACCTCAAGGGCGTCACCGACCTGGACGCGCGCAAGTCGACGCTTCTCGACGACCTCTTCCTCGTCACGTATCGCCGCACGGCGCGCTCGCTCGTGCACGCCGACTACATGGTACTTGCTACGCAGCTTGCCAAGCTTCGCCTCTCGCGTAGCGAGGAATACGCCTCCCTTCAGGACGAGCTCGATGCGCTTGTCGAGGTGCCCGCAGGCCAGAACATTGGCGAGGCGACTATCACGCCCGAGCAGCGGCGTATTCTTGACACGCACCTCGGCGCCGAGACCACCAAAGCACTCGAGAGCCACATTAAGGAGCATACAGACCAGTGGCAGACGTTCCTTTCGACGGCAGAGGCCGAGAACGACGTTCCGTGGCCATGGGCGCCGGGAGACAACTACGTTACTGCCGCGCGCCGTCTTACCCTTGCCAAGGTCTTCCGCCCTGATCGTCTCGTGCAGGCGCTCGCGATGTTCGCTGACAAGGCGTTTGGGTGCGACCTTGCGCTGCAGACGGACTATGACCTTGGTACGGTTGTGCGCGACGAGGTCAAGGCGATCAACCCGCTTGCACTGGCTTCGGTGCCAGGCTACGATGCGAGCTATCGCGTTGAGAACCTGTGCCGCTCGCTCGGGGTCAACTGCGCTTCGGTGGCAATGGGTTCTGTGGAGGGCTTTGCACTAGCCGACCAGGCGATTGCCAACGCTGCACGCACGGGCTCGTGGGTGCTGCTCAAGAACGTCCATCTCGCGCCTGCGTGGCTCGCACAGCTCGAGAAGAGACTCCACAGCCTGTCGCCATCGGCCAACTTCCGCCTCTTCCTCACGATGGAAACCAACCCCGTCATCCCCGTCAACATTCTGCGCCAGTCGCGGATTATCATGAACGAGCCGCCGCCCGGCGTACGCGCCAACCTGCTGGACACTTTGCGCGGTCTGCCCACCGCCTCGCTCAACGCCGGCCCCGCCGAGAAGGCGCGCATCTTCTTCCTGCTCGCGTGGTTGCACGCCGTCGTGCAGGAACGTTTGCGGTACCTCCCTCTCGGTTGGTCGAAGAGCTACGAGTTCAACGACTCGGACTTTGACGCGGCGTTCAAGACGATCGACGCGTGGATTACCGCGCTGGCGAAGGGCAAGGCCAACGTCGACCCGGCACAGATCCCGTGGGTCGCCCTGCGTACACTCATCAAGCAGGCAGTGTACGGCGGCCGCGTCGACTCGGACTATGACCAGCGTGTGCTGGACGCGTTCGTGGATGCCATCTTCACCCCGCGCGCGTACGATACCGACTTCCCCCTCGTCGACCTTGGCGAACGCTCGCTGTTTGTGCCCGAGGGCACGCAGATGTCGCAGTTCATTGCTTGGGCGCAGGCCCTGCCCGAGCACGAGCCGCCGTCCTGGCTTAGCCTGCCGGGTACGGCCGAGCGGGTTGTCGCCGCCGCACAGGGCAACGCGACGATTGTGCGGCTGCGCAAGCTGCGCACGACAGACGACGACGAGGATGACGCGGGTCCGGCGGCGGTCGCCGCGACAGAGGGCCGGCCGGCGTGGATGAACACGCTCAAGATGCACGCCACCGAGTGGCTAGGCCTGCTGCCACAGTCGCTCACGACGCCAGGTAGCATCACCGACCCGCTCACGCGCTTCTTCGGCCGCGAGGCATGGTCGGGCCTGACTCTCCTGCAGCGCGTCCGCCGTGACTTGTCGGATCTCGTGCGTGTATGCGACGGCGAGACGAAGCAGACCAACGAGCTGCGCGCGCTCATGACCGACCTCAACAGGGGTAACGTGCCGGCGCACTGGGCGCGGTTCAAGATGGTCAAGGGCACGAGTGTGGGACAGTATATCGTTGACCTGGCCGCGCGCCTCGCGCAGCTAGAACGTATTGCCACGGGCGCGGGAGGCGAGCCAGTCTGGCTCGGTGGTCTGTTCCAGCCCGAAGCGTATATCACCGCGACGCGCCAGGCGGCCGCGCACGCACAGGGCGCGTCTCTCGAGCAGCTCGCACTGCGGCTCGTCCTCGATGGTAGCGGCGCCGGCGCCAAAGACGGTTTTGCCATTGACGGTGAGTTTACACGAGAGGTAGAGCTGACGGCAGGCCTCAAACTCCATGGCGCGAGCTACGCGTCCGGCCGCCTGGGCCTTAACGACGGCCAGGTCGTGCCACTCTCCAAAGCCCAGCTCGTGTGGACCCGCGACACCACACAGAGCGCAGGTACAGTCAACCTACCCGTCTACCTCAACTCGGACCGCGCCGACGTGCTCTTCAGCGCCGACCTCGACGCGGACATCTCCCCTGCTGTCGCTGCCGAGCGCGGCGTGTGCATCACGGCCGTGTAGCCTACTCATCCTCCTCTTGAATAAAATGATGCATTGTATTGCGATTTGTGCACACTGCAGGCGGGCTGCTGTCATCATGTGATCAACAGTGTGCGTGGTTGTACAGCCCCCGTCGTGTTGATCACTGTGGCTTGGTGCCTCAATCTCGGAACTTGTAAGCTTGTAAGGTGTGGGCGTAGGCACGGGCCAGCACCGCACATTCCCGTTTCTAGCGCGCACCAGCTATATCGATGACAGATGGCGCATGCGACACGATACACGGAACGATGCACCATGCACGACGATGCGACGCTACGCGCACGGCGACGTCAGCCATGGGGGAGCACGACATCGAGAGCACGAGAAAGTACCGCTTCGGGGATCGTAACCGGGGGCTACTGTATCCGAAGTTATGGTCGGAAGAGCAAGCACGAAATGGGTGAGGTGCATTCCATCGTGTTACCCGAAAGGGCAATATTGCTCCACCCCAACAAACGCAGCCTTTGATTAAACCGCCACTACTTGTTGGGATCAGCAGAGCATGAGCGAGCAATAACTACGACAGAGAGGAGAAAAAAAGTCGGACAACTGTGCACTTCAGTTATCATTGTTGTCGTCGTCGTGTAACCTGTATACACTACACTACACTGCAACGAGGCAACAGTGGCGCTTATCGGAAGCCAGCAGGCAGACACAACCGCACAGACCGAGGTTCGGAAAGGGCACCCACTGCCCCACCAATCCCCACTCGCGGCCTCCCGACACAGGCCCCGGCGTCCCTTTACTCTTGTCCACCCCGCACCCCGCCCCGCACATCTTACAGCCGGCCCGAGGACGCCTGGTGCTGCTGCGACTGTATCTATTGCCTCGGACGGGTGTTGTCTTTGCTTGGCAACATCCATCTCCACTTTAACTTGACGCACGACATCTCGCACTTCCTTGTCCCTCGCCCGACTTTGCTGCGTTCAACACCCCGGCCCCAGCCCGATGGCGCGCCCCCTCAATACCAAGGGCCACCCCGCGCCCGTGCTCCCCGCGATGGGGCTGCACAGTTTCCACAACGACTCGTGAGTAGTCCGGGCGCGCTGTAATATGGCGTGGTTGTGTTTGCTGCTACTTGCATCGCTGGCCACGTCGTGCACGTGCAGTATCGCGTTGAAGCGGTTCGGCGCGCACGTTGGCGGTGGTCGCGTGCGCGGGCTGTGCACCTGCCGGCGGACCGTGCGCTGGCAGCGTCGCATCACTCAGATCGCCCCAAACGATGACTTGCAACAGTGCACTCTCGCCCACCTCTTGCTCACACCAGGCCGCCCTTTGCTGGCGCCGCGTCACCCGAACATCCCGAGCCGGCGGCATTATCACTCGGCGAGGCTGCGTCGGGGATGCACGCTCCGCAGGCTGTGCGCGCAGCGCAGGCTGCGGTCGAGGCGGACTCGTGGGATCAGGGGGGACGGGGGTTGAGGCTGTACGAAGAAAGGGAGAACGAGCAGACCGAGGCGGACGGGGAGAAGGAGCGCGCACGCTCTCGCCGACTCGTGAGCGGGTATCGGTTCGGGAACCCGCCCAGTCCCGTTGTCGAGCACGGCGAGCTGGGTGTGCGCGCGACGAGGGCGCACACGCGCGACTCGGAGACCACAAGAGACTCGGAGATGGTGTCCCAGGAAAGCGACTCGCCCCCTCTCACCGAGCCCGAAGGGGACGGCGACGGCGCACCAGACGTCACTGCCCTGTCGCTCGATCCTACGCGCGCCGTCCCTGCCACCAGCGTGCCGGAGGGCACGACGCCCACGAGCGACCGGCGCCGGTCGGAGCGCCACTCTCGCGGCGCGGCCTGGGGAATGGATACCCTCTCCGGCCTGAATGACGGCGAGGCGGACGCAGACGACCGCGCCATCAAGTCAGAACATCCCACACAGGCGTACCTCCGGGGCGAGGACGGTCCAGCAGGACAGTACCGGTTCCCGCGCCACCGCTTAAAGTCGCGCATGAAGGGTACGTCGGGGACGGCTGGGTAGGATAGTGCTAACGTGCAGACGAGTCCAAGATCCCCCTCGTCATCGTTGCGTGCGGCTCGTTCTCGCCACCAACGTACCTCCACCTGCGGATGTTCGAGATGGCCAAAGACGAGATTGTCGAGTCGGGGACGTACGAGATCATGGCAGGGTACTACTCGCCCGTGTCGTCTTACTACAAGAAGGCGGGGCTCGCGCCGGCGATCCACCGCGTGCGCATGTGTGAGCTCGCCGTCGAGCACACAAGTACCTGGCTCATGGTCGATCCATGGGAGGCCGGCCAGCCAGAGTACCAGCGTACGGCTGTCGTGCTGGAGCACTTCAACGACATGTTGAATGGCGACGGCGGCGGCGTGCACATGTCTGATGGGTCGCGGAGGCGCTACAAGATCATGCTGCTGGCCGGCGGTGACCTGATTGAGAGTTTCGGCGAGCCGGGCGTATGGACCGAGCCAGACGTGAGTCGCCCCCCGGCGAATGCCGCTGACGTCGCAGCTGCACATTATTCTCGGGCGGTTCGGGTGTCTCATTGTGGAGCGCGCAGGCTCGGACGTGTGGGCGTTCCTCCTCTCACACGACATTCTGTACCACCACCGGCGCAACGTCATTGTGATCAAACAGCTGATCTACAACGACATTTCGTCCACAAAGGTGCGCCTGTTCGTCCGCCGCGGCATGAGTATCAAGTATCTCCTCCCCAACAGCGTCATCCAGTACATCCACGAGCACAAGCTGTACCGAGAGCCCGACCGCAAGCCTCTTTCCGGCACGTTGGGCGGCGGTGAACTCGAGAAGGTCCGCGACACAAAGGCGTTGAAGGCGCCAGCTAGTCCCGCGGACGCGTAGTGCGCCCCTTGCTGTAGACCCATTTGTACTACCAGAGATCTCATCAGAGTTAGACCCGGAGTGCGACGCGCACGTCGCCATGCCCTGTGCCAGGTGGTTTACCAGCGCCCCTTTCTGTCCCAGAACCAGATCAGTGCATTCGCCAGCGCGGGCCGCTCTGGACAGTCCTCCCTTACATGCGCATCTGCACGCTCACATGCATGCAAGTTGCCTAGCTACCTCCCGTGCAAACTGCATATCATGCTTGTATTGGTCGGAAACAGGGCGGATGAGATACAGATTACCTCCGGCAAAGATTACACCCGCTTGTTCAATCGGACGTCGAGTCGACCGGAAAATATGGCGTCACCAGAAACCGAGCGCACCCAGCCAGATCCAGAGAACAACAATCAGCAAACCGCAACACTGACTACATCTCTTGTCCTCTTGCTCATTCACTAACTCGCCGCGCGCACCGTCACTGAAAAAAATGGGATACACTCTAGGCGTGCTTGGTAAGTCGTCCAAGGCGTACACACTGGTGCGGCGTCACCACCGTTACAGCCTCGTACCTGCCATGACTAGCCGAGATAGGGAAGTCGCAGCATTTGGCGGCGTGCGTCGCCGCCCGGGTCGGGTCTGCAAGCTCTAGGGTGCTCTCGCTGCGGCGTGTGGAGCCGCGCTGCGCTCAGCAGAGTGGATCTGCGCCGCAGCGACCCGAAATGTCCCGAGCAACCCCCGCCAACGCCTCCGGAGCTGAGGCAGGTGCTGACGGCAGGGTGCGGAACGATGGGCGTGGCGATCCTGTCTGGCGTGCTGCAGTCGTTGCAGGAACGCAACGCGGCGTTCCCGGAGGGCCGGACAACGCCGCGCGAGCCAGCAAGCGGAATCAGCACGCCGACCAAGAACATGTTCCTGGAGGCGTCCGAGGACACGCTTCCTGAGCGGTTCATCGCGACCGTGGGCCGCGAGGAAACGGCGCGTAAGCTGCGCAAGACGTTTGCAGGCATCAACGAGCTCGGTAGAGCGGTCGAGGTGCGGTCGAGCCAGCCGCCGACCAAGCCGTCCGCCAACGTCTCGACGGCCAAGAACTCGGACGTTATCCTCATCTGTTCCAAGCCCCAGGTGGCTTCGACTATCCTCAACGAGCCTGGCATGCGCGAGGCTGTCGAGGGCAAGATTGTCATCTCCATCTGCGCAGGCGTCACCATCTCCCAGCTCCAGTCGTGGGTGCCCGAGTCAACCACCGTCGCGCGCGCCATGCCAAACACCCCATGCAAGGTGAGTCTGTCCGCGTCTGCGTCTGCGTTTCGCACGTTGCCGAGGTGATCAGTGCTTCGATGGCCTATCAAAGGGCACCGTTGGCTTGAGTCAATCTGCGCTAGCCAATGGCTTGGAGCGACTAGCTTTTGGCCCCGCCGCTGACCCACCCCAGATACGCGAGGGCATGACGATTGTCACTCCGCTGTCGGACGCCGCGCAGCGCACAATAATCTTGGCCATCTTCACGTCCTGCGGCCGCTGCCGGTTCCTCGACGAGAAGCACTTTGACGCCTGCACAGCGCTTGCGGGGTCTGGCCCCGCCTTCGTCTCCCTCGTGCTCGAGGCCATGGCGGATGGTGCAGTCATGATGGGTCTGCCGCGTGTGGAGGCTCAGGAGATTGCTGCGCAGAGTGAGTATGCTTAAGCTGCGCGTGTCTCGCTACACAGTGCGCACGCGCACAGCGGTTTCACCCGGCTACGGAGCTAACGCGCGTAGCTATCCAGGGTGCCGGTCGTATGGCGCTCTATGCCGGCCTCCACCCAGCGCAACTCAAAGACTCCGTCACCAGTAAGTGGACACAACCCGAGACGGTGATAAGCGAGAAGAGGCAAAAGCTGACGCGCAGCGCCGGGCGGGTGCACGATCGCGGGTCTGCTCACTATGGAGGATGGACGCGTGCGTTCGACCATGGCGCGCGCCATCCAGGTCGCTGCCAACCAGTATGTCCCACTATGCACTTGGTCTCGGGCGCAAGCTAACGTCCCAGCGCGGCCGGTCTCGGACAGGACAAGAAAAATTAAGGCTGATAACGCCGATATCTACACGCGCAGTGGGTCGGGAGTGCATGCATGTATGGGATCCTAGCAGCTAGCAGTTGGAGACAGGGCGCGTGGTGTAGGGCCGACGTAGCCAGGGTAGAGTGCGTACCGGAACATTGTCGGAGATCAAGAAGTGCCCCCTCCTGAGGATGCTCCTCTGGAGATCAGATCAGATCCTGCAGAGGCCGCCCTCATACCCCGCGGCGGCGCCGCTTGCACCATCAGTTGCATGCTGCTGCTGCTGCGTCTTGCAACGTCTCGTGACACTGCAACACCGCCCCCGCTCCACGCCCCGTGCTCCACCATCTACGAGCGGCGGCGTCATGTCATATGTCAGATTGAGGTGACACGCATCACAGGGCGGCGTGAAAAGTGGTGGATACCCGTGACGTGCCTGAAAGTATATCACGTCCGAGCCGCGGGCGGCGCAGGCGGCGCTCCGGGGCGGCGTAAGAGCGGAGGCGGCCGTGATCGCACCCGCCGTTGGCGTGCGTGCATGCGTGCAATGCGATGGCCATGGCCGTATGCCCACCGCGTTGTGCGATGGGGCAGAGTTTTTTTGCAAGGGAGGCAAGGGTTGTGGCGGCGGACGCGGTATCGGTGGCGGCGGCGAGTACGCATGCGGCGTCATGGACCCATACGCGCGGGTTTCAGCTGTATTCAGGCAGGCCGTCAGGCTTTGCAAGGGCCAGATGGGCCGAGGGCCAGCGCGGCCGTGGCCGTGGGATCGAGCCATCATGCATCTCGGCGCGACATCTGACCGTCGGCCGCGCGAGTGCACCAGTGGCCAGTGGGCCCACGCAGGTCTCTTCCCATCAGACGACAGGTGTCAATGTCAATGTCGATGAAATGTCAGCATGCACACAGCTCGGTGGCCGGGCCCCGAAAAACATTGAGGAGCCCTCGTCATCGCCGTCACTGCAACCGATAACCAAACGATCAGCTGTCGATGGCTCGACCTCATGCACACTGGTCTGTTCCTCATCTACTACATCCTTCTCATCGACTCTGTCGCTTTGGCCACCATCGCTTGCTGCACGCTTGCTTGTACCCCCCCACTCCCCCTAACTGCGGAACCCTCACGGCACACGGCACGGTGACAAGACAAACGATCTAGACTCCCCTCGTCTCACGTTTCCCCACAATCCCCACACACAGGTCCCCCAAATTACACTCTACACACTCTCTCTCGCGCTTGCTGGTCACCACAACCACCGCGTCCATTCTCAACACCGAGCATTGTTCTTCATCACTCGACACGCCACACGACTGTGCGCACAAACGCCTCATTGCGCGCCCGGACACAGCTCCATCCCTCCAACACCATCTTACATCGCATTTCTGTTCTCGCCTGGACTGCTTGCTTGCTTGTAACAGTACACATCCATCGGTCATTTTTCCTCATCCTCCACCACTCCTACTCCCACCACCACCACCATGGGCATCAACACCCCGTTGCCACGTACGTTCACCGCCGCGACGTCGGCACCGAGATGCACAGCACAGCCGCTTACACCCCACAGAGAGCCTCCGCGAGGAAAGCGCCAAGGCAGCAAGAATTGGTACGCCGACGCCACCCATTGCAGGCAACTGACCCCAGTGCGCTCCTTTGTGGACACCCACAACAATGGCCTAGACAAGGTGAGAATCACTAGCCCCGCCCCAACGTGCCTTCAACGCGCTAACCCCACAGGTCATCCCACGCTACGTTCTTGAACGCGCGTCCGGGTTTGCCATCTTCACGGTGGCCAAAGCCGGTTTCCTCGTATCTGCACGCGCCGGCAGCGGCCTGGTTATCGCGAAAACAGACGATGGCTGTGAGTTACATTGGGTGGCACTTGGAGCGTGACTGTCGTACTGACTCGTATCTCAGCGTGGAGCCCACCATGCGCGATCGGCATCGGTGGCCTCGGCTTCGGTGGCCAGGCTGGCGCAGAGTGAGTAGCAAAGTGTTCCATGCTTGATGCATGGCACGGGTGGCGTTGCGCGTGGGCCCATCATCTTACGATCCCTAAAATGGGCCCCTACCCGCACCGTTCCGCGCTGACTCGATACCCCAGAGTGACAGATTTCTTCATTGTTCTCAACAACCGTGCTGCTGTCGCCAACTTTATGAGCGCGGGCAGCCTGACGCTCGGCGGCAACATGTCGGTTGCGGTCGGGCCGCTGGGTCGCAACGCCGAGGGCTCGGGCGCAGTCAACTCGCGCGGTCAGCTCGCTGCCATGTACTCGTATTCCAAGACAAAAGGACTCTTCGGCGGCATGTCGGTCGAGGGCACCATTATTACCGAGCGCCAGGACGCGAATCGCATCGCGTACGGCGGGAGTCCGAGCGCAAAGTCTATCCTGACGGGAGCGTTCGATCCCCCCGACTGGGCATACGTCCTGATCGACGCCCTAGACCGTGCCACAGGGATGCCTGGTGGACAGCTCTGGATCAACGACGCCCCAGAAGACATAGGCGCTATGGGTTGGGGGTCCCCGACCCGGTCAAGGAACGGCAGCGGCTATGCGTTTGGCGAGGGCGTCGGTGCGGGTGGTACGACATCGGGCAACCGCAAACGTTCCAGTTCACTTTTCAGTCTCGGCAACAACAGAGCCAAAGAGGACCGTGTGGCCGCCGGCGCAATGTTCAGCAACGGACACAGCACCCCCGGGACACCGGCTTCGCCCAGCGTCGACCGTCTGCCGCCGTCACGACCATGGGAGCAGCGTCGTGCCAGCGCATACATCCCCTTCTCCAAAAGCATGAGCTTTAACGGCAGCAAAGACCGCAGAGCCGCTGGTCCCTCCAGCGAGACCTACAACGCCGACTATGAGCGCAACACGACTTCCTCGCCGCGCCGCGGCAGCATTGCGCGTCCGTACAAGGAGAAGCCGACGCCGTCACCGTTTGCCTCGGAGTTGGACGGCTCACGCAACAACACCCCCCGCTCGTCGCCGCCTCGTTCCATGCTCACGCGCTCGCCCGTCAACGGCGCGGCCAGCAGCAACTCGGACGACAGTCTCAACACTAACGACCTCATTGGTCCCGACGACTGGGAAGCACCGCGAGCTCAGCCGGCATACGGCCGCGCGCGCAAGGGCAGCGGGGACCGAGACCTCATTGGCTCGTGGGACGCGGACCCGCACGGGCTCACCGCAAACTTTGGTCGCATGAGCGTTGGCGGTAAGGCGTCGCCGAACAACACCGGTCCCCGCTCGCGTCGTGCATCGACCCTGCCGTTTGACAACATTGACGAGGACCCAAACGCACGTCTGCGCGAGACGACTAGCACGTACGCGACGCGCGACTGGGCTCTGCCGACCAACGCACTCCCGCGCAACGAGAAGAAGACAAGCGTCACTGGCTTCCGTGAGCGGCGCGAGCGGCCGTTCTCGTCGTACGCCGCACCTACCGGCTGGAACTGGCAGGACGACCCCTTCGGCACGCCGAGCGTGAACGACGACAGCCCGGGATACGGCGAGTACGACTTTGCGCGCCCGTTTGACGACTACGCGCCCAAGAGCCGCGCGCCGGCCGCCAAGCCTCGCCTGTCGCTCAAGCAGGGTCTGGACACAGCAGACGGGTATGCGCGCGCTGTCGCGCTCTTCGACTTTGCAGGCGGCCAGGACGGCGACCTTTCTTTCCGCAAGGGCGACGTGCTCGCCGTCATGTCGGGTGCGGGCGGTTCGCGTGAGTGGTGGAGCGGCCGGACCGCCACCAGCTCCAAGGAGGGTATTTTCCCCGCCAACTATGTCGAGGTGCTTGACATTCCTCGCGACATGCGCACTACGGGCCTCACACGCGCCGACCTGCGCACGCGCGTCATCCGCGACGACTTTGACTAGTCCAGGCACACGAATTCCATCTTCATCATCACTTGACGAATCAACGTATCTCTTTCGCCTTGGCAAAGTCTGTAGAAATCTTATGAGCATGTACGATAGTCGACGTGGAGTGTGGTGTGAGTGCCGGGGTTGCTGGCGTCAGGGAAAGGAAAAGCGTGGACGGTATTTGCGGCGTCACGGCGGCGGTGGCGTGGGCGGGTGGCGCCGCACAGCCAGTCTGCCAAGCGGCTGGACCGCATGCACGGGCCGCATAGAAGTTCTTGGAGCTGAAGAATACGGCATGTTTGACGCGTGCGAGCGCGTGCTGAAAACAGGTCTCACGCACAGGCAGCCAAATGTTTGTGGGCAATGGTGTCAGTGGAGGTCAGTGCGTCTCGCACGTCGCAATGTGCAACTAAATGGCCATAGGTATCAGGTGCATACAGCGGCTGCCCAACGCAGCGGATATCGGAGACAATGCAAGCAACAAGCGTGGGAGCCGTGGTAGAGATGGGGCCGAGATGAAGAGAGACTAGCGGGGGAGGGATAGATTAGACCTCGGAAGCGCGCTTCTTCTTCTTCTTCTTGGACCCATCGTCATCGCCGTCGGCGTCGGAGCGGCGCTTCTTGGCCTTCTTCTCCTCCTTGGCGGCCTTCTTGGCCTCTTTCCGTGCCCGGCGCTCCTCCTTGGTCTCGCCAGGGACGGCCATCGACTCGTCGGCGTCCATGGTCTCGTCGGCGTCGGTGGCCGCCGCCTCGCTCTTACGCTTCTTCTTCTTGTCCTTCTTCTCCTTCTTGTCCTCGGCCTCCTCGGCCTCGGGCTGCGTCGGCAGCGTATCGCCGCCATTAGGCACATTGTCCGTGGCAGTGTTGTACGCTCCGCTGCTGCCCGAAAGCTCAAACTTGGGCTGCTGGCGGGACGTCTGGCCGTTGGTGGCGGTGCGCACGCTCTGGATACCTGCGCGGTGCTCGAGGGCGCGGAGGCGCGACTCGAGCTTGATGCGGTACTCGATACCGAGCTGGGCGGACTGGACGTCGGCCTTTGTCTCGGCGTCGGAGAGCGCGTCGAGACGGATAGACAGCGACGTCTTGGTGGCGGTCATGCGCGCCATCTTGCCCTTGAGCTTTTGCGGGGCCTGGCCAACGAGCGACGCGTGGTAGATGATACCGTACTTGGGCGTGTCGTGCTTGGTCTTGAGGGCACGGAAGAGGGCCTTTTCGGCTCCGAGAATCTGGACGGTCGATGCGGGGAACTTGGCCAGGTTCATGAGCGAGCCGGCGTGCGAGATGAGGCGCGCACCGACGAGCTCGCCCACAAGCGCAGTCAGGTTGGGCGCAATCGCCTGCATCCGGTTCCGGAGGTACTCGGACAGCTGGGTGCGGTACTCGGTGATGGAGATGACCTGGTCGCACAGCGAGTGGATGTGCGCCATGTCCGTGTCCGAGATCTCGGTACCCATCGAGAGCTCGGCGGCCTGCTTGACGGCGGCCTCGAGCTCCTCGGGAAGGATGAGCGAAAAGTCAGTGGTGGCGGCGTTGGTACGGAAACCCATGGCCTTGACGACACGGGCGTACGCCAGGTTGTCGGTGATGATCTTGCCCATTTCGGGGAAGTGCCAGCCAAACCACTCCTTGACACGCATAGAGTAGATGTTGATCTCCTTGTCCAGGTCGTCCAGCAGCGCAATCGCCTGGATCACCATCGTGTCCACCTTGTCGGTCGAGAACTTGAGCTTGAAACGCGACATCGAGTGGCCTAGACCCAGCGCCATCGTGTTCAGGTCCTTCTGGTCAATCCCGCCCAGCAGCGACGCAAGCTGCTGGCGGATACCACGGTACAGGTCCTGCGTCGTGCTGTCGGACACGACGGGGATTTTGAGCGACTTGGCGATCGTCGCGCCTAAATGTTAGCCAAACTCTTCCCACAGCTGGGTACTCACCAAGCTTGGGCTCAGACACGACGAGCATCTCCTCGACCTTCTTCTTCTTCTTCTTGTCGCCATCCGCGCCGCTCGTCGCCTCGGTAATGAACTTCTCAAGGGTGTCGGTCAGGCGGCCATCCTGGATCGCCGCGAGGTCCTCGACCGCACTCGCCGTAGACGTAAACCGCTCAAGCGCCTGGAGCTTGAGCCTAAGATAGTCAGTGTTCTGTCCCACCGCGCCCGACGCACGCCTTGTTCGCCTTCTCGGGAGTCTCAAACTCCTTCCACAGGTCCTTGTTGTCAAGCTTGTAGTCGTTGCCCAGCTTGAACACGGCAAAGCCGATGGGCGTCTCGGTAAGGACGAGCATGGCGGCGGGTGATGGGAGGGGGTGTAAAAGGGGAGGGGTGAGGGAAGTCGGTGGCGTTCGTTTTGTCGCACGAATGAATCCCGTTTTTCTCTTATTGTATCGACGTCGCGCTCGTCGATGTCAATGCTGCTGTCGATGTGTGCGTCGGTGGGTCTGACGACGATGGTTTGGACGACTGGAGCTGGTCGTTGGATCGAGCTCCGAAGAACTTGAGGTTAGGCCAGAGGAAATTCGACACTCCTTATCACCATTCGAAAAATTACGCCACATCATATTCAAAAATGACCAGTGGTCACGTGGTACATGGCGTGGCTTTTTATTCCCTTTGGTGATACGTATAGCACCGCCGCACGCGTCTAGACGCGTCTGAGTTTGGCTCATGTAGGCTGTCGGCAGCGCGACGACAACAACAAAAGCGACCACCACACCACCACCGACACCGCCAGCACGCACATCGCTCAAAATGAGCGATCCAGTCGGCCTATCGAGCCCACGGCGGGGGGCTATGTCTCCGACGCCGGGCGCCGAAGAGCTCGAGATACCCCAGGATGTGCGGTACGAGGTATACATGGGTGCGGTGCAGAACCTTGTCAACGCCATTGGTGGTTTCGAGGAGATGCCCGACGAGCACGGCAACTTTGTGACGGTGTATCGGCCCGGTGACTCTGTCCTGGGAGTGCTCAAGGACCTCAAGAAGCTGTGGCGCAAGGACGACGCCGACGACGAACGGACCGTCGCGCGGTGCATGTACCAGGCTGCGCTGATGAAGGAGCTCATCGGGCTCGTGAATGAGGTCACCCTCCGCGGTGACTGGGGCCGCAAGGTCGCTCTAATGGCCTGTGAGCTTGGGCGCTTGGAATCATAGCTGACAGCAGGCGACCTCATTGCGGCACTGACGTGGCCGATCGACGTTGCGCAGGAACTGAAAGAGTCGCAGGATGAAGGACCTGTCATCCCGGACTATGCGACCCTCCTCCGCGCGCAGGTCGAGTACAAAGCCCAGATCCTGCAGAGTGATACACTCCGCTGCGTCCTTGCCCTCATGCTGCCGTGCTTCGCCAAGGAGCGCCGCGAGGAGAAGGACGACCGGATCATCTCCCTGTGCCTTCACATCGTCCGAAACCTGCTCGCCATCCGCGACGTCCACGCCCCAGATACTGCGACGGGCGACAAGGAGGAGCTGTCGCATCTTCAGGTGAGCTTTAAGCTTTGGCAGGTAGCTGACTGCAGTCCACGCTCATTGTGCAGCTCGAGAAACTCACCTTCCTCGAGCTGTTCACAACCATGGGGTCTGGCGCCGACACGATCGAGTTCAACTCGTTCAACATGCTCATCCTCGACATTTTGCACCTGCTCTACCGCTCCATCAAGCCCGAGCAACTTGCGCAGAACCAAAACACCGCGTCGTCGGAAATACTCGCCAAGCTGCTCGACGAGGAAGCGCGCGAACGTGCTTTGAAGAACAAGGGACGGCCAACACGGCATCCCCGCTTCGGCACGACCATTTCTGTGAAAACGGTGAGAAACGCACCCCTAAGGCAACGCTAATTCCAGGCCGAGCAGCGCGTGATTCTCCACAGCCAGACGGCGATTACCACTGAGGCAGGCAAAGTTCTCGACGCGATGAAGAAGAGAAGGGCGCCGCCGAGGACGCGCAAGGGGGTGAGCTAAGCAAATCTTGGGTAAGCTGACAGCAGGATGAGCTGTTAGTCGACGCCATTCTAAGTACCGACGCAATTATCGTGCTGCAGAAGTTCTCACTTGACTTTCTCGAATCTGCCTTTAACAGTGAGCTGGCCCTGTACCCACATGGCTGACCGCAGGCTTTTTCAGCTCGGTGCTCAAGGATATTCGCATGGAGCGCAGCAAGGTGCGGCCAGCGGACACTATCCGCGCGCTCTTCACGTCGACCGTGTTTATGGACCACCTGCTGCGTATCCGAGAACGCCGCTACGAGGAGCTGAAGAAGGAGGATAAGAGGAAGGGACTGTCGACGGACGACGCCGAGTTCAAGAACAAGATAGACGAAGAGCTGCCGTTGCATTATGTCGTCGAGATGATCGACATCACTGCCTTGCGATGGGTGACATCCCGCATGCGCTCGTCCATGGACGAGAAGCCAATCGCGTGGACAGAGCTCCAAGCTGCCATTGAGTGCTTTACCCAGGTGGTAGGTTCAACGCGCACGACTGCAACCTAACTCCCAGCTACTGCTTCTGGGCGCGATGATGAGCTCGACAGAGCAGGAAGATGTCGAGGCCGCGGGGATCCTGCAGAACCAGCTCTACTACAACGGTGACATTCTCGACTCGTCGCTCTCGGTCATGGGCATGTTCAAGGACCAGTCGCTGGGGTGTGTTTTGAGGTTGTGCGATCGCTAACACCAGTTACCTCGAGTCTACAATCCACTTTGCGTACGTGCTTCTGCGCATGCTGGAGAAGTACTCCAAGTCGCAGGCATACATGTTTGTGCGCAAGCGCAAGCCGGTACGCCGCAAGTTACCACCACCATCTGCGCAGGTCGGCGAGGCCCCGATCCCAGAGGAGTACCAGAATGAAGAGGAGGAGGGTGTCGTCGAGGAGGAGCGCCCCGAATACGCCGAGCACAAGTTCCAGTTCACCGCGTACGAGAGGGTAGGTACTTCGATGTCGGGACAACCTAACCCTCCAGCGCTTCGCGACCGAGACCATTACGAACACGTTGATTGCGTACCTCGAGCGATACAGGGTGTTTAACGAGGCGGAGCAGCTCAAGCGCATCGTCGGGCTTATCCACCGTCAGGTGGTCAAGGCCGAGGCCGAAGGGCTGTACTTCAAGGTAGGAGGGCGTACGAGCCTGTGCTGACAACAAAGGTATCTATCCTCGCGCTGTTCCGTAAGATCCTCGACGACCGCGTGTCGTTGCCCAAATGCGACGCGGCGCGCGACCTCATCAGCGTGATCAACTTTGTCCTGCGCAAGTTCTTCAAACGCCTCGCCGAGGACCCCTTCCTCATGATCGAGGCGTTCATGCCAAAGTCTCTCGGTCGATGGAAGGCATTTTCGTCGTATGACGGCGAGCGCGATGACGACGGCATGGCCAGTGAGCGCGCCCGTATTCGCGAGAAGGTGAGCTTCGTGCACTGGATGTAGCTGACATCAGATGGGCCCGCCCGACCTCGTGTTTCTCAAGAAGCACAACCTCTCGTGGGCGGACCAGATGGCCGTCGTCGTCAAGGTGCTGGTCGACGATGGCCACGAGGAATGGATCCACTGGGTTATCAACGTGGGTGTATGTCTAGGTGTAGCTGACATCAGGTCCTCGAGGTCGCAATTGCCGCGCGCACAGAGATCGTCCTCGCTGTTGACGGCGAGCGTGCCCTCGCCGACGAGGACAGTGACGGCGAGGTGGTGCGCAACTTTGCCGGGCCCAGCAAGGACGCCCAGGACAAGTTTGTTCAGCACGGTGAGCTAGGTTGGCCTTCCGATAGCTAACGGCAGACCTCTCTCCTGACACGGAGGAACACACCCAGGCCGTGGCGACCGACTCGCATCTCCGTCTCATGCTCACCCTCGTCAACTTTGAGCGGTCGGAAGCGGAGAACGCGTCGGACCAGCAATGGTTCCTGCCGACGTCCGTCATGCCTGACTCGATGAAGGCGTCGGTTGGCGCGCTGAGGCAGTACCTCGCCGACCCGCCGAGTCTGGATCAGGACCCAAAGACATTGATGCGCAAGGTCCGGCGGCAACGGGAAAGGTCGCCAGAGTACGACGAGGACGGCGAGCTGGTTGTGCCTGTGCCCAAAGCGCGGAAACGGCGGCAGGCCGAGCTGCAGGTATTCAAGTCGGCCGAGTACATCCAGGACTCTGACGACGACGACGACGCGGACGCTGCGTTCTTTGCGCGCGAGGCGCAGCTGCGTCGCGAAATGCAGGCGTTCGCAGAGGCAGAGGGGAATACCATGCGCCGAAAGGGAACCAAGAAGCGTAAGCGCAAGGGAGGGGCGATTGAGCCGATCCCCTTCTCCGAGATGGACACCAACCTCGAATGGGACGACGACGGCGAGGATCTCTCCCCCGCTGGGTCTCAGGACAGCTTCCCCGAAGGAGCCAAGAGGATCGCGGCGATACTTGATAGCGACGACGACGGGAGTGGGTCCGACAGCGACCTCGACACGCCGCCGCCGCAGAGTCGGCGTCGGGTGCGCGCCATCGCTTCCGACGACAGCGGGGAGGAGTAGGGGTTTATGGCCCGTCAAGTGGTCACTGCCGTTCGCTTATGGTGATCAGTGTGAAGCCTTTCCAAGCGTATCTTCATCGATACGCGAACTGGTCTTGTTGTAATGTATGCATTAGATGGTGGTACAGCTCTCGGCGCGCTCCTAACTAATCGGTGCGCCAAAGCGGCCAAACAGGGCCTCCCCCACACCGAGACCGACGATGGTCGAGATGATCCACCAAAGTTGGTACGTCATGACGACGAGCCTGTGGTCAGCTACACCTTTTACGCGCCCGCTTACATGATGAGAAAGTGGATGATCATGAGGAGGGTGTATAGGAGTCCGCGGGGGACGTCGACGCCCCAGCGGAACGGGCGTGACCAGCGTCCGGGCCGCGACGGGTCGAGGGACGCGCGCACAGCGCGGGGGAGATACTCGGTTCCGGGCGGCGCACCGGGTACTTGTGGCGGGGCATCCTTCGGCGGCGTGGCAGTGGATATCGCGTCGTAATCTGGTGCGCAGGTACCTGTGCCACCGCAAGCCCTGGCGGACGAGGTCCCGCACTCGCCGCCGCACCCGCACGCACATGCGTGGTCGTCGAGGGCGAGCGCGGCCTTTTCCTCGCTCGCCGAGGGTGTCGCCGCGGGCGCCGGCGCAACAGCGCCCGTAGCGCCGGGATCACGCCGGCGGACCCCGCCGTCTAGCGCAGGTATGGCCGTGGCACTGCTCGCGCCACTGGGCAACGCGCCGCTCGCGACGGGCATAGAGAACCCGACCTTTCCCCTCGCCCAGCCGGCAGAGCACGCGCGCCACAGCGCATGTACCCACCGGTCCAGGATGGCCAGGACGAAAAGCCCAATACACGCGCCGACTGTCGCGCCTGCGCCCGTAGGTTGCCAGCTCGCAAACCAGAGTACTGGCGTTAGTTTGCGCTCTCCGCAACGGCTACGACCCAGCGAGCCAGCGCCCTGCTTCGCAGGCCGCTACACTCACAATCCCCCCCAATCGAACCATGAATGTACATCTTCATCGAGCTCATGCCGCTCATACTTGGTGTCGTCCCGTCGCTGCCCATATCCATGCCGCCCATATCGTGGCCCTCGTGCCGCGCGAACACGGGCATGGCGCGAATGTTTTTGAGGGTGGGCTAGTCGTTTGGAAGTGGACGGTGAAGCCTAGGTCGGATGGAGGTCGCGGTGACGAATAACAGTTGACGCCGTGTGGATGTGCAGAGAAAGTGTACGACGCAACGTCGACGTTATCGCAGATCACGTTGGAGCGAGCGAGCCTCGTTCAGTAGTACTCGTGCTGCGGTGTTGTCGCTGGCCCAAGCAACTTCCGGACATCCGCGGCGTTGCGTCGTCAGGGTGGGGAAAAAGAATAGCCCAGGATGGGTAATACGCTGCACCAATCAAATACACCTGGCGTATTTGCGGAATGTAATCGGCCAGGCACGGGACTGGGTCCTGCGCCATTTCAATGAAAATGGCCTCCACTCGCGAGCCATTTTGAGCTCGCAAGAGGTACGACGCCGGAATGAGGATGTTGCATGCAGGGTATACAATAAAGACAATGATAAGATTGTGCGTGGGTAGGTCTATAGCCCGCAGCCGTCTGGCTCGCTCGCTAAGCGCGCGTGCGCGCTACGTCTGCTTCGCGCTGTCGCGGGCACGCTTCGCCGCGGGCTCGTCGGTACTGGCGTCCGAGGGGCGCTTGGACGTATGCCCGCTCCTTGCGCCGTCGCCGGCGGTTTTGACCTTGGCTGCGCCGTTCGTCCCAGCGCCCTTGGCGCCGCCCTTATTCTTTGCCGCGCCGCTCTTGCCCTTTTTGCCCTTGGGCGTGGCGTCGCCGTCCGACGCAGCGAGGGCCGCTACGTCGTCTACGCCCCCGTCGTCCTCCTCGCCAGCGTACAGGATCGACAGCGCGTCAACGAAATGAGACATTTTCCAGGTATCCGCTGCGCGGAGGGACATGAAGTCGAACGAGACGGCGAATGCTGGGCCGGCAGGCGCGGACGCGGCTGCGCCCACGTCCGTGCCCTCCGCTGTCGGCGGCGGCGGGGCAGGTAGGCGTGGTATCTTGGGGTATCGCTGCGAGAAGTGGTTGAGGATAACGTATCGCGCGCGCATGCGGCGGCCAACGTCCATCGCCTGCCCAAACGTACTGTGCCCCTTGCGTACGGCGGACTCGACCTCGTCGTCCTCGAGCGTCGCCTCGTGAATCAGAATCGTCGCGTCCGCGCCTGCCTCGACGAACGCGTCGCACGGCTTCGTGTCCCCCGAATACGCTACACGCCAACCGTCCTTGCCCGTGAGTACGAGTCCCCATGCCGCGCCGCGGTGCGCGACTAGCGGCGCCCGAATCTCGGCCAGTCCCAGCTCCTCAAGCATCGCAAACATGTTCTCACGGAACCGCGCGTTGCACTCGGGGCCATACCTAAACACGTTGACGTACGGCCACTTGCGCCGCCCCGCAGCGACGTCCGCGGCCGTACCGACTTCGCAGAGGTCGACCTTGGGCGCGGCGGCAGCAATGTCAGCTGCCTCGGCTCCCGAGCCAACGGCACCGGCGCTGTTGGCTGCTTCGCCTCCCTCGCTTGCAGGAGGTGGCAAGGCAGACGCCTCATCCTCGCCGTCCTGCTCCCGCCGTGGCCGCCAGCCAGTCTTGAGACGATTGTTGTTAATGTACACAATGTTCTCAAGGGCAGCGCGCGGCGCGCCCTCTTGCCACCACGCCGTCTCCTCGAGCTGCAGCGCGATCGGGTGCGGCGCCACAAGGTAAAGCTTGGAGTGCACTCCGTGCTGAAAAGTTAGCCAGCTATGAACCCTCCAACTTACGTCAAGCCTGTCCTTGAGCACCGAAGCAAGACCCAAGTGGTGGTCTGCGTGCATGTGGGAGATGAAGATCATGCGCAGGTTCTCGTAAATTTTGGGCAGCTCTTCTGGGCCATAACGCCGCCTGAGCTGGCCGAGCGTGCCCTCGCCAGCGTCGAGCAGGACCCCTCCGAGGCCAGGGATGTCGAGATGCGTCGACGACACTGTTGTCAGTTGATTCCCTTCGCCTCAACTCACCATTGCGATACTTTGACGGTATCGCGCTGCCTGTACCCAGCGTCGTGACGACAATGTTGTCGCCGGGCAGAGGACTACGGCGTCCCCGCTGCGTGGCCTCCTCGGCGACGGCCTGGCGCGCCGTTTCCGCCGCAGCAGCATACTCGGGCATGGTATCGCGGATCACCTGGCGCGCCTCTTCGAGGCCCACTGCTGTAGTGGGAAACGCCCTGTCCTTCTCGTGGTCGCTGACAGACGTCGCCTCTTTGGAAGGGTACATCGGCACAAGCGTGTTGGGAATGAGGGGCGCGGCGTTGGCCGGCATCGCTGGTAGCTGGTCTTGCGACACCTCAAAGTGAGGTACGGGGAAGACGGTCGGGTCGAGGAAGTTGAGCTGGAGGGCGTTCCACGTCGCCGAGCGGAAAAACACCTCCCCATTTCCCTTCGTGTCTGCGTACAGGTGCTGTGTGTCTGGACCAAACGCGGCCACCCATGCCTGGTACCGCGGGTCCTCCCACACGCTCCGAGGCGTGCAGTGCACGACGGCGTGGACGTGGACACGCGGCGGTTTGCCGTCCTGGGAATGGTACTCTCTGAAAGCGGGCGACGCGACGAGGCGGGGAAGGTTTTCCTCTGAGCAACGGGCGATGACGAGCGTTGCGCCTGGTCCGCCACCGACGAGACACTCCTCGGGCGTGACGGTGCGCTTACCGCCTGGCGCCTCTGGGTCGTCGATCTCGATACTCTGGCCTTTTGTGAGAAGGCCGCGGACAGGACCATTAGGCACACCAAGCGACTTTGCGCGCTCGACATCGAATTTACCCCGCACGTCCGGCGTACGCAGGATATACACGAGCTCAGTAGCGACGTCGGCGTCGCTCGCGAGAGGTAGCGGGAAACGGTCGTCGACGACCGGCGGCCGCAGCATGCTCTCGAAGCGCGCCATGAGCTCGGCCGTGTTAGAGCGGTCGTGTCCCTCGCCCTTGAACATCTGGTGCACGAGCGCTCGCGTACATTCGTCCACGCCGGCCTGGGACAGCTCAGACGGCCTAGACGGCGACGGCGTGCCAGGTACATCTTCGGCCTCCGGCCCAAGGCGCACAGCGTGTACCGTCATCCGCGGGGACGTGTACACCACCTCGGACGCGGCAGTGCTGTTGCGTGGGTATCCTTGCAAGTCGAGCGAGAGGATATGGCTGCCGTCAGCTAAGTTGTGCGAGAGGATAAGCGTACCGTATGACCGACGCGCGCAGAGTCGCGATATGGTGCGCGATATCGGGCGTGCCGCGGACGGCCATGCGCGTAATTCCCGCATCAGTGAGGGTCATGAGCACGCCTAGTGTCAGCGCACGTCTGGGTAGGGTAGCTCACCTGGAAGACCGCCGTGGCCGTCGCGCGCCGAGTTGAGGAACACACACTGAAGGTTCCGCAGTGGCACGCGTTTCTGGACAAGCGAGCGCTGAACAGCCTCGCCTGCGCCAAAGAGAAACCGCGCGTCGTCAAACGCAACGTACAGCGCTAGCTCCGTGTCAGGTCCAGGCACTGAGAGCGCGCGCACGCTCCAGGCAGGGTTGCCTGCCATGTTGGCGCGGGCGCGGGCGAGTCTGGCGTCGGGCCGGGCGGGTGTGTCCGCAGTGGGAGCAGGCGCTGATCGTGGAGAGTTTGTTCCCCGCCGTTGTCGGACGCGTGCTGGTTTGCGCGTCGAGGTGGTAACAAACGCAGACGGAGCTAGGGCTAGTGTCGCCGTGGTGGCGAGCAAGGGAGAGCGCAGAACCGGGCGTACGCCCCGTATTGTGGATAGCAGCGATGTCACTGTGATCCCTGCGCCAAGGCGCTGTGGGGACAAAGGGGGTGATGCAGAGTTGTCGTCGGCGAGCCTAGGTTAGTTGTTTGTTGTCGTGCCCGGTACGTCGCCGTCGCTGTTGCTCGTCGGCCAGAAAGTTAATGCATCACAGTCGTCAGTGCGAATCATCACAGATCGGCCAACTTTTGCATCACGTGATGTGCCACGTGGTTGGCCGAAACTGCTGCCTTGCGCCTGGCGGGGTGGCCGGCCGCGGCGTCGGTGCCATGGATCCAACTTTTCTCTCTTTCTCTTCTTCTTCAATTGCCCCTCCTTATAGGTGAGTAGCTGTCTTGTGGCGGACTTCAGCTGACATACAGAGTCGCTTGAGTGTCGCATTCCTACGGCTATCAGGTGCTCGGAGAGGCGTAGAGCGAGGTCCGCCCCCCTCCCTTCCCGGTCGGGGGTACGTGCAGCAGTCTTCCATGGTTCGGTCCTGGCCCCGCCGCTGTGCGCGCGGGGGACTGAAGGGTGCACGTCACATTTACGAGTTGGAGATGAAGTTCAAGGTGTTATGATTGATGGATGGATGGATGGTGGTGGTCGTTGCTGTTGCGCCCTGGTCGGCGCTGTGTGAACTGACTGACAAAAGATGGAAACTCACAGACTCGGCACCGTACGCACTCATGACACTAATAAAATCTCGAGCGTGAAGAGTCTAGAGTAATTACAGGGGCACATCTGACTTGCCACTGTGCAGACTTGCCACTCTGTCTGCTTAGCAGCGTACCCGATGATTTTTCGCTCGTGCGCGCTTCGACAGGTTGTTGAACATTCGAATCGCCCAGCTAGGAATCGAGTCGCTCACACCATCCCATGAGCGCCCTACGTCTCAGAACAGCACTGGCCATGTCCAGCCCTGTCACATGCGAAGCGTTCACACATTTGGGCTTCGTCCGCAAGATCTCGAGCGACGATGCGCACACATTCGGACCTTGTCTGTGAGGTCATCTGAAAACGGTAGCCCAGAGGCTGGACCAAGGGTCAACTTCCATTAGTAATTGGAACTTGTCTTCGCTCGACATTCCCCAAGGAAAACTCATCAACGATGAATGGATCATCCGCCAGCCGCCAATCATCATGACACGCGCCCATGAGTGTGTGTCTCCGTGTAAAGGCCCATTACACTCCGATCCGGACACTGGCTGAGCGCCCAAGAGAAGCCTGAGAAGAAGAAGTCGAGCTCGTCGTGATGCCGCATCAACGACCATAAAATCGTGATTCAAAGGTGGAAGAAGTCGTTGCGCCCATCCATCACGCGTCGAAGCTCGGCATGTCACCGCGGCTGGGCTGGTCTGTCGCCTGGCGTGCGTCGCATACGTCACGTGTGTCGTCTCTCATGCTTCGATTGGACGAGCAGTACAGTTCGTTCTCTCCTCTGCGGTACTCACGAGCCACCGTCATGACCCATGCCGCGCTAGGTCCAAGGGGCATGATGTAGCCCAGACTGGGCGAGAACGCCGTTATGGCATAACAGATGAATCGAGTTACCAACAAGTCATAACCTCTGGCTGTAGGCAGCCTGGTCTTTGCTGATCAGGTGCTTTGTTGTGCATCATTGCCTGAACGTCTTCTCCACGCAACGACACTACCAATTGGAGTTGGAGACAGCAACCCACGGCTTTCGGTAGCCCAGGCTATGTTAGCCAGATTCGTTAACGTACCTCAACGCCTGGCCATCTACTCATCAGCGTGAATCACCATTGCGTTGTCGTCGTACTGCACAACGTCGCAAGCTATAGATCTGGTCTGGCCTGGGCTACGGGGACTGGCTTCGCGGCACAACAACTGGCCCACTTCTGACAAAGCAAACGCATCGTTGTCGTGCGAGCGAGCTGCAGTTGAAAAGGTATATAATGAGCTGCAAGGACAGCAGGAAAAAAACACCATCCAGCTCCTCAGTCTCAATCTCACTACTACACCTCCTCTTAGCGCTCCAGCTCTAACCGAGCCCTAACTAACAACAATGCCTTGCGCATGCGGTGCCGCTCCCAACGACCCGAACGTCTACGTCTGCTACCAGTGTACGTCTCCCTACACCACTGGAAATAGCTGATGACAGGCAAGAAGGCCTCGCAGCCCAACTAAGCCCAGGTGCCACGACCAAGTCGGGCGTAGTCGTATGAGGGAGAGCGCGCTAACTTTGCCGCCTTATATGTGACTCAAGCTTACCACACCTGACGATATTCACGTTTCAGCGCCTCGTGTGTATGTGTAATTTATTTACGACGAAATGTGTGATGTGATTTAGTATACCCCTAAGCTCGGGGCTGGTGCCTTGCATGCCTTGCCGGTCACGACGGAATGGTAGCAGGTGACGGACAGCGCACGGCCCTCTCGGTACTCTGTGCCAACAGTGAGGCGGCCGTGCGGCGTGCATCGTGTGTGTTATGAACCGTTGCTGCATCGTTGTCTCGAAGTGATCTTTTCCCAGCGCCCTTGGCTATTCTCTACAGCACCTCTGAACCATGCTCTCCGACATCTTGGACAAGTGCGGCTTTGTCGAGTGCCAGGCGACTCTCCGTACACATGTCAGCACGTGCATGTGGTGCGGCCGCCTGTTGTGTGAAACTCATAGCGTCGCCGCCTCCCACGCCTGTACCAAACTGAGCCATGTGCGTTGATGTCGAGGGGCAGATACTGACGAGGTGTAGCCCCAGCGAATGCTCGCCCGTAAATGGGTCAAAATAGAGGCGGTACGTGTCACTCGAGCCTACGCTCGTGCTGACTTTGTTGAACGCCCACTGCATCACGCAGATCGCCGCCGCCGCCGCAAGTATCGAATCCGCGGCGCTCCAGTTCCGTTCCGGCGCCGAATCAGTCAAGCTCATCCTTCCCCAGAACGTCGAGAACGCCCAGAGCGGCGAGTTTAACCTCCACGTGCCACTCGAGTTTAGTGATGGCAGCAGCTGGCTGATCCGGATCAAGAAGAACGGGTATGGCGGGCGCTCGCGCGCCCTTCGCAAGCTGTACCTTGAGTCAGAGTACTGTACCATCAAGGTCCTGCGTACGCTGGCGCCGCAGTGGATTCCTGATGCGTGGTTGCCCTGTGGCACGGGTACGTCGCGTCCTCCAGCGTGAGTAGCTGACTTTAGCCGGCCTCGACTACATGTTTGTAGAAAAGGCTCTGGGTGCAGTGTACGACAACAACGAGGCGTGCCCCGACGCGGCGACAACCAAGGACCTGGCGCTGTTCTTCCACAAAACCACGGCGGTTTCGTTCCGCGGCATAGGAACGCTATGTGCCAAAGCAGACATAGCCGACGTCGCGGGCGACCCCGTCAACGGCGTCACCGTCGGCCCACTGCTGCGACCGCTAATGGACACGGCCGAGCCCGCCGGACCGTTCCGTACGAGCCAGGAGGCGCACCTGGCTCGCCTAGACTACAAGCTCAAGGAGATCGAGGAGGGCCGCGCGTCCACCGCCGCGCCCCACGACGCGTACCTCCAGCTCCTGGACACGCGGGCGCTCGTGGCGCAGGACGTCGAGATGGCGCAGGAGGTGCCGACGTTCCTCGCGCATCAGGACGCCAAGGGCGACCAGTTCTTGACGGGCCCAGAAGGTGGACTGAGCGCAGTCATCGACTGGGAGTTGTGAGTTGTCGTTAGCCCAGATAGCGCTGATGATCAGTACCGCAAACGTACCCATGGCCGAGTTCTTTGCTGCCGACAGCACCTTCCTTACCGAATCGTTCTACTACGATGTCTGGGCAAAAGGCGACAACACACTCACCACGTACGAGCTGTCGCTGCGTGACGAGCTCCTCGTCCTCGGCCGCACCGACCTCGCCGACGCACTGGTGCACAGCCGCAAGTATCAGCGCCTGCGCGAGATCATGCGTGGGAACAGGGGATTCCCCGAGCTGTGGGGTTACCGCCAGGCATGCCTCGGCGACAAGGCCGGTCCAGCGCCAAAAGACATGAACGAGTGGATACAGATGGCAGCTAAGCGCCATGCCGCGGATCCCGTCCTCGCTCGCATGCGCCAGAGGCAGTACCCCAACGAGGGCGCGGAGGAGAACTAGACCCGAGAACTAGCAGGGCGGCGGAGTAGGATGAATTTAGGGCCTCGTAGGAGCTGCCGCCGGCGATAGGCTCTGTGCAGTGTAGAGTATGTGCAGATGATGACGACGTTGTCGTTGCCCCATGCGACACATGCGCTGCCCACCGCGGTACGTTTAGTGCCTTTGAGCTCGCCAGCCCTCAAATCTCCATGTTGCCTGCCAAGGACATCGGACGGAGCTAAATATGCGTCAGAGCTCTCATGTGACTGCTACATGCTACACAGAGATTAGGAGGTATGCAGTGTGCAACAGGCACAGACACACATTGGCGTTACAGTTGTTGCCCGAATCGGTGGCTATGTCATGATCAAGAGGAACCGTGTGGTGCGGATTGGTTCCAAAAGGTTAATTGGCCGAGCAAGGCCGAGTTGATCGACGACCACATGCGTCATTCGGCAACATCCGAGTTGAACCTGTAGCGGTACGCACAGCATGGGGCCGTGCCCGCCTATATGACAGCAGATATCTCTCGTTAGACTTTCTCTTTGTCGCTCCAAGAATCTTACCCCGCAACGATGCTGTCCACGATCGTCACGGGCCTCGTGCTCGCCGAGCTCGCACTCGCCGGTACGCGCGCAGACATCGATATCCGCGCCCGGCAACATGTCGGTCTCTGGCGCTCCCTCACCGCACGCGACCAGGTAGTAGAGTAAGCGTCCGGCGCCGGAGCACAGCTGATGTTCAGCCCCCCGGTCGATGCGCTCCAGATGACCATGTCCGCGCCGAACAAGTCCAAGGCATACTGCTTCGACCAGAAGGTATCGCACTTTGACGACTCTGTCAGCGGCACGTTCTGCCAGCAGTACTGGATCGACGCGACGTACTACAAGCCCGGCGGCCCCGTGTTTGTCCTCGACGGCGGTGAGACCTCGGGCGCCAACCGTCTCCCATTCATGGAGACGGGTATCCTCCAGATCCTCTCCAACGCGACTAACGGCCTCTCCATCATTCTCGAGCACCGGTGAGTATTTGGGCTTGGACGCCAGCTGATAACAGATACTACGGCAAGTCGGTCCCCACGCCCTCGTTCTCTACGGACGACCTGCGGTTCCTCAACAACGACGAGTCCCTCGAGGACTCGGCACAGGTGCCTTTTCATTCCCGAATCTAAGGTAACCCCAGTTCATCAAAAACTTTGTGCCGCCCGAGGAGGTACTCAAGCTCGACTCGCCCGACCAGCTCAAGCCGAGCAAGACGCCATGGATCTACTACGGCGGGTCGTACGCTGGTGCCCGCGCCGCCTTCATGCGCAAGGAGTACCCTGACCTCGTGTGGGGCGGTATCGGCTCGAGCGGTAAGGTAGCCAACTCTGCCCCAGCTAATGTCGCAGGTGTCACCCACGCTCAGACCTACTTCCCCGAGTACTTCAACCCCATCATGAAGTATGCCGACCAGGACTGTATTGGCCAGGTGAAGCTCGCGATCGAGCGGATCGACGAGCTGCTCGAGAAGCCCGGGGCCACTGACGAGATCAAGAGCCGGTTCAACCTCTCTGGTCTTGCCAACGACGACTTTGGCCAGACCATCAACATTCCCTTCGGTTGGTACAAGCTTTTTGTCTCTACTGACGCAAAGGCTACTGGCAGGCACAGAACTGGGACCCGGCTGTCGGCGACGAGACGTTCAACCAGTTCTGCGACGCCATGAAGGGCAGCCTCGGCCAGCCCGACGCCGAAATCGCCGGCGAAAAGATGTAGGCGCAACCACGGCGACACCGCTAACACGCAGTCCCAGCGCTGTCTCGGCGTACGCCGACTTTGTTAACGAGAACGTCGTGTCGCAGTGCCAGACCGATGTCCAGGACGTGAGTTGTCTCGAGCGGCTTGGGGCTAACGGCAGTGCTTTGGCACGTACAACGAGTCGGTGTGGCTCCAGGACGACCTTGAGCAGACGTGGCGCCTGTGGCAGTTCCAGGGTGAGTTGTAATGACCCGACACAACTGACGCCAGTGTGCACGCAGTGGGGCTACTTCCAGGTCGCACCTCCCGCTGGCGAGCCGTCGATCATCTCCAAATTCGTGACGCTCGACTACGCTCACAAGATCTGCAAGCTCGCGTACCCTCCAGGCAAGTACTTCACTGTCCCTGAGTGGCCGGACGTCGAGGACGTGAACAAGCGCGGCGACTTTGGCATCGAATACGACCGTCTCGCCTTCATCGATGGCGACCGCGACCCGTGGCGCGAGGCGGTAAGTTGTGTCCTCGTCGTTGGAAACTGACGCCAGACTCCGGGAAGCGACCGTGCCCCCAAGCGCGAGTCGACGGTCAACAAGCCCATGTACCTCATCTTTGACGCAATCCACCACTACGACGAGGTAAGTTTACACGGGTGGGCCGAGCTGATGGCAGAACGGCCTCGAGGACCACTCCCAGGAGCCTGAGCGTATCCGCCAGGTACATGACTTTATGGTCAACTTTGTCCAGGAGTGGGTCGCGCAGTTCAAGGAGCAGCACGGCGGCGGTGGCCACGGCGGCAACGGCGACCAGGGCAACCAGGACGGCCAGGGCGACGACAACGACCAGGGCGGCAAGGACCACGGCAAGGGCCATGGCGACAAGGGCGGCCACGGCGATAAGGGCCACAAAGGCGACAAGGGCGACGACGACGAGCAGTAAAACCCCTGCGCCAGCAAAACGGACACTGGTCAATGGACATTACCAGCGACTCTAGTCACACATGCGGATAAATAATGCAAATAGTCAGAGTGAATGCAGTCTTGATTGAAGCGTGTTTCGTGGTTTGAATGTGGTGGGCATCGGCGACGTCCGATGAACACCGAAATTACGTCTGTCTCGGCCAACTTATCTATCGCCCACTCGACGATGACTGACGCTGCGGTGAACCACGACGAGCGGCTCAAGCCCATCGATGTGCGCGCGTCGGAGGCGACAGCGTTCATTCCGACGCCACTACACCCGCGTAGCGAGGAGTATGCCGAGCGGGCGTTCAAGCGCGTGGTGCGGCCGGGACTTGACGGGTGGACGCGGGACGCGTGTCTCGCAGCGGCAGATGCGGCGCGTGAGCGTTGTCTAGGACGAGGGCAAGCTGACAGCAGTGATTAGGGTGGGACCCATGTCTGGGGAAGATATACGGGCAGCGAAGCGGCTCAAGATCATTACGCGCACGGGCGTAGGCGTGGACGCGCTCGACCTGGAGGCATGTAGAGAGACAGGCGTCGTAGTGACGAACCGGCCTGGAGGAAATGCGGCGGTAGGTAGCTGCGTGCGACAAGGACTGACCCTCAGGCCGTGGCGGAGCTCACACTCGCGCTCGCGCTGGCGGTACTCCGCCGCGTTGTCGAGGTGAACAACAGGATACGCGCCGGCGAGAGGGTTCCGTCTATAACGGCGCTAGCGCCGGGACTTATGGGCAAGAGCGTGGGGATAGTGGGTATGGGGGAGATAGCGTGGGCTACTGCGCGGCTATTCCTGGCGTTCGACTGCAGCGTGATCACGTACTCGCCGACGTCCGAGGCTGGGAGATGGGTAGATCCTGAAGCGGCGGGCGCGCGCTTCCCGCCATTACCACATAAACGCGTCGACTCACTCGACGAGCTCCTCGCGGCGTCAGACGTCGTATCGCTCCATTGCCCCCTTACGCCCGCTACGCGCAACCTCATCGGGGCGCGCGAGATGGCGCTCATGCGCCCCGGCGCAGTCCTCATTAATACCTCGCGCGGAGGCATGGTCGACGAGGTAGCCCTCGCGGCGTCACTCGCCTCAGGCCATCTCGGGGGCGCAGGCTTAGATGTCATGGCCACGGAGCCCGCATTCGGTGACAACCTCGGCCCACTCCGCGATATGCCCAACGTCGTCATCCTGCCCCATCTCGGCGGCTCGGTCGATTCCGTCACTGAGGAGGGAGGGAACGACGCCGTCGAGAACGCCGTTAATTATCTCGACGGTAAGGGCGTGCGCAACCGTGTGTGCTAGCGGTAGACCTTGTGGTAGACGTATGTAGGTCAAAGGTCAAGTTTGAGCTGGATGTGTGCATGCAAAACTGTCTATGCGCCTACGCCAACGAGACCGTGGCACCAAGGTCCTGCAGAGTCTTCTGCAGCTTCTCGGCCTCCTCCTTTGGCACGTTCTCCTTGAGAACCTGCGGCACCGACTCGACAAACTTCTTCGCCTGGGCGTTAGTGGCGTATCTCAAAAGCAGGCCAGAGGACAAAAGCGTGCGCAACGGCGTGCACACCGAGTTGTGCTGCTGCCACAGACCACACTCTACCCTTCTCAACGCCGCACTCACCTCCACCAGGTTCATGTTGGGCATGATACCCTTGACCTCGCGAATGATCTTGGCCTTGGCGGCCGCGTCAATCTTCTCAAGCTTGAGGGTAAAGATCGTCTTCTCCTTGGGCTTCTCCTCCTCGGCAGCGGGCGCCGCGGCGTCAGCGGCACCGCCAGCCGCGGCCGCTGGCGCAGCAGCAGCAGCGGGCATCGCGACCTCGATGATGTTCAGGCGTTCCTGCCGTCAGCACGCGAACCAGGGGTTGACGCATAACACCGTCTGCAGGGGGAAGCAAGTCAGAGAGCATGCCTGGAAGAAAAGCCATTTTGCTCTCGACCGCGCTGGCTCTTGCCAGAAGAAGGCTGTAACGCAGATGGCCGCAATGCTGCGTAGGCTGCAGCTCAGAGCGCGGCGGAGCAACCGCAATTGCCCACGCAAAGGACGCCGCTGAAGGCCACCGGTAGCGCATGGAGTCCCGGACATGCAGCCTGGCGTGCAAGGTCCGCTCTGCACTCGACAGCCGTCCCAAGCAGCGCCTAGGCGCCGCCAGAAAAGCAAATGACCCTGCTACACCTCGTTGCCCGCCTCTTGAGCTCCCGAGAAAAACCAATTGCCTCTGCTTCACAAGCACCCCTCCCGAACAACTCCGCTTCACTCACCTTGAGCGCCGTGACAAGCTCGGAGACCTCGAGCAGGGTAAGACCCTCAACAGAGTCGACGATGGACGCGATCTTGGGCGAGACGGGGGTAGGCGCGGCGGCGGCAGCAGCCTCCTCACGAACGAGACGCGAAGACGAGAATGCCCGCACGGGGGTAGGGACGCGGTACGCTGCGCGGCTAGACGAGGCGCGGAGGGCGCGGAGGACGGTCCGGGGGGCCTGCGGGGGTTAGCACAAAGCACGGGAGGCCGGGTTGGGAAGGGGCCAGACGGGCGAGGTCGAAGCGCGCCTGTGGACGCAGCGGGCCAGCAAAGCTGACCGTCTTGCACCGACTCACGCTCATCGTGTCAGAGTGCCGGAGTGGTGTGGTGAGATGGAGGGCAGGCCAGACTTTGTGATCGAAGGGTAGAAAACGTCCTCGGCGCAACAAAGACCAGACTTCGCAGCGAGAACATCCTCCGGCCTCCGAAATCTCGCTGTGGGTCGCGTGTGCCACAGTGAAAAACTCCGTCGCCGTGGCCACGTGGTGTTGGGTTAAGGATTTAAGCCCCCACCTTGACTCGCAAATCTACGCGCAAATACAGCTCGTATAGTGTAGGTGGTTATCACATGTCGTTGTGGTTCTCTGGATCCAGATCCGACATAACCGCTGTTCGACTCAGCGTGCGAGCACTTGCTTTTTGCTCCTTTTCAGCCTTGCAGCTTCATCACTCTGGCGATCAATCCATCACGAAGCCGTCGTCGGCCTGCACACCCCACCCGTTTCCTTCCTCACATAGCTGAACAGATGCATAGCTGGCATAGCCTAGTCGAACACAATCTTCGTGGCCTTTGGAGCGGCGCCGGCGCCCATCTCGCGCTGCTTGCGGAGTCGCGCGGCCTCCCACGATGGGTGGAGCGCCTTGCCCTCGTCCTTGCTCTGGGTCTGGGCACCGGGAGCGGCACGCGAGGGCTTGCCAGATGGGCGGGCATCGGGCTTGGGCGCCTCGGCGTCGGGTTGGGCACCGCTACGCTGACCCCAGCCCTGGTCGCGTTTCTGGCCCTGTGGACCGCGGACCTTCTTCTCGGCCTCCTCGCGCGCCTTGACGACGTGCTTGGCGTTCTTGCCATACTTCTTTTCCCAAATACTGATGTCAGCTGCGTCAAGACGCATGTCAACTCACGCCTGGCGCGCACGCTGTCCGCGACGGTTCTTGCGCACCGCCTTCTTGCTCCCGATTATCCCGTCCTCGTCGTAGTCCATGTCCGGGTCCGAGTCGCCGTCACCGGCCGTGAACCCTGTCGCGAGCGTAGGCAGGAACATGGACGACGAGCCGTCTGCCTTGCCCTTCTTCTCCTTCTTTTTTGGTTCTGGCGCAGGAGCGGCGGCCGCCTTGGCCTTTTTCTTTGGCGGTTCTGGGACAGCGTCCGAGTCGTCCTCCTCGTCTGATGACGCCGGCGCCAGCCTCGCCTCGGCATCAGAATCCCACCCATCGTCCCCGTCATCGTCCCCTCCGACCGAGCCCGACTCCCAGCCAGCTTCGTCCGCCGCCTTGTCCTCAAGCACCGCCTCGTCGTCGCTGTCGAGGCCCTCGACGTGTCCCAATGGCACCTCGCCGTCGTCGTCGCCATCCTCGTCAGAGTCGTCCGAGTCAGCAGCAGTCCGCTTGCCGCCTTTGGCCTTGACCACCGCCTTGCCTTTAGACACGCTCAGGCTAGCTCCAGCCTCCGAGAGCACCCAAGGGACGACGGTCTTGATCGCTACCGCGACCTGTTTGGAGCTGCACAGGCGGTTCTCCACCTTGGTGATGACCTCTGGCGTCGCGGAGGATGACGACGACGCCACCGTGGGGTTCGAAGGAAGGGCGTCGTGGAAGGACTGCGGCAGTTCGGCGTGCTTAAGCGTGTGGTGCTTCTTCAGCTTCTGCCGCAGGTGGTTGGCCGCAAGCGCATGCAGCTGGATCGCCGAGAGCAGGGTGAGCTGGGCCTCAAGTTCGCCGCTTTCGTCCGACTGTTTCGTCCTAGCTGTCAGCTTGCGTTCCTCACACCGGCACACTTTAAAAAGCGAATCTTCTTGATCAGCCTCATTGTCTCGGCCTTCTTGGCCTGCTTGAATACGGGGTGCAGCTTCTTGAGTGCTGGTGGCTGGGGGTTAGCCCTAGTCGTACTCGTGTAGCCATCGTGTCTACTCACAATGCGCTTGACCAGAGTATCAAAGTCAACAGGTATGGGCGTTGAGACTTTGGCCGAATCGCTCTCCTTGACTGCCTCCTCGACAGCAGGAGCCTCGCCCGCGTCGACTGCGTCCTCAGCGGCCTGGGCATTCTGTGCCGCCTGCACAACGTCAGTACCACCCACACACCCCGACGCTCACCAAAATCGCCGCCTTTTTCCTCTCCTCGCGCTCCTTTCCTGTACGCTTGCGCTTCTTGGTTCCTTCGGGCTTGAGCTCGGCCATCCTGCGTGTGCTGTGAATGTGATTGTTGACAACGGCTTGGGCCATGGGCCATATGGATTGTCTCTGAACCACCGCAAGGTTGATCGAAATTTCAGTTTCCCACGGTGCAACGAATGAGGAAGTGGGGCTCCAACCGTGCGCGACAAAGATAACTTGATCGAGACGATTGATCGCGAGTGATGGCTCTGCTCTCCTAAGCTGCTTCTAGGCGTCCTTTGCTGGCTCGCGGGGTGACGTGCATAGTGAGTGGCGGTGATGCTGCTTCGCGTTGCCACTGACGATTGAAAAGCCAAAGCCTTCTCTGATGGCCCGCGGCTGAGGCTGATGGCGAGTTGACCTGATTGCCCCTGATCCATCATGCCTCGAGGATGCAGCGTGTGTGTATCGCACCGTGCTGCGCGTGCTGACGTGCTGAGTCTGCACCACTGTGCACTGTTGGGGGCTGGCCTCGTGCTTGGGGTGAGATGCCCTCGCGCCTTTGCCCGCGTGTGTGTCGAGCACGCCGTATGTGCAACTCAAAGGGCGTGAGAAATTGTCTCTGGCTCTTGATCTTTTGATGCGAGAAGCCTTTCCGTTTGGGCTAATCCCGCAGCAGATACACAAAGATCAGCGGTGCGGTGGGTGTGTGCTTGCGTTTGTCGGGAACCGGGGACGTCGGAGAAGGAGGATGCGAGGAAGGTTTTTGTTCTGTGTGTCTGTGTGTGTGTGTGCATGTGAGGGGGTCTGTGTTGTTTTGAGCCCCTTGCGATGGAAAAAGGTGTGTGCGCCCCTTTTTTGAGGACGACGACTGGTCCCGAAACGCACAGGCGCGCAATTTGTTGACAAGGAAGGTCAAGGTAGGAAGGTCAAGGTCGTTGGGGGAGTGAGAGGGAGGGAAGGTTGGTGTGTCTGGCTATAGCGCTCTAGTCTAGTCTGACACGACGCACAGACATTCCAACACACACCTCAACCGACGACGACACACACACACCTTCTCTGTCGCAACCACTCCACTCTGACGCACCAACTCCACCGCTCACTCGCTCACTCACCTTCCCCTCTAACCTACCTTCCTCGATATTTTTCAAACTGCTCGTCAAACATCATCTCTCCCCGCTACTTCTTCTTCATCACTTCTTCGTCACCCTCGCTCGTCTCCAGATCTTTGCACTCTCTCACGACCATTCTCATCCTCTCCCTCATCACATAGAACTGCACAACTCACACCCCGGCTCCTCACATTACCTCGGCACCGGGGCAAAGACCAGCTCCCTCCCCTAACTCCCCATCGCTAGACAGCCCAAAATTACCATTTGAATGACTGGTTTCAGCGCGCACGATACGCTCCTTCTCCATCCACACCACGCCCCCCTTCCCAACTAACCGTCGTAGTCAACACTCCACTCAAAGTGCCCGACACAATGGCCACACAGTCGGGACCCGATGACGACTGGCTCGACGACGTCGTCCTTCTCCCCCTTCCCCCAGAGATGCAAGATGGGTATGTCCCCAGCACACATGTCGATTTTTCCCAAGAGGACCGTGCGATGGTGGGCTGCCGTTTATTCCGCAAGCCCACCGTGCCTCTAGCAGAAGAGCAAGAAGTCTTGGTGCCGGACGACGAACACGACAGGGATGTGAGTGTGTTCGTCGGTGACAACCCCTGACGCGACAGGAGGCAGCCAGTCCTCCGTTACCTACCACGCCGATGGACGACCACGCAGATGAGGTTATGATTTCCACCGTTGACGAGGAATTTCCTCACGCGCCTGTCCCTACCCCTCTCACACATGTGTGGGCAATGCGAGACGTTAGAGATGCCAGCGTCATTAGTGGTTCAAGCTCAGAACATTCCAGACCTGTCAAGTCTGTTTTGAGCGCGAGCCCCGCCAAGTCGGATTCGAGCCTGAGAGAATTAATCTGCTCTCCGTTCTTCGCGACCTCAACAGCTGTCAAAGTGGCGGAGCAGGACAGTGCGGAATCCCCGACCCGTACCGCGCCATCTGAGCTGGCTGGCATACCGCCATCAACTCCGCCTCGTCCGCAGCTTCGTCCAATGCTCGTCGAGTACGAGGATAGTGAGGCAGGTGACGAGGAAGAGACAACTCATGTGGGTGGCCGCGACGAGGCCTTGACTAATGGTTGCAGTCACCACCCACTCGCGGGAAAAACGGTCTTGAGTTACTGAAAGACTTATACGACACTTCGTCGCCCGTTGCTAGTCCGGCCAAGACACCCCGGCAACTTCCTGAAGTTGTTCCTTCCCCGATGTCAACGGATGACACCGAGTCAGCCGCCGAGCCTACAAGTGAACCCGAGCCCCGCGTCGACCAAACCCCCGACGTTGGCGAATCTGAGGCTTCCTCACCATTGCCTGTGCCTCCCTCACCACCTCCAACGCCATCCACTGTACCAGAAACCGATAGGTCGCTCAACGTACCCTCCACTTCGACACTGCCAAATTCTCAGAACCCTGCGGGCGTCCTCGAGGAGTGTGTCACTAGCCCGCCGACGGAGATGCCCTCTCTCAAAGCGCCATCGCCCACCACGACATGTGACCCTCATGCGCCCGTCCCTAAGTCGACGAGACACGATGCGGAAGACAAGGAAAACGTGGCGGGCCGAAACGACTCTTCGACCGAGGTGCCACCCAGACCCAATCCTGCTCGCGATAGCGCCCTGCAACCTCTCTTAGAATCGACTGGGCCAAATGTTGAGCGCCCGTCCCCGCCGGTCCGCAATACCCTTGGCATTGCGGCTACGCTTCGGATGCTGAGTGACTCATACGCCCAAGACGACCGCGAAGAGGCGGTGACCGCCAACCGAGGTTCTGCATGGGATGTTAGCGATCCGAAGAACCCCAGACCTATGGATCGTACGCCCAGTGTCTCGTCGTCTAGAGGCACGCCCATCCGCTCAGTGCAGGCTCGCACAAGAGTTTCAAGCATGTCCGGCTACTCTGCTGCTCCATCCACGCCAGAAAGGCAGACGGTTCCAAAGCCCGCAGCTGCTGGACCTTCGTCATCTGCCACTGCAAGTCTTCGCGGGCAGAACATGACGACAACGGCGCCCGCGACTACTAGCTCCCGCACATTTAGCAACACAGGCTGGGTCAAAACCGTGGTGGGTTCGTCCAGCACGAGGCCGTCTGAGCCTTCCTTGTCTTTTGGCCAGCCAATAACTCCAAGCGGTGCCACGACGCGGCCTCGCTTGGTTATCCAGTTATTGGCGCGGGCGTCGGCATCTGTGCCGTCGGTATTGGGAGGATCAACTCCGTGCCTCACGCCAAGTATGTCAGCCGCGTGCGCTGTCGTTCCTCGGCCGCCCCCGGACCAGACATCGCCTGCGGAAGCTGCGGACGAGCTTGTCTCCGAGGCAACTGGGGAGGTTGCAGAGAAGACGTCCGCGGAGCCGACGACAGAAACTACTACAGAGCCTACGACAGAGGCTGAAGCAGAGGCAACAACACAGGTTGAAACAGAGTCTATGACAGAGGCCACAGCAGAGCCTAAGACAGAGGCCACAGAGTCGAAATCAGAGGCTACAACAGAGGATACGGCAGAGGCTGCGGTGCCTGCGGGAGACGAGGTCATGGCGGAGGCTGACAAGGAGCTTGTGGTGGAGAGTGAAACGACAGCAGATGCTACAGCGACGGCTGTTGCGCAGGGTGAAGACGTAGTCATGGCTGAGAGCGAGGCCTACGCAACAATAGAAGTGGCGGCAGAAATCGCAACAGGCATCCAGAGTGAGGTCACTGCTGGCGCCGTTCCTCAGGAGGACCAGGCTGCCGTTGGCCATACCGCTGCCGTTGGCCATACCGCGGCCGACTCCACCCCGCCCTCGTCTGTGCCCAGCTCAAGCTCAAAGACCACAGCGCCACGGTAAGCATTCCCCGCACGACATCACGCTCAACGCCCAGAATTGGTCCCAATGAGCTCGATGCGTTGTTGAGTTTACCGTCCAAGTGGGGACCTAGAAGCCCTTGCGCGACTCGCCGCCGCAAACCGACGATTGACCCTGGACAAGTACGTCGGGCACAACTTCGTTGCTTATACTACAGACAACATTACCATTGGGAACCTCGTGCCCGGCTCAAAGCAGTGCCTCTACGCCCTCCTCTGCCAAACGTACCCGGTCTCGCGCAGCCACATCAATTTTGAGCTCGGGAACGGATCAAACAACAGGCCACTCTTCCCCTCCCGCAAAGAGGAGGAAGACAAAGGCTGCCCCTCCTGACAAGTACAACGGCCTGCAAGATGCTGGCAACGGTGTGGTCCCTGTTACGCCCACAGCAGCAACGCGCAGCTCCTTTCAGGTGGGTAATGTTGCCATGGAATGTTCCTCACACTAGAGTGTCGTTTCTGGCGATGTAGGATTGAAACGATCTGAGCGCGTCAAAGGGCGAAACTCCTCGAACGTCAAAGGCCCGACCGAACGAGGGGAGGATCAAAACGAGAGTTTCAGCTCTGCTCCCATCCCCTCTTCTGATGTCCCACTGAGGAGGGACACGGCGTACCACGTTCCGTGGTCCGAGATTGAGGTGAGTCGCGTAAATCTCCACTCTAACTGCTGAGATCGCGATGGTCGTCAGCTTTTTCGAAAAGCGCAAAATCAACAAGGACACTGGCGTGAAATGCTGGGAAAAACTCAAAGCTGAGATCGCCGGGTTTGAGCGGACACAAAAAGCCGTTGAAATGCGGTACGTTTGCCCTCAGAAACATTGCCTGACGTTGCAGTGCTCGTGCCCTGCAGAAGGAGGGAAGGATTCCGTCCTAGCGAGAAACGTGGCCCCCCCTCCCCCCATAAAGTGTGTATTCAATGTGTGTCGTGTGAATGCAGTGTATAAAGTGTATGCATCATGTACATGTTATTGTCAACTCTGCGAGCGCGCACGATCTGTGGTTGTTGGTAGCTGACAGTGCCACTTGTCCAGGTCGAGCGGAAGCAAAGCCACGTGGTTGGATCTGTGTTTCTTGCGGTTCTTGGAAGTTGGGACCAACACATTGTGACGCCCAACAAAGCTACCACCAACATCTCTTGCTCCGTTTGCTTGTTCCCACTTATCCCAACGCTACGCCCATCTTCTTGAGAGACGACGGGGGACTAGGTATTAGTCACCTTGGAGCTCTTTCTTCGGCTGCTCGGCGCCAGCGTCCGTGACACCTCGTAGCGGCCATGTCGTACGGACACACCAGCAACCCCTTCGGGGCGCAAGCCCAGCAGCCGCTGTACCCCGCGCTGCCAGAACACTCGCACGGATTTCCGCACATGCACAACCCCTTTCACCACTCGCCTCGGCATCCGGCTCCAGGACAGCCTGCGGGGGCTCTCGTACCCGGCGGTCAACAACCAGGCGGCATGGCCGTTGCGCCTGCGCCGTTCGGTACTGGGCAGGCTGGCCCAGTAGTACCTGGGCAGCCGTCGTACGGCTCCTCGTACGCCGCGCAACCTTACGGATACTCGCAGTACACTGCGAGTAGGGTGCAGGCTCCGCAGGCGCTCGAGGAGCCCGCAAAGGACGAGGACGCTACGTACGGTCCCCTCGGCCGCGCACGGGGCAAGATCGAGCGCGCGATGGTAGCGGACAACGAGCTGTCCCTCGATCTGGTCGACCGGCTGCAGCAGGGTAAGCTGTTAGGTAGTACTTGTAGCTGACAACAGCGACGCAGGAGTTCTATGTCGCGCCGCCATCGCAGTCGGCTGCGTTCGCCAACGCCAAAGTGACGCGCAACACACCTCTCCCCGACGCACTGCACCAGGAGCTCACCTGTAAGTGGGCGGAGGAAAGCCTTGCTGACGAACAGACAAGCACCAGGAGGCGCGGATGGGCCTGTTTGAGGACATTGAGCGCGCATGGTTCACGGTCGACAACAGACTGTTTCTGTGGGACTACAACGACGGGCGCGACTTTAGCCGCTACGACCAGCAGGCAGACACGATCCAGGCGGTGGGCGTTGTGCGTGCGCGCAAGGACGTGTTTGTGGACGACATTACGCACCTGCTTGTCATCTGCACGTCGTCGAAAATCTCCTTACTTGGCTTGTCGCGCTCGAGCAAGGGCGAGCTGTCGCTGTATGCGACCAACATGGCCGTCGACACGCCTACGACCATGCTTTCTGTGCGTGGGACAGACTCGGGACGCATTTTCCTCCTCGGCGTTAACAAGGACCTGTACGAGCTCGAGTACTCCACCAGCAGCGGCTGGCTCAGCAGCGGGTCCAAGATCTGGGTTACCAACAGGTCTAGCGGGTACCTCAGCACGTGGGTGCCGAGTGTGCTGCAGGGCGCGAACCGCGATGGCGTGGAGAGCTTTGTCGTCGACGCACAGCAGGAGCGGCTGTTCGCTCTCCACTCCAAGGGCCACGTCGAGTGGATCGACGTCTCTGGCCACCGGTTCGAGGTGCGCTCGCGCTACAACAACCTCCGCAACGACCTGATCCGTTTCCACCTGACCGGCCGTGCTGGCCCGCAGCCCGAGATTGTGGCGATCGCGCCCGTCGCCAAGACGGAGAGTCGCAAGGCCGCTATCGTCGCCATCGCCTCGAGCGGCGCGCGCGTCTACCTCGGTATCGGCATGCGGCACTACTATGGCCCCTCTGGTCTGCACGTCGTTGCGACGCGTCCACCTCCGCCAGACGTGCCAAAAGTCATCCCGCAGTCGTTCTACTCGTCGGGCACCCTCATCGCCGTGCAGTCCGAGAACACGCCTACGCCGTCTGCCAAGCTCACGATCGTCACGCCCGCCGTCGGCCGCCAGTCGGCGATGCGCGAAAACTTTGACAACTACCAGACGCCCGCGCTGCAGGAATGGTGGTCCAATGTACCCATCCCTTCGCAGGTATGGACCATTGCCGAGGTGACGACCACGAACCCTGCGCGTTCTCCTCCCGGCCTGTGCCTCGATGACGGCCTGGCGCTTACGGAGTTTGCGCGTGAGGCCGTCGTCCCCGCGCGCCAGTTTCTGGTGCTTACCACCACCGGTCTGTTCTGGGTCACCCAGCCCCGTCCCATCGACATGCTCGAGGGCGACCTCGAGGTCGAGAAGGACCAGGCGGTCGTTGTCGCGGGCCAGGCGTTTGGCCGCGTCCAGCTCGCGGGCATGGCAGTGCTTATGGGTGCCGCGGGCCAGAAGCGCCAGGTCTCTGACCTTGTTTCTGCCAGCATCAACATTCTCCTCTCTGCCGAACCCCCAGTCGTGCAAACGTCCACGACCGGCTCGCGCTCCATCATCTACTCCCCCCGCCACGACGGCCTCGCGGCCACGCTCGCGCGCTACCTTCGGCCGATCTGGAAAGCCAAGGTCATGGCCGCTGCTCCGCCCCCAGTCAAGTACAAGCTCGGCGTTAGCGACAAGGAGCTGCTCTCTGTGCAGGGTCGTTTGGCCGAGCTGCTGGGATTCCTCGACGACCACCCATTCCCGCGCCACCAGGCCGAGGGCGACGCCAAGGTCGCGTGGGACCAGGAGGAGATGTCCACGCACGGACTGCACCTGCTGCTGAAGCAGGCGATCGAGGCGATCTCCTTCGTCCTGCTGCTTGCCGACTACAAGCTGCCGGACGTGATTGCAAAGTGCCCGCAGGCGACGCAGACGACGCTGGGCAGCCTGACATTTGAAGGTCTGCTCACTAGCCAGGGCGGGCGCGACGTGGCGCGTACCCTCGTCACGGCGCTTATCGAGCTGCAGATCAACCAGGAGCTGGGTATCGACAACCTGAGCGCGATCCTGCAGCAGCGCTGCGGCACGTTTGTGCAGCCTGGCGATGTGGTGCTGTACAAGGCCGAGGAGAGCCTGCGGCGCGCAGAGAGCACGCGCGATGTGGCCGAGCGCGCCGAGAACATTGCCGAGTCGCTTCGCCTGTTCAACCGCGCGGCGTCGAGCGCGGCCCGAAGCGTGTTTGCTCGCCTCCCAGACGTCACGAAGCGGTACGGCGGCCTCAACGACGTGCGGGGCACGATCGAGCTGCCACTCCGCGTCGCGACCGACATTGACCCAGATGACAAGGCCGGCGACTACGTCCGCGACGGGCGGAACCCCGGCGACCCCCGTTTTGGGTTCTTGGAAGAGCGCCACGAGTGCTACAGCTTGGTCGTCGGCGCGCTGGGCAAGTACGACGACGCTTTGGACAAGGCCACCGCGGCGGGTAATCGTGAGTGCGAGTTTTGGAGTGTCACTGACGGCAGCGACCAGCGCCATGCGCGTGCGCGACGAGGCGTACGCCCTCGCCATCAACTCGGACGACGAGCTGTTCCACTTTTACCTGTACGACTGGATCTCGAGCCTTGGGCGCTCCGACCAGCTCCTCGACGTAAGCCGTGGCCACAACGCTCGCTGACAATAGTTTGAAACGCCGTTTATTGAGCACTACCTCCAGGTCACGACTTCCAACGTGCCTGGCCGCCGTGACCTGCTGTGGAAGTTTTACGCACGGCGCGAGGAGTACCTCCCCGCGGCCAAGGCGCTTGAGGACCTGGCGACGCGGCCGGCCGAGATGACGCTGCAGGAGCGGGTATACTACCTCGCGCAAGCGTTGACGAACGCCAAGTCGGCGGCGAGCCTCGGCGCGGAGGATGTGGAGTTTACTACTGGACTACAAGAACGCCTGGATGTGGCGCAGGTACAGCTCGAGGTGGTCGGTGCGGTCGAGAGCCACCCGGACATGAGCCCGTACGAAAAGGTCGAGCCGCTGCAGAAACTCAACGCCGAGCTGTTAACCCTCGACGACCTGTATCAGCACTTTGCGCGTCCGCTGCGTCTGTTCGAGTCCATCCTGCTTATTCTCAAGACGTCGGATACGCGCGTCGAGGACGTGTGCGCGGCGGTATGGAGCGAGCTCCTGCGCCGCGCAGCAGACACGGTGCCACTCGAAGCGGGCGAGGGCGAGCTCATCACCGACCTGTGCCGCAAGTTTTACCCGTCCGAGGGTGCGCCGGCGGACATTGTGCTTCCGATAGTGTACAATTTCGCTGCGGGCCATCCGGGGTGTGAAGCGGGTTGGGCGACGCGGGCGCTGTTGGCTGGTGGCGTGCCCCTTCGGGACGTATGGGACGTGATTCTTGCGCTGCACGACGAGGCGACGGACGCGCGCGAGTTTTACGCCGAGGAAGCCGCTGCAGCGATCGCACGCTGGCTCGACCTGCCCCCGCGCACGCGCGACGTCGACTCGCTGCCCCCCGCCGAAGTCGAGCAGTTCGCATCAAAGTACCTCCTTCGCGCAAAGGGCAAGGACCTTGACGCGCGTCGCGCGGAGACTCGCAAGACGATGCAGCAGGCAAAGACCGCAGCGGGGAGGTACTAGATTACAGTATAAGTAGAGTTGGTTGCATAGCGGCTATGGAATGGTAATGGCGCGGTGACGGGCCGTCTCTGTGTTTGGCAGCGGGACCTCGCTCTCGCCTAGGAGGTCGGCGGGCTAACTCTGACTCTGGTCTGAGAGAAGTCGATACATGGCCCGAGGTAACGACGCAGGGGTCGTGCGGCGACCAGTGCTCGCCTGCTTTAACCGCCGTTAAGATTAGGTTGCGGTATATCCCTCTTAATGCGCGTCTCACCACCCCCCGACCCAGTACCCAATTACGGCCATGACAGCGCCGCACACGGCGTTGACAGCAGAGTTGGACAGGACGTCTATGCCAGGGCCGATTGCGACTACGCCGGGCGCGGTATGGCGCGCCGCCGCCGAGTGATCAGTGAGGACGCGCCCGTCGGCGGTAGAGTAGAGGGTTTGTTGAAGGGTAGCTCCTAGGAGGGAATCGAGGAGTGATCCAGCGAGGCCAGCGACGGTTCCGAACGCGACGAGGCCGAGGGGACCGGCGGCCCCGGCGTCTGCAGTCCAGCGCGCAGTGGAAGCCACGGCCGTCCACGCGGATGAAAGCATGCCTGGAGACGCTGTGGCGGCGGCGAACCCCCGCGCGGCGCCTGCCGCGGGAGACTCAACGCATACCCCCAAGGCAACGGTAAGACCCATCAGTGCACCGCCCCCGACGCTCGCCCACAGCCCCAGCGGGGATACGCCCCCGTTCGTGCCTGCCGGAACGCGCTCGCCAGTGAGTACATGCACGGGCTGCGACGTCGACAGGATGCCCAGTTCCGACGCAAACGTGTCTGCCATACATGCCGCGTAGTGTCTGCGTGAGCTGGACATTCACAGAGGACTCACCCCAACAACGCGAAGATCAGGCGCCGGGCTGTCGGCTCGCCCAGTAGTGAGGCCGGCGGCGCATCCTCAAAGGTCCACCGGTACGCTAGCGCCGCTACCACGCCAGGGAGCGAGTTGGAAAGTACCTGGATCCAGTCACGGTTGCCCCCTGGCTTGCTGGGGTCGGGACCGTCCTCGAGCGTCGCCTTGACGGCCGCTTTCACCTTGGGTTAGCAGGGGGACGGTTCAACGTGGAGTTAGTCGTCAGTGTGAACCTCTTGCTCTCTAGCCCTTCCTTCTCCCCCGCCCGTGCTGCGACAACTGCCTCCTGCGCCACCCACCTTGGTCGCTCGCGATCCCGCGAGGTAGAACACAATCATGGTGACGCCAAAGAGCTTGATGGGGTTAGCGAGGTGCGCGTAGCCCGCGGCCCACGCCGCGATCGCGCCCGAAGCGCACAGCGAGCCCTTGCGGTAGCCGTGGCCTGCTAGGCCGGTCGCTACAAGGGCAGCGCCGGGGTAGAGGTTGTGTGGGGTCATAGCGCTTGTGCGAAGCGCAAGTGCGTAGCACGAGCAACTAGCACGAGCGCGAGTAACTCATCCACACGGGTCATGACTGGCTCGGTCGCGCGTAAGCCACAACAAAGACGACCTGGGACTCCACAATACTGTGTCAATGACGTGGCGTAAAAGTCGCTGTATCACGCTCTCGTGCAGCATAAATTGTGTTTTGGGCGAGTTTGGAGGTCTCCATCCTTCCATCGGTGAGTAACGGGCATAGACGGGGCATCGACGGGGTCAAGGCCGTAGAAACGGCCTTGAGCGTCGTCGTCGTCGTCACCGCGGCCCTGGGTGCTGCACACCTCGTGTCGTCGTCGACGTGCGCTGACACCAGTTTTTACAAGTGATGACAACCCGCTGGCCGCAGGTATTCGACTGCGCCGCTCGACGGCGCAGGCAGACAGCAACCGCCCGGCGGCCACCTCCTTGTTACACTAGGGGCGGCTATTAGGTCTGAGCCACGATGGGGAGCGTCGTGTGCGCGAGCGCGAGCGTGGGCGTGAGCGAGCGCGCGACACACGGCGTTTTGTAGTGACGAAATTGTGTTGTGCACGGCGTGACTTTTGTATTTCTTGTAGCTCGCATGCGACTTTACCATATTCTCTGCTCTTGAGCTCCGCGGGACGGACATGTGGCGCACTCTCTCTTTATGCAAGCTGACGAGCGCTTCGTGCATGCTACGTGCGCGTGTGGGCGTGTCGTCTTTACAGCTATCTCGAATGGGCGTCCGAAAGAGGCAGGGGTGTGTGCCTAACCTTTTGACCAATAGGCCCGCACAAACACGCACGCCTAACATTCACCCCGAAAACGGCCGGACTCTTTCCTTTCACCAGTAACAAGCCGCCCCATCTCGGCGCTCTCTTGACCACCACCACACCACTCTCCGTTCCCTCACCTCCCCTCCTCCCCATCCCCCCTCCGACACGCAAAAATGTCCCTCCTCCGCGTCACTGTGCGTATCGCGGCGGGGCGCGCGCGCGCGCGGCGGCGGCGTAAGCGGGCGACGGCGCGGCATCGATAGTTTACGGCTGGTCGATGCGCCGCTGGCGAAAACGGGATTGATTGGGCGCTCGGGGAGGCTTTTCCGGCTTCGGCGGCTCGGACCTTCCAACCGCCGAGCCGCCTGCGCCGTGCCAGCTCCCCCGCCCTCGGCGCTGGCGTCGTGCCGTCGCCCCCTTCCGCTGTGACGCCATGTCCCTCCGCCCGCCGCTCGCGCTCGCGCTCGCTAGCTCGATCTCAGCTAACCCCCAGGCCCAGCGCACCCCCGCCTTCGCGCGTTCCTTCTCCGCCTCGGTCGCTCGCAAGGGTGCGTCTCTGCCGCTGACGACGAGCTAACCTCAGACCTCATCAAGGACCTGTACATCAAGGAGCTGAAGGCGTACAAGGCGCCCGCCAAGGTAGCTACAACCCAGCAGCTGATGCGCTAACGTTCTAGGCTGCCGACGCGCACGCTCAGCACGTCCGCGCGTTCGCCAAGCCCTCCGCGCCCAAGGCGCCCGAGCTCCCCTCCGACCTCGCCGGCGAGATGTCCAAGTTTGACTCGACCGAGCCCACCCTCGGTAACGCTGCTACGCCGGCCAAGCCGTCCCAGGGCCAGACCGCCGGCGGCGCAAAGGAGTTCCTCGAGGCCCTCGAGTCCGACCTCCCCAAGAAGGACGCCCACTAGACGCTGCCCGCGCGCCGCGACGCGCCGCAGGCGCACGCACCGTGGTATAAAAATGCATCCAGTGAAAATGTAGCACGAGTCTATTGAAGAGAATCCCCTCGTATCTGATAACCTGTGCCCACTACTCCTTGCCCTTGGCCTGCTCCTTGGCTTTGCGTTCCTTTGCCTTGCCACGTGCGTCGTCAATCACGCCCGCTGCGGTCAGTATGGAGCTTGCGAGCTGGCCCACCTCGAATACTGCTCTTGTTGAGGGCCTCGAACAGGCCGAGAACGAGCGGGAGCATGTTGTGCCGACGCAGGGCGTTCTCGGCCTTTCCGCGCGCAAGCTTGTTACGTTCCTGCTCGAGCTGCTCGGCGATCTGGAACCGCTCGCCCTCGTTTGAGGCCGCAGCGAGCTGTCGCTCGAGGCGGGGGATAGCCGCGGACCGGACGGCAAGAAGGTTGAACATGACCTGGGGTTAGTGTGAGCCTGGGGGGACGACGTACGGATCCAGGGGGGTAAGTCGCGATACGTTGCTGGATCGTCTCGCGGGCTGCGTCGAGCCAGTCGTCGTCGTCCACGGCCGCGTGCATGACCGGTGCGGCGCGCAGACCGTCAAGCTCGTACAGCACGCCGTTGACGGGGAGGTACGTCACAAAGTGGTACGCGTCCTCCTTTTCGCGCTCGGGCATCATGCTGTTATCGATTGAGAATGGCGACGACTTGGAGAACGAGTTGTGGACTTCGCGGATCGTGTCGGACGAGGCCACGACGTGGCCAAGGCTGCTATCAGTACATTGATTGGGCCAAGCGCCTACTCCTGGCTCGACATGCCTGCGCCAAACTCGCGCAGGTTCTTCAGCTCGCTCCCGATCCCGATAGCCTCGCCGGCGTGCTCAGAGTCGGAACTGGGAATGTTCATCACCGCGTTCAGCGCCGCGATCGTCCCGCACGAGTTGTTGATCACCTGGGGTTAGCGCGCGCGCCAGTGCGCGCTGGCTCGGCAACCGCTCCCGCGCGCCCGCGCCACCCACCTGATTGGCAAACCACACGCCGGCCTCCTGCGGCTCCACCTCGACGCCCGCGGATCCCTCGCCGCCGCCTTGTCCCACCCACTTGAACAGGAAGATGAGGGCGTGGATCGGGCGGAGTGGGGCGAGCTCGGCTTCGTCGAGCGAGTAGAGGTCGTCCTGGGGTTAGCGTTGGGGGCGCCGCGCCGCGCGTCAGCGCGGTGTGAGCGTGAGCGCGAGCCCGTGAGCGCAGTGCAGCAAAGGTGACAGCGGACAAGCCCAGAGAGCGACACATCGCAACGGCAGTGCGAGCCGTTGTCGTATCGTCGTCAACGGTGCTGGCGAAGCAGTATACCAGCCACTGTCCTCGCGCGCCGCCTCGCTGCGCGCCTCGCTGCGCTCGCCGGCTGCGCTCAGCGGCGTCACTCACAACCTGCAACCCCTTTACTCCGAGCTGACGCAACAGCTCGCTGAACACCTGCGGGTCCGACTCGGTGAGGGACCATCCTGACGGGTCCTCCATGGTGTGTGCGTAAGGTTGGGTGGGGATGGGTGATGGTGAGATGTGCGGATCGAAAATCGGATCGTCAACAACAATGACGCAAGTGTCGTGCCAAGGGGCGGGCGTGAGGCACCCTACTGACCGCACGGACGCGCAAAGATACAATCACCATGCATATGCGAGATTATACAAACATTGTGCGGCCTGCTACACTGACGCACGGTACGAGCGGGGGAACGGGGAGAGGTCGACATAGAGCAGCCATGCCTCGGGGCGAAGGGCAGGCAGCAGCTGCAGCAGCCTGCCTGCCGGCCAGTTTGGGCGAGGGACAACAACAGCCTGTTTGGGGGGCAGGCTGCTTAACCAAACCACGCCCTAATATCCTCCAGCTCGCGGTGCCACTCTTCCCACTGCGCGACCTTATTCTGGATCTCGCTCTCGGACATGAGCGGCCCAGGCGACCCGTCGCCGGCCCGCACGCGCTCCGCAGCCTGGTACTGCGCCGCGAGGGCGGCACTGAGCTTCTCGTAGCGGGGGTACAGCTCGTCGTAGCGATCACGTAAGGCGCGAGCGTCGGGTTGCTGCCCGCCACCGCGGGGCGTCTTGATCTCTGGTGTGGGCGTCGGCGCGTGCCCGTTCGCCCGCTCCTTCTTCTTGTCCAAGTCCAGAGGAGTGGGTACGCGCCGCTTAAAGCTCGGCAGCGATCGCTGCGTAGGCGACATGTCGTCCTTGTCTTTCTCCCGCGCCTTGGCCCCGTCCACCCGCCGCCGTTTCGGCCTGTCCCCGTCGTCCTCTGACGAAGTGTAAGCTGGCGACGGACGCCGTTTCGACGACGCCGACGCAGACCCGTTCGCGTCCTTGCCGTTCGCAGACGTGCTTTTCACTGTTCGCGCCCGCCCGCGATCGCGCTCTACCACCTCGCCCTCCTCGCTGTCGTCCGAGCTCGTGTAGTCGCGCGTGCTCGCGCGCCGCTTCTGCGCTAATGGCCGCTCGCTCTTGGATATGGGTGGGGACGTCTTGGCCGAAGCGGACGCCTTTTTCGCCTTGGTGCTCGCTTTGGGCGATGTTGTCGATGTTGCCTCCTTTGCGGGCTTGTCTTTTGGCCGCGCCTTGGGCGGCGACGCCGCCTTGGGAGACGTCTCCTTGTCCTCTGGCGATGCCGGTCCCAGGCGCGGGCTGGCGGTGCGGTCGACACCCTTGACGTTCGGCAAGCTCGATGCACGCTTGGCGTGCTCGGCCTTCATCTTGGCTATCTGTTTCCCGATCTTCGTCTTTGGCGCGGCCTTTTCCTTGCTCTTGGAGGATGCGGCGGGTGCGGGCGACTCGGCACGACTCGGGGGTAAGGACGGGGACGGTTTTGGCGGGGACACAGTCACGGCGGGCGGTTTTGGCGGCGAGGCGACCTTTGGGGGCAGTTTAAGTTCTGGTGGTGACCGCTCACGCGGAGCCGTCGCGAGCGCGTCCTTCTCCTTCTGGTCAAGCTCGGCGCGTTCCTCGGCGTCGGGCGGCAACCCAATCTCGTCAAACGCCTTGCGCGCCAACGCAACAACAGTGACGACCTCGTCATACGTGTACTTCCAGCCGGCAATCTTGATCTTGGCGTACTGGTGCGGGCGGAGGGTATACATCTCGTCAGCGCCGCGGCGGCCAATCTGGCGTCAGCACTACTCCAGTCGTGTGTAACCCACGACGTTGGCAGCACGCGACACGTCCTCCTTCGGACCGCCTGTGCCCTCTACCAACTGGTCGATTGTGGCTGGCCCCAAGGCGAGTAGCTGCACCACACCCGTTTTGAGCGGTACGCGCTCTGTGGAAGAGTATGCTGTAGCCGGCCCGCTCTGGGTACGGCTCATGGGCGTCGCAACGTGGCTTGGCATGGGGGACGCGCGGAAATGGCTCTCGTCAATAGGTCGGGGCGCGTACGACGGCGTCGCTGTCGCTTTGCCCGTCACGCGCTCAGCGCGCTGCGCACGCTCACGTTCCAGCATGGCGCTCTGCTGCCGGACTTTCTCCGCTGCGCGGGACACAGCGCCGCGCGTAAATGGCACAGACAACCGCCCAGCCACTGTCCCCTCCGGTGCCAGCTGACCAGACGAGTACGAGTACACCTCGTGTAGCTGGCCTGTGTTGTGCGCGTCCAGCGGTAATGGGTCTTCCCCTGGCAAATTGAGCGTCTGCCGTCAGCGACTACTACGAACGCGACTCACAATCCCCCCGTCCACGGTGAGGGATACATCTGCGCCCCCGTCCGCCGCGGCCGCGAGCTTGGTCCATGTGTCCTCGGGGAAGCGCACCAGGTATGCTGGGGGTAACGCCTCTGGCCCCGCTGGCGCCAGCGGGACCGTCCCTGCTGGGATGGGCATGCCGGCGTGCTGCGTGCGTGTGAGAGAGCGGAGGGGGGTGATGCACCGGCGGCTCGTGGGAGTGCGAGTGTGGTAGTGCGGCTAGGCGACGTATGGGTTGTGAGGAATGGTGGGTGGGTGGAAAGTGGTAGAGATAGAGGGGGGCGATGCGCGGTGGTCAAATGGTGGCCGCCGCTGCCGCCACTAGCGCATCGAGATGTTTGTGATGGGAGAGCGGCGATTCGGACAATGTAGCGGAACGGCGTGTGTGTTGTCTTGTCTGGGAGCGTGTGTGTGGGGTGGGTGATGGGTTCGCACTGGGAACAAGACCCACAGCCGCGTGGTCGGTGATCGATCGGACCGTCGACCGGTCAACCGCGCTAGCCAGGGATATCGCTCCAGCGCGCGTGACGTGCAGCGCGGGATGTGGGATTCGGCGTAGGTCTCGGCGCGCACGCAGAAGTAAGTAGCAATGACCGGGTCGCCGGGTGTGGACGTGCGTTGTGTGTTGTGTAGGTGTTAGGTGTAGAGATAGGCTAGGGCAGAGGGAATGCCGTGTCGGTATGGCCGCTGTGCGCGTGTGCCGAGAATCGGCCGAGTCGGCGTAGACCGCGGGCAGTGGCGTCAAGGATACGAGGGGCGCCGCTGTCGGTTATGTTCCGCTGCGCCGCGATCGCCGAGATGGATGGACACGGAACGAGTGGGGCCAAGGAAATGGCAAAAGTCACAAGTAGGAACACAAGAACAACGGAGGGTGCGTCACTGATAATGCCTGTCAAGAGCGGTGTGTGAGCGGGTCGGGCCAAGGCACGAAGCATTTGCCAGGGCAACTGCCGCGCATCTGCACTGCAACGCCGGCTCAAACGCTACGAAACACTCATAGTACATGCACACGAGTCTATCTCACATCGCCGCGCACCACGCGTGCTCCCTCTGGGTGCGCGCGCGTACGGTGCGCAGGGCACATTAATATGCGACCTGTCGACACAGCGGTTATTGCTGGACTGGTCTGTCAGTGGCCGTGCACGGTTTCACCGCGCCCTGGGGCTCTGGAAGCCTGTCGCACGCGAGCGCACAGGGCGCCGCGGTTCAGGCCAGCCAGACCAGGCGGGGCAAGGCGAAGCTACTCACTGGGCTTGATCTTGAAGTGCAGCGTGATCAGCGACAAGATGAAGCACTGCGGTTAGCTAGGGCTCCGAGAAAAGCGAGCTCACCCGGAGGTCCTGCACGAGGTAGTAGAACACGCGCAATCCTTCGGCGTCGGCGCTGTCGTTCACGTCCGCGAGCGAGCCGATCTTGGCCGTCTGGGGCGTTAGCATGCAAGTGCAATTTACGCCTGTATGCTGCGAGCGAGCGGTGCACTACAGTAAAGCCCAGCCGCAGTCGCGCAATGCGCGACCATGCAAACCAGCCAGCGCGCCAGCACGATTCTTCCAGCTGCTGCAATCTTTTTGACAGCTGGTAGTGCTGCGCACTTGCCGTTGCGCACCACGCATCCGCCACGACAAGCGACCGGGCGGCGTATCACCACCCGTCACGGCGGCCCTCCTGCGCTGCCGCGCACACCACTCACCTCGAAAGAGATATGCTCCTTGTCTATCCGGACCTCGAGCTCCTGCCGCCCAACAACGTTCTTCTTGGGCCACTGCGCGTCGTCTTCTCTGCCTGTCAGCTGGCGTTACTCAAAGAAGAAGCTCACTTGGTGATCTCGCTGTCGCGCACAATCCGCTTCAGCTCCTCGGCGACGGCGGGGCCGACGTAGACTGCCGTCAGTGTCATCGTCGGCGAAGAGGTAAGGGGTGGGGAGGCGTGAGGACACTGGCACTGCTCTGCGCCGGCACCCTCGCTGCGCGGGCGCGCCGGGCGCGCGGGGTACTCACCTTCCTTCCTGATCAACGAGTCGTTACGGTAATTCGAGTTGTTGGCATAACGCAAACGGCCTGGCGTCAGCTACAGTCGGCAAGCTCAGCTCACCCTGACCGTACTCGAACTCGAGAAACTCGTGCCCATGCATGCCCTGGTGCCCAGTGCTATCGTCAGCGGTGTCCAAGCCGGTTAGAGGATGAGGTGGCACGCACTAGTACCGGAGGTAGAATGGGTCGTTTTCGAGCTCGGCCGCTGTGTTGGACATTGTGCCTGCGTTGGGAGGAAGCTTTGAGTCCGAGGAAAAGTGAGTGAGCCGAAGCTTGCTTGTCGATGAGCAGTAGTCGTCTCGTCGATGTTATCGACGCCGTCGCCGCCGCCGACTTCTTTGTCAACACTGGTGGAGGCCCAGTGGCGACGCGGGGATATTCGGGAGTTTATCTCGTGGCACCCGGCGGACTCATTAGCGGCACGCGTCGCGACGCGTCTGATTTTCCACCAGGCAGAACCCAAACCTCTCTCCACCACCACCATACTCTGCACCACAACCATGACCGTGACCGGCAGCTCCTCCAAGCCCATCAACAACAAGGACGGCAAGGCCGCGACGGCCAAGCTTCCGGCCGCGGCAGTGATCTCGCCTCGTTCTGCGGCGCGTTTCCACCCCGCTGCCATCTGCGCTTGCTCGCACTCGGCCAAGCCCGCGTCCGCGCCGATGCGCGTCAAGCGACTCGCGCCCGAAGCTACCGTGCCCACGCGCGGCTCGGCCCACGCAGCCGGTTTTGACCTGTACGCTTCGCGTCCCGCTACCATCCCCGCGCGCGGCAAGGCCATGGTCGACACGGACATTGCTATCGCTCTTCCGGAGGGGACGTATGGGCGTGTTGCGCCGCGTTCTGGTCTGGGTGAGTACCGGCTGCGGGTGACGGCGCATCGCGACGGCGCATCGCGACGGCGCATCGCGACGGCGCCGTCCCGATTTTCAGCACTACCTACCCCCACGTTCCCGCTGACAGCAGCGGCCAAGCACTCGATCGACGTCGGCGCGGGCGTCATCGACGTCGACTACCGTGGCCCACTCAAGGTCATCCTCTTCAACCTCTCCGACGTTGATTTCAGCGGTACGTACCCCCGTACGGGGGCAAGCTGACGCTAGTGTCCCCCGGCGACCGTATTGCGCAGCTCATCCTCGAGGAGGTGCGCATGGCGCCCGCGCTCGAGGTCGACGACCTCGACGAGACTGTGCGTGGTGAGGGCGGCTTTGGCTCCACTGGCGGATTCGGTGTCGTCGTCCCAGCCACCGAGGCCGCGCCGGCTGCGTAATCGCTCTTTGGCTCCAGTTGAGATACCTGTCGTGTATGTATGTTTGTTTGCTGGTGAAATGGGCAGTGCGTGGTGCCGCGCTGCTGCTTTCGGTGAATCGCCAAGTAGTGGGCATACGGCAAGACGCCCATCGAGACTATAAGGCTACCGCTCTGCTCTCGGTGCGGAAGATAGAAGATGTGGTCTGAGCTGCTGGCGGTGCAGTGGGCGTTTGACCACACTGCTCAGCTCAACGGTGAGCGCTTTCCTAGAGGACGGCTTGCCGCTGACCAGAGCTTCTTTCCGCGACCAATGTGTCTCGAGGACGCCGCGCGCACGCATTATGACATGACAAGTAACTATAACAATACGTCGTAGATATGCACCTAACCGGTCTTTTCTGGATCCGTAGCACCGGCGACTGGGCCGCCGTCTTCGCCCTCCTTTTTGTGCTTGTGGTGGAAAATGCCCTTTGCCTTGTCCTCTGCATGGTGCAGACCGGCCTTGGCCGTTTCGGTGGGGTTGGTCATGCCGTCGATGAGCTTCTCCTTCTTTGAGCGGACCGGGCGGCCCTCCTCGATGGCCTCTGCGTCCGACGACGAAATGGAGGACATGGAGCTGTTGGCCTGGCGGTACAGCATGCCCTTCTTGCTCTTGGCCTGGCGACGGGCGTTGGCACGGCGCTTCTTCAGGTCCTGGTCCACGTCGTCGTCACATGACAGCGCAAGGACATGCAGCCCACCAAACTGCTCGTACAGGAACTGCTGCAGGTACGGCAGCAGGCTCTTGTCTGGGCGGTACGTGCCCGAATCGTTGTCAATCACCAGCTCGTACTCGGACGGCTCGACCGTGCCCTTGCGCGGGTTCGGGCCGCTTATCACGTCCGTCTGCGGCGGCACGTCGTACTGGGCCTCGATCGCCCGCATCGATCGAGACAAGAGCGTCTTCTTCTTGCCCTTACCCGAGTCGTCCGGGCCTTTCTTCTTGGACCGGTCAATGCGGATACCTGCGACTTCGGGCTGGGCAGTGCCGTTCGTCTGCGTGGCGCCATTGCCGTTTCCGTTGGCGTCGGCGTCCTGCGCCATTGCAGCCTTTTCATTAATCGCGCCCTCCTCGCCGCGCGTCTGCATCGCAGCAGCGTCCTTGGGCTTGACCGCCTTCTCCGCCAGTACACCCTGGCCCTTGCCCTGCTTTTCGAGCGCCTCGTCCTCGAGCTCGACATCGAGGCTGTTACGCTCGTGCGTGCGCCCGACCTTCTCGCCGTCGCGGTCGGGCCTGTACTTGCGCACAAAGAATTCGCCACTAAACGCAATGTAAACCTGGCATGGTCAGCGGGGAACACACCACCACTCACGTTGACGTCCGAGTGCATGGTGTGCTTGGACAACATGTCGATACTGAATTCCGAGCCGGTCTCGGTGAAACGCAGCAGGCCGTCGAGCGTGATGATGTAGGTGAAGATACGGTGTCCGGTTCCCCACGCCGCCATCTCGAGGAACCGCTGACCCATCTCCTTGCCGGGTCCCGGAAGACGCCCATACTCGGTTTCGGCGTCGAAATGGTATACCTGTTCGTGCTGTCTGTGCAGCAGTTTGTGCAGAATACGGCCTCGCGGGCCCTTGCGTTTGAACATGGGCGACACGAAGCCCTTGAACGCGACGTAGCGGTGATACAGCTCGTTGGGAATCGGCCCGCGCAGCTGAATCTGGTTGGCCTGGAAACTGGGGTCAGCATGGGTCATCGCCGGGTTACCCACTTTGACTCCTCCTCGCCACCGTCCTCGCCAGGCGCAGTGGTACCAACCATGGCGCCGAGAATGGGCGAGTAGTGGGTCCACCAATAGTTGTTGACAGTGTACGCCTTGCCGTCGTTAACCTGAGTCTCGCCGAGGACCTGAATCGAGATATCGATAGTGGGGTCGAGCCGCGCCTCGGCGCTAATGGGTTTCATGCAATTTCGCACGCCCCATGCGCGCCAGTTGGCGCCGCGCGACGTGAGCTTGTATGTGCTGTCGGTGGAAAATCCGTCGCTTAGCTCGCCGGTATAGATATGGACGCGGCCAAGCAGGTCGTCATGCGTACCGTTATCCTCGTCGTACACGCGTACTTTGAACTCGACGCCGTGCGCCGGTAATCCGGCCACGACCCACTCGGCGTCCCACCGGGGCGCGAGCGACCGGCGCGCAGTCGCGCTCCGGAAGCGCAAGTGCGGGTCCTCCTTGTGCCGCGTCTGCAGGCCCGTGTTGCACTGCGCCAGCACGAATGGGTCCGAGCCCCGCGTACCGAAATCCGCTATGGGCAGGTTGTCCGCACGCTTGAAGACTACTCGGACAGTGTACGTCTTGCCTGGCGTCGGGTGCAGTGGCGTGTGATCGACGCCGCCGGACGGCTTCTTCTTGTCGCCTCCCATGGTGACGGCGCGGGCACGGTGGGAAGCAGAGATGATAAGAGCAGGAGACTAGTGGCGACGGCAGACGTCGTCCTGTAAGAGTCTAGAGGCGTTCTGGACAATTGACATAAGGTAAAACACAACAGCCATGACAAGCACAGCTTGTCCTAAAGTGCTCGAGTCCCAACGGGTCGTGCAGAGCGCTCTTTCACTCTCTCTCTCGCTCGCCCTCTCGGATGCAGTCACCGGGCCCCGGCTATTTTTACATTTACACGGCGCTGTGCAGCCTGGAGATTGTTTGGCCCAGCTTCGTCCATCCCACGGATCTGCGCCTCTCCGCTCTCTCCGTGTCGAGTTCTGGATGATCTCTCCGCCCCTGACAACTCTGACGTACGACGAAAAGGTTTTGGCCGTCCCCTGGCGTCATGTGACCAACTCTACCACCATACACAGTGGCGATATCCCCATACCCGTGCCAAAAATACACATCCCCGCCGTGGCAGGCCGTGGCACGGCAAACCCTGTGGCACTGCGCACGGAGCTCCAGCGCGGCGCAATGCGGCGCAGCTGGTCCGCGGTCCGTACAAACTCCAACGGAGACGTCCCGTGGTTTCACTTCTTTTGCATGTTCAGTCGAGAGTCGACACGTATAAACTCCTACAGCACACTACTTGGGTCAAGGCTACAGCTCGGCCTTGATGCTGGCCGAGGCGGACGCGGCGCTCTTGGAGGCGACGGAGAACGCGCTCGAAACGCTCTTGCTCGCGACCGAGTAGCGCGACGACGCGGCGGCGTCAAGCGACTGGGCGTGCTTGGACAGCGACGAGAGAGCCGAGTGGGCACTCTTGGAGGCGCTAGACGCGGCGACGCTCGCCTCGCTCGAGATGGACGAACGGTGCTTGGTCGCTTCGGCGGACGCGGCCGACGCAGACGAGTGGAGCTCCTTTGAGAGGCTGGAGGCGCTCGCGCTCAGCGACGCGACGCCCTTGGAGCGAGAGGCCTCGACAGATGCGGACGAGTACGACGCAGAGAGGCGCGACGAAACGGACGACGCTGACGCATCGGCGTGCGCCGCGGCGCTCTCGGCAGACTTGGACGCCTCAACCGACGCCTGAGACATCGCAGCGTGCGCACTCTTCGAGCGCGAGCTGTAGTCGGCCGACGCAGCCTTGACGTCACGCTCCAGGTTGGCCTGGGCAGCACCCATGTTGCGCTTGAACGTGTCCTCGGCGGAACGGGCAACCTGATTGTCAGCAACGTCACGTACACGGTCACTTACACCGAGGAAGTCGCCAACGGCACCCGAGATGAGGGCGTAAACGTGGTCGCCGCACGACTTGACGTAGTTGACGATGCGGTCAACAAAGTTGCCAGTCTCGACGTAGTGGACGCGGAGCTCCTGGAGAAGACCGGGGCGACCGGTGATCTTGGTGTCGTCGACGCCGTACGAGCGGAGCGCGGCACGGATACGGGCGTCGGGCCAGGCGAGGTACGGCGTGCGGGTCTTCTGGTTGTACTGCGACGACATCATGCTGATGAGCTCCTCGCGCTTCTTCTCGGCGGTCGACTTGAGGTAACCGTTGTCAACGAGCCACTTGTGCATGGCCGAGTCGGTCCAGGCGCTCCACATGACGTCCTTGTCGTGCTCGTAGTGCTCGTCGAGCAGCTTGACGTACTTGTCGCGCTTGAGCTCGGGGGATGTCTTGGCGAGCACGCCGTGGTCAACGAGCCACTGGCGCATGTCGATGTCGTTCCAGTTCGAGTAAACCGTCTCCTTGGCGTCATAGTAGTTGTTCTGCATGAGCTCGAGGAGCTTGTCGCGGTTGCTCTGCTGGGGCGGGACAATGTGGTGGTCGACAAGCCACTGGTGGATAGTGCTGGTAGACCAGGCCTGGTAGATGGGCTGGATCGTGGCCTCGTACGCCTCACGCATAGCGTTGAGGAGCGCGTTACGGCTCATGGGCTTGGGCTTGATGTAGCCGTGGACCTCGAGCCAGTTCTCGAGGTCCGAGTCGTCCCACGTGCTGAACACATAGTCCCTGGTCTCGTCGAGACGGCCGCTGGCCCAGTTGTAGGCGCGCGTACCGGCAGCAGCGGCGGACTTGGACGCCTCGAACGCAAAGCTCTCCGCGCTAGGGCGGGCCCACTTGTCAAAGCTCGACGCCGACTTGGACGCCTCGGAAGCGAGGCTCTCGGCACTCGGCTTGGCCCACTTGTGAACGCTCGACGCCGACTTGGACGCCTCGGAAGCGAGGCTCTCGGCGCTGGGCTTGGCCCACTTGCCGACGCTCGACGCCGACTTGGACGCCTCGGACGCGGCAGAGTACGCGTCGGCCTTGACCGTGTCGGTCGGACCGCCAAACATGGCCGACGAGATCCGCGACGCCTTGTTCTTGGCGAAAATGCGCAGCTGCTCCTCCTTGCTCTGGGGCGTAATGATGCCCTGCTCCAGCAGCCACTCGCGCACCTGCGAGTCGGTCCAGGCGTCAATCACGTCGTCGTTGACCTGCTGCGCGGCTCTTCCGGCGGCCTTGGTGGCCTCGGCATTCCGCGACGACGCCCACTGCAGCGTTAGGAACGTGGTCACGATTTTGAAGCACTCACCGAAGACGCGGCGTCGGCGTGCTTGGCTGCGCGCTTCTGGAGCTCCTTGTAGGTTTCTGATTTCTTGACCTTTTCGCCCTGGGCCTCGAGGAACTGCTTTGTCTCCTCGAGGGACCAGTCGTCCTGTGCTACGGGGTCAGCTTGCCACTAACACCCGTGGCTAGTTTACTCACGCTTACTGCCCCAGATGTTGGCCTCGGCGAGGCCGAGCAGTAGGCCGAGGGAGAGAACCTGTGCTACCTTCATGCCTAATGGATGGGTAGGAGTAGAAAGGGAGGGGAAAGAGGAAGAGTGCGGATGGAAGAGTAAGAGAATGGCGAGCGCATGGTTTTGTGCGCCCCGTCTTCCCTCGTTCACTGCTCAACACACTGCACACGGTGTGCAAGCGCGCGTGCGCCAGTGTCGTCACACGTAAACCGCGCAACCACTGGCGGCGCCTCGGGTAACCTTCCTCCCAGACATCCCAGGCATAACACCGTCAGTCTGACGTCATTGTCATTGTTGGCTGGCTGGGCCTTGGTGACCCACTCTTATGAATCCTATGGGCTGATGGTTGCAGCAGTGACGACATGGACGACAACCGCAAAGCATCCCGGATAGGCCTGGAATGCAAAGTCCCGCCGGTGCATGGGAAACAACCGTAGAGATGTTGTACGCGCCGTAAACCCATTGGTGTGGCGGAATGCATCGATGCATCCAACACGGCCGTAGCGTGCCTAGAGATGGTATTTGGGTGAAGGACGGAGCAGGCGGAGCCGGCGGCAGCGCCGACACCCGTCCCCCCGCCGTCCGTTTCCAACCGCCGGTACAGGGCGGACAGAAGTTTCCAACACCTCGCAGTGGCATGGCCATTCCTCCAACCTTTGCTAGCTTTGCAACATGTCCGTCGCCATCGATGCGGTGTGATTGGAGATGGCGTGTAGTTGTTTGTCATGCGCAACTAGGCGGCAGTCGCTATGCATGCATGCGCGATGGACCATGGACGTTGTGTACGTTGTCTGATGGCTGCATGCTGATTGACCGAGATTGGACACTTGGCGCCATCTGTTTCCAATCTAGTCAAACATTGATACAATACAACTACCGCCTAATGTATTAACACTGCTGCATTAGAAAGCCATGTGCCTTGGCTGGCGCCACATTTTTGGGGCGTGGGGGAGGGAACGGTTTTACTCGGCACGGCACTTGACCTGGCGCGCCTGGCGGTTGGGTGAGCATCAGATGCGGAGGTGCCGATGAGCCAACTGCCGCCGGACACCTCTCACCCCACTGGCTGTTAAACTACCTCGCTCGTCGTCACCTCTCACACTCCACACACCACCACAACACTCCCCCATCATGCTTGCCCGGACACCATTCGTGCGTACACAGGCGGCGCCGTCGGCCACGCACACGGCCAAGCTGCGTCTGCGTTTGCCTCCTCGGCGCTGGCGCTTGCGCGCCCAGCCGCTCCTCCACTTCTGACTAACCCCAGGCCCCGAACCTTTTGCGCCCCCTCACGCACCCGGGCTCGTCGTACTCTGCGGCGCGCGGTCTGCTCCGCGTCCGCGGCCTCGCCTCGGAGGCTGGGCAGTACGACCTCGCCGTCATTGGCGGTGGTCCCGGCGGCTACGTCGCTGCCATCAAGGCCGCCCAGCTTGGCATGAAGGTAGGTCAGCGTCGCTGGCATTGTAGCTAACCCCAGACCGTCTGCATTGACAAGCGCGGTCCCCCCGGCGGCACCTGCCTGAACGTTGGCTGCATCCCCTCCAAGGCGATGTAAGCTTGCTTCGCCAGGCTTTGCTGACGCCAGGCTTAACAACTCGCAGATCTACCACACGATCAAGCACGACACGGCCAACCGCGGCATCGAGGTCGGCGAGGTCAAGGTCAACCTCGAAAAGATGCTTGCTGCTAAGGAGGCGTCGGTCAAGGCGCTCACCGGCGGTATCGAGACGTACCTGTTCAAGAAGTACGGTGTCGACTACATCAAGGGCACTGCGTCGTTTGAGTCTGCCAACAAGATTGACGTTGCGCTGAACGACGGCGGCGAGACCCAGGTCGACGCCAAGAACGTCATCATCGCCACGGGCTCCGAGGTCACGCCGTTCCCCGGCATCGAGATTGACGAGGAGCGCATCGTGTCGTCCACTGGCGCCCTGTCGCTCAAGGAGGTGCCCAAGAAGATGGTCGTCATTGGCGGCGGCGTTATCGGTCTCGAGCTCGGCTCGGTCTGGTCGCGTCTCGGTGCCGAGGTCACGGTCGTCGAGTTCCTCGGCGCCATCGGCGGCGCCGGCATGGACGGCGAGGTCGCCAAGAACTTCCAGCGTACCCTTGGCAAGCAGGGCTTCAAGTTCAAGCTCAACACCAAGGTCGTCAGCGCCGAGCGTGACGGCGACCAGGTCAAGCTCCAGGTCGAGTCCGCCAAGGGCGGCAAGGAAGAGACCCTCGAGGCCGACGTTGTCCTCGTCGCTATCGGCCGTCGTCCCGTCACTTCTGGCCTCAACCTCGACAAGATTGGCGTCGAGGTTGACGGCAAGGGCCGTGTCGTCATTGACGACCAGTTCAACACCTCGGTCCCCAACATCAAGTGCATCGGTGACGCCACGTTCGGCCCCATGCTCGCCCACAAGGCCGAGGAGGAGGGCATTGCCGCCGTCGAGTTTATCAAGAACGGCCACGGCCACGTCGACTACGACGCCATCCCCTCGGTCGTTTACACCCACCCCGAGGTCGCATGGATCGGCAAGAGCGAGGAGGACCTTAAGAAGGAGGGCATCAAGTACAAGGTTGGCAAGTACCCCTTCGCCGCCAACTCGCGTGCCAAGACCAACCAGGACACTGAGTGAGTCACGCGCCGCGACGCGAGCGCGGCGAGCTGCGAGCAGAGCATGCGGGCGGAGAGTCAGGTTGGAGCGATGGCGGGACGGTGCGAGGCTACGCCGCCTCGCGGCGCCAGCTCCTCCGCTCTGCTCTCGTTTCTGCTCTACACAGGCTCCGCCTGTTCGCTTCCCCGCCTTGCGGCCGAAGCTTGCTGCGGAAGCAAACCGCCACACACGCGCTAACGCACAGGGGCTTCGTCAAGCACCTCATCGAGGCTGACACCGGCCGTCTCCTCGGCACTCACATCATCGGCTCTGCCGCTGGCGAGATGATCGCCGAGGCTGGCCTTGCTCTATCTTATGGTGCTTCTGCTGAGGACATCGCCCTCACCTGTCACGCCCATCCCACGCTCTCCGAAGCGTTCAAGGAGGCCGCTATGGCCGCCTACGACAAGCCGATCAACTTCTAATCGCATGATGTATGGTGTAGAAGGGCGGGTGGAGGCAGGGACTTCGGGAAAGTCTGGGGAGGGCTAATTTCGAGCTTTACTGACTCCTGGCACGCTTCTCTGCGCCTGCAGCGGCTGCAGATTGTCTCCTAGGCGCCTTGTTCGAGCAGATTGCTCGAACGAGCTGTGCTTGAAGATACTGAAATCGTACGGTGGAGTGGGCAAATGTCACGTGCCACATCGGGGAATAACTGGCCCAGCGGTCAATTCTTACTTCACTGTAGGGTGCTTAATCGCACGCCTATATCTCTTTAAATGCCTAACGCCCCCGCCTAAAACAGGAACAGTGAGGATATTTGGATCAGTCCGGTGAATCCCTAGTTTCAGAGCCACAAAAGGCATCACTTGAGAAATGGAAGGTCCTCTCTGACGGGGCGTTCGCATTACTAAATGACCGCTCGCGTTGAAGCATTGAAGAAGCAGCGAAGGGGAAGCCGGTCAACTTCTAGTGGCATGTGTACATCGGCTGAACGGGGCAGGTGGGAATGGCAGGCAAACAAACGGTGGCTGGCCTCCACCTTGCACACTACATAGTGGCTGGCAGGTGGTACGGTGACCTTACTATACCTGTCCCCTGGCGTTCCGAGCTGACGGTTGACTCATCTGAATGTCGCTACATCTCTGACTCTTCCTTTCTCTTCATCACTCTCTTCCTCGTCGTTTTACAGTCGTACTCACTCTCTTTCAACGAACACTTCTCCTACGTTTCTAGGTCGCGTTCTTTTCCTTCCGCTTCTCGTCGCATTTCGTTTTCATATTTCCATACTGCTCCAGATCAGCATTGAGGTTGGTCGTGGTAGGTACCACCTCTTGCCACCCGCACAGCTTCATCATGTACAGACCCACCCTTCCAGTCACGTAAAGCGTCCTCGTTCCCCCTCTGTCCCTACCGCTACCCCTAAGCGTCATCGTGGAGGGCATCACGACTCCAATGCCATTGAGCTCGTCGATCGCACGCTAGAATTGCCCTTCTGCAGCGTCAGGCTCGCTAAAAGGTCGGTCACGTTCGCCTCCGAGGAAAGCCGGGACTCATGGGCGTCTCGCCTACACGAGTTGTTCGAAAATCTTGACGACAAGGGGAAGATCAGCGCTCGGAACGATTTTCTGGACGCTGTCGCCGACGAGAACCTGCAGAGCAGCGGGGAGCGCTTGTCTTCAAACACGACTGCGATCGCTCTCCGCACCTTCCTCGATGAGCGGCCGAACTCGCGCAAAGACCCTGCTACGGCGACTGCACAGCACACCTTTGTGTCGGCGAACGCCACGAGCAGCTTGTTCAACACGCCCATCGCCCCGACGACACCTTCGCTGAACGCACTGTCTCCTGCGAAAGCATGTGGGGACACGCCCTGTGTCGCGTTTGTACCGTCGACCGCTGGGCATACCGCCAGCAGCGAACGGATCGTTGGGCGTTGACAAAGGAAGACATCGACCGTCGAGACACTGCCCGCAGCGACAACGTCAAGTCAATTACCCTTTCTCAAGTGAGCGTTCTAGATATCATTTTGTGCTGACCCCGACAGCTGCGCCGTCTCTCCCCTAACCCTGAGTTTATCGGCATCATTGCCAAGGACCAATCGCCAAACAGCCGCGACGACGTGACAAGCAAGATCGTTGAATGGCTTGGCACAGGCAACGGTTTTGACAGCGCCTGGGACAAGCTGTGCCCCGTCGACACTGCCATTGTTGGCAAGGATTTCCAGCAATTCCATAACCATGCCGAACGCCACTACGCCATGCGCGAGTCGCCCGACCTTCGCCATCAAGTCTTCCTGGAAAGTGATGGATCACCAGCCGATGTGGCGTACCACAAGGCGAACCAGGTGCAGATTGTGCCCTCCTGGTACAATCTTGCCAAACGCGGCGGCTTCGAAGGTTCCATCGACGTAGTCATTGCCGCAATTCACCTCCACCAACAACAAACACCCGTCGACTGTCTTGTACCTGTTCTCGACGCCCTCACGCCAATCAATCGCAGCTATTCAACTAGCAGCGAGCTGTCAGCCAATGACAAACTGGCCACTTTCAAGCGTGCCCAGGCGTTCCTGCGCTCGTTTGGCCCTGGCGCGACGCGCGTGGCCGAGTTGAGGCCCCGTAGCCCGTCGCGCGACATTCAAGCAGCCATCGAGACGTTTCGAGCTGTTCCAAGGGAAGCCGCAGAAGTCGCGTCTTTGCTCAAGTATGGCGCCAACATTGTCAAGCTGGTCAACGAGCTGGAGTGAGTTTTGGCATCGCAGATCCCGCTGACATTCAGAAAGACGTGTTTGGCTTATCTGAAGGACGTCGGAGGCAGGTATCCTCGGAACTCGCGAGAACTTCCTGTGGCCTTTTGGCCAGGCGCCAAAGAGAGGCAAATCTGGCTTCTGTGTGTTCGAGCTCTGCACAGGGCAAAAACGGAATGCGACAAGCGTTTTCCGCCAGATGACAACAACTCGCCAGCTGGCCTTCTGTTCCATCTGCTGCGCCATTACGCCCACCACCGCAACAAAGACATTCTCTCCGGGATTCCGATGGATTTCAGTTTGACGCACTACGGTGCACGTTGCCCGACCCTGCAAGTCCACCACGCGCCATTTTCCTTTGGGTCCGCAACGCCATATCCCACAACGCTCGCTCAGTTCCAACCTCATCGAGTAAACGCCCGTGTCAAGTGTGGACCGTCAACCGGATGGGTCCGTTCGTGAAATCGCAGAATGGTTCACGACTGTGGAGCTACGCGACATCCTGCGCACCCGCGGCAGCTTGACAACAAGGGTCAAAGAGGACCTAGCAGCCCGTCTTGCGCAGAGGATCGAAAACAGAGACTCTGTCAACCGATTGTTCCCAAGTAAGTGGCAATTTTGTGGCAAGTCTTCTGATACCCCAGCGTCCAGCCCACGTTAACTGCATTACGGCGGAATGATGAGGGCCGAGCTGCAGACAGAATGCCGTCTCGATGGGGTTACCGATGATAATGCGCATCGTGGAAGCCGAAGTCAGTCTGCTGCGAGGATGGTGGCTTCGCCTGCGGCTGCTGACATGTCACCAGCTGGCCCAAAAAAGAAAGGGCATGTTTCTCTCGCAGGCTGTCAAAGTACGAGTACTGAAGTAGGGTTCGGAGGAGGTACACAACCACCGACGGCTTTGGTATGGGCAATCCTGTTACGTGATACGAACACCTTTTGGACAATGATGGGACTACGAGATTCAGGTTGGGGGTTGTTCCTGCTGATGACTTACGCTCTCGACCAGCGTATCCTCGAGCTCATGGCATATCCAACATCCCACATCCGCAGCCACGTCGGCGCCAATGTCTTGGCAGCGCTGAGTAAACCACTCCAGGCGCCGATCCGGTCTCTCTCGTCATCTCCCGGACAAAGTCTTTGCACTTTGGACATCTCACCGTACCGCCCGCTTTTCTGTCTGGTGATGCGTTTACTACAGTACCACCAATATAGCATGTACCCAGTGACTAACTAAACCTTTCTTGCTCGGGAAAGGCGGTTTATACTTTTGCAAGTCTGTAGCACACAGCGTAAAATGTTGGCATCTGGTGGAATACAACTGACGAAAAAATAGCTGTCACAAGACCTTGCGGTGGCGGCGCGGCACGTATTTTGCGCACACTACACTATGGTTGCACTGGCTTGAGCTTTGAGTGTGAAGACGTTTATATGGGTGCTGTACCACGGCGCTGGGTTACCGCAACCCTAGAGACCTTGGCGTGTCGCCAGTTCCGTCGCACAGGCCAAGGATGGCTCGTGGGATCTGCAGGCGTCCGGCTCCAGGCATGACCTGGCTCCGGCGCTGATCCAATCTCCCAACGGGCTCTATAGTCTAGCCTCACAGCAAAAAGCGGCTCAGCTGCAGCAGATCGCATACTCCAGCTCGATTATACCACTCGCATCCCCCCACCCCTCCCGCGCATCCTCGAATACCGGGTACATGCAATCTACTATGAGAGCGAGACAGGGGTACGAGAGTGCCGGCCGCAGGGCGGTGGGGTTGACGGGGTGTGCAGCTGGTCTGCTCGGGAAGGGTGTTATGGCGCGCTGCCGGGGGTATGCAGCGCGGCGGAGGCAGTGGAATGGGCGGCAGCGCCGGCACTAAGCCTGCGCGCGTCGGACGGCGCCGTGTCGTTTTGACCAGGTAATCCGACGGTAGCGAGTTTGGCCCGTACGTCACGTACGCGCGCCCATTCTTCCGGATGGGCATCTTCTGGCGCGCGCTCGAGGTATCCTTCGGGCACAAGGCCTTCTGCGCCGGAATCTAGGCGGATGGCAACTACCCATCCGTCTCCGCCTCCGCCGCGGCCTCGGACGTCCAGGAGGTCGCCGACGTCAACGGCCATCTCGTTCATCCCCTCGGGCTCGAAGGCGTACGCTACCCGATACAGGCCGTCGGGTTCCTCCCCGTCATCCTCGTCCTCTTCGTCGTCGTCGTCGTCGTCGTCGTACTCGTCCGACCAGTATCCGTCCGTGTCGTGTGCGTTCCCCAGGTCCTCGACGCGCCCGTCTTCCTCCGGTACCTCTGCGTCCGTCTCACGCCGCAGGAACCCGAACGATCCCAATCCCAGTCCGCCAAGCGACAGTCCGCCAAACCCGAACCCGCCGCCACTACTGCGCGGTTCTGGCGCGTCCGGCTCGGGTTCCCCTTCGCCCCAGTTCGACCGCGGCCGCTGCCGTCCCAAACCAAAGAACCGCTCGTCCTCTGGCGAAAACGCAAAGTCGCGCACGACGACACGGCGGATTAGGCCCTCGACAAAGGCGGGCGAGCCCCCCGCTGCAGCCGACGCGCCGGTGACTACCACTGCTGTGGCGATCGCGCTGGGTCGTTCCGCGCTGTCGTCCTGGTCCGCCTCTGAGCGTGATGGCGTGTCGGCGCGCGCGCCGTCGGCACGCGCTAATCCCCCCGCTGGCGGGTGCGCATCTGACGGCGACCCGTCCGGTTCCGTGACTGCTGCGAGCTGGCCGCCTTCGCACATGGCCGCCGAAGTGACGCTCGTACCAAGTGTCGAACGGGGGCGGATTCTGCGGGATGTAGCCGAGGAAGTGGACTGTGCGCGGTCTCGGCCCGCGCCGCTAGGGGATGGGGACCCGCGCATGGCCGAAGGGGACTTTGGGGAGCTGGACATGCCGCCAACAGGGGAAGTGACGCCGCCTAGGGAATAGAACGTGGGCGAGAGGGGACCGTCGAGGATCTGCGAGTGGGGTCGGGAGCCAGCAGGCGATGGTGGTGCGGGCCGGCTGGAGGTGAGTGACGAGTTGCTGCGTGGTTTGATGGGGACGGCGGCTGAGCTGAGGCTCGCGACGAGGACGGATGCGGGGCGCGCGCGTCCACCGCTAGAAGCGCCGTCGGTGGGAGAGGGAAAACTGGGGGATGAAGGCGACCGCGGCGTGCTCCGCGGAACGGGGGAACGCATCCGCCCGCTCCGAGGAGAAATCAGCGGCGCACTGCGTGAAGGCGACATGCTCGTGCCGCCAACGGGCGGCGCGGACCGTGGCGTGTCGTCGCTCAGGTCGATGGCGGGCGGGCGCGTACTGGATACGAGCGAGGGGGGGCGGTGCGGCTCCGCCGCGGCCGACGCCGTCGACACCGCAGGTGTCGGCGTTGGCTTTGTTGGCGTTGGCGTTGGCGCTTTAGAGGACGTTGCGCTCGTGCCCGCCGCGCTCGCGCTCGACTCGGCAAGCGGTTTAGTCACTGCCGTCAGCGCGTCCGGGGGGCCACACGCACTAGTCTGGGACTCGCCGGGATTTCGTGGCCGCGAGGGATCGGGGTCGGGCGCGTCGCTCATAACGTCGAGGGGTGAGGACAAAAGGTCAACTCGAGGTCCACTCGAAGGCGGTTGGGGGTGATCGGAGAGGAATGTGTCGTGTGGATGGTGGATGGATGGGGGAGTTACTCAGACGCGCAGTGCAGCAGTGATGGCGTTCTAAGACTGTGTTGGGGGATACAGTGATGGCCAGTGTTGTGGTGATGGCGGTTGGATGAATGGATGTCGACGCGAGCAAGAGTGTCGTGGAGAGTGAGGCGTGCGTCGAGGGGAATGGATGGGATGGATGGAATGTGCCGGCCGCTCTCAATGCGCCAGGCGCGCCAGGGTAAAACGCAAAGCCAATTTCCGTCGCAACCGCGGTGTGCGCGTTTTTACAACATAAGCTCGCACGTATGCAGCGCTGCGACCGGCTCTGCCTGGGCAGACTCTGCGCAAAGCATCATCACCTTTGATTCTACGTAGCATGCTGCTGCAGGTTTGCAGTGGCGGTCCCCGCCGACCGGTCTCGACGCACCCGCCTCCTCGCAGCCACAGGGCGGCCCAGCCTAGACAATGACATGGTCAAGGCTCGGCTCGAGACCGGCGCCTCTGGCGCGGCAGGCTGTGCGCCCACCGAAGAGCCCCGCCCCGCCCCGCCCCGCCCGCTAGAAGCGGCGTCGGGCTGGGCCGCGCCGCGCCGCGCCGCCGCTGCGCACAGCTGTGTTCGTCGTCTCGCCTCGGACATATATCTGCCTGCCTGGCCACGCTGGCCAGCAGATCCGCGTCGCTGATCCCTACGCCCTACGCCCTACGCGTGCCCGGTCCAGGCCCAGGATACGCGTACTCCCCCCACCAAGCCCATGTCCATGGTCGATCGCGCACTCACCCAAATTACCTCTCGCGTGACATGACTCTTGACATGCACCGCATGCATAAACCTGCTTCTTCCGCCTGGCACGGCTTTGCTTCTTTCTACTACAACAACGATAAGGAAAAATAAAAGTATATAACAAATGAAACCCAGGAGGAGGGGAGAGATAAACACAACACCAGGCGAGGAAGGGGCGAGAGAGGAAAGAAAATATGGACTACTCGTCCGAACCGCGGTCGTCATCATACACGTCCTCCTCGAGTTCCTCGTGCAGCGACGGGCCAGCTTCTTGAATCGCACTGACGAGCGCGTCAAACGAGGCAAAGGACGTTCCGGGGAGAGAGAGGGGGTTGGGCTGCGCACGGGAGCCATTGCGCGGGGGGCTGGACGGCGGCGCGAGAGAGTATGTCGCGACGCTGGAGACGCCGTCAGGCGCACGGAGGGCGAGCGCGAACGCGCGCGAGTGCGGGTTGTTGTCGATTTCGCGGACGTCGTCGACGGCGCCAAAGCCGCCGCCACTCGCGGCGTGCACGCGCAACCGCGCCGGCGCGTCGTTCTTGCTCGACTTGAAGATGTTCTTGTCCGCCACGGGAGTCACGAACGCGACCATGTCGCTGAACACGAGCATCGTGACGGGGTCTTCGCGCCGCTGCTTGCGGATCGTGCCCATCTTGACCGGCGGGCGGCCGTTATCCCGAAGAGACGAGGCGCACGACGTCGATCTGGACAGAGACGGCCCATTCGGCGACGTCGTGCGTGACATGGACCGGATCGACGATGCAGCTGACGAGGGCGTAGTGGTGAACCCTGGGCGCACTACTGGCGGGGTCTGCTCTGTATCTGTCGAACTACCGCGCGAGGACCCAGTACGTATCGACGCCTGCGACAGACGCACGTTGGAAACAGACGACAGCGTCGCCTTGAGCGACCGACGGCTGCTGGTGCGACTGTAGCTGGGCGGGTCGCGGTGTATGCGGACAACCTGGGCGTGGCCCAGCAGGCGACGGCCACGAACAGCGAGGTCAAAGCCCACGGGAACCCCGTCGAGGCGCTTGACGAGCGCGGAGAGCTGCACAAAGTCGTCCTCGCGCGCCTTGCACGCCTCGAGGTGGCCAATCACCGCCTCGGTGTTGTCGATAAGCTCGACGAGCGCCGCATGCGCGTCGTGTTCGGCCGGCGTGGCAGTCAAGAGTCGCTTCCGTCAGCCACATGCTTCCCACACCTCGCTTACCTTCAAAAACAGGGTGTACTTGGTCAAACGCTGAATGGGCTTGAGAAGCATGCTGCCAAGCGAGAGCGAGCCGAGGGCCTTGTCACGCGTTTGCAGACGCAAAAACTCGCCAAAAATGCTCGTTTCGTCGCGCGCCGCGTCCTCAACGTCGGTGACCACCGAGTTGAACAGCGTGATGTACTGCTGGTGAATCGTGAGGCGGGGCACCCACGCGCCAAACTGGGCCACAAACGCCGCCGTATCGAGCACCTCGGACGTGCAGCGGGCCTGCCCCTGCGCGGCCGAGAGCTCGGCGTGCGCGTCGTGGATACCCTCGAGGGAGTCAAACAGGCTGCACACGCCAGCGGGCAGCCCCTCCATCCAACCTCCGTGCGCCTGGCGCAGAGGCGCGACGAACAGACGGATGACGTCGCGGCACGACGTCACAAACGCCGATTCCGTCTGGCACATTTCCCACATGATTTCCTGGCGCTTGAGCTCCATGGCGCCGTCGGGACCGTTGGCGACGCGGTGGTACAGCTCGTCGCTGACGAGAGACTGGCGCCACGACGTCGGCAGCTCGACGTCGTCCGACATGGTCGGGTGCTGGAGCGACTTGCTATACCCCGAGTACACGAGGCCAAACGACTCTTTGCGCTGGCGCGGACGGGGCATATCCCGGGGCGGGCCCGGAAGACTACGCTGCGAGGCCGATTTACGCAGAGTGGAGGTCTTGCGGCCAATAGCCGGGACCCGCAGCGGCTCGATGATTTGGATGAGATGCTCGGTCTGATTATCAAACGCATAAGGAATGGTGGCAGTTGACATGGTCGAGACGGCGCGCGACGAGCTGCGTGGCGGAATGGAAGGGAGCGCAGAGTGGTCTGGAATGTTGAGGGCGCGACGGGTCTTGTTGAGCCTGGACGGTCCAGCGTCGACTAGCGACACCATCGACTTGCTGTAGCGGCGATTTCGGGGCCAAGTGCCGGGGTGGCCGAACGCCTGCGGCAAAGAAGCATTGCTGTCGTTGTTGGGGACGTTGACATTGTCGGCATTGAACGAGCCGCCAAGGGACAGGCGGTCGAGCTGCGGGGGAGTCGAGGTCAGGGTCGGACCAAACACGTCCTCGTTGTTGCCACGCACGGGCCGCTCAGGCCGCTCGGTCACACTCCACGGTTGGCTAAAGTCGAGGTTTGCCACGAGACGTCGCAGCGCATTGAGACGGCGCTTGCGCGACCCTGCAGACGGAGACGACCTGTCTTCAAAAATGCTGCGGTCCGGTGGCGGGGTAATCGTGCAGTTTGAATCCGCCGAGGGTGTGTCGGCGCGGCCGCGTGCCAGCCCAAAGAACTTTTCGTCGCGCACAAACGACAGCTGAGGTACACCCCGTGGGCTCTCTGTCACACAGATCGAGGGCCTCGATGGGTCCTGCTCTGGGCGGACGAGGTATGGCTCAGGGGAGGTTGAGCGCGGGGTCACTGGCGCCGACGCAAAGTGGCGAGCGCGTGGACGGACGGATTTGCTGGATTTCGACGACACCATGCGGCTCGTGGACGCCGCGAGGGCCATTGGGAGTTGAGAAATGGGCGTAGCCGACGACGACGCCGAGCTGGGCCAGACCATTTCTTCCTGCTCGTCGGTGGGCGTGCAGACGATCGAGGGGGTGTGGTGGATTGGCGCGTCGATCATTGTCGAGACGGTCATTTTCGGGGGGACAGCACTTGGTGTGCCCTCGCCAAAGTGGGCGCGCGACGCGGGTGTGAGCAGAATGGCGTCTTGAGAATCGAGCGACTCCTGAGACGAAGACGTGACAGTGTTGACAGAATGCAAAGTGGCATGGTCGCTGGTGTCGGAGTGGGGATCAGAGCAGCACGACACTGAGCGAGCGACCGAGGAACGTGGAAAAAATGAGGCCACTGTCGTTGCGGGTTGCGCACGAGGCGACGACTCCATCTCAAGCGGCAAGAGGTCCGTGCTGAGTCGCTGAGGCGGAGAAGGCGGCTGGTGGTGGTACTGTTGTTGCTGCACAGCCGTCGCACCGCTCGTCGGAGGCCGCGTCGCGCGCGCGGGTCGGGGTGGTCGTGGTGGACGCGGCGGTGTTGTCGGTGGCAGTGTTGTTGACGTCTCAAAGGGGCCCGTCGCCATGGGCGTGGGGAGGTCTGCTGTGGTGGCCATTTCGGTCGGACCAGCCGTGCTTCAGGGTGGTGGACGAGTAAACAGTGCTCTGTTTGTTTTTGTCGCACGTCCCAACTAGAAATACCAGTTCTGGTGTCGAGAGTGCATGGTTCAAAATGGGGAAGAGAATGAATAAGAGTTATCGTGACAGCAGAGAGGCAATGGTCAGCAACTTTTGGTGACTGGTGTAATGTATTCCGACTAACTCACAGAACCAGTAAGGAAAAAGCCCGGTAGGGTGGAGAGGATCGTCCAGGGTGCAGTCAAAGTGTCGTTTGGGTTTGGCCGGTGACAATCAATCCCAAAAGCGACAATTGCCGTTTAAACTATTCTTCGTTGCGAGCCAGCGCTAGTCGAATGAAAGTAGATGTTTGAGGACGACCGGGGAGTTGAGGAGAAAAGACGCTGCGTTTAAAGCGTCACCGCGAAAGGGGAGTCGTCGCAGGGGCCGTCGAGGGAAGGTGAAGACTGAGCGTGTGTGATGGGGTGACGAAGGGGGGTGAGAAAACGAGCCGCAACGTTGTCGACGTTGGTGAGAGGGATGATGGTGAGAGAGGGAGCGAGTGAGAAGGTTGAAGGAGTGATGGAGCGAGATGGAAGAGTGAGAATGGTAGTTGGGTTCCAAGAATGCGAGAAGCAACGAGGCGGCGGGGGATACATACAAATGGGTACGTGCGCGGCCGACGCTGCCGCCAGCTGCTGCTTACATTGGTGTGTGCTTGCGTCAAGAGGTGGTGAGTCGTGGTGGAGGCCCAAAGGAAGGAAGGAATTACGGGGGACACACAAGTGCACAAGGTCACTGTACACCGGGTGGCGTTTTGTGCTGTCCCCTGTGTACACCTCTGCTCTTGTGCCGTTGCTCAGGAACCCTGCCGAGAGTGGCCGAGACGCCGATAGTCAAAATGGGAGAGGAGTCGTAGTCCTCTGTACCTCCTCCTGCAAAGTTCTGGAATGCATCGTCGCTGTCGCCGTCGTAGGGGCATACGCCGGTAGATGCGGGGCGAAGCGGAATCGGGGCACACACCGCATGCGTACACCACACTGCCCTTCTCGTACCCGACAAAATGGAGGGTTAACGAGGGTCCGAGCTAAAGTGAATCCAGAAGCACTACTAGTCAATAGAATAGAAAAATTAATGCCTCCGGGGGTACGGTATTAGGTTTTCAGTATACACACCTAGGTAACTCGGATCCCCTTTGTGACCCTGGGGAGTGGATTTTGGGGGTTTGTACCTTAGGGCGTTGAGAATGCCGGGGCGAGCGGCAGTGGATTCGACTGGTTCGGGGAGTTGGGCGCCAACAAGGTCTCGCTTGGGTCCAGAGTTGTCGCTTATCAGGGTCTAACAATCAGACAAAGGTCAGGGTAGTCCATTAGACAATGAATACAATAGGGAACAACAGACTTTGCACCGAGAGAAGATCATCACCACCTCTCTTTTGGGTCTAGTGCTATTCACTACACCAGAGAGGGCGGGCAAAGCCACACACATGCACACACAAGAGGTCATTGCCGCCGCACGAGCCACCATCTCTCTGCGTGCGTGCGTGCCCCTTTTGCCCCCGTGTTCCCTCTCCTTCCCGCTCCTCTGATTCCCATTAAGAGCCCAGGCCCTCTCAGCAAAGATGTGCTCCGCGCTCCGAGAGGGCTCCGCGGCACCCTCGAAAAAAATGGGGGTTAGCCCATATGCCAATGTTGGATTCCACTCATTCTATTCCGACTCTGCATTCATTAGACACCGGCGTGGTTGCTTGAACTGGACAAGTGCGCGCCACACGGCTGCATGAGTGGATGGCAAATGGCAGACCGCCGCATGGTGCGGCCTTGGCCGCCGTCGCCGCGCGCTGCGTCGGCCACGCCGGCACACTCGCTACACCCCCTCGGCAACGTGTCGCTTGCAGCGTGTGCACGCATGTGCACGACGTGGCTCAGTGGCGACTGGGCGCGCTGGGCGGACGCAAACGCCAAGAGGAGGGGTGGCCACTGCAAGATGTGTACGACGTGTTCAGCTGTGCTCGCGTACGCGCGTACAAGCGTACAAGCGTGGCAGCGTACACGCGGCCGCGGCCCACGCATGTACGACCACGCGTCTGCCATGGACCACACTGGGTACGCCGTCATACCCGAGTCCACTCCGTGCCACCAGTCGATCTGATCACGTTGCCGCTGTGCGCGTGCAGTGCACTTCAGTGCACTGCATGCAGTGTGCGCGCGCCCGCGCATGTGTACAAAGCTCGACACGCCCGCGCCACGTCATGTGCTGCCGGCGGCGATCAGTGCGTGAGTGATACGCGTCAGTGCAACAGGGTGTACAGGTGTGCCAACACTTGATGTGCGCGAGTGCGCTTCCTGCTGGGTGCGAGCCAGGTGGTGCGCGTCAGGTGGCTCCAGCTTGGAACGTGCTGGGAAGAGATAAGAGTGCGAGCGAGCCTGTGTGGATGTGGATGTGAGTGAGTGCAGTTGCAGTTGCAACGTTGACGGCGGCGCTGTGGTCGTTACCTCGCAACGAACGGCGGCACGGTGGCACCGCAGGGGTCGTCAAGCTCCAGTGTTCCAGCTTGTTCGTGCTCCGCTCGAAACCCACTCTGAGCCTGTTTGCGCTGTCCTCGCCACCAACCTCTTCGAGAGCAACGGGTCACATGACCAGTTTGCCGTGGGAGAGCCTGTCTGACACCAAGGTCTCCCGTGGGATACTAAACTGTTTGGCGCTATAAAGCGGCCGTGGGAGAGCTTAACCAACCTGACCCACTGCTGAGACGAGCATGTCGCCTTCCTTTGTGATGTCATTTGGTTCCGGCTTTGGCCTTTGCTGACTGTATGCGCTGTATGGCCACCACGGCCTCGATGTAAGCGTGAATTCTGCCGTTGATGCCATCTCCGTCCACTCCATTCCATGTTCACAGCTTCGCGACGACTTGCAGTCTTCGCGTCTCACCTCCGCACTCCAGCACCTATATATTCTGCCGCTCGTCCCGTCGTCCCCAGGACAACCGCCACCGTGGGTTCCTTCTTCTCCACCGTCGAATACGATCCCGCAACCATGGGAGCAGTCAAGGAGCTTGTCGACAACGCCATCAAGACGGAAAACGTCCTCGTCTTTTCCAAGTCGTACTGCCCGGTGAGTCTAGCCAGCAGGTAGAGAACTCCCCTGACAGCAGTACTGCAAGCGGGCCAAGGCCATCCTGAACGGTATCACCGACAACGTCAAGGTCTATGAGTAAGCTCACACCACGTTAACTGGCGCTAACTTCCCCAGGCTCGACGAGATGGACGACGGATGTGCGTATAGCGTCCCCGGCCTGTTGCCTTATTACTAACGTCTCAGCGGCTATCCAGCAGTACCTCAAAACGCTCAACGGCCAGAGCACTGTCCCGAACATCTACATCCGCCAGCAGCACATTGGTGGCTGCTCGGAGCTCCAGGCCCTTTCCGAGGCCGAGATCAAGAAGAGGATCGAGGGCTAGGCCTAGGTGGCCTCGGCTATAGACTCTATAGACCGTTGATTAAGCAGAAGTAGCGTAGGATGAAACCAAATCTCTTGGATGCCAAATGGAAACACATGTGGCTCCTCGGATCGCAGGAACATAAGATTGGCCATTATCTATGCCCCTGTGTCAGTGTCATTTGGCATACGTCGCATCCGAGCTGCTTGCGTTTTTGCATGCATCAGCCACCTTTTGCATGCCCCTAATAGCAAAATGCCGCTGGTTTCGGTTCCAATTTCTGTTCCTGACATCAGAAGAGGGGGACGACAGATTGTGGTCACGGGGTTGAGCACGCCCACCGGCCACCGGCCACCGCGAGCCTTTGCTTCAGGTTACTGCCACTGGAGGTGCATTTGACATTCGGAGGCCCGAGCAACACGCATCGACGCATCCAAGGCCTTGTGCGCGTCGTTGTTTGCTTGACTTGTGTAAGCGACAGACACACGTCTCGAGCAATCACAGTCCATCATTTGTTCAAACCAAATACCCCACATCCTCGAGTTTGTTGCTTCTTTTCACGGCATCCCGACGACGACGGCCCCAGTCGGCGATCCCCCATTCCCATCCACACACTCCGCCGTCGGCTTGTCCTCCTTCGGCACTCTGCCCGACGCTCTCCGTGTTGTGGAATAGGCTGGCACAAGACCGAGGAGACTCTTGCGCTTTCCCCACCTGAACGGCGCCCCTTCGCCCCCAGTTTCCCTGTCTCCGCTCGGCCCTGTCATTCCACAAACGGTCGTGCCCGAGGGCGTGCACCAAAGTATCCTTGACCGCCATTTTTCTTGGTCACCCCACGTCCAGGTCACCATCACAACTCTGTTAAACAACCGCCAAACCTTGCCCCGGACAGCCCCTGTACGCATCGGCCGCTTGCTACTGTGGTGACGACGACGACGACGTGACGTGCGCACCCGATCGGCCCGACGATGGACGCCCGTTTTGTGTCACCGGCGTCTGGTCCGTCTCAAGGCAACGCGCGGCCCAACCCACAACAACAACAACAACAACAACAGCCGGCGCAATCGCAGTCCCAGTCCCAGTCGCAGCCGGCAAAGAAGCGCGCGCGGCAGGCGTCGGACAGCACGAGCCGCGCGATGCCCGGTCCGTCGGCGGGAGCGGGCGGTGCAGGTGTGCGTGCGTTCGCTGCGTGCCGCGCGTGTCGGCAGAAAAAGGTAAAGTGCCTGCCTGGACCAGCGACGGGGGCGGGCGGCGCGGCCGCCTGCCAGCAGTGCACGATGAGCGGCGCCGAGTGCGAGTACCAGCCTACGCGTGACCGTGCGGCGTACTCGCGCGCGTACGTCCAGGACCTGTCTGGCCGTGTCCAGGCGCTCGAACAGATGCAGGAACGACTTCTGCCCCTGCTGCAGGCGTTCGAGGGCGGCAAGCTTCCCCCCAACGTGGCGGCCCGTGTTGCCAGCGCCACGCAGGAAGCCGGCGTCACGGTCGGTACGGGCGGGGCGGTCAACGTCCACGCCAACGTCGACAGCGACGACGACCGCGTCATGCGATCCAGGATGCATACCCCTGGCGACGACGAGGACGAGGAGTCCCGCCGTTTTCTCACAGACGAGCACGGCAACTACCGCTGGATCGGCGCGAGTAGCACCTTGTCTCTTATGGACTCGTTTGCGTCAGACTCGCGCGACCTCCCCTCCCGCGTCAAGTACAATGCAGTCCACGACGGTCCCGAGGGCGACATGGAAGAGTCACCCCCCGAGTCACATCCGTACTTTGGCCCTGTGGCCGGTGCTGGCGTCATCCGCGCCATCCCCGGCGTCGACCAGGTCACGTTCCCTCCCAGAGCCGAGGCGGAGAAGATGGTCGACGCGTTCTTCGCCGAGGTCCATCCCGTGCTCCCTGTACTGCTCGAGAACGACTTCCGCCGGCGCTTCAACAACCTCATGACAAAAGTCGAGGCAGGCGACTTTGGCAACATCCGCGCGGGCGTAAGTGTCGTTCTCCAGGCCCCACTAACTCCAGTTCATGAGCGTTGTGTTCGCCGTGTTCGCCCTCGGCGAACGTGTCATTGTCACGTCAGCCGCGTGGCAGCGCGAGCGTGCCAAGGCGTCCGAGGGCAGCAATGCCAACAAGGACACGACGGTGCGCCCCGGCGAGGCAGAGGCCGGCGTCATCTGGTTTGAGCGTGCCCAAGTCCTACATTTCTCGTCTATCAGCGAAATCGACATTTACCAGGTCCAATGCCTTACGCTGCTCTCGGCGTTCCAGGCGGCCGTCAACTCGATGCCCATGAGTTGGCTGCTTGCGAGCCAGGCGATACGTATTGCCCAGGACATTGGTCTTCATGTGAGTGGCGATGGAGGGGCGTTGCTAACCTCAGCGCGCTGCGCCCCGGTTCAAAGTCAGCCTCAAAGTCAAGCAGCTCGGCGCGCGTGCGTGGTGGGCTGTGTATGGCCTCGAGCGCCTCATGTCCATCACGCTTGGGCGGCCCCTGTGCGTCGAGGACGCAGACATTGACCTCGCGTACCCTGCCGCCGTCGACGATGCTACGATCGACTCGTACGGCGACGCCCTCACAGAGGAAGCGGGCAACCTGCCTGAAGAGCCCGCAGACTGCACGATGAGCGGGTTTGTTGCGCTGACGCGGTTGTGTAAGATTGCCGGCCGCGTCGCGCAGCTGTTGTACCGCCCCAGTAACGGCAAGTCGGTCAACGACGCGTCGTGGAGCGAGAGCCAGCAACGCACGATCGACAAGCTGGACAAGCATCTGCGCGACTGGCTCCAGAACGATGTCGTGAGTATCCTCTTGCGCCTGTGTGCTGACCGTAGCCGCAAAAATACAAGGACCCGTCGTCGTCCAGAGCCGTGTCGCTCATGTCGGCCGTGCTGTCCAACTCGTATTTTGCCGTGCTCATCACGTTACACCGCAACCTGCTCCCGTCGAACCCCAACTTTCCGCGCCCCAAGCCGATCGCGTCGACACAGTCGCTCGCGCACTGCGTCGATGCCGCGCGGTCAGTCATCCACGTCGCGGCCCAGAGCAAGGTCCTCGTACCCGTATCGCATCACCTGGCCGTGTTCTGCCAGTATCTGTGGTCGTCTGCGGTGATTCTTTTGCTGTGCGAGACGCGCGCGCGCGAGCAGCTCGTTGTCGAGGCCGTCGGCGCACACGTCGACAGCTGTAGAACGGCGCTGCAGGAGCTGGAGCCCGTCTGGCCAGGTGCGCGCAAGCTCCGCGAACTCCTCACCGAGGTCGAGACGCGCGCCAAGGAGGTGCGCGCGGTAACGACGGCGCGGACGAAGAAACGCAAGACGTCGAATGACGGTGCCGGCGGAAACACTGCCGCGCAAGCCGGGGGCGCCAATGGGCGCGCGCGCGGAACAGGCAGCGGCACGTCACCGGCCAAGGAAGGCGTGGTACCGAGCGGCTGGGGATCTGGCGCGACGTCGAACACGAACACGGCGTTCCCCACGCCGCCACTGACGACTCCTGGCGCGACGATCGCGCCGTCGTCTCTGGCGGGTATGGGGACATTTGACCTCTTCGACGTGCGGGGCATGACGTTTGATGGGCTCGAGATGCTGAACGCGTTCACGAGCGACGCGTGGCAGGCGCCGTTACCCGCTACGGCGTCTACGACGTCGCCGCTGGACCTGACGAGCGGGACGGGGGTGACGCCCACGGGCGGCGCGGACGTCAAGCCTGGTCTGCAACACTCTCCGTCGAACCCTACGCGCATGCTCTCCAACTCTGCTGGCGCTGGAGCCGGCGCCAACGCGAACGCGGGTAGCGGTGCAGGGAGCGGAAGTGGGAGCTCGTCCACGCCCTTGCAGCAGGGCACGTCGCCTGCGACCTCGCTCAACACGCAGTCGCAATGGCTCGGTGGCTTCCAAAGCCCCAACGCCGGCGTCGGCGGTCCCGGACCCGCGGAACTCGCGGAAATCTGGAGCCAGATCGCTGGTACGAGCTTTGACTGGCAGGCCGACCCCAGCGTGCCATTCCATATTTAGCATACAGTACCCCCCTATTAGTTTGCGTATAGTGATTGGCAAGGATGCAGGCATGGTGGTATTCCGAGCGAGGGTGAAGTTTGTTCGCAGATGCATGGAAACAAAGCGACTTCAATAGCACCAGCAACGTTCTGATTGACGGACCACTAGAGCAAAAGTTACCATTGACAGCATCGTGCAGTCTACTGTGCATGTACATGGCTGAAACACAAGTCTCTAGCAGGCACTGAACGAGAAAAGACAAATCACTGTAGCTGGATCAGCCGGGCCTGACGGCTTTAGTGTCCTTCCCAACACGATGAGCTTGACCACAACGGTGACGCCTAGAGAAAATAGCAGGAGCCAGGAACGGCGTAAAACACGGGCTGGAGGAAGCGGCGTTGAATGAGCGCGCGCCAGCTCATGACGATCGCCGACCAGAATCGCACCGCCGCGCTTTCGACAATACTCTCCTCGGCGACGAGGCGTCCAATACTTTGTAACATGCAAGATCTGGCATGGTAATACTAATGTACTCTACTCCCTACTCCTACGCCTTTGCCTTTTTCTGCTCCTTCATAGCGGCGATACGCGCCTTACGTTCTTCGCGGCGGCGCGCCATCTCGCGCTCCTTGTCCTCCTTGCTCATACTAGCGAGGGACGGCTGGGGCGTAGCGGGTTTACTCGAGGTCTCGGAGACGGGGGGCGACGCGACTGACGCTGGGGGCGAGGTGACTGTCGCCGCCGGCGCTGGTGCGGGTTTAGCTTTAACGGGTTTTGGCGCGGGGAGGTCACGTTTCTGCGCGGGCGGCGACGCGGCCTTCGGCGCAGGCGGCGAGACGTAGTATGATTGCGGCGGCGGGGCTTCCACGACCGGCGCGGCCGACTCGAATGCAGCTGTGGCGTCAGCGTACCCCTCAACGCGGTACTCACTCCAGTCGTCCGCGTCGGCGTTGACGTCCATGAGGTCGTCGGTTCCCCACGCATTCGCGACCTCGTCGTCGTCGAGCTCGGCAGCCAGCTCGTCCATAAGGTTGGCGCCAGGCTTGGGCTTTGCTCCGCCGAGCTTCATGCCGTGTCCGTGCGACGGGCGCGACGCGGGCTTGCCGAACGACGATACTGCCGCTGGGGCACGCGCACTGTCCCCGCTCGCACGCCGAGACGCGTTCGGCGTGGGCAGATTCGAGATGGACGGCGGCGCGGCGCCCTCCGCTGGCGCGGCTGTCATGGCTGAATTCGCTTCGCCAGAGTGCAGTTGCTTGCCCAAGGACGAGAACGCCCATCCGGCCAGCGAGCCAGCTGCGCCCGCCGCGCTGGTCACATACCCCGCATTACTCGGTGGCGCGGCCGCAGGCGCGCCGTTCGGGTTCCGGTCGCTCTCGGACAGCACTGTCGCGGGCTTATGTTAGCGTTGCATGACCCTAAAACACACCATTGACGCCACGGCGTCCTCGAGGCGCTTGACAAACATGTTCATGGCTTTGAACGCCTGGTCGCGCACAATCTTTTCCTTGTCGACCATGGCGAACGCCATGTTGGGGATAACGCGCGACGCGAGGTCGTCGCGCTCGTAGCAGTCGACCGTGGCCATGAGCGCCATGAGCGCTGCCACGCGCGCGTGCACGAACGTGTCCTTCAGCCCACGCGCAAACGCCGGCACTAGCACTTTGCGTTTCGTGTTGGCCGACAGACTCGGGGCGAGCCGGCCAAGCAGGATGCATGTGTTTGTCCTGATCGACGGTTCCTGGTCAGTCTGCATCTTGGCCAGTAACCGCAGCAGATCGTTGTTGAGAATCCGGTCGGTCAGTTTGCCCGATAGAGGATACACTGCTTTGACTGTCGCCTCGCGGATGACCGGCACAGTGTCGGCAAAGCCCGTGATGAGATGCGGCCACACCCGCTCCGTCACTGTTTTCGCGTCGAGCCTGTCGGCGTATTCCTCCAGCCCCTCGAGCAGCGCCATGCGCGTTCCACGGTCAGGGCTCGCGTACAGCTTGATCACCGGGTCAAGGACCACTTTGCTGTATGTCGATGGGGGCACCTGTTTGCCGAGAGCGAGGACCAGGGGCAACATTAATGCGCTGGGCGCATTGGGGAGCGACAGTGAGTGCAGCAGGGACGGCAATACACGGTGGACCAGGAACGGCTCTGGCAACGATCCGCCTTCAGCTGCGTCCTTGATTGTTCGCAGCAGCTGCTGCTTCTCGCCGTCAGACCGGAGCTCGAACCCGTCCAGTCCGTCGACAAGCTGCACGAGCGGGTTGTCGTTCCAGAACCCGCTCAGCCCCGCCTCAGACACAAAGTTGGTCGTCGTCAGCCGTGTCTTGGCGTTGGGGTTGACCATGCGCTTCCACAGCGGGAAGAGGCGTTTCGGAATCGCGCCAGCGCTCGCCGGCGTCGGGGCGGCCGACAGCTGCGGCAGCGGCTTTTCCGGGTTAAACAGCCAAAAGATCCACGTCGCGAGCAGGTACGTGTCCTCGTGTGCTGGGTCCGTGCTGCTGCGTTAGCTCCTGATAGCCCCAGCGTCGATTCCTTACTCTCGCAACACGCCCCATCCGCCCTTCTTTACTTCTGGACTCGAGTACTCGCCCGCGTTACCTGGCGCGACGCCGCCCATGCCCCACAACACACCGCTACCGTCGTCCCGCCCTGTTAACAGCTCAAACCCGCCGAGTCGGAACTCCATCGCCGCAGTGATGAACACGGTCGAGGGGATAAGGTACGCGTGGTGTTGGGACAATGGTGGTGCGTTGAGGAACGCCAATGCCGTCTGTCGTCAGCTACGTCTGTCTGATATCTTAGCTGACCGAGATACTCCTCACACCCCAGCCAAGCCATGCATCCTTGCCCTGTTTCCCCTTGGCCGCGGCCGAGCCTGTCAACGCGCCGCCCGTCCCCCAGTCGCGCAGCACGCCTTGCAATGGGCGCACCGGCTCGGTCGCAATGTATATGTGTGTCTCGGTCTCGACCGAATCGATGTATTTGATCCTGCCGTGTTAATTTACGGCAGCGCTCAACACGTACACATCGGGATGCCGGATAGTGCGCAGCTTCTTCAGTGCGTTCTTGGCGAGTTGGAAGAGGGCGCGCCGGTCCTTGTTGCCGGGCTGCAGGGGCGGCAGCGTCGCATCAAAGATGAACAAGGTGACTGGCGTCCCGTCATCCTGTCGTCAGCTACCAGGAGAGACCCTAGCTCACTTTCTTCACGCCTTCGCGGATTTCCCAGATGGAGGCGCCGGCTTCGAGACCCGGGATGCGCTCGCCGATAGTGAAGGGGAAGGAGACGCCGGTGGAGCTGAGAACGGTCGATGTGATCGACTTGAGGTAGTTCATCGTGCTGCGCCTCTTCCCAGGCGTGCGTGTGACAAGGAGCGTGCGGGCTGCGAGCTGCTACACGCCGCGTTCGGAGGTGATGATGCTGTGAGAGGAGCTGACGCCGACACTGGCCATGTGCCACCGTTCATCGTCAGTGTCGACCTCCACCATCGCGCGCGCCTTGCGGCGCAGTTATGTAATGTGACTTGATGAGAGCTTTTTTGATTCCGACTTGTGCTCCACTCTGTGTGTGGAATGGTCACCGCACAGCCATTGAATGTGAACTTAGCCAGAAAAAGGCGAGACCAAATCCAACTTGTCTTTCAAACGACCAAGTTGACCAAATCCAACTTGTCTTTCAAACGACCAAGTCCCATCTCCTCTGAATCCTCACCGTACGAGCACCACCCAGCCAACAACACCACCCACCAAACGCCATCATTCACCACCCCAGCCACCATCATCACTTAGCGAGTCATTCAAACAGCACAAAGCACATTTACACACCTCTACGTTACACCGTCGCCCTCATCCTGCTCTCCTCTATCCATTAAGCACTGTTGTCGCCCCGACACCCCATCACGGTCGCACACAACGACGCGTCAAAACCTACAGCCTCAGCCTTCCACTACCGCCCGTAACCATCATTGCTCCGATCACCCCACCCCACCGCACAGCACAATGACCACGGACGACATGGCTGTTGAAGCCCCGGGCTTCAGCTCGCCCGCAAACGTCGCAGCCCGGCGGCCCGTCGTCAACAGCGACAGCGACGACGACGACGACGTGCCACTCGCTCGCAAGCCAAACGGTAAACGCGCAGGCGCCGAATCCAGCAGTGACGAGGAACGTCCCCTGGTGAGTGTGCCACAATCGGGCGGCGGGGTGGAGTGACGATTCCAAACCAAAAACACGACGCGTTCAAAGATCAATCCCAGCTGACGTTATGTAGAGCAAGAAACCGCGCGTCTCCGCCACGTCAATGAAGAAGCGCCGCGTCGTCGAGAGCGACGACGACAGCGATGACGCCTCACCGCCACCAAAGGTACGCACTCGCAATCAGTCGCGTCAACCAAGCGCCACACCACGTCAACCGTGCCACTGACACACTAGCGTAACGGCCATGCCGAACTCGATTCTGACTCCGAATCCGAAGACGAGAAGCCGCTCGCCCGAAAGCGTGCACCGCCGGCCAAGCCCGTGTCCAACGGCAAGCCACCGTCGCGTGGCAAAGCCAAGCCGCCGCCTTCGTCGGACCTGTCGAGTGAGGATGAGAAGCCGCTTGCGCGCCGCAAGGCGCCGGCGCCGGCGAAACCTCCTTCTCGGCGCGCTTCGGGTCGTGCAAAGCCCGAACCCGAGAGCTCCGAGGACGAGAAGCCATTAGCCAAGCGCAAGCCTGCCCCGAGCAAAACGGCCAAGGCGAAGGCCGTGTCGGCCAAGTCGACGCCGACCAAGAAGGGTGGCGTCAAGAAGGAGGAGGCCGACGACGACGACGACAAGTACAAGTGGTGGGAGCAGGAGGAGAACGATGGCTCGGTCAAGTGGACGACGTTCCACCACATGGGTGTCCTCTTCCCCCCACCGTACGAGCCGCTGCCGCCAAACGTCAAGATGAAGTACGACGGCGTCACGCTCGACCTGCCGCCAGAATCCGAAGAGGTCGCCGGTTTCTTTGCCGCCATGATCGAGACGGACCACGCAAAGGACGAGACGTTCCGTGCCAACTTTTTCCGCGATTTCAAGGACATGCTCGCAAAGTATCCGCCGGTGGGTTGGTGATGGTGATAAGAACTGACATGCAGAAACAAAAGGTCAAGGTCACGTCGCTGGACAAGTGTGACTTTCGCCAGATGTTTGACTACTTTGAGGCGCAGAAGGAGAAGAAGAAGGCCATGACCAAGGACGAGAAGAAGGCGTGAGTGGGTGGTGGGGAGTAGACTGACGTGTAGGATTAAAGAGGCCAAGGACAAGATGGAGGCGCCGTACGTTTACGCGGAAGTGGACGGGCGCAAGGAGAAGACGGGCAACTTTCGTGCCGAACCTCCAGGCCTGTTCCGTGGTCGCGGTGAGCACCCACGCAAGGGTACACTCAAGCACCGTCTCCGTCCCGAGGACATTGTCATCAACATTTCCAAGGACATGGCGCCGCCAGTGCCCAACATTCCCGGCAAATGGAAGGGTGTTGTCCACGACAACACGGTTACATGGCTGGCGCACTGGAAGGAGAACGTCAACGGGCAGTCGAAATATGTGTTCCTCGCCGCTGGTAGTTCATGGAAGGGACAGAGCGACAGGTCCAAATTTGAGAAGGCTCGGGAGCTTATCGTGAGTGCAACCCAAGTCTTTGCTAATAGTAGCAACACGTCGACCGCATTCGTAAAAGCTACGAGACAGACCTCAAGTCCAAGGTCATGGCCGACCGTCAGCGTGCGACGGCGCTGTACTTTATCGACAAGCTTGCGCTGCGTGCGGGTAACGAGAAGGGCGAGGACGAGGCCGACACGGTCGGCTGCTGCTCGCTGCGATACGAGCACGTCACGCTCGAGCCGCCAAACCGTGTCAGCTTTGATTTCCTGGGTAAGGACTCGATGCGTTTCCACCAGGAGGTCGAGGTGCCACCTCAGGTGTTCAAGAACATTAAGCTGTTCAAGGCGGAGCCCAAGGGCAAGGGCGACGACATTTTCGACCGCTTGAGCGTGAGTAGGTGTTGTGGCTGGGACTGACGGCAGACAACGATTCTGAACAAGTACCTCAACGAGCAGATGAAGGGTCTCACGGCCAAGGTGTTCCGTACCTACAACGCGTCGTGGACGTTCCAGCAGCAGCTGGGTCTGCTCACTCCGCCCGACGGGTCGGTAGCCGAAAAGATTGCCGCCTACAACACGGCGAACCGCGACGTGGCTATTCTGTGTAACCACCAAAAGACCGTGAGCAAGGGTTTTGCCGAGTCGTTTGCAAAGTTTGGCGACAAGGTGCGCGCGGCCAAGTATCAGCGGATGAAGTTGCGGATGCAGTTGTTCTCGCTCAACCCCAAGATGAAGAAGAAGCGGGACCTGGCCGAGCTCGAGTCGGACCTGGACGAAGAGTTCTTCGACCGGCACGAGGAGGAGTTGTGCGAGCGCGCCATCGACGCCGCGCGCAAAAAGTTTGACCGCGAAAACCTCAAGCTCGAGCAGGAAAAAGAGAAGAAGCAGCCGGCCAAGGTGCTCGACGAGCGCATCAAGGAGATCAAGGCCGAGTTTAAGGAGTTGACTAGGGAGAGGAAGAAGGGCAAGGTGGAGCCGAAGAAGGGTGGTGAGTACCCCGAGCGTGCGAAGCACGCGAGGACTTGTGGCATCCAGTCATGACCTAACTCCCCAGCAACCGAGGAGAAACTTCTTGAGCAGATCAAGAAGGTGGACGAGCGTATCGCGACGCTCAAGGTGCAGCTGTCTGACCGCGACAAGCTCAAGGACGTGGCGCTCGGCACGTCCAAGATCAACTACATTGACCCGCGCATCACAGTCGCGTGGGCCAAGAAGTTTGACGTCCCCTTGGAGAAGCTGTTCAGCAAGACGCTGCGCGAAAAGTTCCCCTGGGCAGAGGCGGAAGCTGACGAGGACTGGATGTGAGTGGTGCAGACGCTGGCGTCGTGCATGCGAAAGTGCTGTAACTAACACACAGCTTCTGATCGTCGCGTCGCGTATGTATGAAGGACTATTTGTAGCGTCGCGCCGTGGTCATTTGTTGTGGCATCGTGTTTCTCTTTCCGTCGCATGCATGGTATTCAGCATCCAGAGCGCGCGCCAGAGCGAGTGCGTCCGGGGTACGAGTAAAGCCGAAAGGCCCGCCGGCCGGGATTTTCCGTTGTGGGAGCGGGGATGCCCGGGGGGTGAGTGTTGGGCGAAAGCTCCAGCCAACCAGCTTGCTTGTCATTCACACGCCGGGGCCATGCACCCGGCGGACACTCGCCCCGCCAATCGGAGACACTTCACCCAAATCCACACGCACCACTCGTCGTCCTCGACCTCGTCTCACCACCACTGTTGCATCCTTGCACCTCACCACTCCAACTCCTCTGCCCATCATGATGCGCCTTTCGCGCGCCCTCTCTCGCCCCGGCGCAGCCGGCCTCGCTCTTCGTAACTCGCGCGGCTATGTCATGGCCTCGCAGACCCACCGTGCCCAGGAGGCTCCGGTGAGTATCCCAGGCCCCAGGCGCGCGACCACGGCGCTCCCATTTTTCCCCCGGCCGAAGCCATGCTGACGACAGAACTTTGGCCAGCCCAAGGACTACCAGGTTGTCGACCACGAGTGAGTAATTTCCGCGCGCATCCGCGCGTCTGTGTAGCTGCTTCAACGCTGACTCCAGGTTCGATGCCGTCGTTGTGTAGGTCGGAGCGCGAAGTTGCAACTAACATTCAGTGGCGCCGGTGGTGCGGGTCTCCGTGCGGCGTTCGGTCTTGCCGAGGCGGGCCTCAAGACGGCGTGTGTGACCAAGCTGTTCCCCACGCGTTCGCACACTGTCGCCGCGCAGGGCGGTATCAACGCTGCGCTGGGCAACATGACCGAGGACGACTGGCGGTGGCACATGTACGACACGGTCAAGGGCTCTGACTGGCTCGGTGACCAGGACGCGATCCACTACATGACGCGCGAGGCGCCGTCGACTGTCATTGAGCTCGAGCACTACGGTGTCCCCTTCTCGCGTACCAAGGAGGGCAAGATCTACCAGCGTGCCTTTGGTGGTCAGTCGCTCAACTTTGGCAAGGGTGGCCAGGCGTACCGCTGCGCCGCCGCCGCCGACCGTACCGGCCACGCGCTCCTTCACACCCTCTACGGCCAGTCGCTCCGCCACAACACCAACTTTTTCATCGAGTACTTTGCCATGGACCTCCTGATGGAGGACGGCAAGTGTGTCGGTGTCATTGCCCTCAACCTCGAGGACGGCACCCTCCACCGTTTCCGTGCCCACAACACTGTCCTTGCGACCGGCGGTTACGGCCGTGCCTACTTCTCGTGCACCTCGGCCCACACCTGCTCGGGTGACGGCAACGGTATGGTTGTCCGTGCCGGCCTCCCGCTCCAGGACCTCGAGTTCGTCCAGTTCCACCCCTCGGGTATCTACGGCTCGGGCTGTCTCATCACTGAGGGTGCCCGTGGTGAGGGTGGCTACCTCCTCAACTCGAAGGGTGAGCGCTTCATGGAGCGCTACGCGCCCACCGCCAAGGACCTTGCGTCGCGTGACGTCGTCTCGCGCTCCATGACCATGGAGATCCGTGACGGCCGTGGTGTTGGCCCCGAGGGCGACCACATCTACCTCCAGCTCTCGCACCTGCCCCCCGAGGTCCTCCACGAGCGTCTCCCCGGTATCTCGGAGACTGCCGCCATTTTCGCCGGCGTCGACGTCACCAAGGAGCCCATCCCCGTCATCCCCACCGTCCACTACAACATGGGTGGTATTCCCACCAAGTGGACCGGCGAGGTCATCACCGTCGACGAGAACGGCAAGGACAAGATCGTCCCCGGTCTCTACGCTGCCGGTGAGGCCGCCTGTGTCTCGGTCCACGGCGCCAACCGTCTCGGTGCCAACTCGCTCCTTGACATTGTCGTGTTCGGCCGTGCTTGCGCCAACCACATCAAGGAGAACAACCAGCCCAACGCGCCCCACAAGCCCCTCGACGACTCCCTCGGCCGCGAGTCCATCCAGAACCTCGACAAGATCCGTACCTCGGACGGTCCCCTCCACACCTCGGAGATTCGTCTCCACATGCAGAAGACCATGCAGCGTGACGCCGCCGTCTTCCGTACCCAGGAGTCGCTCGACGAGGGTGTCAAGAACATGACCGAGGTCTACAAAGACTACGACAAGGTCGGCATCAAGGACCGCTCGCTCATCTGGAACTCGGACCTCGTCGAGACCCTCGAGCTTCGCAACATCATGCAGTGCGCCATCCAGACTGTCGTCTCGGCCTCTGCTCGTACTGAGTCTCGTGGTGCCCATGCCCGGTAAGTCTCTCCATCCAATTCACCTCCACCCTAATCCACCTCCACTCCGAAAAAAAAGGTTCCGTATGTGGCAAAAATAGGTTCCGTGTGTGGCACCTCCACCTCCACGGCCCAACCTTGCCACAACTCCTCCAACCTTTCCACAACTCTTCTACAACACTTCCACAACGTTTCTTTCGCGATTCTGACGGAAAATAGGGAAGACTGGCCGGAACGCCGTGACGATGTATGGATGCGCCACTCCCTGAGCTGGCAGAAGGACCCCGAGTCGCCAAAGGTCGACCTGACTTACCGTGAGTTGCGCCCGAGCGAGCACGGCTGATTTCCAGGCAAGGTCACCATGGAGACCCTGGACGAGGACGAGTGCAAGACCGTTCCCCCCTTCAAGCGTGTCTACTAAGCGCCCTATGGCACAATTGTACCAAGAGATGCAAGGCTGCAGTCATTCTGGCGCCCTGGTGGAGCGCGTCGTTCACAGATGAGATACTGTACAGTCGTCCGCAAAAAGTCCCGTTATCCTCCGGCTCAGCCGGAGGGTTGTCATCCGACGCGTCGCACGGGCTGCGTGCGATGCTTGACGTCGGTCCACTTTACCATCCTTTCCATCTCTATGAGCAGTCAAACAACAGCATCGCCCGGTGCCCAGGCTAGTCCGGGGAGGCATGTGACATTCATTGGATGTAGATACCTCAATGGGCTGATAGACGGGGACTCTCTCGTCGGCTGCACACTATACCCAACTGTGTGCGACATCTATCGCCGCTGGAAACAGCACGACACACACGAAGCTGGCACTTCCTCTGACGGACCCCCCCTTTTGCTGACGACCAGGGCGGACATGAGCTCGTTTGAGAGGCCAAAAATGACCCAGTCAAGACGATAAGCGACAATGCAGCTGAGCGTGGTGTACTAAATATGCATTGTCGGCTCCCGAGTATGTACGAAAGCTATGGGGAGACGGCGACCTTCTGCTTCCACCGGACCCGTCCAATTCCATTCGGAGTTTTGGTGCATTTGCCCCGCCCCGCTCGCGTCGATGCTTGAGCTTTCATTCCGTCTTGCGCGCTCCTCTCTTCTCCTTAACGTCATGGCGTTCTTCATAATTGTCCTTGACCTCCAGCGTCATCGCCGCCCACGCCGCCGCAAACTTCGTCTTGTCGGCGGCCTTCTGCTCCTCGGTGCGGTTATGGCGGCGCGTCGTGGCCTTGTCGAAACGGCTCTGCCGCTGCTCGGCGTCAAGGTCGGCGAACCACTGTCGCCCGCTCTAGTCGGGGCGCCTTCTTCTCGGGCGGGAGGGCAGCGTGGCGCGCGCGGTCAAACACGCGCGAGTGCTCCCACTCTTCAGGGGTGCAGCGCGCAAGGCGGGCCGCTCGCGAGGCTTGCTGGACGGCGGAGTTACGCGCTTGGTCGAGTGTCGCGCGCTTCTGTTCTGGGATCCGGCTCGCCTTCCATTCGCGCGTGTATGCGCACAGCTCCAGGCGACGCTCCTCGGAGACGTTGCCGCGGCGGTAACCCGAGCGGCGCTCCTCTCGCCACGCTTCGGGCCTGGCGTGATACCGCGCGCGAATCTGGGCGTTGTGGTGGAGGCGCTTTTCTTCCTCCGTGCGGCCCGGCAACGTGCGCGGGTGTTCGAAGAACGGCGAGTGGCCGTTCCCCGGCCGGTACGCGAAGTCACCAATGGACCGGATCGAACAACGCTGACGTACGGAGCCTTGCGAGACCACCGCCAGCCACAGAGCGAGCAGGCACTCGGCAAAATGCGCGGCCAATGTGCTCATCTCCGCGTCGTAGTGGCCGTCGGGAGCGATGAACGCCCCGACGAACACGAGGTCATAACTGCCACGGGGTAACCGCACGACCTCGTCCTGGACCCCTCGGACCGGACGGCGGTCCTTGAAGCTACGCTTGTGGGCGTCGCGCCGCGCTCGGGGCTTCGTGGTGTGGCCCACGTAGAGGACCGGCGGAGCGCCCTGCTTGCGCGGCAGCGCCACCTTGAAGTACGCCATGCGCACCAGAAGAGGGACCTGGCGGGGGTTGGCGAGCTCGGCGAAGATAACAAACAGCCGCTGCTGCGCGTCGTCTGGCCCATTGATAATGACCTCGCCGCCGAGCACGGCCTTCCAACTCCAGCTCGTGGCGCGGTCGAGGTGCGCCCGGTCGTACACGCAGTCGAACGCGTCCTCGAAGTCGCCTATTGGACTCGTGCTGTAGCACGTCGCTGTCGAAGTCGTAGAAGAGAACATTGGGAGTGTGTTACAAAAGGCAGCTTTTATTGCCATGGCGGGTGTGAAGGGAGGGGGAGGGGAATTCACGAAGATGAGAATGTTGAGAGAAAAAAGGAGAGCGACCATAGTTGCCTGTTTTTATACCATGCTAGAACGCTTGTCTGGGTCCTGCTGTCGGGCTGCAATCGACGCCGCTTATTCAAAGAACGAGTCGGATAGTCGACAACCGGGCTTTCCTCGTCGACTGCGCTGCACATCATTTTGAAACTCGTCAGATGAAGATGACGCAGCTAAGGCGGCTCTCGTAAAAGCTAGTCATTGGTCAATACACTGCAGATAAGCTTGGTGATCTGTCAGACCATGCGGGCTTGCTTCGGCGCAGTTAGTGTGGTGCGTGCGGGATTTAGTGCCAACCTCCTCTTTGATGTACGACAGCAGAAGCGTGCGCGCCTCTGCCCGCTCTCACACCATTGCTGATCACGCGCAAGCGCAGTCAGAAGCTAGCACATCAGAAGCTCAGAAGCGAGGTATTTATTATCTTATTCTTATTTGTCGGTGCTGCGTTCCTTTATCCGGTATCTCCCGGCACTGTTGCACTGCACAGCAACCACAGCGAATGCACCTTTCCCATGAGAACGACCAAAGTTGTATTGACGACGCGACGAGCCGACTTTGCCACAACTAACTGGGCTCAAGCAAAGTCGGAGCCCCACACCACGTGCACCACGCGAGAAAAGCCCCGCTAACTCCCCAGCAGCACCATTACGTCAGTCCGGATCCGGCACCACCCTAGAAAATGGGGGTGCTACATAAAATATAGTTTTCAGAGTTTCAAGAGCTCGTCGCGGTGGCGGACGAGTTGGCAGTCTGTAGCGTGGGGTTTGCGGCCAATTGCCGTGACGACCTTTGGTCCTCTTTGATCATTGTTGCCATCGCTCTCTCTTCTTGTTCCTACCACCTTTTACCCAAAAGAGACCCCGCGTCGTCTCCACGCTCGGTCTAGCAAAAAGCGGCTCATACATCGAGGCCGCCTGTGCATTGTCCACACTCTACATCTTCCCCAACCACACCACACCATGGCGCCGTCGGCTAGCAAGCAGAAGCGTCTCGAAGCCAAGGCGGCCAAGGCCGCGAGCAAGGCCGGTACCCCCAAGGACGGCTCCGTGAACGGCACGCCCGCGGCGAGCACGGCTGGCGACACGCCCAGCATCTCGGCCAACGGGTCGTTTGCCGACCTGGGCGACGCGCAGGCCCAGATGCGCAAGCTCAAGGTCGCCACCGACCGCAGTGCTGTAAGTCGACGCCGTCGATTGAGCTGACGACAGAACGGCGTTCTCGTCTCGGACCCCCAGTCCCGCGACATCAAGATTGACCAGTACACCCTCTCCTTCCACGGCCGCCTCCTTATCGAGGGTGCGGAGATTGCGCTCAACTATGGCCAGCGGTGAGTGATGGCGCACCTGACGGCGCTGATGGCAGTTACGGTCTTCTTGGCGAGAACGGCTCGGGCAAGTCGACCTTCCTCCAGTCGTTGGCGGAGCGCGACGTCGAGATCCCAGACCACATTGACGTGAGTGGCGCCGCTGGTCAGTGCTGATTCCAGATCTACCTTGTGTCTGGCGCCGCCGAGCCCGAGGAGGTCAACGCGCTCGACTACATCATCCGCTCGGCCAAGGAAAAGGTTGAGCGCCTCGAGAAGCTTGCCGAGGACATGGCTGTCGCCGACGAGGTTGACGAAGTTGCGCTCGAGCAGATCTACGAGGAGCTTGAGGAGATGGACCCGTCCACGTTCGAGGCCAAGGCCGGTGCCATTCTGTCGGGTCTTGGCTTTAGCAACACGATGATGCGCAAGCCGACCAAGGACATGTCTGGTGGTTGGCGTATGCGTGTGTCGCTTGCGCGTGCCCTGTTCGTCAAGCCCCACCTGCTTCTCCTCGACGAGCCGACGTCCCACCTTGACCTTGGCGCCGTCGTGTGGCTCGAGGCGTACCTTGCCACTTACAACCACATTCTCATTCTCACCTCCCACTCGGCCGACTTTATGGACACTGTCTGTACCAACATGATGGACCTGACCGTCAAGAAGAAGCTTGTCTACTATGGTGGTAACTACTCGACCTACGTGCGCACCAAGGCCGAAAACGAGGTCAACCAGATGAAGGCGTACCAGAAGCAGCAGGAGGAGATCCAGCACATCAAGAAGTTTATCGCTTCCGCTGGTACGTATGCCAACTTGGTCAAGCAGGCCAAGTCCAAGCAGAAGATTATCGACAAGATGGAGGCTGCGGGTCTCGTCGAAAAGGTCGAGCAGCCCAAGCTGCTGCGCTTCAACTTTGAGGACGTCAAGAAGCTGCCGCCGCCGATTATCGCCTTCAGCGACGTCGCGTTCTCGTACTCGGGCAAGTCGGAGGACTTCCTCTACAAGAACCTCAACTTTGGTATCGACATGGACTCGCGTATCGCCATTGTCGGTGACAACGGTACCGGCAAGTCGACGCTGCTCAACCTGATCACGGGCGCCCTGTCGCCCGTAGAGGGCTCGGTTACGCGCCACGGCCAGCTCAAGCTCGCCAAGTACAGCCAGCACTCTGCCGACCAGCTGCCGTTCGACAAGTCGCCCGTCGAGCACATTCAGTCCAAGTTTGGCGAAAAGTTCCCAGACAAGGAGATCCAGTTCTGGCGTCAGTGTGTGGGCCGCTTCGGTCTGTCGGGCGCGCACCAGACCAACCCCATCAACCAGCTTTCGGACGGTCTGCGTAACCGTGTGTGCTTTGCCGAGATTGCCCTCGAGCACCCGCACGTTATCCTCTTTGACGAGCCGACAAACCACCTCGACATGGCGTCGATCGACTCGTTGGCAACGGCCATCAAGGAGTTTGAGGGCGGTGTCGTCATCGTCTCGCACGACTTCCGTCTCATCTCTCAGGTCGCCGACGACCTCTGGGAGGTGAAGGACAAGGAGGTCCACAACCTCACCAAGGAGGACATTTCCATTGTCGACTACAAGCGCTCCCTCCAGAAGCGCTCTCAGGCGCAGATCGAGAAGGCTCAGCTCCTGTCCAAGAACGCCACGAAGGGTGTGGCTTAAGTTGTCACCAGCGACTTGCTGGTCACCAGCAAGCGTCCTCTGGCGGGCCGCTGCTCTTTGCGTGGCCCAGGCCGCTCCAGCCCCTTGACGTGCGTTGCACGCTGCTGGGCAATCTAGTGTGAGCATAGACTGCATCGTTAGCATATTGCGCATCTTCTCCGACCGTCTCATGTATGCGCATGCTGTATGAATGGGATGCACTTAATGGATCAGATAATGGATTCGAGGGGGCCGCGGCGATGGCTGGCCGGTCGGCAGGAATGAGTCGGTGAAACACTGTGTCACCGCGAGACATGTTTCACGGACCTTGCGGATCCTGTTAGCGCCCTCGACTTTGTACCGTTGTAAAAAATACGCGCCGTGCGTCGCTCACGTTGTTTGTTTGCTGTGTTCTCAGTTCCGCTCTCATCGGCAGCAGCGACCCCAGCAACAAGTGAGCCAGTGCATAAGGCAAAAAGTATTTCCCCGCCAGGGAGTTGAACCCTGCTCTTTCGCGAAATATCCCTCGTAATGAGAGGCGAATATACTAACCGATATACTAGCGAGGATGCCGATATACTAGCGAGCTAGCCGTTGTTGGAAACAGGGCAGGCGGGGTTGTATATAAACGGCCGTTTGGTGGTTTGTTTCCAACCAGTGTCGATGCGCTTCGCTTCTGCTTGCCGCACTTGAGTTGTCGTGCTGGCTGCTGCTGCGTTACCCTGGCCAGACCAGTGCTGAGGCTTTGGTGAAGGGCCAGTGACATATATATGTCACTCAGACGTTTGATGCCTGAAAGCACGCAAACGCGCGTAGAGGCGGGGGGGCGCAGTACCAGCACCAGCATGCGCACATAGGAGTCGACTCCGTCGACACCCGCCGCGGTCGACTCCTCGCCTTTAATGCACCGCTGGCACGCACGGACGAGCCCACTTTGTCGACTCGCTCATGCCTCTGCACTGCTCACACATCATACCACTGCATTATAATGAATTGTACACAACCCGCGCGGTCTCGACCCGCTCAAGGCCAATTACCCAGGATGCATCTCTATTACGGTAAACCCTGTGTTGCGCCGCGCGCGCGTCCTACCAGTCGATCCACTCGCCGTACATGTTTGGTCGCTCGCCACGGAGGTATGCCTCAAAGGTACGTTTGAGAACGGTGGACCACGAGAGGTCGGGCACGTCGCGTGCGTCCTCTGCTGCCTCGTCGAGCTCGGCGTCCGCCTCTTCCTCTGCCAAACGCGCGGCGGCGGCGGCCGCAGAACCGCGCATGGACGAACCGGCCGCGCGGCGCGCAGAGCGCGAAGACGCCTCCGCCACACGCTGCGCCCTCTGTAGCGCGGCGCGACCCTTGGCGAACCGCTCGCCCAGGTCCGGGAAATTGCGCGACGGGTCAAACGGTAGCCACCTATCGTCAGCAACACACCACGGAGACGGGCTCACCAAAAGTTGTGGAAGTGGTACGAGTACGAGCCGCGGAAGAAGCCGTCAAAGCCTACTTGTTCTGGGCCCGCCGTGTCGAACGCGTCGTTGGAGAAGAAGACGTCAAACTCGGGGAAGTATGGGTACGGCGGGCGGTCGCGCTGGTAGCGTTCCATGTTGAGCCACGCTGCGTCAAAGAGCGCGTCCGGGATGCGGAAGAGAAGCGCGTCCAAACCCGCGTCCTTGAGGTACCGCGTCACCGTCATTGGGTGGAAGTCCAGACCGTTCTCGAGCGCCGTCTTGAACAGGAACGTGCACAGAGCCGAGCCCTTGTGCAGCTTGAGCACAGCCGTGTTGTACTTTCTGTGCCAGCTCCAGCGGTACGCAAACTGACCACGGTAGTTCCACAGCTCCTCCCAGTCGCGCAGGAAAAGTGTGTCCGCGTCGAGATAGATGCCGCCGTACCGGTACGTGAGGATGAAACGCGCCATGTCCGAGAGAATGACCGACAGACGGTCATAGTCGCTCTCCGACTTTGAGCCGACCATGTCAAACAGGCCTCCCTGCTTGCGCGCCTCGCCCTCTCCGTCACCCTCGCCGGCCTCGTCCGTCTGTTCCTCCTGCTTCGAGTTGGCCTGCTGGCCGTACACGTTGCCGCCCGAGTTGAAGATGGGAATGTCGCGCCAGTGGTCCTTGAGCTCGGGGATACCGTCGAGCTGCTCGGTCGTGTTCCACATCTTGAACTTGACGACGTCGCGGAAGCGCTCGTCCAGGAAAGGCGCCGACCATGGGTTGGTCGCGAGCTGCTCAAACATGTCGCGCTTGGCGGAGGGGTTCGGCACAGCCGCCGCGGGTCCAGGGTTGATCCACACCCAGAACTGGGGACGGCACGAGCCGCCTGCAACGTTCGAGTCGGTGACTGGGACATCGAGGCCGAGGTTTTGCGTGAACAGGAACGACATGACCGACATGTAAGGCTTGTCGGTGAACTGGCCCGCCCAAAACATGTGGAAGATGCGTGGATGCAGGGGGTCACATGGGTCCTCGCGCGACACCAACGAGGGAGTCACAGGGTTGGGCTCCGGCAGCGTCAAAGGCTTGCGCGACAGCTCTGCAGCCCGCGGCTCGGTCGACGGCACGATGGGTTTCCACTGCGTCTGAGGCGCGGGCGTAAACTCGTCCTCGACAAAGATGTGACGGAACGCGTCAAAGTACCTGTCGTGACGCACACGCTTGCCATTGTCCAGGTTGCCTCCAACCCTCAACAGCTCGAGGCAGTCGCGAACATACTAAGCGTCAGCACGGCTCCTTAATCCCGCGCCCACCTTGTTCGTGCCAAAGTCACACTTCTCGCCGACAATGTCGAGGTCGAGCATGGCCCCTGGCTCTGGTCGTGGAGGGAAGCCAGGGTTGCGCAGCCGTGTCTCCCATGGCGTCCTGTAAGTGCGCTCTGGGCCGTTACCGACAAGCGGGTGTTTGTTGTACACGATGCGCTTGGAGGTACCACCCCCATGCGACGTGGTGCGCGGGTTCGTTCGTCCAGGCACAAGCGCGCTCTCTGGCACGACGGGGTTGACGAGCGACTGCTGGATGGGCACGTTCTCTGGAACTGCGGGGTTGGAGTCAGCCAAGCGTTCCAAAACGACGTCACCGCTGCGGCGCTACGCCGCGCTACGCGTCCGCGCGTACGTGTGCAATACTCACCGACTGCCAGGCCAGGATGGTGGCCACTCAACACCTCCCACTCCCAGATTTTGGCGACCTCGCTTGGCGTGAGTACCAATGTGTCTGGGTCTTTGAAAGGGGGGTTCCACGTAGTACGTCCGCCGTGGGTGCGTCCGAGGCCGAGCAGCATGAACAGAGCCACGAGGACAAACGCGAGGACCAGCACGAGCCGGACAACCAGCGGCAGGCGCGTGATGCGCTCGTACACTTTTGGTGGGATGGGCACGGGGAGTCGGATTGTTCGGCGGCGCTTGCCGGACGCGCGGCCGGTGAGCGGGCTGGCGAGTGGCGTGTAGCCGTTGGGCGAAGCGGGCATGTGTGCAGCGGCGCCGTCGCGCGAGCGGAAGGGCAGGTCGGGGATGGGGATGATGAGGATGGTGTACCACCGCGACGTGCTCAAGCTCATGATCTTTGGCGACGCCAGACCAAACTTTTCAGAGTCGCGGTTGAACACTGGCAGCGGCGAGCGACGAGCTTTATCGCCCGGGGGGAGCGGCCGTCTCGGGTGGCTGAAGAGCGACATTGTTGTGGACTCGACGGCGTCGGCGCCAAGGTATGTGCTAGGACGGGGTGGCCAATACCTCGGGCAAGGGCGTTAGAACGCGTGGAATACTCTGAGCCAGGGCTGCGCGGACGTGCAGTGGTCGTTCACAAAGGCCTTGGCGCAACGATGGCGTCGAGGTAGGGTGGTGGGGTGGGTTGGGCGGGCGTTGGCGCGTGCGTGAGTGCGTGCGTGCGTGCCGTCGTTCCCAAGTCGAGGCAAGCCGGCGATACCCTGCGCAAGGCGTCCACGACGTCGAGAGTGGGTCTGTGCGTTGACGGATGTAGAGTAAAGTTGTTGTTGTTGTTCACAAGAGTGTGAATGGCGTAAAGAAACGAGGTTGGGGATTGGTTGTGGTGTTGTGGATTAGGAGTGGAGCTGCAAAAGCAAAACGTCAAAGCCATGCACGAGATACCGAGATGCATGCACAAACACATCCACACTCTACCCCCACTCGCTCAATTCCGCAGTCATCTTGAGACACAGCAGCAGCGACACTGGCCACTCAGGCTCTCGCTGTGGCGCTGGGCGCTGGGCGCTACACCTGGCACCTGGCACCTGGCACCTGGCAGCAAAATTGACGCGCGCGTGCCGGATACATAGCACGGCGGTAAGTATGCCCAAATGCCCAATATGCCCAACAAGTATGTATCAGACACAGCTCTCTCCCTGTATTCCCCCTTGTTACTCCGGGGTTAATCTCAGGCGCAGCAGCTCGTGCGCCTGCAGGTAGCAGGCCTGGTGCTGCAAACCTGCAGGCCTAGTGGCTAGTGGGCCAACGTAAGCGACAGTATGCATCACAGGGCAACACCAGAGACACGACACTGTCTACTTTGCTCGAGCCGGACGGGCCTGGGGCGCCATATGGAATGTCTTGGCCCATACTGGGCAGCTGGGTGGCCAATGGCTCAAGAGACAAATCTGCTGCGCAGTCGTTCGTGTCGCCCTCGCTCTCCCTCGGTCGTTGGTCGCACTGTGGCGTCGTTCGTGGCGGCTCCTGCCCACTGTAGCCCACTGCCTGTGGCCACTCCACACGGGTGTTCTCTAGCCTGCCCGCAAATTAAATAGGGAAACGAATGTTCTGGCGGCCGAGCCCACGGACTGGACCACAGCGCATCCCTAGTTCATGGAATGTGGATCCTGCAGACACCAGTTTTCACGAGGTGTGCGCTTTGCGCATGAAGAGTTTACTGCGCCACTCGACCAACACGCCGAGTGCCCACTTGGTTTGATCACCACGCGCACATGCACCGTCGCCGTACTGTTCGGAACTTACCCCCTCGGTGTCAGTCGACGCGTGTGTGTTCTTCTCGACCCCTCCGTGCATGCTCACTGTCCTCCCCTCTGCCGTGTCCGCCGTGGTTGTCGTACTCTCGGCAGATCCTGAGCCGCCGTGCCCGTAAATATTGGGTGGTAACTCTTTCCTGCAATCGTGCCTTGTAGCGCTTCCCGGCACTAAGCGGGGGGCAACAGGCGTCCGCACAAGGGCAGAGAGAATTTGTTCTTCCATCTGGGCATGACAAACAGCGGTCACGTGATGTATTATCACGTGACGCGTTGGGTGACGTTATATGTTGATGTCGGCACCTGCGTCTCCGAATTCTCTGGGTGACATTGCGCCAGGGTCGCACGCCTTCGCGTTGTCGCAAACTCTCTCTGTGCTGTGCGTCGACGCGCACAGTGCACAACGCACAGTTCACCTTCTGTGGCGTGTCCATCAGTCCATCAGTGCCATGCCAAGTGCCATGCCATCACCGCATTCGCACACCCGCACGCCTCGTGCTTTGAGCACGACAAGCTCACATACACCGCCACTCACCGATCACGGATAGACAATTGGTTGATGCCTGGCATGTGTGCGCCGGTCTGTGCATTCTCATCAGCCATACGCGCGCACAGTCCCCCGTTGGCCGTTGGGCGACCCCGATACACATCTCATCGGACACATGCCTCGGCCTTGGTGTGCGCGTGCGTGCAGAGAGATGTGGTGGTGCCACGGTAGGGCGGTCTTGGCACCCAATGTCCGTCACGTTTGCGGACACGGCTTTGCGACTGCCGCCACATTACAACACTGCTGGGGTCAGTCGCCACTCCCGACAAACTAAATTGCCTCAAACGCAAACAAATGATGTAAACAAGCTCCAACTGCTTTACATAATGCATCGTGTAATGTAAATGGGGGGGAGCTGTTCTATTAAAAGACATAATAGGAACGACAAGGGACTCCCTGGCATTGGCCGCGTTAGGCGGGCGTCCAAGCGGAACGAGGGTAGATGTCACTGTCCTTGCTTGCTCCGAGGTGGTGCAACCTGGGCCTGGGCCTCAAATGCACAAACGCGGACCACTTCACTGCGCCACACACATAATCACAGACCGTGCATAAACGGGCTGGACCTGTACGGAGGGCCGCAGAGGGATCTGTCAATCCGCATGTATGTTTCGACTGGAAAAGGTTTGCTGTGAAGGGAAAGAAAAGAGGAGTTCACAGCACAGCAAAGCCGGACGAGTGATGGCAAAGATCCGGGAAACACACACAGATAAACTATCTGCCTTGCACGTTTGTCGTCACCGTTTCCCCCCCACACATTTGTTCGCTTTCTCAATACTCGTTTGCGAGGCACATTGACACATCTCGGCGTTGCGTGTGAGCCCCGCGCCGCCTAAAGCTGGTTACAAGCAAGATCTCCCGCGGGTATACCCACCGTGACTCCGTCCAAGTAAAAACAAGAGATCAATTTAAACCTCCACCATATAAACGGGAGCACCCAAAGCACGAGTAACCAGGCCCACCCCCGGCGTCACAGTTTAAATCGCGCATCCGTTCCAATTCGCTTGCGGCACCACCACGTCGTCGACGACTCTCACTCTCCATTCTCCTCCCGCCAGCGACGCACAACACAGGCAACAGCGCCTACCGCCACGCGCCACCCATCGTTCATGTTGGTGTCACGATAGCCACGGCTCCTCTCTCAAAACCGTCGCATTCCTTGCGTCGACATTTTGTTATTGTTCTTGCCCGCTGGCAATTACACAAGGCGACAAATTAGCCATGATGGACGACGACGAGAAACCAAAGAACCTGCTGCAGAAAGCACGCAGCATTATCTCCAGCAACCTCAACTTTTACCGTGTCCACCTGCTAGTCTTGTAAGTCGTCTCAGCTCAAGGCCGTAGTGGCAGCCGCTGACGCCTTCCGCAGCACATTTGTTCGTGCACGCCGAAAATGCCACTTCCGACTGACCACAGGTACCGCTCATCGTCTCTGGCATCATGTACGCGGCCAACACTGAGTATCACATCTCGTACATTGACTGCCTGTTCCTGTGCTACTCGTCGTTCTGCGTCACGGGTCTCGCGCCCGTCAACCTCAGCACACTATCGTGGTTCCAGCAATTCCTGATATTCGTGCAGACCATGACCGGAAGCATGGTGGGTTCGCCGATCTCACGGCCGAGTTGGGAGATGGGGCTGACGGTCTCCGCAGGTGTTTGTCTCCCTCGTCATGATCTACGTCCGCATGTACTTCTTCCGCGAGAAATTCAAGCACATCATCGCGATGCAGGAGAAGGAGAAGCCGGGCTTCTCCATCCAGCGCACCATTACCGCCGCGCCCGCCGCCATCCGCAACAAACTGAGCCGCAACAACGCTCCGCAGCAGGAGGCGACCGCCGGCACGACCATGCGACCCGAAGTCCCGCACCACAAGAAGAAGCACCACGGCCCCATCAACAAAGACATGATCAAGCGTGTCGACGGCGGTGGCGTGGGTATGATCAACCCCATGGGCTGGTACGATGACCAGCCAACGCCCAACATCTCGCCTGGTGCCTCTAGTCCAGCGACTAACCGGTCGCTGTCGCCCGACATTTCGGACGGCAAACACGCCGGCGACAGGCCAAACGGTATCGAGAAGCGCAACAGCAGCGACAGCAAGCACCAGTCGTCCCAGGGGTCCGCTGAGGCCGATCTGCGCACGAGCCCTGCGCTTCTCGGCGGCTTTGAGGCGCTCCACCGCGTTCACACCACCGGCAGCCACCACGGCCCCGCCAACGGCATCGCGAGTCACTCCACCGGTGTTGCCCCGCCCACAACTGAGGCCGCGACGCGCCGACCGTACGCGACGACCCCGGCCGGCGACGACGCTTTCCCCCGCTCCAAGACCATTGCTTTCGACGAGCCCGACAACGACGGGTTCGAGCACGAGTTCCACCCGAGCCAGGCGCCGATACTCCGTGCACCGACTATCATGAGCGACGGCTACGGCGGCATTCAGCGCACCACGACCATGGCCTCGAGCAACTTCCCTCGCACATACTCGATGCGTCCGCAGACCAGCCGTCGCCCCGACCCCAAATACACCGGCTACGGTGGTTTCCCGACGCCGTTCCGCCTCATCGCAGACGGCTTTAACCGTCTCTTCCCCCGAGCCTCGGAAAAGATCCACACGACCGTCACCATGCCCCGCACCAACACGATCTCGGGCCGCGACAGCGTCATCAGCGGCAACGTTGACGACGAGGGCCGGTTTGTGCCTTACATCTCGTTCTCTGCCGTTGTTGGACGCAACTCCAACTTCAAGGGCCTGACCGAGGAGCAGATGGACGAGCTCGGTGGTGTCGAGTACCGTGCTCTCAAGCTACTCTTCTGGATCGTCCTTGCCTACTGGATCATCATGCCGGTGTGCGGCGGCACCATCATCGCGCCATACATTGCCGCGCAGAATAGATATGACGACGTCTTCAACGCCCAGCCACGTCACGTTAGGATCCCTTGGTTTGCGTTCTTCCAGTCCGTCTCGGGCTTTGCCAACCTCGGCATGAGCCTGGTCGACATGTCGGTCGTCCCCTTCCAGAGAGCATACCTCATGAACGCAGGTGAGTACTGGGTCCGTCATGGTCGTGGCTAACGTCTAGTCGTCGCCCTGCTCATTCTGTTTGGCAACACGTGCTACCCAATCCTGCTGCGGTTTATCCTTTGGTGCTCGTACCAGTGGATCCCCAAGACGTCGGCGACCTCGGAGACGATCAAGTTTGTACTTGACCACCCGCGTCGCTGCTTCGTGTACCTCTTCCCCTCCACGACAACCTGGTTCCTTGTCATCGTTGTGCTGATCCTCACGTCGATCGACTTTTTTACATTTATGGTGCTGGACATTGGCACGGCCGCGATCGAGGAGATCTCGATTGGCACGCGTATCGCCGCCGGTCTTTTCCAATCGGTGGCCGTGCGTGCCGCCGGCTTTGCCATCGTCCCCATGAACAGCCTCGCCCCCGCTGTCAAGGTCATGTTCGTCATCATGATGTACATCAGCGTCTACCCCATCGCCATGTCGGTGCGTTCGACCAACGTGTATGAGGAGCGCGCGCTCGGCCTCTTTGACGAGGACGAGGACGATGAAGAAGAGGACGAGGAGGAAGAGCTCGGCAAGAGTGTCGGCGCTCACGCCGTGGCCAAGTATCTCGGTTTCCAGTGAGTAGGCGTGTCTCGAGCATTGCTGACAATCAGCGCCCGTCGCCAGCTCGCGTTCGACATGTGGTGGATCGTCGGCGCCCTCTTCCTCGTGTGCATAATCGAGCGGCCCAACCTCAACGACAAGGAAAAGTGGGAGTACATGAACGTGTTCAACATCATCTTCGAGCTGGTCAGTGCATACGGCACAGTCGGCCTGAGTCTGGGTGTTTCGTACGACAACTTTTCGCTCGTCGGCGCCATGCGCAAGCTGTCCAAGCTTGTCGTGTGCATGGTGATTCTCCGTGGCCGCCACCGTGGTCTGCCAGTGGCCATTGACCGTGCGGTCATGCTGCCGAGAGAGATGACCCAGACGGACGCGGCGCAGATGGAGGACCGGCTGCGGCGCATGCGCTCGCGCATGTCCATGTCCCAGGGCTCCAACAGCGGCTTCCCGCGCACGCTCACGGGTGCGACGAACCGGACCTTCAACACCATCGACCCGCTCGATCGCGCGTCCGACGCAGGCTCGGGCTTCTTACCCAACACGATGACGCACCGTCCCCCCTCCGTCAAGGCAACTTACCCCGCCGCTCCACCCGCAACAGACGCCCGCGTCCCGTCCGAGTCGCCAAAGTCTACTACCCGCGACGTATCCCCCGGCATAGGCGTGCAGCGTAGAGCTGGCCACCGGCGCACCATGTCGCAGAGCTCGGCCGACTCGCGCTCCATGCCACCAAACACGATACTCGCCCTCGGCCGTACGCCAACCAACACGTCCACACCGCTACCGCCCACATCCAACAAGGTGTCGGCCGGCGCGCTGGGTCTCGAGCCACTCGAGGAATCCGAGATGAGCCGTAGACCCACTCTGACCGAGACTGAACAACACCGCGAAGCCGCGTCGGCAGCGACAGGCACCACGGCCGTGAGCGACAAGGAACATCACGAATAGATACACATAACCATACACGCCCGATACCTTTTTCTATCCCCTGTACATAGACTCCTTGGTATTTCCTTATTATCTGACGACATGACGCCGTACGGGCTACAGCAATGTTGTAACATGCATGCGATTACACCTTCTCTAATTTACTTGCGCTTGGCAAACTCGTCGTTGACGGCGGAACGCATCTCGGCAATGGTAGCCTTTGGGTCCTGGGCGCCAAAGATGGCCGTGCCGGCCACGAGGACGTTGGAGCCAGCCGCAGCGCACTGGCACGCGTTCCCGCTCCCGACGCCACCGTCGACCTGGATATGTTTCTCGGGGAACCGCTCGCGCAGCGCCGTGACCTTTGACAGGCACTCGGGCATGAACTTTTGCCCGCCGTACCCTGGCTTGACCGTCATGACCAGCAGCAGGTCGGCGGCGTTACCCAGCTCGTCGGTGATGACTGACGCCTCGGTGTGCGGCGAGATCGCCAGGCCAGCGAGCATCTTGTGCGAGTGGATCAGGTCGATCACCTCCTTTGGCGAGTCTGCCGTCAGCCGCGCACCCGGACAGGTAAAGAGGCAGGCGCGCGCCCATGTATCCTCTACTTCCCAGCTCCCCACTCACCCGTCGCCTCGTAGTGGAAGGTGTACAGCTTTCCGCCGGCCTTGGCGACCTCGGGGACCCACTGGGCGTTAGCAGCTGTCCAGGTTCTCAAGGGGGTATCCGGACAGATAAAGGCTGGAGACAGATTGCGCGCCGTCTCAAGACGGCCGGACCGCGGCGCCGTGGTCTGCGTAGGACGCCCCAAACCCTGCCTAGCAGTGTCTCGATCTCGCACATCCAGCTAACATCGCACGGGCATTCGTATGGCCCCAGCGCCTCACGCGCGCCCCACTCACCTTGGCCGGGTCAGACACCATCATGTGGCAGTCCATGAAGATTTCCGGCACGTTCTTCTTGACGCAGGTGAGCACGGGCGCGCCCATCGTGATGTTGGGCACAAAGTGGCCGTCCATGACGTCTGCGTGTGAGTTGGCGTAGCGTGAGGGGGCGAGAACCGGCACGTTGGCTACGCCGGCACGAAGACATGCAGCCAACTTTGCGGTGACACCCGACTTACCCATGTGGAGCCAGTCAGCGCCATCCTTGATCATGCGCTTGCACTCGTTCGAGAGGTCGCTGAGGTCGCTCGCGAGGACCGAGGGGGATATAACGGCTTCGGGCATGGCGAATGGGTTGTGGGAGTAGTGGTGTAGGAGCAATCGAGCGCAACATGACAGAAGATATGACGCAGGACGGAGTGGGGCAGAGTCAAAGGGATATTTGTTTTTCGGCATTTTCCCAATTTCTCCCGCCCTCACCCTTACCCCGCGGCTCGTCCACTTGCCACCCAATACAACCGAACTGTGCACGATCACACCCACCACAACACGACAGAGCACGCGCCATGCCCACGCCGCTATCGGTCGAGGATATTCTGGCCAAACAAAAGGCGGAGCGCGAGGCCGCCGCAAAGGTAGGTTATGCTCGTGGCGGAGCACTAATGCCGCAGCCAAAGTTCCTCACAAAGGCACAACGCGAGAAGCTCGCGGCCGAAAAGGCGGCCGCCGAGGCGTCGTCGTCAAAGTCGCGCGAGGAGGACGAGCGCGCCCAACGGGAGAGGTTTGACCGAGAAGCGGCGGAGGAGAGGCGCAGGCAGGAGTCTGCGCGCCGCGACCGTGATCGCGATCGCGACACACGCGATGGCGGGTTGGATTACCGTGGTAACGGCGAGCGCGGCGGGCGGCACGATAGGCGAGATGGGCGGTACCGCGATGACTATCGTGACGAGCGCCGGGACGACCGGCGGGATGACAGGCGTGACGAGCGTCGGGACGACCGCCGAGATGACCGCCGGGACGCGCGCGACCGCAACGGCCGAAGCAACGGCGCTGGATCCAGCGCCGGCCCCGCCGCGGGCGGCGACGACCTCGAGACGATCAAGAAACGATACCTTGGCCAGGCAGAAACAGTGAAGAAGCCGTGGATGCGGAAAGCGACGAACAAGAATGCGATTTTCGACTGGAACGCGGCGGACGACACGAGCGCGCGGCCACTATGGGCTGGCGAGCGCTCGGGACTCGTGCGTAATGGCGCCAATGCCGGAGCTGCGGGCTCTGCTGCGTCGTCCGCAACTGGCTCTCCTGCGCCAGGCGAAAAGTTCACGGACGCCCTGGAACGCCGGCGTGCCGGTAAGGGCGGGAACGACGACCGGCACTGGAGCGAGAAGCCGCTGGCCGAGATGCGCGAGCGCGACTGGCGTATCTTCCGTGAAGACTACAGCATTTCTTCCCGCGGAGGTAGTATCCCCAACCCTCTGCGTACCTGGTCCGAGAGCGACATTCCCCGCGACATTGTCGATATCGTCGACACGATCGGATACACTGAGCCCTCGCCGATTCAGCGCCAAGCCATCCCTATCGGCCTGCAGAACCGCGACCTCATCGGCCTCGCCAAGACAGGTTCGGGCAAAACGGCCGCCTTCCTCATCCCCATGCTCACGTACATTTCGCACCTTCCCCCGCTCGACGACGAGAACCGGCATTTGGGGCCGTACGCGCTCATTCTCGCGCCGACGCGTGAACTCGCGCAACAGATCGAGGCCGAGGCATTCAAGTTCTGTAAACCACTCGGATACACTTGCGTGTCGATTGTCGGTGGTCGCAGCGTGGAAGAACAGCAGTTCAACCTCCGGAACGGCGCGCAACTCGTCATCGCCACACCCGGCCGTCTCAAGGACATGATCGACAAGAGTATTTTGGTTATGAGCCAGTGCCGCTACGTCGTCATGGATGAGGCCGACAAGATGGTCGACATGGGTTTCGAGGCGGACTTAACGTTTATTCTTGATGCCATGCCCAAGCCCCGCGAGGACTTGGAGGGTACTGGGCGCAGCGACCGCGTCATGACCCTGTTCTCCGCTACGATGCCGCCCGTCGTTGAGCGCCTGACTCGCAAGTATCTCCGCAAACCCGCAACAGTCACGATCGGTACCGCCGGCGAAGCGGTCGACACTGTCGAGCAGCGTGTAGAGTTTGTGCATGGCGAGGACAAGAAGAAGGCGCGTCTCATCGAGATTCTGCGTACCTGCGGCATGCCGCCGCCGATTATTGTCTTTGTCAACCAGAAAACAACGGCAGACGTCGTCGTGCGCTATGTCCAGCAGAGCGGCCTGTCGGCCACCACGCTGCACTCGGGCAAGAACCAGGAACAGCGTGAGGCGGCCCTCCACGCCCTCCGCAGTGGCGACGTCGCAGTCCTCGTTGCCACCGACCTCGCCGGGCGTGGTATCGATGTCCCAGACGTATCGCTAGTCATCAACTGGCAGATGACAGACGTTATCGAGAAATACGTCCACCGTATTGGTCGTACCGGTCGTGCGGGCAAAGAGGGCGTCGCGATCACGTTCCTGGACAACAACGACGAGGAGGTCATGTTCGACCTCAAGCAGGAGATTCAGAAATCCGCAAAGTCCACCATGAACCCCGAACTCGCGCGCCACGAGGCCGCACGCCAAAAAGTCACGCGTGAGATGAAACGCAAGCGCGACGACCTCGACGATTAGTCTGTAGAGCGCGATCTGTAGTGGGGGCACTTGGCCCATGCATCATGCAATGTACTAGCTATATGGGGGTTTTGGTTCTACTTACGGCCGAGGCTCAGGCGCGTCTGGTCGCCGTCGCCGAGCTCGAGGCCGTGGCGGGAAACACGGCGGTGACGGGCCCGCTCACGCGCCGTGTCGGAATGCAGACGCGCGACCTCGACAAAGAGCTGCAGGCGTCCCTTGACTTCAGCAGCGAGGACGTCGTCCGCGTCGTCGACAATGAAATTTCGGAGTCCGATAAGTGCGTGCGCGACGACGTTGTGCCTGTCGCGGCCGTTGGCGGAGTCGCCAGTCGGGGCCACGCCCCAGTCAACGTCCGTGATGGCCATGCCCCATAGCGCGAGCAGGCCCGACACGCGTACAAAGTCTGGCGTGTCGGCTCTCAGCTCGTCTCGGATTGGTGAGAGTGCAGCGAGGATGTGCGTCGTGCTTGGACACAGGGAGACCTCGTAGCTGTCCGGCAGGAGCAGGTCCGTCGCGAGCCACGTTACTGCCCTGCGCGTCGCGGCGCTGCTGGCACGTAGAGCGAGCAGCGCGCGTACCTGCGTGTGCAGCGGTAGCGGGCGGACAGCGTCAATCACAATAGTGTGTAAGGCCGAGGTTTTGCCCTCGTCCGCGAGAACGTCCAACAGCACAGACAGCGTGTTGGCGAGTTCACGCGCGAGCACGCTGGACGTCGCCGAGTCGGCGCTCACGAGGATCAGCGTGCCTACCAGACTGCACGCGTCGTCGGGCGTGACCCATTGCTCGCTGCGCGCTGTTGCAGCGATCACGCGGCAGATGGCTACACAGGCAGCCTCGCGCGACGTCGTAATCGTCGGCAGGGCGATCTCGCTGGTCACGCCCTTGCCGCCTAGCTGGTGAAGGACCGCATCGACAAGGCCAATGAGGTGGCCCGAGTCGCCGAAGGGGTGAGTCGCGGCACACGAGATGGACTGCAGCAAGCAGTGCAGTGCGAGGCTACCGACTTCACCGGATGGGGCACAAAGCGCTAAAGTCAGCTTCAAAAACGTTCAAAAGCTCACAGAGAATGAGGAGCCATTCGTTGAACTCTGGTCCGGCGTCTAAGGGGGGCAAGCACGCAAGCGCCTCGGCGAGCTCGCAGTCGTCGTCAATACCCCGGAGGAGGAGCACAGCTGGATGGTCCGGGGTAACGTCGATGGGCAAAGCGAACTCTTCGCTGACACGGGGCGCCGCCGCGCTCCTATCCCAGAATGCAGCGTACTCCTCGGCGACCTCGACACGCTCATTGTAGTCGCGCACGTCCTGGATATGCTTGACTGCCGCGAGCACGTCGGCGCCGACGCCGGAGGTATTAGCGAGATCGACGTCGGCCGCCTTGTCCTCGCTTTGCCGGCGTAGCGCCGCGTCGACTTGCGCGGTCGTCGTGCCCCGCTTCACGTCGCGGTCCATCGCACTAAAGAACTTTGCCTGGCGACGTTCCTCGGCCGTCTGGCGCGGTGGCGCGCGTGGTGGCGGAGAGGTCACATCCGCTGTTGACGCAGATTGGCGCGTACGCGTCGAGCGCCGTCTCCCCGGCGTGCCATTCGGCTGCTTCTCCGCTTCATACTTTCTGCACGGTTAGCGTTTGCGCCGGTCTCGGCACCAACCCTAGGATTTGAGAGAGCGACACCATGCCGTCCTCGTCCTCGTCTTCGGTGCCCTCGAGTAGCATGAGTTGCTCGCGAATACGCAGCTCGCGTTCCTCGGCTGCCTTGCGTGCCCGCGCCCGCTCCCCCTCGGCCTCGCGGACCTGGTCCTTCTCCAAGGCCAGGACCCGTGCGGTGACGGACCCCGCAGACGACTGCGACGACTGCGAGGTCTGGGACAGGCGGCGTTTCAGCGGTGACTCCTGCGGAGTCATTTTCTGCGCAGACAGAGGAGCGGCTCTGGGCGACGGCCCTACAGGTTGCGCGGGTCGAGCAGGAGTAAGCGCGACTTTTGAGGCGAGGGGCGAAAGGCTCAGGCGCCCGGAAGGTCTCGCGCCGCGTGAGTGCATCGAAGACGCAGGGCTGGCTGCATACTGCGCAAAGTCGGCGTAGAGGTCCAACTGCTGTCAGCTGAGAAAGGTCGCTATCGAGCTTACGCCAAGGGAATCGTCCTCATGGTCCGTTGGACTGCTGCCCACATCGCCCGGCGCGTCATGGGGTTCTGCTGCGCGCTTGCGCGTCGTTGACGGCGTAGTGGTGGGCTTGGGAGTCTTCGAGAGCGATTGGGCTTGCGAGGATCGAGGGAGGCTGGGAAGTGAGGTGGTTTGGGACGGACGGGGAAGGGATGCGGGGTGGGAGGGACGCGGCAGCGACGCCGTTTGGGACAGGCGAGGGCCTGATGTCGGCGTCGCACGTGTGAGGGATGTCGGCTGCGATACGCGGGTATGCGTCGGCGTACGTGGTGCGCGGGGAAGGGAGTGCTGCGACGGCGGGGGCCGAGGCGCCGAGCGAGGCGTGGCCGGGGCTACTCTGGGCGCTTGCGTCTCGGGCGGTGGTGTGAGTTCGCTCGACAGGGAGCGGGACCGGCCACGCAGGGGCGTCCTCGGCGCCTGGCGCGTCTCGTCATGCTTGTCGACTGGCTCATCGGCGGCGCCGTGACCATTCTCCTTACCCTCCGCGCGGGATGTTTTGGCTTTAACCTGCTCCTTCTTGACGGATCGTTTGGTGTGCGTGGTACCCGCTGTCGTCGGCCACTGGTGTATGGGCGTGTTCGGGTCGGGAAGGGTATACTTTCCTGGCTCGGAGACGTATCGCCGCGGACGAGCCTGGGCAACACGCATGGTCTCGGTGCCGGGACGCCGTGCACTCTTGGTGCGGGGGTTGGGACGGTAACTCTCGTCCTCGAACGTGGGGGCGAACTGCAGCCTACGTTGTCTGGAGTCGACGGCTTTCTTGATGGAACGTAGAGGTGACTTGGGATCTTCCTCTACCACGTCAGATAACCGCGGTTTCTTCGGCGTTGGCGTGAGTGCCAGCTGGTCGAGTATGGACGGCGGCGGCCGCTGGGTCTGTGGAGCTGGACTGGTACTCAGCATCCGCTGGTTCGCTTGCCGCTGGATCTCCCGCCGTTCCTGCCGTTCCTCCGCCGTCGTACCCGTGACGGACCGCTGGCGCCGGGATGGCGTCGAGTCGCGCGATCGCCCGTGGCCATTACTCGTGCCCACGCTCGGCTGGCGCAAGCTCCTCCCCCCGAAGGAAGACGTTTTGCGCACCTTACTTGGCGAGGTAGAGCTGCCTACTCTAAAGGGGTTATCGTCGCGCACGCTCTTCCTCGACGTAGCCGGGGATATGCTCGGTTTGGCCGGGGTGAGGGCCGTCTCGGGGATCAGGGTGTGCTTGTTTGGCGATATCGTCGCGTCCACAAGCACGCCGTCGTCCTCGACCGTCTCTGGAACGAGTACCCGGCGGTCACGGACAATTTTCTGCGGGGTTAAGACTGTCTGGAAGGTACGGGGCGGCGGCGGGCGCGCCGGTTTTGGAGGCCTCTTGGCTCGCGGCTCGTCGTCGCTTATAACTATTGCGTGGTCCACGTCTGTCCCCGAGAACAGCTTCGACTGCTTGGGCGGCGCTCTAATGTCGGCACGAGACGATTTGGATTGGGACGACTTGAAACTTGGCGGCTTTCTGGGTGTACGCTGCGACGGCTGTGTGGTTGCCCTGAGACCGTTCTCAAAGATGTGAAGGTCTGAGAACTGGGTGAGGGTAGTTTGCGACGAGCCGTTCTCGTGCCGGTGCGCCGTGCGGGCGCGTTTGGATGGTCCTGCCTGTGGGGCGTCGACACGTCGTTTGCCTCTACTACTCCCACTGCCATTGGTGGTGCGCGACGGACCCGCACGAGCTAACAGCCCATCACTGTCGCGCGGCATATTGGTGCGTGCGTACTGGGCAAGGGCACTCCTCAAGTCTTGGTCGTCTGGCGAGGACTCTGACCCACTGGATACACAAATTGGGTCTCTGGCTCCTCCCTGGGACCTTTTGGTTCCCTCGGCTCGCATTCGCCCACAGACGGCACGACGGCCGCTGAGGAAGGTCGAAGAGGTGCGGGTTGTGGTTACGCCTGTCTTGTTAGTGGCGCGGCGGCGTGCGCCCACTGGTTAAAGCAGAAATGGGCCCAGGTTCCGCTGCATGCCTGTGCAAGGCGTTTACTCGGGCTGTAGGACGAGTGTGAGAGCTGAGATGCTGTGGTGGACAGGTGAAACGGGTTGAACAAGTTTGTGGTCGTTGTTGGACGCGTCGTGGGACCCCGACATGAGCAAACAACAACCCGGTGGAGGTTGCAAGTTGACTGGACCAAACAACCCACGCGAGTTTGATCCCGTCGTCTCTTCAAACTGTTGCGAGGTGCCACAAGGGCGGCACTTTTCGGTAGATTCGGGAGACGACGGGGGAAGAGCCGAGGAAGGCGCCCGGTTTGTCTCGAGGCGATCGTGCATTGGGCGCAGTGGTTTGCCCTGACATGTGATGTCCATGACGTCAGCCCATGCAACGCGTATGGGCCTCGGCGCGGCGGCTGCAACCTGTACGGTGAGATGCACACTGTGTGTGACTGGTTCTCGCCTTTGTTCCCTCCCCGCCCTTTTCACAACAGCACTGGCACTACGGCGGCACTGTAGATAGACAACCCGCCTTCACTCTCTTGTTCTCTCTCTCCCATCCATCTCATCTTGCATCTTGCATTCATACCTATAACGCCCCACAACAACAACAACACACACATACACAATGTCGTACGCTGAAGTTACTGGCACCAACAGTGAGTACCCTTGCTGAGCCGTCCCTCTCCATCCTCCTGGTGTGGACAGCTGCCTGGTTTTTTTCCCAGGCTTGGGCAGCTCGAAGCCACCGGCCGGGCTCGAGTGCTAACCTAGCCTCCCAGTTCCGTCTGGTGAGATGCCCGAGCCTAGCCAGGAGTTGAGGGATGGGGCGGTTCAAGTTGGCGACGATGAACCGAGCGGAAAGGTAAGTGCTGTCTCACCGGGACAATCCGGACAATGCCACTGAGAAATCCACAACTGACTTGCCACCAGCTTAACGTCGTTTCTGCAGACGCCGCCGACGACTGGAACAAGGCTAAGACCGACGCCGAGAAGGCTGCCGACAACGCCGCCAGCGCCGCTGAGAAGAAGGGCAAGGACCTCAAGAAGAAGGCCAAGGTTGGTTGACATTTTTGATCAGGATTAACCACCCAGGCCGACCTCAACGAGGCTGAGAACACCCTCGCTGCTTGGTGGAGCAAGACTGAGGATGTCCTCCTTCGCCCCGCGACCCTCGGTGGCCTCCTTGGTCTCGGTTGGTAACTTGCGACCAACTCGGTGCTGACACGTACCAGTGAACGTCGGTCTCCTCGGTGGTCTCGGCTACGTTGCCTACCAGAACCGCAACCGCCCGTGGGACCAGCGCTACGTCGCCGGTGCCATCGGTGGTACTCTTGCTCTCTTCACCGCTGAGGGGTGGGTCACAATTTTCTAACTGCTTTACTCATACTCCCAGTTACATGACTGAGTCGTACCTTGAGACCCCTGAGGGCCAGGCCGAGAAGGAGCGTGCGAAGCGTGAGGGCTCCAAGCTCTACCTCCAGACCAAGGAGGTCATCCTCCGCCCCAACGTCGCCGGCGGTCTCCTCGGTGTTGGTTAGTATCTTCCGCCGTGGATGAGTTGTGCTAACTTGCAGTCAACGTCGCTGTCCTCGGCACAGTTGGCTACTTCGCCTACCAGAACTGGAACCACCCTTGGGACCACCGTGTCGTCACTGGTGTCTCGGCCGGTCTCGCTATCCTGAGCGGCCTTGAGGGATGGCTCGGCACCGAGTACGTCAACAAGGAGCTCCCCAAGCACTAGACGAGGTTGTGGAGTGAGCGTGAGGGTAGCAGCTGGACGCGAGTCTTGAATCACGAGCAGCTAGTGTAGTTTGTTCTGTACCGTAGTGGCATGGATAATACATAACTAGCTCCATACGTGCGAGACAGTTGCAGGTGGAAATGAGTGTGCGTGGTGGGTCGCAGTAGTGTGACGTTTGGTGAGAAGTTGCCACCCGTTACCCCACATCACGGGCCACCAGATTGCGGGGTAGGACGACCGCTTGACCCGCGTCGCGCGGGCGCGTGTTGACGAGCCACGACATCTTGATTTTTGGGCCTTCCCACTCTTCGCTTCGCCGCAGCTGATCGCCGGCAACACCATTGGACTCTAGATTAAAGCGGCTACGACCCCCGGGCACACCATGTCCGGCGGGGGCAACATCAAGGTTGTGGTGCGGTGAGCGCTCGTACCGTGGCAGCGGCGTTTCTTTTGATACAGGCACTGATGGGATAATGCAGATGTCGACCGCTGAATGCGCGGGGTATGCGACGGCGTCTAGCAGAGGGGAGCGCTGACGACGTTAGAGATCGGGCGCGGGGCCAAGGGCCTTATCCGCATGGAGGGAAGCCAGACCATCCTCGAGCCGCCGGAACAGGCTGCGGGCGGTCGCGGCATTGAGAAGCGGCCGCATGTGTTCTCTTTCGGTACGGTGTCGGGTCGATCAGCGCTGACGGGTAGACAAGTCGTACTGGTCTGCTGGGCCGCGCGATGACCCGAAGTATGCGAGCCAGCAGACGCTGTTCGAGGACCTCGGCGTGGAACTCCTCAATCACAGCTTTGAGGGTTTCAATACGTGTATCTTTGCATGTACGTTGGGTGTGCGGGGTGGCAGCTGACGAGAAGACGGGCAGACGGGCAGGTGAGTTGCACTAGCTATGCTTACCACGCCCGCGTTTGGGAAGCTGACGCGCGTGTATAGCGGCAAGAGTTGTAAGTCGCCCGCTGACCGTTGGGAATCGCGACTGACGTGCACAGACTCAATGATGGGATGTGCGTACGATTGGCGTTGGCGCACGCCAGGCCTGGCGCTGACGTGCAGACGGCCGTGATAAGGGCATTATCCCATTATCTACGTCTGAGCTCTTCCGGCGCGTGGAGGAGAAGGCAGCTGCGGACCCTAACTTGTCGTATTCCGTCGAGGTGTCGTACATTGAGATCTACAACGAGAAGTGCGCTTAGAGGAGTGAGGTTGTCTAACCTCAGGGTACGCGACCTGCTCAATCCCAAGAACAAGGTTAACCTGCGCGTCCGCGAGCACCCCTCGCTTGGACCCTACGTCGAGGACCTCAGCAAGCTTGTCGTCGAGAACGACGCGCAGATGATGACCCTCATGGACGAGGGCAACAAGGTAGGCGGAGCGCGAGAAAAGTTGTTGAGGCCAGTCACGTACCGTTGCGTCGACGAACATGAATGAGACGTCGTCGCGCTCGCACGCCGTCTTCACCGTCATTGTGAGTGGTCGGAATGGCAAAAACTCACGCAGCTCACGCAAAAACGACACGACCCGCAGACGAAGATGACCGGTGAGAAGGTGTCCAAGATTTCGCTCGTCGACTTGGCCGGCAGCGAGCGGCAGGCGTCGACCGGCGCGACTGTCAGTTAGCCGTTTGGACAGTGAGCTGACAACAGGGCACGCGCTTGAAAGAGGGCGCCAACATTAACCGCTCACTGACGACGCTCGGCAAGGTCATTGCCGCGCTCGCACAACAGTCGGAGGGCAAGCGCCGCAGGAAGGACGACTTTGTGCCGTATCGCGACTCGGTCCTCACCTGGCTCTTGAAAGAGAGCCTGGGTGGTAATTCCAAGACCGCCATGATTGCGGCTATTTCGTGAGTGCAAGGGAAGGCAGCGCTGACGACTAGACCAGCAGACTGTAAGCATTAACCGTTACTTATAGCTGACCCCGCGAAGATGAGGAAACTCTGAGGTGTGTCTTGGTCGAGTTTACGCTTACGCCCAGCACGCTGCGATATGCCGACGCTGCGAAGCGTATCCGCACCCACGCCGTCGTCAACGAGGATCCCAACGCCAAGCTTATCCGGTGAGCTTTGCTATCTGGTGCATCTCAGCTGACGCCAGCGAGCTCAAGGAGGAGCTGGAGTGTACGCCGCCCCACGCGTCGTTGCTGACTGGCAGTGCTGCGCAGCCGCGTCGGTGCCGGCGGCGGCGAGGACACGTACGATCCAAACATCCCGCCAGAGAAGCAGATCGTCACTTATCGCACCAAGGATGGCGAGATCAAGAAGGTCACCAGTACGTTGTGCTCTGAGTGTCGCCTAACGTTGCAGAGCTCGAGTTGCAAGATCAGCTTCAGTCGGTTCACGCTGCGCAGCACTACTGACACCAGGGCGTCAGAGAAGCTCATGGAGAGCCTCAATCTTACGTGGGAAGAGAAGGTGCGTTCAGCTGTCGGACATCGTTAACGCCCCAGATGGCAACGACACAGGCTATCCACTCTGCCCGCGAGAAGGCCCTCGAGGAACTGGGTATCGCCGTCGACAAGAATGTGAGTTGCCTGTGGTTTGGCGCTTATGCCCAGCTGGTCGGCGTGCACGCGCCACAGAAGCATCCATCGCTTGTTAATCTCAACGAAGGTGAGCTGTGTGTCCCACGTAAAGCTGACGACAGACCCGCTCATGTCCGAGGTAACGATACCCTCGCGATACGTACTCACCACAGTGTCTCGTGTACCAGCTCAAACCCGGTACCACGGCGGTGGGCAGCCTCGAGTCTGCTGGTGCACAGATCAAACTCTCCGGCGAGCGTATCATGGCGGAGCACTGCCGTTTCACCAACACGGACGGGCAGGTCACGCTTGAGGTGGTAGCTGAATCGCGGACTTTCGTGAGCTCAATCTCTTGTTCCTCAGCTGACAGCAGGTCAACGGCAAGCGCGTGCCGCCCACGACGGTAGGAGGAGCAAGCGATTGCGCTAACATCCAGCCTGTTCGTCTTCAGCACGGCTACCGTGTGATTCTGGGCGACTTTCATGTGTTTCGATTCAACGTAGGTGGCTGCACTGGCCCATGCTAACGTGCAGGACCCTGCTGGCGTCCGTGCACACCGCACGAGGATGTCGGGCATGTGGACGAATGGCGTCGAACCAGGAACTCCCGGCCGTTCAGACTCGCCCGCGCCAACCGAGCTCATGGACTGGACTGCTGCGCGACGGGAGGTGGCCGACATTGAAGCGCTGGGTGACCGTGACCTGGACAAGCTCTTTGACGATATTGTGCGCAGCTATGTGAAGAACGTAAGCTGACGGCAGGTCAAAGTGCGGACGCTCCGCGGCCGACCAGACAGCCGCATGGACATGGCCGCTGAACACGAGTCACAGCGCATGTTTGCCATGTCTGCTGCTGACGAGTCATTCGACGCTAACCCCTGGGAGAGCCAATTCGGCAATGGCGACGGAAGTCCAGTGACAGACCCCGAGGCCGGCACGAGCCAGAGTGCGGCGCGTGCGGAGGATTCTGTCGCGGCGAAGAAGAACGCGATGCTGGCGAAAATGTCGGAGGGGTCCACGCTTGAACAGCAGGTCATGGCCAAGCAGTTACAGACGTTGGCACAGGAGATGCGGCGGATGCGGTCTCAGCGCGCCGTCGAGCGTGCACAGGGCATGACACCTTTGGGCACGGACGAGGCATGGTCACCACAACAACTCGTGCTTGTCCGCAAAGCGGTGGACAAGTGGCGGCAGCTGCGCAATTTCCAGCTCGCGGAGCAAGTGCTGCGGTACGCTGGTGACGTGCGCGAAGCCAACATCATAGCGTGGGTGGGCGTGAAGGGTACTGCTGATCAAAGACGCCTCATGGGACGCAAAATGACTTACAATTTTGTCATTTCCGACAGCGGAGGTGCCAAGTCGGCTCTCGATGACCTGGGAGGTATCCTCGAGATTGACGATGTGGCCGACTCGAACGCTCCGCCGGGTCCCAGTGTCATGGTCAAAGTTATTGACCATGAAGCGACATGTGAGCTGGCCCCAGGACAAGCCCTGACCCAAGCAGCGGTGTATACCTGGAACCTAGGACGGTTCCAACAACAGCTCGCGAGAATGCGGCAGGTGCTGGGCGTCAAGGACAAGCCAAATTATTCCGTGCACTTGAGCGTTGATGCGCCGTTTGGCGACCGGCCCACACCGAGCTTTTCTCATATTGGCTCGGCGGCAGTCCCGTTGCGCCTGCTGGCTCACCAGATGTCGTACGCCGTCATCGTGCCCATCTACTGCGCGTACACCTTGGAGGCGATTGGGTCGTGTCGCGCCGAGTTCAAGTGCGCGACGCCAGCACGTTCCGGCGTGGCCACGCCCGAATCGTCCAGCGCCGTCATCAGCTCGCCTCCGTTCGGCAACAAGTTTGCCTTCACCGTTACCATCAACTCCGTCAAGGGCTTGACATCTGCAGACTTTACAGAGGTACATGCGCAGACGCGCCTGTCGTCGCTTGTCGGCCCCATCGCCGCGGAAGACACATTCTGCTCGCTTCCCGTCAACCTCAACGAACAGTCCGTGGCCCACCTCACGCTCCGGAGATCCCTTTCGGTACTGGTCACGTCCGACATGATGACGCATCTGTCGTCACGCTGCGCGACAATCGACTTTTTTGCCCGCGTGCGTGCGTCGTACCTTGATCGCCTGGAGCGCTTTGATGCCTCCAAGGAAGAGGTCCCGACGCCTACGGAAAGCGGAGCGTCGACTCCCTCTGGACCGCCGGTGCGGCCCGCGGACGGCGACCTAGACGAGACCGAACACCACGACGTGCTTGCCGCGATCGAGGTGCTTGAGATGGGCGCGGACGGCGAGTATGCCGCCGCCGACGTCGAGGACGAGGTTGTGCAATTGCATCTTGGCGTGCAGCGGCAGCTGCGCGTAACGCTCAGCCACGCGTCAGGCGACAAGTTCAAATGGACGCGCGTGGTACACGCGAGCGCATCCAATATCCGGACCGTCCGCGACGACGTCGTAACCTCCGTACCTGCAAAGGAGGTTGCGCTGCAGCTATCGACGCACGTCGAGCTACAGCCAGACGGGACGAGCCGGCTCACAGCGCATGGGACGTGGGACACGGCCGCTCACCACTGCAGTGCGCTGGACCGGCGTACGCCCGGCGAGGGACATGTGCTCGTGACGCTGACGTTCATGGTTGAGGCGGAGGGCGTCGCCGAGCCAGCGCTGCTGAGCATGGATGTGCGTGTCCGTGTGATTGGGCGTGACGCGCGACGGCGCTCGAGCTTCATAACGTTCTGGCGCAACCCGCCGCCGACGAGCGTGGTGGGTATTTTCGCTGTCGATCTTACGCCGCCACTTGCGCGTACCGCGCGCGATCTCTGGCGTCTCGACACGGCCCGCCGGCCAATTTCGAACGAGCGCGTGCTTGAGGGATGGCGGCCCCGCAGTCTGCCCCTTGTGCGCGAGTACGCCGACTTCGCGCGCGTGCGCCGGCTCATCGCCGATGTACAGACGACGCGCGTGGTGCTTCATCACGTCGACGTCGAGGCGAGTTCGAGTATGGGCTCTGACGAGCTTGCGGCGAAATGCCTCAGACTGTGGCAGAACGAGATGGACACTCGTGTGCAGGTGAGTATGCCGTGGGGGCTTTGGCTGACGACAGTTTGACGTGGCGAGGGAGACGCCACAGGAGAAGGAAATGGCGCGACGCGTGCGCCGCCTCGTGCCCGACCTCGAGCCGGGTCTCGTACCGTCCGTGCGTCAGGTGGTAGCCAAGTACGTCTGCCCCTGATGACTGCTGCTGACGAAAGCGAACGGGTGATAAAGAGCGGCACGCTGGCAATGCTAGCGGACTCGCGGGCTGACCGCTGGGAAGAGACCTACGCCGTGCTCCGACCGTACGTGTCCTCTTAGAGCCCGGGCTGACCACAGCCCATACCTCCACTTACACCCCGAGGCGCACCTGCGCGAGACGGGGCTGATCAACCTCTTTAGTGCGACGGTGACGGCGAGCCCCGACGTGGAGATGTTACTTGGCGTGAGTTTTAAGCAAGGGTGGTTAGCTGACAACAGCGCCGACACGCGTTCACGCTGTCGACGCCGGCGAACGCGTACATTGTCCAGGCGCCCTCTCAGCGTGAGCTCTCCGAGTGGCTCATGGTGATTGCGCGCCAGCGCACGGAATAGACCTGTATGTAGTGTACAGTAGATAGACCTTTTTATCTTAATCATGCCTTATGCCATATGACATACGATATGCCACGCTGGTGTCGTCTCGGCCGACTTGCGACTGTGCCACAAGCTTGCTCAATCGGTGGGTGCAAAAATACGGTTTTAATGTGGGTGGCGCGGATAGGTAAATTACAAACTCTGAGACGAAACACCGCATGTATTCCATATCGGTCCGGCTTGCTGGCCACAATCACTCAGAGGCATCGGAGGGAGTAGCGTCGCACGCCCCCAACGAGAGCAGAGGGAGGGCTGGCGGGGGAGTCGAGGGGGTACCATTACCTTTGTTGCTGTGGGCGCATGGATACATGAACATCGGTATGGGCAACGACATGGCATGGCAGTGCCGCAGTGTGCGTGCGGGATAGACGGGATCAAGGTGCATACGTGCATGAGTATTGGTCTCTTAAAGGCATGAGCAGTGCGTTGGTGTTGGATGACAGCAGCAATCAAACATACAGTCCACACCATTCATTAGAACTGATTCAACTGTAATCCTAATCAGGCAATAGCCGCGGCGGCAAACTCTGCCGTACACAACACCACACGGTGCAGCCCCGAGACAGCGTCCTCGTCCGTCCTCCCCCATCGTCGTCGTCGTCGTCGTCTCCTCAACACCACCTCGCCCGACATCAACCTCACCATCTGGCCATCCACGACCCACCTTGCACACCGTCCCATTCGGATCGTCACGTCCGACTCATGGAGACGCAGCATCCTTTTCAACGACGACGCCTAGACCATCGCAACTCGACAGCCACATCCACAGACGAGACGGCAAACGCACCATCTCCCACATCCACCACCCACGTTTACCAGCCGCCGTCCGCGCACCAGTCGGCGGTAGCGCACCACGCGCAAGCAGCGCACGCGCACTCGGCGCACACTCACTCCGCCGCCGCAGCAGCGTACCAGGCCCAATCGTCCCACGACTTGGGTCCGCCTCCGTCCTCGGCGCGCTCCCAGCGCGGCGACAACAATTACTCGAGTAGCAGCCCACATCATCACCATCAAAGCCCTCACCCACACCCACACCAACACTACACCCACAATCCACCACAACCACCACCCCACACTTTGGACACCTCTTCCAGAGCAACCGAGTATCAACACCACCACTACGCACACCAGCGTCACTACCACCACCAGCCCCATCCCTTGCACCGCAGCAGCGTAGCGGACGAGCACGACTACGCCGACTACGCCTCGGAGACAGACCACCACCGCAGGCCAGGAGCTGCTCCAAGCAACAACAACAACAACAACACCAACTCTGCCGGCGCCGAACCGTCCTCGTCGTCTGTCCACGCCCGTGACTTTGTGCACGCGGGCCCGCCTCCACTCCGCCGCCTTAGTGCGCCCTCTGCCCCCGTCGCAGACAACAGCGACGGCACAAGCGGCGGTTTGACGCGGGACCCAGCCGACCCCGAGTCGTCGTCGTCGTCATCGACACGGTCGCGCGCATACTTGCCACCACCGCGTCTGGCTCCTCGCTCGCACGCCCCTCCCCCCGCCATCTCCATCCCCCCCATCGGCGGAGGCAGCAGCCACCTGTCTCGAGCAGCATACGAAGCTCCGCAGTCGGCCCCGCTTGTGCCCCCAGCACACTCGGCCGCCCACTTCCGCCACCATCTCCAACCCGCGCGCAGCGCAGGCCGTCCATCTTCCCCAGGGCAGTACTCGTCGAGCAGCACCAGTATCCTCCGCCCGCCCCTCTCGGCGTCGGCTGTCCCAGGTCGCCGTGAAAGCCTTTTGGCGCCGCCCTACCCAACTTCCGCCTCAAACTCTGGTTCTCCACTTCCCCTCGACAACCACCGTTCCCTCCGTTCGCCACACCCGCCTCTGACGGCTCTGTATCCACGTCAACCGTGGCCACCACTCCCACCCACACTCGAAGCTGACGAGTATCAACGCCCTTATCTTTCGAGTCCCCTCGGCGACGTCCCACCCCCCAGTGCTACATCTAACAAGAACTCTGCCGGTCCACAAAGTTCACTCTACTCGTCTTCGCAGCACCAGTCGCAGCCGCACCAGCAGCAGCAGCAACACCCGCTTGCTCAAGAGTACTCTCACAGGCTTCCTGCATCTCCCGCCTACCTCTCTGCGCCCCCTCTCTTCCCCGCCCCGCGAGGCCACACTCGCTCTCACACACGCGGCAACTCGCCACTCCACATCCCCCCTCCCCTCCGCTTCAAGTACTCTGCATCTCCCCCCCCTTCCTCTGCTCCTAGACCGTACGGCGACGACAACATGCCACCACGCAAAAAGGCGGCAGCCGCCTCGGGTGGCGGCACCGTCACCTCGACGCCAAACACTGTGTCGTCGACACGATCGTCGCGGCGCGGCGCCGGGTCATCGACAATCCCTTCCAAGGGCAATGGTTGGACAGCAGAACACACGTACGACTCGTTGGGCCAACCAAAAGAGGTCATTGTCATCCAAGATAGCACCAGCCCCGTACCCAAGAAGCGCACACGCGCGGCCGTCGCTGCGGCAGCCGCAGCAGCGGCCGACAAGTACAATGCCAACGGCAGCGTCCCCAACGGCACCGCGGCCAAGAAGCGCAAAATCGAGGAAGAGGAACAACCCAAACGGGCAAAGCCAAAACCTGTACGGAACTATTCATCGCAAACGCTCACACATCAGGTGCCAGCGCCCCCAGTGCCCGCGCCGCCAAAGCAGCCTGCAGCGCAGCAGCAGGCGGCAGCACCAACGCACCCCGCATGGGACGACGCCGAGGGCCACTACATAGTCAAGCCCGACGACGTCATTGGCGGCCGATGTAAGTCAAAACCATTAGGGCTTAGCTGATGGCAGATAAAATTGTGCGCTTGCTGGGTCAAGGCACGTTTGGCAAGGTCGTCGAGGCGCGACACATCGAGTCGCGGAAAAAGGTGGCCATCAAGGTCATCCGCGCCGTGCAAAAGTATCGCGACGCCAGTAAGATTGAGATCCGGGTTCTTGAGACGCTCAAGAAGAACGATCCATCCAACGCACAGTAAGTCGCGATGGCAGGTGGCTGGCTCACACGCAGCAAATGTATCCATCTCACCGAGTACTTCGACTTCCGCAACCACCCATGTCTCGTGTCTGAACTCTATGGCATGAGTGTGTTCGACTTTCTCAAGCTCAACGGCTTCCAGCCGTTCCCAGAAAAGCATATCCAGGACTTTGCGCGCAGCCTCTTGCAGAGCGTGCAGTGTGAGTGCACCAGGACTCAGAACTAGCTGACGCCAGTTTTGCATAGGCTAAAGCTTGTTCACACCGATCTCAAGCCCGAGAACATTTTGCTCGTGAGCAACGAGTCACGATTGTCTGGGCCGCGCCGGGCGAACGCACGGTCAAAGTCGATCCTGCGTAACACGGACATTCGACTCATCGACTTTGGCAGTGCGACGTTTGAAAACGAGTACCACTCGTCCGTCGTGAGCACACGGCACTACCGTGCGCCAGAAATCATCCTCGGTGGGTTCTAGGGACGGGATGGTATAGCTGACAGGCAGGATTGCCATGGTCGTACCCATGCGACATGTTCTCGATAGGGTGTATCCTGGTCGAGTTCTTCACAGGCGATGCGTTGTTCCAGACACACGACAACCTCGAGCACTTGGCAATGATGGAGGTGGTCATGGGCAAGATTCCGATCAGAATGGTGGAGCGGGGCAAGCTCAAGAAACCAGAGTTCTTCAAGGGCCTGCGAGTCGACTTTCCCAACCCGACCGTGTCAAAGTCGAGCCGCAAGTTTGTCAAGGGTCTCAAGAGCCTCAAGGACATTATCCCCGCGACGAATCCGGGCAACGCCCTCTTCCTCGATTTAATCGTCCGCCTGCTCGACTTTGACCCCGAGACGCGCATCACCGTCAGCGAGGCTCTCAAGCACCCATATCTGAGACATCCCATGGCCGACCCGCCACCCTAACGTCGCCCCCAACCCTTTCAGCATCGCACCGTTCCCGTTTCCGTTCGAGTCCACAGGTCAGGCATGTTGTGGCTCTGTATAGTGTCATGTCACGAGTAGATCAGCACACCGGCTAGCCGGTTCTGGGATGTTACTGCAGCACTAGTATGGTCTATCAAGCGTGTGGTCACGTGTAACGGACTAATCGTGGCGGTTGCGTGGACAAGGAAGACAAAAGACTGTTGACCATGTGATTGCAAAGGACGAGCCGATGGCGTCGCCGCGTGTAAACCATCACTTGGTGGGGCGTGACGGCAGGTTGCATAACAGGACTGTGTAGTTTTGTCTATCGTAGTCGTGCGGGGCGACGCGGACGCCACATCCTTTGTAGGTAGTGTATTGTTTCGGCAGCGCAACTCTGTGCAGTGAGACCGAGGGCAACCGATAAGCTTGACTCCGCAGAATCGCTTACGCCGGCGGCAAACAGCGTCTAGACCCACGTCGTAACCCAACGCGCGTCGGTTAGTGTCATCTCGTCAGACGCATTAATGATCGATCGACCCGTACCTGGTCGTGTGGCCAGTCGCTAGTGCATGTTTCATCTGGGACGGGTCCGTCGCAAGCAGCTGAAATGGCTAATGGAGTAGTAATATTCATTGCTATACATGTCTAGGAGTACAGTCGCAAACAGCGCTTAGCACTCCTGCTTCATGTAGGCGATGAGGTCGTTGCGGTCCTTGCCCTTCTTGAGGCCGGCGAACGCCATCTTGGTGCCGGGGATGTACTTCTTGGGGTTCTCGAGGTACTGCCATTAGCCTGGGTCGGCGCAAAAAGAGTCAAGAAGGGGAGGAGGTGATTGCAGCGCGGCGCCGTGCCCATCTCTGACAGGAGCTCGAGAAACGACAGGACGCTCCACTGCACAGCTCCTCTCCCCGACGATCTTGACTGGAGGCTGCCTCGAGACCGCCTTTGACGACGGCCCCTCGACAGCGCCCACACCACTACTCACCTCGAAAAGAGTCTCGCCCTCCCAAATAACACCCTTGTTGATGTTGGCGGCGGTGTACGAGAAGCCCGGGGCCTGGCCAGACTTGCGGCCGAAGAGGCCGTGGAGGTTGGGGCCGACCTTGTTGGCACCGCCAGCCTCGAGGGTGTGGCACTGCGCGCAACGCGTCTTGAAGAGGTTGGCACCCTTGGAGGCGTCACCTGGTGGTTAGCGCGGGCTCCAGCCGAGCACGACCCGAGCACGAGCGTAGCGAGTGCGAGGGGCGTCGAGCAGAGCGTAGTCACGCCGCTGCTGATGGCGTCGACGGCAGCGTCGACGCCGTTGTGTGTCCCTCATGCTCCCCCATACGCAGCCCATGGCCACAACTTACCGGGAGCGAACGAGTCCTTGCCCATTTTTGATGATTAAAGTGTGGTAGTGGTTTGGATAGAGGATGAGGAGGGTATGCTGGAGGGGGAAAAAGAGGGTGGGTGGGGTGGTGCTTTAATTTACTTTTGTGTGGTGGAGTCGAGTGTGTACAGTGAGAGGGGAGGATTTGCCCGGGTTATCCCGAGAAACACTCAACCGACGAATCACCGACGCCGCAATACCAAACTCCTCACCCCGTCGGACCATGCACGTCGCCCAGGTCGTCAGGTCCACCCCACAGCCCACAGCGTCATCGCCTGTGTGCTGGCCCTCGGCTAGTTGCAGCAGCAGCAGCGCATAGCATGGGCAGCAGCAACAAGCCCACGCTGAAGAACAAAGGCCGTCAAACGCCTTGGCCAAAGGGTCCAGGAGGCCAGAGCTCCCTCCTCCCGAGTGTGCCTCTTGTCTGTGTCCAATCGCACCGGGGTCTATTGCAACGTCTCTCCTCCCAGCTGTTCCATTGCTTCCCTCGGATGTGCTGCCTGATCTCCGCCTGTGGTGGGCAGAGATGCATTGAGTGTGCATGTGTGTGGCTTCGTGGCGCTCAAGCACCATGCACCATGTCGTCTAGAAGATCCCTTCTGTACGCATGCCGAGCTGTGCGCCTGTGCAGCTGGCTGCGCTCCAACGCACACGTACGCACACAGGCTCGCCGGCAGCGCACAGTCGCACAGTATGACGGCCAGTCCATACGCCGCGCCACACGTCATCATTCCGAAACGCATTTGGAAGATTCGTAGGCATGAAAAACGTAGGCACACCATGGGCAGGGCGGACTATTCCCGGGTTGGTAGGCCCGCTGTATCACGTGACGGGCCGCCGAATCCGCTGTCGACCATAGGACGCCGTGAATCCGGCGGGCGAAGGCTAGCGGAGCTCTGAAGACAGTCAGTCTCACAATACACAACGAGCAACAACACTATGGTGAGTGATACGCTGTGGCGGCGCTGACGTGCAGGGCGGCGGAGTGAGTGTGCGCGTGGACGAGGGGTGTACGTCGGGCGGTTGGGTTGGAGACGGAGGCGAGGCGAGGTGACGGCGTGATGGTTTGCACGGCTCGCGCAGGTATCGGACGCCGAAGCCGACGGCGCCCGCCGGCGTCGATACCGTCTCCGTCTCCGTCTCCCTTCCATCCCGACACCCCCGTGACATTTACCCAAGCACGGCGCTAACGGCAGGGACAATACCCATTCCCCAAGGAGGTCTGGAGCCCATCGGGCGGCTGGTGGTCGCGTCCCCGGAACTGGGTCTCCAACACTGCCGTCTGCATCGCCGGTATCGGTCTCGTCACTTACGGCGTGTGGCGCGTCAGCGCGCGCAACGAGGTGCGTTGAGCTGTGGTGGGAGAGGGAAGTGGTGTAGGAGTTGGAGATGGGTGGGCCGCGCTCGATTGTTGCGTTGCCGTTGCGAGAGAGAGCAGCGAGGAGTGCCTATGTGGACCAGTTTGCTCTTCTCCCAGCAGCCCTCATGTCGCCGCTGTATAGCCCGTCTTTACCGCTACTGTGTCTCTACATATCCTTTGAAGAACACCAGCTGACGCCAGGTTCGCCACATCGCACCGACCAAGGCCATCCCCTCGCAGCGGTGGTCGCCGCAAGCCGCCGAAATTGGCGTGCGCCAGGAGCACTCGTAGAGATATGCAAGTGATCGGCCAGAACGTAGTCCGCGGTGCAGAGCCGCGGCGGTGTGATGGGGTGGGCAGAGTCGTCTCAGGAGCGAATCACCGCGGCGTGAGTTGCCGCGTTCCCTCGCGTCGCAGCCCAAAACCCAAAGTTCATACACATGAAGAAGAATACGTAGAGGAATGATAGAGGAGTGATAGAGGAGTGAACGGTTACGTGCTGTAGATCCGCAGCATTACAGTTAGTTAGGCGCCACGACGCCCTCGCTGTCGTCAGTCACTATCTCACGGCATGGCGCACCTCTCGAGGAGGGCGCGAAGGCCCTCAGCAGCATACACTGGCTCGAGGTCGACGCGGACCCAGTTATGGACGAGGTTACCGGAGCGGTAGGCGAGGAGGGTAGGCAGAACGTCTGGGTCAGACTGTGGTTCGCGCTCGTCCTCGTCCTTCGCGTCGAGGCGGGACGTGGCCGAGTCGGGCAGGAGCGAGAAACCTATACGTGACGCGCGGGCGCGCACGGCGGGCACGCCGGCCGTCGCGAGCTGCGTGAGCAGCGCATCGCAGCGTTCCATATCCTGCGCGTCAGCTCCAGCCACAAGTACGACGTACGGGCTCGTAGATCGCTGCCAGGACCCAGCCGGGCCGCTCGATGGCGGCGAGGTACGCTGCGCCGCTGACCTCACGGACGGAAGCGCGCGTGAGCGCGGCGATCCGGCGCGCGCGCAGCTCCGACTCGTCCTCGTCGTCCTCTTCGTCCTCGGCGGCGTGGCCGCCGTCGTTGTCCCGCGTCCCCTTGGTATCGCCCCGGTGCTTGGTGATGCCGGTGTTCTCGAGCCGGAGGGCGTCGAGGCGCGCGCGCGCCTCTTCTTCCACGTACGACGGCGCGACAAGCGCCCGGCGTTCTTGTTCTTTCCGCGTCCGCGCCACCGCTTCACGCTGGGCTTCGCGCGCAGCGGCATTCGCAGTCCGCGCATCGTCTACCACGCCCTTCGGGCCAGTACGCCGGCCACTGTGCTCGACTAGCGGCGGCGGCGCCGTGTTCCGCGCCGAAGAGAGCGGAGGTGGGCGCGCAATCCCACCACTAGCGCCCTGTCGCAGCTTGCCACCGCCGTGGCCCGCGTGGTCACCCGTCACCGATGCCTGCTCGTCGTCCGTGTCGTGCCCGCCCTTATCCGAGTCGTCGGCGTCGCGCCGCGTCAGCGCCGCCAGCTCGTCCATGGTGCGTGATGGTGTAGTTCCAAAGTCCCATTCCCAAACAATCAACAGACAACAACTTCGCACAGACCACATGCCGCCGCCTCAAGGGCATTGTGGCTTGGCTTTAACTGCAACTGGCGGCCATGACCGTCCCATGTCAACCCGGCGCCCCGCGCACGGATTGACCAACCATGCATAGACGCTGCCATGCAGGCCACACAACCTGCGAACCTGCAATGTTCAAGCGAGCGTACTGATATCTTCGACACGAAGAAGCGCTGCCAAACTCGCGTGCTCCTCGACGCAAGCTGCAGTACATGTCACATTCTCTAGGTCTACCCTGTGTCTACGGGTTCTCGTCCATGGCCATCATGTCCTTCTTGTCGACGTCCTCCTCCTCCTGCTCACCAAACATCATGCCCGAGGTCTCGCGCGCATACTCGGCGCTGCGGTCGACGTCAAGGAAGTACTTGTAGGCCTGGCGAATATCCTCTACGTCGACGTTGGGGCTCTTGCGACGAAGCGCGAGGAGCTGGCTGGGGGCGATAAGGTTGAGGGCGTATCGCAGCGACGTCTGGCCGCCCATGGTGGAGAGGAGTTCGAGGCCATCGGGGGTGAGACGGACGTCCTCCTCGTCGGCGCGAATCTTGACAATCTCCTTGATCTCGGCCTCGGCGTACTTTGTCGTCGTGATGATAAGCGTCCGGTCAAGCAGGTCGGCAGGGATGCCGTGCGGGGACTTGTACTTTGTACCGCGGATACGCGTGACGCCGCGGTTGGATGCCATGACGACGAGCGGCGCAAGCTCGCCCTCGAGCGCGCGGTTCAGGAACGAGAAGCACTCGATGTCGAGCATGTGAACTTCGTCAATGAACAGCACGCCGGGCACAATCTCCGCCTTGCCCTCCTCGCGCCACTCGCCGACCTTGGCGTTGATCTGGTCGCGCAGCTCGGGCTTGATCTCGCCCGTGTCGCCCGCGAACAGCGCCAGGAACCCCTGTGTCCGCGAGTTGATCACGTCAATCTCGTGCAGCGAGACGGTGTGTACCACCTCCTTGCGCGTCTGCAGCTCGCCGTCGGGGCACGCGACAAACTTGGTCTGCACGTCAGTGTTTGCCTGCTGTGCATGCTCACGTCGGCGCCCATCGCGTCGTAGTCCTTGGCGCGACCAAAGCTTCGGCCCAGCTTGGATATCCGCCCGCTCGCCTTGTCAATGCTGATCACGTCGCCTGCCAAGACCTTCTCCTTCTGCAGCTGGTCGATCATCTTGGATCCCAGGTCGTACACCGTCTCCATGTCCGTCGTCTTGAGCGTCAACCGGCCTGTCTTTGTTGCCTGAGGTCAGCTTTATGTCAGAAAACGCAGCTTACGCCAGTGACACTGCGGTCAACCTGAATCTCGACAACTTCTCCCTCAATCAGCTCCGTCTCCTCCTTAATCCGGACGCCGATGGCGCGGCGGAACGCCTGCGTGAGAGCCTCGGTCTTGGACATCTCGAGGGAAAAGACCTCGGACGCGGTGAGGTTGACGAATGGTACGTCGGTACCGAGCGTCTGCGCCATGCCTGCTCGTTAGCTCCCAGCCATCTTCCGCACCCACCCATGGCGATCGCCGTCTTGCCGGTACTGGGCGGACCGGCAATGAGGATAGCGCGGCCGGCAATGCGGCCCTCCTGGACCATCTTGAGAATGACACCGGCGGCCTTACGCGCCTTGCCCTGTCCAATCATCCCCTGCGCAGAAGCGCGCGGCTCCAAGTTGGCGTCGAGGCCCAAACCGTGGATGTGCGAGTGGGCGCCTGGCGTCAGCATGTTTTGGACGTGCGGTCGCGACTCACCAATGCGCTCCATCTTCGTCACGTCCTTCATCGACGACGGCTGAATCGAAATGTTCGCAGCCTGATGTCAGCTCCATTGGTCTAAGCTCAGCTGCGCACCATTTTGACGACGAGCTCCTGTCGGTGGGATGGTGAAACGCAGCTTTGTGCTCGCTGCTCACTTGGTCGTACTCGTCGCTCGCAACTGTCGTCAGTGGAAACCAACTTCCATCGATCAATTTGCTTCCGTCAGCGGTCTTGCACGTGACTTGTGCTCGACCTCCACCTGACTTCGAGATTTCTGTTTGCGTTTGTGCGCCAACAACTCTGACCTCTACGTTCTCGTCACGTATCCCGGCCAACATGGAGGTCGACACGCAGCCTCTCCTGCCTGAAGTCGAGAAGGCAGCTGCTCAAGCTGTTGCCGAGGGAAGCGTTCCAACTGTCATCGAGGAGGGCGCCACGGCCGCCGGGGGAGACCCTGCGGTTGAGGGCGAGAAGACCACACGGCCACCCCCACGGCATAGGAAACAGATCGACGAGTCGCTGCTTGAACCGCTCGAGGATGTCCTCCGGCGACGGGTGACGGCCATCAAGGAGGGCGACAATGTTCTTCTCCGGCTCCCAAGTGACACCGTCAAGGCTGTCGTCGCGTCCAAGGACGGGTGGGTTGTCATCGAAGTAACGATGCTGACGTGCAGGTTGGTGCAGCTTGGAAAGTTTGGATCATTCCCCGCCAAAGAACTGTTGGGCCTTCCCTACGACATCACGTACGAGATTGTCGCGAACCCTGACGCGGGGCTGGCGTCTGAGGCGTCCGACGCGGCTGAGACGGAGGAGGCGGGCAACGAGGTGTTTGGCCAGCCAAAGGGCAAGCGGAAGAAGGGCAAGGGCGCGAAGAAGGGGAGTGGTCCGAAAGACGCAGCAGGATGGAAGATGATGCTGCGTCCGCTCAAGCGGCGTGTCGTCGACGCCGTCATAGGTGAGCTTGCGTCTTCTTCATCTTGAGCTAACGACAGATGACATCAAAGAGACGAACGAGTTTATTGACGACTCGGAGGAGAACCGCGGGTCGCTGCTGTCGCAAGAAGAGATTGCCGAGCTGCGCGCACAGGGTGTATCGGCCGAGGAGATGATCAAGCGCCAGATGGAGCGTCACGAGCAGTTTGAGCTCAAGACGGACTTTTCAAAGGAGAAGTGGCGCAAGCGCAAGGAGAAGAAGTCAGTAAGCCATGGCCGGCCAATAACTGACCCCAGGTACCTCCAGACCGTTCATCCCTTGGCACCCTCCTCCATCAACGTGGTGAACCACTACGCGAAGCGATCCCCGCAGTCGATCCTCCACTTGCGAGAGGACACGCTGTCACAGCTGCTCAACGTGGCCAACATCCGTCCGGGCGGACGGTATATGGTCGTTGACGACACAGGCGGTCTGGTCACAGCGGCCATTGCCGACCGCATGGGATGCCAGGGGCGCATTCTCTTGTTGACAGACGCCGACAGCCCGCCTGCGTGGGGCGTGCTCAACACGATGAACTTTGGCGAGCGCGAGCTGAGCTTCATCAAGTGGCTCAACTGGATGGAAGCGGACGAGAGCTACTCGCGGCGTAAGCTGAGGGCTCCACAATGAAGCTGACACCCAGCCGCCCCACCTACTGAGGGCAACATGCCAGCAATTGCCGAGACCAAGACGGCTGCACGGCTACGAAAACACAAGGCGCAGGTGTACGAGCTGAATGCGACGCGCAAGGAGCTGCACGACGGAGGCTGGGACGGGTAAGCTAAATAAAACACCCAACGCAGCTGACAACAGACTCGTTCTCGCGACCGAGCTCTCGCCCATATCCGTGATCAACCGGCTTACGCGCTACCTCGGCGGCTCGGGCGACTTGACAGTGTACTCGCCTTACCTGCAAGTACTCGCCGAGACGCTGCAGTACCTGCGGCGAGACGCCAACTACCTCGCGACGCAGCTCACCGAGTCGTGGTCGCGGACATACCAGGTGTTACCCGGCCGCACGCACCCTCTCATGTCGACGAGTGCCATGGGAGGCTACCTCCTGAATGCCACGCGAGTGTGAGTAACTAGTTTGAGAGGTCGTCATACGACGCTTCGCTGTGCGCTTGTGCCTGACTGTACAGCATCCCCTCTGCGTTCGTTCCGGAGTCACATCAACGCCACCTCAAACGACGCAAGAAGGCCAACGGGGAGGCGTCGGCGACGCGCGAGGAGGGAGAGGAGGACGAGGAGATTGCCGAGTAGATTTTTGTGCATGCATATTGGATCGCGTTGCTTTCACATTTGTGGAGACACTGGACGCAATAGAGTTAGCGATTGTGATAACGCCCTTGCAGATGTCCGGATTTGGGTCGGCGTGCCTGGCGCGAGGTTGACCCTGGCCACACGCACGCAGTGGGTGGCCAACCTGCATGCGATCGATGAGCGCAGCAAGGTCGTCTCGTGTGATGGCTGACTTGTCACATCGGCATCACACTCTCAGCAACGACCACACCTCCATGGCCGACAAGCAGGGACTGTTCTCTGGCCTGTCGTTACGGCGGCCGCCAGCAGCGTCGTCGGTGGGGACGAACGGCGGTGGGCGGAGTTCGAGCGAGACGATAGCTCACCCGCTTCTGGGGGCATCGACGTCGTCGTCGCTTGTATCCGAGGACGCGGACGACGCTAGCACGCCTACAGCGACTGCGAGCTCGACGACGGAAAATGCACCGCTGCCGTACAAGGCGCGACAGCGGCCGAGCCATGGCTCGCGCACGCCGACACGATCAAGTACGAGCACGCCGACCCCCGCCGCCCCAGACTCGCCCGGCACGGCCGCTGTGCCCTCCGCGCCAGCAGCTGCCCCGACAACGTCCACTACTACGACATTCGCTATGCCGTCTGACGAGGCTGGAGCCGCTAGCCGCCTGCAGCTCCAGAGCCTCAAGGCCGCCGCGCAGCGGATTGGGCTCAGTAATGGCGCCATGGGCATGGGCATGGTCGACGCCATCTTCGAGAAGGGCGCGCGCGCGCGCGCTGATGGCGACTGGGCCGAGCTTCTAAAGGTGCTAACTTCAGGCAAGGTGGGTCTTCCTCGCGCGCAGGAACTTACTCCAGACTGTCCTTCTGCTCCCCCTCTCCCCGGCATCGTCCCTCCCCATGACGCCACAGACACTGCGCGACCACATCGCGTACCTCTCCCCTCCGCTTCTCACTGCCGGTGCGCCGCCCGCAAGCGTTCTCGTAACGCTTTCCGGACTGATTGGGACACTGCAGGGCACGTCTGTGTCGTTCGAGTCGTCGATCCCGCCCGACTCGGCGCTACTCACTGCGCTAAAGGACGAGAACCAGCGCGCGGCGGTCCTCAGCTCCCTGCGGCCCACGCAGCTCGGCGCCGCGTCGGCACCATCGGCAGACTACCCCGTGTACACCGTCTCGGGGGAGAACACGAGTTTGCCTTTCCCGCCGCTTGGCCGCGGCCCCGCGCCGCCACCAGACAAGAAGGCAGAGGCGCGGCGCATGAACCCTTTCATGTCCCTCTTCGGGAGCTCGTCGAGCACGCCGCGCACCACCGGGGCTTTATCGCCTGAGCGGCCAAGCTCGCCGGACACATCGCGCGTCTCTTCGCCGCCAAAGAGTATCATCTCCCTCGACAGCGAACAAGCTCCAGACGGGTACTCCGTAACCGCGTACACGCTCGACCGGCATATAAGGTTTGCCGAGGTACACAAGATGCTGGTCAAGGCGGTACGCTCTACGGTGCGTTCCGAACTTGAGGGCCTGCCCGACCGCGTTATAGACAAGGTCCTCCGCCTCGTCGTCGGCGCGGTGTGCCCCGTCAATGGGAGCGTGGACCAGGCGCTGCTCAAGAGCCACCACGGGCTGGGATCGTCCGACACGGACATACCGCTGGACTTTTCCGATTCTGCCGCGATGGGCGAGCGTCTGCAGGACTTTATGGAGGCCGTGCACGACGATCTTGTACGGCACATGAGGTCTGAGGCGGAAGCGGCGACAGAAGAAGACGAGAAGACGAGCGCGCAGGATATCGAGACGCAGGCGGGCGAGGGCACCGAGCGCGTCGAAGCTACAGTTTGCCGATTACTGTATAACCGGATCTTTTCGCCCAGACAGAGCGACGACGCGCGTCACGACGAGGCGCTCGCAAGCCGTATTGCCGCGCTCAACATGCTCGATTTGAGCCTCGACCACCTCGGGCTCGTCACGCACCCCCCAGACGAGCCCGTAAAGGGCACGATTGCGCGCGGCCTCGCCAGCCTCGTAGATGACATTGGCAAGGAGCTCCAGAAACTTGCCAGCCCCCAGTTCCTCACGCCCAAAGACAAGGCGGACGTACTTGTTTCCGCGCACAAGATTGCCGTGGATGGTCTCGCGCAGCTGCCCCCAATACAGCTCCGGCCAGAAGGCGAGCCGTACCGTCCTGACAAGGACAGCGATAGCGATAGTGAGCGCCAGTCGGATGGGGACAGCACGGGGAACCGCGACGAAGCGCTCGGTACGATCAATGAGCTCGCCGAGATGCCCTCAACACCGGTGGGAGAGGTCCCGGCCAAGGATGCCGATACTGAGGATGCCGAGACTGAGGATGCCCCGACGGAGGACGCCCCGACGGAGGACGCCGCGACGAAGAACGTCTCAGCTGAGAATGTCTCAAATGAACACGCTCCAGAACGGGTCGCTGAGGCGGCGACTAAATCCCCTGACCCCGAGAAGAACGTATCCGAGACTCCTACGCCCAAGAAGGAGTCAGATGAGGAATCGGCACCTGCTATCGCGGACGAGAAGGCGCCACGACAGGCGACATCCGGCGCGGACCTCATACTCCCCATGATCATCTTTGCGGTAGTCAAGTCGAACCCGGCTCAACTAGCAAGCCAGCTGCTGTATTTGCGGCGGTATAGATCCGCGATCTGTTTACGTGGCGAGGAGAGCTACGCGATCGTCAACTTGACAGCGGTCGTCGAGTTCCTGGAGCACGTGCAGCTGTCCGAGCTGGGCCTGGGCGACGAGGGAACCAAGGTGATGAGCGTTGCGGATCTGACGCCGATCGCAGTGGGCGAGATGCCCGCCCATGACGCGGATACGGCGTCCATTGCCTCGGCGTCGTCGCGTCTGCGCGGTAGAGTGTTCCAGGTCGGCTCGGAACTCGCTGGCTCGGCAGCAGGCAGCGCGAACAAGGTCATCACCGGTGTCGTCGATAGTGGAATCTCGGCGCTGCGGGGATTCATGAGCGCCACTGCGACCGCGACGGCGACACCAGAGGCTTCGCAGACCCCGCCTCCACAGGCATCGGCGGCGTCTAACGGCGCTAACAGCACTGCTGCTAGCACCACGGCGGTCGTGCCAGGAGCACAGAGCCGTGCCCGCGGCGCGAGCACGTTCTCACTTGCGTCCGTAACCGCGGGCATGGCGCATATCGCCTCTGCGGCGAGCACGGCTGCGTCTGGCGCCGGCCGACGGTCACGCAGTAACACGGGCGAGTTTGGCGCGCAGGAACTGCTCGAGGTCCCTGCGCCCGGACGCGCCGCGTCGCATTCTGACGGCGATAGCGACGCAGGCGAGGGGGGAAGTGGGGGTGAGACCGGCGCAGCGCCAGTGGAACGGTCAGGGAGGGCACGCAGTATCGTGTCTGTATCGAGCATGATGCGTGACGAGCGGGAGGCGGGCTCGTCGTCAGCTTCGGCACGGGGTACGTCGCCCGCAGGTCTAAGTGGGCGTATCGCGTCTCTTGGTGCGCGCCTCGCGCCGTCCAACGCCGCGCCGCTCGACTGGCCCATCGACGCTCCGCCGTCGTCCACACCACCCGACAAACCGGGCTTCTTCGCGTCCCTCAGCCGCCAGAGACGCTCAAACACCACTTCCAGTGCAGGTACCGCTACCGCCACCATCGTCAAGTCGCCGAGCGGGACCGCGCTCGGCCTCGCGGACGACCCGCCCATCGAGCGCTTCATGACTTGTGAAGTGGGCGATATCCGTTTGCACGAGGTCGGCGCGCTCCTCCGTGATTATCGCCGGATCGCCGGCGCGCTGGCTCGGCTCCAGGCTCAACAACCCCAAACTTAGATCGATATTGTCTTTTACTCATCATAACTAGACGGTACCCGAAAACTATGCATGTCATCACTACACCTGAGCGGGAGGTATCTATAATCCGCTGTACGGTAGTTGAGTTGCTTCTCGGAACACGTGCAAGTAGGTATAGTAAATGAACCATTGGCACGCTTCGCCAAAACCATAGAAACTACCAGCATCCTGTTTAGGCCTCAACCTCTTATACGCAGCCATAAGATTCATGCATGTCCCAAGTTTCAACCTCGACCGAACCATCCGCCGAGCCAGCCCTTCTTACCGCCCTGCTGCGGCGCTTCCTCCTCCTCCTCTTGCTGCTCGGGCTGAGGTGTCGCTTCGCGCGTCTTCTTCTGCACGGGCGAAACTGCCGCTGCGGCCTTGGGCGAGACCGCCTGAGGTGCAGGCATGGCAGGCTGCTTGGGCAGACCCTTACCAGCGTGATCGAGCAGATCCTCCATCGGCAGGTCAATGTAGTTGAACGCCGAGTCGTAGAAGACCGGCTTGGTGACGGTCTGCGCGAATAGAGCACGCTTGGCAGCGAGGGCGAGCGCGTCGACCTTGGTACCGAACTCGTCTACCTGCTGCGTCGTCAGAGGCACAACCTCCTCCTCGAGGTCGCCTGCGGCAAGAGCGTCGCGGGCACGAGTGACGTTCTCGCTCGATCGCTCAAGCAGCTGCACGGCCGACGCGTACGACGGCGTCGGGTGGATACAGTGCAGGCGCGCGAGGTAGTAGCAGCGTGTGGCGTGGAAGAATGCCTCGGCCGCCTCGGCTGCGTTGCGCACGCCGTCCTTCTCCTCGACGATTGCGAGCGATCGCAGCTGCGACAGACTCTGGAGAACAGTGTCGTACAGCTTGACGACGGCCGCGAGGCTCTTGACTGCCTCCTCGACCTTGGCGCGCCCACCGGGGATCTTGAACACGGTCGGGTCGTCAGGCAGGCTGCTAGGTGTCGTAGCCAGCATGTCAACAAGAATGAGGTCACGGCGAATACGGTGGCTCAGGAGGAGGTAGACGATGTACTGGTGAGCGAGGGACAGCGACTGGGTCGTGTGCGTCGAGCGCAGCGTGCTAGTGGCAGTAGCCTCGTGGTCGTCGAGAAGGTGACGAGCGGTGGCCTCAGCTTCGCCGAGAACACCGAGGACGCGGTCCCAGCTCTTCATGCCGCCACGACCGCCGGTGCTCGAACCGGGCGTGGCCTTCTCACCGGCGGTCTTGGCGAGCGGGGCCAGCGCTTCCTGGACCTTGATCATGGCTGCGACGAGCTCGGCGTTACGGAACTCAACCTTGTCGCCGGCGAACTCGACGTCGGCAAGGTTCCGTCGGCCAGCCTCGAGCTCGGCAGCGCCAGTCTCGGCACGGAGGGCGTCAACGAGCTTGGAAAGACCCGGCACGGCCTCCTCCATCATGTCAGAGTCGATGTCGGCGACGACGCCAGCAATGTCGTGCGACTCGGCGCGGCCGAGCTTGTACGCGCTGAAACGGATGATTGGGTCGTACGCGTCGATGAACTCGGTCGCGAGCGCCTGGTCGTACGAGTCCCGCGCGGCGTCGGCAAGCGTCTCGAGAAGACGGCGGCGCGCAGCGAGTTCAGCAAGTACGTCGGCGTACGCTGCGCGCTCAAACGACAGCTCGGCGCGGATGCTCAGCTGGTAAATCGTGATCTCGGCGAGCGTGCGCTGGTTCAGGCGCGCGGGCGACTCGGCCGCCAGCGTGCGCGCAGTTTCGTACAGCGACGTGGACAGCTTGAGAGCGCGACGCAGCCACGACAGCTGCTCCTTGCGCGTCGACGACGGCGCACCCTGTTTGCCCGCTTGAGCCTTGAGCTCGTGCGAGAACGCCAGCGCGCGCTCAGCCGAGAACAGGACCAGCTGTAGATGGCTGTCGTTAGTTCAAACGAAGGAAGGGTTGCGCCCACCGAACGTCCGTCGCCGTCTCGGCCGTCACCGGCGCAGCCTTCTTGAACTGCTTGCCCTTTCCGTTCGTCAGGCCGGTAACCTGGCGCAGACGGTGGGCCTTGTTCGCGCAGTGGTGTCTGTAAGTGAGCTCAACATTGGGGGCCCTGTAGCTCACCGATAGCGCTCATGGTCGCCGTTGCGCAGGCCGTAGACGGCGCGCTCGCGGCTGAGGAGGTTGAGGACTGAAGTGAGCTCTGGGCCAGACGTCTCAGCGTACCCTTGAAGGAGAGGTCCTGCTGGGACATGGTTGTGGTAGGGATGGATACAGAGTGTTGCCATCTCGTCGTCGTCCGTCACCAGCTCACTCCCCCTCAGAGCCTGGGTCTCGTGGAGGTGAGGTGAGGCAGTTTGGGTGGAGGGACGAATTTGCTTCCGCTCCACCGCGTTCAACGACTTCCTCGCGATTGTTGACCTCCAGGACACCTTCATCAACACCTCCAAGCACGAGCCATGTCATCAAGGGTGAGTGCCATCTGGACGGGGAAACGCTAACGGCAGGGACGAGGAGGACACTCGCGTGGTCGCGGGGGCGGCCACCGCGGCGAAGAGCGCAAGAAGAAGGAGAGCATCCTCAACCTCGGCGAGCTCGTTGACAAGACCATCCGCGTCAAGCTCTTAGGCGGTCGTGAGGGTGAGTACATCAGAGCTTCTGAGAAGCCTTTTAGCTGCACGGAAGGACTGGACACCGTTATGAGGCTTGGGGCACGACGCTACGCGCCAAGGGTGGAGTGCAAGCACCTCTTGTTCAAGTTCCGATGACATCCGCTGACTTTAGTTTCCGGCACGCTCAAGGGCTACGACCAGCTCATGAACCTCGTCCTGGACGAGGTCGTCGAGAAGTATGAGAGTAAGTCTACATTTTGGAACTTGGCCTGACCACGTAGACGATGTCATGCCCCCTCGCGAGCTCGGTCTGGTTGTTCTGCGCGGACCCAACGTGGTAATCGTCAGCCCCGCCGACGGATCCGCAGGTACGTTTGTACCACCACCACACACGCTGACAGCACAGAGATCGAGAACCCCTTCGGTGCCTAGGGTGCACATGGTGTGTAGTAGTACGATGCAGACAGCATATAGAGCGGAAGGTCTCGGGTAGTCACGTTCACTAACAGACTAATGCTATAGCAATGCATTATCATGGGTGATGATGTCCTACATCTATGACCGCGCGCTGCCTGGCCCTGTAGGAATACCGACAATGCTCGTTTCGATCTCGGCTGCCATGGCACGCAGAACATCCTGCACCACGCCCACGGCGCAGAGGATGCTCTCGCCGCCATCTAGACGTACAGCAGGAGGCATGACTGGGGTCACGCTCCGCGCTCGTTTGTCCCGAGCCGCAATGTCTCTAGGCGTCTTGCCATCTTTTGGCGTTTTGGGGTCACGCGGCGTCATGGCGGTCGCAGGCGTGCTGGCCGCCAGTGTGGCTACAGAACCAGGCGTCCCGACCTTGGCAATCTTGGCCGCCTGGAAACCCTTCACCATGACCTGGTTGATGTTGGGGATTGCCGTCAGAGGACCACATGTGAGGTCCTCTGAAACACCCTTGCGGCGCGTCGCATCGCAAAGGAGGAAGCGCTTGCCGCCCGAGGTAAGGATTATGTCGAGCGCATAACGGCTCGTCTCATGGTCCCACACGAGGCGGTACTCGGAAATACCCCTCACCACAAGCGCAGGGAACTCGGACGCGGACGACACACGAAGTGACTCGGCCTCCAGCAACAATGGCAGCGTCGACCGAAGCAGCTGGATAAAGTCTCTCTCTGCGTTGCCTTCGCCTGTCGCATTGCTGAGCTGGGTAAGCTCGTTGAGATGGTGCGACAAAAGAGGAGCAAGAAGCTGGTGGGGACTGGCCTCGCCGTCTATCGCCGGCGTACCATATACCGGCGCTGGTGTGGTCGCGATAGAACGAGAGAATGTCGCTTCGTATGAGTCCGAGGAGGGCGTGTACGTGATCGCAACGTTGAAACCCGGCGCGTACTGTACGCTTGCCGTGCGCAGGTCGAACGACAGCATGCGAATGTCTCTGAACTGTTCCAGCTTGGCAAGGCGGTTGACTGCTGATTAGCGTTGGAGCAATCGCGTACTCACCCTCTCCCGCGACCACAATGACTTTGCTGAGACGCTCCCACTGCTCCAGGAAGTCGGGGACGCAACGCGCAATGCTCGGAGCGTGGAATCGCACCGTCAACGTGTTCTGGTCGAACGTAATGGCTTCGCTGCGCGCTGCGCTCTCGTTGGCAGCGGGCGTTACCTGTCCGACACCATTGTCGTTGGCAAGTGAGGGCTGGTGTCTCAATCGCACGATCGTCTCGACACTGCACTGGGTGCCCTTCCACCAGTTCTTGATGATGAGGAACACCTTTGTGGACGCCACCTCGGCCGCGCGATGATCCTTGAAGATGTGGCTGGCGTCGATGCAGATGTTGGGCACCATACCAGCGAGCGCGGACCGACTGCGCGGAACAGCGAAGTCGTTTTCGTCCGGGAACAGCGTTGCGTACGGGATACCCCGGTCCTTGAGTTGCTGCTCAACCATTGTCTGGGCAACCAAGGCACTGTCGCATCAGCATCACATTTTCGTGAGAGTGAGACTCACTTGCAGTAGGTGAGCATGTCCTGCAGGTCCTTGACATCGACCTGGAACGAGCTCGTCCTGGTAGCTGGGGTGCCTGTGTCCATGTTGAGCACCTCGGCAACATCAGGGTCGCCCTCCTCGTCAAACGCGCGTTTTGTGCCTTTGGCAGCTCGTCGGTCGAGCAGCTTCGTGAGGTCGATCGGTATCCTGTCTCCAACAGCCATCTTCATACCACTGCCGTTGTCCATGGGGACGCGCAAAAGCTTGAGAAGCTCGTACTGGATACCGGTTGGAGTAACCTTGGCAACAAAGTAGTGGCTCTGCGAGACGGGGAGGGGCACAAAGACATTGGACGTCTGGTTGAGATCCGTCTTTTGCAGGTCGTGTGTTCGCAAGGCAACGCGACGAAGCGGGTGGAGACCAAGCTGCCTTAGCTTGTCGTCGATGTCCTCAACGATGATCGCGTATGCAAGGCGGTAAACGTCGTCTGCGAGGCGCGCTTTGTGCTCGTTGACGGTGCCTGTCGCCAACTTTGCTCTTAGAGTGCGGTTGGTCTCCAACACCTGTCCACTGTCGCGCGCAATCGAGTCCTCGATTTCCAAAAGACCAGAGATGGACGACACCGACACCGAGAGCTGACCGCGAGATGGCAATGAAATAATGAGGGACACAGGACGCGTGCTGGTCTCGGACTCGTCGATTCGAGGCGGGTTTAGAGGATCGAGGTTGACGAGTCGCTCGTTTGTCAACAACGGGGCTGTCGTCCCTCGCGCCAAGTGTGCGGCGTGCGCCCGGGTTGCGGTAGACATGACCTCTTTCATGCTTAATGCCGAAGAGTCCTGCATCGGTCAGCGCTGCATGACATCGTCCCTTACAATTCGCAAGATCGACGCGTCCATGGGGTCACCGGCTTTCAAGCCGCTGCCTGCGCCTGCTTCCCCGACCTCCCATTTGAGACTGAGGCCGAACCGCAGTGTCCGATCAACAGGCTCCATGCCGCATGCTGTCACGTCGCGCAAAACAATCTCAGCTTCGCTCATGGGCATTGTCGACTCCGCGAGAGAAATCGTCAAAGCTCCCCCAAACATGGGGCCTTGATTGTTAGAGCTTGATGCTGCCGCCTGGCCGCGCTTTGACTGAGGCTGTGCCTGCTGTTGTTGCTTGGCTTGTGGCCGTGGCCGTCTGGCGCGTCAGTTCATTACATCCGACCTAGACCATACATCCAGTATCGCAGTTTGAGCTCCTTCTTTGGGCGATCAATCTCCACTTGCAGCTGATTGCGCCATCGTCCTTGTGAGACCGTGATAGCTTGTGAGTAGAGTACCTCAAGCTGATACATCAACGACAGGTGTTCTGCTGTTAGCCCTTGTCTGTTTCGGAGAGACACACGGAGGAAGTTGTACAGCCGCACAAGTGGCGCGTCTACTTTGTCTTGATCCGTGTCCATCTCGTCGTCCTTCTTAGCCACCTCTCGTGGTACAAGGACATCGCGGTTGCACATGTCGAAGATGTCTCGCCGCTCTATGGCAGTGAACGCCTTGGGACTCGATCCGTCGGCGCACCATGCCCACTCAAGCCCACAGAGCCACCATCGGCTGTCATCGTCAAAGCCAACCAGGCTGACCTGCGCCCTCCAGCCATTTGGCCCCCCTCCACGGACGTACACCCGCCCATCGGCTACACGGTCGATGACCAGGTCTGGAGGCACGTAATCAACACATCGTAACCGATACAACGTGTGCTCGTTGAGGCGCTCCATTGTGTTCAGGATCCCTGGCGGATTGAGCGGTGGTGGAGGGACAAAGGTCTCGGTGATGGAGGAGGGAAGCCGCGTGTACGTGCCGGTAGACCGGACTGACAGCGCCGTCATGAGGTCGGCGTTGCGCTCGCTTCGACGTCAGTTGCTCTGCCCAAGTTACGTTCTACATGTGGAAACACTCACCGCAATGTGTCCACCAGACCGGTGACATGGCGGATGTGCTTGATTGCAATATCATGCTGCACATTTTGGTGCTCCAGGAAGTGCTGGATGCGTCGCGCGTCGGTCACTTTGCCTCGAACGGCAGTCTCCTCACTCCCGTCCATTACGGCCCCTTTGCCTTTGGATGGGTAGGCAGTTGGGCTAGTGTCGTTGGACTCGCCGTTCGAGTGTGGCGTCGGGAAGGAGACGGTTGGACCTGGCGGTTGGCCGTTCGTCTGCTGCGCTGACGGCGCAGTGGAGTGTAGGTCGACGGACGTCTTCCATCGCAGCACCGCGAGATACTTGAGTACTGCTTGACGCGTCGTTTTGGCATACTCGACAATCTGCTTTGGCTTTTGCCTTGGTGCGAGTGGCGGAAGACTGATGCGTTAGAACAATGAAAAGCTGAGCAAGGAGCCATACGTTTTCTCCACCAACACCTTCATCTCGCCATAGCTCTTGCGCGCGAGACGGTCGAGAAGAGGGCCGAGTGGAACATTTTCGCCTTCGAAGTATGGGGGAAGCTCCTCCTCTATTTGCTCGGGGGTTGGGGTGGGATAAGAAAAGTAGGGGTTAGGTCCAAGCTGGGGGTTACGCGACGACGACGCGACAGGTTGTGGTTGTTGGTGTAATGGCGGAGCCGCGAGGCTTTGCGGTTGTTGTGGTGCAGCCCCAGTCGCCGACGTTGACGCGCCGCTAGGGGCGGCAGAGCCCATGGAAGGCCGGCGCTGGGTGTATGCCGACATGATGGCAACGCCTAATAGGCGAGAGCAATGTTGAAGATCACTCTTCTCTGGTAGACAGCAGCCGTTGTGAAGAACAAAGCGAGCAAGATGTTGTCGTTAGGTGGTGATGTAGTTGTCCTCACTGTAGACGTTGGTAGTGAGGTTGTGTGTGTCCAGGCCCAAAGCACAATGCCCCCAAGTTTGCTTCCGCCTCTCCGCCTTACCAGGATAGTCGGCGCCGCCACCACCGAGCAACGGCGAGGGACGGCATTGACCATCTCGGCCACCTCATGCATGCACAACGACACAATACTACACTACGTACAGTACTCCTATACGGTACTATACGCTCTATACCCTCCTATGGTATACGCGTATGCCGTTCATGTGCACACGGCTGACGCACCTTGGCAGTATTCCTCGTCCTTCTGAGCTACATGGGGCAGCGACATGGGGTAGTGCCGTACTTTCCCGCGGACACGCTCAAAGGTCACACCCCAAAGCAGCATGCACTAGCTGGTTAGCAGCATCCTTTAGTTGCGAACGGCCTTATCTACGCTGAGGATACGAACGGTGTAGGATGTGGTTGTTACCGCACAGAATACAGAGTGGGGTTGCCGTGCCGTACACTGTATACACTGCCATTCGTAACCAGCTCCTAACACGATTGTAATATTGTGAGTGTGAGACGATTACAAAAGTCGTGCCGAATGTAATCAGGTACTGTATTGTATTACAGTATACAATTGTATTAGTGTATTAGAGATCGGCGGCGCATCAGCGGGATGGCATTCTCCTTCTTTGCCCTTTCATTCCCAAGAGGCCCCTAAGGGAAATTAGGGTAATGGAAACTAAACGGATGCTTTATTAGGGTAAGCCGTTAAGGGCTTCTGGCATTGTCCCCGCGTACCTGTAGACGGATCCGTCGGATATACGGCATGAGTGTGCGCACGGAACAACAGCCATCAATTCCAGGTGCAAGCCTCTTAGACTTCGGTGTGTGGCTCGCTCTACCCGCACCGTACCCGCATTCGCAACCCCGCAGAGTGGGCGAGGCTCTCCAGATGCTCATCCCTGTGCATGATCGACTTGCTTTTGCATCATTGCCCTCTCTCCATTTTGTTCGCTTCTGATCCATCTTCCCAACGTCTCGAGTTTCCGCTCCGTCACCTACCGCCACTCGCCCTACGCCGCACGTTGTCGAACGCGATTGTCAGTGTCCTACGGAGTTTGATCTAGTTTCGACTATTTATCTGGCGGCCGCGCCCTCTCCCTCACACGTAAGGACCCGATCAAGATCGCTTTGCGCTCTCCTTGAGGGATATTGAAGGAGCCATGTCGCCCTACGCACGCGGCTTTCGCCCGACGCGGCGTGACATGTTGGTGGCCTGCTTGACACTCGGCGTAGCATGGCTCTTTTTCATGACGTCTCATTCTAGCCTCCAGTCCTCTCAAGTTGGAGAAGCTGCGCGCTCGCGTATCAGCTCTCTTGGGGACTTGCTCACAAACACAAAGCCGGACGCGCAGCAGTGCCAAAAGTACAGCGCACCGACTTTTAATGACGAGCACGTCAAGGTCGGCTTCGAGAAGAGGCCAGATGAAATGTCGGAAGCCGAATTGAAGAAGCACACCACGCAGCTCGTCGACCATCAGGCAGGCTACACGTTCTTTGACAACCTTTATCTGCACCATGGCCAGTTGTTTGTCGTCACGTAAGTCGCGCGCACACCGGGCATCGGCACATTTGGTTCATCAGCTCACGTTCCCAGGGACAAGCGCAGTGACTTCCCCGACCTCCCGTTGATGACCTCGACTGGGTTATCCCCCGACGTTGCCAATGAGGAAGAGCGTCTTCCCAGGGGTGACGAAATCCTTTTCATCTCCTCAGAGGAGGCGCACCGCAAATGGGGAGAGGAAGTTTATCGTTTGCGAGGAATGACTTGGTTCTTCAACGACGGAGCATGTGAGTTGTGAGCAATCCGGGTTATTGACAGAGAAGTCTACAACCACTACTACCACTGGGCTGCTGAGGCCATCCTTGGCCAGTGGCGTGCGCACGCTATTCAGGACCCCAACATTGACGCGTATGGACGCACCACCATCGAGCCCCCGGCGCGGGCATGGTTCCTGCACCAGGAACCCGAGCAGTGGCGCGACAACACCAACTTCAACGCTTTCGTTATGTGGGCGTGGTTCCCAAACATTGGCTACCTCTACCCTAAGGACATGCAGGACACACTGCTTATTACCGACTCCAAATCGAACCCCAAGGCATTCAAGTTGGATAAGGCGATCTTGTCGGACCGTTCGGCGGCCTTCCGCAAAGAGCTTACAGGTCACACTCAGCGTACAGCTGCCAGTGCCTATGCCATGGGCAAGGTATCCCGCTGGTGGTGGGAACCAATGCGTCGTCAGATCCTTCGTTTCTCGGGTGTTTCAGAGGAGGTCCTAGACCGCAACCTCGAAGGCTACGGCGCTGTGGACCCCGAGATTTGGGAGAGTGAGACGCCTCCCGAGGACGACCCCGACTACAAGCCTCTTCGTTCCGTCGGCAGCTACACGCCAGTCGTGACTTACATTTCCCGCCAAGGCACCAAGCGCCGCGCTCTCACTCCCGAGGCACACAACGCGCTCGTCAAGGCTCTCGAAGAGGGCGCCGAGAAACTCGGCTACGACCTTATCGTCCTTGCCGCCGAGAAGCATACCAAGGAGGAGCAGTTTGCCATCGCTGCTAAGACTACAATTATGCTTGGCGTGCACGGAAATGGCCTGTCGCACCTGTTGTGGATGCCCGCTACTCCTCGTTCAGCCGTCATCGAGATGTTCTGTCATGGTGGCTTTGCCCATGATTGTGAGCCACTTGTTCAATGTGCATTAGCTGACCCCCAGATCAGTGGACTGCCCACGCCTTGGGTATTCGTCACTTCGCGATTCAGCACGACAAGGTGTTCACCATGCCCAACAAGCCCAAGGTCAACTACCCCGACTGCTTCCAGACCAATCAGATTACCGTCGACGCTAGAGTTGTCGCGGACGTTATTGAGGCGCGTCTCAAGGGCGAGAAGTACCTTTACGTCGAGTAGGTTAGTCGGCGCAACGTCGCTCTTGTTTATCATCATTTCATATATGCATAGGACTGTGAACATAGAGAAACGCACAATGACACCTGGTCTAGCATACAAAATATTATCCGTCTGTATCCCGCCGATATCTCTAGACTGGGTAGATCCTACTTTGTAACCGAAGCTTCGCCCAGCACAGCGCGTCGAGTCTCCAGGTCTGCGCCACCAGCTGCGAGGATGCGCTCCGTGGCGAGCTCGTCCAGTTTACGCAATTGACCCCTGTTGCTCACCGACTTGTCTGGGACAGTAGTGTAGGACGGCCCTGGCGCGTTCGCAAGTCGCTTGACTGACTAAGGTGTTAGCACGAGAGTTGTCACATACTCACCATCTTCACACCCCACCAGGCGCGTGTACGATGTCCCTCTGGTGCGCTGTTTGGTGGGTCCTCCATCTCGGTAGCACGGAGGTAGTATTTGAGGGCGAGCTGATAATCACTGGACGTCAGTAGAGAATGCAGCCGTTTCCTTACCCCATCGTGTAGGCAGTCTCGCCTGCGCGCACAACAGCTAGGCTGTCCCAAGTCTGGAGCACCATGAGGTGCCCTAGAGCGGTGAGGCTCTGTCCGTAGGCACCGGCGTTCGCGTACAGCTCAGCCAAGAGTGACCAAGCTTGGGGATCGGTATAGAAGGTGTCGAGGTATGCGAGGAGACGGGTCATGGCGTCCTGAGGTGTTGCCGAAAGCGCAATCAACCGCTGGTGCGCCGACTTGGCATTAGAAAGGCAGCTCTAAAGCCACTCACGATGTTGGTCTCGTCAACTTTTAGCAGCCGCTCATACACTTCCTGCGCACGACCGCGGTCGCCCATGGCCTCGAGCTTCAGTCCGAGAAGAATGTCTACGCGCGGCGATTCAGGAAACCGCCTTTCCAGCTCGCGCAATTGCGTCTGTCATCAGCTCCAGCCCAATGCTACACGCACGTTGGCCAGTCTGATCTGTCCAATATCCAGCGCCGCAATCGCCAGTTGTTCGCGCACCGCCCATTCTGCTGTCAGCTTTGGAATGTCACGTTGTGCTGCTCACCGGAATCGCCGAGACCGCCGGCGGCAAGGACGCGGGGCGCGAGCCGCACCACCTGCTGCGAGTACCTCGCTCCCAGGGTGCGCCAGCTGGCCAGCTTGTCAATGTCTGTCTGGGACATAATGTATAGGTCAACAACCTGATACGTTTCGTGATTGTGAGGAGATCGGAGAACAGCTATCACCAACGGTGACGCACGGTTACTTCATAGCACTGGATTGCATCTCCTCAGCTTAGTGCCAGCCGCAATTCGGAGACAATGTGGTTAAATGGGGGGAGTAAAAAAATATCCCCTTTGAATCAGCGGCCCTGACTGGACAGCATTCCTACGTTATCTCATTGTGCAGTGGTCGAACTGAGCTCACACACTATCTCTTCGGTGGAGGCCTCCATCAAAGAGTCGTGTGTTCGAATCTGCACGGAGTCCGATGGCGCTACTACCATACACAATGTAGAAGGCGGTCGGGCGTAGTGAGGGTCAGATGAAGGCGTGTACAGCCACAGTAGTCGGCCTGACATTTTTGCCCCTCAGCGCTGCGTCAGGGCGTCTGAGCTTGCTCTCCGTTAACATCACAGGTCATGCTCAATGTCCTTTTTGTTGCTCGTGCTGCTGAATGTTAGTATCCGGTTTGTCAGAGCAAGTATCTTGCATACAGTTCTGAGCGATGAGATGTGCTCAGGAGGTTGAGAGGCAATTTGTGTCATGTGGTTTCTTGCGTCTCTCTGTGTGAGGGGATGGGGTGATGTGCACCCGCAGTCCTGTTCGCGACAACCGACCCGTGCATGTTCTGCGTCATACCATACCTCTGGCACACGTCTAAACACAACAATAACATCTGCTGACTGAGGCGGATACATATTTTTGCAAGTCAAGCCTGGTGCTGGTATGTATGCCGAACGTGCAAGCTAACCTCTCTGCCGAGATAATAAGACATCGAGTAAAACTAAGTAGACCAAAGCGGGAAGGACGTAGCTTTGTGGTCACAGATTATTTCAGGCAACCTTTGTAGTCAACATTAGGATGGACATGCTATTGTGCCTGAGTTAACGCCGTGAATCGCCGGCGGGGGTCTCTGGCACCTGTAGTCGTTCATTCCTTCTTCCCCCCCTTGAACTCGCCGGACGTCGTCTCCTTGTCCGCACTCGGCATCCAGTCAACAGTCGCGTCTAATCCCATCGCATTCGAATCCTAACTTTTTCTAATCCCATCATCTTGTTTACTTATCCTACCAACACCAACACATACGACATTTTACACCGCGTCCATCCCTCCTTCTGCGCGCCGTTCGTCCTCAAGCCATATCGACGTTTCGCACACGCCTCGCGCACCACTTTCGCAGCTGCACTGAGAAGCTTTAAGCAACTGTCGCTGCTGGATGGACCCATAGGGTGGTCACGCGTTTGACCACCTCCACCAGCTCCCTTCATCCCCCATTCCACTCTTATGGCCGCGCCGCCAAACAGCGGTAACAGCCCTCGCAAAACGCCGTCGGCGTCGGCCACTGCTGGTGGGCCTCCATCTGGCGACACGATGGTCTCGACGCCCACCTCTGCAGGCATGCCCGGGCAGTCTGTGCCGCCAGGGCCGCTCAGCGGTGTTGCCCCGACCGCGATGACACAGGCAACGACGACGGGGCCCATGACAGTCGCCGAATGCGAGGCTCTAGCTGCCCAGCTCGTTGACGCATCGACACCTATGCGGCGACGCATGGAGATTGCAAGCGAGTTGCGCGACTCTGCTGAAAGTAATCGAGATTTCGCGTTCTACGACAAGTATCTCGGCATTTTCATCCCTGCTCTCGTGCAGATTCTCGGCGAGGAGAAGAACATTGTCTTTACAAAGGACAACTCGGAGCAGCGCTTCCGACACACGCTTCTGGCGTATCTCCAGCGCTTGCCACACTCTGAGCCGTTCCGCCAGTACGAGAGCAAGGTCCTCGAGCTCATGGTCAAGCTGCTCAAAGTTGAGAACGAAGACAACGCTCTGCTCTGCATCAAAATAATGATCGATGGGTTCCGCAGCCACAGAGATCAGGCGGAGCCGTTTGTGGAGCCATTCCTCGACCTCGTGAAGCAGATGTACGCCAATCTGAAGGGCGTGGTCGAGAAGGAATTTGGTTCGGCGGGCGGCAAACAGGTGCGTTTTCTCTGAGCATTGCCTCTGTGCTGACGTTGTCCAAGGGCTCTGCGAACCCATCGACGCCAGCGAGCGACGGCGCCCCACACTCTGCCCCTCCGACATCCACCTCATCCCACAACCACCTCTCACATGCCTTGCACTCGCCCAAAGTCTTAACAGAATGTCCGATCGCCGTCGTCCTCATATTCCAGACTTACAAGTCGGTCATGGGCCCAGCCATGCTGGATCTCTCGCCATTAGTCATGGAGAGTATCAAGATCCAGCCCGAGCCACAGCGTGTGGCGCATCTTGAGGCCAAGGAGCGCGGTGACATATTCGTCGGCGTGGCTCCAGGAATAACCAACCGCGAGATGTACACCGAGCTCATCAAGACGCAGGTCAAGACGATGGCGTTTTTGGCTTATGTTCTACGCGGCAGCTCGCAGGCCAATGTCAAGGACTACCTTGAAGTGTTCCCTGAGGCGTGCATTCGACTTCTACGAGATTGTCCGCCAGAGGACGTGAGCACCCGCAAGGAGCTCCTCGTCGCTACTCGACACATACTTACGGCGGACTCGCGGTCGTCCTTCGTCCCATATATCGACACTCTGTTAGAGGAGCGCGTCCTCGTTGGCACCGGTGTTTCTAGCCGCGAGGCTCTGCGCCCTCTGGCATCTTCGGTCGTTGCCGACTTGATCCACCATGTCCGCAATGAACTCCCCATCGCCCAACTCAAGCGCGTCGTCTACGTCTTTTCGTGCAACTTGAATGACTCGACCTTCTCCAGCTCGATTCAAACCATGTGTGCCAAGCTGCTGAACACGATAGTCGACTCGATTGCCAATAAGGGCGATCAGGAGCAGGCAGCGGCCTTGATGAAGAGCATGTTCATCGCCTCGCTCGAGAAGCTCCAGGCCATGACCGAGGCGTACGACAAGCTCAAGGCATTGTCGGACTACGAGAAAACCAAGGGCAAGGAGGAGAAGAAGGACGAGAAAGAGAGCAAGGAGGAGGACGTTGGAGAGGACAGCGAGAAGAAGGCTGAAGCTACACCTAAAAAGGCGGAGGGGGACGGCGACGTCGCCATGGCGGATGCGACCACCACGACCGAGTCCGAAGAAGAACGCATGGCCTTTGGCTGGCGCGAGATCGAACAAGCTATGCCAGTCAACCAGGTGGCATACGCCAACGATTCACTAGAGACGTTCTGCCGAGAAGCGCGGTATCTATTCAAGACGCTTCTCCACACTTTCCGCACGCTCATGTCCTACACACGTCAGGGCGAGCATCCAGTACCACCACCCGATGGACAGCTGCTGTCTGGGTTCTTTGAGAACGCGTTGAGATCCATTGCCATTTTCGACAGTAACCGCGACTCACGCGAGGCAAAGGAAGCAATCGAGCTGCTTTCGCAGATCCTGCTCCTTTTCGACCCCCATTCGTTCCGTGAAGTCTGGGCGACGCACATGGACTTTTTCGTCGAGCACGCGCTCCAAAATGCCCACGTCTTCTCGGTCTTGCAGATCCTCATCACCCACGAGTCTGTGTCGCACCAGCTTGTGGCGATCACTCTCAAGCACTTGATGGCGCATCTCGAGGAGGTTGGCAGCTACTCGCAGAAGAAGGCGTCCCTTTGTCTGCGACTGTTCAAGATATCGTTCCTGGCTATCAACACCTACATAAACACGAACGAGGTCGTACTCGTCCCGCACCTTCAAAAGCTCATCATGCGGTCCTTCGCCCTTGCACCAAAGGCCGACGACCCGACGGTGTACTACCACATTCTGCGCGCACTGTTCCGATCGATTGGCGGTGGGCGCTTTGATCAGCTCTACAAGGAGGTCCTTCCCATTCTTCAGGAGATGCTTGACAACCTGTCCTATCTTCTTCAGCATGCCAAGGACCCGGTGCAGCGCGACCTGTTTGTCGAGCTAACGCTTACTGTGCCTGTGCGCCTTACCAACCTCCTTCCCCACCTGTCCTACCTCATGAAGCCTCTCGTGCACGCCTTGCAGGCGGGCCCGGAATTGATAAGTCAGGGCCTACGCACCCTCGAGCTCTGCATCGACAACCTCACTGCCGACTTCTTGGATCCTACGATGAACGCCGTCTTCCGTGACCTTATGGGCGCGCTCCACAAGCTGCTCAAGCCCATACCTGCCAACCGCGCGCATTCGCATGCTGCTGTCAAGATTCTTGGCAAGTTGGGTGGACGTAACCGGCGCTTCTCCGACGTCGAAAACTTGTTAGAGTACCGTCAATGCGCCGACGATCTCACGGCCCCCATCTCTTTTGAAGGGAAACGGTCAAAGTTCCGGTTGGAATCTCTCGTTGATGCGGCCGACATCGCCGTTGCGGACAAGCTCAACGTATGCGAGGACGACGGCCTCGAGGTCCTGATGCTCTCGGCAATGACACAGCTGCACAAAGAGCAGCAGGGCACCGAGGGCACACCTGTTTTCCGCAAAACGGTTAGCGCCCTCTTCCACGCGTGCCACCACCCAACCTTGGGCGAGAAGGCCAAGCTCTTCGTGCGCGACTACTGCAGGCGTATTTTCTTGTCCGAGTTGAAGCGCACCGAGGACTCGCAAGACAAGCTGTTACCCGATGTGGCTATGCGTCACCGGCCATTGCCATTGACAATGGCGCTAACAGACGCCATTGTTGCCACAATGGCCGATTCCATTGGCAGTCAGCGTGACGAGGTGGCGGACGTGTTGGCACAGATCATAGCCGACTTCAAGGAGCTGGCCACTACGCCGGAAATTGCGAGCAACAAGGAGACGTCTCGGAATATCGACCGCTTTGTCTACTCGTTTGTTCGTCGGTTCACTCAGTTGTGCCAGGACGAGGACTGGAACCGCAAGATGGCTGGTGTCACTGCTCTGGACGTGTTCGTGCGTCGAGCCGAGCTCAGCCGCAAGTACATCATTGAGCTCGAGTTTGAGTTCTTCCGAGTACTGTTGTTCGCGCTGCGTGACGCACCAAAGGATCCACCAAACTCGGTTCAGAGCATCGTCGACCTCATCAAGTATCTCATCCGGACCTGCCAGTCGGACGAGGAGGGTGTCAAGGGCAAGCATCAGGACAAGCAGCAGGAGCGTCTTACCGAGATCTTAGTGCGTGAGCTCAACAGCCAAAGCAAGCTCGCGCGGGAGACTGCACAGTCGTGCATTGCTCTCCTGGCCGAGGTCAAGCACGAACCCATTTCCAATGTCATTGGTGACTTTACCCGCCAAGTTCTGCTGGACACGAACACGGGCCCAATATTCTCCAAGCCCCTTCGCGCACTGTCATCATTCGCGATGCAGGTCGGCAACATTGACTGCGTCACCTATCTTCTCGACCTTCGCCCATCAGTGCCCAAGATAAACGATGAGTTTGTCCGCCTCGTGCAGGAGGTCTTGGCACTGGCCGACGTCGACGACGCGAGCTTGATACCCAACAAGCGTGGCGAAGCGCCAAGTCACAAGCAGAGTTTCTGGCTCAAGGAGCTCCGAATCGCTTGTCTCCGGATGTTGAGATCCACAATGAACTGCCAGGAGTTCAGCGAAAAGCAGAACCTCAGCCCCATTCGCCAGCGCATCATCACGGTGTACTTCAAGCACGTTTACTCTACGTCGCCTGAGATTGTGGATGTTGCGCATGACGGCCTCCGCGATGTCATCCAGCAGCAGAACAAGCTGCCGAAGGAGGTCCTCCAGTCGGGTCTGCGCCCCATCCTTGTCAATTTGGCGGACGCCAAGCGTCTCAGTGTTTCTGGCCTCGAGGGCCTTGCCCGTTTCCTTGAGTTGCTTACCAACTACTTCAAGGTGGAGATTGGTGTCAAGCTGCTTGACCACTTTACAACGCTTGCCGATCAGCAGATGCTGCTCAAGGCAGCGGCTGGGCCTTTGGACGACAACCCAGACATCTCCCGCATGACGCGTCTCGTGAACATCTTCCGACTGCTTCCCGCGACGGCCGTGCAGTACCTCAAGCAGCTCACCACTCAGGTTGTGGATGTTGAGTCCCAACTGCACCAGACCGCACCAGGTCCTTTCACGGAGAACATTGCGCGTTACCTCAACCGCTACCATTCGGAAGGAGCGCAGAACCTTCTCGACAACATCAAGAACCCGCGCGTCGTGTGGACATACCGCAACGTCATCCAGTCCGGCAAGGCGCCGCAGCTCGTTTCCGAGCTGTCCGATCGTGCGGAGGCCATCTGCACTCTCACGTTCGCCAACCCAGAGCAATTCGAACTTGTTCTGCCTGGTCTTCACATCATCCGCGAACTGTCCAAGACTTCTCCCTCCTGGCTTGCCGATCACGAGCCCGTACTGGAGGCGATTGTTGGAGTGTGGCGCTCCATCGTCCTTCGCTCGCGCGACCCCAGGAGCGACATGTCCAACGTCCACTACCAGACGATCCCGCCCCTTATTCTTGAGCTGTTCATGAGCACTCTCGAGCACAAGAACCACACAGCATTGTTGTTCCATGTCGTGGAGGCGTACGAGATCAGGTCGTCGTTTGACCGCTCGAACGTCGCATTCTTCCTCTACCAGCGCGTTGCACTCCAGCAATCTGTCGAGTACCGCCGGGAGGTCATCGAGTATTTCATGAACCTCTACGCCGAGGAGTCGGTGGTTACGTGGGCATTCAAGACCAACGCTCTGCGTCTTGTGGTGAACCCGACGTTGCGCGTCTACTTTGACGACAAGGAGAACGACGGCTCGCTCATTACGCCGACCATGATCCAGAAGATTGCTGATAGCATGTGGCGGCCCCTGTCGGCCACACCGACAGCGAAACAGCGCGAGGACACGCTTCTTATCGAGATCTTCGCCCTCACGACTCTGCTGGTCAAGCACGCTGGCCCCAAGGTTGTTGACACTCGCAAGGAGGTGTTCAAACTCGCCTGGATGGGTATCAACTTACTCGAACCGACTGTCAAGCTCATGGCGTACGTACTTACTGCGTCATTCATGGCGACCTACGAGACGCCAGTCAAGTTTGTGCGACTCACCTGGACGGGTCTTCTGCGTCTCAAGGACAGCGAAAGCAAGGCCCTCTTCCGCCAGGCCATCGACACACTTGCGGGCTGCCTCCCCATTCGCGACCCGCCGCAGCCAGGTACAATTCCTGACTGGGCGCAGAAGGTCAAGACTGTCCTCGTCGAGGAAGGCCATGCGACTAGCACCCTCGTGGTCGTGTGCGAGCTATTGGTCAACCATCCGGACCTCTTCTACGACTACCGTGATCTCTACGTCCCACACATTGCCATGTCACTACAGAAGCTTGGCTTTGTGCAGGCTGCGACGCCCGACATGAAGAAGCTCACGGTCGACGTGATAGAGCTCATTTTCCGCTGGGAGCGCAAGCGCATGCAGATCAAAGACGAGGCAAGCCGCGAAGAGTCGGCCGACGACGCCATGGACATTGACAAGGACGACAAGGACGCTCCCTCCCCGGCCAAGCGCCAGCGTCTTGATCGGGCTGGCACTGCCGCCTCGAGCGTCAGCAGCGGCGGCTGGGTTACGCCCGCCGCAACACGCGAGCTTATTACGACCCACTTGTTACGCATCGTGGCGTCCTCTAGCGACAGCGTCAGCCGCGCGGGACTTCCAAAACGAGCGCTCGACCTTTTCAAGGAGATACTCGGGCCCAAGGGTCTCCCCAACGTCTCCGTCAAGCTTGGTTTCTTCAACCGGACCATGTCGCAAGACATCACAGAGACCACCATTGGCACCGTCGCCAACTCGACCGAGGTCATTGCGGCTGTTGCGGAGGTGCGCGACCAAGCGTGGATCCGCAGCAAACTCGAGGTGTTCAGAAAGCTTCTCGAGAAGGTGTGGGTCTACGATGACCCAACGCTGCACGAAGTTGTGCGGCCACTCACCGAGCGCATGTTTGCCGAGCTGCCAGAAGAGGAGATCCCCGACAGTGAGGATGACGCGCAAAAGCTTCTCAAGTTTGTGTCGACGACCGTCACCAACGGTTTGCAGGCGAGCCTGCGCTCCACGAACGAGCTGCCAGGCACCATCTTCTTGCTCAAGTGTTGGTTAAAGGTCCAGCCCAAGCAGCTCCACAACGAGGCTCTTGCGTCCGGCCTTCTGCGTGTCTTGAGCAACCTCGTCAAGGTTCATACCAGCACTAACGGTCCCGATCCAAGCTATCGTCTGATAATATCCATCTTAGACATGCTTCGCGACCGTGTGGCCGACTTGAAGGAGCACAGACGATACCTCGTCAACATTCTCGGAGCGCTCATCGACAAGAGCACAAACCAGACGCTCAGCAAATACCTGCTGGATCTCGTGCGCCAGTGGGTGGTCAAGGACGTCGATGGACCTATCGTCGTCAAGGACAAGGCATTACTCCTTCTCCGAATGGCGACGTTTGAAAACCGCGATGACGCGCTGTTCAAACAGTACCTCGACCTCATCTACGAGGTGTACGAGCTGCCACAGCTCGCTGGCACCGACATCACCCACCGACTCGAGCCCGCGTTCCTTCTGGGTACGCGCTCCAAGGATCCCGCGCAACGTGCCAAGTTCCTCGACAAGCTGGAAGCGACGCTTCCGCGCGCACTCGATGCTCGCCTCGAGTATCTCTACTCGCTGCAAAACTGGGAGACCCTTGCGGACAGCTACTGGATCCCCCAAATGCTCAGCCTGCTTCTCGGTGCCGCTGACCCGAACGGTGAGGTCTTCCGTTCGGCACTCCCGGCGATTGGCGAAAGTACTGTTCTTGTAAACAAGAACTGGCACCTAGGCGAAGTCGTTCACTGGGTCCGCAACCTGGTGCATATTGAGCCAATGCTTTGCCATAAGCTGTTCGTCGCCATCTTCCCGAAGGTTTGGGCATCACTGTCGCGCTCCCAGCAGACGTCGTTCACGCCGTACATTTCCAAGCTCTTGTGTAAGGACTATCACCACAAGCAGGCCGACCTCAAGCCCAACATTGTCCAGACGCACCTTGAGGCGTTTGTGTACTGCAAACCGCCAATCACGATGCCGCCCCTTCTTGTCAAGTACCTCGCCAAGACCTTTAACGCGTGGTACGCAGGCTTTGAGATTCTCAACACACTGGCGGAGACGTACAAGGGCACGGACAACCTGCGCGAGAGTTGCGCATCAGCGTTGGGCGAGCTCTACTCTGAGCTTCACGAAGACGACATGTTCTATGGCAACGCACGCTGCCGCTACGTCTACCCAGAGACTGCAGCTGCACTCATACTCGAACAGAATGGTCGCTGGCCTCAGGCGATGGAGGTTTACGAGCAGACCATGGTCAAGGCGCGCCACTCGTCGCTGCCATTCACCGAGGACGAATTCTGCCTTTGGGAGGATCACTGGATTCTCGCCGCGCAGAAGCTTCAGAATTGGGAGGCGCTTACAGAGTTAGCGCGTGCAGACCAGAACCCCGACCTTCTTCTGGAGTGCGCCTGGCGCCTGTCTGACTGGGGCTCGCCAGACCGCGAGATGATCGAAAGCAACCTCAAGGTCGTTGCTGGTGTGCCAACTCCGCGTCGCAAGGTGTTCGAGGCCTTCACGGCGCTTATCAAGGCCCATGGCTCTCGTGAGCCGCCTAACGACTTTGTGCGCATAGTCGACGAGGCGCAACAGGTTGCCATCCGCAAGTGGACGACCCTGCCCAGCTCCATCACCGGCGCTCACCTTCCGCTTCTGCAAATGTTCCAGCAAGTCGTTGAGCTCGGCGAGGCTGCCCAGGTATTCGACTCGTTACAGATGACCACTGCCCAGACACTCGAGGCGCGCGTCAACACTGAGCTGAAGGGTATCTTCCAAACGTGGCGTGACCGTCTGCCCAACTTCTGGGACGACATCAGCGTGTGGTCCGACCTGCTTGCATGGCGCCAGCACGTGTTCCAGGCCGTCACGCGCGTGTACATGCCGATGATAACCCCTGCCGATGGTGTGACTCACGGCTACCGTGGATACCACGAGACGGCGTGGATGATCAACCGCTTTGGTGAGGTTGCGCGTCGTCACGGCCTGCTCGATGTGTGCAGCACTGCTCTAAACAAGATCTACATGCTGCCCAACATCGAGATCTCCGAGGCTTTCCTCAAGCTGCGCGAGCAGGCACTGTGCTACTTCCAAAAGCCGGAGAAGTTCAACGAAGGACTGGATAACATCAGCACGACCAACCTCATGTACTTTGCCCAGCCCCAAAAGGCTGAGTTCCTTACGCTCAAGGGCATGTTCATCTCCCGCTTGGGCCAGGACTCGGACGCAAACGACGAGTTTGCACACGCCGTACAGATGGACTACAACTTGCCCAAGGCGTGGGCCGAGTGGGGCAAGTTCAACGAGAAGATGTACCGCCAGCAGCCCGAGTCGCCGCCGCCCGGCAGCAAGCCTACGCCCGCCCCTGGCGAGAAGCAGATGACGGACACTGAGTGGGCCGAGTCATGGGCACAGGACCGCGCTCTTAGAGCGTCATCAGCCGTGTCATGTTACCTCCAAGCTGCGGGTCTGTACAACTCGCACAAGTCGCGTGCCCTGCTGCTACGGGTCCTGTGGCTCTTGGGTCTCGACGACAGCCACAACACCATCGCCAAGGCGTTCGAAGCATACAAGGGCGACCTGGTCATCTGGTACTGGATCACGCTCATCCCGCAGCTACTGTTATCGCTGTCCCACCGCGAGGGCCCGATTGCACGACTCCTTCTCATGCACATCGCCAAAAACTTCCCTCAGGCGCTCTTCTACAACCTCCGCGTCACACGCGACGACTTCTCGAGCGTCAAGAAGAGCCAGGCTTTAGCAGCGCACCGAGCCGCTCTTGCCAAACGCGAAGCCGCAGCAAAGGCAGCGCAGGCGGGTACTGAAGCCAAGAAGGACGAGGCGACACCCGACGGTGGTGCTAAGCCCGACGGCCCGAAGGAGGAAAAGAAGGAGGACAGCGCTTCGGCGTCAACACCAGGCAACAACACCGGCACTCCAAACAGCCAGCAGCAGGGTCAACAGCAGCAGGGACAGCAGCAGAACGGCAACGGTTCGATGGCGCCTCCTGCTGCACCTGGCCCGAAACAGCCACGGCAACCATGGGAAATGGTCGAAGAAATCATCAACCACCTCAAGACTGGCGTGCCACTTCTTGCCCTCACAATGGAGAAGATGGTCGACCAGATTGGCTACCGCGCCAAGCCGACCTCGGAGGAAGACATATACCGCTTTTTCTCGGCACTGCTCAACGACGCCATGGCGCAGTGGAGCACGCGCGGTGCGTTCTTAAGCGACGAGCAGGAACTCGGTCCCACGACCAGAGACAACTTGAAGCGTTTCGCGATGAACTTACACCACGACCTGCGCGCCTCGGTGGAGCGTGACTTTATCACCAACCAGCCCAAGATGCGCGAGTACATCAAGCGGCTGCAGTACTGGCGCGACTTCTATGAGCGCGCCATCGACCTGCGCCCGCGGTACCAGTCTCTTGACTCGTCGGGCATCAACCTCACCGACTTCCACTACACCAAGTTTGAGGACGTTGAGGTGCCCGGCCAATACGTGCAGCACATTGACCAGGCCGACGAGCTTGTCCGAATTGCACGCTTCCACCCACGCGTCGAACTTTGCCGAGGCTTTGGTTTCTGTTTCCGCCGCATCACCCTTATCGGCCACAACGGCACATGGTACACATTCAACGTCCAGATGCCGGCTGCGCGCCACTGCCGCCGTGAAGAGCGCCTAGTCCAGCTCTTCCGGATCATGAACTGCGTCCTCCGCAAGCGCAAGGAATCGCGCCGACGCAACCTCCAGTTCCACCTGCCAACAGCCGTTGCTCTTGGTACCCAGCTGCGTCTCATCCAGAACGACTCGTCGTACGTCTCCATGCAGGAGATTTACGACAACTATGCGTTCGCACATGGCATGACACACGAGGACACGATACTGCAGTTCTGCGACCGCCAACGTCAGCTGCACGATCCAAGCATCCCGCGCACCGACCACCGCTTTGTCAATCTCAAGATGGAGATTATCGAGGAGATCCAGGCAAAGATGCTCCCCGAGAACGTACTCACAAATTACATGATCCGCAACATGGCCGATTCGGAGAGCCTGTGGTTGATGCGCAAGCAGTTCGCCATGCAGACAGCTGCCACCGCATTCCTCACCTACGTGTGTTGCCTCAACAACCGCGCCCCCAGTCGTTTCCACATCAACCGCCGTACCGGTCAAATGTACATGACCGAGATGCTGCCTTGTGAGTTGCGCCGTTTTAGCAACGACTGACGCTTTAGCCTTTGTCCAGGGCCAGCCGGTGTTCCACTCGTCGGAAGCAGTGCCTTTCCGCCTTACGCCCAACATGCAGCACTTCATCACGCGTGTCGGCATCGAGGGCGTTGTGTCGGCTGCCGCGACCGCGATCGCACACAGCCTGACGCTCCCCGAGTTCGACCTCGCAAGCACGCTCCATCTCTTCATCCGCGACGAGGTGAGCTTACCCCGAAAGGTGCATGCTGACGTTCTTAGATTCTCACATGGCAGAACACGTACAACAAGAGTGGCGAGAAGCACTCGGATGTGCCGCTCACCGCGCACGTGTACAAGAACGTCGACCAGTTCATCAAGCGCGCCGAGCTCATGGGTCACATTGGTGATGTGCCCAAGGACGCCAAGACTGCTGGCGGCCCCGCCATCAACCACTCCATGGTCACACTCATCAACCAGGCGACGGCTCCGACGCTGCTCGCGAGCATGAGCGAGACGTTCATGGCTTGGTTCTAACCCGTCTCCAAGATTACGAGCAAGCAGATACATATACCCCAGCACAGAACAAAAAGGGACATCGGCCGACACTGACCGCTGTCCCTCTTCTCAAAGACTCCCATCCGTTCTGCACCTTTTTGGTACTGTAGTTACACAGTTGTAGTGATAGAATGCATCCGTCACGTACGGTGCACCCATTCCCAGCGATACATATGTGTGTTCGCTCGCAGGTGACCAACATGTCGCCCACGGTGTTCCTGGTGCAGCGGTCTAACACGGCGAGCTTTGTCTCTCTGAGGAGAGTTCCTAACGGAAGATCCTGCGTTCGATTTGCGGCCGGAACTGATCTGCCAATCTGCCTGCCACCATATGTCTGGCCCCATATGTCGGCCCAGCCAAAAAGGGGTCGAGCCGTGGTGTGGGGATGTATCCTTCCTGGCACCTGTATCAGTTCGCCTAGGTGAGTCCTTGAACTTTTGATAGTGGCTATGTGGTGGTCCAGGACGTGCTTTGGAACGGACATTGGTAGGCACCAAAACAGAGTGAAACAACAGTTCTACATCATGTTCACTGCGTCTCTGCATCTCTCTCTGTGTCTCACAGACACTACGCAAATGTACATGTCGTCTGTCCCAGTGGTTCCAGACTCATGCTACCCGGAGGGATGGTACATCCACTGTGAAGTGGGGCGAGACTGTTGGCTGGGGAAATGTGCTGCCCCGGTCGGCGCACCCCAGATGTTACTGCTGCCGTCTGGCGGCGCCCAAATGTTCTGTGCCCCGTTATATCCCTGGTGCGGCTGTCCCGAGTGCATCTGCTGGCCGGGCATGGGACCGGGATGTTGACCGTGTTGCGGAACATGGGTTTGTGGCTGGTACTGCGGCGTGTACTCGGGATACGCCTGGGGACTGGGACCCATATGCTGGCCATGACCATGTTGGCCGTGCGCGCCCTGGTGGTGTGGATCGGTCTGCCATGGCACAGCTGCGTGCGCGCTGCGTTGCGCTCCTTTCTGCGACTCCTCGCGGCTCATTGTCCAGATACTTCCGCCGCCGACTGCGTCCCCGCCAAACAGCAGCGGCGGTGGTGGCGCCGTCGATGGGCCCGGCTGTGGGCCACGCGATCCCAACGTCAGGTTCTGCAACAGATCCTGTGCGTTCTGTGCCGATGGCATTGGTCGCGCCTGCGGATCTACGACTGGGGTGCTGTAACATTAGCGCCGTCTTACTCCGTCGCTTACCTCCTGCCCCACATGATCACCTCTTCCTCTGCATCATCGTGCCTGTCACCCACTGAGCTCCCCCCCTCAGCGAGGGTCGCGCGCATCGCGAGGTTGACCGGATCATCTTCAGTTTCAGTGGAGACGGACACTGACACGGTCTCGGATGACCCGGGCGCCACGAACGGAGCAGTGGGTAGTGGTGCGCCGGCGTTGAGAGCGCGACTGCCAGCTTCAGTCTGCATGAGCAACTTGACGTCAACGAGGAGGTCGGCAATACGCATCAACTGTTCCTCGTTTGGATGCACGTCCTGCCGTTGTGGGTCCGTTGGTGTTTCCTCAAACGAACCGCGTGTGAGCGGGAGGAAGCCCCGCATGTCAATGTCTTCCTCCAGCGGACCATCGAGACTCGGCAGCTGTGCGAGCGGGAACAAACGCGCCATTGCGAGCATGAGTGTTTTGTATTGCACCCAGAACGTCGCGATGGCGTCGCGCACCTCAGGATTGACGCCCGCGGACGCGCGCGCAACATAATCAAGGTGTATCTTGAGCCAGTGCGACATGATGCGCAGACTCGGAAGGATACGCCTCACCACGGCCGTGATGCGTTGTGCCAGTGCAAGGACAGGATCCCTGCCTTCCTCGTCGTCCTCCGCCACCGCCGATTCGTCGTCGTCGCGGTGCGCCGCGAGCGACTCCTCCACCTCTTGTGCTGTAGCCACCACCAGTGTGGTAAACAGCGAAAAGAGGAACCCGAGGGCAAGATCCTCAACATGCCGTCGCCGCTCAGCCTTGGCAGCCTCGTTGGGATGTGGTCGCGTGCTGCCACCCGCCTTGCCCGTGTCGAGACGTGCATACCAGTGGGACCCGATAACCATCGCGGTGGTCTTGACAATTGTCTCGGATGGCAACTTGCGTGCACGTAGCAAACGCCCGAACCCCTCGCAGAACGTGTCTCGCAACGATGGTACATGGCTTGTACTGCAAGTCAGCAGTGCTCATAGAAGACACTCACCTCGCCTTGAGGAAGAGAATTGAGCAGAGGACGAGCAGGTCACGGCGACAAACGTCCCTGTCATCTTGCGGGCTGCCAGGGTGGCTCCGGTCGCCGTCGTGGCGTGCAACGCGCCATCGGTCGAAAGCACGCTTGAGGACGCGTTCGAGGTTGGCCTCGCCGCCAGGGAAAGGCTGCCGAACAGCAAGTGCGCGGAAGTAGTGGTATGTGCAGGGAAAGTTCTCGCCCAGGTATCCGTCTATGACGGCGAGCTGGTTGAACGCCATGCCTAGTTGAGTCAGCAAGGTAGGCCGAATTATACGCACCATTGTCTGGCTGGAGCCCCCGTGCAACCTCGTAGAACATGACAGCGCGCTCGAACTTTGTGTCGCGAGGAGGAACGCCGTCGCGGGCGTCGCGCCGGGCACGCTCCGAATACTGCTCCTTGTAGCGCTCGAGGTCACCGAGGCATATCAGGCCCTTGTACACAAGCCCTAGCTTTTTCTCCTCTTCCTCGCGACTCAACACTGGTGCAAGGCTGGGGTCACGCGCATCCCCTTCACCCACAGCGGGGACAGGTACGCCTGCGACGGCGAGGTGATCCCGTGCTCGCTCCTGGAGACGGTAAAACCCAACGATGCGGCCGATAAGAGACCGGTAGAACGCGTCTTCGGCGACCAGCGCTTGGCGAAACCGCGCCAGAGTGCGGCGAAGGTCTGCTGCGGCGTTGGATGACCCCCCACTACCGTTGCCGTTCTTGTCGTTACCGCTGCCTCCACCTTCCTTCGCGCCAGCGGATGTGTTGTCCTTGGCTCCCCGCCGCGGTGGTAGTGCCGCCTCAATACGCGCCACAATGTCTCGGTACGCCTGGATCAGAGTGTAGGTCGTGGCGAGCCAAAGCGTGTCAAGTGTCTGGGCATGTGGGCTTAGCGGATGCTGAAACAGCACTGCCAGATACGTGTTGCGAGCGCTAGTGCGTTAGCCTGTGACGCGGAGAAGACTTACCGTTGGCGCACAGCATCAGCCTCGCGCGACCATGGCGGCTGCGATTGCAGCAACGCCTTGAGTTCATTAGTTGCTGCTTGTGCTTCTCTGCAAGGGGTCAGCACGATGCCTTCTGGAGGAAGGGTGGGTGCCGGGAGGCTTACTTGTACAGCGCGGCCGCACTGGGCGGCTCAGAGTCCGGACGCCCAGACGGGGTACCGATGCCGCCGCTGCCACCGCTACCACCGGCGGACGCGGATGCCGATGGCGATGCAGCCGCCGCTGTCGGCGCTGTCCCTCCCCCACCATGGCGCGTGCGGCCTGCGCGCCCGCGCCGCCGCGAGTGACCTGATGTGCCAGGCATGGTGGTGAACGACCAGCTATGGCGGCAGCGTGGATTGAGGCCGGTGGGGAGGAGGCCGAGGAGAAGGATCACACGGCCTGGGGCTTGGGTGAGGGAGATTGGGTGAGTGAGGGCGCGCTGGGCGAACGGCGTGTGGTAACGTATGACGCAGAGTAACAGGCGCGGGTTGGTTGTAAGGAAGAAGGCAAGGGTCTACATCTCCGCATCTCCGTCAAAAGGCACAACCCGATTCATTCAAACAGAGAGAGTCAAAGAAACAACAACTCACAAATCGCATTTAACGTCTTGAACACATCTCATTGTTCACAACGACATGCAAAACACTCGCTCATGACAGACTAGGTACTAACATCCAGCAGCACGAGCGACAAAAAAGTTCTGGAGTGACCCCTGAGGTTAACTCTGGGCAAGCTCTGAGCCAAGTCCATCTAACCCCTACACTGCGGCCCGACCCGTTTCCGCATCCCCGAAGATGTATCCACAGAAACGGCTAATCGAGAGCTCTGGAAGCGATTCAAACCCACGTCCTTCCGATGGACATCTCCAAGAGAAGGATAAGACGTGATAGCTCTAGTTCGAAACCGTTTCACCAAGACGACCACAGGATTGTGATTTGGATTATGAGAACCCCAACTCAGAGCACTCTGTCGTCAGCGGTGCAGCGGAGAAGTAATGGATTATTGAACTACACGATTACACATAAAAGATATAACAAGCGCGGCCACATAGCGCTTGTCAAATGCTCAAAGTGAATGTTGTGAAACGCGTTTTGCTTTTACCCTTTTGCTTGGGCCTAGCGGGACAGACGCGATGACGAGACGAGCAAAACGTTCAGGCCGACTACTGTGGCTCTACACGCCATCATCTAACCCTCACTGCGCTCGAGCGCTCTCTCTTCATGCTATGATGGTGGGAGCGCCATCGGGGCTCCGGGCAGGAGTCAAACTCACACTCTCCAATAGATATCTCTTTCGGAGTTGTGATGCGCGCTGTTCGACCACTGCAAGAGATACGCAGGATTACTTAATATGCCGATTTTGGCTCACTGCGTGAGCCGTTGGCCACCGTTCGTCGTTCGTCGCGCTTCTGCGTCAGACACACAATTTGACATTATAATCTGCGATCTGCATGACCTGTGGGCCTGTGTGACGCGCGACTCTTCAAAGGAGGTCTTAATTGAAGAGATGATTGTGTGAGCTCAAGTTCGACTGCACTGCACCACGAGCTAACTGTAGGAATGCTGGATTCGCAGCGTAGCGGTGATTTAGGCCCTGGCTCGTTAGGGTGCGCCATTGAGTGTTTGTTAATCTTCTTTTTCACTCCCCCCTTTTAACAAGGGTCTGAATCGCGCTCCTCTTGTGACACTACAACTGCGACAGAGCAAGAGCACCACAACAAGTATTCTTGCTCACACCATCTACGTCCTCGACCAACATTCAACATGCAAGTCGAGTACGAAGACCAACCCCCTGCCGAGGGCTCAAATGCGCCACATTCAGAGGAGGAGAACGAGGAGTCTGCAGGTATGTTTTGACAGACCATTACAATCAGCTGGGCACACGACGCGTGTGGAGCACAGGGCCAGCACGCGCAGGACAGGATGGCCATCGCTCGCGCGCTCGCGACTCCGCGCCGCGAGCACACCGCCTGCACAGAGCGGCATCCAACTGTCACTCCGCCATCCATGTTCTCCTGTTCGATACATAGTATCCACTAACATGCTAGAGCCAGCAAAGAAGAAACGCGTGATCAAGTCGCGGCAATCATTGGCTGAGAAGAAGACTGGCACGACCATCTTCCCAATGGCGCGTGTGAAACGCATAATCAAGGCCGACAAGGAGCTCGACATGATGAGCAACGAGGCAACCTTCTTAATTGCCGTCGCGACCGTGAGAACCACCACCACATTTTGGATCTAACCCGCAGGAGTACTTTGTCAAGCACTTTATGGAGGAAGGCTACACCAAGGCGCGTCTTGAGAAACGCCGCATCGTCAACTACAAGGACATGGCCAACGTTGTGTCGCGTTCCGACGAGTTCGACTTTTTGAAAGGTACGTTAAGCAAGGAGCGAGCATCGACGCGACACGGCAAAGATGAAACCCAACAATCGTCAGAATCGCCCAGATGGCCGCCTAGGCGGTCGAGGACGTCTAATCTTCTCCCTGAGCCATTGTCTGCACTCGCTCCACATATTTGGAAGACTCGCGCTGACACGATCTCCACAGACGTCATTCCCATGCCCGTGCCAATCTCCGAGGCGCTCGAACGACGCAAAGCCAAACTTGCGGCAGACGAGTCCGCAATGATGCACGACGAGGAGCCGCAACGCTCGGCCCCTGTCGCGGCGAGTGCTGCGCCGGGAGACGGCGACGAGAGCCCGGAGGCGCCCGCACGCCCCGAGGACAGCGTCGACCTCGACAACGTGCCAGAAGACCTCCCACCACTGGCGCCCAGTACCAATCCGCTCTTCCCCAATGCTGTTGTCAAACGCCCACCCAACACACATGCGCGCACGGCCATGCCCCAGCAGCCCAAGCCCGCTCCTACTCCTCCAGCGCCTCATCGCGTGCCCCTGACAGGCAAGAACGCGCCCAGCACGCCGCACAGTCTCACGACACGTTCCTCCCGCCGCAGCCTCAATGCGCAGCGCGACACGCCGCAGGAGGGCCCCGAGGACGACGCCATGCACGTCGACTAGAGTGTATTATAGTATAGATGCATGTGTACCTGCAGTGCCACGCAACGTGCACCTTGCTTGTCCCTGACGCAACGGCGGCCTGATACCGATGTTGACCTTGCCCATGCAGTCCTCTGGTACTCTGGTCCTTGTGTTCCTCAGCCACGAGGGGGTCCCTGACCTTCTACCAAGCGGCACCAGCTCATTCACAACACCGGCCTTTGTCGGCTCCCTGGACGAGCACGGCCGTAGTCAGCACATCAAACTCTAGTGAATACTGCATGGGTATAGAGCTACAACGTATGATGGCCAGGTACAGTCCCTCTGGCACAGATAGGTGCGGGGATCGACGACACACAGGGACAGACAACGTCCATTAACCACGCGCTTGGGTGGCACCAATGCCTTACGGCAGGGACTGAGTGCATTAGGCCGTGACGCCAGCGGGGGCCACGAGGGGAGGCGCAACGGCGGGGCCAGGCTTAGACTGAGAGCCAATGCGCTGGGGTGCAATGCTAGTAGGTGCAGGACGAGGACGGGCGGCCAGCGCCTTGGTGAGGAGATCGCCCATCGAGAGCTGCTCGTATGTAGTGGTTCTCCAGGGCGACGGGAAGGGAGGTGATGGTTTGGCAGTGCCAGCAGCACTAGCAGCGCCGTTGGCGCGCGGCGTGTTGCCGCCACTGGGACCACCTCCACCCAGAATGCGTGCCGGAGCGGCAAGGGATGCGGAGCGTACACGATCGCCCGCGATACGCGTCACGCGGATCAGCTCCTCCATCTCGCGTGCCCCGTCCTCGTCAAATGCCAGACCGTCCTCGTCCAGCAGCGCAGCCCGCCGTTTCTTGTTGGCGGCAGCCTTGCGCTCCGCGACGGCGGCGGCCGCTGCCGCCTTGGCCTCGCGGTCGCGCTTGGGTGCGGGCTCTTTGAAATTCGGGTTATGCGCACGCTGCCACTCGATAAACAGCTCGTCGTACGGACGCGTCCGGCCCTGTACCGCACGCTTGGCGCCCACCGTGTGCGTCTTGCACGTTAGGCTGCGCGAGCACGGCAGTCCCTTGTCGTTGATCACACCGCACTGCCGGTCGTAGTCGAGCGGGTTGTTGGCTGCAGTCAGCTACGGTACCCCAAACCAAAGCTCACCTCGTGCGCGGCGACGTTCGGCAGCCTGCGCCTTCTCGGCCTCCTTGGCCGCACGCTTGCGCAGACGCTCGCGTTCCTTGAGGATCTTCTTGATCTCGCTCTTTTTGAGACCCTTGTATTCGTTGATGTCAAGTTCGTCGTCGCTGCCAAGTCCGATATTTTCGGGAAGCAGCATACGCGCGCGCTTCTTGCTCGGAGAGCCATCAGGCGTGTCAGATGCTGCAGAGATGTGAGCGGCGGTTCAGCAATGGCTCTGTGACATACCTTCGCTGGCGCGCCGCTTCTTGCCGTCGGCAGCCTTCTTCTCGGCTGCCTTGGCCGCCTTCTTGACCGTGAGAGGCGCTCCGTCCAGCACGTGGGAGCAGATACCTGCGGTCAGCTACTTTGCAGCAAGCACAAAAACGGAAAGCGGCTGTGGACAATGGAGCTGTGACGAGACGTCTGTGTGTATTGTTGTTGTCTCGGCGCAGCTCCGTCATCACACACCCACGTCGCCGCCCGACGCCACTCACGCCGATGCTCGCCCGCGGCCCACTCTAGTACGGCGCGACCGCAGCGCACACAGCGTACGATGGCGCGTCCAGGCTCGTCGACGCCAATGAGAGGCTGAGCGCCGTACATGTGCATGTCGCGTTCAGGTAGAAAGTCGCCAGGCGGGCGCGGGTACGCCGTGGCGGTCGGCGCGCCACCTGCGAGGTCATCTTCCGAGGGCGGCGGCTCTGTTGCAAACGTAAACGCAGCACGCGGCGGCGAGTCGCGCGCGCGCAGCTTGAATGTCGGCGCCATTATGGCTACCGAAATGAGCAAGGTGTCGTGCGCAGAGACGGCGCTGGACGCTTATCGACGACGACGGAAGTGGCCGTGATGGGATCGAGAGGCGGCTAGCTCCGAGCTGTTTGCAGCAGAGCTACTTGACGACTAGCAAAGCGGCGATAAAGCCAGCTAGTCAAAAGACGAATGTCGGGTCAAAAGAGGAACACGCGCGAGGGTGCGTTGCTGTGCGCACTCGTCGCTGCGACTGATGATGGCGACGACTGGCGAGATGGCGACCAAGGGACGACGGAGCAAGATGGACAGTGGCGGTTGCGGCCAAGCGGGCCGGCAGGGTGAGTGGCGCGCCTAGTGCGGACAGACAGTGACGATCACATTCACCGTATCATGGTATCAGTTACACATCATTTTGATCCCGCACGGGAGTTTATCCGAGAATCGCCCAGGGGGTGGTGTTGTTGGATCGTTTGTGTGTGTGGTGTGACTGTGACTGGCATTCGGTGCCTGAGCGTTGACCGGCGGCGCAACTGCTCCATCTTGTGGCCAACTTGGGATCTTGCTCTCAACCCAACTTCTCAACCCTCCCTCATCATCTCTGGCGACTGCTCACCTCGCTCTTGGCATTTCTTTACACCGCCAGTGCCTTTTGCAAAAGAAGAGCTCGTCCTCACCGCCGACCATCTCATCACCGTTATGGCTTTGTGACTCTCCCAACAGCAACACGAACCACTGCGATAACACGCCGCGACAATGGCCAACCCGGTCAACTGGCTCTTCCTCGCAGAGCTGATCGTGGTGGTCATTGTCGTATCTGCTTTCCTCTTCTACTGGAACCGCATCTTGGGCAGCTTTTTTGCATTTGTGATCCGGCTTGTCACATGGCGCAAGTACAATGCCTATGTGATCATCGGCTCGTTCCAAATATCACCCCTAGCGGGACGTATCGCGTTCCGTGACGTCGAGTACCACTCGAGCAACCTCTCATGCCGCATTCTGCATGGCCACATCACCTTTCGGTACTGGAAGCTGCGCGTGCGACAACAGGGCGACTCTGCATCTCCAAACACACGACGCGGTGAGTAGGGCGCGCTCCCGCGTACCGAGCATGCTTCCTGAGTGTACCGCTGATCCCCTGCAGCGCGCCTACCATGTCGTATAGTCGCCAAGCTCGAAGGCGTTGAGCTCTTCTGCTACAACCGCACGCCCGCGTATGACGACATTGTCGAGCGCATGAAGAAGCATGAAGCAGCCGGCACGCAATGTAAAGGTGACGGTGTCGAGGAAGGTGCTAGCTCGACGGCGCACACGATGCGCACTGGCCCGCGTCTGCGCAAACCCAAAAACCCTCTTTCCCGTGAAACAACTCACACCACTGGTCCCTCCCCGAACGAGAGCCCGATAAAGGAAGAACCAGAATCGCTGAAATGCGAGTCACGAACACCAGTCACGGTCGGCGAGATCAGCTGGATCTTTGACTCTCTGCCACTCGAGCTTCGAATCGTGACGGGGTCGGTGGTTCTGGGCAGCGACGCCACGCCAATGGTGTTAATTGTCGACTTCAAGGCTGCCGACGGCGTCGTTGACCTTTCCGAGCCGAGGTCAAGCTGCGACCTGTACCGCATGTCTACGACGTTGGCTCTGGCCGACGTCAACGTCCTAATGCGTACAAACGTCGACTACTCTGGCCCGTTGTTGAGCCATGGGAAACGCGTCTACGAGGAGCTGCTTTCGCGAGATCCAGCACTTGCTGCAGAGTCGCCATCGTCAATGGCGACTCTGCCTGGCTTTCGCTGGCTTGCTAAGAAGTTCAAGTTTCTGTATGATCCGCGATTCTCTGTGCCGCCAGTGTCCGGCGTACCGACAGACCGCATTTGGAAAGGTCTCGCGCGATACAGGCTGCCAGATGAGCAAACTGATCCGTTATCTACTCAGCACGATGACTGGGAGTACGCCAAAGTGGCGACAATCCTGTCCACGCGCTCGCTTGACCTGACATATTACGCCGACACGCCAGGACTAGTTCCGGCCACACCAGATCCCACCAATGTGGACGTCAACGACACGACGGGTAATGTTGAGCCCGCTCCAGAGTGGGGCGTCGATATTGGCCTTCATGGAGGCAATGTCAACTATGGCCCGTGGGCTGATCGACAACGCTTGCTTCTACAAAAGGCGTTTGTTCCCTCCGTCTTTTTCGACAATGAGCCTCACAAAAAGCTCAAGCCGGGAGACCTGCGTGTCCACGACGCGCTCGTGATCAACATTACGATCACGGAACGAACAACCCTGCGCATACCTACGCGCGAGGCTTCGAAGGATTGGATGTGGGACAACGTCAAACGCGACGCCGAGCGTCGCTACGGCTGGCTCGATGTTGTTGTCGGCCCCAACTCCTCCGTCGCCTACACACAGTCACAGATACCATCGGAGCGAGGTTACGATTCAATGCTAAACCTCCACCTCGACTCACTGGACATTGCGTCCAGCGTCAACCTGCAGTCTTTCGTGGCCGCCAAGGCGTGCAAGGTAAGCTTCTAAGTAATACGTGAAAGCTCACGCTAGTTATCGATGTCAATGCCCACCCCCTTTCTGTGGAACGCGCAGCGCAATTGGGGCATTGACTTGACGCTGGACACCCCGGACATCTTACTTCTTCGTGAGCACGTCACGCTCATTGCCGACCTGTCCAAAGATTGGAGTTCTGGCGCGACGGGAGACTTCCACCACTTTGTGCCTGTGCACTACAACTTCCGTCTGTCTCTCGTCCGCTACGCTATCCATCTCTTCATTAATGACTTCAACATCGTTGACGTGCCGCGCTCGCGTGATCACAATGGTAGGCGAATTGGAATGCCCGATGTGCTAATAACAGCGTTCCTCGACATCAAAGGCCCCCGATTGGACTCATTTGTTGCAGTGTCAAGTACTAGATACCGGCCCGAGTTCTCCGTTGTGCCCTTTACTGTGGACGCAAACGACGTCCAAGTCGAGTTATCTGTGCCCAGTTGGGATACACACCGTGTCTTCGGGGCACCGTCGATCGAGGTTGGCAAGATAACCACGATAAAGGTGTCCGGGTCGTACCGCTACTATTCTAGACCCTCTCCAGATCACCAAGAAGAGCTCAAGCTCAACCTGCAGGCCGAGAAGGTCGGCTTTTACGCGTTGGGCTGGGTCGTGCGCCGCATATTCTGTGTCAAGGAGAACTACTTTGGCAACTTTACCCAATTTTCCACAATGCAGGAGTACCTGGAAAAGTTTGATCACAGCCCAGACTCTGTTGGCGATCCGATCGTGCAGAAGTACAGGCCTGGAAGGGTGAGTTGGCAAAGATAGTTTGCGCTGATGTCCAGTCCGACCCTTTCGCTGTGCACCTGACAGTCGATGTTAGGGACTCATTGGTGTTGATGTCGGACGAAATCTACGGTTGCGAGAGGGGCATCGCCATTCCGGTACCACAGCTGTTGGTCGATCTCAAGAACAATGAGTTCCAGATGGGTATGTTCAGGGTTGTCGGCGCTCGCTCACGGCAGACATGTCTCTTGACATTGCACCCACATACGTTGTCGCCTGCGACAACCTTCATGACTCATACGAAAACCTCAAGGCTCCCTTAGCTCGTTCCCAAGATGTTGTATTTTTAGAGGGTATGTCCTCGGTCACGCAATCTCGCTAACAAGCCAGGCATTGATATCAAAGCCAACCGTCTGTTTGGTCCTCAGCCTAGAGCTACGACTTATGTTTGCATTTGGGAGATCAATCTCTCCCGCGTTTCCGCCTTTCTTTCCCCACAATTCAAAAGCACCCTCTCTGCAGTCGGCACCGCCGTCGGTTATAACTGGACAGACCATGATAACGCTCCGGCATCTGTCTACATTGCCAAAACGCCTCCCGATGGTGAGTTGTGTCTGTGGCAAGCAGATCTAACGCCCAGCTACGTTTGTCAAGTTGTCCATCGGGCATGTCACCGCGCTTCTGTCTTCCGGCGATCACGCTGGCATTGCAATCGAGCTTCCACAAGGCGTCTTTCTTGACACCAGCTCCATGGCATCCAAGGCGTGTCGCTCCGTTATGGGTCTTGGTATTCCTACGGCCACAGCCCATGTAGTTCATCGCCGCAAAAAGACAAAGCGCTGGGAACCTGTGGGATCCGTTTCTACTGGCTTGTCCTTGGACAACTACAAATTGCCCAAGGGCTGGCAGGAAGAAGCGGCTGCCCAGCAAATCTTCCTCAAGGAACAGGATGCACCAACTCGCCGAATCCCGTACCTATATGATGGCTTCGATGACCACGCGCCCGGACGACATCACTACGACTCGTATGTTCCCTGCCCACGCCCCGCCCAGTCTGGGATCGACGAAGGCTCGTCGACGGGCACAACCGAAACGATGTTTGAAGACTCCTCCGAGTCGGAGTTGTTCACCGACGACACGCATCCGAGTGTATCCGTTTCTCGATTCCCCCGCCGCCGCCGGACCTTATCGAATGCTCGGGCATTAGAGCGTGTTTCGGCCTTGGATGACGAGGACGATACCTCGTCGTCTGGCACGTCGTCGTCAGGAACATCTGACACGAGCCCACCTTCAACGAGCGGCGACGAGGACGACGTGTCGACGATCCTTGAGGCGCGTCTCTGGACGTTCAAGAAGATCTACCAGCGCGCACAGCGGCTGTTCGAGGCGACTTTGGCTGCTGAACCTCCAGTGGGAGTTAGCTCGCCCGGCGAAGAAGAGCTGTTCATTCCCCTTACGATTCCCGATGGCAGTATCTTCCGCATCAACTTGGAAAGGACAGCAATTGAGTTGAACCCCGGTACGCTCAAGGCAGCAGCTCAAGTCTCCGCTGGCATGAGCGACGCAAGATCGCGACCGGAAGTGCTTCTTGACAGTCTCTTGGCCGAACAGGTTTCTGCCGTTCTAAAGCGCAACACTGCCGTGGAGGATCCGACTCTCTTCGACATCAACGTGCCTCTGATTGAGCTGCGGATTGTTTTGGGCCACTTCAACAACCCTGACTCTCTCGTACAGTTCTCACTAGAGAAACCTTCAGTCCGCTTTCTTGAGTCGCCTATCCCCGAGTCTCAGACCAAAGCCTTGACAGCGACCGTTGGAGTGCGAGGCGCCAAGGCCACCCTTTCCAGGAAGGGAGCGACGCATAATGTTGTATCTCTTCGCGACGTTCCCAACTTTACTAGCCCGCCTCTCCCCGAGTCACTCCTGCCTTTCTTGCAGATTTCGGCCTCCAACCTAGGTGTGACATTCAACCGAAAACTGAGGGACACGACTATTCAGCTCAAAGCCGCAGACTCCGGCTTGGAGACGGCTACGCGGACGATCCCAATCCTCTCAGAGCTGCTGGACCGCTGGATCCCTGTGCTCAAGAACCTCCCATCGCCTCGAGCCGGTCTTCCCGCTGCGGAACTCATCTACGGCATTCTTAGAGACGCGACTGCCGAAGACATCACAGGCTCTCTGCCAAACTTCATGTACGAAAGCCCTTACGCCCTTCAGTTCAACGATCAAAGAGACCTCCGACACGACATGGGTTGGTTCACCTTGGCACGGCTGCGTCACTGGCTCCGCACCATGGGCCGTCCTCGCCCTTGGACAAACGAGCGGCCGACACCCGAAGCCATGGCAAAAGACATTGTTGAGACGATGGTGCGGATGGACGAACCCATGGTCAACGAAGACATCGTTGTCAGCCAGCCTTTCCTCCGCGCGGCATTTGGCAGCCATCTGGATGACGCCGGTCTCACTCCAGAGTCACGCATGGACTCGTCTGTCGGCACTTTTGTAAACATTGCCAGTCTGGCGATTCGGCACTACGGCAGGCTCTTGGAAACCGACGCCATTGCTGCGAGCGCGGTAACGGTCGAGGGTGTCACGGTCGCACATGAGCGAATCAAGCTCTGGGAGGAGCGCCTCCCTATCGTGAACGTACGGGCCGTTGTAGCTGTGCGCCGCCTTGCCCTCGACCTTCGCAACAGCTTTTTAACAGCATACGACGCCGTACTCGACCATGTCGATGAGCATGACGAGTCGCACGTCGAAGAGGTCAAGGAGGATCTTCATTCTTTGCCTGCAGTCAAAGCTCTCGACTGCGCGTCCGCCATCGTCGTGGACGTGCACTTGGGAGAGCTTTCAGCTGGCGTTTCCGCAGGCGGCATGCGGTTGGACATCACTGTCACGGACGCTCAAGGCTCGGGCACGATGGAAAGAACTCAGCAGGCTGAAGGACAAGAGCACCGACGACTTTGTGAGCACAACTCGGTCTTGATCAACTGCTCTTCGGTGCAATCCACACTGCGCGAAGCCACCGACTCGGTACTCGATTCCGAGGTGCCGGTAGATCGGTCACTTGTGGTCACGGCAATCCGGGGAGTGCGATGTGCCGCCGACTCGACGCTGGACAACTTTGATCCCAAGGGTGGTGCTGCTCGGCTACTTCTCGGTGTTGAGGCATTCGAGTTTGACTCGCGGCCCCAGCTCAAAGCCTTCTTTGACTTTGGGCGCGACTGGCGCCAAACGCATTACCCGTTGTATGTGCCGACGATCGAGCACACCAAGGCCGTTACGAGCAAGCGCCGGGCGATTCAAGAAGCAAAGGGTTCTGCATCGGTAGAACGGCGGCCCATCCGACGTTCAGTCTTCCGTGCCATGGCGATCGATCTCTATCTCGGCTCTGTCCACGTCCAGGCTCGTGCAGCCAAGGGATTGTGGCTTGGCTGGGACATGGGACATGTGTACGCATCGCGGCAGGGCCCGCCTGACCACTTCGAGTTTGGCCTGCGCGTCGATCCCCAGGTCGTGGGTGCGTACAACTCTGCCAAACGTGTCAAAACCAAAGATTCATCCATCATCCGCCTCCCGTCTATCACAGCCACAGGCACCTATCGTGACTTGAATAACCGGCCACACCTCACTGCCGATGTCAACCTCGGCATGTTTACGGGTATAATCAAGCCAACTGTGCTTGATCGTCTGTTGTCGTTACACCAGCGTCTCGGCAACGACGTTCTTGCTGTTATTCGTGAGACTCGAGGCCCCAAGCCTCCACAGGAGTCACCAGTCTCAGAAGTGACACAGCTTTCGACAGAGGCTGTGAAGCACCCACTCGCGTTCCGTGTGCAGGCGAGCGTGGCTGGCTTCCGTGTCGGTCTTCGCGCAGACAATGTGCCAACTACACTCGTTTTTGAAGCGCTCGAACTCAAGGGAAGCGCGTCCAACATTGAGCACACGTCGTTACAGTGGACGGCCCAGGCCAACCATGTTGGCGTGTCGATCATGCGTATGCCCGAGGGAACGTCATACCAGACCCGTGGGCCCTTGCATGGTGCACGCTCCGTGTCGATGGTGTTCGACATCAAGGCGGAGGAGATACCTGGCTCCAACCGTTCTCCGTCCGAGCTCAACATCACCTTCACGCGCGTGCACACGGTCATGCATGTTGCCGCGCTCAGCGAACTGGGTGACCTCATCAGGAGCTGGTCGTCGGACATTGTCGTGTTACGCGAGGTTCACGCCGACGAGGTTGCCGAGGTCAAGGAGCAGACGACGCGTGTGCTCAAGAAACTCGAGGCGAGCAGCAAGGAGATCAAGGACCATGCCAAGGGCAAGGAGACGTCCAGTATCAGCACGTCATCACTATCGGATGGCACAGCTGGCATCGAGTCGTGGTTCGCGTCGCGCATCCTCACCGTCGAGGTAACGGGCATTGGAATCGCCATTCCACTGGACGAAGGTGCGCCCATCGATGTGGCGAAGAAGGCCGGTGGTGCGGGACCTGCACTGCTCTACTCTGTCCGCTTAATGAGTCTAAAGACGAGTCGCACGGAAACAGCGCGCTTCAGTGTGCAGCAAACGTTGCTCCAGTTTGTCGACCAGTTCGACCCAGGCAAGGCTGAGCACTTCCAAGGGTCTTACCATGTCTCGACAAACTTTATGATGTTACCCAACATCGACGCGGAGGCACAGATGACCTCGACGCCGGACAAGGTCAACATTACTGCCCACTGCTCAGCCACCGACTTCAAGCTGTCCCTGACACCTGACATTGCAGACGGCATTGCTCGTCTTGGTGACCTGTACGAACATGGCAAGGAGCACTTGGCTGGTCTTGAGAACAACTACCTCAACGACTGGGCCAAGGGCGACCAGGACGACTCGGTTGCAGCCAAGTACGACATTGACCCTGATCCGGCAGCGAGACAGCGACAGACGGTGGTGGCGCGCGTGTCCTTCCGTTTCGACAGTGGCGTGGTGGAGCTCCATCGCCACAAAAAGTCACGCGAGCCGCGCCCCGCGTTGTCCGCTCCGAGACCGAGAGGGCGCAAGAGCACTGATCAACATGACCGCTTTACGCTTCCCACGGTATCGGTGTGGATGGAGTACACAGGTCCGACGACGCAGGACGACGAGAATAGACGCACACTACTGCTCAACTTAGCGGTGCACGAGAGCCGCAACGTTCTGCATCCGACCATCCTGCCGTTCTTCGTTGAGATCATCACTCGGTGCGAGCAGCATGCCAAGTCTCGCCGTGCATTACGTCCCGAGACACCGCCAGAATCACCGCAATCGACAACGGGTGAACCCTCCGCGCCTATCACTGAACGAGCTTTGGAACGCATCGCCGAAGCCAGAACTGGCAAGCTTCGCCTTCGCATCACGCTCCGCATTGATCGCTCCGAGCTGCGCCTGTCTTGCGCGCCCGACTCGAACGCCTACGTCGATCTCAAGTGGGAAAGCGGTGGTTTTGCCGCGTCTACCCTACTCGGCGGCACAGACACGACGACCTTTGGCGGCTCCGTCTCGGGCGTCACAGCGTACCTGTCTCACGAGTTTGCCGAAACCGGTCGTGGCTGCATTGAAGCCGGTGCCAAGGACCTGGCGTTCTCGGTGTCGCTATGTACTCAGGACCCACTCCATCGTGGCCTGTCGATCTTAGTCGACACCGAGGTGTCTGTCAAGTTCCGCCTGGAGGCGTTCAGCGCGTGGCTCATCTTCAAGTCGGTGTGGGTCGACAATGCCCCAAAGATGGAGCTCAAGCGTGCGGCCGACGCGCCGGTTATCCCCGAGCGGCCGGCCCTTGTCTCTCGCCTAGGCGTCGCTGTTCTCGTCCGCCTCCGCAGCATCGACTTTGATGCCAACGTCTCAGTGTCGCAAGCGCGCCTGACAATGACGCCCATTGTCATCCGTACTGTTGCCAACGGCGAGCAGACAGAGATTGAACTAGACCTTGGCAAGACGCAGATCACCGCGAACGGTGACATCTCTGGTGACCTGTGCTCGGAAAGCTTACGTTTCACTACTGTGCGCCGCTCGTCACGCGCATCCGTGGCCAGCCACCCGCACGTGCTCGAAATGACTATCCACGGCGGCGACTTACGCGGCAACCTGTTCATCGGCGACATGAACATTGTCCGATTCCAGCTCGAGCCGTCGACGGTCACTCTCGCCGACGACTGGGCCGACCACGCAAAGGACCCCGCCGCGCCGGTCAAGCTCGACTTTATTGTCAACGCGGGCCAGTTTGCCGGCGTCCTCCGTCTGCCCGCAATCCCTCGTCTGCTGGGCCACTTTTACACCATGTTCGACCTCGCCGACTCGCAGACGCGTATCGCCGCGCAGCGTTCTCCGACGTTTGCGGCGCGCCAGAAGCGTGCCGCCGGCGACACGACGCCGATGACCACGGTCGTGCTGTCGACCAGCAAGAAGTCCTCCTCGCAGGCAGGGTCGACTGCGACGTCGATGGACACCGTTGGCGGTCCGTCAGTGGATGCTTCGGCGGATGCCGCCGGCATGACGACTGTTGGCCACGTCAAGACAGCACAGCGCATGCGCTTCGACCTCAAGGGCATTGACGTCGGCATTTATGCTGACAACTACGACGACGGCACGGTCGCCGAGTTTTACCGCTTCTACATTGGTAACGTCAGCGCCGACCTGTTCCGCATGGAAAGCGCGGCGGGACACCCGATGCGTGATCTCGAACTGCACGTCTCGTTTGTCGAGTGGCAGACGAGCAGCGGCAAGATTGCGGCGCGAGCCGAGAGGCACGACATTTCGGCCCGCGAGCTCATTGACGCGGCTGGCGCCAATGGCCACCGCGACGTGGTCGTTCTTCCCCTAATGGTGGGTGCTTCATCTGTTTCATCGCTGACAAGAAGAACCTCAAGATGGGCTCGACCGAGTACAAAGACCCGCGCTGCCTCGAGTACGACTTTGATGTCAAGTGGGGCCCGACGGACGGCGACATCAAGATCCTGCCCAATTTCTTTGAGGCGGCTTTCAAGTCGTTCCGCAAGTTACTCAACGGTATCGACGAGCAGCAACTTGCACGTGCCAAGCGCCGCGGCGTCATCCGCACCAAGAGCGCAGCCAAGATGCGTGCCGATGCGGCGGCCAACGGCGGGGCCAAGCAGGAGGAAGACAAGCTCCCCGAGCTCGAATTCCGCCGTCGCGGCGAAGGACCGTTCAACAACCCTGTGCCCAAGCTGCGCGCCCTTGGCGAGTCTACTGGTGAAGCGGCCATGATGATCCCGCGCATCAAGCGCGCCATGGGCGAGCTGCCAGCGTATTCGCACCGTTTCGTGACCCTGCAGCTCGAAGACGCCATGGACATGTGAGTTGTGACGGTGCATCGCAGACGCTGACCTCACCAGGCTTCTCAAGTTATACGAGAAACAGCTGCCCGACTTGACTGCAGAGGCGTAGACAAAACACTATTCTTGTACTATACAGTATCATACCCAGCATCCTGTTCACCCCTGTACAGTATCATGCAGTCGTTGTCACTTGCGGGTGGGGAGAGCCGCCGGGCCGCGGGCCGGCGAGGCGGGCAGTTCCTGAGTGCGGTGACGCTGCCTAGATAAATACAGGTCACCGGCGTTTTGCCCGACTCCGTATGCCTTCGTCGTCGGACATTCACCCATCCACTCACGATGCCGAGGGCAGACAGCCACGGCGACGCGACTCCGGGGGGCCAGCACAAGCCGAAACGGTCCAGTGCATGTCTGCATTGCCGGCGGCAGAAGCTCAAGGTGGGTGGAGGGACGGATGCTGGGATGAAGGGAACGTGACTGACGGCAGTGCGATGGCGGCCAAGATAAGCCGTGCACGAGGTGTGTAGGCGCGCAGGGACAGGCTGATGAACGAGGTGCACGGACGATGGTGTCGAGTGCGTAGTGCGCCCGCGCGCCAACGCTGCGATCCTGATGGACGACCTGCGATGGCAGCAGAGCGTCGAGACGCGTCTGCAAGCGCTCAGCCACGAGCTCGAGGCCGTCAAGGCCGCGAATGCCGAGCTGCAAGCGCAGATGTGGCGTGGAGCGGGGGCAGGTGCTACGCCGCGTGAAGGTGCGAGGGGGTCGCGCGGGCCACCATCGTGTCCTTCTGTCGGTGGGCCTGCGCCGCCGGCGGCGCCGCCACCTCATCCCCGCCCGTCAGCAACTACGCGTACGCCACCGGCACCACCGCGCATCCCCCATCCACCCGGCGCAGCGCCGTTCCCCAGCCATCTCGCGACATTGCGGGATATCCTCAAACCTACGCTCGCCGAGCTCGAGCGCCCGACGCCGCTGGACGTGAGCATTGACGACGCGGCAGTGTTATGGGAATAGTGCGTACCCCAAAGGGCGGAAGAAGGCACACAGGGCTGATGGCAGTTTCTACGACTCGCTCGCCATCTTCCACGGTTTCACCGCGTCGACGGAACTCGCTACCCCCTCCCCGCTTTTGTTCACTGCTGTGGTCACGGCGTCGGCGAAGCGTTTCGCGCCGCACGGCAGCTTACGTACCCCTGTCGAACGCTGGGAGGAGCTCTTCCAGCGCGCGCTCGTGCGCCTCCTGTACGTCACTGTGCCCAAGACGTGGGACGACGTCGTGGGGCTGGGTATAGCGCGGACATGGTTTTGGAAGGCAGACGAGATCACCGCTGGTGAGTGCGCGCGTCGTAGCTTGACTTACACCAGGTCTCGTGTATGGCGCGTTCGTCGAGACGAGTACGCCCGACCACGGCGACTTCCGAGACCGCCGGGTGTGGGATTTCCTCGAGGTGAGGGGGTATGCGGCTCTTCGACTGACGGTAGATGACGACCGTGTCGCACGGGATCCTGCACCTGTCTGTGCCAATTGTGCCTGCGACGCCACCACCAGGCGTGCCGGCGCGCAGCGCGAGCCATGTCCTCCTGTCTGCGCTCAACGAGCTCTTTGACTCGCTAGGACACCTTAACCGCGCTATCACGTCCGCGCGCAGTCTAGTCATGACGGCGTTGACGGGCACGGCGGGCCCAACGCCACTGACCTACGCCGAGATCATCGTGCTGCGGCGGTGTCGCGACGACCTGGAGAACTGGCGCCCAAAGTGGCTATTTGAGATACAGAGTGGGTCGCGGCGGGGCGTGTATAGCTGACTCCAGATGCCGATCCGGCCAAACTTCCCACCGGCAGCGGGCGCGAGTTTCTCCTCGACCTCGTGCACCTGTACTACTGCGTCGCGCTCGTCGTGATTGACGGATACCTCGACCAGGGACCACAGGCGGACGGCGAGCAGTTCAAGGCGACAGCGCGTGACCTGCTCAGCCTCGTAGTCGGCAAGTGGAGCACGTCGCTACAGCTGTGGCCCAAGCTGTTTTTACACTCTGCAATGATAGCCGCCCTGGCCCTGCCCGTGGACGGTGAGTCTATCCTCCCGAAGCTAAGCTCATGGCCAGACCCGCTCGTGCCGCGGTCGCTGGACCTGTTCGTCGCCCTTTCCCACATGCTTCAGACATCAGGCAGCAAGCTCGTACGTCGCCTACACGAGCGTCTCGATGCTGCGCACGGCAGTGCGAAAAATGCAAAGCCCCTCCTCCCGACCGGCTTCACACCTACCGCCGACGGCGACCTCCCACTCATGGCATATACGGGTAGCGACAGCTTCTGGGCCGACCTTAGCGGCGTGCTGGGACTGCCTACTGGCGAGGTACTCAGCGCTCCCATGCCGCCAGCCCCGCCACCTCCCCCTGTCGACTGGCCACCACGAGACCTCGACTGGGTCGGGTCAAGACCATGATACCAGTGCCACGATCGAGATACGTAACGACGTAATAGTGAACATTGTAGCTAGCTGTGAATGTAATGTTCCTGGTGTTGGCTGAAACGATGCCAGTGTGGGCGAGACCCCGCCGAATGGCAGGCACACCTAGCGATGTGCCTCGTTGATTGTCGCCGTCGTGAGATGAGATCGGGTGATAAGCTCGGCGAAATCCCAGACCCCAGCTCGCGCGAACGTTGGCTACGTTAGCCCCAGCTCGCGATGGCTCGCACCAACCCGGCACCATTCTCGCCGAAGTCGCCAGAGTGGTGTGTTGCGGCAACTGGCGAGGCCGCCGACTAGGATACAACCGCAACGACGTTACTCGGTGGTGGTGCCTGCAGGCAAGTCCAGACGGCCAACGCCGACACAAAGTGTGAGCTTGCCGGAGCTCGGCCCGGACATGTGCCTTGAGTAAACTGGGGAGTATCGGGAAATATGCCGACAACACTTCCGTTCTAGGTTTAGCTAGCTTGCCACTGCCCGCCGCGCATCGCCGCTGGCCACGGCGGCCCGGTGTCGTGACGAGCTGCTAGCTGTAGTCTTGTGCATCTACTGCATCACTCTCACAACTGTACACTTACACCCCCGGTACTGTCCATATAGATACGGCCACATCTCGGCAGCGGCGCGGCGCACGCGCCCCTCTCAGATCCCGACCACGCCCACGTCCACCACCATGAGCCCCGCGGCAACCATGGTCGTCAACCACCGACAAGTGCACACACCGCCGCTCAAGCCAGTGGCTGCGCCTGCCGTCAACGGCGGCTCTCATCCCCACGGCGCCAGGAACCCCACTTGCTATAGCGCGAACGCAAACGCAAGCAAGAGCAATGCCGGCCGCCCAGTGCTCCTCACAGATTTAAATGCGTCGCTGCGACGACACGATGGTCCCAACGACATCATGGCCAACTCGTACGCGTCCCCTAGCCCCAGTCCGCACGGTGCGGCTACTCCAACGAGCGCGGCGGCAGTACCATTCGTCGACCTGTCCCTCCTCCAGACCGAGGGACGGAACGCGCAAACACAAAACATCGACATTGCGTCCACAGAGGAGATGTGCGGTACGTCGTGGTGTGCTTGACCGGCGCTGATGCCAGGTATGATCAATGCGCAGGACCAGACGGTTGCGCTCAGTGTGCAGCGGTGCATACCCGTGATAGCGCAGGTGATTGACGCGCTGGCACCGCGCGTCGCGCGCGGAGGGCGCGTCGTGTACGTCGGCGCAGGAACCTCGGGGCGTCTGGGTATCCTCGACGCAAGTGAGATGTGCGTTTCCTTGTCCTTCTAAGGCAAAGTGCTGACGCCAGCCCACCGACGTTCTCCGCACCGTACGGACAGTGGATAGGGCTGATTGCCGGCGGTAACACAGCGATCCAGTATGCCGTCGAGGGTGCCGAGGACAAGCCCGAGCTGGGTCAGGCGGACCTGCAGGCACTGCGGCCGCCGCTGTGTGAGCTCGACAGCGTGATTGGGCTCGCGGCGTCAGGACGCACGCCATACGTCCTTGGTGCGCTTGGCTGGGCGCGCGACGCAGGCGCGTTCACGGCGGGTATCTGCTGTGTGAAACCCAGCGCCATGCGCGGCGCAGCCGACGTCGTGGTAGAGTGTCCCGTCGGGCCGGAGGTAGTCACTGGCAGCACGCGGATGAAGAGCGGCACGGCGCAGAAGATGGTAAGCTGCTCCCAGCTGGCCTTTGGCTCACGGCAGATCCTTAACATGGTGTCGACGGGCGTGCAGCTCAAGATCGGCAAGACGTACGGTAACCTCATGGTGGACGTTAAGCGCTCCAATGCAAAACTCATCCATCGCGGCCGTCATATCTTCCGCTCCGTCCTGGAGCCCTTTGCCGTGGCTGGCGTGTGCCTGCCTGTCGACCTCGACGATGACGAGGCCATCGACCGCTTCGTCGATGCCGCGGGAGGGACACTCAAAGTCGCCATGGTTTCTGCGCGCTGGGGTTGCTCGGCGCCTGAGGCGTCTGCGCGTCTCGACGCCGTGCTGGGTTTGCTCAAAAAGGCGCTCGAGCCGGAGAGCGAGCAGCACGCCGTCAACGGCGGCAATGGTGTCAATGGTGCCAATGGTATCAACGGTGCCAACGGCGTCAAATGCGCCCACGCCCACTCTATGACTAAACTCAGCACTCCGACGAACGGCCACACAGACACTGTTGCGTAGACTCATTATAAACATCTACAGTAGATCGACATGTATTGTATTTCACGAGCGGGTAACCGGGCGGCGACAGGGACATTGCACTCGATGTCTCCGGCATTGCACTCGCTATCTTTGACATTCTCGCTACCTTTGACATTGCACTCGCTGTCTCTGAAGTGATATCACCTTGCCCAGAAATGCTATATGGGGAACGGGGCTGATTACTTTATGGGCTCTGCTGAAGCAAGGCGTCTAGACCTGCCTGCGCCGGTTCTGGAACCTTTACGACCTCACCCCAATGCCAACCGCGTGCGGCAAAGAGGGCGGCGACGCGATTCCAGAACGTGGGTTCTTGGCCAAGACCGCCAGCGACGACGAGCATGGTATTCGGGGGACGGGTATGGTCGACGAGTGGTGCAAGAGTATCGCACACCTGCGCAGCGACGGTATCCACAAGGGCGGTAGCCTCTGGGTCGGCTTGACGCGCCGCATCGACGACAATACGCGCGCACGCGGCAATACGGCGCTTACGCTCGCTATCAGCCAGAGGCGGTGGGAGGGCGGGATCTAGCGCGCACGCCGTGGCGATTAGGCGGTCGGCGTCGGTAATCCCGAAATGATCCAGTACGGCCGCGTGCCATCCCGGCGGCGGGGTATCGTTCGCAGCGGAAGTGAGCACGGCCTTTACTGCCTCGCGGCCCAGTGCCCAGCCGCTCCCCTCGTCGCCTAGGAGCGCGCCCCACCCGCCACTCCGTTGCGCCTGGTATACCCCGCCAGCGCCGTCTCGGCGCCAGAGAAGCGCGAGACTCCCCGTACCGCAGATGAGCGTTATACACGCCTCTGCGCTGCTAGCCGCCATCGGAGCAGTGAGGAGCTCGCCGTCGCTGCTCAGGCGTACGTTTGGACCCAGTAATCGTTCGAGATGGGGTGAGAGGAGCGCGCGGTCTCCAGCGCGCGCACAGCCAGCGTACGCCGCCCAGACCGACGTAAACCCCTCGCTCTGCGCGCCCTCAGCGTCGCGTCCAGACGTCTTTTGAGGCCACAATAAACCTTCCCCGTCGCCTTCCGCGTTCAAAGCCTTCACGGCGGCATCGACCGCCGCGCGCGTCGCGTCGAGACACACATCGAGCCCAAACGTCCTGGCATCAGCTGACCCCGCCCACACAAACGCAACGCACAAGTTAGATGGTCCCGCCTGGCCGACGGCGCGCACTACTCTCCCCCCGGCAACGTGCGCGACCACCGCAAGCGTCTTGCTGCCCCCGCCGTCGATGCACAGGTAGTACGGCATAAGTTGTGGTCGGCTTATGCCGGTGTTGCCGATGACGAACCAAAGTCGGTGTTTTGTTTTGCGCCGTCGATGATCGGGGCGCTCGGCAAACTTCCCGACGACGGAGTAAACGCAAACTCACCGATGAGCTTCCACTCCAAATCTGCAACGCGTCGCCGCCGCGCTCGCCGCATTCGCCGCGACAACGTCGCTCGCGCGACCTGTGTCAGGGCCTCAAGACCCGATTCCGGGTCTTTGCGCGTCTAGCGCCGTGCCGTGAGGCTTAGATAGGCTGTTGTCGTGTGAGTGTCGGGCAGACGTCCGGGTCGTCTGACATGACGACGGATCTGGCCGGCGTTGGACGCATGGTTGTGCTTCGGCACAGTCATCTTCCCCGGAAAGAACTGCGTCCTCGCATTTGGCAAGCAGCCTACGGAGCCTGCGCTGCAGCGACTCGCTCAAAGGTCTACAGCATGGTGCAATCCACATTATTCGGGAGGGCTGTTGTCTGGCAACTTTGTGATGGTTAGCGGCTTGCCAGCGCAGTTTGACAGAGATGGAGTCTGCCCTCGTCGATTTTGTTGCTATGTCCTGCTTGTGCATACAGAATAACATCAGCAATGACTGTATTGAGGTACACAGGTGCTTTGACGTGAACAGTTTTAGAGGGATCATTACTCGAGTTGGAGCCAGCGAAAAAGCGCGCCCCGAAGAGCGTCGCCACGTTAATCCCTCGTAATCTGTTACATGTGCTGTACTTGATGCACTGCAGGGGCGCAAAGCATTGCCCTCAAAGCATTGTTCATTATCTAGCGCTGCGGTTGTACTCGCCGTGCCGCTCGAATGTTATGCCCATACATGCACTACAATGGTACACGATTACCAAGAGTGGTCAAACCTAAACTATTACCAAGATCACTGACACCTGCAAAACGATTGCGCTCTGAGTTCCCTGCCTTTTAAAGCAAAGTACACCAACACCTACTTCGCCACGACCTGGTGATGAACATGGACACGCTCATCCGCAGCCTCCTTGAAGCGTGCACCAGGACGGTCGTCGTCCTCGGAGAGGAACAAGCCCTTTGCCTCAGTCTCCGTCGGCTCAGTGACGCGGAGGACCGCCGGAAGGGCAAAGAGCAGCGCACCAGCAATGAGCGCCCAGTTGGAGATGAACTGCTTCATGCTGCTGAGGTGGTTGGCCGTAAGGCGGAACGCAACGGCGCCGCCGACGCACTGGAGCGACTTGTAGACGCCGACGAACCGTGCAGCCTCCTTGGGCGTGTTACACAGCGCACCGAGCATCCAGTACGCGAACCCTTGCCAGAACGCGTCGAGCATGCCGTAAAAGATATAAAGGAAGCAGGGCCCGACGTAGAGCGCCGAATCGGCAAAGTCGATAAAGTTCTTTTTACCCTGCTTGTCGAACCAGCGCTGGTACGCCAGGCCGCCGCCCATGATGACGTTACCCGTCACGAAGACGAATGCCCATCCGCAGAGCGCGCGCTTTGGGCGCGTGAACCACGGCATGTCGAGGATAAGGCCGATCGCCATGCCTCCAAACATCTGCGCGGCCCAGTACAGCGCCGAGTTGAGGGAGCGGGCACGCAGGGTGAATGATCCGCCGTTGACAATGTTCTGCTGGTACGAGTAAAACCAGTTGGCGGCGAAGCACACGGGAATGAGGAACAGGATACGCGGCTCGTCCTTGAGCTGGATAATGTGGATAATCTCGCGCTTGGCCGTTTGCGTAAACTTTTGAAACCATGGGCCGGATGTCTCGCTCGTCTCGCTCTTCATTGGCGCGGCGCGCGAGCCGTCAGACCGCCGTACCATGTGCGAAGGCACAAGCAGGAAACACAGGCCCCAGCCAAACAGCATGATCACCATGAAGGCGATGTATGTTCCGTCGTTGACTGTGCCGGCTTTAAGGCGATGAAAGCTGCCGTCAGCGACGCCGTCAAAGGGCGCTCACTTTAGACCGAGAGAGATGAAGGAGCCGATGGCACCGCCGAGATTGAAGATAAGCCAGAAAAAGGCAATGCTGCGGCCCTTTTGGTGTGGAAGCGGGTAAGATAGCATGATGGCGCCTTGGGTAACCCAGAGCAGCGTCGCACCAAGGCCAAGGATGGCGCCGGAGGCAATGACGAACGCGCCGTTGCCGCGGTGGTTGTAGTTGAGTAGCGAACCCGTGTACAGTGCGTACGTCCACCCGCCGAGGATGATGCATCGGACGCCAAAGATGTCAAACATTGGCTGACCGACAAGCAGGCCCGTAGCTGCGCCGACAGACAGTAGAGCGACAGACGCGTTGGCGCCGACCTAGCACGTTAGACTGAAACCAGTGTCGACGTGACGTACCGTCGGATCCAGTTGGCCACTACCTCCGAGACCCGAGATGGCATTGTACATTCCCGGGAGGCAGAAGCAGCACAGCGACACGAGGGCGATTTGGCTCCACGAGTTGACGCCAAAGCGATACCACCTAGGCCTGTCCATGATACTGTTGGCCATGTCGTCGTGAAGGGGCGGCGCCTTCTCAAAGTCGGGAGTTTGGAGAGCCATGGTCGTTGGTCAATCAAACGCTATGGTGCGATGAGGGGTAGGGAGCCGGTGCCGCGGGATGGCAGTGCACGCCGCAGAGCAAAAGATGGCTGCGACGAGTCCCAGGCCCCCGACTTTACCATGGAGTAATATGTATGTACGCGTGAGTGAGTGTTGCAAAGTGGTAAACGTCGTAACTGTGTCTGACAGCAAAGGTCACCTGGAGTCTCCAGGTTCAGGACTGGGGCCCGCGTAGCCTGAGCCCGACACTCTGGGTCAAACTCTACGCTTATCCGCCGTGATGCTTACTTGCGCTCTGCATACGGGAACGGCCCAGGTATGTATGTTTTTGGTGGGCACCTGTTTCGTCTCGGCGAGTTGTGCGTTGTCGGCCTGTTTGCCGGACACAACGTGGGGCCGCGAGATCCGCCCCACTTCTTCACCAAAATGTCAGCAAAATGCCAAAGACCGGTTAGTTGGACGCGCGACGCGTTATCATGCCATGTTCTCGGGCAAAGGAGCGAGCGTCGTGTCGCTGAGATGGCCGGCTGAGTGAGCACGGGCAAGGGTCTGCGGCAAAGTAGCCCGAAGGAAGTGCCGTTGTCCCGAAGGTCGAGTCGTTGCGGCGACGATGCCGAGGTCAACAAGAAGCATGGTGGGTGCCTCTGCCCCGATCGGAGCTGGACCAGGTACGCCACGCGACGAGCCCAGACTGATGACAGACGCATCGACGTAGAGCAAGGGACTGATGACAGACGTGGAGCGAGGGCGCTACAAAGCTACAACTGGACGGATGGGTTTTGCCCCACACCTTGGCTATTGAGATCTACGCATCATCAACGCGAGATCCATGTCCATGTCACGTTATCACAAACGCCCAAGCATGCAAGCACTTCATATCCATCTACCTCTGTAAGCACGCAAAAGCTGCTAGCACATGGGAGGTTCGGGATATCCGTTTCGTCGGACCGGAAAACCCCCGCGCGGCTCCGTTGTGCCCCACGGACGAGGCGTGCACCGCAGGATGTGTTGACGTGATGAAAGGCGGCCTTGAGCATCGCAAACCGGAGCCGTGAGGGCGCATCTCGCGCCCATGGGTTCAGCGGCGGTCCCGATGTTGGTGGCCATCGGCCCAAGATCTCGGTGCATTAACGAGTCTTGGCACGGGCCATTTCGCTTTCGGACATGATGTGCTCGCCTTTCGGGATCCGACACTGCCCCGGCACTGCGGGCGGGCACTGCATTCGTCTGGGCCGAGTACTCACCACACGACGTCATCGAATAGGCTGGCCGTGCCGTTGCATGGCCAGACCCAAAGCGACGTTTCGAAGCCAAGCTCGGCTCCCGTCGCTTCCATCCCTCTTCACATTAAGACCGAGGCTCCGAAGTCTGGGTCTGTTACAATTCAGCATAGAAACTAGTACGCCAGTGCGGCGTGTGGCGGTGACGCCGTCGACCGCCGTCAAGCTCGCAAGCAGGCATACCCCGCTCCGTGTCGCGTCCGCGACGCCGTCGGTGCCGCCATACATACATGTCACCACACATACACCGGTTAACGGACCAACCTGTCTTGCCCCCACTGTCGAGCGAGAGTGGGGCGCGACGGGTGAGCACAACATCAACAACGTTCGTAGATCAGGCACACCGCTGGTACGACCCGGTCGTCATGCGGACGGTCTACAGCCCAAGTGCGGCGGCGATAGTTGCCCGTAGCGCATGTCATGGTCAGCCCCGGGCGCAGCCCACTGCATGCATTTCGCGAGCCGGTGCAGTGCGCCCTCGGACCCGTACATGCGTCCAAGTGTAGTCTGTGTGTATGCAGTACTAGCCGCCACTACCTTGGGACCTGTTGCCAAGCTTCACGCCCAGTGTCCTTGGCACCGACATATAAAGACTCATGGCGAGTGGGGAGCACCCCACCACCTTTTCGCACGGCGAGCCCGCGCTGAATCCTACTGACCGACGCTTGCTTACCTTTCTGCCCGCCGCAATGAGCAGGCACGACAGCAAGTTGTGGACGCAGACAGCGGCGTTGTGTCGCAAGAACTGGTACTGATCCCCTACGGCGACGCCGTGCTGAACCCCCGCAGGATCGTCATCTGGCGCCATAAGTGGTGGAACCTCTTTCGCTGCCTCCTCATCCCGCTCCTCTATACTGCCTATGTCGCCCAGACTATCGTGAGGCGGCACATGCATACCGCAGTGATGTCTAACAGTAGAATTTCTTTAGGGATACAGGTACTCGCGGCGAGGGCCACATCGCCACCATCCCGCAACCGCCTTCGGATCTCCTCAACAGCAAGCTGGTCGCTTACGACCCATCGGGGAGTGGGATAGAGCTCCTCAAGACGGCGCTCGCAAACTCCGGGGTCGACAACAGTATCTCCATTGAGGAACTGGGAAGTCCACAGGACCTCCTCACCTCGTGCACGACCAACCTCAACGGCCGGTCAAACTGTTACGGGGCGATCTTTTTTGAGGCTGTAGACAGGAACAGTGGTTTGCTTGTGAGCTATACGGGCTGATTCCAATACTTACGAGCTAGAACTACACCATCCGCGGCGACTATGGCCTTAACGTCGTCGACGTTGACGACTGGACAAAGGACGATTTTATGCGTCGCTTCCTGCCCCTGCAGTGGGCGATCGACAGCGTGAGTTTGCACCAGCAGACAGACCTCACACGCAGACATGGATGAACGAGACGACGGGGACGCTGCCCGAGCGTCCCCAGGGCTGGATCTACACAAATCTCGACGAGAACGCGTACGACGAGAAAGTACGAAATGGTGAGCACCGCAAATCTCGCGTGGACTCACGGCGCAGACTTTATGAACAGCATGCGAGGCGCCTTGGTCATTTCGTATGTGGTCAACTTCTTGTTTATCGTGTACCACCTGCCCGGCTACGTCGCCATGGAGCGCGCCAACGGCCTCACTGAAATGCTCGAGGCAATGGGTTGTAGCACGCTCGCGCGTTTGCTGTGAGTAGCTACTCCAGATAGAGGCTGACGCCAGATCGTGGCACTTGAGTATCAGTGCTGTGCACCTGCCCAGCTGGATCGCAATGGCAGGGATATACCGCGCGGCGACTTTCAAGCACACCGACGCTGGCTTTCTTATCGTCTCTTACATTGTCATCGGCCTGTCGCTCGCGAGCTGGACTTTTATCATCGCTGTGCCCTTTGCAAAAAAGCCGACGTTGGCTGCGATTGCCTGTGAGTGGCAATGAGTTGGGGCCAATTCTGACCTGCACAGCTGTTGGCGTGTGTATCATTGGCGCCGTCATTGGCATGGTCGTCAATTCGAACGCCGGCGCACAAATCGTTCTCACTATCATCTTTCCCTCGTCTCTCATAATTTTTGTACATCGCTCTGCCGCTTCCTTTGACCTCAACCACATCGACTTTTCATGGACGAAGAAGAGCCCACACGGCGACGCACCAATGGTTGCGCTCATCATATTGGGCATTGTACGTTGGCACTATTGTAGTCAACTGACTCTACCAGGTAAACATTTTTCTCTGGCCTGTTCTGGCAGTGTACCTCGAGCGCGCAATTTACGGGCTGCCTTCGACGCACGGGACAAGCCGCAGCATGTTTGCCTTTAAGCGCAAGCACCACGAGAATGTGCCGCCTGGTGTGGCGGTGCGCGTCGACCACCTGCGCAAGGAATACATCTCGAAGCAGTTCTACTGCTTTGGACGAGAAAAATCCGTTGTCGCCATTGAGGATTTGAGCTTTGACATTCCTCGAGGAGGCATCTTTTGTTTGCTAGGCCGTAACGGCGCAGCAAAGTCGACAACGCTTTCGGCTATCACCGGCCTGACAAAGGTCACTTCTGGCAGCGTACGGTACGCAGACGACCTGCGTATGGGCTTTGCGTCGCAAAAAGACGTACTGTGGGACGACCTCAACTGCGAGGAACACGTACGACTTTGGCGAGCGATCAAGGGTCTGGATGGCCGCAAGGACGTCGCGCTCGACCGCGACCTTGTCGAACGCTGCGACTTGACGAAGAAGCGCGAGGCGCTCTCAAAAACTCTCTCGGGCGGGCAGAAACGCAAGCTCCAGCTCGCATGCGCCATTGCAGGCAACTCGAACCTTCTTCTTCTCGACGAAATCTCGTCCGGCCTCGACCCCCTCTCCCGTCGCGCGATCTGGAAAGTCATCAGCTCGTACCGCGGCACAGCCACGATCGTGCTCACGACCCACTTCCTCGACGAGGCCGATTACCTCGGCGACAACATTGCCATCCTTCAGGCGCCCGGTCGCCTGCTTGCCGTCGACTCGCCCGTTGCTCTCAAGACTGACCTCGGCCGCGGCTTCTTCGTGACCATTACAGACGCGCCGGGCGTCGACCCGTTACAGGTTCTCCAAGCGCTTCAAAAACTCGATCCCAACGTCACGATGCGCTCGAGCAAGGGGAAGCACGTGTTTGGAACGGGGAGCAACAGCGTTGCACACGTACGTCAACTGGCCCACGCCATCGAGAGCATGCGCCATTTCAACCGCCACTTGGAGTACCAGATCGGCAGCACGACGATTGAAGAGGTGTTCTTGGACCTGAATGCGGGCGACGACGTCGACGCGTTGGGCAAACCACGCCTTGGTAGCGGTACATCGCGGACTGTCTCGGCCGCGCCGTCAGTCATGGACGAGGGGTACAAGGGCGACGACATTGAGATGCAGCTGACCGCTTCCCGAGAGAAACAGCTGTGCCTCACTCCAGGCGAGCCGCGGGTATGGTGGCGCTCTGGAGCGGAAATGATCGCCACCGTCGTTCACAAGCGCTGGCTCGTGTTCCGCCGCAGCTGGCTCATTCCCGTTGCGGCTGTCGTTGGCGTCACACTCGCCTCAACCATCCCCCTCGTCTTTATGGATGGCCGGTCGCCCTCCTGCGCTTTTGTCGTCCAGACAGAGGAAGGGTTCCGGCCATTAACGTACCCGCAGTCACTGTTTAGGAATGGCAGCTTTACCCCGCTCGTGTCCACTGGCGACGCCCAGCTTGGTAACTGGCTCGATTCCGTCGACCCTGTCACCACCGTCGACGGCAACAACTCGTTCGTCGACACGGTGCGTGAGCAGTGGAAAACACTGCATTACGGCGGCGTGTCGCTTGCAGGTCTGTCGGGTCTGGGCGGTGCAATCGTCGCGTACGAGGGTGACCCGAGCGAGCGCATCATGCAGGTGCGCGGCCTGTCTGCTCTCAACCTCTACTCCAACAGCGTGTTCCAGCAACTGTCGCCCAACACTAACTCGTTCCGCATTGCCATAAACTACGAGGTGATTCCCTTCCCGGACTTTTCGCCCACGGGCAAGGTCCTACTGTGGATCACGTTCTTCGGCATGGTAATGGCCATCTGGCCCGCGTTTGCCGCCATCTATCCCTCGACCGAAAAGACAAGCGGCGTGCGAGTCAACCAGTACTCGAACGGAGCGCGTCCCGCTGCCCTGTGGGCTGGCCATCTCCTGTATGAAATCCCGGGGATACTGCTGGTCGCTACTATCGTCACCGTCGCATGCGCCGCTGTGGGGCAGTTCCAGGCACTCGGCCAGTTCTGGGTCTGTCTCGTGCTCTACGGCATCTCGGCGACGTGCTACGCCTTCTTCTTTTCGTTACTGTTCAAGACGAGTTTTGGCTCGTGGGCGGCCGTGGCCATGATCAACGGCGTCGTGTTCCTGTTCTACGTCGTCGTGTACCAGGTCATTCAGGTGACGGACAAGACGGACAAGGCCGACAAGACCATGTTTATCGCACATGTGGGGTATGCCGTCTTACATCCTGTCGTCTCGCTCGTACGTGCCGCCTTTGTCAGCGTCAACATCTTCAACCTGCTTTGCGACGGCAAGGGCAACCGCACGACCAAGGACTACAGCGACATCACTCTGTTTGGCGCGCCGGTCATTTACATGATCGTGCAAGGCGCCATTGCCTTTGCGCTTCTGGTTTGGGTCGACTCGGGCCGGCCCATGCCTTGGTGGCTGCGTCCATCGCAAGTCTTCCCCTCGCGCAGGTTTAAGGGCGTCAGCGATACGACTCGCAGCGCCGACGTGCTGGACGAAAAAGCGCGCGTCGAGTCGTCAGGCTGTAACGACGCGCTAGTCACCGAGCGACTTACCAAACGCTTCGGCAAGCGTGTCAAGCCCAGTGTCGACGATGTGTCATTCGGTGTCGCGCAGGGTGACACGTTCGCGCTTATCGGCCCCAACGGTGCTGGTAAAACAACCACCCTGGGGTGTATCCGTGGTGTTGTCGAACCAACTCGCGGCGACGTCCGCGTCATGGGACACTCAATCGTGCGCGCGCGCAACGTCGCGTAAGTATGACCGTCGTCACGTCAGCTGACAGTCAGTCGCAGCTCTCTTGGTGTCTGCCCTCAACACAGCGCAATCGACATGCACCTCACAGGTAAGCCGCCCCGCCCAACTCTGCTAACACAAGTGTATCAGCATCTCTGGCTATATGGGCGCCTCAAGGGCGTTCCGCGCTGGGCGCTGGGCCGTGACGTCGACGCGCTGCTGGCCGTCTCGGGTTTGTCCGGCAAGGCCAACGAGCTTGCGGCGTCGCTGTCGGGCGGTAACCAGCGCAAGCTTTCGCTTGCCATAGCCCTGATTGGCGACCGGCCCGTAATCCTCATTGACGAGTTCTCGTCCGGCGTCGACCCCTTCAGCAAGCGCGAGGCGTGGAACACGGTAGGACATTCAGTGGTGTCTGTACTAACGCCCAGCTCGAGACGCTCACGCAAGAACGTGCCGTCGTCATGACGACACACTCGATGGAGGAAGTCGACGCGCTCGCCAACCGCGTCGGCATTATCGCGTCCAAGCTGCTCGGTAAGTCATGGGCTGGTCGTGGGGTGGTGCCATCATAATCGTTGTCCTCCCTGTTGCGAGGACAATAGACAGGCACTGCTGCGCGTCCCTGTAGTTGAACCACGCGCCACTGACGCAAACAGCCCTCGGAACTCCGACCTCGCTCAAGTCGCGGTTTGCCACGTACGAGGTGCATCTGCGCGCCGAGGACGTGCAGCTCATGCTCGAGTACCTGTGGGAGCGTGGTTTCACCGATGCACAGGCGGCTCAGGATACGCTTACGCGTATTGCTGTGCCGGGTGTGCGCGAGGGTGAGCTGGACACGCTCCTTGGCGTGTTGCAAGGGGCCGAGCGCGACATTGGCATTACCAACATGACACTGCACGAGTAAGTCGAGTCAGACGTGGCTGGTTAGCAGGGGGGTGTGCCGGGACACACTCCGAGGACCCCGTGGGCAGGTCAAGCTTGACGCCGAGTCGAGCATGTTCTGTCAGGGCCGAGAGCCAGGGTGTAGGACGGAGGCGCTGACCACGTTCCGCAGAGCGTCCACGGAAGCTGCGTTCCTGGCGATTGTGCGGGAGAACAATGTCAAGGAGGACAATGCCGACGACGACGAGGAGAAGACCAAGAAGAAACGTTGGTGGCATCGAAAGCGCAAGCAAGTGAACTAGAGGTGTGTGTGTGTTGTGTTTATGTAGAGCTAGATAGATGTGATGTGAGTCGAGATGTGCGTATGGATTAACCGGATCCAGCCGAAATGCGGAGGTCACATGAGATTGACAGCGCCAGCCAGCCGCAATTAGACTTTCTGGCGTTGTTTAGATTTACAATCGAATTAGGAGTGCCAACAGGTCAATAGCCGTGCGCTTGGACCGCTAATGGCTGCGCCCTGCGCCCTGCGCCTGGGCCCAGGGCTTGGGTTGTGGTTGACGTCACATGGGCATGGGGCCCTTATTGTCGAGTCTGAATAGGAATGAGTCGTCACTCTCCATAGCGCCATAGTAGTTGTATGAGAGGGAAGGTGCAACCCGTCGTCCTCGTGACTGGGCTCTTGGTTGTGGATTGCTACAGCGTACGCCTTCCTCGCTCCAGTTCTCTGCTTGGCTCACTTGGCTATAAAGCGCCAGCCAGATCCAACACACTCCCCACATCGTCTCTCATCGACATCCCACCAAAGCAATCACCACCACTTGCCAGTGCACCACCTCGCTCTCGAGCAACCAACAACCAACAACCAACTGCCCATCATGACTCGCACCGAGGTACGTCGCTCTCATCCTCCTCGCTCTCGATGCCGGACACGTCACTGACACTCTCTCCCAATCTCCACCTATCGATCCAAACATCTATCGCACACGACACTGCTGGCAATCTCCACACCTCTTGCCCACATCCACGACATGCCCCAACTCGTGTGACCTGCCACATCTCGCTGTTCTGCACCGCGTGGATGCCACTGTAACACCACTTGGTGTGATCGCACGACCTCGGCCTGGCCCCGTTCCACTACCTTCACCGCTCTTCCTTTCCGATCCGCCCGGTGTCACGTTACCTCCTCGCTTCTTGTCGATCCACGCGAATGGCTGGATGAACCACTCTTACCGCTTATCGACGGCCAACCCTCCTCCCGTATGTTCATTCGCAATACAGCGCAACACCTCCCCTGCGGCCATCATGCGTGACCGCCACTCGCGCACTGGCCTCACCAAGTCTGAGTTTGAGCGCAAGGGCGGAGCTGGCGCGCACAACTGGGGCAGCATCAACGACGAGGGTCGTGCCGAGTATGACGGCGAGCTGGACGCGCGCCTCGAGACGGCCCAGTTTGAGGACGGCGAAGGCGAAGACGAGACCGTGGCCGAGATGGTCGAGGACGAGGACAACGCCGGTCGTGCGCACCGCGTTCACGACCCCTCGGTCGAGGACATTGCCGACCGTAACCCTATCAACGAGCTCGACTCGCGCGGCACAGCCGACCCGCAGGCGACCAGCGGCGGCCGCCGCATGAGCCAGGTCTCGGACCAGGAGCGCGCAGAGGCCCTCCGTTACCGTGAAGGCGGCCTCAAGCAGAACGGCGTCGACCTCGCCAACATTGCCCGTACCTCGTACGGCATCGCGCAGAGCCCGACCGACAGCTCTGTCCTCGGCACCAGCCCGCTCCGCTCCAAGGGTGGCTTCGCCGCGGTATGTCCACCCCCTTTACTTTGTTTGCTGACATTCGCAGTCGGGCTAGACGGTTACGTCTCACGAACACCTGCGCCACGCGTTCCCGCGCGCGCGTGTCTGTCTGCGCAGGCTTTCCTCCACTCACACATACAACAACATGAACAACACCACGTAATCGCATATCGCCATTTGTAGAACGCGCGGAGAGCAGTGTACCATACAAGCAGCAGTAGCCAAAGAAAGAAGAAGAGATGCAGCAGAAGCGAAGCAGAACACCACATCACCGTTGCATGGTACTTGCCAGTTGCTTAACGTTTGCTTGCAAGCGTGCTCGGCTGCCACCGGTGACGCATCCCGGCGCAAGCAGGCGCAAGCGAGTGCAATGTTGGCGCCAGTGGGCTCCACGCAATGGCGTGCTTCCGCCCCGGCCGACCCCAGACTTCAGGTCACGGGACCGCCGGCTGTTCCGGACATGCGGTACACCGCCACTGTGGCAGGTGTGGGCAATGGTGATCGGACCGGAAGCGCCGACCAGCAACCAGACGATTGATAGCAGTTGCACCAGCGGAGCGTAGTACAAGATAGGCCATCGCTGGTGAGAAAGGGTTGAGAGCCTGCTGTCATGCAGCGTGTTGCGCAGCTATCGAAGCCTTGGTCGCGGTGCGGCAAATGTACCACTTCTCTGCGGACCCAGTCACGTCCCCCGTTGTGCTAGGATCTCAGTGCTCAGCGCTCATTCCGCTTCCTGCGCACGCTTAGTTGTGCAGCATCGAGAGGCGACACGCAACCTTGCCTGCTTGCGCGTATCACAGACCGCACAGACCACCACCGAGCGCCGCACATGTGAATCCGCCCAGCTCACGACGAGGGTCTGCACATCCGCAGCCAGGAGGACCCTGGGCGCGGCGCACGCAGCAGAGCTTGTCTGTTGCTGAGTGGTATGGGGTCGTTTATGGGGCGTGAGCCGGCGTCCTGTGCGTGGGTATGAGCGTTGATGGGCGCAGGCGGCGGCACCCCCCGCTTCGCATGCTTCGCACGAGCCGCATGCGCCGCGCGGCGCGCGCGCCCAGCACGGTGGGCGCGGGGGGCACGGAGCCGTCCCGCCATCGGTGCGGCGTCGGTCGCCCTGGGCGTCGGCGCCCCTGTTCTGCACACGCCTCAACACGAGGCAGGCGCGCCCGTTCCGGCATGCAGCGTGCCCTGCTTTCAAAGCTCACAGCGCCTCCCCCTGACCATACTTCGGCCAGCACAGATTCCTCGGTGGAACATGCGAGCAGCGGAGTGTGCCCCGCTCCTCATAGCACATCTCCAACGCGACCCTACTGTGACGCCCCGCCCGCAACAGCACCTACAGAGCATCCTGTATGACATATTCGCCAAAGCCGTACATGAGACAGACAGCACTGCGCCGCAAGGTGTTAGGCAAAGTCTGGGCTCGGCTTTGAAGGACTCTGATACGAGCACATTTGCCCTGTGGTGGCACGGCGCCTTGCAAATCATTAGAGGCAGCCAGCGTGATCTTCGAGAACATCAGTCAGACGCGGTGAACGCCCTTATCCCCCCGAAGCCTTCGTGACGCGCCGCCCATCACGGCCTGCTACGGCCGCTCCGCGTAGCGCCCAAGGAGCGTACGGCAGGCGACGCCCGTACCGAAACCCAGAATACATGCTGCTGCGTCTATCAATCCCATTTGATCTGCCGAGTCAGCGCTGTAGTCCCCGAAGCCTACCTCGGGGTTAGCCTTGAACGCGTCGTAGTCGGCGCGGTTGAACAGCGAGAGCTCTGTCTCGTTTTCTGCCGTCAGCAACACCTCCCAGGAAGATACCCACCGCATCCCGCGTCAGCGAGGGTCTGGTCCATGTCCGTGAAGATCCACTCGTCGTGGTCGAGGTTGATAATGAGGTTCTGCGTCTGCCGTCAGCCCAGCTTCTCGACGCGCGCGCGCCACCCGCCTTGTGCCCGTGTGCGACAGTGTAGAGCTTTAGCGTGTCGAGCTTTACGTTGCGGTAAAGCTTGAACGCGACCTGCGTTGCGATGGCTAGAAACGTCAGCTGGCATCCAAACACACCCCAACTCACCCTCCTTGCACTTGTCGATGAGGCCGCCGACAGTCGTGGTCGTCAGGTCCAAGTCGCGAAGTACCAGGTTCTTGCTCGTGCGGTAAGGGAAGCTCTTGATGATGCGCACGGTGAGCACGGCGCTCGTGAGTGGGCGCGCATCGCTCGAGAGTACCGGGTTGTCCCCGCTCGTGTCCGCCATGGCTAGCTTGATCGATCCGGCGGCAGGAATTAGAGAAGATCGACGACACTAGCTTGTGTCAAGTTGCGCGCTGTCTCGTTCCAGTCGCGCAGAGTCGGCACTAGCGAGAGTCGGTTGAGATGGGTCGTACACCAACAGTGAGCGGGAAATTTCCCGCCCACGTCCCACAAGGCCTCGCTCGCGCCATCATGGTCTGTGGCGTCACTTTGCCGGCAGATGGTCTGTGGCGTCACTTTGCCGGCAGCCACCCAAGTTTACATCCCGCCCAACCTCGTGGCGATTCTGCCACTACGGCACTACCACTGCTAATCTCGCGCCTGTCTACTGGCAGACGCGCCATCATTACACGAAACGCGAAACCACACGGCCTACGAACCAGTGACCAATGGAGGGAACTGGTGCTCACTGACAATCTGACGCGTGCTCAATCAGTGCAACTCGTATCTCCTGCTCGCTCTACTCCGCTGCCATCTTATCACGAGTCAGTCTTCACATTGCCACCACCACATGCTCGCTCGCCTGTACTGCTTCACACGACTTCATTAAAGCAAGAACGGCACGCGAGCTGTCTGAAAAGTATTCATTGGCGTCGGCGGCTGCTGGGAAGGGGAGGGGGAAACGACGAAACAGAGAAAACACCACAGGGTAAAGGAGGGCGACGAAGGCACCAGAGACAAATGCGTTGAGGAAAATGGGGATCATATCCCAGGTGATGCGGATTGCCGGGTCTCGTCGTTCATGCTCTCACATCACACTTAGGCGGCCTCCTCCTTGGCCTCCTCCTCCTTCTTGGGCTCCTCAGCTGTGAAAAGTCAGCGTCCATTCACCGCCTGTCACGACTCACCGCTGTCCTGCATGTCCGAGGTCCAGAGGGTGAGGTTGTCACGCAGGAGCTGCATGATGAGGGTCGAGTCCTTGTAGGACTCCTCGGACAGGGTGTCGAGCTCGGCAATGGCGTCGTCGAACGCCTGCTTGGCGAGGTGGCAGGCACGGTCTGGGCTGTTGAGGATCTCGTAGCTGGAGTGTTAGCACAACATAGTCACAAGAACCCACTAGAAGACCGAGAAGTTGAGGGCGAGACCGAGACGGATGGGGTGCGTCGGGGGGAGCTCGGTGACGGCAACGTCGGAGGCGGCCTTGTAGGCCTCGAGCGACTTGTCAGCCGAGTCCTTCCGCTTGTCACCAGTGGCGAACTCGGCAAGGTAACGGTGGTAGTCGCCCATCATCTTGTGGTAGAAGACCTTGGACTCGCCCGAGGCAGCCGAGGGGATGAGGTGCTTGTCAAGGACCTCGAGGATGTCCTTGCAGATCTTGGCAAGCTCGGCCTCGATCTTCTCCCGGTAGGTCTTGATCATGGCGACCTGAGCCTCGTTGCCCTTCGACTCCTCCTTCTGCTCGATGGAGGAGACGATGCGCCACGAAGCACGGCGGGCACCGATAACGTTCTTGTAAGCGACCGAGAGGAGGTTGCGCTCCTCGACCTCGAGCTCCTTGTCGGACGAGGCGACGGCCTTCATGTTCTCGACCATCTCTGCGACATGTCAGCGCATGTGGATTGCGTGGATGGCGGTGTAGCGCCTCGTTTCACGTACCCTCATAACGCTCGGCCTGCTCGGCGAGCTTGGCAAGGTAGACGGAGTCTGCACGGCTGGTCGACATCTGCGGTTGTAAAAAGATGGAAAGAGTGGTTGGAAAGAAGAGGAATAAACGTTGGATGGTAGCGTAAAATAGTCGAGATTTTGTGGTGAGTCGACCAGGACAATGGGTGTCAGCATGCCATCACGCACGGACACGATTGGGAACGGGGGAGGGGCGGCGCGGAGCAATGGAGGGCGAGGTCGGTGTCACCAAACAACCCTTCCATTGTTCCCTTCCCACGGCACGGAACGAGGAGGGCAAAAGGCGTGATGAGCACAAGCGGCATGACCAGCGGCAATGAGCTCCAGAGTGTTGATGGATTGTCGCTTGAGCGTTGGTCCAAGCAAACAACTGCGCTTTTCGCTCCGTCGCCGCCCGCGCCTAGCTCCCCTCCCCCTTGGCTTTCCCTGGCCACGTCACGGCCAAAAGGGGGCGTTTCCGAGCCAACACTTACGGTGCTAAGGATGTCTGTTGATGGGCACGTATCGATGCACAGATATGCGTCAAGGATGGGCGAGGCCAATGTTAAAGTGGCAAGCACGAGCAAAAGAGTGGATGGATGAAACACGAAGTGGTGATGGATGGGAAAAACGCGACGTCAGCACGGTGTACACTCGATTGGGGGGGAGGAAGGGGGGGGGAAGAGGGGCGGGTTGGGTGGATGGATAGATGAATGGAAGGGTTGGGTGGGGAGAGAAGCGGGGCACAGCACGACGGCGAGAACGCGTGTGTGAAGCGCATTGGGCGCTCGGACAGTGTCTCAAAGGGGATAGACGCGTCGTCCCCCTCGTCGGACGTGTCCTCTGCGTCGTTGGCGATGACAATGTGCTATGCATTGGGGCGTGGATGGTGAGCGAGAGGGGAGGAGGGAGGCGAGGAGGCTGGCGGGTTCAAGGTGGGTTGACTTGGGACGCGCCTCGTCTTGGCCCAGGGGGGAAGGGCAAGGATGGGCGGGCGTCGTGTCGCTCCCTCTGTCCGTCTCTGCTTTACTCCCACTTGTTCCTCCCCTGTGCACCGCAGCGCGTTGTCGTTGGGTGTGATCGCGAAGACGTACGCGCTGGTGGTCGCGAGGACGTGGCGGGCGGTGGATGTGATGGGGGGGAGAGGCGGTGTGTAGACTTACGGGGTGTGGCTAAGGGGTCGGGTGTAGAGGAGAAAGGAGGAGGATGGAAGAGAGAATAAAGAGGGTGTTAGTCGTGAGGTATGAACACACACTAGTCAAAAGGCAGAGGCTCTCACCCAGGCAGGCGTGGCAAGCTACGGTGGGGGGGGGGGGGAGGGAAGGGGGTGTGCGTGTGGGGTGTGTGTTGTATGGTGGGTGGGTAGGCGTGTTGTGTGGGTGGGTGGGATAGGACCGGAGAGCAGGACACAGGATAGGACACGAGTGACCTTGTTAGGTGAGCTAGGGGCTTTTTTGGCCCGACCACACACATACTCTCTCTCTACTCACCACACACAGGTTCAATGAGGCAAAAGGCACACGGCACAACCAGGGAGGCGCGCGGCGTGTCTCGTATGTATGCTACTACTCCTGCTCGTGTGGTCTAGGTCATAGATGCTAGCCGTATATCGTATGGTGGGGGAGCGGTGGGAGTGGGTCGCGCCCGCGCGCGGTCAACGGCCAACGGGATTGTCCTGGTTGGGCGGCATGGGTGTGTGGGTTGTGTGGGGTATTCGCTGGCGCGCTGGGTGACTCTCCTCAGTGGACGATTGTTGTGTGGGCGGGGCCAAACGGGTCTCGCAGTAGTGTCAGGAGCGAAGAGGCAACGGAGGGCAGGCAGGGAGAGGGATAACAGGGTGTAATTCAGGGATTAGCACAGGGGGTGAGGATAAGGAAAGTGACCTGCTCTCTCTCTCCCTCTTGCGCCCTTGTGCCCTCAATCTGGGTGATGATGATGCTGCTGTGGCCCCGTGCGTATCCGCCAATCCACAATTGGACCTTGCCTCGGTTCTCCCTTGGCCACCAAACATCTCCCAACCCACGCCCGCCAGGGACAAAATCCCGAAGTCGTCCCGGTATGTGGCACACTCGGACCTCACCCGAACCACCCACACATGCTCACACCCTTTCCTTTTCCAGAGCTCTAGAGCGATCGATCATTGGCGCACACGTCTCATCGCCTCTCCCCTCCCCCCCCCACACTAACGGTGCCGCGCATCAGCCAGGTCCGCGGTACCGCAATCGACACGCCCTTCCCCTCCTCGTCGACCGGCGGCCAGGCTTTTCGCGTCATTGCCCTCTTGTTACTTCAGGCGCACAAACTAACCTCGAAGCAGTATCTCTATATCTCCTCAGGTACCCAAAGCTCGCGGGCTCGCGGGCACGCGGGCACGCGGGTCCATGGGCCATGGGCCATGAGTATGGGTTTATTCAGACTGCACGTGGAATGACGGCACGTGAGTGTGAGCGCGCGCGCCCGCTTTGAAGGACGCGTCGTCCCTCACTACACTTTGGGCATGAGGGCATTTACCACTATATGCGTGCTGCGGCCGCATGAATGCGTATGTATGGATTAAGCCCACGCCATCACTATACGTGCGCGTTAGTAATGCTTGAAGCCCATGAGACTAGCGGTGGTGTACAAAACGTCTGTGTGAGACGTCAACCCAAATGTCGTGATGAATGACACGCTCGGCCTCGTCACCGAGGCAGACGCGGACCTGGTGTCTGGATGTGCTGTACGTGCTGTCGCGCTGCGCGCTGTTTTGTACCGCATTGGCGTTTGTAAGGAACGGTCCAGGCCCCGAACCTGACTCACGCCCACCGGCGGTTCGTGGATCGTGGAACTCTTAACTCAGTCGTGTCGTGGATCAAGACGGAATAACGTGGACTTTGTGACTCGGTACTCGGCGTGGCGCGTCGAGGTCCGGGTCCGGTCGCCGGACAAAGCCGGGACGTATGAGACGCGGCCGACGCGGAACGGCAGCCGGGGGCCATGAGGCGAGTTTGCCGCCGGCCTGACGATGGCTACCTCGGCGGTTCGGTCACTGACGGCGAACGCCTGGCCGTGATAGGTCAGTTGAGCCGAAGCAACGCATCACGTTTGCCGCTCGAGTCGGTCGACTTGTTGTCAGTTCCAGGGTAAAGTCATTTGCGGGAGTAGTGGCACACCGGCGCGTTTGAATTGGTGAAATACGTTTTACTAATGCATAGTCGCTTATGACCCATCAAGACGCCGTTAACAACCACTGTGTCCCCGTGCCCTGTGCCATCACTCAGCGCTTGCAACCTCCGCCGGGCTGATCTTCGTCATCACTTGCACGCTTGCACTTTGTCGTTTCACAACACTCTTTCCACCCACACCGACGTCTTTGTCGCCGTCGTCGTCAACAAAACTCTGCATTGCAGCATCCCCGCTTCCGAGGCATTCAAAGAACCAAGCCTCTCCACCAGCTCAAGTCGGACAAAAGAGAGCAAAAGGCGCGCGCTCATCTCGCTAGATCCAGCAGATTCGATCGCAACGCATCTCCACTCAAATCCCTAACACCCCCACGTCTTGGCGGCTATCTGGCGTTTCTTTCCGTCCACCTTGCCATCACTCCTCTCGCTTTCAACAACCCCCTTTATCATCACCAGACGTCTTCTTGCACACCAGCGACGTCAACAACTGCGCGAGTACGCACCGAGCTTGTTTACACAAGGCCATGTCATCCAACATGGTGCCCCAGGTATGTTCCGATCCGCCGCTATGACCGCGAGCGCAGTGGCCAATTCATTATTATGCAACATCAATCGCTAACCAAATAAGGAAGAGCTCCCTGTCCTTGAGGCCTTCATCAACATTAGGAATCGACTTACGGCGCTGAAGAAGGTGCGTGTGTGCCGCATCGGCCGGAGGCGAGGGGTGGACGGCAGGGCGCAAGCGGAGAGCTGACCCCGCAGGATTCCACACGGTTCATTCGCGCCCAAGATGTCATGTCCATTTACAAGGAGATTGTCAAGCAGTGTAAGTGGTCGCGTGCGCGCGCGCGGGCCGCGGGCTGGACCGGGCGGAGGGCTGACTGCCGCAGTGACAAAGCTCAATGCCATCCGCGAGGAGCGCTCAGAGGGCTCCGGTCTTCAGGGGACGTCCTCCAAGCCTGCAGGCTTTGAGCCCAACCGTGTCGACACGATCATTGCGGACTCGTTCTCGCTCATCAGTTTGATGTTCCTCACCGTTGGCAAGAGCCGCGAGAGCCCAGCAATCTACTGCCAGATCGCTAGCATGAGGGTACGTTGGGCCGACATGGCGACCGAGCCCGGTCCCACGGCGCACTTGACCGCTGGCGGCGCTGACACACTCACAGCAAATTCTGAGCCACCTCGATGAATCCGGAATCTACACCGAGTCCTATCTGCAGGGCTTCAAGGATCGCCTCACCCAGCTTCGCGAGATCATCAAGCACGACCACGAGGAAGGGCGGCATCCCGAGCCCGTCCTCAAGTACATGTCCAAGAAGCTCGACGGCAATGGTGAGTTCAATTGCCAACTGCGGTGACTAACAACGACAGAGGCCATTCTCAACGACCTGATGGAGTCGCTCAAGGTGCTATCCATCGAGCTCGTGCCCATTCACAACCGTCTTGTCCTGCTTCGCAAGCAGTTGATCGCACTCGCCAGCCGACCAAAGGTCAACAAGGCCGAGCTCAAGCCCATCGTCGAGGAGCTCCGCAACATTGACTCAAAGCGCGTAGACGGCAAGTTCCTTGGTCCAGGTGGTTCGTCTGTGCCCGAAGGCCAGGCCTTGCTCGGCGGCCTTGTCGACTCGTGTTTCGAGATTGTGCAGGACATCAAGGCGCGTGAGGCCCAGGACGAGGTCAGCGCACCACTGCGCCCAATCTACGAGCGTCTTTCCCAGCTTGTGCGCCAGCTGGAGCAGTTGAGTGAGTACCACGCGTAGCGCGCCCGGGCGACGTCACCGGTTCCCGTCTCGGCACCGGTTACTCAGCGTCGCAGCCAAACGCCATCGTTTCTTAATGCTGACCCAGCAGCCCTCACCCACCGCTGGACAATGCGCGAGACGGACCTGTACAAGTAAGCTGCAAATACTCGGGCGCCAGCTGACATTAGCTACCTCCAGCAGTTGCGTGAGATCGACTCCAAGCGTGTCGACGGCAAGTTTGTCAATGCCGAGGGCGAGAAGGCCGAGGGACAGTATGTCCTTTTGTACCTTCTCCGCCGGTGTTACGGTCTCATCTACAACTTGATGGCCGAGTCGGAGCCCATATCGGAGGAGCTCATGCCTATTGTAGGTCGCCGCAGCCCCAGCGATTCGCTAACGCCCAGGCCAACAAGCTCTCTACGATTAAGAAGTGCCTGAACGAGGTCCTCAAGTACGGCGGACCCTACAGCCCGCGCGACCTGTACCCCTACCACATGGCGTTGCATCAGATCGACATTATGCGCCGGGACGGCAAGTTCCACGCCGACGACGGCAGCATTCCCGAGGGCCAGGCGATTCTCAACGCGCAGCTGTCCGAGGCGCACGAGCTTCTCGAGATGCTCAAGGAGAGCATGTCGGACGACGACGACGATGACGACGACGACGACGAGATTGACGAGGGCCACACGGACGAGGCGCTGCAGCGCGACAGAGATGAGCCTGTGGCGGCCGAGGTCGTCGTTGTCAAGGACTAGGGCGACACGACCGGGCCAGCTTTTCATTAATTTTGGTGACGAGCGCAAAGAAACCCGCGCCGGGACAATTCAGTCGCGTTGCCCAGCGGGCGTTGTACAACACTTGGTAGTTTGTCATGGACGCAATCACTCTGCGAGCGAGGCGCTGTGCGGGGCATGTGCGCCCCACAGCGCCACGGCACGGCCGAAGCCGGCCGAAGAAGCGACGCACTGACAGCTGGGCCATAGCGGGGACGAAAACCAAATTGCGCGATCTAACATTCCGCTTTTGCCACCCACTTTATTTTTGCCCTCCACTTAGTGCAGGGATTTGGTGGCCCCACTTTGGTGCCACCAGAGGCCCCAGCACAGAAATAATGGCAAATGCATGCATGCATTGAAAAATGGATCTAGGGCTTGTGAGAATGCTTGGCAGTGTGCGAGAAGCATGCATTTCAAATAAAATTATCTGTGGTGATTGGTGCATGCATGGTGGAGGTGTTTGGGGGTGGATGGATGCATGAGTGAGCACAGGGTGAAGGGGTGAGAATGTATATAATGAGGTGAGGATTGTCCCTTCCCCCCCTCTTGTCCCACTTTTTGTCAATTGTCCCATCACCCAGCAGGTGTGACATTTGTCCCACCCCAGTCCACTCACCCAGTGTTATTTTTAATTTTTACCCCCACTTTTAACCCACCCCACTCACCCTTTGGGTCAACTTGTTTGTTTGGTGCCCAGCACCACACCGCACCCAGAAGCAAGCCTGCGCCAGCGCCCGCCCGCACCATGCCGCCGCGCGCGCGAGTCGAAGAACTCTCGGACTCGGACGACGAGTGGGACGAGCTCGTGTCCCAGGACGGGTCGGACGACGAGGACGTCAAGCCGTCCCAGGCGATCGCGGCGTACTTGAAGGGATCGCTCCCCGAACCCCGATTCAAGACGGTCAACTTGCGCCAGCTCCACGGTGAGTTGGCGAGTGCGCAGGCGTGAAGCGCACCCCACACGCGCTCCGGTCGTTATTGCGAGCGGCGCGGCATTGTGCGGTGGCGGCGGCGCGCGCGGTGGCCGGCCGCGGTGGCTAGGAAGGCCGTGTTTGTTTCGCATTTCCTACCTATCCTCGCTGTCGTGGAGCCGGAGCCGCTCCGAGACGCCCTCGCTAAAACCCCAGAGTACATTCACACAGGCGACGTCGACCTCGACCCCGAGTACCAGCGTGCAGTGGTGTGGCCGGTGAACCGACAGGAGCGGCTCATCCAGTCATTATTTTTGGTCGGTACCTCAGCTTGGCGCCTCGCTGACATGACAGAACTTCTATGTCCCTCCAGTGATCTTTGCTATCAAACTTGACGACGAGGGCAATGAGCGGCGCGTCTGTATCGACGGCAAGCAGCGTTGCACCTCGATCAAAAACTTTATAGACGGCGGGATCCCATACCGTCCACCTGGCTCGCCCAAGAAGTTCTGGTACCAGCCCAACCCGAATCAGAAGGGCGGGCAGCCGCTGCCGCCTCAGCTGCGTCGCAAGTTTGACAACATCTCGATTCAGGTGGTCGAGTACGATGACCTCGACATGAGCCAGCAGCGCGACATCTTCCGTGAGTACTGCGCTGTCAAGTCTGTGGAGAGGGTGGCTAACGCAGCACAGAGCGTGTTCAGCTGGGTATGCCTCTGTCCACCGCCGAGAAGATGGCTGCGCTGCCTGGGCCCTGGGGCGTTTTCATCTCGCATCTTGTCAAGAAGTATATCACAGAGCCTGGGACATTGGGCGAGCGGCTGCCGCACTTTGATTTGAAACGCGCTCGCCCGTTCCAAGTTGTGACCGGTTTTATCATGATGGCATATGAGAGCCCGAAGGAACCGGTTCCGACCGCTCCTAGTTCAACTGCCTTCCTTCAACGCACATCTCCGGTGGGTGCTACTTGCATTGCTCCTCGCTGACGTTGAGCCTGAAAAGTCGTTTGAGCACAAGATAGAGATGTGCTTCGCGATCTTCGTACAGATCGCCACCGACTACTATCAGCAGGCGTTTGGAAATCTCGCCAACCGTGTGGCGCCAGTCGGTGAGTCGGAGCTTCCAAGAATCCAACCTGACGCGACCCAGAATTTGACTTTGTTCTGCTGCTCATCTATCGCCGCATGAACACCATGTCGGTCGCGCGCCTGGCCAACGAGATTGCGAGCATGCGTGCCAATCTGCGTGAAAAGCATCGCGATATCCGCTCGAACAACGCCGTCATGGCCGACCTGTACGCATATCTCAACACGGTGCCCGCAGGTAAATTACCTGGCGAGATTGCTGCGCGCGAAGAGTTCCATGGTGACACGGTCTCGGAATCTCAGATGGCGCGTCTCAAGAAACGTAACCGTGAGGAGGATGACGACGAGACGTACCATGGCGACGGACCGGGGAGGTTTGAGGAGTCTGCTGTGGCTGGCTCGCTGCGCTCCAAGAAGAAGAAGACGACCTCCGTCAAGACTGAGCCAAACGCCTCGCCGCCTAAGCGTCCCACGACCACCTCCGCTGTCGCGCCCAACCCCGCGCCCCAGCAGGCTTATGTGCCCCGCATCCAGCCCCCGGCCGCAGTTCGTCCCGCGCCGATTGGCATGGACGCGCCCATGGCTTCGCCGGGCTACAACCGCGGCCCTGCCCCGCAGCCACCCTACGGCAACGGTACGAGCTACAACCCAAACAACGCCCACTATCGCTAGATAATCAGTAGTTGGATCAACTCTTAAAGGAGACACATCGCATCAGCGCCGGTCATAGCACAGCACCAGTTTAATAATGTACCATATTTGATACTGCGGGCGTCACGCCGCATCAGTTGTCAATTGCGGCGTCATGTTTGATGCGAAGGGTGCATGCGATCTCTACTCCTCCTTCTCCATGGCAGCTGCGCGCTTGGCCTCTGCCTGTGCGAGCTCGTCGGCGGTGTGGGCGTCAAAAACGCGCAGCCATCCCGCAAACGCCGGGTCCCACGCAATGGGTGTGTCGGGGTGGACGATAGCCCAACCTTCGCGGCCGCCGTTCCAGCGGAGTTCGCGCTTGCGGCGTTCGGCACGGAGGTCGTCCTCGGTGGTGATAGGCTTGTCGGAACGCTTTTCCTCTTCGGTGAGGTCTCGTTCTCCGCGAGCGAACTGGCGCGCGGCCTCGAGCCGCTCAGCAAGGGTCTTGTAGTATGCGCGCCGCTGCTCGGCCTGGAGCTTGGGTACGCGGAAGTACGCGTTCTTGTAGTAATTCTCTCCGTCGAGGCCAAAGTCCGTGTCGGGGGGCAATTCGCGGCCGAGTTCGGGCTTGTTGCCCTCCTGCTCCTCGCGCGCACTCAGGGGCGGCTCGAACGCGCGCGTCTGGTTCGTGATCAGCGCGTACGCCGCTTCGGCGCCCTCGCGCGTCCGGAAGCGCTCAGTGAAAAAGTTGTAGATCTGCTGAGGAATCTGCGCGAAACCAATGTAATTCGTCCACGGGACAAGCAGGAGAGGCGGGTGGGGAGGGAGCACGTCCGGCTGTGCGTGGAGGTGCGAGGGCGTCGCGGTTGGCGCGGAGGGAATGGCGCTCTGCGCCGTCGTCGCTGTTGCTGGGGGCGTGGGCTGGCCGCGGCGGAGGAAAGAGAGGGAGGAAGAAGACTGCTGAGGAGTTGCTGTTTCGGCTGGTGTCGCCGCTGGCGCAGCCTCGGGCTCCTTGTACACGTCAAACACGCCGTCGTACTCGATAGCCTTTTCAATGTCCTTCTCCCACTCCCACGGCTCAACGCCGTTACGCCATCCGGCACGCAGGCCGGCAAGGTACTCCTTGAGCGCTGGCCGGCCGACGAGCACGACACCGCCCTCGAGCCACCGCTCGTTCTCCGACTTTGCGTTCGCCTCCGCCACGACCTGCGGGATGCCGAGGTCGGGGCCCTGTTCCAGCGCTTGCAGACCCAGCGCCTCGCGCCGCTTACGCAGCGTGTCGGCACGCACAATACGCGCAATCGAACCGTACAGCGGCGCCTCGACGATCTTGTAGTCGATCGCGGCGGCGACGAGGTATGGCTGGGGTTAGCAAAGAATGGGATGGGGTGGAGTAGCTGTGCGGAAGTCACAGCTGACCTGCCTACGCCCTCGCACACTCGCTGCGTACGCAGCTCGCGTACTCACCTTGACGTATTTCCGGAAGTACTGAGTCGCGCGGTGCATATCGTCGTCCTCAGGCCAGCGGGCGCTGTAAACGAGTACGCGGCGTGGTTCCTCGAGCGACGTCCGCGTGGGCTGCTGAGACAGGTGCTGGACCTTTGCAATGTACTCGTCGCGGATCGCCTTGGCCTTTTTGCGGTCGTCGTAATAGAGGAGGGAGAGGGTAGTGACTACACCGAGGAAGATGCTCATTTTTGGTCCGGGCGGCTTGGGTTTCCATGTGAGCAGGCCACGGGGCAGGCCAGTGTACTGAAGGACGCCGCGCCAGCCTTCCAGCGGCGGAAGAGGCTTGGGCGGCGCGTGTCCGATGAGCGGCTTGCCTGGCTCTGGCAAGACTTTGGGTTGCGGAGGAGTAGGAGGGGGAGGGGGTTTGGAGCCTGCGCCCGCGCTGCCCACGCCAGCTGCGGACGATGCCGATCCCGCGCCCGTCGCGCTCGCGGCGGTCGCACCGCTCGTGGCGGCCGCCGAAGGCGGCTTTGTCGGTGGTTCAGACGACATTGAGGCGGTATGGGTGGAGACGAGTGATGCCCGAGTGGCCAATGGCCCCGACACTGAAATTGTTAAAAAGTCCGCCGGCTGGCGTCCCTGGCGACACGAGTGGGTCTGGGTGAGTTGCCGAACTGGCCGAGCCAAGCGGCTCTGTACATCCATCCTCGACCTGAGCTCGCATTTAAACACCCATATGTACAGTATTCAAAGCTCTGCGTGTACATCCAAGCACTAGTTGTGGCATCTTTGGCATGTCTGCCGAGGACACATGCTGTACGTAGGGTGTGGTGCATGTCGAGCAACTGAATATTCAAAACGCAGGCACAGGTCATTCGCCATAGAGAGTGGAACAGTTGGGACCGTACGTACTGTGCCCGACCTACGAGTCGTTGGTCCGAAACTTGTCCGCAGCCAATTGGTGGCCTTGGGACATGGTTTTGTCGCGACAACGCCAGCCAGCACTCACGTCGAGAGCCCATGAGAGATGTCCGCGGTTTCGCGCAGGCGTGAGCACCCACGATTCTGCTACAGGGCGGATTGTGACTGCAGGTGCCCAACTACTGTTATCCTTGATCGTGTATAGGCGAGAGGGTCAGTAACTGGATTACACTCTCGTAGGACCTGCGTTATCTGAAACGAATGCTTCGTTAGCTCAGTCGGACTTGTGGCGTCGAGAGTCTGCTCCTCGGGTGTCGAGTGCTCTCTGTTTGGTCTGTTGTCCCGGGGAGCTCTGGGCGGAGTCTTCGTGTCTGATCTGCTCAAGCGCTATCAGTACCAGTATCAGTTGCCACGCATCCTTCATTCAGCAGAGGCAGGTTGAGTCATCTTCAGCAAACGTACACTAACAGAATTTGCATAAGGGTCAACTACCCACAATTACTTCTATGACATGCAACTATGTGGTGCGTGCGGCTGACGCCGGCTTTTCCTTGTCCTCGGGCGGGAACTTAGAGCTCCTTCTTGGCCTCGCCTGGGCGGGCGAGCTGTGAAACGGAGCTCTCGATGACGGCGACGCCGTGGTGGCGGAGACGCTCGATGAGAACCATGCCCATGGCAGTGGACGGGGTGAGCATACCGCCGGTGCGCGCGAGGGGCGGGAGCTCGGTGCCCGCGGGCGGGGGCAGGATGAGGGACAGAGCGGCCTCGGCGATAATCTTGCCGGTGTGCGAGTATCCCGGGTCGCCCTTACCGGTGTACTTTGTGAGGACGGCGTGCTTTCCGTCGTCGGCGGCGGCAACAGTCGTGCAGCGCGTGTGGCCCGACTCGCAAAACTCCTTGGTGGGGCCCTCGCCAGGCTGCGGGATCCACTTGGCCATGGCGTCACGCACAATCGTCGACGTCGTGTACAGCCCCACAACGATAAACAGGAACGCACTGTACAGGTACGCTGTCAGCGTGCCGGTCACCTTGAGTGGGCCGAGACGCGTAAACGCCTCCTCGAACGTGGCTACCTCGCCGTGGCGGGGTTCCTTTGCCGCGTCCTCCTTCTCGTTCCACGGCGCCTCGCGCAGGTTGATCGGCGCCAAGCGCGACAGGAACCACGACCGGCGAATAACGGGAATGTCGATCGCGCTGCCGGGGAACCACGCGCCGGCACCGGGCGCGCCAAGGATACGCGCCGGCGGCGAGTAGTTGAACATCATCTGTGCGCTCATCTTGTTCTTCCCCTCGACGCTTTCTGCACGTCAGCCTCCTCTCCCGCAACCACGACTCACCCGCCAGCAGAGCCCATTCGTCCTTGCTCTTGGCAGCGTCCTCGGCGTTGGCCGTCGCGGCCACACTCGCGAGCGTGCCGCCCGACACGGTCCCGATAATGTCGTAGTAGTTGACCGAGCGGCGGATGCCCGTGCCGCGGCCGACGGCCTCCTGCAGCGTGCGCAGAGAGTGGTAGACGCTCAGGTCGCTGACGTCAGCCCCAGAACGCGGCGCTCAAACTCACCCCGGCGCCGAGTCGAAGCCGCACGCGGGCACGATAACCGCGCCCGTCTTGCTCGCCGCAAAGTCGTAGTGCTGGATCATGCGCGCCATAAAGTTGATCTCGCCGCAGAGGTCGAGGTAGTGAGTGCCGTGCTTGACGCAGGCGCTGGGTGTGAGCGGGGTCCGCCCTCTAGAGAGTTGAGGCTTACGAGATGATGGCCTCGGCGTTATGGCTCTGGTACGGGCCTGGCGTTAGCAATCAGGTCGGCGGAGCGTGTGCACGGCTTGTAGCTGACGCCACTGCGAGCCCACCACCCAACTCACCAGCAAAATTGACGATAACATCGGCGTGCTTAGCGAGGGACTCTACGCCGCCCTGGTCGTCGAGCTTGAGCACGACGATTTCGCGCTGGTTGATACCGCGCATACCGATCGTGGCGTCGACAGCGGCAAGCTTGTCGGCGTTACGCCCCGCAATAATAAGCTTGAACTTGTCCGCGTCCGGGTGCGAGACGAGGTACGGCAGCAGGTGGTGCTCGGCCGTGTACGCCGTGGCGCCGTACACGGCGAGAACGGGGGTCTTGTGGTGCATCGTGAGTGTCGTTAGAGTCGATGAGAGTGTGGTGTAGATGGAGTAAACGAATGCAAGAAGAGTTGATGAAGCAGCGTGGGATCACAAATGTCTTGAAATACGTCAGGATTGAGCGCCGCCGGTCGGAATCACGCCGCGGCGGCCTATGACGTCGCTTGCCCATCTCCGTGGCTAGACCTCGGAGAGAAAATCAGATCCAACGTCACAACGCTCGCACGACGGCGACATCTCGGCCTAGCATTGAGCGCCGTGCATCGTTCTAGAGCTCGGGTGGCATCGTGGACTATGGTACTTTGCAAGTTGGCTGTTCCTCTGGACTTAATTATTATCAGGTCGTGGTCGGAAATGCTCGAACCGACACGTGCAAGTGTCGTACCGTCGTTGATACAATGTGCTATCGCTGCACCAGCGCCACCGCACGAGGCGTGCTCATGTCACGATCGCCCGACGCCCACTGTCAGCTTGTAAAATCTGCTGCAGCCCGTCGGCGTAGGTTTTCCGTGACGCATTAGCGACGGTCATCTGAGCCAGCGGCGGTGATCTCAGCCAGCGACGGCCAGACTCTCCGCAGTAGATGCGTGCCTGAGCGCCCTTTGATCCTTTGATCGCCATTTCAGTTCTCGGTCCAAACTCTCCGCCCGCGGCAACCCACCGCCGTTTCTGTCACATTATACAACATATGCATGTGATGATACCAATCTGTCACTGCTATCGGTCTAGACTATGTAAATCTATGGTAACGCCGTTTACTACTCCTCGTCGCGCTTGCGCGTGCGCGGCGCAACCACACGCGCCTTCTTACCCCCGTCAGGGTCGTTGTGCACGCGTTTGGGCGTGAGCGCGTTGAACCCGGGCACGACGATATCGTGGTAGTTTTCGAGAACGTAGGCCATGTCCTTGAGCTCGACACGGCCAGAGTTGCGGTGCGCAGCGAGGCGGACCGCGTCGCGCGCGGCCGTGTCGACAAGGTTATCCAGCACGTCGCTGAACAGCTGCGTGTTAGTCTCGGAGAAGCTGGTCAGCTCACCTCGTCCATGCCCAACTCGAGCTGCAGGTCTGGCGCCTCCTCGCTCATGTACTCGCGCAGTTTACGCCGCCTGCGCTCCGGTTCCGGTTCGGGAGGGGGACTGGGCGGCCGTACGGGCGATGGCGGTTTCGGCGGCGCCGTCACGGCTGGAGTCGAGGGTGTCGGTGCCGCGCTCGCGGCGGGGGCAGTCGCTGTAGCGGGTGTAGATGCCGACGGCGTGGCTGCTGGCGCGGGAGAGGGGGCCGAGGCTGTCGCGGGCGTGGGCGGCTGCGGCTGGGCGGCTGTTGTGGCGGAGGACGCCGCGGACGCTGGAGCTGACGAAGGCGCCGCGGCGGGCTTGCTTGGCTGCGCGGCCTGACCCGACTGCGCCGGGCCCGAGGTCTGGCTCGACGCAGCCTGGCTCGCCTGTGTCTGACTCGCGGTCTGGCTCGGCTGAGTGGTCTGACTTCCGCTGGGTGTGGGGACAGGGGGGATAGTTGGCGTTGCGACGGGCGGGGGCGCCTTGGGCTGCGCGGCCGCAGAGGCAGCCGCTGTCGTGGCGGGTGTAGCCGGCTTGGCGGCTGGAGGGGCCGCTGTCGCGGCCGAGGCTGCATTGGCGGGAGGCGCGGGGGTAGTCGATGCTGTTGGCGCAGGCGAGGGTGTACCCGTCGTCGAAGCTGCACGGGACGCATTGGCAGACGGCGGGGGACGCGCCTGTGCAGCTGCGGCGTTCGGCGCGGCGGCCGCAGCGGCCTTACTCTTCTGCTGGAAGAAAGTGTAGCTCTGCATGAACCGCGCTTTGAGCTGTGGATCGGCCTCGAAGCGGCGGTTCCGCTCGTCGGGGGGCAAGCTCGCAATGTCTCTCACCTGCGCGAGGGGCATGGGCGGACCGGGCGGGGGCTGGGGCGTACCCGTGCGCTGCGGCACATCGGCGCCGCCAGGCGTACTGGGGCTTGCGGTGGCAGTGGGCGTACCTGGTCCACTCGGCGCGCCGCCGGGACGTACCGCCTGCTGCTGCTGTCTAGCAGCCTGCTGCCGCGCAGCCATGGCAGCGATGAGCGCCTGGTCGGGGCGGATACTCCGTGCGGCGGCCACGCCCTGTCCCACTGACCCGAGAAACGCCGTTTCTGTAGTTACCGCGTCGTGCCCGCCGACCTTTTTCGTGGGGTTCAGCACGTCGGGAAGCTGCACGAGAGGGTTACCCCGCCCGAGGCGCGCGTGGAAGATGATCATTTCCTTGGCATGGCTCGCGATGAGGTTGCGCAGCTGACGTCAGTCAGTGTCAGTGTGAGGGTGTAGTGCCTACCGGAGGGATCTGGTTCGCGCCTAACTGGTTGTTACGCGCGCGCTGGATGAGAATCGGTATGTTTGTGAATATGCCTTCTAGGTTGATGGTGTTTGGGCGCGGCGCGGGCGAGCCCACGGGCGACGGGCGGGCAGAGGGAGGCTGCGACATCGTGGCTGCTGGCCCCGGACGCTGCTATTGCCCTGATGGATGCTTGCTGTCAGCTTGCGATGGTGAAGACCAAGCAGGAAGAGGTTGTGGTTGCTCTTATAGTTGTTGCTTTCGACAGCGACGGATGTGGAAGCCAGGCACAGCCCGATTTGATTCCGCCCACACTGCGAGGATCTCATCATAGTCAACAACGCCTTTGTGCCCAGTGTGAAGCCAGCGTCTCGCGGGGGTCGCGCTATTGTCGTGACGTGTGCTTTGGACGTGTACGCGTGTGCAACGCACCAGTGACGAGCATAGAACAATGAATACGGCATGCATAGCGGTGTAATAGGAATCTGCTGGCCTGCTGGTGTGTGTGTACACGCCCAGCGCGTGAACGATCACCCACCACTCACACTTATCCGAGCCCCCTGTACGCGCCCTCCACCTGATGGCGACTGCATCATCAACCGCCGCAACGACGATATCCTCGGCGACTTGTCAGCTCTTGTCTACTCCCCATACCATCATGGACGTCGACCCGCCCGCCTCTGGATCTGCGCCTGCGCCCCCCGCCGCGCAGGCAGCGACCACGCCCGCGGCATCGTCCGCCGTCGAGAAGAAGCCCCGTTTCGAGGTGAAGAAGGTACGTGTTGTCGTGCAGCGACGAGGCGCGCACAGCGCGGCGAGCGCGGACGCGGGTGGCCGTGACTTCCTGCTGCGAAACGTTGGGGCTAGCAGTACGTGCACGCGGCGCGGCGCCGCTGCGTACCTCGTCAGCTTACCACCCCGCCCGCTCACGCGCGCGCGTGCGCCTACCCTCCCCACCACCCTCACCTTGCTGACGCACAGTGGAACGCCGTCGCCCTATGGGCATGGGGTACGCGCTCCCCCACAGCCAGCACGACTAACGCCAGACATTGTGGTGGACAACTGCGCTATCTGCCGCAACCACATCATGGACCTGTGTGAGTGGCGCCTTCCTTTTCGGCGGAGGACTGTGCGGTCAGCAAGACGCACGCTAACGCCAGGCATCGAGTGCCAGGCCAACCAGGGCCACGAGAGCGAGGGATGCACCGTCGCCTGGGGTATCTGTAACGTGAGCTCCTCCTCTCCCGCAATTAGCTGACAGCAGCACGCGTTCCACTTCCACTGTATCTCGCGCTGGCTCAAGACGCGCCAGGGTGAGCACTCCCCTTTCCGTAGCCTTTGCTGACACCAGTCTGTCCTCTCGATAACAGACAGTGGGAACTCCACCGTTACGGCCGGTAATCTCTTTTCCGTACTCTCTGCGTCCGTCTGTACATTCGCAATGTATGTTTCGTCACCTCATCCTCCTTTGTGGCAGTGGCAGCCAAGTGACTGCATAACGAAGTCTCCACTATAACACTTCTATCCGCTCGCAACGGCCTGCAGGCCCGCAAATACCTCGTCGGGGGTCTGACCCTGCGCCCACCACAGCTGCGACAAGTCCTCGTCCTCGTCCTTTTTGTCGTCGTCCTCCATCTCGGCGTCTTCGTCCTCGGCGCTGCGTCCGGCATCCGAGCGGAATCGCTTGGCGGGGCGCGCAGACGCCGCGGGCGTGCCTCGTTTCCGCTGCGACAGGAACGAAAGGTATTCGAGGGAGTGGTTTGGCGGGGACGGGATATTCACTGCACCCTGCGGCAAAGGCGGCCCAGAGAACCAGAGCACCTGGTGCCGCGCGTCCTGCTCGAACAGCTTGGCCGTGTCTGAGGGAAGGTACTCGCGCACAGCGACCTGCTCGAGCACCTGAGGACCGCCGACGACCGACGCGACCGTGCGGCTCGGGTACAGCGGCGCGGCTGGACGCTGCGGTGGCTGCCACTGTCCCGACGATCGCGACGGCATCCCCCGCGCCAGTGCCGGCTGGCCAGGCTGCTGCTGCCCCTGCGTCCGTGACGGACCTGCCTGCGCGCTGGGCGTCGGTGGCTGCTGGTACCGTGGCGACGCTGCGCCTGGTCCCGGACTAGGCTGGCTCCCGTACGACCGCGCAGACGGCATCGACGGGCGTGGCTCGGCGCGGGCTCCAGACGACGAGCGGCCGTACGCCACTGCCGCTTCCTCGGTCTCGTCGTCGCCGGGCTGCGGCTGGCGTTTGGGACCACCAACTGCGCCTGGACCCTTGACGCCCTGCGTGAACGGCGACTTGACCATCGGCAGTGTAATCATGCGCTGGTAAGGCACAACGTTCGTGATCGCCGACAAATGCACGCCCTCAGGCATGATGGTGCTCCACTTGCGGATGCTCATGAAGAAGTGCGCCCTTTCGATGTACCGCATCCGCGCAACGTACATTGGGAATCCGGGATGGAAGACCGGGGGTGTTGGCCGCCCGCGGATGGCGCTTTCCGTTGGCTGCACGGCAATCTTCTCCACAATGTCTTCGACGGGGTGGTCGCAGAAGTGTGCTGCTGTCAGCTATGTCACCGCGGTGAAACTCACCAGACTTGAACACCTCGTTCTCGATAAATGTTTGATCGGCACCGTGTACAGTCTGTGTGGGTTAGTGAGTTCCGACCGAAGCCACCCACCTGCTCGGGACGGAAGTACCAGCACACAGTGACGTGGTGCGTGGGGTACCCGCGCGTGGGCACAAACGTCTTGAAGATCTGCGCGACGATGGGGCGCGACGCGTCGTCGGGGTTGATGAGATGCACAAAGTCGCCGACGCGGTACGCGACACCCTTGTGGCGCGCCTCCTCAGTGAACGCCCGATCCTTCATGGGGATGCGGTATGTCGTGATACCGAGACCGGCGTCCTGTGGCGATGCGCCGGCACGTAGAGCCTCGTTGGAGTCCTGAACTGTACGCGCGTTGCCCGGACCTTTTGGCAGAGACGCAAACAGCGTCGCCGTTGGAGGGGGGACGGGATTCTGGCCCAGTGGCAGCGGGTACGGCGCCGTGACGGCATTGTACAACCGCTGCAGGGTAAGGACCTTGCCGTACTCTGCCGGACGGTCGTGGAACCACCGACGCGCCTTTTCGAACAACCTCGTCATGTCAAAGTCAAACTCGCTCAGCTGGTTGTATTTGCCGTTGCGAGCGTTCATGACGACGGTGCTGAAGGGCGGTCCCAGCGACGACACGTAGGGGATCTGTGCCATTGGAGGGACGTTGCCAAACACGCCCGAGAGCACTTGGCCACTGGAGAGTTAGAACAGTGAATGAGGAGCAACTCACGATGGATCGCGGTATGCGGCAATGGCCTCGGCGACGGCACGGATACGTTTCTTGTAGCTCGATGCGCCACCGACACTGCGCTCGTAATCGGGCGAGCCCTCGCCCCACCATCCGCTGCCGGGGATACCGCCTGGCGCGGGGTCACCGGGTAGAGACATCTGCGGGCCCTTCCAGACGGGCATCTTTGCGTCCGTGGCGGCCACAACGGCGTTGTCGGCGGGAGTGAGATGTTTCCAGCCTGTCGGCGCCGCTGACCCCGGTGCGTCCGGCTGCTGCTGCTGCTGCTGTGTCGGGAGAGCCTGCGTCGACTTGACAGGGGACATTTTGGCATTGGCTGCGACGGCGGCAGCGCGCGTGCCCCGCGTCTCGCGGGCCTTGGGCGCCTCGGCGGGAGCCGCAGCCGTAGGTGGCGACGCGGCCGGAGCGGCACTTTCAGGACGCGGGACTCGCAGATGGATCACGGGCGGCGCGCCAGGCAGCTCCGACTTGGCCGTACTTGGCGTGACCGGAGCTGGCGTCGCGGACGCACGCTCAGTCTTGGCTCGTGACTGCTTCTTGCCCTTGTGGTACGGCTCAGCGTTGCTGAATGGCCCTGCTGGGCCGGCGCGCGCACGCCACAGGTCGTTGATACGTTTCTGACCGTAAGCAGGGATCACACGTTAAACCAACCCCGTAGTCATCTGCGTCGTCCCAGATCTGCGATCCCTCTTCATTATCTGTTGTCAGTGCTGGTGGGGAAAGCAGAAACGCACAATGTTTGGCGTTGAGGAAGACGAGGTCAAGCTGTTTGTAAAAGTCCTCGGGGTGTGCAAAGTTGTTCTTGCCCAGGCGTGTCTGTTGTCAGCTGGGCTCGGCCGTGTCGACGCACGGCAATGTTGTCGAGGCACTCTGGTTCGGGGATGGCGTCGTAATAGTCGGCATACTCGTCTTCGTCAGGCAGTTCGCGGAAGATGTCTGCCATGCGGCGGCTGCGGAGGTGTGTAAGTGGTTATGCAAGGATGCTGATGGTCACGGCGGTTGCCGTGAGCCTAGGCACCCACCTTCCGTCTTTGGCCTTGTACACGGCGTCGAGGATGTCACGGCATGCTGTCCAGAGGGGCTCGTCGAGACCTGCGGTGGCGTCGTCTGGTTTGCCTGGATACGCAGGTGGGACGGGATTTGGTGGTGGTGCCGGCGCCCGCGCACGCGAGGCGTTCTTCCGGGCCATGGGGTCGGAGTGGATGTTGTTGTTGTTGTTGTTGTCGGCACGGAAGATTGGGCTTGCAGGGATGACGGCCGAGGCGGGCTCGAAGCTCGATGATGAGCTGTGGAGGTGGATGTACGGTGCACAATGCGGACTTGGACCTCGCTTGCATCAAACACACAGTCAACACCTCCAACAGGGTGGTACCAGCGGAAGCAAATCCTATCCCAGTCAACCTCAAGCCTCACCCAAGAGGCTGTGGCACAAACGCGGTCACACACCATGCACACCGTCGTCTTGCTCGCGTACATGCACAAGCAATGCATTGCAGTTCCAGTTTAATGTACCTTTGTTTGACGAAAGCATGCCGCACAGGTGCACCCTGCTCATGTCATGAACGTGACCGTGCCGGAACCAAGAGACGGGCGGATCGCGGCGAAACCGGTTCATGTGCCGTCTTGCAACTACCCTTTGCATGATGAAACTGACCAAAGTGGGTGACTGCGTTCCAGAGAGACTGCGCGTTTCGATCACAACCGGCGTGTTTGGTTCCAGGCCCACTCGTCCGCCAAACGCACTCGGAATCACGGCCAGGTTGCAGAGTGACGTCCTCCAAGCTAAAGGCCAAGCCTCAATCTGGACTGAATGCCGAGACTGAAGTATGCCGCATGCTACAAAGACCATTTCGCTGTCGAGCTCAGACCGCACCATCTGCGTCGTGGTTACTTTAGCACTCATGCGCGGCTCAGTCGCTGCCAAGGTTATAGGAGGTCTCCTGGAGGAGCATAACGGCAAAGGCTAGCCAGCCAGAATTGCACCACCGACTGGCAACGCTCCTCCACACCTGTCCAGCATCTACCAAGCGAATGGCCTATGTTTCAAGCTTGATCTAGGTACAGCTCTTCGTCACCACCCTCGCCGACCATTCTGAGGCCGCCTCATCTACCTGAGCAGCATGATCAAGTCGAGCCAGAGAACAGACCTGCAAAGTCATCGCAAGGCAACAAATTGCAGGTTTCACATTCAGCATTGACGGGCGGACTGGGAGTGGTCTCGTCTTGACCGCAGCAGCTTGAACATCGTGGTCAGTATGCACAGTATCATGTATCATCGATGACGAGCACGACGACGACGATTGTGTCGGGATTGACCGGCAGACAGGCTCAGAGACCAATCATAACCGCCCGATTTTGCTTCGGCCGAAATGGAGTCGAAATCGGGCCAACTTACCCGCGACACCAACTCACACCCAACTCTAGATATTATCATCCACGACCGCAACGTCTTGACATTGTATCTACAACGAACACGAAAATGGCTTCCAAGACGTGGGTGGGAGCGCAGACGCAGACTGACATTGCGCAGGTTCAAAATCACTGTCCTGCCCGGCGACGGCATCGGTAAGTCCCGCCTGCGAGAGCGCCAGCTCGCGCGCGCCTGCCTTTGCTCACACCAGGCCCCGAGATCATCGACCAGGCCGTGCGCGTCCTCGAGGTGATCACCAAGAAGACGGACCTCAAAATCGAGCTCCAGTCCAAGGACTTTGGTGGCATTGCTATCGATAACCACGGCAACCCGCTGCCAGAGGACACGCTCAAGGCTTGCCAGGAGTCGGACGCCGTTCTCTTCGGTGAGTAGGGCGTGGAAGGGGTAGGGCAAGGCAAGTGGGGAGGCGACGTAGAACGTATGCGACGGTCCACACGTCGCGCCCACTCGGCCCTGCTCGCAAACCCCCGCTTCTCCTCGCTCCAAGCCACCCCGCTAACCCCAGGCGCCGTCGGCGGCCCCAAGTGGGGCACCGGAGCCGTCCGCCCAGAGCAGGGTATTCTCGGCCTGCGCAAGTCGCTCGGCCTGTACGCCAACATCCGCCCGGCCAGCTTCGCGTCCGAGAACCTGCTGCAGTACTCGCCCCTCAAGGCCGAGGTCGCCAAGGGCGTGGACATTATCGTTGTCCGCGAGCTGATCGGCGGTATCTGTGAGTACATCCACCACGGCTTACGCTAACGCTAGACTTTGGCGACCGTATCGAGCAGAACGAGGAGGGCGTCGCGCAGGATATCTGCAAGTACTCTGTTCCCGAGGTTGAGCGCATCACGCGCGTTGCGGCGCAGATTGCCCTCGAGGCCAACCCACCCCTCAAGGTCTCGTCGCTCGACAAGGCCAACGTCCTCGCCACGTCGCGTCTGTGGCGCAAGACTTTTGAGAAGGTCATGAAGGAGGAGTTCCCGCAGCTCGAGTACGAGCACCACCTGATCGACTCGGCGGCCATGACTGTCGTGTCCAACCCGCGCAAGCTCAATGGCGTTGTCGTCACCGAGAACCTCTTTGGCGACATCATCTCGGACGAGACCTCGGTCATCCCCGGCACGCTCGGTGTGCTCCCCTCGGCGTCGCTTGCCGGTCCTCCTGACCCGAAGAAGACCACTATGGGCGTGTACGAGCCTATCCACGGCTCGGCGCCGGACATTGCCGGCCAGGGCATTGCCAACCCTATTGGCACCATCCTCTCTGCCGCCATGATGCTGCGCTACTCGCTCGGCCGCAGCAAGGAGGCCGACGCCGTCGAGACTGCCGTCCGCAAGGTGCTCGACTCGAAAGAGGCTGGCGGCTTTGACTTCCGCACAAAGGACCTCCGCGGCGACAAGACCACCCAGCAGATGGGCGACAAGATTGTCGAGGTCCTCGAGACGCTCCTCTAAAAGCAGCAATACACCCGCCGCCGTGGGCGTGCTGTAGGTAGGCCTTACTTCTAGACGTTTTGCAATTCAGCTCCGGTGCATTTATTCAGTTGTCATTTGCGTCGCGTGAGGGTGTGCAAAGGACTGGGTGAGTGTGGGCTCTACCTGCGTTTTGAGGCGAGACGGCCCTTCCGGTGGGCTCTACATACACCGTGCGGTCAGCCGCAACGATGGAGACGAAAGGGCCGGACCACGCAAGTGCACGGCCAAGCCGTCCAGCACCGAGCATGTGCAGGTGCAATAAACTGGGGTCAGTGCCGAGCTGATAGGGTGTGCAGTGCCATGGGTGCACGGGTGCACAGGAGGGAGGGATCGACTCACCGAACCAAAGAAGTGCCAAATCAAAGACATGTCAACAAACCTAACTGCACACTCACCTTGACTCCACCTCACCTTGACTCCACCCACTTACCATTGCACAACACGATGCTGCAGCCGCCATCACGCCTACCGCGTTCGACGTCGACAGCGTCGTTATCCCGCCGCAGCTCGACCGGCGCTGTTCCGGCGCCAACGCCAGGTGGGGCGGAGCGGACACATGGAACGGCGCGTAGGGCCGGCTTGCCTGGACTGCCCGTACCGAGTTTACGGGGCCTGGTACGCTCGAGCTCGGCGGTGAAGCTTTGGCACGCGGCGTCGTCGTCGCCGGTACCTCCAGCAGGTAAAGCTACGTCGCAGCCGCCTAGCCGTCCGCCGGCATCCAGCGTGTCGTCCACCTCGACGACGTCCACCTCAACGACCTCACGCCACCCGCCCATCCCCCGTGCGCAGGGGCTGCGACACATGAGCAGCAGTGCGGGTCTACGCCCCCCAGCTGCGACGTCAACAACGGCCTCCCCCGCGCCTACCGCCACGCCACGCAGAACGGCGCGTACCGCCTCCCCGTCAACTACCACCCCCGCGACCAAGATCGGCGCGCTCCGCCCTAAACAGAGTTACGGGAGTCTCAGCCGCCAGCGAAGCGTCGGCAGTTTGGCTACCACCAAGCCGTTGCCTGCGACCTCGACGGCTGCGCGGAAGCCAAAGGATCCCGCAGCAGCGTCAGCGCACACCGCCAAGGTCGATCCCAAGCCTATGGCCGAGACTAGCAAGATCAACACGCGTGCACGCGGGACCTTACCCCATGCCCTCGGTGGAACGAAGCGTATCCCACTCCGCTCGCCGTTCGTCGAGGTAGGTAACCGTGTAGGCCGCGCTGACGGGCAGAAGAAAGCGCAACCCCTCCCGGGACGGCCGCCGTCCCAACCTCGCAATGTCTTTAGCCCCGCCACCAAACCCGTACTTGCCTCCTCGTCCACAGAACACGTCCTGCCGTCTGTGCATGTGTCACAGATCGATTCGCCGGGGTCTCCGACGGTTACGGAAGACTCCACGTCGAAGGATCCTAGCGCCGCAGCAGAGACGACAGAACCACCAACTCAGAACCCACTACCTGCGCCCGGCCTGCCGACAACACCCCCGTCGTCGCAGAAGTTAACCCCTCCTTCGAGCCCGAGGAAGCCGCCCTCTTCGCCAATGGTGTTCTCCCCGTCGCCTAGTGGCGGCTCGTCACCGGCTTCCAGCACGCCGTCACCTAGGAAGTCACAGTCGCGGCGGTCAATGGCGCCGTCGCCGTCACCGTACAAGCTCCTCTCCCCTGCGCCGCTCCGGTCCCCATGGCCCCTCTCGCCATCACCTCAGCCGCCATCTCCCGCCGTGTCTACTCTGTCAACAACCTCGACCATCCCCCCGTTCTCGGCCCGCCGCAAGTTATTCGAAGCACCGTCATCCGCCGAACCCACAACGCCCCGCCGGTCGTCCCGCGCCGTGCTGCCCGAAACACCTGGTCTCAGCTCGTACATCAAGGACAACAGCGCGCGGCTGGGCCACATTGGTATTGGCGACGTTAGCCTCGCTTCTAGCGGCAGCTTTTCGCAGATGACCCCGCCAGGCTTCGTCTTAACTGACGGCGAATCGTCGCCGTCGTCCAGCCCGCCAGGCAAGTCGGCTAACGGAAGTGTGCGTGGCAAGCTCCTCCGTTCCCCACTTTCTCCGTTGTCGGCCATCTCTCCTTCGTCACCCTCCCCACTCTCTTCTCGTCGCTGGACAAGCCGCCCGCGGGACGCCACAATCGAGCTCCGCGCCGAGCTCGAACGAGTCAAGAACGAGCGCGCGGCGCTAGTAGCCAAAGTCGATGCCCTCGAGTCGGACAAGGACCGCCTGGCTACTCTCGCTGAGGCCGCGCTGCGGGACCGCGAACGCGTTCTTGCCGCTACGGACGCAGCCAACATTACCCACGAGGCCGCGCTGTGGGACAACGTCGTCCAGGCGGCCACTGAGGCGATCGCCGAGGAAAAAGCCCTCAAGTCGGCTATTGCCGCCGCACGTACACTTGTTCACGCCATGTAGATGTACATAGACCACACCAGACTGCGGATAGCACACCCCCGCCATACATGCATGCGTTTCCTGTGAGTGTGCGAGTGTGGCGGCTAGCTTGTTGCTTGTTGGCGGCAGTGGCTTCCCCACGTGATTTGCGGAGACCCCACACGAGTTTTCCGACTCGAGCACTTTGTCTCGGTGACCAAAGCGACCTTGCTTGCCCTGTTGTTCAACGTAACTCGCAACGTCTCTTTTGTCCACCTCTCCATCTCCCCCAGCCACCATGTCCCTCCCATCGTGGTCTCCGTCGTCGTGGCGCGAAAAGCCCATCGCCCAGGACGTGACGTACCCGGACAAGACGCACCTCGACCGCGTGCTCGGCAAGCTCAGACACCTTCCCCCACTCGTATCCGCCGTGGAGGTGAGCTAGATCGTACAGACTTTTAGCTGACGACAGATTGATGCGCTGCGTGACCAGCTTGCGGACGTTGCAGCGGGCAAGGCTTTTCTTCTGCAGGGCGGCGACTGCGCCGAGCTGTTCGATTACTGCTCGCAGGGACCGATCGAGCACAAGCTGTCTCTGTGAGCTCAACCCTCTCTGCTGTAGCTGACAGCAGTGTGCTTCTCATGTCGCTAATCATTCTGCACGGATCACGACTTCCCGTAGTGCGCGTGATGCGGATCGCGGGACAGTACGCGAAACCGCGGTCCAAGCCGACCGAGATGGTGGATGTGGAGGTGACGGAGCGCAGCGCGGACGGGCAGACAACGACAAGGACAGAACGCAAGGAGGTACTCTCGTTCCGCGGGGACAATGTGAACGGATACGACATGGCCGAACGCGCGCCGGACCCAGACCGTCTCCTGGGCGCATACTTCCACTCGGCCGCCACGCTAAACTACATCCGTACGCTGCTACACTCTGGTTTCGCCGACCTGCACAAGCCTGCCGATTGGTCCTTCTCGCACGTCCGCTCGCCCGAACTCCTGCAGGCGTTCACGGCCGTCATAGAGTCCCTTCAGGACTCGCTCGACTTTATGAAGACCGCGACGGGCGCAGTTGGCGGCGGCGAGCGCGGCGGTATGGAGACTGTCAACATATTCACCTCGTGAGCTCAACTTTCTCGGTTTCTAGCTGACAGCAGGCACGAAGCGCTTCTTCTCGAGTACGAGGAGGCGTTTACTCGCGCGAGCGCCGGTCGCCCGGCGCACTCGGCACCAGCGTCGCGCTCAGCTACTCCCTCCGTCTCCCGCTCTGCGTCCCAGGCGGGCCTTGCCCGCGGAAACAACAGCGGAAGCACAGACTCGCCCGCGGCGAGCGGTACGCTTCCCCCCAAGACGTTCTACAACACGTCCTCGCACTTTATCTGGATTGGCGACCGGACGCGGCAGCTCGACGGCGCCCACATCGAGTACTTCCGCGGTATCGCCAACCCCATGTAAGCTTTCAAGACACACAGAAAAGCTGACAGAAGCGGCGTAAAAGTCGGCCCGTCGATGGAGCCCGAAGAGCTCGTGCGCATGCTGGATATCCTCAACCCGGACAACATCCCGGGCAAGGTCACGCTTATCAGCCGCTACGGCGCGGGCAAGGTGAGCTGACACATGTCCATCAGCTGACACCAGGTGGACCAGTTCCTGCCTGCGCACATTGACGCGGTGAAGAGCACGTCCCACGTCGTCGTGTGGCAGTGCGACCCGATGCACGGAAAGTGAGCTCGGCAGTATGGGCAATAGCTGACAGCAGCACGAAGACGTCGACAACAGACCCGACGCTAAAGACGCGCCACTTTTCCGACGTCGTGCTGGAGATCACGCGCTCGCTCGAGATCCACCGCGAAAAGGGCACGATCCTCGGCGGGATCCACCTGGAACTCACGGGCGAGGTCAACGACGAGGGATACTCGGTTGTACGTGTGCCACATCCACAGTCACAGTTAAGCGCCGCTAACGCTAGACCGAGTGTATTGGCGGCTCGATGGAGCTCGAGGACAAGGACCTCTCGCTCAACTACCGTACCCACTGCGACCCGCGACTCAACTACGAGCAGGGCCTCGACGTCGCGTTCCTCGTCGCGGACCACCTCAATGCCCGCAGGAAGAACGCGCCCCCACACGATTACTTCAAGCTTGCCCGCCTCGCGCGCCCACCTGTGGCCAAATGATTCAGCCGTCTTGCTCTCTTCTGGTAGTTTGTGTATAAGGATGCATTGTAGATAGCCCGAGTACCAGCTTTACTGCGATGCGCGTAACTGCCGTTCTGACTTGATGTTGCGGCACGTATGTGCTGCACTGTCGTAGTGACGCCATTTTCTTGAAGGATGTTGCCGTCGGGTTCACTTGGACTGCGACTTGACTGGTCACAAATCACCCCTTTGCCAATTTGAGTTCTCGTTCTACAATCAGCGATTATTGTGAAGGCAATTTCGTGCACACACCGTACGATCGTCCTCAGGGTGTTGGCTCGAAGACCAGCGCCAGGCAATGTTATCACAGTTTTACTTACAAGGTCACAGCTTGCAGTTCAGTACAGTACCCATTGTCATCAACATGGTATTTATGTTGAAGTCATAAAGCGCTCTAGAAATGGGTTGAGGTGGACACGTTGCATAGCCACTGCCCGGTGACTGAATAGTGATAATGCAACGAGTCAGATGGTGCACCAAATCAACTGCTCAAAGGCCATTGCAGGTGTGTAATGTTGGAGTTATCCGAATCAAGCCGGCCCCAAAGTTGAGCGACGAGGCAGGGGCGGTTTTGCCGGTTTCGCAACGAGGCTAGAACCAGATCCACCGCTTACCGCAACATCTCGAGGCCATGTTCCCCAGAGTCCCATTGTGCCAAAGGCTTGGCCAACGACATGTCCCCAGAATCCCATTTGGTAACGAGTTGATCAAGTTCGTTGCCAAGTTCCCCCGAATAAGCCAAAGATTTAGTAAGCCTTAAATTCCTCAGATAACCAAAGTCCAAACGGTGGTCAAGTTCGACGGCAAGACCACCAGTACCAACCAGTGCAAGTCGATGGACCGACTGCGAGTGCCAAACAATTAAGTCCCCTGGAAACCAACCAAGTACCCGAAACCAACCAAGTTGTGAGTCCATCAAACGACTGCGAGTGCCAATCAACCAAGTTCCCCATATTCCAACCAAATTGCAAGTCGGCGCAAACGACTGCAAGTGCCATAGTTACCCCCAGAAACCAACCAAATTGCAAGTCGGCAGTCGACTGCAACTTATTCCCCAGAATCCGACTCTCGCGATGTGGCCAGCACCGCGAGTAAGCCCACCACCCGGTCTACCAGCAGACCGGGGTACCTACTTAGTATTAGATATTAACCCGGGCGCTAGGCGCGCCCGGGGTTGCTGTATGTTTTTGGTTTTTGAGGTTTTAAAAGTGTTTTTGATGTTTGTGGGGGTTTACGTTGTTTTTGGGTTTTATGTTTTGTAAGCGAACACATAACAAATAGAGAGAGAAAAAGAAAAAAGAGAATGATTGAAAGAAGAGGGAGGGTAGGGGAGAGTGTAGAGGAGTAGTTAAGCCAAGGGGGGAGGACGAGCCTTTAGTGCTGCTCGGCCGCCTTGGTGCAAAACACCTTGCGCACCGAAGCCCTAAGTTTGCGCTTGACCCGGTGACGAACATCCTTGCACTTGTGAGCAACGACGACTCCCACCGGCGTCCTGCCAGTCTCAACGGCAACTGGGCCGACGTGTAGCTCTGGGTCTACCACCGTCGGTACCTGGTATGCCGTCTTGAGAGGAGGCATGGCATGCGCCACTCCGGTGAGGTCCTTGAACGGCAGAACGCCGAACTCGCTCACCCCTTCACTCCATCGTGGGCTCTCCAGGTCCTCAGACCCGGTCGGCGACCACGACATGTCCTTGTCGGCTCCATACTTGATCTTTGGGTGGTACATCCACGGACGACTTTCGTCGCCGGGAACCAAGGTCCACTTGTCCGCGTCCTGCAGAGGATCTTTGCTGGACGGGACTGCATATACCACCCTGATTGTTCCGAAGCCGGGATAAGGGACATTTGGGATCAGGCTTACTTGGGAGGGGTTGGGCGAGCCCGTCAAGAGTGGGTGTTGCCACTCACCCTCGGCGTGCTCCAACACAAGCGGCTCGTCAAAGGGGGGGAGGGGATGAAGGTAATACAGCTCACCCATCATGTTATCAAGGTTCTTGATGTTGTCCTCCTTGGGGGAGGCCTTGAAGAACTTCTTGATAAAGGCGAACATGGCGGGCTGGCTGAGGGAGTGAGAGTGGGAAGGTGTAGGGGTCTGTGGATACGTACGGGGAGGTGTGAACAGGTTACTTGTGTCCACGGGGCGGTGAACTACAATCAGCCAGAGAGAGTTTTGGGGGAGAGCTTTGGAAATTGTGTTTGTAGTGATACGTACGTCAACGTGAGTGAGGAAAAGAGAAAGAGATGAGCGGCGGGTTGGCATATATTGGTAGCGCCGGGGTGTGTGTGAGTGGGCCTCAGTACGGTGAGGGCGGCGGCGATGGGCGACGGCAGAGGGGGGTTCAAGGGCCAGGAGAATGCATGCTGTGGGTGCGAGAGCAACTGGGGGCTAGTTCCCTCGGGCTTCCTTGGGCTGTATGCCTTTTTCGAGCAGGGAGGTTGTGTGTGCAGCAAAGGTCGACGTGGTGGCGTCAAAGTCAGTCGCGTGAGTGCTGGGGCGACGCGCCTCAAACGCGTCAAGCGGTAATGTCGATGTGAGGAATGTTGAAATGAACATGAACTCGTCAATATCCACACGTGACGGGGCAGGTGCAACGCCAGAGGTTTACGGAGAGGGGGCAGAGTGTAGTCGTTGATGTCGTTTGTCTGTCTCACCCAGACCCTTTTGGTTCTCTGTATGTGCTCGGCTTGGAAGGACTCCAGCCGGGCCCTCCTTCAGCGGGCCCCAGGCAGACCGCCCGAGTACACAGTTTCGCTGTACTGCTCAGTTGGAGTCAGTTGCGATCACTCATCAGTCTGGCGTAGCCTACCAGAGACTGGACTCCAGGTGAATCCCGAATGCTGTTGCTGGCACTATGGCCCCAGAGTGCAAGACGCAGTCACCACACAGCAAAACGAGAGAAACCCAACTCTGCGCCAGTCTGTCTGCCGACGGTGCAGTCTACACACAGTCGCTCGCCCACACACACGCACACCATTCAAACAATCCTGAGGTCTTCAGACGTCGTCCGAAACATCGTTGCGGCCCGTGGCAGCAAACCACGTAAACGTAAGCATTTCGGTAATGCACAGTGTTGATTCCACGAAGTCCCCCCCCCCAAGCCATCAACACTCGTGAGCGCTTGAGCGTTAGGCCCCCGCGACCCGTGAGCAGTCAGTCTGTGATCTGAATGCATAATGCTGAGATGTGCGCGTGTACCCTGGGGCGACTACAGAACGTCCTTGAGCTCGATGCTGGGGCCCTGGGTTGTCTCGAGGCAAACCTTGAGGATCTGGTTGGCGGGGTTGATGCGGGCCAAGGGCGCCTCGGCGGCAGACAGGGCGGTGGCCGAGTCCCGGACAGTGTCAACAAACATACGGGCGTTCTCAACAATAGCAGGAGTGGCAAACGTCATCTGGCGTTAGTTGAACCCAGTCAGGCAGTGCAACTCACCCTCGCAACAGTGGTGCGGACGACGCCGAGCTTGTCTGCGCGCCATTCGACGGTACCGCCTGCCTCCTTGACAAGTCTACCAAGCTCGGCGCCCTCGCCGACGGTAGAGCGCTTAGCGGCGGGCATGAGACCCTTGGGACCGAGGAAGCGGGCAAGGTTTTGGCCGAGGAGGGGGAGCATGGCGGGAGTCGCGAGACATTTCGTGGGCTGGATCTCGCCCGAGAGGATCTTGGGGAAGAGGTCGCGTCCTCCGACGATGTGTGCGCCGGCTTCGCGCGCGGCCTTGCCTGATGGCGAGTCGGGCTCGGCAAACACGACGATGGTGTCTGGGACACGGCGGGGGTCGGAGGGCAACGAGATGCGGCCGCGCAGTGGCGTCGCGCCAGGCTTGTTGTGTCGTGTCGTGATCTCGAGGGCAAAGCCTGACGACGGCGTCCCAATCTCCAGCGCCCGCAGAACACGTACTGCCTCCTCCAGAGGAAGCACGTCCGGGTTGTGCACGACCTTCTTTGCCTTGACACCCTTCTTCGCCTTGGACCCCTTCTTCCCGCTCTTGGCCAGCGCAGGCGCCGTCGTACTCAACGCGCGAGGGGTTTGTGTGAGGGTGGAAGGGCCGGCAACGCGGCGGGCCGCAACGCGTGCAGAGGAGAGGAACATGACCGTGGGTGGGTTGTGTGGCCGAGGAGGGGGTGGTCGAGCGAGCTCAAGATTGAGACTACAGGGGTAGTTTCTATGCCGGTTCAACCTCGTGTGCTCGCGTCCTAGATCGACCTAGAGCTGTTCCGAGCGCCTCGCAATCCGAATGCGATGTCGCCTGTGTGTGTGTGCGTGAGATGTGCGTTAGATGGACCGAAGCTACTCTTCCGACGTGAACTTGTCCGACTTTGTCAATGTCTAGCGGACAAAGTCGATGAAATCCGAGGACGGAAGTAAATTGTCGCGTGGGTGTGTATCAAAACGTGGCTAACAGTCAATAATACGTGTGATTGTTTGTTTATGCTGGATGTCGATTTCCGGAATGGAGGAGGAGAGCGGCATGCAAAGTCCGGGCATACATCCCCAATTGAGTGGTCCAGTCAACCAGCAGGAAACCTCAGGGTCCACTGCGCCCATATCTTCCCATTGCCGCCGGCCCCTGTCAGCGCCCCGGGTTATTATTGGCCCAGCAGGTCATGTCCCTATGTCCCTGACGTCAACGCCCCCGTGCACTCTTCTGCGCCCTCTCCCCACAATCAAGCAAGCAAGGTGCGGCCTCGAGGCCTGGAGCGGTTGCACACGGCACACACACGCGCTCATCATCAGCCACCACACGCACATCGCCGCACACTCACCCCACGCCCACACACACACACACCTTCCTTCCCCCCCATATCAATCACTTTTCCATCCAACCCACCCAACCCAACCACTCGGTCCCCATTGAAACGCGTCCACGCATCGCAACCAAAGCGCTGATATCTACTGTAAGTGGGATTTGTCCACGCAGACAAACAACAAAAAAGTGTCCTTGAATTCATTAAAACTCACATCCCCCCGTTCTGGTCTTGACACAGCAACAGCAGCACAGACCGTCGTCATCACTCATCACTTCCACCTTACACCCCCCTTGTGAGTCCACTGTCGTCGTGGGAGTGCGCGAGTGCGCGAGATGGGAAATGGCATTCCACACGCTCGCACGCTCGGTGTAGCGCCGGTGAAGACGGCCATCACTGGAAGAGAAACGTGTGTGCGGACTTGGGGTACTGGGGTGCGCAAGTGCTGTGTCTTTGGCGATCCTCGATCCCTCATTGTTGTTCACAAAGTTTTTTTCCAAGCACCACTTTAGACGTCCACCTCGCACCTTCCTTGTCTCCCACTCCCTCTTATACCGCCCATCATCATTGCGGCGGTCGCGAACACGCAGCCGTTCTCATATCCTTCCAAACCAACAACATGCCCGTTGTCCCCCTCACTCCCTCTACTCACTCCTCCAACGCCCTCTCCCGCACCGTCTCCTACCTAGACCTCTCTAACCCAAGCGCTTTCACAATGGCAGCAAACTCTCAGATCGCCTGGCTCGCCGGCCTCAACCCTCACTTTGACTCGCCCACAGGCGACCAGAAGTTCCTTCGCAAGGTGGGTCGTCCACTGCCATGCTGACCCGCTAACCATCAGACCTCGATCATTGGCACGATCGGTCCCAAGACCAACTCGGTCGAGACCATTGCCGCGCTTGTTGACGCCGGTCTCAACATTGGTATGTGGCGTAACGGAGAAGGCGACGCCTGCTCACCCCAGTGCGCATGAACTTCTCGCACGGCTCGTACGAGTACCACAAGTCGGTCATTGAGAATGCTCGCGCCGCGTCCAAGCTCAACCCCGCCTCGGGCCGTCCCATTGCTATCGCCCTCGACACCAAGGGCCCCGAGATCCGCACCGGTGTCATGCAGGACGACAAGGACGTGAGTGGCGACGCGCCGTGACTCTGGTCTGGCTCGACTAACCTTGCGTACAGGTCGCCATTGCTGCTGGCCACGAGTTCTACATCACCACCGACCCCGCCTTCTCTGAGTCGGGCAACGCCGACCAGATCTACATGGACTACGCCAACCTGCCAAAGGTCACCGCCCCAGGCAAGCTCATCTACGTCGACGACGGCATCCTGTCGCTCCAGGTTGTTGCCATTGACGGCGCTCGCATCCGCGTCAAGTCGCTCAACGCGGGTGTGCTCTCGTCGCGCAAGGGTGTCAACCTCCCCAAGACCCACGTCGACCTCCCCGCCCTGTCCGAGAAGGACAAGGCCGACCTCGCCTTTGGTGTCAAGGAGGGCGTCGACATGATCTTTGCCTCGTTCATTCGCCGTGCCCAGGACGTTATTGACATTCGCCGCGCTCTCGGCACTGAGGGTGCTGCCATCAAGATCATCTCCAAGATCGAGAACGAGCAGGGCCTCACCAACTTTGACGAGATTCTGCGCGAGACCGACGGTGTCATGGTCGCTCGTGGTGACCTCGGTATCGAGATCCCCGCCTCGCAGGTCTTCCTCGCCCAGAAAATGATGATCGCCAAGTGCAACGTCGCCGGCAAGCCCGTCATCTGCGCCACCCAGATGCTCGAGTCCATGACTGTGAGTGGCTGTGGCAACTACGCAGCTAACTTGTCAGGTCAACCCCCGCCCAACCCGTGCCGAGGTGTCCGACGTCGCCAACGCCGTCCTTGACGGTGCTGACTGTGTCATGCTGTCGGGTGAGACTGCCAAGGGCAAGTACCCTCTGGAGGCCGTCAAGATGATGGCCGAGACGGCCTACGTTGCCGAGTCGGCCATCTCCTATCCCCCGCTGTTCGACCAGCTGCGCTCGCTCACTCCTCGCCCCACGGAGACTGCCGAGACCCTCGCGCTCGCCGCCGTCGCCGCGTCCATGGAGCAGGATGCCGGTGCCATCATTGTCCTTTCCACCTCGGGTGTGTCTGCGCGCCTCATCGCCAAGTACCGCCCCTCGTGCCCCATCATCTGTGTCACCCGCAACGAGCAGACCGCGCGCCAGATGCACCTGTCCCGCGGCGTCTACCCGGTCTGGTACCCAGAGCCCCGCGGTGTCCCACAGGAGAAGTGGCAGATCGACGTCGACAACCGTATCCGCTACGGCCTCAAGATGGCTCTCGAGCTGTCCATCGTCAAGCCCGAGGCGACTGTCATGGCCGTCCAGGGCTGGAAGGGCGGTCTCGGCCACGTAAGTTGGGTATGTGTTTCAGTGCTAAATCGCAGACCAACACCCTTCGTATCCTCTCGGTCCCCACCGACGCCTCCGACCTCGAGATTGCGTTCATCGACCGCAAGTAGGTACATGCAATGGGCGCCGTACAGGGTCGGCAAAGTAGACTTCGTTGTTAATGTGTTCTCGATGAATGCGTATAGACTGCTCCTGATTTGTTGTTGCTTCTGGACTTTGTTTGTGTGGGGTTCATCGGCGTGCCTGAAGAGAGGTTCTGTGGAGATTTCGGGCCATATTTTTCCGGAACAGTAGTGAAGAGAACGATTTTAGCACAACCACTGTACATTGCACGACAAGAACAGCGAGCGAGCGCGATGCCAACGACGACGGCGACGACGACAACGACGTCGAAAGCGTCAGCGGGCGGTACGCCCGGCGCGAGCGTCGCGGTGCGAGGCGGCCAAGTCGCAGGCTCGACGCAACTGCCCGTGGTGGTACCCAGTGAGCGACCGCCAACACGCATCAAGGTCCCCTCGGTATCTGCGCGGCGCCCGCCCGCGTCCTTTGCGTCGGCGCTCACGCTGAGCACCATCGCGCTCGCGAGCCGCGCGTTCCTGCGCACTACCGCCACGACGCGTGTCGGCGGCGTCGAGCGCCTCCACCAGGCTCTAGGCATTGGGAAGTACGCGGACCGGGGAGCGGATAAGAACCGTCGAGGGGTGATTACCAGTGAGTCGATGCGAGGCGGGGTAGGGCAAACAGGTTTTGCAAGAGCCGCGCGGTGTCGGCGCGGAGCGGAGTACAAACCGCTACACGCCATGACGATACATTGTCCGCTCCGGATTCTACCTACGCCTGCGCCTGCGCGCGCTCGCTCTCGCTGACGCCAGTCTGTAATCACAACTCTGTGGTGGACGACCCGATGATGTGGTCGCTGCTGCTACCTCTGTCGACGTACTTGCCCTTTGCGGGACCAGCACACACGTGTCGCAATAACCGGTGGACCCTCGGCGCGAGCGATATCATGTTCACCAACCCTGTCACTGCCGGCTTCTTTGGTCTCGGCCAGGTCGTCGATACCGTGCGCGGCGCGGGGATATACCAGCTGGCCGTACAGCGTGCGATCCAGAAGATCGACCGTGGGGGATGGGTGAGTGTCTTTCTCAAAGCAGGGCTCGGGGGAGGAGACGTGGCTGCACTATGAGTCGCTGGCGTTGAGCACGACGCCCCATTTTGTCGCGATGCTTCTTTGACCTCTGTCGACCGCGCACTGACCCCAGATTCACATGTTTCCCGAGGGCCGGGTCAACCAGCCGAACAAGAACCCAGACGGGGGGATGTATCGCTTCAAGTGGGGCGTGTACGTATCCTGCAGGAAGCATTGCTGACGACAGCGGACGGATTATCATGGACGCCGAGGAGATGCCCGAGATCATTCCGATGTGGATATCGGGGTTTGACAAGATTATGAGCGAGAACAGAGGGTTTCCACGGTTTATGCCGCGGTCTGGGGCGAGTGTGAGCGTGAGCGTAGGCGAGAGCTTGACGCCACGCATTGCGCCAATGGTGGCGGCGTGGCGCGCCGAGCGCGCCAAGCTCGCTGCCGACCCCTCGGCGCCGGCGCCAGAACGGCTAGACGGTACAGCGTACCTCCACGGCGGACCTGATCCTGCCCGCGCAGCGCGTATTGCCATCACTGCTGCGTTGCAGGAGGGTGTGCGCGAGCTGGGCGAGGTCGTCGAGGAGGACGAGGGACGGTTCGCGCGCGGCGAGTGGGCGCAGAGTAGACGACGTCCTGGGTTCGGCGCGGCCAAAGCCATCGACGGGCCATAGCTACACAGCCAGCCCCGTTAGACACACAGTAGAGACACTAGAGGATACATACACCATGCATAATCACTGCATCTGCGCGGGGTTGGGTTACGAGTACATGCCTGCGAACGAGTCGCGGCCCGCGTCGTCCTTTGGCGGCTGAGGCGCGGAACGGGGGCCAAAGAGCGCGTGGAAGAGGGCGAGCATACGTTCCGTCTGGCGCTGTGCCTCGATCGTGTCCGTCGTGCTGCTATCGACGGGCACCGAGGGATCGATCTGTGCTCGGCACATGGGACAGGTATTGTTCTGGGCTTTAGCCAGAGTGTCAGCGGCAACGCACGCACGATGGATAACCACTCCTTGGCGCACCGCGCGCAGATGACGTGCTTGGCCGTACATGGCAGCTGGCGCACGCCGAGTGCGGCAAGGTCGCCAAAGTAACTTTCCGACGCGAGCGCGTACTCCTCCTCCGTCTCGATGGCGGCCAGGCTCTGTAGGCAAACGGGACACGACGCGCCGTGTACTGCTGGGTCGGATGGGCGTGGGAGGGACGCGATGAACTCGGCGGTCGCGCCGCGGCTAACAGGCGTCAGAACCTCTACCTGCCCCGACGCAACTCACCCCGGCGGCATTGACGCGAACAATTCCTCGTACAGCTCGGAATCCACCATGATGCCTCCCTGTGACTGCGTAGCAGCCTCGACCTGCGCCATGAAGTCGTCGAACGATGATGGCGCTGGCCGAGCGCCGTACGCGCTCTCGCTATCGGGAGCGTTCGTACCGCCTCCGCTGCTCATCGTGTGATATCTGTGTTTGAGTAAAGTGGGAAAAGGAGAGTTGGGAGCGGTTTCACAAAACGTCTCACACTTGCGCGGCCCACCTCCACACTGCGTCTTCACGCTTGTCAATTGTCAACAACGTCAGTGGCGTGGCGAGTGTGACCCGCGTCTTAACGCAAAGCACTTCAGACCTGCCTCTCTACGAGGCCTCGTTCTGCTTCATTCACCAGCTCCGTTAATCATGTTGTTTGTTACGCCCAGCGCCGAGCTTGAACTGATGAGCATGCAAGCTATGGTTTCCATATAAAACAGAGTGGGGCGTACTGACAATGTGGGGCCGGGCGCCCTGTTATGCCAAATGACGTGTGGTCCAACATGGTTGAGTCAGGCACGAGCGTGACTGACTTTGCAGAGGGTGTGCATGATGGACATGACAACAACATCCTGGCATCCTCGTCTCCTGTCTTCCACACACCTCGTGCACCACCCATACTCCCTCTCCTCTTCTTGTTGCCTGGACACTGTCGCTTTCCTTTATTTATTAACTGTTACCTTTGCTGCACCTGGCGGCTCTTCGCCATCATGAGCGAGCTCAGCGAGCACGCGATTTTGTGGAAGTGGGTAACGCCTTGGCGAAAACCAAACAAACACCCGGCAAACCAGAGTGTGACTGACAACAAACAGCACGGCGGCGCTCACGTCGCTGAAGCGCGCCCAGCTTACAAGTCTGTCGAAGCGTTACGGCCTCCGCGCGAATGGCAAGGTGCGTGCATCGATGCTTTGTTGTGTGTTGTACTGACTGTGCAGAATTCGGAGCTTGTGCAGCGCCTGTACGACTGTAAGTCCACAACAATGGCAAGATTACACGGTGCTAAACGGCAGACGGGCAAACCCTCACGCCTAGCGCCAAAGACGCCTTTGACATGGCCACCGCAGCGACAGTCGAACAAACCACGCCGACCAGACCGGGAGTAGCAAACGACGCAGGCGCAGTCGACCCCGTTTCGCCACCTGCCCAATCGGGGGTCAAGGCGTCCCGCCCGTCTACCCGTTCCCTGGCGCGGAGCGGCTCCGACGCATGGGAGGTCTTGGACAACAGCGATGCAAGCCTGATCGAGGAAGAAGACGAGCCGGCCTCCGAGGACGACAACAACCTCAAGGCTGAGGTCAGTGCGGCCACTGCCGCAGAGGCCCCGTCGTCATCAACGCGCACGTGGAAAAGCGCCGACAACGGCGCGCCCCTTGACGAGTTTGCCCGTGGGTACAGCTCTATACACGTGTTGTTGACACCAGACCGCGACCAGCGCTATGGCACGCTTCGTGGGGTTGGTTCGCTGCGTTCCCTCGCTAGCTCTATTCGCCGCACAGCATCGCGCACACTCTCGGCACAGCACAGAGCGGAGCGGTCGCCGGCGCCCGCAGCGACGCCCACCACAGTGTTCCCGGGCATGTCCGAGGCCGAGGCCGACGCAAACAATGACATGGAGGAGGTCTTGCAGGCGTCGCCCGCGTCCACTGTCGGCGTGCCCAAGCGGCTGCGCAAGTACCAGTCCGAGCACCACCGCCCGAGCACAATCCGTGTGGTGTCGCCTGCGCCGTCGATGCCCGACGCCGAAATCGACCGCGACGAGCTCCCGCTCACTGGACACAATTCTGTCGACCGCATCAAACAGCGCGTGTCGTCCAAACCCATGCGTGACGGCCACTCGCACCCACCCGTTTCAATCAGGAACCGCCGATCCATCCCAGTCTTGATGTCCCCTGCAACCTCTACCCCCAGCATATATCCTGCGCTCCCTGCTATTGACCCAACCGCCCCTCCCGAGATCCAGCGCGCCATGGCCGAGTGTTCCCCAGAGCCCGAACTGCCGGGATCCTTCCCCGCGTCACCCGCCGACGACGTGTCCCCGACGTCGCCGTCCTTTGTGTTTGGCGGTCGCCAGGCGGTGAGCAACACCGAGTTCTCCGACGCCGGTTCCAAGCTCCTCGCCGAGTTCCAGGCCAAGATGGGCGGTACCGGTGCCAACCTCTTCAGTGCCGAGCTGCTCAAGGGCAAGGACGCCGAGTTTGACAGAATGGCCGCGCGCCGTGCCGCGTCGGGTGGATCTACCATTGTACCCATTGCCAGCTCCAGCGCCAAGCCCGGCTTTGGCCTTGCGTCGGGACCAGAGTCTAACGACCGCTACGCCCAGTCGCACCGTCGCGAGTTTGCGCGCATGAAGTCGCTCCAGTCAGTCAACGTCCGCAAGACGTCCGACTCGAGCATTGCGAGCAGCAAGTCAGCCAAGGCGACCAAGGCGGCAGGCAAGCGCAAGCTTGAGACGGCGGTCGAGCCCGAGAGCGAGCCAGCCAGCACGTCCCCTACAGAACCACCTGCCGATCGCGACACCAAGCGTGTGAAACCCGCCCCTGCGCCCAAGCCAAGCATCATCGACTCGTTCCGTCGCTCGCGCGCGACCTCCAAAAGCCCGGCCAAGGCGCCGACGCGCAGCCTCACCAAGAGCCTGGGTTTCCTCCGTGGCCACCGCAAGACGCCGTCCGCGCTTGCGGCGGAGAGTCCGCTCAAGCAGTCGGCCATCCCCGTGCCCACCAAAGTTGCGTCTCCTAAGAAGGCATCCCCGTCTGCCGACGACAGTAGCGTTCGCTCGAAGAAGTCGGTTGTGAAGAAGAGCTCGCCTCCGACCGTTGCGTCGCGCGAGACGAGCGCGCCGTCGTCTCTCGCCTCGAGGAAGAGCACCATCCGCCTCTCTGCGCCGCCCCGGCGCGGCGGTCTTGGCGACTTTGGTCCGTCCAAGCCGTCGTACGAGCCGCTCAAGGACGGTACCCACAGCTCGACGTCTCGCTCGTCCATCGTCAAGGCGTCGGCGCCCCCCACCTCGTCGTCGTACGGAGTTCGGCCCAGCGCGTCGGTCAGCTCGTCTCTCAGCCGCTCGCCGGGTACGCACCACCTGGCGCACATGGCGTCGGGCGACTTTGGGTTCCCGTCTCGGCGTGACCTGTCTGCGTCTCGTTCGCCGAGCGTGTCGCGCCTGCCGCAATCGACATCAAGCCTGCCGCGCTCGCGCTCGTCGACGCTGTTCGCGCCCACGGCGTCGTCCCTCGCGCGTAGACAGGCGACACTCAAGCCGCCCGCCGAAAAGTCCGCTGGCGACAGACCCGCTCGTCGCCCGCTGCCTGCCCCGCCCGCGACCAAGACGCCCAAGCCCACCATGCTCGGCTCATCGGTTGTGACATACCCCTTCGGCGAGGCGTCGTCGAGAACAAACTATCACCTGTTCGACTCTGCGTTCCACTCGTCGCCGAACAGGTCGCCGTTCGACAAGGGCTCGACGCTTGGCGCTGGTTCGCCGAGCACGAGTACGAGCACGAGCACACTTTTGGCGAAGACACCGGCGAAGAGCTCCGCTACTACCACGCCCAAGCGCCCGCTGCCGCACACGCCCAAGACGGGCAAGTCGCCCATGTCACCCGCGCGCCAGCGCAGTATTCAGCAGCGCGCGCGCACGTCGGGGTTAAACTCGATTAAGGCGACGTCGGGCCCTGATGCTGACGTCGCGCGCCGCCGCGCCGACCTGCGCGCCAAGCAGCAGCGTCTTGGTGAGGAACGCTCGCTAATGCGTATGCTCGAGTAAGAGGAGGGTGAGAGCCCGGACACTGTCTGTATGCGTGCATGTCCCTGTCTGTACGAAATGCGTATTCCATGCACAGAGTGATATCTATGAAGGGGAAGAGTACTACTTTTTGAGGTTGGCTTTGCGGCGGCGCGCAGCGGCGGCCTTGCCCCCCGCAGGCTTTTTACGCTTGGTCTCGGCGGCCGTAGTCGACGCCACCGCATCCTCCTCGCCCTCGGTACCCGTCTCCGACTCGGTAGCCGACTTTCCGCCCGCGAGGCGCTGGGCGCGCAGCTCGGCCGCGCGAGATTTACGCCCGGTGGCGCGCGCCGGCGGCGTGGGTGTCTCGTCTGGTCCCGACTCGTCAACGTCAAAGCCGTCGACGTCGTCGCTGTCGCCCTCCTCGGCGACTTCAACCGCGACCTCGCCATTCTTCTGGGCGCCCAGGCGCGCCCAAACTCCCTTGGTGAGCTGCGCAGGCCACGTGCGGGCCATGGAGGGCGCGGGCGCGAGTGAGTCGAGGGGTGTAGCTGTGCCGTCGTCGTGCGGCTGGAAAAGGTTAGCACTAACTCCCGACAACAGGACTTGCCAGCAAAACGTCCTCGCCGTCGACGACGAGCTCGAGCGTGCCCCCACCATTACTGCCCTCTACCATTGGCACGCGGACCTTGCGGCGGCCCTTTGCGCCAGCAGCGGCCTTGCGCGCCGCAGCAGTAAAGTACGCTACGCGGCGCGTGTCGCGCGCATAGTTCATGCGCAGGATGACGTAGTGCAGGCCAGCCGTGACGACCGTGAGGAAGACGGCGACGAAACCGAGTCCCGGGCGCCAGCGCTCATACACGTACCCGAGGCCCTTCCATTTCGGCACCCCGTTTTTGTAGAAAAACTAACCCGTCAGCCCGGAGTCTCGGAGATGTCCCACGTTATAGCGCTCGCGCTTCTCGCTGTTACGCAGGATCTGGGCTATCACGCCTAGACGCGCAAAGCGCGCCTCAATGTCGCGCACACCCCTGTTTTTGTCGGGGTGCAGCTCGAGCGAGCGGCGGCGGTACGCCTTGTTAATCTCGCCGTTGGTCGCGGACGGCTCGACGCCGAGAAACGAGTAGAACGACGTGCCCTTGCCTGGCGTCAGCATGCACAATCAGCAAGACCTCACCCTCGGACGTCTCGAGCGCCGCGACGAGGTCAAAGATCTCAAAGTCGTCCTTGTCAAAGCTGGCGTTAGCGCCGTCGCGGACAGGTCCTTACGCCAGAGCAAAGGCCGCGCACAGCAGCGCGACGAGCGCGAAAAATGACGGTAGTCGCATGGTCGATGGGTGACGGGGAAAAGTTACGACCACTGAAGAGTTTGAAACGCGCCGCCGGCGCGCGTTCTGCCAGCACGTAGCACGTAGTGTGCCGCAAGGGCCGCTGGCCGCCCTTCCGCCGATCAGTGACCATGTGGCACGGAGATTGGCCCGTACCCCGCCAACCCGTGATTGTGTCATTTGGGTGGATGCACAGTCGCCGTAGTGGGCCTGCACTCGCCCTCGCCCTCGCCCTCGCCATCACTCTCGCCCACACCTCCGGCGTCGTCTGTATCTGCTCACTGTCCATCCGGGGCTGCACGTCTGCCCAGCACAGCGCCGTACCCGCCTGCCACCATGACGTCGGTGGGTACACCCTCTCTCTGCACGCTTATGCTGACGGCAGTACGCCGAGGGCCTGGTACCGCGCATCCGGCGCATTCTGGAGGGAAGTGACCTGTCGACGATGTGAGTGTGTGTGTGGTCGCGCGGGCTGACGGCAGATCGGCCAAGGGCGTGCGCAAGCAGCTGGTTGCGTCGGGCGAGGACGCCGATGCGATCAAGGAGCACAAGGCGGCGATTGACGAGCGGGTGGGTGGGGAATGCCGGAACAGGGCTAAGAGCAGATTGGGGAGATCTACGAGGAACTGTGTGGCGACGACGAGGGCGACGATGGGGAAGACGACGGGGTTAAGGCTGGCTCGTCGCCGGACGGAATCCCGCCCGCGTCGTCACAGCCCGAACCGCTCGCGCGTAAACCTAAAGGCGAAACGACCGATTCCGACGCGCAGATGGCTAAGCGGATGCAGGCCGAGTATGATGCAGCGATGCGGGGCGCGCGGGGGCGGCGTGCGGCTGCACCCCCGGCGAAGCAGAAGGCCAAAACGGCAAAACGTAAGGCCAAAACGGCTAGCGACGTCGAGGACTCGGACGACGACAGCGGGCCAAAGAAGAAGAAACGCGGCGGCGGCGGCGGAGGGGCATTCAACAAGCCCATGATCTTGAGGTGGGCTACTGGCCTGGGTACGTAGCTGACGCCAGTCCCGACCTCGCGGCCTTTACCGGCGAGGAGCGCCTGTCCCGCCCCCAATGCGTCAAAGCGCTCTGGGAGCATATCAAGGCGCACGACTTGCAGGATCCCGAGGACCGCCGCTTTATCCGCTGCGATGACCGCATGCAAGGTCTGTTCAAGACGGAGCGCTTGCACATGTTCACGTGAGTTGAGTTTGCGGGCGTGTACTGAGGCAGCATGAACAAGCTCCTCGGCGAGCACCTGTATAACCCCGACGACGTTGCCGGCGGCGCCTAGACGCGATAACACACCTAGCGGCGTAGACGAGGGATACACATCTAGCTGCTGTGCGAGTAGCTGCTGTGCGAGCGCTCTGCGCGCCAGTAATACCTATCTGTAGAACTAGTATGACATGTACAGCTGATGAGCGGGGCGGGTGTGAAGAGTGCATATGCAAAGCAATGGCGGGGTGGTTCTACAAGTGGAAGACGTGCGATCGTCGGGAGCCTACTTCTTGCCCTTCTTAGCGACGAACTTTGACGGCGGCGCCTTTTCGGCCGTAGCGCCTTCGGACATCCAACCAAGGTCGGCTTCAGCGAAGGCGGACTTTGCTGCGTCCTTGGTACCGGCGCCCTCGAAGCGGCGGCGGAACCGGCCTACGCGGCCCTCCTCGACACCGTCGCCGAGGCCGCGCTTCTCCGTGCCCGGCGCCCAGAGCGGGTTGTTAGTCACGTCACGAGTGAGGCGCAGTGTCGCCGGCGACGGCGCGGTAGTGTACGACGTGAAGGTCGAGCCGTCGGAAAGCACGACCTTTTGCGCAAACTCCATTGGGACGGGGTTGGGAAGCTTGACGCCGCCCTTGAGGTGCGCTTTGCCCCGCCATGGCGAGCGTGGGCGGGCGTAAGAGGCCGATCGCGACGAAGAGGGCGTGGGCGTGCACACACTGCGCGCGGTGCGCGCGAGTAGTGTTGGTGGGCGCGCGAGGGACATGTCGAAGGGGGAGGGGAGGAAAAGGAAAGGGAAGAAGAAAAGTCGTTGACCGGGGTTTGGGGTTGCGCCGGGTCGTTCCGTCTAAATGCAGCGTTCCTTGGTTCTGAGGCCGAGTCGCTGCCTTGGGTATCGATCCTGTGATGCTTCGGGGACGTCGAGTATGCTGTTGGCGAGATGGTCGTCGCCGATGCACTCGCCTGATCGTCTGGACATTTTCCATCCACCTCCGACGAGTGGAGGTGTACCGTGGGAGAGTTGTTCGCGTGCTTTTTGTCAACACAAAGAGCTTGAAATCTAGGCACCGGCGGTGAGCACTTGCAGTCAAGTCCCAGTTCGAGTGCTTGTGAACAAAGTCCCAAGGCCCTCTTGGTGCAGCTCACTCACACACAGGCGCAAGCTCAACCACCGCGCCATGGCCAAGTCGCGCTTTGAGTATGTCAAGAGCTACGAGCTGTCCGACGCGCTCCTGCCAAACACGTACATTGTGATACGAGTCGACGGGCGGGGTTTCCACAAGTGCGAGAGCGGCCTACGAGCGAGCTGACACAAGGTTCTCGGACGCGCACGACTTTGAGAAACCCAACGATGCGCGCGCGCTCGATCTCATGAACCGCGCAGCCAAAGCCGTCATGGACGAGTTCCCCGACATCGTCCTCGCGTTCGGCGAGAGCGACGAGTACAGGTGAGCTCGATCGATATGGCTCACCTGACAGCAGCTTTCTCATGCGGAGGGCAGCGACGGTCTACGGTCGACGGCGGGCGTGAGTACCGCCCATGGTCGGTACCCGCTGACGCCGCAGAAAGCTCAACTCGGCCGTCGCGTCCATCTTCACGGCAACGTACGTGTTCCACTGGGCCGAGTACTTTCCCAACGCGCCCCTGCGGTATCCCCCCACATTCGACTCACGCGTCGTGCTGTACCCAGGCGAGAAGGAGGTGCGGGACTACTTTTCCTGGCGGCAGGCGGACAGTGAGTGTTGTGCGCATGGCGGCTGCGTAGCGGCCGCCCGCAATGTCCAGCTTCTTCGGCTGACACCAGCGCACATTAACAACCTGTACAACACGTGTTTCTGGGCACTCGTGCACGGCGGCGCGACCCCGCGCGAAGCGAACAAGGCGTTGCAGGCAGGTGGAGCTGGCCGGCGGTAGCTGACGGCAGGGCACAAACTCAAAGGACAAGAACGAGATGCTCTGGGCGCAGTTCAACACCAATTATAACAACATCCCAGCGTATTTCCGGAAGGGCAGCGTGCTTGTCCGCGTCGACCCCAACCCCGTTACCGTGACGCTTGAGGCGGACGCGCCGGATGCGCCAGATACCGTCGAGGACGTGCCCTCGGGGTTTGCCACCCCGGGGGTGCCGGCAGAGGATGCAGACGAGGACACGGGAGACACGGCGGGGGATACGCCAGCACGGGAGACCATCGCCACCGAGCCTGCCACCGACGCCGCAATGTCGTCGCCGGACATCTCCGCCGCGCCCAAACGCGCCGGAGGAAGTACGAGTACGGTGAAAAAGCGTGCACCCGCGAAACCGTACGACGGCATCTCGGGCGAGATTGTCGTGCTCCACGAGGACATTATCCGTAACCCGTTCTGGCGCGCGCGGCCATGGCTCCTGGCATAGGCGCGGACACGACTGCACACTACGCTTGGTGTATATCGCGGCGACCTGATATCTGCCGTGCCTGGGGCAGCGCCGGTCTGGGTCAGCGCCGGTGTTCCGGTCATTCGGCTGGAGCTTGCCCTGCGGCGACCATGCCCACCTCGGCGTCGTCGACTGCATCTCACTCTTGCACATCACAGCGCTTGAGCGGTTTATCCTGGCAGCATAGTAGACACAGCAGCATGCATGCATAGTTACGCAGCGACGCAGGTTGGCGGGGGTGGTGTAGTGTGGGCTGCGGGCCGAGTAGCCGAGCGAAAGGTCCCGCGCTCGGCCGTGCTTGATTGATTGATCTATTTGGCTATTTGGGCCGGTCGGCTTGTGCCCCACCAGGCGTAAAGTTGGAAACTTGGTTACTCACTCTCTACTTTTTTTTTCGTTCTTGTCGTCCACCCGCTCGAAGCAATGGCGAACGATCCCGCGAGCACGACTCGCGCAGAACGCGCCGCAAAGGCCGTCGCCGCCCCGCCGCCAGTAACGGCGTACAACACGGACGCGCCAAAGACCGATGTGCCGAAGAACAAGGTGCCGCTGTCGCTCGGCGAGAGTTTCATGGTCGGCGGTTTGGCAGGGTGCGCCGCTGTCAGTGTTAGTGAGTGCGCCGAGCCGAGCCGAGCGGCCGCACGCCGCGAGGCGAGGCGGGGCGTCGACTCGGCCTGGCCGAATGGACAACTGCAAGCCGCGAGCTCCAAAGAGCAGTGGCCGCGGTGTCGCTCGGTCTCGCCCTGCGGGCTCGACCTCGCTGACACCAGCGAACATTGCCGAGACGATGAAGACACGCCTACAGCTGCAGGGCGAGCTGGTCAAAGCCGACGCGAACGCGTCCCGCGTGTACAACAATGTCTGGGACGTGTTCCGCAAGACATGGCGGAACGAGGGCATCCGCGGTCTCCAGCGGGGGTTGCTACCGGCGTACGGGTACCAGATTCTGCTTAACGGGTCGAGGCTGGGTAAGTCGGCGTATAGCGAGGGCAACGCGCGCGAGCGCAGGCGCGGGACTTGAGCGAGCCTCCATGCGTGTAGCTGCCCACGTAGGCTTTAGCTCGCCCCTGCGCGCGACCGGGCTGTGCGCAGCCCCTCGGCATCTCATTTTGGAACGCGCGGCGTGGACGTCGGGAGACGGAGACGGGGACTCCCGCGCTCGGCCGCGCTGGTGACGTGCGCGGCGCGGCGATCTCCCCGCAGCCTGCGTCTGCAGTTCTGCGAGCATTGTACCGAACCTCTCGCTCACCCTCGCGTCCGAATCTCGCTGCGCGCTGCGCTCGCTACGCTCGCTGCTCACGCTTACACACAGGCCTGTACGAGCCCGCACGGCACCTCGTGAACCGGGCAGCGGGGTACGACGCGACCGCACCTATCGCGTGGACGGCCATCACGGCGGGTGCGATGACGGGGTGTATTGGGGGTGAGTCGCGGCGACGACAGCGCGTCCAGCACTCCAGCGCCTTTTGGCGCCGTCTGACGCTTTACCTGCTCACACACAGCGACCCTCGGCTCGCCCCTCTTCCTAATCAAGGCGCGCATGCAGGCGTACTCGCCCGTCCTCCCCGTCGGCGCGCAGCACTACTACCGCAACTCGTGGGATGCGCTTTCCACTATTGTGCGCAATAACGGTTTCCGCGGACTGTACCAGGGCGTATCCGCAGCGATTCTGCGTACCGTCTCTGGCTCGGCTGTCCAGCTCCCGTCCTACAACCTCGCCAAGCACCTCTTCTCGAAATACGGACTCATAAAGGAAAACTCGTTCTGGATGTACCTCGCCGCGTCGAGCGTGTCGGGTGTTGTTGTCGTGAGTTGTGCCCGCGCGCGCGCAGAGCAGGCGGAGCCTGCGATGCTGCGTTGCGCCGTCGCCGTCGCCTGCCTGCGCCGGTCCTCACCTTTCGCTAACCCCAGTGCGCCGCCATGCAACCTGCCGACACGGTCCTGACGCGCATGTACAACCGTGCGTCTCCCTTGCTCCACCCCGCTGACCGCAGAAAACACCGTTATCGACCCCAAGACGGGTAAGCGCGTCGGCGCGCTTTACTCGAACCCTTTCGACTGCCTGTGGAAGACGGCCAAGGCGGAGGGGATCCGCGGATGGTACAAGGGCACGACGGCGCACTTCCTCCGTATCGCCCCACACACGGTCATCACCCTCGTCGCCAACGAACTTATTGGCAACGAGTACAAAAAGCTCACTGGGCGGGGTTAGAGCGTGAGCTTGAGCGTACATCTTGAGTTTTGCATCACGATACCCCCTCGAGACACTGCCGTAGACACAAGGCATGCATGTGCATCACTAGCTGACGCCGCTGGGCGGCGTCCACCACACAGGCTGAAAGCGACGGCCGCGTGCGCTACATAGTTTGCGCCGCTGGCGCGGCGCGGCCCTACCCTGTTGCGGGCGGGCACACGGCACTATGTCAGGTGATGCGGTGTGTCACAAGAGTGGAGCGGGTTGCTGAGCTTGACCAGTTGACCACTAAAAGTCCGTCACACCCGCCTGGCTCGGCGCGATCGACTGCGTGTCGTCGTCACCTGCCTTGTAGCCGTAAGCGTACGATGAGATGGCGTCGGAGGGCGTGACCGAGCCGATAGAGAGCTTGCGTGGGCCAAGAGTCTTCTTGTCGAGGCCCCCGAGGTTACCGCCGCTCAGAGGGGGGCCGGGCGGGAGACGGTCGTACTGCGAATACGCGATGCTGGACGCGCGCGACGACATGGGTGCAAGCGCGTGCCCGCCCGGCGCGAGACTCTCGCCGCCCGTAGTCGACTCGGCCGGCTGCTGCGAAATAACAGACGACGCGTAGCCAGAGTACGACATCTTCTTGCCGCCGCCGCCCATCGCGGACAGCGGAAAGTTTTGAGTCATCGCCTGCGACACGACCGACTGCGCGTCAGGCGGCACATACGAAATCGTGTCGTGTGTGCGGTAGTACGCCGGGTCGAACCTGCTCGGCGTCGGCGCCGGTGCGCGACTGCCTAGGTCGTCAGCTATGCTTGGTCACTGTACCCACTCTTCTCCATGTAGTCGTTCGCGGGCGTCTCGTAGCGCCGGTACTGGTCCATGGCACGTGCGAGCGTCTTCTTCGGCTTGCTGAACTGGATCATGCTGACCTGGAGGTTGCTCAGCGGGCCCTCAACAAAGCACGACTTTTCCTTGAAGTGCGTGAGGAGGTAAAGCCAAAGCGGGTGCTGATGTTAGCTGCTTTTCAGAACCTAGTAGCTCACCTTGGAGAGGACCTTGGGGTTACCGAGAATGACCACGCCATACTTTGCACGCGTCAGGGCGACGTTGAGACGGCGCGGGTCGTTGAGGAAACCAATCCCCTGATGCTCGTTGGAACGCACGCACGAGAGGATGATGTAGTCCTTCTCGCGGCCCTGGAACGCGTCGACGCTCGCGACCTCGACGTCCTTGTACAGATCCTTTTTCAGCGCGCCGTGCAGCTGCATGTACGACACAATGTACGAGCGCTGACCCTCGTACGGCGTAATGACACCGATCTGGGACGGCAGGACGCCGGATTTGAAAAACTTGGTGACCATTTTTTCGACGCTCGACGCTTCTGTGCGGTTGAGGAACGACGTGCCACTCGAAGAAATCTCTTCCGTGCCGAGGTTCTGGTGGAAGAACATGGGCGTGTCGGCCACTGGCCAGGGAAAGTCGACGTCCTTGCGCAGGCGCTCGGGCGCCGTCACACCGTTCTGCAGAGTCCCCTCGTAGAACATGTTGGACGGGAACTCGGACAGGCACGGGTGCATGCGGTACTGCACTTGGAGACGGATGGGGCGGTTGCCGAGGACGACGAGGCGCTCAAAGAGCGACTGCGAGAGACCGGCGCGAGCCGCCTTCTTGTTCATGATGACGGGTCCCAGCTGCTGGTGGTCACCGACGAGCACGGCCTGCTTGCAGCCCATGACGAGCGGGATCATGCACTCTGGCTCGGCCGCCTGCGTCGCTTCGTCGATCAGCACGGTGCGGAACTTGAACTTTGCCAGGCGCGGGTCACCGGCACCGACACATGTCGTGCAAATAACGTCCGCGGCGTTCAAAATGTCCTTCTCGCAGCTGCGCACAAGCGTCTTGTACTTGCGCTCGTCGCTCTGGCTGAGCTCTCCCTGGTCGTTGCGCAGCTGGATGAGCTTTTGCAGCTCGGGGCGCATGTCGTTGTGGGCGACCTGGTTGTGCAGGGCCAGGAACGCGACGCCAGAGTCAAGCGCCTCGCGGGATTTGGCAGCAAGGCGTACAACCTTTAGGCCGGTCTGGTGGATCTTCTCGCACAGGTGGTCGACGGCGACGTTGGACGGCGCGCATACGAGGACCTGGCCAGGGTTCATCTTGGCAAGGTGGTACACGATCGATGCGGACGTGACCGTCTTGCCGGTACCCGGGGGGCCCTGAATCAGACTGAGAGGTTTCTGTAGGACTGCCTTGACGGCGGCCATCTGCGAGTGGTTAAGCTCGGGAAGGTTGGGCGCTGTGAAGCGCTTTGGCATCTGCGTCCGGAGCACCTGCGGTGCCACCTCGTGGCCGAGGAGCTTATGGTACTGGTGTCAGCTTACGCACAGCGGATGGAAGCTCACAATGTATCCCGACACGCTCTTCTCGTCAATGGCAAACGTCTTCATGGCCTGCTGCATGCGGTCAAAGCTCGTGGCCTTCCACACGAAGTCGACGGCGAAGCCGTGCGTGCAGTCGGTGGGGACGCTGTCGGTCCACCGCAGCTCAAGACAAATCTCGTCCGAGATGTCTACAGTCAGCGTAGCGCGAGGTTACGACTCACTGTTAGGCACCTTGATGACGCTGCCGACACCCTCCCAGATCTGGCTGTTGCCGCTATTGCCCACCATCCAGCCCTTCATGTTGGCGCCGACGAGCTTGAGGCGGAGCTCGTCGCCGACAGCCAGGCGTACCTCGCCGCTCTCGAGCTTGGGCATGCAGAACCACGCAAGGCGCTTCTGGTTCAGACCCATGTCCCAGCGCACCGTGATGTCGTTCTCGCCCTGCGACTCCTTCATGCGCTGGTCATAGTCGGCCTCGATCTTGACCAGGGGCCCAAAGATATTCTGGTACTGGTACGCATCTTCATATCTGGCGTGAGCTTTAGCGATGGGGCCGAGTAGCTACCGTAATAGGATAGGCTGCATCTCTTCCTCGCCTGCCTGCGCCTCTGCGTCTTCGAGCTTGGCGTTGGGGTTCTCGCGCCACATCTCCTCGAGCTTGGCGATCTGGGCCATGGATATCTGGCGCGCGCGCAGCTGCTCCGCTTCAGAGGGCACCTTGACGAGCCACGACAGGAACGAGCGATTGTCGATGATCGCCGACCACTGGGACGTGTCCCAGTTGATGTCGCGCGAGTTTGTGTACGACGCGCATGGTTGACTGCGGTGAGTCACGGCGTGTGTGTGGCAAAACATACCGGCAGAGAAGGACGACGACTGTGTCGCTTTTGGCGGGGATAAAACCGAGAAGGAAGACATTCTTGCTGCCGCAGTGGTAGCCTGAAGTCAGCTTGGCCAGACGAGGAGTAGCCCACACTCCGGGGTCGTCTCGCCGAGGGCACTGTCCTTGTGCAAGATAACCTCCTTGTGCTTGGCCTTGACGAGGTGGGTAACGATATGGGACGCTGACGTGTTTCCGCGCGAGTTGCAGAACCACTTGTTGCAGATGAGACACTGGCGTCAGTGAGACGATGGGCGGTGCGTGCGCACCTTGACGACGCAGGCGGGGTTGTGGATACCGCAGTAGCTGGCGATGTGAGCGGGACTCGACGACCGCAAACCTACCTGCACGCATGCTCGATGCCGTAGCCGAGCGGCGGCTCCTCGTCGCGAAACTCGTCTACGCCCTGGTCGTACTCGTACGTCGCGCCGTTATGGGGATGGGACGACAGCGACATGACGTCTAGGCCGCGCTCAAGCCCCGTAGGGCGCGCAGGCGGTACAAGGACCTGCTCAGTGAGGTTGCTCGGCGCGGCCGAGTACATTGACGTTGCGTCATCTTGGTCGACGCCGTACTGCGTGTCAGCATACCGGCGTGACTGGGTGGCGGCAAGGTCTCCGGCAAGAGGCGCGCGCGGACGTACCTGTGACGCGCCTTCAAACGTCGTGAAGGGGTCCATTACTGGCGTGCGTGCGCTAAGACAGCGCTGGGTATCGTGATGATGGAGGAGATGGGGAGAGGGGTAATGGAGAAAGTGGCAGACGATGAACAGCGACGACAGTCAGCAAAAGTCGGTTGTGTCGAGGTTCCACGAGAGGGTTTGGGTGGAGGAGTGCGACAAAGGGAAGCAAATCGGACCCGAATTAGCTCTGGCGCGTTTCAAATGCGCGTACTAATGTCCGATTCAAGATGCATTATTGTGCCTGGAATCTGTCCACGCGCAGCACTGATGATACATGATGTCTACTGTACGTTCTAGTCGTCTAGAGGCGAGCAATTTCGGCAATGAGGTCCATGGTACCCTCAGTCCAGCCGACCTCGTTGTGCCCGCCATGCTCGCCTTCCCACCACAGCACCTTGCGCCCGCGGGGGTTAGCGTATCGGATCGTGCCCCAGCCGTCGTAGACCACCTCGTGGACCTTTGGTGTGCGCTTGACGGCGCCGTTCTGCGTGAGCAGGGAATTGAACAGCTCCTCCGAGTGGGAGTGGGGCACAATGTCGTCGACGACAGTGTGGAGGATGAGCGTGGGCGATGCCGTGTGCTGGTGTCAGGGGCAAGTTTGAAGCAGGACGCACTCTTAATGCCTCCACAGAGTCAAACTTGACGCTCATGTGGGATTTGAAGTATGCTGGGGTGAGCGCGCGCGGGCGGCGCAGACAACGTACACATTATGCTGGGGAAGGCCTTGAACGGGGACAGCACGGGTATAACGCCGAACACGTAGAATCTGCGTGAGCGGAGGCGTACACTTAGGGGCGCACGAGGAGAGCATGTCCGTGATGGATGTGAAGGGCGTAGCGAGGACGACCGCGCGGGGGTATGTTTCTGTCGTCAGCTAGAGCTGCAAGATCGGCTAGCTCACCGGTCTCGGCGAGCTGGCCAGCGAGGGCCGATGCAACGCCAGTACCGAGACTATGTCCCATGACAACGATATTCTTCTCGGGCGTCTTACCCGCGGCTGCGACGCGCTCCGCGATCCAGTCCCATGCCGTGCGCGCGTCGATGATGAGACCCGCTTCAGACGGCGTACCGGTCGAGTCTGCGAACCCGCGATAATCGATCGCGAGGACGTTCCTGCCGTCAGAGCTCTGCCTCTCCGCGGAACGCACACATCCAGCCGGCTCGAGAGGGCGCTGTATGTCCGGACACGCTGGGGCGTTGCGCGCGTCGCCGCCTGGTTTCAGCTGAAACGGCAGAGAGGGAAGCTAACGCACGTTACCGTGGAAGTAGAGTACGGTCGGGCGCACGCCGAACGCGTCGTCGAAGGTAGCGTTATCCAGTGGGCCATGCGGGGGAAACGGCCCTTGGGCGAGGTATACCGAGTTGGGCCTGGTGTGAGCTCTGTTGATCGACATCAGCTAGCTCACAAGACGTGCCACGCGCCGAGAGTCTCGCCATCCGGCGTGGGGATGTACAGGTTCCGCGTCTTGAACGCTACCATCAGCAACTCTAAGCCAGAATATACCCACGCGCGAGCCCGTATGCCTGCGGCGCGTCATACGTCGGGAAGAAGGGAAACCTGATCCAGTTCAAGAAGGCGAACCTGCCCTCGTCAGCTACGCCACGGCGCCGGACTCACTCCCGCTGAACCCATGGAACTGTTGCTAGAACCAGGATAAGAGCGTATACGCCTGCGAGCGTCACAAGGACATACTGGCCCCGCCGGAGCAGTGTCTGCGGCGACGACATGGCGGGGTTGATGTGAGGAGGTGTGGTGTGGTGATGTCAGTGCTTAAACGGCTCCTGGTTATTTTCGGCTCAGACTTCGGTGTCAGATGCCATCTGCCCCACGCCGAAGCACTCTGGGGGGCAAGCGAGGCCGTTTCGTCTTTCCGACGCGCTCGCGATTCTGCATGCTTCTTGCACCATAGAAACGGCACAAGGGTAGTTGAAATCAACAGAACTGTCTGAAGTAAGCTAGCAACAGATTCCTTATAATTTATTGCATTGGCCAAGACGGGGCTTGTTTGCGTCGTACAGTCGGTGAATCACTTCGGTCTCACGCCCACAGGCGTTGTAAAGCTGCGCTTGCACGGGCAATGGGATATGCATACAGTGCTAGATAACCAAGATACAGTCTACAGCCACAGGAAACGCTTGACGGCATAGTCCATGCGGTCAAGGAGGGAAGTGTGCGACTCGGCGTCGGCGACACTGACGACGTCTTTGTCGAGCACAAAGTCGTCGGGGAGGGAGCGGGTCCGCGCGCACTGGTCGCGGATCCGGCGGACGATGCGGTCGACGGTAGTAGCGCATGTCTCGTTCTCCTCGAGGCCGACATCAAGGTCATCGTCATCGTCGTCGTCGTCCGACATTGTCGTCGTCGGGGCTGACCTCCGCCGGCGCCCGGCAACGAACTCGCGCGGGAACGCCTTGAAGGCGAAATATTCGTCAGAGTCCGGATCGATCTCCGCCAGCCGCATTACCGCGTTGGGTGTCTGCGTACTGCTGTTCGTCGGCGTCGGGCTCGCGGTCGACGGCGAGTCGGAGAGCGGCGTGGCACGCGGCGTGCGCTTGCCCGCTGACGGCGACGTCGCGGTCTTCTTGGTCGAAGAACGTGGTTGGCCCGCCGGCGCGTCCTCGCCTTTGTTCCGGATCGAGTACGTGCTGTACCGCGTGCTCTCGTCCGCTGGGGAAAAGTGCACGACAAAGCCGGCGTTCTCCACGGGATCACGCGCGGCCTCCTGCAGTGCCGACAGGATGTACGCGCCTGCGCGGGTTAGCAATGCCAGAAATCACCCACGTACCCTTCTGTATCGACGTGATAGACTTGAGCGGGATGCGCGTGAACTCGTTGACCTTCTCCAAGGTGTAATTGAACGACACGACGTAGAGAGCCTGCTTGGTCTGTGTGTCAGTCATCCACCGTGTTTGATTAAACTCACAAGGAGGAGCACCTTCTCCTCGAGCTTGGGGCTGAGCGTGACATTGCGCTCCTCAGGCGACAGAAGCGTCCAGCCCGCGATGCGGTGCTCGCCCTCGCTGAGCACACGTGCGGAGCTAGTTTCGACTAGACGTCAGCGTTGAAGACTCGAGAGTACCCACTAGCGGCAGCACGGATCCGGGACTGCTTGACCAATGTCGACCGCTCGGTTGTCTGCAGGGTCTCGAGGAACTCGTTAAAGACGCCCAGGTTGCGTTGGCCGAGCATGTACGAGATCACAGCCTGCGCGAAAAAGTCTGTTACTGCGCCATAGAACATGCGGCTGAGCGAGCTGACGCCGTCGTTGAGCTGGAGTCAGACCTGCGTCGCGCAAGTGGCTTACCATGCCGGAAATGTCGCGCTTGCCCGTACGCACAAAGTCGCCCTTGAGCGCCGTCGTGTGTGCGTAACACATGCTAATCATGTCGCCGTTGTTAGCCCAGACTGGGGTCAGTGGGATTCAAAGGTGAAACTCACTGTCGTTGAAGACGAATTCGAGGTTGCTCGTCCCGGGCTCGACGACAAGGCCGAGCTGCTGGAGCATCTGGGTCAGGACATGCCGAGCAATAGCCGACTGGACGACGTTGGTGCGGTCCAGACAGTCAATGCAGCTGGATGTCAGTGCGGCTTTGGTAGGGGCTCACTTTGTGCGGAAGACGCCGTGCTGTTCCTTGACGACATCCCCCTGCAGAGACCACAAAAAGCCCATCTTGGAAAAGTCGAGCTGCTGGATGAGGTCCGAGATGTTGGCCCAGTTCATGCCCTTGCAGTGCTCGTGGAAGTCAAACGAGATGTACGTGATGTCTGGGCGGTCGAGGTCCTTGACGAGCTCGGTGTACCCGTTCGTCACGGCCGCCTCGCGGCCATGCTGCTCGGACAGGTTGATGGCAGTCTGGTGTAAGTTGAGGAGGACAATGGGCAACGTACGGTGTGCTGGTAGCGCTGGCGGAGGTCGTCAAAATGGAGGTTGGCGACGGAAAAGGTCTGGTCGACTGGCTGGTCAAGTACGGGCGGTGGTTTCATGGACCACGGCGCCTGGCTCCACTTGAGCGGGATGGAGCCGCGGGTCTGGAGAAAACTGAAGAGGGAGACTTTGCCGTTAATCTGCCCGCGGACGAGCATTTCCGTTTCGACAAAGTTGGCGACGTGGCCCTCGTCGTCGATCCCACGGCGCTGGTACCGCAGCCCAGCGCGGTCCTTGCTGCGGCGCGAGATGATGGCAATGTCGACGGGGACGGGGCTCGGCGCCTCGTCGGCGTCAGATGGCGCAGGCGGTACGGGGACCTGGAAGGTTGCGGCCTGCACCCACCCCTGCGCGATGGGGAGGACGTAGGCGTGTAGACCGAGATCGATAAAGTCGCGCATGAGCCATTCGTTCCAGAAAAAGCGCCGGTCAAACCGTCGCCACAGGGGCAGGTGAATGTCGGGCTCGACAATGTCGCCAAGCGTTGCTGACGACACGGACGACACGGAGCGTGCGCCGGGCGAAAGGGGAGGGCTTGCCCCGCGCGGGAAGAACGGTTTGCCTCCCCCACCGGTCTGCTCGGCGAGTAACTGTTCCAACAGCGGCTGCGACGTCTGCCGCGATGCAAGCCGGTTCCGCTTGTACTGCAGCGAATGGGACGAGTCGAACTCGTACGAGTAGTAAAACTCGCCCGACGCAAGTTCCTGCTGCAGCTGCTTGAGAATCTTGCTCTCGAGGGCTTTACGTTGTGGTGCGTCGACGGGCGGTGGGGCTGGCGTGGTTGAGCGTGACGGCGCGTCGGCGCGAGTCGAGGGGCTCAGGGGCTCGGCGCGCCGAGGTGTCGGCGCAGGTAGGGGCTTATCCTCCTCTACCGTGTCAAGCGGCGGCTCGACCGTGAGTGTGGGCAGTGCGGTCATCTCCTCGCCGTCGCCGCCGTCGTCGTCCGACTTGTCGCCCTTGGGCCCCAGCTTCGGCGTCCCCTTGGGCTGAAGCTTGGGTATGCCGAGTCTGGGCTTGAACCGGCCCCAGCCGAGGGAGAACCGGCGTTTCACGCGGGCTTCGGGCGTGTTGTCAACAACAGGGGGGAGCGCAGGCGGGGTCTCGTCAGCCTCGGGGATGGACGACCTGCGCGAGATATTCGCCGAGTCGACATCCCCGTCGTCGTCGTCGTCGTCGATATCATCCTCGTCCTCGTCAGATTCCGAGTCTGACGACGCCTGAGACTCGGGCGCGCGGCTCGCGGGGGACCACAGCATGCGCCAGGCAGACGGTGTGCGGCTGTGCCCTGTAGCCTTTGTCTTGGGCTTTGGTGCGCGCTTCGTCTGGTGTCAGCACTCCTCTACTACAGCACACACCATGACTTTGGAGAGATGCGTGACCTGCGCCTTTGCGCGCTCCGGGACGAGGGGGACGAAGTGCACGTCGCTGAGGGTAAAGACCTCGTGGGTGATGTAGTCTGACTCGCCGAATGGGTCGTCATTGGGGAAAAGACGCGTTGGGGCCTTGGTCGCGGGGAGGAATACGGCGAGGTACGCTGCGTCCCATAACCTCACGACGCCGAGGACGCCGCCGATTTCGACTTCGCCGTCCGCATCGCCAGAGCTCGCCTGCGCCGAGTCGTACGCCTCAACACGGCCCTTGACGCCCCACTGGACGAGGACCGCCGGGTCGTCCGTGCTCGTCGCTACGCCTTTGGGCTTGATGAGTACGCCGTCGGGCGTAGTGGTCAGCACCAGGCGGCGGTGTAGCCGTGGCGGAAGGGGTGGTACAGCCAGCCGCGCCGGCAGCGTGTTAGGTAGCGTAGGCGAGGAGAGTAATGGCGAGCCGAGGCCGCTGCCGTGCGGCCTGTGCGTGGTCGTGTGCTTGCTCATTGCGGCGGTAGCAAGGCTTAGTGGGCGAGAGTGAATTGTTTGTGGTGATGACGGGATCGGCGCAGTTGGTCGGTCTCGTTGCTGCATCCTCCTGACACCCTGCCGCGATGCGATCACAACAAACCGGGGATCAAAAGGTATCGTCTCATCGTTGCGGGCCGGCGGGATTGTAACGGCGACGTCATGCGTCGTGCTCCGGGCGTGGGTCTCACGTGGGGTGCCCTGGCGTGCGCCGCGGCGTCGCCGCCGTGTGGGGAGAGAGCTATGGTGACGACTTGATGACCTGGTGCATTCCGCATGTGACCGAGACGTGTGAGTGACCAAGGCTCGCTGGATGCCGCAGCCGAGACCATCAGTGCGAGCGCAAGCGATGTGTTGCAACCGATCAAGAACAGCAGTTGTCGCTTGAACAGTCCACGACGCGCAACTCGAACATTGACAATCCACACAGACTCGCACAGACCGCACACTTACACCCCATCTACTCGAACTGGTCAACTATCCACACCACACCACCACCACGAGCTATCTGCATTCCGTCTGTCGCTTCTTGTTGTCCTAGACCATAGACACTGCCGACGCCACCAACATCGCGGACATCCCCCACACACACTTCCACTTCCACGACCATGCCAGCGTAAGAGACCATGTCGAATCCCACCTCGGCGCGCGCACGCGCCACCTCGGGCGCAGGGACCGACCCCCTGCGGCGGGCGAGCACGCCGTCCGGCCCCGGCGGCGCAACGGACACACCCGCGACGTCGTCGGCGGCGTCGTCCCAGGTCGTCGGCAGCGGCAACGCCGCAAACTTAAATCGCGCAGACCAGATAGTCCATCGCTTCTACCTCAAGACGGTGGGCGTGCTTGTCGACGGCAGGGTAACGCACGTCGGCGCGCACCGCGGTGAGCGCAAAAAGGATAGATGGGTGAGTACGAGCTCGGCACCAAGCGCTGACGCCAAGTTCAACCTCTCCGTGCCAGATACGGACATGTACAAGACCGACTTGCGGATCTATCGCGCCGTATCGTCGTTCCCGCCCCTCCCCGAAGCGCCGGCCAACACCTCTCGCTCTACCGTCCCTCCCCTCCTTGTCGCGTTCATCCTCGACACAAACGACATTCCCGCTGGCCAGACATTGCTGTGGAACCGCGACGGCGCGCGCGTCGCGCTCGACCCATGCCTCGTCAAGCAGCAGGGGCCTGGCGGACGCCGTCCAGGAATCGTTCTAGAACGCTGGACACTGCGAGTCACGTAAGTGTTTCATTGCGGCGTCACTGACCACAGCGATCAGACCGTGGCCGACCCGGCGATGTCAGAGATGGCTCCGCCGACGGCCTATCGTCTGGGCATTATTCACTTTCGTGCGCTGTACGCCTTCATCCGCCTGCTGCCAGCGTACCGGCTTTTCCGGCGCTTACGGCGGCTGAACACGGGGCTGCGCCTTGGGATCAAGCTGTGGGGGCCGGAGGGATACCCGAACGGGGCTGACGGCCTTGCGGAGGCATGGAGCGTGATGGAACGCGACCTCGTGGGGCTAGACGTGCCCCTCGAGCACATGATAACGGGACGCGAGCCAGATCCCGCCGCGTCGTCCATGTCCGAGCACTACGATTTCCCGCCAGTAGATCTGTTTGGGAGCACGTACGAGCTGGGGGTGGTGTACCGACCCAACACCGACTTTGACGTCGAGGACATGGAGAGTGTCTTGTCGGAGCGGTTCGTCGACATGGACGAGGAGTGGTTCACGCCGACGGTCGCGCGGCATCGCCTTGAGGCCGAGGCGCGCGCAGCGTCGCAGGCGTCCTCGTCGCAGGGATCACGCGCTCCGTCCCAGCAGGCAGTGCACCCCTCGCCGTCCCCCGCACGCTCATCCGTCCCTGGCAGTTCGCTCCGGTACGAGGCGGGCGCGGCGCGGCCATCGTCAGGCTCAACGCCAAAGGAGCCGAGCTCGCTCGGAGCAGCCAAGTGGGGTGCGCTGGCGGACAACTTACCCTTCGCCGCTGGTGTGCAGGGCGAAACCCCGCCTTCGCCTAGTACAGCCACGGGCGCCAGCACTGTCAGCACCGCCGGCCCAATCCCTTATCGGCGTCTCTCGGCACACTCACTGCAGCCTTTCAGGTCGATATCGGCGTCGCCGTCGACGTCGATACTGCGCAATGTCTCGGGCATGCCTTCAACCGGTACGGGGACGCCCGGGACAGGTGGCCAGGGCACGCCGTCGCTAGGCGGACGCGCGATACCGGGCTTACCCTCACAGCCGATGGCAAGGACGAGCAGTTTTCTGTCCCAGTCTGGCAGGTCATTGTCCCACGCGCAACTCGCGACGATGCAGGGCGGCGCGTCGGCGTCGCCGCCCGTCGGCGGCGGTTTTGCCGGTTCTCCTCCGTACCAGCCCTCAGGACTCAGTTTCTCCAAGCAGGCGATCCCGCGGTACGGACTACAACATTCGACGTCGTCGCCGTTTGGTCCCGCGTCGCTGGACAGGGAGTCGCCACAACCGGGCGTATCGCCCGGCGGAGTCCCCACTAAACGGTATTCCAGCTCGTCGCTGCACCGGCGGAGTATCGGGAGTAGCCCGCAGGACCCGCATGGTCTACCGCCTGGACTGGGACAGCGGCGGACGAGCACGCGCGAGTCGGGGCTACGGCACAGCCTGGACGAGCCGCGAACGCCGCTGGGACCAGACAACGACGACGTGCACGCGTTCCTGCGTGCGCTCGACTCGTGGACGCCGCCGCCATCACTTGCCCCGCACCACTCGCCTCGAGCGACAGCGCCATCGCAGCCGTCTGTCGTCGCGACGGCACCCACTCCCGGCTCTGAGGGCCAGTCGCCAGCCGCAGCGAGTGTGAGTGGCAGTAACACGTCGGGCGGCGCGCGAGTGCCCCTCACCCGCACGCACGTCGATGACATGCTCAAGCGCATGGCCGGAAGCTTTGGACCCGGTGTCGCCGCCGGCGCGGCAACGGGTACGGGCACGGGCACGCCTGCTGGAGCGGGCACGGCGACGGGAACGTCCCGTCCGGCATCGACACAACCGTCGCAAGCGCAGTCGTCTGAGCGATCGCAAGCGTCGCCTGGCCCGTCGCGGACTGGTTCGTCCGGCTCGGGAGATGGTACGGGCTCGACGAGCCCCGTTGTGGGAGCCACGACGACGTCTGCGCGGCCATTGCCCATCTCCGGGGCAAGCGCGGGACTGCTCTCGGCGTCACGCCCACCATCGGCCGGTTCGCCGCGCGTCGCGAGTCTGCGTGGCGAGGCGTCCGGGTCGCCAAGTAGTCTGGGGCGCGGGTCGTTACCGCGCACGGGCTCGTTGCCTCGAGCACCAGCACTGGCTTCGACACCAGAAGAACCGTCGTGTCTCGCCGTCGGGGGAGTCGGCGGCGGCGGTGGTGGGGGTGCACGCAGTCTGCCCGCTGGCCCGACGAGCGCGCCTGCGCCCATGGCGAAAGCGAGCGGCACGACCCCAGGGTCACCACTACATGCGCGTCCCGCCCGGCAGAGCTTTGCGAGCGGCGGTGCGGGCCTCCTCTCCCCTCAAACGACGGGCGGGAGCTACTCTGCGCGCCGGGGTCCGGTGCTCGTACGGGGCGGGTTTGGTGCGCACTCCGTCTCGAGCCGCGCGAGCACGTCGTCCTCGTCACCCTCCCACTCGCCAGTAAGGGAGTACAGGTACCGTTCCGGGCTGAGTGCCGAGCGTGAGCGGTCCGAGCGCGACGGCGGCACGCCAGCTAGTGGTTTGGCAGGCGTAGGCTTGCCGGCGGGATACGGCGTTGGCGGTCTCAGTGGCCTTCCACCCGGCCCATTCGGAAGCGGCATCTCACGCACAAGTACCCGCCGCACGGCGCCCAGCTCGCTCGGCGCCGGCGCTCTCCCCGACGACGATCTTCCGCGCCACCGCGGCAGAGTCGCTAGTGAAGGTAGTGTGTCGCCCCTTCCCGAAGGCCGCGTGCTATCCTCCGAGGACACGCGATTGTCCCCGCGTTCGGCGTCGCCCGCGTCAGGGAACGGTAACGGCGGTGGAACAGGGAATGGGAATGGCGCCGGTGCAGGGGCCGGCGCAGACGCACCGGATAGCCTGCTTGCACGGCTCGCGCTCGCGGCGTCCACGCCCAGCCGCCGCTCGTCGTCCTCCCACAGTCCCCGCAGCCCGCGCGATACACGTCCTCACGCCCGTTCACCATAGCCCCAGGCCATGGTACCTGGCGAAAGCTACCCCAGTAGACTATGCATCGTCGTGATATCTATCGAGTACTGCATGCGCTCACTAAAAAGAGTTGAATGTAGCCTGCCCACACCGCGGCCCCCGTGCCAAGCATGACCCATGCTGACGTTGCAAGTGTGACAGATGCTTGCTGGTTCGTGTCGAGGCACACATACCTCGTGCTATGGCGGTGATCGCCGATGTGCGATGGTGCCGGCCGGCTATCATCCCACCGGGTCACCGAATGCCGTTCCCTTGTGGGCTACCAGGCGGGCTGGTCATAAGCCGCACACAGCGTGCGGGCCATGTCACAACACCCACTCGCCATGTCAGTCATCCGCACGCCCATTACAGAGCTGTGTAAGTCCTTCGGCGTGGGCGTAGCTAACGGCAGTCGGGATCCAGCACCCGGTGGTGCTAGCGGGGATGTTTGTAGCGTCGGGCCCCAAGCTCGCCGCGGCCGTGACGAATGCGGGCGGTCTAGGCGTCATAGGTGGCCTGACGCTGTCGCCCAAACAGCTGCGGACGCAGATCGCCGAGCTAAGGGGATACCTGACGGACAAGAATGCGCCGTTTGGCGTGGACCTCGCTGTGCCCAAGATCGGCGGGGGGGCGCGCAAGACCAACCACGATTACACGCACGGCCACCTAGACGAGCTAGTGGACATTATTGTCGAGGAGAAAGTCCGGCTGTTCGTATGTGCCATTGGCGTGTGTCCGCCCGAGATTGTGCAGCGGCTGCACAAGGGCGGCGTCGTCGTGGCCAACATGATTGGACACCCGAAACATGTTCCCAAGGTCGTCGAGGCGGGCGTGGACGTCGTGATCCCACAAGGCGGCGAGGGCGGAGGCCACACGGGCGATATCCCCTTCTCGATCATTATCCCTGCTGTTGTCGACGCGTGCCGCAACCTCCGCACCAAGGCTGGGAGGGACGTGCTCGTGCTCGCTGCGGGCGGCGTGGCGGACGGGCGCGGGCTGGCCGCAGCAATCATGTATGGCGCGCACGGCGTGTGGGTGGGCACGCGGTTTGTCGCTTCCGCCGAGGCGAATGCGCCCAAAGCCCACAAGGAGCAGATTGTCGATACGCCCCACGGCGGTACGGCACGCACACTGATTTACTCTGGCCGCCCACTGCGCGTACGTAACACGCCTTACGTCGCAGAATGGAACGAGACGCGCGCCGACGAAATCAAGGATCTGTGTGACCGCGGAATCGTACCCCACTTTGACGAGATGGAGAAGAAACCACAGCGCTCTATCGAGGGTAAAATGTGGCTCATGGGCGAGGTCGCAGGCCGTATCGACAGCGTCCTCCCCGCTAAAGACATTGTCGACGAGATTGTGTATGGTGCCAAGAAGGCCATCCTTGGGGGTGTGCAGGATCTGCACGGCGGGCAGCGTGGGGCAAAGTTGTAATGCGCGCGGTGCCCAACGCCGCGAGCGACCCATCACCCCAGAAGCAGTAGAAGCAGTTGTAAACGAGATGAAGCAAAATGTCAGTGCTCAGAGGTCATCATCGAACTCAAACCACGGGGTGTGTGATCTGTTCAGCTGAGGCTACCTTGCGCCCGTCGCAGCCCCGCTTCGCGGGCCTGCAAGTGCGCGCTACCGGCCGATGCGAATGCATGTCTATGTTGCTCGCGCGAGTGGGGGAGCACTACACTATACAATGGAGCAGATACATGCCCCGGTTGAGGGGGGCGAGTTTGTGTTTATGTGTTGTTGGTTTAGTACAAGAGACGGGTGAGAATGTTTGCGCGCGTGCCGTTGATGGCCTCGAATATCTCGGTGACCTCGTTGTGTCCGACGCCGGAAATGTCCGCCATGAGGTAGGCGACGTCGCCCTTGGAGTCTGAGAACTGCTTCTCAATGTTGTGCGAGCCGAGAATGGCGTTGATCGCGCGCAGAACACCAGGTTCGTTCCTGTGCACGTGGCAGATACGGATGTGGTTGGCGTCCTCGGCCGTGATGGCACGCAGGTCAACCTCGGGGAAGTTGACCGCACCAAGCGACGTGCCGTAGTTGAGGTACCGTGTGAGCCCAGTGGCGACCTCGGAGCCAATGGCGCGCTGCGCCTCCTCGGTCGAACCACCAATGTGCGGCGTCATGATCAGGTTGGCCTGCTTGCGGAGCCGCGGGATGAAGTCGCCCAGCGTCTCGTTGAAGCCGGGGCCGTTGGATCCGGGCTCCTTTGGGTACACGTCGACGGCAGCGCCGGCGAGCTTGCCGCTCTCAAGGGCGTCGGCGAGCGCAGGGAGGTCGACGACCTTGCCACGAGCATTGTTGATGAGGAACGCGCCGTCCTTCATCTGCGAAAACTGCTCGGCGCCCATCATACCAATGGTGTCGGGGATCTCGGGCACGTGGAGCGTGACAAAGTCGGACGTCGCAAGAAGCTGTTCCAGCGTCTCGACCTGGTTGGCCATACCGAGAGGCATGATAGGCACGACGTCGTAGTAGATGACGTTCATGCCAAACGACTCGGCCAGGACAGACAGCTGGGCGCCAATGTGGCCGTAGCCAATAATACCGAGCGTCTTGCCACGGATCTCCCAGCAGCCCTTGGACACCTTGTTCCAGATACCGGCGCGCATCTCGCTGGAGCGGTCGACAAGCTGGCGCGAGAGCGCAATGATCTCGGAGATGACGAGCTCGGCCACAGAGCGCGAGTTGGAGAACGGCGAGTTGAACACGGCAATACCGCGACGCGCGGCGTGCTCGAGGTCGACCTGGTTCGTGCCGATGCAGAAGCAGCCAATCGCCAGCAGCTGCGGGCACGCGTCGATCGCCTTGGCGGTCATCTTGGTCTTGGACCGGATACCAACCGCATGGTAGTTGGGCAGCTTGTCGATGAGCTCCTGCTCGGAGAATGCCTTGGTGAAGTGGTCAACCTGCCGTTAGTGTGTGTGTGCGCGTAACGCGTGGGGCGACGTCGACCGGATCGTACGTTCCGAGGTGGTCAGTGCGAAGCATGTCTGTGCGGCGTGCGCACCCGGCGTGTGCAACCCCGGGTGACGCGACACGACACGACACGCACGTTGGACCACTGGCCACCGAAGCGGCCTTGAAAGACCCCTGCGCCGCCTACTCACCTCGTAACCGGCGTTCTTGAGGGCGTTGGCCGCTTCGAGCGAAATGTTCTCCAAGAGGAGGATACGGATCTTGCCCGTGCGAGGGGTAGAGGTCCCCTCCTCGTCGGGGATGGGGAAGGCAGCGGGGAGGAAAGCGTGGAGAGGACGAGCGACGTTGGCAGCGTTAGCCTGCGTCGAGAGGGAACGGCCGAGCGAGCCGGGGGGCGAGGTGGCCAAGCGGGGCGACGTCGAAAAGGTCGCTACGGGCGACGTCGACGTGTAGCTCGACTGCGGCAGGCCGCGCGGGTTCGCCGGAATAGGTATCCTGCCCATGTCAGCGATGCGATACGAGCGCAAGTGGGTGTGTGCGGGGCCTCGTCTTTAATGTCTGTTTGTCTGTTGGAGCAGACAGCATGGTGTTGCTGGTGCGATGCCCGCGGTCGAGCCGCGGCGATCGTGTCGCACCCGCCGTCGCACCCTCTCTCCCCGATAGATACTCACGTGGTCGGCGGCTCCGAGGCGGACACGGAGAGTCTGCGCTGAGTGGCCATGATGTCTAGCTACAAAGTAGAGCAGGAGAGGTGAGTTGAGGTAAAGGACAATGACAAGGATGAGATGGAGGTCGCGTAAAGGAGAGAACCGTTATTGCCCCGGGGGGATCAAATTATTCCTCGTACCAGGTTATCGATGACTCGTTGTATCCACCGCGCCAAGGCACGCCACCGTACAAACACCACCGTAGCGCTACAGTGGAGATTCATCTCATCACTGTCGTGCTCGGTTTTGTCATTTACGAAAACACCCCTTGGGTGAGTCGAAATTCTACATAAACAATCCCCTCACTTTAGATTTTACCGTAACTATGTCTCGGGCCACCCGTTGATACCGCGCACGTGACCTTGTGCGTGCCTATCAAGCGAGCAATCAAGCCCCTATCAACTGTCACATGCCCATGTACCAGCACCACTCCGATCCGGAGCGACCGCGGTCGCGCGGTCCACCACGAGCTAGCAAAGCGGCTAGCCAAGCACTAGCCAGCCCGTGCCCACCGTATGCAATACATGATGCATTGGAACCCCTAGGTATGGAATAGGAACGGAACGGGATATACACAAGTGGCTTTGAATCGCTCGGGTCGCCCTAAAATGGTTCGTGTCGTGGTCCTGGACAGTATAATGCTCTGGTAAAAATGTCTGGTCGTACGTCGTATACCCTCTGTACACACGTCATAGCACCGCACCACACCACACTACACCTGCGTCAATCATTCGGCAGCTGGTGTGGCCGCGGTGCCGCGGGAAGCTTGGCGCTCGAGTGCATGCGCGACCCAACCCTCCATGTCGACCTCGGCGCCCTCGTCTGCCTTGAGGAACGGGTGTTCCATCAGCTCGGCGTACGTGGGTCGAGCACTGGGGTTCTTTTCCAGGCTATACATTGTCAGCTGGGGTTCGACAACACACACGGTCCGACTCACCACTTGGCAACAAAGTCGTTGGCGTCGTCGCTGTAGCCTGGCGGCAGTGCTGGCGCGGGGCCATTGACGATGGCTGTGAGCTGCGCAAAGACGTTGGCAAACGTCTCTGGTGGGTACGGGTAGCATCCCTTGGCGAGCTCGACGATCGACAGGCCGACAGACCACACATCCGACGACACGGTGTACGTCGAGACCTGGTTCTGCGACTCGCCCTTGATGCGCTCTGGCGCCATGTACGACTGGCAGCCAATGTTGGTCTTTGCCAGACTCTTCTCCAGCTGACCCGACACACCAAAGTCACACAGCTTGACTTCGCCCTTGCGGTTGATAAGCACGTTGGTTGGCTTGACGTCGCGGTGCATGATCTGCAGCTCGTCCTTGAGGAACCGCAGACCACGCACAATGCCAGCTGTGATTCTACGCAGGACTGGCTCGGGCACTAACAGCTCGCCCTCGGGCAGCTCGGGCACGCCGTTGGCGTCTGTCACAGACTTGCCCGTGCCCGTGAGCTTGTCAAGCGAGCCCGCGTCCATAAACTCCATGCAGTAGTAGACGCACGACTCGATCGTGAACGCGCCGTAAAACTCGACGATCTCAGCAGCGACAGCGCGATGCAAAATGTCGAGCTCCATAATGATGCCGTTCAGCTTGGACTCGTCAAGCTCGAGGCGAATTTCCTATTCGTCAGCGTCGTCCTTTTCCAAACCCACCTTCATTGCCATCATGACACCTGTTGGGCGGTGGAACACCTTCTGCACAGATCCATAGTTGCCCTTTCCGAGCTCGCCCAAGACCTCCATCTCGTCCATGTTGATTTTAAAGCTCTGGCCGTCGCCAAAGTCGACGCCGCCGGAATGCAGCACGGCTTTGGAAAACTTGAGCGAGCCGCTGGGGTCCATGATCGTGTTAAAGTCCTTGAATTTGGAGTCTTCGGCGGCGGCCGGGGCGCCCATCTGCGCTAGTGACAGACCACCGGGAGGTCCACGTCGGCCGCCTATTCTCGCAGCTGCCAGACCGCCAGGCGCGCTGCCAGGCTTCGGGCCTGCAGATGGTGGGTTGTTGAGGTTGAGGCGGCCGGCTGCGGCGCGGCGCGCGGCTAGTCCGAGCGGGCCGGCGTTGGGACCCTGCGCCGAAGCCGGCTGCCCGGAGCGCATGGCTTGCTGGCGAAGCAAAGCGCCCATTGACGTTGCGGCTGGCGCTGGTCCCCCGCTGTTGGTGGCACTAGGACTGGGCGTGCCAGAGCGCTGGGCCGCAAGCTATTATAAGTCAGCACAAGCTTTGGTGGGGTTTGTCGGCGTCACACTCACCTTGTCCATCTTGGCCTGAAGTGATGGGGGCAGACGCGTCTGGAGTGGCGCCTGGCCACCTCCCATGCCCATTGGCACACGCATACCCATTGGTCCAGTCATCCCGCGTCCCGCAGGTGGACGTACGCCTTGGCCAGGAGGCGGGCGCACGCCAGGGGCGGGTGCGCCAGCGCCAGCGCCAGCACCAACTCCAGCACCTTGCATGACCCCAGGTCGTCCCATCGGTGGGCGAGGCGCTCCGCTGTTCGGGGAGCCTAGCGCGCCGACACCACCGACACCACCGCGCGGCCCCGCTCCAGGCGAGGCGACGCTACTAGGCGAAGTGACCCCTGCTGTACCTGGCGACGACGTCGGGCCGAGTGTTTCCGTCCCTGGTGGGGCGGCAGCGTTAGGAGCACCGCTCCGGGGCGAAGCGCGTGCTGACAACGCGGCACCGTCCGCTGGAGATGAAAACCCTAGCGAATCGTCCTCAGAAGAGGCATCTGTTGAGACCGACGCCCGGCTTGGCTGGCGTTCAGGAGAGGGTGAGATGTGAAGACTGCCAAGAGCGGCGCCGAGGGCAGCGGCGGATCCGGCCGCAAGAGGTCCTGCTCCGCTGCCTGCGCCACCGGTGTCGTCCATGCTAGATTGCGTCGGGGGTGGCGCGACGGCCACTTGTGGAGAGTCGGCCGGCATGATGGATGTGGAAAGGGGAGGGCAAAGGTGAAGGGGTGTTGGGAAGATGTGAGACGGGGTGGGTACGTGGCCGTCCCTCTGCAACAAAGCCGGGCTCTATGCTCCCGACCTGTTGGATGCTTCTATCGCCTGTGAAAGAGTTTCAAGATTGGCCAGGACTCTTTGCGTCAGAGAGATGAGCAGTGGCTGTGGACAGCAGAGGTATACGATGCCCTTTGGCGATATCCGGGATTGGGAGAAGTAGTCGTCGCCGGATATCAATGTTGTCGTGGTTGGTGTGATTTAGTCTTGGGCTAGCGCACGCGCCATTCAAATGGGGGACGAGGATACGCGGCGGCTTGGGCAGCGACTGTTGGAAGAAGGGGCGGAGCGTGGTTGATGAATAAGGTGAGATGCCGCCAGAGGTGGGCTGGGGGGTTGGAAGGAATGCCAAAGTGCGCTGTTCCCGGCTATAAGGTTGGCACGTTGTTAAGAGGGAGATGGGTGTGTGTGTGTGTGTGTATGTGCGAGTTGCGTGTATAGTGTGCGTTCGTTCAGCGGTGTGCGCGTGGGAATGGGCAGGTGATGCGCGAAGCGAAGCGAGGGGGTGAGTATCTGCTGCTGTGAAGAGGGGAGGATGGGAAGCGACTGCGACGAGGTGTTGAAGGGGAGCCGGAGTCGGGATGTGGTCGTTAGGAGGGCCGAAGTGTGGGATAAGGGATAAGCTGCGCACTGGGAGAGGTGCCGGAGTGTGACGAGTAAAGGAAGGGGAGATGGCGACGAGGGGAGTTGTAGTGGCGATGAGATGTGTGCTGATCGACAACGCTTTGCTCGCCAGCTCGAGTCGGGGCAAAAGGGAGGTGAGCAACGTGCAACGAAGTGTGCGTGTGTGTGTGTGTTGGGATAATCTGCGTGCCGGGGGATAAAGTCTGCGTTTTGCGGAAGTTGTCTGTGCAGACGCTGTGTGTCTGTGCGCCGCCTTGTGGCCTCGGTCGTGTTCTCTCTGTGCCGCGCCAGGTGTGTATGTGTTGTACCCTTTAACCAAACCTATGGGTGCTCTATGCGCTGGCTGCTCGCAGGCACAAGTGTTGGGATAGTCTGCCTCCAGGGATTGAAGAAAGGGAGAGGAAAAAAAGAGAACGACCGAGGAGAGTTGATTGCAAGCAAAGGCAAGAAGAGCAAGAGCAGACAGACCCAAAGTATTGATTGATGGTGGTGGTGTGTGTGTGAGGGGGGGTGTGAGTCGCGCGGTGACTGCACACGCTGCACACTGCACACTGTGTATGGTGGAACCAAAGGGGACAGAGTGAGTAGAGGAGCGAAGGGAAGGCAAAGGGGCCAGCCAAGGCGGCCGAGGAAGGTTCAGGGAGCTGGCCGACACGGAGAACGGGAAAGCCGCCCTAGGGCCTGTACACACACCGACACGGTCAACAGGCACCAGGGTATTCAGAACCTCAGGGTAATACAACACACACTATTCCACAGCGTGGGGCAGTTTCGTGTGAAGAATACCTCTAAAAAACTCCTATTGCCCGTTTGCTTGATTACATCCAGTGGAAATAGAATACATGAAAAATTAATAGTCCACCACCCCTGGACTAATAATCGCAGTCGCACTCTGGCAGCTAACCGCGCTACAACGCTCTGTCGCGGGCCAGACCCACTCCCACAGCGGCATGCAGATCTGCAAATAACAGCCGCGCCTCTATATCCTCCCCCACCATTCCTTCGGCAAGCACCTGTACACACTTGCGGAGTGGCCGCCGCCGTCGCCTCGCCTCGCCGTGGTCGCCGTCGCCGCTCCGAATCGACCATTCTCGTCATTGTCTCGCAGTTCAGAGTGGGTCGCACGCTGGCAGACCCTGTGTGGCGTTTCCATGTCGCTCTAGCGTGGTACTCTCGTCTTATTCTCTGCCACACCCTCTTACTCCCTCTCCTCCCTTCTTCCCTCGTCTCCCTCGTCTCCTCCCCCTTCCCTGTGGTTTTAGATTTGCTTCCTTGACATTATAGTAATCCGTACCAAGCTCGGCCTTGGGCAAGCCAATAGGCACATTTGTTAAATGTTCAGGGGAAAAAAAAGGAGTGCGTGCGTGTTGGTCAAATGCAGTGCCACCAAACGCTCCTCGACGCCACTCACACTCACTTTGAACTCGAATCGTGCCACTGTATCACCTGGTCACCTTGTTCCATGCACAGTGGCGCTTGTCATGTCAGTCAGGGGCGGCCGCCGACACAGAGGCAACACGGCATCGGACGCCATGGAGGGGTAGTGGAGCCATTGCCGTTGGAGACGCCGAGAGAGTGTCTGTGTGTCGCAGTCGCCACAAGCGACAACCGAAATGCCAATGTCGCCAAGAAGCCAGTTCCGCCGAACGACCCACGCTGAATATGCAGATTTGGTTTGGCCCGGTCGTAAAGGGATATACGAATAGTGGATTTAGGATAATCGCCTACACCCCCGGTCCCGTTTTCCTGCATGCCGGGAAATCTACCGCGGCAGAGATAGGGATCCAAGTAAGTACCATGACGAGATCGGCGTCGACAACGACGACAAGCGGCGTCGGGAAAGCCACGGCCATCACACAGTGAAACACTTTTTTTATGGGTCCGGACAATGCCTAGTCTGTCTTGTCTTTCGGCGTCGTCGCTCGTCGAGCGGTCGCGGCCGGGCCTCGCCCGCCTCGCCCAGCTCTCGACACCGAACCGCAAGCGGGCCTGCCGGCTTTGCCGAACCGGCCAGGCGACTGCAGTACGGCAGTGTCCTGGCACACCGTACAATGGAACGAGTGCGGGGGACATGCACAGTGGACTTACGTTAGTTCGGTTTTTGGAGTAGGATATCGCACGTCCATTTCCATCATGCCCTTGGCCCTGCCAACTGCGGTTGCAGGGAAGGTGCGAGGCCCGACCCGTAGAGCCCGGCGAGAGCCCAACCAGACCCCAGCAGGGGCACGGTGCATGCCAAGCTGTGTGTCGCACACGACAAGGTCGTTTCCCACATGACACACCGGTTACAGCGCCGCCCTGTCGCCCCACGCTGTTACGCCGGGCCTGCCCCGTGTGTGCCCCAAGCTTAGCGCGTCGGACAAGGCACTTGCCGGCTTGGACAATGGGCAGGTTTGCCAGTTGGCACGGTGCCGCGGGGTGCCGCAGGTACATGCACAATTGGGCCGGCAGTGTGTGCCAGCAAGCTCCAGGGGGTGTCGGGGGATGTGGACAACAGCTACATTTACGGAGCATGAAGGGCGAGCCGCAGAGAGCACAACGCAGCAAGCGAGGGCCACTGCGCTGCGGCCTGCGGCGTCCATGATTTTTTTGGTGCCCGCTATGCCCGCAGTGCCCTCGGTGTCGTGCCCTCGGTGTTGTGTCCTCGGTGTCCGGCCTTCCCGGGACGTCGGACGATTCCAGCAACGGACATCAAAGTTAGGAACCAAGTGGTGACTCACACGATGCAGGGTTGTAAGTACGTTATAAGGTTTGTGGTAGCACGTGAGGTGACGAGGGCCACTGCCCGTCGAGCGTCGAGCGGCGCGAGCGGGGGCGCGGGTGGGGTTGGCCACGCCCGGGCGCCGGCGGCCGGTACCTCGCGAGTCCACGCGGGGGCCCTGTGGCTTTGTAGCTTTGCGCACGTACGCGCATGTACGCCCCACGCCTGGTACATACACGTCGTACTACGAACGTTGGCCGAAACGATAAATAGCACCCAATGACAGCAGGTGTCAGGTTGCGCTTGTGCTTGCCTGCTTGCGCGACGTGACAAGGCGGGCGGTCATTTGGCGTGCAGTCCCTGATTCCACCGGGGCACCGTGGGCCCGCACCCGATTCGATAAGGTTACGACAGCGACGACGCGAGGCGGCGCACACCCGCTCATGGATGGCGAGAGCTGGCGCCACGCCGTCACGCGTGATGGCGCGCGACGGGATGAGCTTGATCTCAACCCAGAGATACAACTCAACGATAATTGACACTGACACGGCGGCTTGGCGCTATTTCGGCGATGATCGGCATCATGGCCACACATCTGGTCAGCCACTCAGCTCGGCATGGTCAGCGGAGATTGCGACGTGCCCGCGCAGCACGAGTCGGCACGCCAGAGTGGGTGATACGTGAGCGTCGATGAGAGTTGCATCGCGGATATAACTAGACTCGACGCGGGCGCGCACGCAGGCTTATCTGCCACGCGCCAGTGTATGGGTGTGTGGCGACATTGGTGGGTGGCGATTTACATCTCGCCATCACGCAATCACGTCATCAAACCTCATCCCATCTATGTCCACCCACCCACCACACAACCGACTTGTAGATGCTGACTGACGCGATACGATGTGCGATGGCAGCGACCAAGCACCTCGGCGCCGCGCGTCTTATGCATTCGTAGCAGTGTAACACCTCCGTCGATTCCCCCTCTCCTTGCTTTGCCTTGCGTTGCTTTCCGAATCCAAACGTGCATTCGTAGTGGCAAACAGAGACTTATCTCACCCCCGCCCGCAACCACAGCCACGCCGCGGCGCGGCGAGCTAGATGGCAGATAACCTCGACTGGCACGCCGTCCTCGCTGTGCTTGACCGCGGCGGCGGCGCGGGGCCGAGCGCCAGCGACGTGCCGCGCAGCGACGCTGGCGGGCGTGCGGAGCCTGGTACACTTGCCGAGTGGGCTGCATCGCACACACCGCCACCGCCGCGATCGCAGACTCCCGCAACCGGGCCCGCGGGGCTGACGCTCGGACCACCACACGCCCAGACACACACACATGGCCCCGGCGCTGATCTCCTCGCTCAGGCCCTCCTAGCACAGCAGCTGTACGGGTTTGGGTCGGCGGAGTATGCTGCCGTGCTGCATCATTTGGCTGCTGGCGCCACTGCCGCGAGCGCCGCGAGCAACACGAGCGGAGCCAGTGGGGCGAGCTCAAACGCTGGCCCAAGTATCCAGGCTGGTGGGCGCAACGCACGTTCTAGTCCAGCTACGCCCGCGCCCACGCCTGCATCCCCCTTTGCCGCGCCACAACAACCAGCACAAGCCAGCGCTAGCGATACGCGGCCACAACCGCCGCCCAACCCCCCGCCACCACCAGCACCGCCACGCACGCCGCGCGGGAGCGTAGGTGTGAGCGCGAGCGCGAGCGTGCCCGGTACGCCGGCGGAGGACGCCGAGGATAAGCGGGTACGGAATACGTTGGCGTGTGAGTTGCGCCGCGCTGCGGGCTGCAGCGCTAGCTGCAGCGCGCTGCTAGGTGTCCCAAAAAGGCTGACTAACTCTAGCTGCCCGGTTTAGGGCCAAGAAAAAGGCCCACGTCGAGACTGTCGAGCGGAATATCCGTGCGCTCGAGGCCCAGCACGCCGAGCTCGAAGTGGAAGTCACCGACCTCAAAAAGGAGAACGGGCTGCTCAAGGAGATGGTGCAGCTCAAGTACGCAGGTGGCAGTGGCAAGCATTAGGACTGTGGCTAGATAGATGCATACATTAGATATCCTCCTCCGTCTACGCGATACCCTGCTCGCTCGGTCTATGCGAAACCCGGCCCGAGACCCAGCTCGTGCCCGACGAGCTCTAGGCCCCTGCGCGCGAGATCGCGCGCGTTCACCTCGACGAGGTCCGTCCCGTCGCCTGCGTCCGCGCTGGTATCTTCCCCAGCAGCGGCGGCGTCATCCTCGCTTGACCCGAATAGCTGGGCGTACTCGGACGGCAGGATCCACATGCTCGGTAGCGCCGCGGGCACAAAGGCTAGTTCGAGCAGGAGGGGGTAGTACGTGAACAGGTGGGCGCGTGGGGACGAGCGCGCCGAGGCGGCAGCCGACGGCGTGCGCGTCCCGTTGGCTTCCTGCTTCTCGGTCGCCTCGCCACCCTCGCCCAGGCTCCCGGGCCACAGCGACATGGTGACGATATGCCGCAGTACGTACAGCAGCTCCTCCTCACGTACACTGGGGGTCAGTTAAGCCTTGCCACGAACTCACCGAGGAAAGGGCATGCGGCCGCGGAGCTTGGCGTCATCGAGGAAATGGCGAAGCGCAGATTCGAAGCGCCGCAGGACGGAGGGGACAAAGTACGCCGCGACGCGGGCTGCGGGGGTGTCCGAGGCGGGGGAGTCGGCGCCAGCGCCGGCTCGGCGCGGCCGGCTCGCACTCGCCACGAGCTGGTCCAAAGCCCAATACCGCGTCGCCTCCTGTGCCTCGGGCACAGCCGGCGCCGTCGTGCCCTTCGGCGCGCGCACGTCATAGTGGTACAACACACTAGCCTTCCTGAGTGTCTCGGCGTGCGTTTCGACAATGTGGCGGGGCACACGCTCGCCGCTGAGAGCGGGGTTGACTGCCTCACAAATCCGCGCAAGCACGGGAAGCACGAACGCCTCGTCGTCGTCTGCGTCTGCGTCTGGTCCGGCACTAGAGTTGTCTGCAAGTAGTGCGCCAGCGTACACGTCCATGATCTGCGCCCAGATCGCGTCGTGCCTAGCTTGCGACAGCTCGGGCGCGCGCAGATGCGGCATTACCACGTCGAGCACCCGCACAAACGTCCCCATCGCTGTACGCCACAGCGGCGGGTCATCGCCGTACCGGCTCGCAGGCGGACAGTCGTACTTGAGCTTTATCGGCAGCGCGTATGCGCCCAACACGCCCTCGACCGTCCCATCCTCGTACAGCGCTGTATCGCCTGCCGCGCGCGCAAACACATCCGCCATCTTGGGCATGGCAAACTTGCTCAGCGCGACATACGTCACCTTCGACCCCGCCTCGCCGAGGTACGCCAGGCTCGCGTACTCTGCGAGATCAGAGAGGACGAGCGCGGGGCCAAAGTGTACCGAGTCGGCGACGAGCGCGGCCACAGCCTGCTGTAGCGGCGACATGCTGTCCACGTCGGCGCGGTAGTCTGGCGAGCGGCGATACTCCACTGCGGCGCGCAAGATCGACGAGAGCTTTCTCGACCGCTCGTCGGTCCATTCCAGCCGGTCGTGCAGGAGCGACGCGACGTTGACGAGCGCGATCAGGTTGTCCTGCGTATATGGCTCTCCGCTGTCGAGCGCCTCGCCCATGGCGCAAAACGTATCCCACGAGGGTTCGAGCAGGGGGGACCGGCGGTCGCTGGCGGCCAGGACGCGGTGAAGCGTCTTGAGCGCGGCAGTGGAGCATTGACGCGGCTCGGAGATAAACGAGTGCTTCAACCGGTCCAAGAGACGCTGGAAAATCGTGGTGGCAGATGGCAATGCCGAGATCTGAGGCAGGAACGAGCCGAATATCGTGCCGACAGAGTTGAGCGCCATGACCTGGCTCTCGTCGCTGCGCATGTTGTCCAGCAGGGGAAAGACAACTTTCCAGAACACGTCTTCCCACAGTCCCGGGTCGAGGTTGGCGCCGTAGAGGTCGATACAGCGGAACAGGGTCTGCATCGCGCTCGAGCGCACTTCGAGGCGTGGGTCGCGCGCGAGCTCCAGCAGCTCGGTAAGGAGGTACAGCCAAAGCTCCTTCGAGTCGCCCTGCACGGCGTCCGACACGGTCCACAGGAGGCCCACGGCGCCGAGCGTAATGTTGACGTCGTCCTGCTGCTGGCCAAAACACCCCAGACACGCAATACACTGCCGCATGGCGTCCTTGTCGAGCGACGTAAGAAAGTCGGAGCAGATAAGCTGGAGCGAGGGAAAGGCAATACGGACGAGGTTGGCATCGCCTCGCGCTGCTGATCCAGACGGTGCCTCCCGCCCCGGTTCGGGCTTCTTGCACACGTTGTTCAACATGCCAAAGATCGTCGGCCACCCCACCTCGAGGCTGTGCCCGGACGACTCGAGGATCTGGTTGAGGGTGTTGTAGCCCGCCGAGCGCACGTCATAATCTGTCGCGACGGCGCTGCTGACGGGCTGCACGTCGACCTGTCGCACAAGCACGTCGAATACCTGGTGTTGCACTCTGGGCTCGGTCGTTGTACGCAGCGACGCGAGCAGCAGCTCGCTGAGCGTGTCCGACGCCTGAATCCGGATCGTCGATGGCGCGCTTACGTGCCGCGCCACAGACAGCAAGTGCTGCATAACGGCACTCCACCCGACAGACGGGTCGCGGCTGACCAGCCGCTGAAGGTTGAGGACGGCCACGGTGCGCAGTTTGGAGAGGCCAAACGACCGCTCGCCCGACTTGATGCCCTGCGACACGTTGAGGCCGCTAGTACGCCGCCGGCTGGGGCTCATGGGGGAGAGGAACTGGCCCGACGGCGTCCCCGACGCGGGCGCATCGCTTACGTCCGCCACGGCCTCGGTGCCGATCATCTCGGCGCTGAGGCGGCACAGCGCCGTGAGGAATCCGGTGAACGCCTGGTCGTCGAGGTCCTTGGACTGGTCAAACAAAGTGTTGACAGCCGCTTGGATATGGTCCGAGTCGAGGTCCTGGAGGATGTCTGGCTGGGGGCCGGGAAACTCGCCCGAGGGGCGTTCCGTCGGTGTCTGCGGTGTGGAGGGCGTCGCGCGCCGTTGCTGAGGCACTTTCGGCGCCGACGCCAGCATGTAGTTGGCGTTCTGGAGCGTTTCGAGCACATCGTGCCATCCGGGACCTATACTGCCTGCGAGAATCTGCGCCACGCTGATCAGACTCCGGAGGCAAGCGAGGTTACGGTCTGACAAGCTGGGCGGGACAGCAGCGGAGCCAGTGAGCGCGGATAGGCCCAGCGAGTCGGCGTTGATCACACCGCCGGTCGTCTTGCCCGACGTCGCGCCGGCTTCGAGGTATGCCTGCATTGCCGACACCACGGGGGGCGGGACGGCGTAGCGCGCGAGGGTGTTGAGGAAGGCGTCGCGCGGCGTCGACAGCCCCAGTGTGCCGCATGCAACGGTAAAGTCCTGCAGGGCTGTGAGGACGTCGGCGAAGATGGCGTCGGAGAGGTCGGTGGCGATACAGTATGAGAGCGCGGCCAGGAGGGCGGGCCACGCCGACTCGGCCATGCCCTTTGCTGCCTCGCGCGTGTCCTCGTGTGCCGCTCCGGACGAGATACTCTCCGCGATCGCACACAGCGACTGTACGCCCAGCAGGCATATATACGTTTCTGGCACGGGGGGCGCCTCGACCTTGTCGTGCTGCTCGACGAGGCGCTGCTTCACGCCCGACTGGGGACCGAGACCGCCGCCCTGGCTGTTGACCATGGCGCTTACGGCCGACACGCCGACACTCGCCGCGCTGGCGACCATGCCGATCCCCATGTCGAGGTATCCCGCGTTGACGTTGTCCGTCGACGACGCGGGCACACCGTAGCCGTGCATCTTGGTCCCGACGCCGAGGAGGGCGGGTTTTTCGTTGATAAGGCGCCCGAGCGCGCTGACGAGCTTGGCAAAGAGCTTGGGACCCTCGGGCGTGTCATACTGCGCCCAGATGGCTCGAAGGAGCGGCGCGTCGCCGCAGATACCCCGCAGGATCTCGAGCGCTAACACGTGGTACCACGGTGCCGTCTCCTTCCTGTGGTCCTTCTTGTCCTCGTCGTCGCCTGTGCCAATGCGCATCAGCCACAGGAGGTACGACTCGACTTCGGCGGGGAGGTCGGCGGCGTACGAGCGGATAAGGACGTAGACGAGACGGCAGATACGCAATGCGACGGGGAACGTCGCTTTTTCGCCCTGCATGCGGAGAATGAGTGGATGGAGCGAGTGGCGCAGCAGGTGGATGAGCTCGGGGTGCGTCTTGACCACTGCCTCGTACCCGCTCAGAATCGACTCGATGAGCTCGAGGCCGAACGTGCGCTGCAGCGACGACAGCTTGAGCATGTGTGGCTTGGCCTTCTCGCCTGTGCTCCAGAGACTCAGCCCCGAGCTGTGCGAGCCGGTAGTCAAGATACACAGGTCAGATAGTATGTAGTACGCGTCGAGGGCGGCGGGGGTGACCTGCATCTCTGTGGTGTCGGATTTGGCATCATGCGACGGGCGTGGCTGCGGTGGTGGCGACTTTGTCGGCGACATGGGCGTCTTGGGAGAGGGCGGGGTGACGAGTGTGAGTGGGACAGATGATTCGGTGGGATGTTCGTCTTCAGCCGCTACGCGGTCGAACACGAGCATGATGGCCTGGCGGAGTGTAGCCGCTGCGGTCGAGGACACGACGTTTACGCGAGAGTCCTGGAGCTTGAAGCACAGGAGGAGCGCCGTGCCGAGCGTGTCACCGTGCATGTCCTTGCAGTACGTGAGGATGGAGAGGAGGGTCTGGAGGATCTTGAGCTGGATGTCGACCGCCTGGCCGGATACGCTACTGAGCGTGGCGAGCACGTCGGGGAGTGTAGCGAGGGGCACGCCGCCGAGCGCGACAAGGCGCTGTAGTGCCCCGATCGAAACGCCCACAATCTTGGCATTCTTCGTCTTGCATCCCAGCGTTATTGGGGCTAGAAGCGTATCCGCCTTGGCCGCGAGCACGTCGCGCGGTTGCGGCCCCGGCCGCAGGATCTCGAGCGCCGCCTCGCCAGCCTGGTCTCAGCATTACGACCTCTGCGAGCACTTACATCCCTGACCTCGGGGTTCCGGCGCTTGCTTTCGACAGTCAGCGACTGGAGCTCCGAGACGAGGAGGTTGTGGTCCTATAGTGTGCGTCGAGAGCGCGAGCGGGGAGCGCAGCGAGCGCGAACGTGAGCGTGAGCGGCGGCACGTCGCGTGGGATGAAGACGTATCGACGATTCGTGACATGGCGGGGCGCGCATCAGCACCTCTTTCCCCACACATTCAGCACTCACCATGGCCGCATACGACGCGGTCTGTGGACGACAGAGGCGGCGGCGGGTAGGAGACGGGGGTATGGGTGATGTTGACAGTGTCGTTGCTGCTTGTGGCGGCGACAATCCTGGCGCTCGGTGCGTAGTGCAGCCTGTGACGTGGGCGAAAGTGGAGGCGGACGACACAATCAACACTGCGCCTCCGCCCACAACGCCAACCACCAGTTCGACGCCATGTCGGTGCAGCCGAGCGATTACCCGCGTTTCATGGACATGTGCGCTGCGCCTTTTGCTGATGTAGTTGACGACTGACGCTAGCGCGAAGGAACAGGCTCAAAAGAGCTTGGCAGAGGGCGGTATACCTATCGGGTAGGCTACGGCGGCGATCGGTCGCACCAGTGCGAGCGCGCGCTGACACCAGCGCGGCGATCGTGCACCTCCCCACTGGCCGCGTGCTTGCGCGCGGACATAACCAGCGCGTCCAGCTGAACTCGAACATCCGTGCGTGCGGGCGCGCGCGCTAGCTCCCGACATCACTGAAGCCAGGACACGGCGAGACGGACGCGCTCGAGAACCTCGGCCGCGTGGACGAAGGCGTCCTCCGTGAATGCGGCATGTTCACTACCCTGTCCCCCTGCTACATGGCAAGTTACTCTGGACGACGGCGAGGCGGGCTGACCCCGGGCTGACGCCCGCTGACGCCAGTGTTCCGGCACCTGCGTGCTGTACCGTATCCCCCTGCTCGTCATGGCGGAGAACACCAACTTTGTCGGCGGCGAGGACCTGCTGCAGTCCAAGGGCGTGCAGGTCGTCAACCTCCGCGACGAGGGCATGGCGACCATGTTCGCGGACTGGGTCCGGAGCGACGCAGGGCGGCGAGTGTGGAACGAGGATATCGGCGAGGTCGGGTCCAAGTGACTACGCAAAGCACAATGCACTAGAATACATAGCCACGATAGATGGATGTTGGTTACACTATTTTTGTACTGCTCGCTCGCTCTACACTCGCCCCTCGTCTAGAACAACCCGCCCTGCTCTTTACGCTTACGCGCATTGGCAATCTCGTTCTGGCGCTTGCGGAAGATGGCCAGCTGGCCTGTTCCCTGGTTGACGCGCTGTTTCTTGGTCGCGCGTTCTTCGCGATTAAGCTCTTTGCTACGGCGTCAGCAAAACATTTTTCAAAGTCCACATACTTTACGACCTTGTTTTGTTCGCGGTAAGACAGGTTCTGGCCGCCCGAGAGATGCTCGAGCGGTGCGGTGAAGCGCTGTGCGGGTGCCGGACCCGACTTGAGCTGTTTCGGCTGGTTGGCAGGCGTGCGTTTCATGTGTTTGCCGTTGTTCATGCGCATGTAGTGGTCCTGTGTCTCCCACGCGTCCGAGCCCGTGTTGAGGACCTCCTCCAACAACGAGATCTGCGATGCCTTGGTGGGGAACACGAGGTCCTCCATCTTGTCTATCCCGTGCAGCTCGGTGATAACCTTGAACGCGTACCCTTGGTCAATGAGGAACCCCTGCCGCTTGGACGAGTAGTACATCTCCTGCGTGTCCTTTGACACGAGCGAGTAAAAGAAGGCATTGAAGCCCTCGTCGTTACGCCGCTTCGCTCGCAGGATACGTCCCAGACGCTGGGCTTCTTGCCTACGCGACCCGAAATGGCTCGAGATCTGGATTAGGCACGTCGCCTCGGGCAGGTCGATCGACGTGTCGCCGACCTTGGAGAGGAAGATGGTGTTGAGGTTGGGGTCGTGCTGAAACCGGCCCAGAATACGGAGGCGCTCGCCCTCGGCCGTGCCGCCGTGGATGAACGCCTTGCCAAGCTTTTTCGCGTACGCCTCGAGCGCATACACGTTGTCGGAAAACACGATGATCTTGTCGCCGCGGCCCTCGTGGTAGTTGATAAGAAACTGGCACGCCTGCACCTTGTTTGGGTTCATGGCGTGCAGCAGGATACGCTTGCGGCTCGGGTTGCGCAGGTACTCGCGGTAAAACTCGGGTGTCATGGGACACCAGACCTCTGCGCACTGGACGGTCGCAATGTGGCCGTTCTTGGCCAGGTCCATCCAGTTAGCCTCGTACAGCTTGGGCCCGATGAGGTAGCCGAGGTCGCCAATCTTGTCGTCTTCGCGCACGAGCGTGGCCGTCAGGCCGAGCTTGGCATGGACCTTGAACCCGCTGACGCACTTGCGGAACATTTCCGCGGGCACGACGTGGACCTCGTCGAGGAGCAAGAACCCCCACTCGCGCGACTTGAGCCACTGCATGACCTTTTCCGCGTCGTGCGCGCGCTTGCCCGTCTTGGCAATCATCGAGTACGTCGACACGACAATACCCGCCGGGCCCTGGAAGATCTCCTTCTCGTCGCGCGTAAAAGTACAGATCTGCCTGTCGGTGATGTTGGAGAACTGCAGGAACTGTTGCTTCCACTGCGCGACGGACACGGCCGACGTGCACAGCACGAGCGTGCTCTTCCGGATCGTGCACGCCGCTGTGATGCCCACGAGCGTCTTGCCCGCGCCACATGGCAGCACAATGATACCTGAGCGCGCACGCCCGTTACCGAACATCTTGGACAGCGACGTCTCCTGGTACGGCCGGATGACGGTCATGGGTTTCAACTGGATGTCGAGGTTGGCGTTGGTCGTGTCGTTGCGGAAATCGTACTCTTCCAGCGCCGGCAGGTCAATGTCCTTGCACCGCCGACGAACCTCTTCCATGCGGTCGGCGGCGACCTCAAAGTTGTGTACGCGCTCGTCCTCGTCAATCTCGTCCGTCTCGTTGATCCCAATCACGGCGCCGATAAAGTCGTCGTCCTGGTTTCCGTCGCCGTTGGCGTTGGGCCCAGTGACGCCACCGTCGGTGCGCTTCTCGGTACCGGGGATGGCAAAGTCGCGGCGCGGACGCGAGTCCTGCTCCACGCCGCCGTTCGCCTCCTCGCCGTCCTTGTCGCTGTGGACCCAGCATGACCGGATTACATCGTCGCGCAGCAGGCGCTGGAGGTATTCCGGGTCGCTCGATTCGAGGAGGTAGCGGTTATGCTTGAGTACGAGCTTGATCTTGCCGTAACTGCTTGTCCAATCGCGAATGCGGTTGACGAGTTTGGGCGGAAGTGGGATCTTGGAAAGACGCGAGAGGACCTCAACAATGTCGTTTGTCTCGAGACCAACACTCATGGCGGCGTGCAGCGACGGCTTGGTGATGCGGTACTCGTGCATGAGCGAGGGGCGTGAGACGGGCTCGGCAATGGCGACGAGAAAGTCCTGCGCCGCGTTGGCAAGGGGCGCAAATGCCTCGAGAATGCTACGGCTGTAAGCACTAGTGCAACTGACAAGGAGAGGTGGCTTACATGTTACCGGCCTCGTCTATCCACAGCGGGCGCACCGCGTGGTCGGCCTTGAGCATCTCGCCGGAAAGGTCGATGCCGCGCCTGCCAACAAGACTCTCAAGAAACCCGTCGTCCTCGTCCACCTCGTCGTCCTCGCCATCAAACTGGCCTTCGGCGGGGTGTGTCGCCGCCGCGCGCTGCAGGGCAGACAGGTTGATCTTGATCCCCGTCTTTCCCGCGGCGGCTTTGCCCTTCTTGCGCGCCGGCGCGCGCCGGCGCTGCGGGGCGTACTCGTCCTCAGACGACGCCGAGTCGGCAAAGTCGAGCGACGAAGCCGGAGACGGTGAGCGCGACATGACGGTGTCGAGGGCGAAGAAGAAGTGTTGAAGGTGTGGTGCGGTTGACTGGATTAATCAGTCCAAGTGAGTGGCGAATGACCCCCAGGACAAGGCGACGGGAGCAAAATGTCCCACTCGGCGTGTCGGGGCGGAAGATCGCCGGGCCCAGGCGACGGTCAAGAAGTCCATCGCCGGCCTTTGGACTTTACCATTGTCCATCTCCAACGACACATTCACCATGGGCGGAAACTGTGAGCTCCGCAGTCCGCGACGCTGAGCTGACGACAGTGGAGGTATTCAAGTTTGCGACGTACCTGTTCATCCCGCTGTTCACGATGGTGTACTTTGGTGACCCGGCGTGGTGGGTCCTGTGCGTGCGCTCAAGCTGACAGCAGGTACGAGGCGCATGTGCAGCCGGTATGCCGAGACGAAAGGCCAGTACTTACGTGCAGGTGAAAGAGCGTATCTGGCCAAAATACGAGGACACGAACGTACGCTCTCCCGGCGTTGCCCGAGGCTGACGGCAGAAACCACCACATACCGCGTCTGAAGTACAAGCCGAACTACAGCGGTTCAAGGACGAGCGGCTTATCAGGGCTGGAAAGATGCCTGCGCCGCGTCCCAGCGTCGCGGCCAACGTTCCCGAGGAGCGTAGGGGACAGTTTGCGTGGGCCGAGGGCGACCGCCGTCTTGTGTAAGCTCTACTCCGTGCCACTACGGCTGCAGCTGCGGCTGCTGCCGCACATATCTGTATGCATATAACTACTCCACGGACGTGGTCGGGACGTAGCTGCACTGTACTCTACGCTGACTCGGAGGAGGGGCGCGGCATCCCCGAGGTAGTTTGAACCAGACAGTGCCACTGCGGCCTGCACAACCAAGTGGCGCACAAAGTGGCAGACCCTAGTGGCGTATTCTGTTGCGAAATGCATTGTTCTCTAATGTGCTGCAGAATACGCCTACACCCGTACAAAGTCAGTAGTGCACAAACAAACATGCGACCACGATCGGGACATCGGGCCACATTATGATATTGGGCCACACTATGACAGAGCCAGACTCATAAAGAGCCACACCAGATCAACAGTCTCCAGCTTTCACACCTGTACACCCACAGCCTTCGTCACACATCAGACTTGACGGCCCATCAGTTGCACACAATCAGTGTCGTCACGGTCGCCACCGTCGCGTCGGATCAGTAAACACTCGTCTGCGAAATATCATGCTGTGGCATCGTTATCTCTCCGACCGACTCTATTCGAGGACACGGGCGAAGCCTCTACGCGCGAGGTCAACCTGCCACCACAAAGGCGCTTGGGCCGGCGGCCTTTACGTCGCAATGCCCACGACGATACGAGGCACATTTTAAGGGGGTGTGGGGGATATGGGAAAGGGGAAGCGGACGGGATAGGAGTGTGGGTTTGGTGTAGAGCGAGTTACAGAGGCGCGAGTAAGAGGAAAACGGGGTACAAAGTAGACCAAAGATGCTCGTTGAGTTTGCGCGCGCTGGGTGTGATAATTCTTCGCTCGTAGGGTGTTTGGGGGTTTGGGGGATCTTAGATGAGGTCGGCGACGTTGAGGGGCATCTCGTCGACCTGGGTGTTGTAGAAGGACTCGATTTCACGGAGCATCTTGACGTCCTCGGCGGTGACAAAGTTGATGGCGACACCCTTACGGCCGAAACGACCACCACGGCCGATACGGTGGATGTAGTTCTCCTTGGAGGCGGGGAGGTCGTAGTTGATAACAAGCGAGACCTGCTGGACGTCGATGCCACGGGCGAGGAGGTCGGTGGCGATGAGGACACGCGACGAGCCCGAGCGGAACTCCTTCATGATGACCTCACGCTGGGCCTGGTCCATGTCACCGTGCATGGCCGAGACGGTGAACTCGCGCTCGTGGAGCTTCTGGGTGAGCCAGTCGACCTTGCGACGGGTCGAGCAGAAGATGACGGCCTGGGTAATGGTGACGGTCTCGTACAGGTCGCAGAGGGTGTCGAGCTTCCACTCCTCCTTCTCGACGGCAATGTAGAACTGACGAATACCCTCAAGGGTAAGCTCGTCACGCTTGACGAGAATACGGATGGGGTCACGCATAAACTTCTTGGTGACCTCAAGGACGTCGGTGGGCATGGTGGCCGAAAGGAGGACGACCTGGGTCTCGGCGGGGAGGAGCTGGAAGATCTCGTAAATGGACTCCTTGAAGCCGGTCGAGAGCATCTCGTCGGCCTCGTCAAGGCAGAACATCTTGACCGAGTCCGACTTGAGGGCACCACGGTTGATCATGTCAAAGACACGGCCGGGGGTACCGACAACGACGTGGGGGCCCTCCTGGAGCTTGGCAATGTCCTCACGGACAGCAGTGCCACCAACACAGGCGTGGCAGTCAATGTTGAGGTAGTCGCCGAGGGCGATGACGACCTTCTGGATCTGCTGGGCAAGCTCACGGGTGGGAGCGAGGATGAGCGCCTGGGTCTTCTTGACGTTGGTGTCAATCTGCACCGCCGTTAGTCAAAATTACTCGGGCTCGGATCCGAATGCGACACTTACGCGCTGGAGAATCGAGATCGAGAAGGTGGCAGTCTTACCAGTACCCGACTGGGCCTGGGCAATGACGTCGCGGCCAGTGATGATGGGCATGATGGCACGCTGCTGGATGGCCGAGGGACGCTCGAAACCGTAGGCGTAGACACCACGGAGGAGCTCGGGCTTGAGCTTCATGTCATCGAAGCTGGCGGTCAGTACGGGCTTGGACAGACGCCAACTCACTTGTCGGTGACCTGGTCCCAGTTGGACTCGATAAGGTCGGCGGCCAGCTCGAGGCCGTTCTCATTGTTGCTGGTTTGTCAGCGATCACTCATCTATTGTCTGTGCGGACACGGCCCGGTGGCGAATTTTTCGCCTGCAATCCTCATGCCGTGCATCGGCTCGCGCAATGTCATGGATGCCGTCTGCAGCCCATGTCCGCAAGTGCGGGGAAGCGTGTAGATGCATTGGACACTGTCTCGACCGTCTCTCGACGCGACGAGGAGAGTGCGAGAAAGGCGGAGGGGGTCGCGCGGGCGTCCACGTCCTGGGCGGCGGCCGCAAAGGAGGGAGGCCTTACTCACTCTGCCATGATGTAGAGGTTTTTTCTTTTTTGGTGAGCGCTTCGTCTAGATTGACAAAGCGGTCGGTGTGCGCGTTGGAGAGGTGGTTTGGAGAGCTGTGTTTAAAGATTGGTTACCCGGAGGTGATGAGGAAAGAAGAAGGAGATGATTTTTAGACGTTGCTTGAAAGTATAGTGTGCGCTGGCGGGGGAACTGGGGGGGAAGGAAGGCAGGAGTGGGGGGCGCGGGCGGTTGGCACAAGGTCAGAGGGCAGTCACACACTCACACCCCTCTCCTCCCCTTGGTATGGGCGCGCTTTGCCTGATGCGTTCTGCCCAATGATTCTGCATAATAGTCGGCCTATTGCCTCCGCCTCGACTTTTTTTTCTCCCCCAGCGCGTTGCGCGTGTGTATCCTATTGCCCTATTACCTTGCTCCTAAACTCTCGGGTGGACGGGACGACCAGTGTGGTGGACAAAAATTGCCAGAGCCGATGGAGGCACACACGAAAAAAAAAATCTTTTGGCCCACACAGCCAGGGCCGACGGTTTCCATTTGCGGTAACAAATTTGCAAAAAAATCCGACAGAACCGCGTGCCTGATAATCAAATGAAACAGAGAAGGCGCCGTCAAATACCCCTTTAGCCTCAGCGCATTAGGACGGCAGGATCGGATCTAACAGGCACACGGCACACACACGGGGGCGACATGCCAAGCACAGGCTCGTTCGTCACTCTCCCTTTCGGTGCTCGTTGCCACTCACCACCCCCACACTCACGCTCGAGTGGAGGTCAACCACCATCAACATCATCACCACGGCCAAGCATCATCCATCACGCAGGCCCCATGACACGATGAAGTACAGGCAGCACAAGCACCGTCCGCGCCCGGACGACCCAAACCGCCCGCGCACAGTGCGCGGAGCGTACATCCACAACCTCGTAGACTGTATCCGAGCATGTCTGATGCGACGCGACATGGAGCGCGCGCGGCGCGCCTGGGCCATTTTGGTGAGTACGAGGAGAAGAAGTGTTTGACTCACTTCTAAAATAGCTGATGCCAGGTCCGATGCCCAGACGTCGAATGGCGCGAACGCTGGCTGTGGGGCCTGTATCTCCTCACTGACGGCGCCGACCCGCTCGCACCGCCTACATTCTCCCAGCACGAGCCCGGAGCAGACGCAGAGAGATACCTCAAGTCCCTGCAGGTGGCCGCCAAGGTATCCGACGTGAGCTACTATTTCGGTCACAGCTGACAAGCAGAAACCGCCCATTCTCGCTGAACTCGTGCTCCATCTCATCAGGGTAGGGCGATACCGCGCCGCCCTCGAAGTCCTCGAGACGTACGTTAGTGACAAGCGCGAGAGCTGACGGCAGTTACCTTCCCTCGTACCCGTACCTCCTGTCTGCGCCGCTCCACACGTACGCGGGCTTGGTGTGTTTCTATCTCGCTCAGCCGGAGGCAGCGCGAGGAGGGAACATGGACGAAGCGAAGCTGAAGGAGGCCGCAGAGAAGGAAGCGGAGGAGAAGGAGAATGGTTCTGACGCCTCTTCGAGCTCCTCGGAGGCATCTGAACGTAGGTGTGGTACGTCGCGGGACTGACGGAAGGCATGCCCCCTCCTAATGCTGCGATGCTGCGCGCCGCACGCGAGTGGTTCGTCAAGGCGCTTGCGCTCGACCCCGAGCTGTCCGTCGCCAAGGAGTTTCTCCGCATTGTAAGCTTTTCGACGATCGCCAAGCTGACGCCAGATTGACGGTCCGCAGGCGGCGTCAGACGACGGCATGGACGTAGACAGTTCCGCCGACCGCGGGTCGTCGCGTAGCTGGCGATACTCGCGCAGCGCTTCGCTTGAGCCGCGATACAGCGAGCCCAGCGAGAGGCAGAGCTCGGAGCAGTACTCGGACTACTCGGGCGGGGACGACGAGCAGGAGCAAGAGCAGGAGCAGGTGAAGGAGGAAGTGTACCTGCGGACTAGCCCGTCCCCGGGGCCCAGTGAGCTCTCGCTGTCCAGGGATGGCGACGCGGGAAGCGTCGATAGATGGCCTGGATGGAGTGGGAGTGAGGACTAGGCCAAAGGGGGCTGAGTGCGTCAACGACACCACAGGGTTAGAACAATCAGACGTGGTCGTGTTAAAGGTGTTGTTGTATCTCCTATACAGTACATGTATTATTAGTGGTATCAGTGCCAGCGCCTCCTCGATCACCTCGAGTTAGTGTTGACGCTGTGGGACTGGCGGGTGAACGAGGTGATAGGTAGCACAGCGAGCTCGTAAGGTTAGTCGCAATTGCGATATTGGCCCGTTGGCGGGCCATCGGCCAGTCGCGGCCAGAGGATGAGACGATCAAGACGTAATGGACCACAAGCACACTTAGACGTATGTATGGTCGCATGTATGGGCGCATGGCGCGCACGGACAGCGTCCTTGGAGTGAGGGCAAAGGAATGGATGTATGTTTATGGTGATACTCGCTTGCATGGTTGCATGGATGGTGATGAACAAGGTGGACGTCAGACTGGCGGGATCAAATGGAAAGCGAAACTGTCGGCGATTAGTTCAGCGCCGACAGCGAGGGCACGGACCCTGAGTGGTTGGATGGCGACGGAAGCAGATTTGGCCCGCCCCCAGTAGTCGGCCCTCGCCCGGTGGCAGGGCAGTCGTTGCGTCCTCGAGTGGTTGGATGGATTCGAGGTCGTTAGCCCAGTGTCTTGCATCCATCAAGCATCCACGGACCAGTACGTACGACGAGCTCGCGCACCGCCGTCGTCGTCGACCCCGTCGTTAGCGCCTTCGACGCCGCTGTCTCCGCGAGCCGCGCGCGCTGTGCCCCGTGTCCTCGGCTCCCGTTCCCCCCGTCGTTGACCGGCCCGTCGAGGATGTGTTGGTTGTTTCGTCGAAGAGTGAAGGGAAGGGCGGGCACGGGACGAGGGCACAGGCGTGGCCCGCGCGCGCGCGCGCGACGAGCACGGCGATGGCAGCTAGCTATGGGGCTCGACGACCCGACGACACCGCGCATACCAAGCACATTGCTGACAGCCGCAGAAAATGTCGACCAGCCAGAAAGTCCGGGCCTCGGAGCTTGCCTCCAAGAACAGAACCGACCTCCTGTCGCAGCTCCACGAGCTCCGCACTGAGCTCGCGACTCTGCGTGTCCAGAAGGTCGTTGGTGGCTCGTCGAGCAAGCTCACCAAGATGTGCGTGTGGTCGGGGGTGTGGGGTGTGTGCCGTGACGAGCGTCCCACAGGACATTCTGCGCCGGCACTCACCCGCTCGCCCCGGCGACGAGCTAGAGAAAGAACCTAGCGCTGACTCTTTAGCCACACTGTCCGCAAGTCGATCGCCCGCGTCCTCACCGTCGTGAACCAGAAGCAGCGCCAGAACCTGCGCGAGTTCTACAAGAAGTCGAAGTACATGCCCCTCGACCTCCGTTACAAGAAGACTCGCGCCATCCGCCGCCGCCTCACCAAGAAGGAGGCCAACGCCCAGACCGTCAAGGCCCACAAGAAGGCCATCCACTTCCCCCAGCGGAGTGAGTTACTCCTCCCCCTACGCCAACTGACCCAACAGAGTACGCCCTCAAGGCATAGGCGCTTAGACCTCTGGGCACGAGGATGGATGCATGAGTGTACTACCATCAATCAGGGATGCCACGGATACCACATGGCCTAGCGTAGGCTCGGCGCGCGGCGGCGCACGACGTCGGCTGCAGTGGGGAGCGGTGTATTGGCGGAAGGAGGACAGATGGAGTCAGTGTAGAGGGGGGCCAATGAAGCGGCCGTCAGATAGGCCGTCAGCAGTGTGAGGCCCAGGACGTTGTCCAAGGCATGGAGCAGGGAGCAGGAAGAGACGAGAAGCAGGAGATCAGAGGTGCAAGGGAGAATCAGTTGCAGCTGGTAATGCGGCCGTTTGTTTGAGCCATGGGAAATGTGTACGCCGTCGGTCTCCTCGGGCCCTTGACGTGAGCGACCTACAGCGCGATGTGCGCCGAGCGCGCAAACTGCCATGCTGATTTGCATGCTCGGCGCTTGGTGCTTCAGCTCTGCAGCTACCACTCGCGCCAACTCGAGAGCTCTTAGCAGCTGAGTGCTCAAGCGCCGAAGCCTTGAAAGCTTGAAAGCTTGAAAAGCTGAAAACGTGGTGCACGTGTTTATACACCTGTTTTTTTGTCACACTTGCCATACTTGCCGGCACCACTAGGGTGGACCTGGTGAACCTGATTGATACACCTGCCTCCGGGTATTGTTGGTTCCTGCTTCCCAAGCTGACGCTGACGCCTGTGTCACGACGGCCGAGCGTCATCAGCGGCACTTGCGACTCGGCAACAGCAGTCAAGCACTCACCTCTGCACATTAACCATCTTGCACGCTCTCACCATGAAGATTACGTTCAAGACCGTGCAGAACAAGGTATGCTGGGCTTTTGGAGCTGTGGCTGACATTGCAGCTGTTCACGATTGAGGCCGACGAGGGCGAGACGGTAAGCATTTCCCTAATGCGCGCTTGCAACTGCGAGATGCGTAGTGGCGGCCAAATCTGACACGCAACCAGGTCGGGCAGCTCAAGGAGAAGATTGCCCAGACGCAGGGTTTCCCCGCGCCCAACCAGAAACTCATCTACTCTGGTGAGTTAAGCTTCTTCGGCCTTAGCTAACAGCAGGCAAGATTCTCAAGGATGACTCGACCGTCGGCGAGCTCAAGATCAAGGAGAAGGACTTCCTCGTCGTGATGGTGTCAAAGGTGTGCATTGTTTTCAGGGGGGATCGCTGACGACAAGCCCAAGGCTACGCCTGGCACATCCACGCCAACGCCAGCGGCTGCGCCCTCGGCGACCGCGACGCCCGCCGAGCCAGCTGCGAGCGAGTCCAAGCCCGAGTCGAGCGAGTCCAAGACCGAGACGGCCGCGGCGTCGAGCGATGCTGCGCCCGCAGCTGAGCCCGCTGCTGCTGCCTCGTCCGAGTCTGCCGCCGCCACCTCGGGCGAGTCAGGCATGGGCGACTCATTTCGTACGTCACCTGTTACTGTCCGTCCTAACCTCAGTCACTGGGTCCGCGCTCGAGAGCGCAACTAACAACATTGTCGAGATGGGCTTCCCCCGCGAACAGGTCGTGCGCGCTCTTCGCGCAAGCTTCAACAACCCCGACCGTGCTGTCGAGTACCTCATGAGCGTGAGTTGCGTGCTCTAACACAACTGACCACCAGGGTAACATCCCCGAGCACGCCCCCGCCCCCGCCGCCGCTCCTGCCGCCGCTGGCGCTGGTGCAGGTGCTGGTGCTGGCGCGGCCGCGGCCGCCGCTCCCGCCCCATCCGCGCCCTCTGCTGCGCCTGCGGCCCGTTCGGCCCCCGCGCCTGCCGCGTCCACTGGCGACAGTTCGGCCGACAACCTCTTCGCCGTGAGTTTCTCAAACAAGCGGCTGTAGCTAACTCCAGGCCGCGGAAGCCGCTATGAACCGTGATCGCGGTATGCCGGCCGGCGCCGCTGGAGGCGCTGGCGGTCTCGGCGGTGCTGGCGCTGGTGGTGGTCTCGGCGATCTCGCGTCCAACGAGCAGATCCAGCGCCTCCGTCAACTCGTTCAGACCAACCCGGAAATAATCCAGCCGCTTATACAGCAAATTGCGGCCAACCACCCGGGGCTGGCCGAGCACATTGCCCAGGACCCGTCGGCGCTGTACGAGCTCCTCGGGGTTAACCCTGACGACCTCGGTGCTGAGGGCGGCGAAGGCGGCGAGGGCTATGGAGGGCCGCAGGCCGTGCACGTCAACCTCACTGAGGCCGAGGGCGAGGCCATCCAGCGGGTATGTCAAAGTAGAGGAGAGAGTGTAGCTGACGGACAGCTTGAGCAGCTCGGGTTCGGACGCCAGGAGGTACTCCAGGCGTTCCTCCTGTGCGACAAGAACGAGGAGCTCGCGGCCAACTTCTTGTTCGAGACCGCCGAGGAGGCCGAGGACGAGCAGATGCAGCAGTGAGCGAGGCCGCTTGCGGTGTCAGCAGAGGGTGTGGGCTTTGAGACTGTCATGTATGTTTATGTCCGTGGTGTGGCCGGGCCACGCAGGCATAGTGCCTCGCACGAGTATAGTCGAATGCATCGGGTGTTAGTGGCACGACCTTGTTTGTTGTTGCGAGATTTGCTTCCGCGACGCGTCTGACTCACCTGTCATGTTGACTTTGGGCGCGCCGGTGCAACCTCGCTTTGGCCACTGTCACATCCACGCACCTGACCGAGGTGTCCATTGCCCATCATGGTGGGTAAATATGCGTGGAGCAGCCGCTAACAACAGCCGATGTACGACAAGGAGTCTACGGCGTCCAAGCCGCAGTTTGACGACATGGGTGGGTGTAGCCTTTCTTGACGCGCCGCTGACGCGCAGACAAGGACGCCGAGGACCGCTTCTGCCGGTTCATTGAGCGACTGCCGGCACGTTCTGATGGGCTGGTACGCCTGTTTGACCGGGGCGAGTTTTTCTCTGCGCACGGGCCGGACGCGCTCCTCATCGCGGACCAGGTCTACAAGACGACGAATGTGCTCAAGTATCTTGGTTCGCGGGGGGCGCGGGCTGCGGGGTCGGGGTCCGGGGCAGGGGCAGGGCCGAGTTCAGGCGGAGGCGGCGCACGCGGCTTGCCGAGCGTGACGATCAGCATGACCCTCACCAAGGCGTTCCTGCGCGAATGCCTCACGAGCAAGCAGATGCGCGTGGAGGTTTACGAGCCCGAGGATGGTGTGCGGTCAAAGAACAATGCGCGGTGGACGCTGGCCAAAGTCGCTTCGCCGGGAAACATTTCGCAGCTTGAAGACCTTCTCTTTGCGCACGAGGACCTGCTCTCCAATGCCGTGAGCATGGCGCTGCGGATCCAGACGAAAGAGGGACAGCGCGTCGTTGGCGCCGCGTTCGTAGACGTCCAGGAGAAGACCATCGGTGTCGCTGAGTACGCCGAGGACGAGAACTTTGGAAACACCGAGACGCTGCTTATCCAGCTCGGAATCAAGGAGTGTGTCCTCCAAGCAGACGAGAAACGCGCCGATCACGACCTGGGCAAACTGCGTACCCTCGTCGAGCGGTGTGGTGTCATCGTCACGGAACGCAAGGCGTCAGAGTTTCAGTCGGGGAACGTCGCCCAGGATCTCGCGCGGCTCCTCGACGACACGCACCCCGCTGCCCTGCGTAAGCTCTCGCTTCCGTGACCTCAAGCTAACGCCAGCCGAGTACGACCTCAAGGTCGCCATGTCCTCCCTCGCCGCGCTCGTGTCCTACCTCGGCCTCATGTCCGACGCGCCGATGCACGGCCAGTTCCGCCTCCACAGGCACGACCTGACGCAGTACATGAAGCTCGACGCGAGCGCGCTCAAGGCGCTCAACCTTATGCCCAACCCGGAACTGGGCGCGAACAAGAACATGAGCCTGTACGGGCTACTGAACCGGTGCAAGACGAGTCAGGGGCAGCGGCTGCTTGGACGCTGGCTCAAGCAGCCATTAGTCAATCTGCACGCGATCGTCGAGCGGCAAAACATTGTCGACATGTTTGTACAGGACGACATTACGCGGCGCTCGCTGCAGGAGGAAAATCTGCGCAAGATGCCCGACTTCCACCGGATCTGCAAAAAGTTCCACCGCGGCGTCGCGGGCCTCGAGGACGTCGTGCGCGTGTACCAGGCCATCCAGGAACTGCCGCGCATCGTGCAAAACCTCGAGGCCGTCAAGGAGAACAACAGTGTGCATGGCCACCTTCTGAACGAGGCATACATCGACTCGCTCAACGACCACATTGACAAGCTGGAAAAGTACGCAGAAATGGTCGAGGACACGATCGACCTCGACGAGCTGAGTAACCACAACTATGTGCTCCGGCCTGCGCTCGACAGCCGTCTGCAGCAACTCCGCGACGAGCTCATCGACGTGCGCGACCAGCTCGACGCCGAGCACCGCCGTGTCGGCGCCGAACTCGGTGTCGACATTGACAAAAAGCTGCATCTCGAAAACCACCAGGTGTACAGATACTCGTTCCGCATCACCAAGGCGGAGGCAGGGCTGTTGCGCGGCAAGAAGAAGTATGTCGAGCTGTCGACGCAAAAGTCGGGCACGATTTTCACCACGCCGACGCTGCGTGACGCCAGCGACGAGTTTGCGCGCCTGCAGGACGAGTACGAGCGCGAACAGCGCAAGCTTGTCAAGGAGGTTGTGGGGATCGCGGCGTCGTACACGCCCGTGCTCGAGGGTCTGGACAACCTCGTGGCGGGCATCGACGTCGTGGTAAGCTTTGCGCACGTGTCGGCGAACGCGCCCGTGCCGTACGTCAAGCCTACGATGCGTGAGCGCGGATCGGGCGATGTCGTGGTGCGTGGCGCGCGCCACCCGTGTCTCGAAGTCCAAGACGACATTGAGTTTATTGCCAACGACCACGAGATGCGCAAGGAGACGAGCGAGTTTCATATTCTCACAGGCCCCAACATGGGCGGCAAGTCGACGTATATCCGCCAGATTGGCGTGATTGCACTCATGGCGCAGCTGGGCTGCTTTGTGCCTGCCGACAGCGCCGAGCTGCCAATCTTTGACTGCATTCTTGCGCGCGTTGGCGCGGGCGACAGCCAGCTCAAGGGCGTGTCGACGTTCATGGCCGAGATGCTTGAGACAGCGACTATTCTGCGTTCCGCGACCAAAGACTCGCTGATTATCATTGACGAGCTTGGGCGCGGGACGTCGACTTACGACGGGTTCGGCCTTGCATGGGCCATTTCAGAGCACATTGCGGGCCAGATCAGGTGTTTCTGCCTTTTCGCGACGCATTTCCACGAGCTCACGGCGCTCGCGGACCAGATGGCGTGGGTCAAGAACTTCCAGGTCCGCGCCGAAGTGCGCAACGCGCCAGAAGGGTCAAAGCAGGACAGGCAGATCACGCTCCTGTACCAGGTGGTCGAGGGGCACAGTGACCAGAGTTTCGGTATACACGTGGCCGAGCTCGCGCGTTTCCCCGACGCAGTAGTGAAGGTGGGATAAATCGTTAGGAGGTGGGAAACTGACGAGCAGTTGGCCAAGCGCAAGGCCGAAGAGCTAGAGGACTTTGGCGACGCGGACGCAACACCAGCGGCAAAAGTACCCAAACCCGAGGTCGACGCGGGGACGGAGCTCGTGCGCGCGTTTCTGCAGCAGTGGCATCAGCGCGCCGACGGGCAGGACGAGGCCGCGCAGATTGCGGCACTCCGCGAGACGGTCGCAGAGTACCAGGATAGGTTTGGCGCTAATGCGTGGGTGCAGAATGTGCTTGCGGCGTTGTAGCGCACTCACGGGCGCGCGCAAGCGCGCACGTGTGGGCGCGTGCGTCGAGGCATTGCAGAAGGGTGCATCCGTACACAGGTCAGCAGTAGAAATGTACAGTGTGTGTATATGCGGGATAAGCGCCGCGTCGCGCACGTCGCGTCGGCAGCCGTGACCACCACTCGCTGCCGAGGAACGGTCTGACCCTCCCCGCTAGCTTGCGCCGCGAGCAGCACAGGTCTCAGCTGTCACAATTAGTACACAGGGCGCGTCGCGTCGCCAGCGAGCTAGTGTATGTATTTGTAGATGCGTGTTAAAGACGCGCGCCCGCGCGTGTGCTTTGTATTCGATTTGAAGCTGACAGTGGTCTAACCGGAACGGCTCATGCAGCATGCGTCGTCGGGGACGTGAGACTGAAATAACCAAGGTCATGGGCGTGTCCTGTGCCCTACTTGATCGGCCGGCGCATGGTCGTGGCCGCGGCTCGGCGCCACCTCAGCCACGCCCTGATCGACTTGCCGTCCCAGAGCCGACTCTAGCGAGCGACTGCGAAACATGCATTCACGAACATACATGTTGACAAGCTGGGCCGCAGCGACGCAGTACGCCGCGCAGTGCATGGTCTCAATGTATGCTTCGGCATTGACGATAGGCGACCGCGTCCGAGATCGCTTCCACTTACTTGCCGTCAATTTAACAACAACAAACAAACAAACAAGCAAGCAAGCAAACATCACGCCCGCCTGCACACCGGTTGGCCGCGTTCCCACACACATGCGTTTGTTCTGTGCCTCGAGCTCTGTACATCTCGGGCGCGCTTCTATATTCGTACGCTCGGCTTGCTTGGCGAAAGTAGGTGTGCGAGAGAGTATGTGGGATGGGCGCGTCTGCATCCGATGATCAGCTGGTAAACATCGGCGAGGAACGCAGACGCAGGAGAAAGAACGAAACGCGAGGAGAGATGGGTCAATCGATCAAACGCGCGAACGCGGGGCACATGCTCGAAGTCGTCGTTTGTGCAAACAAGCACACAGCGTCGCCGACGACGGCGTCGACGACCACGGGCACCACGGGCACATCTGACAGACCTCGGATGAACTCACACACCAGGCACGGGGCGGGACTTTACAACATTCCAGCGTCTGAGCGTATTGCGAATTAAGCATGTATGAGGTGTGCGTGTGTGTGTGTGTGTGTGTGTGTACTGCTCTCGTTGCGTGGAGACAGTGTCCGACAGAGTACCGGGCCGAGTGGCGCCAAAGCCAAAGTATAGCTCTGTTCGCGCTCAGTACGTCGGTCTCGGGCAGCTGTTAGTCACGCTCTACCAGCCGTCCAAGGCATTGCCATTACATTGCATGCATTTGATGATGCTCGAGTCGGCAACATGCGGTGAGGTGAGGTTTTGTATGAATTGGGTAGCCAGTGGTCAGGTAAAGCTGTGCACCGCAGCAGACTCCACCTTTTTGACTGCGAAATAGACGTCAAGCCGTCTAAAGTGGGGCAGACAAGCTGCGCAGACGCGACGGACGACGCGTCGCGCCCATCTGAGGGGGCATTGGGGGGACGCTGGGGCGGGGGAGCAGAAAAGCTCAGCCACATGGACTCAGGGTAAGTGTGCGGTTGGCGCGGCTTTGGGCCAAAGTCAGGCTGAGGGGGGAGGAACGTACCCTGAGACGGGGCGCAGAATGTGTGCTCAGAATAGCACTGCCCTGAGCTTGGCTGTGGACGTGCACACACTGATATGGGTGTCCAGTTGTCCAGGCGACGACGACGACGAGGGGCCATTTTGGTTGCTACGCGCGGCTTGTCACCCCCCTTTCCACGGCGTCCAGTGTCCGGGTTTAGTGGTGCTCACCCCCTGAAATGTTGGACTCGAGAGGGGGGGAGGGAAGGTAGAAGGCAAGGCAGCACTAACTCGCCCCCCTTGGCTGGTCCCGAATTAGACCTAGCACCCACAATGGCTCACACACAGCCTCCTTTGAGACCTTCCTCGCTGCGTCTGGCAGTCCAGTCCAGTCCAGCAGTCCCCTTGATCTCATACCCACCCACACTAACCGTAGCTGTCGTTCTAGTCGCCGTCACCGCCTTCTTTAAGACAACCCCCCCAAACACAACATCCTCTTGTCGCCTCTTGCTCCTCCCCTCTCTCTCGTCTCCTTTTACTCTCTTCTCATCTCTCTCTCTCTCTCTCTTCTCCTCTGTCCATCAAAGAGAGCACTCACAACAACAAGAACCATTGTTTGCTCTCCACCTCCCACTCCCTCTCTCTTCTCCTGTCTGCGCTACGGACCTCTCCCTTCCACCTCCTTTGTGAGTATCGCCGCCGGCGTTGTCGCGAGCGACTGCGGAGAAAGCAACCCAGACTAACCCTCAGACCATGCTCGCTTCTCTCTTCACTGCCGCGCTCGCGGCCGGTGTGGTAAGTCACTTTTGAGCACAACTGAGCGCAACACCGCTCACACCAAGGCCAATGCCCAGGTCACCGCCGCAGGCACCATGGGTGTGACCAACCCCACGGCGGCCATTGCCAACACGCCCGTCAACCAGACGTCCATGTCGCGTCTCATCTCGCTCAACTCGATCAACGACTTGTGAGCAACGAAAGCGCAGTGCAGCGGCTAATCTCCTAGCTGCATTTTCGCTCCCCCCGAGCCCAACTCGGTCATTGGCGAGACCGAGGCCATCGAGGTCGCGTGGTGCGTCCAGCCCCGTAACAACGCCCGTGTCATCCCGGACGGCACCTTCACCGCCGTCCACTTTGTCAAGACCCCGCTGTACTGGCAGATCCAGGGCCTTGGTGACTTTACCAAGCTCAACATTGCCGCCAACGACAACGGTGGTGAGCTTGACCCCCACGGCGCCACCGGCAAGGGCAACCCCGAGGGTGGCAACGTTACCACCAACGCCACCGGCTCGGACGTCAGCTACGAGGAGTGGATGAAGTGGGTCTAGCCTCTCAGACTGTACCTAACCGCCAGCTACATGTCGTACCAGGAGTTCTGCCTGCGTATCTGCATTGCCGAGAACTCGACTTACTCTGCCGCCAACGAGTGCCAGCACACCCTTGACGAGATGGGATGCAGCTGGGTCATGCCTGGTGACTACACCCCGGACTCGTTCACCGAGTGCGACGGCGAGTCGGCCTACCCTCCCGGCTGGTACCCCGAGGCGAACGGTGCCATCTCGACCTTTGCCCAGCGTTACACCGGCACCAACACTGCCAACGGCGCCACGCAGCTGTGGACCATTGGCCAGACTGTCACGCCTTCCAAGCCTGCCATGACCCCCGCCACCTCCAACTGCATCACCCACAGCTCGATCGGCAACGGTATCCCCACCGCCGCGCTCTCGCGTGACGCCGCCTTCACCTGGACCTCGGGCATGTCGTTCAGCAACCTGCCTACCGACTCTGCCAGCGCCAGCACCGTCGTCACCACCGACGCTGAGGGCCACACCACCACCTCGGAGGCCCAGGCCGCCGCCGCTTCGGACGGCAGCAAGAAGCAGGCGTCTTCGGGTGCCGGCCGCAACACTGCTGCCATTGGCGCCGCCTCGTTCGCCGCCCTCGTCGTCGGCGTCGCTGCCATTGCCCTCTAAGCGCCAGTCCGCAGTAGAAGCAGTTAGTTTTTGCGCATTTTTCCTCGTCTCATGAAACCCATCCATTCATCCATCCATCCCCATGTGATCTCTCGCATCGGCTGCGTTGTGTATAGAGACCATCCCCGCCGTAGCGCCCCGTCCCCGGGCCCTAGTTTTAGTATTAGCACGCTCCCTAGTCATGGATATTTGTCAGCATGTACGCTGGTTACTGTGTGTGGTGGTGACGCCGCCTTGGCACTCTATTCTGGGCGCGGCAGTGTGACTGACTCTGTTGTGCGTGTTAGTGGCGGATACATGCGGCAGAGTCTCCTGGCAAGTGCGCGCACACTTGCCAGTACAGGGACGCTCCGGTGGCCAGAGGGGATGCTTGTTTGGAACAGACCAGTGTAACGCGCGGGAACGAACGGCTGGATACGGCACGGGCGTCACCTGGGACCATGTGTGGCAGGCACGGCAGTGGATGGCAAACAAACAAGGTGCATTCATTTATGCTGTGCTGAGTGCAGCCTGCGCATGCCGAGCATGGCCCGGGGTATGTGGCATCAATGTTGTGGCGGTGGTCAGAGGCGTGCGCCCACGGCACACGCCCGCACGGCATGCGCCCGCACCGCACGTTGATTAAATCGATTGTCGGAACTGCCGGCGCTAAGCGTTGGCGATGGCAGTGCGACGAACCCCTCGGCACAGCACGTAGGCATAACATGTGGCATGGCAGGTATACTTGATGAGTGGTAGCATGGGGCTATATGAATGAAGCGGTGAAGTGGTGGGAGTGAAGTGGTGGACGTCGTAATGTTGAAGGTCGTAATGGTTTTTAGGTTGCTACAACTAGCTAGCTAGCTACAACTGTGGGTCCTGCCCCGTATGCGTGTGTCTGCAACAGCACAGCGCAGCACTGCGCTGTGCCGTGCGTACTTGGGATTATCTTTTGCTACGGCTGGCGCGGCGGTGCAGGAGCGAGCCAAAGAACGAGTCCTTGGTATCCCCCTTGTCCCCCTTGTCGCCTTTATCCTTGAACGACAGCCAGCCGTGTTTCTCCTTTGGCGCGCTGCCGGCCATGGGCGTGCCGCTACCACTGCCAGTGCCCGTACTGCTGGCGTATCCTGGCGCCGCGCCGCCGTCGAAGAACGGCGAGCGGGCGTCGCGCGAGGGTACAGGGCGGAGGAGGAAGGGCCTCTCGAGGGCGCGCTCGCTCAGCCGCCTCTCAAACCCTAGTACCGAACCCGGCTTGCTGCCCCCGCCGCGCGTGCTCCCGCCATCACTGCTGCCCGCGTCGCGCTCGCTCCCGTGGCTGCTGACCTCGACACGCATCGGTTCAGGCTTTGCGGTGCAGTCAAAGGTGCTCAGTTTCGGCGAGCTGGCAAGTGGCGTCGCAATGTGGCCGCCATGCGACGTCGTGCTGCCCCCGGTGCTCGTCGTAGGCGTACCTGGCTGCTCGGGGATATCTGGGTCCGACCCCGCGTCGTGCATCTGCATGAGCGTCGTGGTCATGCGTAGCGGCGACTCGGTGACGTTTGCTGCGCGGCCCAAACCGCCAATGCTGGACGTTGGCGGCAGGCCCGTGAGGTGCAAAGGCGAGGGCGACTCCGAGTCCTTGAAGATGGCGCTGTTGCCCCTACGGACGATGCGTGTGGCAGGCGCAGACGACTGCGCCTGACCCGACAACGGCCTTGGACCTTCTGACCCCGATCGCCGCGGGCTCGGCCACGCAAACCCGCTGCCGTACCCCGAGCTCAAGTTGGACATTGAGTCCGTCGGCGTTGGCGGCAGCGAGTCAAAGTAGCCCGAGCCCGTACGTTCCGCCCACTGGCGCAAGCTGATCCGCGGTGACGCCGGCCCACGCGAGCTCGCGCGCGAGTGCGGACGCATAATGACTGGAGGTACAGGAGGGACCTCCATGGACAGGGACGACGGCGACGTCGTGAGGCCGCCTGCTGCCGACAGCGACGCGACGCTGGGCGAGGCGAACCGCGTCACGGGTGATGGCGGGACAGAAAAGCTAAAGTCCCACGAGGGCGCGCCGCTCACGATCGACGATACCGTCGACATCCGGCGGAGCTCTTGCCGCTGGTTGACCGGTGGCATGTCGGACATGATGTTCTCGGCGAGGTACGCAGGTTTCTTGGCGCCGCGAAGCCACGAATGCTCTGCAAGCTTGGCAGCCGTGGGTCTGGCATCAGCTCTACCTCAGGCTGAAAAGCCCACCGCTTCGTAGGGTCCTTTTGCAAGCACATAGTGACGAATTCGCGCATGGGCTTGCTAAAGCTTGCGGGGAGGGTAGGGGCAGTCTCCGTGGCCGTGGCGGTGAGAATGTCGGCGGGTCGGCCACGCAGAGGCGGTGCGCCTGTGGCCAGCTCGATAAGAGTGATACCCAAGCTCCAGATATCCGCCTTGTCGTCGTAGGGGCGTCCGAGCACAATCTCGGGCGCCATCCAACTAGGCTGTAACGTCAGCGCGGGCAAAGAACGCCAGACGCACAGTGCCCACAAAGCTCTGGCGCTTGCCGATCTCGCGCACGATCACGGGTGGCGCAGACTCGGGCGCAGTGGGGATGATCCGCAACCGGGGCCGATCAAAGCGCACCGTCTCCACGGCCGGGGGTGACACTTCTGAGGGTGTGGGTGGGACATTGACGTCTCCGCCGACGCCAAAGTCGGCGAGGAGAATGACGCCATCAGACTGAATAAGAAGGTTGCCTGCTTTGAGGTCGCGCTGGGGTTAGCTAAATGTCAGCGACGCTGCGGCGTACATGAAGGAAGCCGTTGTGGTGCAGGTACATGAGACCTTGAAGGACCTGTTTAGTCACGGCCTTGATCTCGTCCTCGGTAAGCGTGCCGGCGGGCGCGCCGCCTTTGCCGTTACCGTTGCCGCTGCGTGCGCGCCATTCGAGGATGCCGGCGAGGCTACCGCCGTCGACGAGCGGGGTGACGATGGCTGCGCGTGCATGGTCTGGGGGCAGTGTAAACGTGGCGAGGACGCTGCGGACGTTAGAGCCGCGGTTGGGTAGGGACAGCAAGAGGCACACACCGGAGAACGTTTGGGTGCCTGCACAGCCCGAGCAGGCGCGCCTCCTTGACGAGCTGGGTAAGGTCGCCGCTCGCGCCGGAGACCTTGACTGCGCACTCGCGCCACTCGCCCGTGCGCGATCCGGGCACGTTGAAGGCCGCAGCGTAGACAGTTGACGATGCGCCAAAACCTGCAGAGTGGTAAGTCACAGCGTCACACAAGCGGCTGCGGCGACGGCATGCTCACCTACTGGTCCGCCGAGGTCGTAGTCCTCGGCATTGGTAGTGAACTCTGACCACCACGGGTCGTCGAGCATGCCATGCCCGCCGTCCATGGTCATGCTGGTGACGACGGGGGAGGGGCGAGTTGTGTAGTCGTGATAAGAGCAACAGAGTGATGTTCGTGTGGGCTAGTTGCGTTCATCAGATGCACGCACATGCTTGGACACTACTACCGTGTCTTTCCGTCCTCAAACACAGCACATCCCCTCGCAAGAGTCCATTTGCCCCTCTAGTGCCATGTCCCATCCCACAACGACGACGTGCCTCCACTCCCGATTCGGGCGCCGCATAAAGGTCTTTGCGCACAGACACACGCCTGCCGTCGCTTCCGGGAGTACCTTTTGCAAGTGAGCCGGTACGCCAAGTGCGCGAGATGGAGGCATGTGACATGTGAGTAGGACCAAAGTGGCGCCAAAAGTTGTCCCAGTCTGCATGCTGCCAGCTGCCAGCGTCACATCCCTGGGATTCTTTGACACAAACATTCAAACACACCAGCCTCCCCCCCCCCCCACTCAAACACACCGCCACCACAGTCGTCGCTTCAGGCACACACACAAACTCATTCCAAGAGCCACCGCGTCATACTAAGGAAAAGAAGCTGGTACTAATCCTCAGCTAAATCACGTGACAGTTCTTACGCTATTTCCACGCTTTATGCACGTGTGGCCCAAAACGTGGCAATGACGTCACAGGTTAAACGTTACTTGTGTCACGCGAGTGTCGCGCGAGATTTGCATACCGGCAAAGGGTCGGAAAAACTAGGCTGTTCAACTTTCCGAACATGGCGTCAATCGCCGAAGGGCGAAGGCCCGTTAGTGCCGATGTGGATCAATCACCGGTTGTTGGCAACAGACACCGGCTGTGTCGGAAAAGATACGGCAGAACAATAACCCGGGCCCACGCCGGACACGCCGCCGTCGGCTCGATGATGGTCAGTCACTCCGCTCTATGTCCCACACGTCACTGGGCTTTGATACTTGCCACGGGGACACCAGGATATCCATATCCATCTACATACCTCGCCTATGTCGTTAAGCTCCAGACGCTGACGTCGGTGGTGGCGAGCGTCGTGGCCGCCGCCGTGGCGCTGGTGCCCATGGCGCGCGTGAGGCAAGAGGCAGTAGTGACAACAACGACGACAGTCGTCCCACAGAATTTTTGCAACGTCTTTTTGCCACCCACACTTCGAGTCATTCGCGAAGTAGCTACGCGCGCGCGTGGTTTGCGTCGCCAAGCTTTGTCAAAATCTTTTCTTTTCGTTAAGCTCGCTCGTGGTTTTCCCTGGAACAGGCGACGGCCCGAAGAATTAACAAAAGACTATTTCTCTGGGCGTGTGTACGCGCGGCCGTGATGCCACGCGACGCCCATGGCGCGCGCTCGCCCTGGACACACACACACACACACACATTTACACAGCTGCACACCTGTTCCTTGTCCCTCGATCTGCCCCAGCAGCGTCAGCAGGACAGCCTGGGTTGTGGATAAACACCCATAAGGCCCGGCCGAGCGTCCTACTCGGGTACCTGGAACGCTCCACAGTAGATGAAGCTACGCAGCACTGAGGCGAAGAGAATAATGAGGAAAGGAGGGGAAAAAGCAAAATTGAATCTGCCGGTGTTGGCAAGAGCGAGTTACGAGGAGCGCGGATTGAAGACTGGGCATGCTGGGCAGCCAGATCGCAAGATTGGCTATTTGCCGGTGCGGGGAGGTTGGAGCGTCGCTGGCGTCTATCACAGATCTGTGCCGGCTGTTGATCTGCGTCCGGCACATCGAGGCCCAGATGTTATCCCAGGATGTGCATTATCGCTCGGCCCAGGCCAACGCTCTCCATCCAAAGCATATTTTATTTGCCCGTTGTGTACGTGTGGGTTTTTATCACACATGTATGTGCCGAAAAGCATGTGTGACCGACAACGACAGGCACAGTCAGTGGCCGTCGAGAACCGCCGATGCGTCTAGATACTCGGTTCACGGCGACCCCATCACTAAACGGTGCGTCGTTACGAACGCTCTGTGCCCCTCGCGCCTCGGTCTTCGGGTTCGCTACGGCGGCACGGCCCCCGACTCGCCGACGCCGACATTGTGCCAAGCAAGTGAGCGCCAAGATTGGGCCGAGAAAAGCAGTTCCGATGCCTGTTCCCCAGTTCCGACGCCGTTGCTTGTCCCGGGTCAAGACTCAGGCGCTGAATACCACCACAGATCCTTTGTTCTATTCATGCTGAATGCATTCGGCTTGTCCAATGTAGCAAAGTGGAGTTGGAAATAGATCTATGCTTTGGGCTATTGGATGATTGGCTGAGAGAGCTATGAACACAGACGGACCGAGGACTAAGTACGGGGCTAAGGGATACAGGAGGGAACAGGGGCAGAGACGGAAACCATAACCATACAGTGCTCGAGTGGGGGTGGGCCAAGCTGGACAAAGGGAGGAGTCATCAATCAAACGCCGGTGTCACCGCATTTCTTGCTTGCTGCCGCCGTCGCCATCGCTGGCGCCGCTGCTGCTTGGCGGCGGGTTGGGCTTTTCGTCGGACAAGAGGAGGCTGACGTTTGGGCGCGAGGGTGCGAAATCAATATAGTCGGACGACTTGTGGTGGCCGGCCAACGTGGGGCGCTTGGGCGACTGCTTCAGGGCGGCCCCGTCTGGCTGATCGGCAGGTGTTTGTGGTCGCGAGGCCGTAGCGAGTGCCGACGACGCATGCTCAAGCTTTGCAATGTACGCAGCGAGGCTGTCAATGTTGACGGACACGTCCTGGCGGTGCTGCTGGGCGACGTGGTGTCGCACGAGTTCAGCGTGCGCAGGTGGCAGCGATTCCAGCAATTTCACAATGGCCGCCCGGTACTCCTCGGGTGACTCGGCGCCGCGCAGCGTGTCGCGAAGCGCCGCAAACTGGGCCGCAACGCCCGCAGTTGGGGCCGCTGACGATGACGAAGACGAAGCGTAGCCGTTCGAGGTGGCATGCTTGTGGTAGCCGTTGGTGAGCGGTGGCCCATGGCCGTTTGGAATGTTGTCACGGTCCCGAGGCATCTTGCGGCGCGGCGCAGCCCCTGGTGCACGATGAGCTCGAGGGGAGACACCCCGTGTAGATGAGGCGCGCGAGCCAGAAGTCAAGCTGCTACCTCCTCCTCGCCCCTCGGGCGAGATGGGGACAATAATGTCGGACACTGTGGCTGCGGCGTCTGCGGAGGAGCAAGGAGAGAGCACTGCCTTGGTCGCAACGGGTGACTGGCTCGACGTTGACCGGCAGTCCGAGTCGCGCGAGTACGGCGAGTACCGCGGGCTTGGGGTAGACACTGTAATGGTAGGAGGAGGGGTCGGGGGGTGAAGTGTGGCGCGAACCGAAGAAGAATGCGGGTACCACCAACGGTGCGGGGTCGACACAGAGATGGGGCCTGTTGTGGTGGAAATGATCGTCGCTGCCTAGAGAGGCAAGTGGGTCCAAGGTCCAAAGGCTGAAGTGGTGGTGGTGGTGTGTGTGTGTGTGGGGCGGCCAAAGTACGATAAAGTAGAAGTTGCAAAGATGGAAGAGAGTGGAAAGAGAACAAGTCGAGCAATAAAAGGCAACAACAGGGGAGTGGTACCAAGGATGACCGGTTGTTGAGACAGGTTAAAGGTATAAGGGTGTGGTGCGGGCCTGTGGCGCCTTGTAGGTTAATAACTGGTGGAAGGGTCACGTCTCGGATAGATAAAACCTGTGATTCACCAACCTTGGTTGTCGCGCCTAGCTCTATTACTATTAACTAGGGGCTTTTTGGGCAGCTCCAGAGCCTGTAGCGTCTGCAGTGCCAGAGCTCCAGCGACAGTGACGAACGCGGACGTCAAACGGGCCCCTTTCCCCCGACGCTGGTTCCCCCATTGGGGCTGATCAGGAACAGCCCGTGGATTGTTGGTGCGACCTTGGAGCTATTGCGCCGCCGGCGTCGGCAGGCAAGGCGGCGCGGCGGCGGCGGGGGGATAAGGGCCCAGCGCCGGCGACAACGGTTATCGGTTGCTTGCGCAGTCGAGCCAAGGACCCGCACAGAGGTATAGAGTGGGGATAGTGAGGGTCGAAAACAATCATGTGCGGCTTTAATGCCTCACTACCCGCGTGCGGTGTGGGTCTGCGGAGAGAGAGCTGTGTGCACCTGTACGCCTCTCAAAGTGGGACGGGAATCAGGATTCCAGGATGGTCATGCTACTGCTGCTGCTGCTGCTGCTACCCCTGCGCCATCCATGGGTCAGTGGCGCCCGTCTCGGACGTGCAGTCAGCTGTGTATCGTCATGATGGTTACGAACGGTACGCAATACCGCCGCCACACACACCACACGCAAAACACATAGACTCATCTAGCTCATTTCTGCATTCCATCCTGTGCCGCGGTCATTTTTCACCGACAATGACACATGCTCACATCCACTTTTGATCACACTCACGCATACGGTGGCGCGCCTCCTCGTTCACTCTCCCACCACACCCGTCGTCATCGTCCCTGAACTTTTTGGCGCGGTTCGCGTGTCTGGGTGGCGATGGATCGATGGAGCACTTGTCGCGAATAGTAACCATGTCTCCATGCCTCCGGAATACCTCGACGCATCATCGTTGCACACCACAGGTTCACTTCACATACCGACGGTAAAACGAAAGGGAGTTAAATGTGTGTGCGTGTGTGTCTGTGTGTCCCCCCACGTATGCATTATTGCCACGCTGGTGTGGAAGGGGTAAAGTTTTTATTATTCGTTTGAGCTAGGTGTTGGGCTGTGAGTGGGGGGGGGGGGATGAGAGACGGGGGGTGAGGTGATGTGCTTGCCGAGAGGGGCCGCGGAGGGGAAACGGGTGACAAGGTATCTCGCGTTCCATTGCTCCACAAGTACTAGATTGGAACCATGCCACCAACACACGCACGCACGCTCGTACGCGCACGTCAAAGGAGTGGGGCAGTTGAGTGGGGGAGAGCAGGGGGAGGGGTAGTAACGACGAGGCAGCTGAGAGGAGTGATGCCGTAGACGTTGACGCAGCTGCACCCGGAGATTCGCCGACAACGTACTTTTGTTGTTCGGATTGAGAGAGGCGGGGAGGAAAACCACTGGCAACTGGTGTTCATACCTCGTATCGGGCGATCAGGCACTGAACGACTTTTCCTCTGGCCTTGTTCCTTTGACGTCTACTAGTGTCCCCAGGGTGGATCACATTCTCTCACTCCACACGGTATGGACAAAAGTGTCCTGGGCACCAGAGTACACACCAATGATGTCATTAATAAAGGGTTCAACCTCGTGTTACCCTGAATGGGTGAGATGGACATACCGCGAAAAGAACTTTGGTTGACGGTGTTGCCGAGCCAGGCCGAAAAAGAGATCGTACCAGGAACCATCTCTCCTAATCGTATACAGTCGGAATAATATCGGAAAGTGCCCGGGTTAAGTGCTCCCCGCCTTTAAGCTTTTGGCAAACTACTGCATGGCCTGGATGTGGTCTGGGTAGCTCTGGATGACTGGACACACACACTTCGCGTCAACAAACCTCCACCACACGTATTCGCCACCACAACAACACTCCGACACCACCTCTCTCACCTCCGTCGTCGCACATCCTTCCGTCTCGCAAGCATGCGACACATTGCTCCAAAGTAGGAATCTTAATCCACATACACATACCACACCAACACCATATCCATATCCAGGCAGCCAGCACCATACCAATGTCTCTCCGGCGCGAAGAGGCAGAACTCCGCCGCGTCCTCGACTTGTCCACCCAGCAGGCCAAGGCGCTGGCGTTTCTCCCACCAGTCCAACTCTCCAGCGCCCCCACTGACGACTCTCGCGACTTTGAACTGAGGCCACTTGCACTCCACGGTATGTGTTCACATGTCTTGTTTGAAATCTGCAAATACTAGTTACACCGTTCCCCCCACGTCCGGGATGTTGCTGTCACATACCATGTTCCATTTCAAGCGAGATCCATGCTCATTCCACACCAGGCTCTGCGGCAGGTACCTCGGGTGCAGCCATGTCCACACCGCTTCGCCCAGAACTTGGGCGTCCGCACCGTTTCCTCTCCCCAGACGACGATGACGATGGTGACGTCTGGTCTCCCGTTCAACATTCCGCAACGCATGTTGCTTCGCCCTTGAGACAACACCAGCCCATGCGATACATCCGCGGCGACTCGCCGGATCCTATCGACGCGTTCCATGTGAACGACAACAACCGTACCGTCGAAGGGAATCGTTCCGCTGAGGTTTTGGCTGGCATGCCCACCACCACTGCCGCCACCAGCACCGCTACCGCCATTACCGCCACCACCACCACCACCACCACCACCACCGGTTCATCCCAAACCAGGGGTGAAGCGGCACGCAAGCCGTCGCCTCATTCCAATGCCACAAGCCACCCGTCGCTTATTGTGTCCTCGTCGAGCCCTGCAGAGGGATCGGGCCGTAGGCTGTCTGCGCGGGTACAGAGCATTCAGGACAAGAAGGAGGAACAGGCCGCAGAACGCAAACGCAAACGCGCAGAACGCAAGCCGCGTGAAGCTGCAGAGAAAGCCGCCGCGGCGGGCACGCCCACCACTCAATCTTCTGTCGATCCCGAATCGGAGGCCGCCGAGGACCGGAGGAAAAAACAGAAGGCCAAAACGAGTGGGCAAGAGCGGAATGTGGCGTCTAAACCGACGTCACAGTCGTCAATCGGCGGCCAGGCCGTGAACAGCAACGGCATCCATGCGGATCCTTCGCCGGTGAACTATTCACCTAAAGGAGCCTCCGTTACACCGCAACCTGAATACCCTCCTCCCTCCTCTGACGGCCCTGCTGATCGTCCCAGTCCGGAGCGTCAGGAAAGCCCAAAAATCGTTTCACCGCGGCACGCGCGTTCCCCAGTCAAGGACCAGCCCAGTAACGGCCACTCCGGGGTGGCCGCGCCAGGCGCGACCGCCTCGACCCCACTCCCCTCGCGTCCACCCTTGCAACCTGCACAGAGCACACCTACAAACAACGGCACTCCCAACGGAGGTCGCTGGCGGACACGTAGGTGTTTAATTAATAGCGGTATGTGTGCTAATGGATATAGCACGCAACGACCTAGCGGGAGTGCTCTCGCGATTCCCAAAAGCCAAGGTTACGGGCATGTCGCGACGGCTCAAAATCGTCCCGCTACACGCCAACATCGGCCCGGGTGTCAAGGCCTTGCCCCCGCCGCCGCCCAAGGCGAAGAAGAAGGTTGAGGACGACGACGACGAAGACGATGAGGACGAAAACGGTAACCCCAAGATAAAGGTGGGCAGCCGTGAGTGGCTCATGATGGAGGATTAGGCGTGGGCGTGCAGGGCGTATAGTTGCATTAGCATTTGGCATGTCGCATCAGGACTTTGCATTAGTTTCTTGGGTGTTTTGATTAGATGGGTCTTATTGGCGGTTTCAAATAGCATGTGGCATCATATCAGTCCCGGTGGTGGAATGACGTGTACACCTCCACCTTTGCCACTGTGGATTTTGAAGTGTTCGGCGCCGTTAACGAACCTGTCAGATAGTGCCAGACCTCCTCGTCGCTCTCACCATTCTGCGCGATTGCTAGCCAACATGGTGGTAAGTCGTGCACGGCAAGGAGACGTCGCTAACGTGATCAGAAGATTAACATGATTTCGCGGTCGTTGGACGACCACCTGCCGTCGTCGTGAGTAGGCGCAACTGACTAGTGTCTCACGCCAGATCATCGGCGCCGCACCCGCTCCAGCGCAACCTCGCGCCTCATCTGCACCCGTTCGCCAAGCCGCGCGAATACCAGCGTGCCATGACAGCGGCCAAGATGGAGCGGATGTTTGCCAAACCGTTTGTGGGGTCGCTCGGGGGCCACCAGGACGGCGTGTACTGCCTGGGCAAGGACCCGCGACGTGTGTCCGTTGTTGCGGGCGGCGGCGGCGACGGCGAGGTGATTGTGCACTCGCTGTCGCAGCGCCGGTCGCTGCTAAAATTTGACGCGCACGACGGCATGGTCGGCGGACTGTGCTGGACTGCCGAGGCGCGCGATGGCAAGCGCGGTATTATCACGTGCGGCAAGCTCGACGGCACGATCAAGATCTGGCGCTCGTCGGCGTTCGCGCCGGGCCTCAAGGCCAACGACCCCGAGGAGAACGCCGAGGGCGTGCTTGATACGGCTGGCGCGGTCGGCGAAGATGACGACGAGGAGGACCTCGCTATGGACGAGGCGAAACGGAACCTCGCTGGCCTCAACCTCGAGCCCAGCATGGTGTACAATGCCAAGAACGGGTTCAACGGTATCGACCACCACCGCCACGACGGCGTGTTTGCCACGGCCTCGAGCATCGTCCAGGTCTGGGACGAGAACCGCTCCAGCCCCCTGTCCAACCTCCAGTTCGGCTCGTCGTCGGAGACCGTCACGGCGGTGCAGTTCAACCAGAGCGAGACGAGCGTGCTCGCGTCCGTTGGCAGTGACAGGACCATGTGCCTGTATGACATTCGCACGGGCAAGGCCGAGCGACGGATTATCATGAACATGCGCTCCAACGCGCTGTCGTGGTGCCCGACACTCCCAACAGTCATGCTCCTCGCGTCAGAGGACCACAACCTGTACACGTTCGACATCCGCAACCTCGAGTCGCCTACGCAGATCTACAAGGGCCACGTTGGCGGCGTCATGGGCTGCGACTGGAGCCCGACGGGCGAGGAGTTTGTGTCTGGATCGTGGGACCGCACTGTGCGCCTGTGGAAGCGCGACGCGGGCAAGTCGCGCGACGTGTACCACACCAAGCGCATGCAGCGTGTGTTCGACGTAACGTACACGCCGACCGCCGACTTTGTGCTTTCGGCCTCGGACGACGGTAACATCCGGATATGGAAGGCGAACGCGTCGCAGAAGCTCGGGCCCATCTCCACAAAAGAACGACAGGCGATGGAGTACCGCCAAAAGCTGGTCGAGCAGTGGTCGTCGGAAAAGCACGTACGCTCGATTGCCGAGCGCCGCCACCTGCCTGCGAGCGTGTACAACACTGCCAAGCTCAAGCGCGAGATGCTCGAGTCGCGCAAGACAAAAGAGGACCGCCGCAGAAAACACTCGCGAGCAGGCAAGGAGAAGCCCAAGGCCGAGCGAAAGAGTGAGTCTTGCACAATTTTTTATATGTGCACTGGCCACATGGCTGACGTTGCACAGAGGCTGTCCTCAAGGAGCAAAAGTAACGCCCGCGCCGTCCATGCCCTCCACACTTGCGACCCTTCACCACATTGTTGTACTTTGCATGTCATCTCATCGTCACGCGCACACACGCACACTCGCACGCTCTCGCGCAAGTTTTGCAAACACTTACACCGAGGCCAGAGTGTCCGCAGGGGTCGTCGGCGCCACTTTGCGTACCTCATCGCGCGCGTTGGGCAGTTTGGGAGGGTCCGGGGCCCGTGCAACCGTCACAGCTCACGAAAGAGATGGTCTGAGCGATCCGAGCGCCGGTCCCCACCGCGTCTGGCCCTGGGCCTCATGTTGTCCATGGGGGCAAGCTGCGGCCATGTCGTGCGCGCGCGCGCCATGGCCATGGCTAACAGCGCCCCCGTTCGCGCAGTGGTCCGAGCAGCTCGGGGCAGTCAACAAACAAACACGCGCACGCGTACACACGCACCCACACACACACGTCGAAAGAAAAACCAAACGCGCTGGTCCCTTCTTACACTGTCCTAACACTCACTCGTTTACAAGTCTGTTTGATTGATACCTGATACCCCCGTACTAACACCTCCGAACCGACGCCGCCGACGCCGTCTCCGCCAACGGTTAGCAAGTAGAAGAACACGAAGCCATGGCGTCGACGCCGCCGCTGTCCCCGACTCCGCGGCGGTGGAGCCCAGCGGGACGAGGGAACGCGCCGTCCCCCGTCGTCGAGACGCTCACTGCCCTGGCAGACGAGACGGGCGCGTCTGCGAACGCGTCCGCGCTGCTGTCCCCGACGCGCACGCGACCACCCAGCACCGTCCCCGACATCACCACCACCTCGCCCTCTCCACAACGACACGAAAGAGACACGCCGCAGCCGATAAACCCCCAGCATACGGGGAGCACGCAGCACACGCTCGACGCGCAGTACAACGACGTGTTTGCGCAGCTGGACGCGCTTGCCGCGCCGTCGTCTGTTGGCGGGTCGCCCACCGGCGTCGCGCGCCAGCTTGCGCCCTCGCCGTCGGGCACGCCCATGCCACTGGACACGACGACCGCGATGTCCACGCCAAAGGGCCCGTCGCCCAGCCATTCACCCACTACCATGTCGCCGCCGCCGTCATCGCGCGACAGGCCCGGCATACCCACGCAACAGGACCTCTATGGCCTCGGCATTCGTTTCCCCCGTAGCCCAGATATCCTCGAGACACTGTCCGAGCACACCGAGCCGCCCGCGAGCGAGGTTGGGCTCCCTAGCCGCTCCCTGATCACGACTACTACTGTGGGCCAAAGGTACCCGCTTCCGCCAACGTCGCCTACCAAGGCGAGCGCTAGCGGCGCAGGCCCAGCGACACCCAAACGCACGAGCGAGCTGATCAGGATGTTTGAGAGCAAGAAAGCGGACGCGACTCCCCCGCCGCCACAGCCAGTGTTCAGCAGAACGTCGCCCGAGAAAAGAGGCTTGCGGTCGCCAACTGTCATGTCACCGCCACCGACGCCGTTCGCCTCCACACCGACCAAGGCGCCGCCTGTGCCCCCGCCAGCGGCGCGTTCGACCCCTGTCGTGCCTCCGTCGTCGATACGTTCTCCACCCGCTACCACTACCCCTGTCTGCTCGCCACCTGTGCCTCCACCGCTCGTTCGATCACCACCTGTGCCGCCCCCCGCGGCCAAGCTCTCGTCGAGTGGCGCATCACGCTCGTCGTCACCACCACCTCTACCCGCGCAGTCGCCGCAGCCGAGCCATGTGAGCCAGGCCAGCTCGGTACGCAACATGATTGCGTCGTGGCGCGCGCGTACCGCCTCCGAGACGGAGACGCCGCGCCTGGCCCGCGACCGGACGTGGAACGTCAGTATCCGCCGTCGGCGACGTCACGAGGCCGAGAGCTCGCTCGCCGAGCACGTGTCCGAACCAGCCGTGTCGGACATTGTCATCCCCGAGTCGCCATCGCCAGTCGGATCCGGCGAAACGGGCTCGTCAAAGTCCAAATCCGCCCCAAAGATACTCACCGGAGAGGTAAACGACGCTGTGCGCTTTAGTGCTGATGGCCAGACTCTGCGCGCAGGCACAATTTGGTTTTTCAACGTCTACGAGGCGGAGGACGAGGCAGACTTTCACTGGGTTCAGACGGACGCGCGCCTGTACGTCGACGGTCTGCAGTTGACGTGGCGGACGCGCGACGGCGGCCAAGCGCAGGCGACGCTGGATCTCGAGTTTTGCGAGGGTACGTTTGATTTGGGAGCGTGGCTGACGCATGCAGAGGTCACGTCAATGTACTCGCCGACGCACTACCAGGCGGACGACGTGGGTGCGATCGCGGCGCGGCGGCAGGGCGCCGAGTTTGCGAGCAACCTGTACCCTCTCAAGGTCGTTTACGACGACGAGAGCACAGAGCGGCTGGGGTTCGACTCTGCGCGAGAGCGCGTTAGCTGGTCGGACGCGTTATGGCGTGTGCTTGACCAGCGGAAAGCGGCGCAGCGTCGTGCGCCGTCGATAATATCTGGGCGGTCGAGCCGCGCCAGTGGTTCGGCACTCACATACTACTCGAGCGGGATAACGCCCGCTGCGCCGCGCCATACCACCGACGACGCAGTGATCCCCACCGCGGGCGGGTTTGCTGAACCCCTCGTGTCGCGCGACTCGCGCCGTCTCGCCCCGGGCGCATTACAGCGTACGCGCTCGCTCCGGCGCGTAGCGAGCGACATGGATCTGCGCGACGCGGCGTCCTCGGACGCAGGCACAGACCTACTCTCGGTCGACATGACGCGTCTCGGCGAGCAGTCGCGCCGGTGGCGTTCACCCGCGTCGCCAGCGCCGTCCTCTGCCGCACCGACGTTCGCAACGGCACAAGAAGGCTCGTCGGCATGGCGCGCCGCACAGTCAGACATAGCTTCGTCCGTTGACGCAGCGTCGTTCCATACCCCGCGCCGCTCACTTGCGCCGTCCATCCTCTCGCCACGCGCGTCTCGCGCCCCGTCACCACAGCACAGCGCCGCGTCGAGCCATGCAGGGCGTTACACGCGACCCGCGTCGCCGACGCCGCCGAGTGAAGCGTCGATATCCGCCGCCAGCGCGCACACTGCCCCCGCGGCTGTGCCAGCACCGACAGAACCCCCGCCCACACCACGCAGCGAGTTTACCCTCCGCGGCGCACTCAACGCCGTCGCCCCGCCAGCATCGACCGTGGCGCCATCGCCGCGCCTGCCGTCATGGGAGGATGCGCACTCGGCGCACTCGGCACACTCGGCGCCGCTTGAACGCACCATGCCCCCAGCAACACCATGGACACACACGACCAGTACGCCCACCGTGGAACAGAGCCCTCTGAGCGGTATCACCAAGGAAACAGCCGGCTCGAGCTTTTCGCTCCACGACGAGGTATCCAGCCCTGTTCAATCGGTTCCCGAAGGCATGCAGCGGTACCAGCTCTACGACCGTCCCATGGACCAGGTGGCACTAGAGCGCCAGAGTACGTTTACCGTTGCTCTCCGCGACGTCTCCCCGCCGCAGCAGCCGCAACAGACCCAGAGCGAGCAACGGCCCCAGCCTGCCCCACATGCCACTGCCCGTGGCCTCCTTAGCCCCGTCACTCAGCAAGCGTACGCCACGCCCGCAGGAAGTGTGTACGGCAGCATACCCCCTCCGAGCGCCTACAGCACTGCTCCGCCCGCCAGCGCGTATGGCACCGCGCCGCCACCAAGCGCGTACGGGACCGCACCCCCGCCGAGCGCCTATGGCACTGCACCCCCGCCGAGCGCGTACGGCACTGCGCCCCCTCCCAGCGCATACGACACGGCGCCCCCGCCCAGCACTTACAGCAGCATACCCCCTGCAAGCGTGTACACTACCGCGGGCCATCCAGAAGCTCCGGCCAAGACCACCGCGACGGAACAGCAGGAACGCGCCGCGCTGCAGGCGCTGCTTGGCGCCGCCCCGTCGACGGTCTCGCGTACGACGGCAGCGGCGCTGTCCTCGCCGTCGACGTACACGACCGCTCAGGCGTGCTCTGCGTACGGCACGGCCGCGCCCCCATCATCATACGGCACTCCCAGCAGCGGATCGAGCTACTCGACCGCGCCGCCCATCCCCCCGGACAAGTCGTCGCGGGCCTACAGCGCCGACGTGAGTGCGGGCGGCTCGACATTCGGGAGCGCCAGCTTTGCAACGACGTACCCCCGTTCCACGCAGAGCTGGGAAACAACCCGCCAGCCGTCAGAGTACTTTCGCAGCGGCACGCCAGTGAGCGAGCCAGACACGGATAACGGGCTCATGGCGGCGCTCGAACGGCTGTCGTCGACTGGCAGCTCGTCGTCCCGGCGTGACTCCAACGCGTTCACCACCGCCCCCGACACACGCTCCTCGACAGCCTACACTACCGCCAACGACTGTCGGAGCCACGACCAGTATACCACCGCCAGCCCCATGCCGTCGTACGTCACGGGACGCGCACCACCTCCCCCGTCCACGGCCGTATCGACCATCCCCGAGAGCCTCGGTGCGCCGCCATCGTCGCGCCGTGTGCCCCCACCCTCAACGACTTTGTCCGAGGCGCCGTCGACGCAGCAGTCGTCGCTACGCTCAGCCCCGTCGACGGCAGATTCCATTCCCGGCTCGACGCAGCCTATGCCTACACCCACGCGCGTCGGCCGCAAACCCGTACCCCAGCTCGACCCGCCTCCCAGCGACCCGAGCACACCGACGTCGTCTTCGTCGTCGTCGTCGTCATCATCCTCGTCTTCGACGACCACCGCTGCGCCGCCGCCGCCGCCGCCCCAACCCGCTCCTCCGCCCGACTACGCCATGCTGCGCCTCATGAACTACATTCACGGCCAGGAGCAGGTCCGTCAGGGCCAGACGACACGGCTAGGCACGCAGCTCGACCGTATCGAGCACCGGCTGCGCAAGCTGGACAAGCTGGACAAACTCGACAAGCTCGACGGCATAGAGACGAAACTCGGCGAGCTCAGAAACGTCCCTCCGCCCGTGCCGTCCAAGGACGACGACGTGCCCGACCTTGACTCGGACTCGGAATCAGATACGTCGTCAGAGACGTCGACCGAAACGGCGCGGCCGCGCACACCCCCCGCCATCGTCCTCCCCGACGCCCTCGCCCAGCGCTTAAACGACATGTCCCTGCTCATGGGCACGATCCTGGGCCGGCAAGAGGACATTCTCGCGCGTCTGGACCAGCCACGTGCAGTCGAGGTACAGCTCGACTCGAACAGACACATCACCATGCCGCGTATAGAGGAGCTGCTGCGGCTTATACTTCACAAGGTCCGCGAAGGCGAAGAGCACCGACATCCGCCAAAGGCGCCGAGCGTGGCATCGCGCACACCGAGCCTGCCGCACCCACACACTAGCGACGAGCCCTCGCCTGAAGACGGGACGTACTACCCCGACAGCAGCAGCGTGGCACCCCCAAGCGTCTCAGAGTCGTACCCCGAGATCCCGCCACCGCCCAACACCGAGGTGCCGAGCCTGTACGTTACGCCGTCGCTACTGCACGAGTCTGTGGGCGATCCAGACTTTGACGACGAGTTTGCCATTGCCAACCTCCCGCCCGACTCGCCGCCAAAAGAGCCTAGGATTCCGCGTACACAGCCGCCAGAGGCACTCCGCCGCCTGCCGCCGGTCGCCACCGTCGTCGCCGAGCCCCAGCAGCCAGAGTATGCCCCCGAGACTGAAACCCTGTACGACTACCGCTCGGAGGTTGTGTCCGACCACGGGCCGCAGATGCGCGACAGCATGACGCAGACGACCCCGCCGCCCATCCTCGTCGCTCAGCCTACCCCTCAACGTCCCGGTTCCCGCTCTACCATTCTTGACGATTACGATGACTACCAGCGTACGCGCCAGCACGGCCCTCCCCCTCAACCCGTCGACCTGCCCACGCCTGTCAACGACAAGGCTCATCTCCCGCAACAGCCTGTCGTGCCACAGGCTCCTCCCGTCGCTGTTCCCCCTGTCCAACCCGGCATCCCCGTCACTGGTATGCAGGCTCACCCGCCTGCTGCTGGTCCCATAGGCGGTCCTGGTATGGCTGCCGGTCTTCCTCCTCGTCTGTCCCGCGGCGTCCCCCGCGCCCCCGTGTCTCGTAGCTAGTGAGTGCGGGCAATAGGTGAAGCTGACCCCAGTATCCGTCCTGGTTTCCAGCCGTACATGCAGCCCGGCTTGGGTGTGGTGAGTCGACGGATTGGTGACTGTGGCACCGCTGACTCCAGCCCGTCGTCGGCGCGCCAGGCATGGTTGCTCCTGGCATGGTTGCTCCTGGTATGGTTGCTCCTGTTGTTCCTCCGTTCGGCATGCCTGGTATGGCAGGCATGCCTGTTGCTCCGGGGATGCCGTTCTACGGGCCTGGCTATGCTGGGCACTTCCACGGCGACGACGACAGTGGCACAGGCACAACGACAAGCGGCACTAGCGATTCTGGTATTGGGTCCCGACCGGCCAGCCCCTCGGGCTCGGAAGCACCGTCCAAGTCCACGGTCAAGACGATCAAAACGTCCAAGAGCACGCCGAGTGCGACGTCGTCGTCGGCTTCGGGATCAGACGAACGGGTCGTCACGCCACCGCCGCCAGCCAACATCACCATCACTGTCCAACCGCCTTCTGTCTCGGGCTCGACTGTTTCGCCGTCCCCCGCTCCCCCGTCTGTCGCTCTGCCGCCCGTTACTGCTCCGCCCGTCCCGGCTGCTCCAGCCGTGATGCTGTCTGCTGCTCCACCTGAACATGTACGTTGCGGTCACGGTGTTGTTGATATTAACATGCACAGCCCACCGACCCCCTGTGGCATCTTGAGATGTTGCGCGAGGCGCAGGTGGACCAGCAAAACGACATGGCACGCTACCTGCACGGCATGAGTGACCAGATCAGCGACATGAACGATGCGTTTTCAAAGGAACTCAAGGGTGTGCTCGAAAACATCAACAAGTTGCGTCACAACACAAGGCCAGAGCGGGTACACGCGCGCGTGCTTCCCGACGGCACCGTACAGCTCAGCACGGGCGAGATTGTCGACGGCGTACGCGGTGCGCCGACCGCCGCTGACGCTGTCGCTGCCGTTTCGCCGGAGAGTAAGCATGTACAGGGCACGGTTCTGCCGGACGGCACGGTCATGGCGGGCGACAAGATTGTGGATGGCGTCCAGGGCGCGCCTCGGCCTCCGACGGCCGAGGAGCTGGCGCAGGAAGAGCAGCGCGCCAAGGACCTCGAGCAGGACCGTAAACTCGCAGAACTCTCGGACAAGATCTCGGTCATCCTCGACATGTCCCGCCGCAGCCATGCCGGCAGTCACGCAGGCGGCTCGCAGCACGGCGACCACCAAGACAAGGACAAGGTTGAGCGCATCGAGAAGGAGCGTATTGAGAAGGAGAAAGAAAAGGAGACGGTTATTAAGGAGGGTCCTGGGGCGGCTACGGCCAAGCCCGCCCAACCCGCCGCAGAGCCCAAGAAGGGCACACTCGTCCGCGAGGAGACCGAGGAGGTGGGTTGCGTCGTGGGCCAGGTTATGCTGACGCCAGATTATAAGCAAGCCTGCCAACGGCGGACCGGCGACGCACACGATAACCAAGAAACAGACGTTTGTGGAGGACACGCAGGCAGACAGCGGCAAGGCCAGTGGCAGTGGCAATGCCAACGGCACTCACGCCACGACTCCGGTGTCCACCCCCGCCACCACAACCGCCGCCGACGCGCCGACGACCAAGCCGCCCAAAGAAGTCTGGTCGACGAGCCCCACCAATCCCAACCAGCCACCCGTACCCGACAAGTCTACAACGTCGGCCAACGTCGGCAAAGCGGACAAGCCGGAGAAGCCGTCGACGACGGCGTCGAACGTGGGCAACGAGGGCAAGAAGGGCCCGCACTGGAACCCACTCATTCCCACTGGCGACCCCTCCGACGTGACTCAGTGAGTGGGCCGTCCTGACGCAAACTGACTCCAGGCGTGTCGACCCGCCACTGCGCGTAACCAACAACATACCCAGCGAGGACGACCCGGCCAAGGCCGACGGCAAGGGCAAGGGCAAGGCGGCGGACAAGGGCGCCACGCCGCCCGTCGTGCCCCCGCCCGCCACCAAGCTCGACGGCGGCGACGGTAAATCTCCCGGCAAGTCGGTGTCGTTTGCCAACGAGCCCCTCGGCCAGACTGGGTCTGGCGGTCCAGCACCCAAGGACGGCGGGAAGAAGGACGCAGCGGCAGATGCGGCCAAGGCGAAGGACGGCGCGACTAAGGGCGACGGCAAGAAGGTCGACGGAACGCCAGGCCCTGGTGGAGCAGGCGCACCGGCACCGCACGTCGCTCCCGCCCCGCCGCCCAACTCACTCCCCATCCTCGAGGAAGTCACGCTCCCCGATGGCAGCAAAGCGATGCTTGTGCGCGGCTACGTTCCCCTTCCCCCGCCGCCGGCCGCGCCAAAGGACGCGAGCAAGGGCGAAGCAGGCAAGAAGGGCGACGGCAAGAGCGATGGAAAGGACGCGGCGGCCAAGGGCGACGGCAAGGCTGGCGACGGTAAGCCTGGCGCAGGCAAGCCAAGCGACGGCAAGGCCGGCGACAAGCCAGCTGCAGGTGCTCCAGTTGCGCCCGGCGCAGCGGGCGCAGGCGGCGTACCCCCGGTGGCTCCAATCAGCGGCATGCCGACCGGCAGCCTGGACACGACCAAGCCCGCGGGCGCCGACGCCAAGGCCGGCGACGCCGCAGCCGGTCCCAAGCGCAAACCTGTTCCCCCCGCCGACGCCGCGGCCGCAGCCACTGAGAACCTCCTCGGTAACGTCGCTGGTGACGGGAAGGGTAAGCCGGGTGACAAGCCCGCCGGTGCCGCGGCGGTCGCAGCTGCACCTGGAAAGGCGGGTGACAAGCTGGGAGACAAGCCCGGGGACAAGGCCGGCGCAGGGGGCAAAGCCGGAGACAAGCCCGCGGGCGTGGCGGGCGACAAGCCTCCCGGCGGACCAGGCGACAAGCCTCCTGGCGGTCCTCCTGGCGGCCCCGGCGGCCCAGGCGGCGACAAACCCGGCGGCTCAGGCAAGCCGGGTGACAAACCTCCTGGCGGCGACAAGCCTGGTGGCCCTGCTGGCGCTGCGTCGCAACACTGCGAGCACTGCTGCCCGAACGAGCCGCGTAAAGGCCTCGTGCCCGTGCCCGTGCCCGTTCCTGCGCCAGTGCTCGTGCCGCCGTCCAAAGACGCAGGCAAGCCCGACCCAGTCAAAGATGGCAAGAAGCCCGACGACAAAAAGGACGCACCCAAGGATCCTAAGGACGCTCTCAAGGACCCCGCAAAGGACGCTGCAAAGGGACCGCCGAAGGACCCGGCCAAGGAACCTGCAAAGGACCCCGCAAAGGACCCCGCGAAGGACGCAGGCAGGGACCCGGCTAAGGACCCGGCCAAGAAGGACGCAGGCAAGGACAGCAAGGCTGCCGACGGCAAGGACAAGGCGAAGGAGGCCCCCGCGGACCCGGCCAAGCAGCAGGCGGACGTGCTCGCCGAGATCAAGAAGGCTCTCGTGAGTGTAATCGTGGAACGGTGGTGGCTGACCTCAGGACGGGCTCATTGGGGACCAGAAGGCGTGGAAGAAGGAGTACGACGACGCAGGCAAGCTCAAGACGAAGCGGCGCGAGGACAAGGAGAAGTTTGTCAAGAAGGTGCAGGAGATCCTGGACGCGCTGCTGGCGGACAAGGAGGAGCTGAAGAAGCTGCGCGAGGCCGAGGCCAAGAAGCCCGGGACGCAGGCGGTGCTGGACGCGCTCAAGAAGAAGGGCACGGAGGAGGCCGAGTTCCACCGCAAGATTGCGGGCAACATTGTCGAGCAGGCTTCTAACCAGCACAAGAACACGGTCGACGAGATCAAGAAGGCTGCGCGCGAACAGGTCGCCTTCAACCTCGCTGGATAGTGAGTCTCACTCTACCCCTGCGCTGCTGACGTCAGTTTGGACGACTTTTCGCGGTCCCTGTCCAACGAGGTGCGCGTTCTCCTCAAGGAGGTCGGCGACATGCGCGAGTCGCGGCGTGCGCTGTACTACGAGCTCGCCGACCTTCTGCTCCTCAAGGGCCGCCAGTCGGGCGGCGACCTTATGGCGCTTATGCCGTACCCTGCCAAACCGCCCACCAAGCCCGCAGACAAGAAGGTGAATCCAAACTCGAGATTTCGGGGCTGACAGGCAGGACGACAAGAAGGACGACAAGAAGCCCGCGGCACCGCCAGCCTGGAGCTCGTTCGTGTTCCCAGGCGCACCCGGCCCAGTTATAGGCATGCCTCCTGCTGTGCCCATACCCGGTCGCCCACTGCCTGTGCCGGGTGCGCCGCCACAGCCCATGGTACCGCCCCCACTACCGGGCATGGGCATTAACCTGCATCCCGCCGCGATGCCTGGTCCAGGCATGAGCGGGGCGCGTCCGCTCCCTGTTCCCAACCCGCCAAAGTAGCGAACCCCCATAGAGATTTTTTGGTTGACCCGCAATTTGCCACGCTTTAATGACGACCTACGATGCATCCGTGCTAGTGTTACATGTGGTGAAGAGGATAAATCGACCGATTAATGCCCAGGCTCGTCGTTGAGCACGACGCCGACCTCGTCGACGACCGAACGGTCCCCGGCGGTAGTCGCGGTCTTGGTCTTGTCAGAGAAGACATCGGCGCCGGACGCAAGCGAGTCAATAAGTAGCTGCAGCCGGTGTGGACCAAGTGTGGGGTCGTTCTGGCGTCAGCTATGCCGAGCGAGCGAAGATAGCTTACTGTGCGCATCTGGTCCAGCTCGCCGCCGAACCCCTCGACCATCTTCTCGAGGTACACGCGCCGGAACTGCTCGGCTCGGTCGTCGTCCTTGGCCGCCGCGGAGGGGAGAAACGACGGGATCTCGGCCGGCGGAGGCGTAGGTGAGAGGGTGGGGAGGCGTGCGCGCGCAGTCGTAGACGAGGGCTGGGCGCCAGCGGCAGAAGCCGACGGCGAGGTCTTGCGCGCCTTTGCCGTAGACGATTCAGCATCAGAGTCGTCATCCGAGCTCGTCGACGAACTCGAACTTGAGCTCGAGCTCGAGCTGCTCGAGTCACTGTCGCTGTCGCTGTCCGACGACCTCGACGACGACGACGACGACGACGAAGAGCTCGACGCGTCAGACCCCGCCTTCGCGGTCGTCGCCTCCTTGGCGTCCACGTCCATCCCCTCGTCGTCGCTATCGTCGCTCGAGCCCGACTCGGACGAGCTAGTCGAGTAAGACGCCGCGCGGCGTCGTCGTTTACGTGGTCGCCGTGTTGGCGCCGCTTTCGTCTCTGCCGCCATTGTGGATGTGCTGTGGTTCGACAAAAACAGAGATTGAACAGGGAGGCCGAGAGGTATGTGTCCTTTGGCATCCAACTTTTGCACGCGGAGATTAGCCATGTCCGTCCACGTGTTGCAAGCCTAATGCCTGCTGGCTAATGCCTTGGCAATTGGTAGTAACCTATGACGGGATCTGATTTGGAATAGGACGAGTGAGTCGAGCCGGCGGCTAACGAGTTTTGGTGCCCCGAGTGAGTCTACAGTGGGCAACCGGTCAGAATCAGGGCTGGACCCGAGCTCGTGCGCCGTGCCACCGTCGAGTCAAGAAAAGACAACGAGTCAAGGTCCAGTGGGTCGTGGCCGTTGCGTTTAACATCTATCCACTTTCCCGATATCCACACTCCCCCTTCCACTGGCCACCTATCTTGCACACAGCAGCACAGACATCATGGCCGAGGGGATCAAGCGCGTGTTCGCAGACAAGAAGGAGCAGGTGGGCTATTCCCGCTGACGTGACTGACATCCAGGACCAGGCGTAAGTGTTGTTTGAAACGATGCAGGCGGCGCAGACAAGGGCGTTGGCGTGATATTGTCTGCTGTTCCGCTACAACCGCAGCATGCTTGACATGCCCCACCTCTGTGTACTCTTTGCTCACGCCCAGGGCGTTTGTCACGTTCTTGACGGCGGGTTTCCCGACCGCGGACGCGACGGTGCCGCTCATGCTCGCCATGGAGCGCGGCGGCGCAGACATCATCGAGCTGGGTGTGCCGTTCTCTGACCCCATCGCGGACGGCCCCGTCATCCAGGCCGCCAACACCGTGAGTTGGCAGGCTTTGCTGAAGCTGACTCCAGGTTGCTATCCAGAACGGCGTCGACTACAAGCATTGCCTGCAGTACGTGCGTGAGGCGCGCGCGCAGGGCCTCAAGGCGCCAGTCGTCTTCATGGGTGGGTAACCACCGCCATACCCCGCGCTGACTGTAGGCTACTACAACACGTTCCTTGCGTACGGCGAGGAGAAGGCTGTCAAGGACGCCAAGGAGGCCGGCGCGAACGGATACATTGTCGTCGACCTGCCGCCCGAGGAGGCGCTGCAGTTCCGCAACATTTGCAAGCAGACGGGCATCTCGTACATTCCCCTCGTGGCGCCCGCGACCACCATCGACCGCGTAAAGTTCCTCGCGAGCATCGCCGACTCGTTCATCTACGTCGTGTCCAAGATGGGCACTACAGGCTCGTCGTCGGGCGTGGGCATGAACGTCGCTCTGCCCGACCTCATCAAGCGCATCAGGAGCTTCACCCCCGTCCCCCTCGCCGTCGGCTTTGGCGTGGCTAACCGCACCCACTACGACTTTGTCACGTCCGCTGGTGCTGACGGCGTCGTCATCGGCTCGCGTGTCATCAAGGTCGTCGAGGACGCCGCGCCCAACGGCAACGCACCCCAGGCACTCGAGGAGTACTGCCGCAGCGTGTCGCTCAACGACCAGCCCCCGCGTCCCCTCGGTCGCAAGAACGCGCCAGCCCAGCCCGAGCCTACCCTGCCCATTCCCCCGGCCGAGAGCGCCAACAAGGACGAGTACACTGTGCGCGCTGGCGAGCGGTTGCCGTCCAAGTTTGGTACTTTCGGCGGCGCGTACGTCCCCGAGTCCCTGGTGACGTGCTTGAACGAGCTCGAGGACGAGTACATCAAGGCTAGCCACGACCCCGAGTTCTGGAAGGAGTTTGAGTCGCTGTTCGAGTACATTGGCCGTCCCAGCAGTTTGTACTTTGCCGACCGCATGACGGAGAAGATGGGTGGAGCCAAGATCTGGCTCAAGCGCGAGGACCTCAACCACACGGGCTCGCACAAGATCAACAACGCCATTGGCCAGATTCTTCTCGCAAAGCGACTGGGCAAGAACCGCATCATCGCCGAGACGGGTGCGGGCCAGCACGGTGTCGCTACCGCCACGGCCTGTGCCAAGTTTGGCATGGAGTGCGTCATCTACATGGGTGCCGAGGACGTGCGAAGGCAGGAGATGAACGTGTTCCGCATCAAGATGCTCGGCGCAAAGGTCGTCCCCGTCACGTCTGGGTCGCAGACGCTCAAGGACGCCGTCAACGAGGCCATGCGCGAGTGGGTCACGCGTCTCGACTCGACACACTACTTGATCGGCTCGGCCATTGGTCCCCACCCCTTCCCGACCATTGTGCGTGACTTCCAGCGCGTCATCGGCCGCGAGATCAAGACGCAGTGCGCCGAGAAGTTTGGTGCGCTGCCCGACGCCGTCGTCGCGTGCGTTGGTGGCGGCTCCAACGCCATTGGCACGTTCTACGACTTTATCGAGGACAAGAACGTGCGCCTGATCGGTGTGGAGGCTGGTGGTTACGGCCTCGACACCAACGCCCACTCGGCTACCCTGTCCAAGGGTGTGCCTGGTGTCGTGCACGGCGCCGCGTCGTACATTATCCAGGACGTCATGGGCCAGCTTACACCCACACACTCGATCTCCGCCGGCCTCGACTACAACTCTGTCGGTCCCGAGCACTCGTACCTCAAGTCCACCGGCCGCGCAGAGTACACCACCGCCGACGACCTGCAGTGCCTCACGGCGTTCCGCTGGTTGACTCAGAACGAGGGCATCATCCCTGCTCTCGAGTCGAGCCATGCCCTCTGGGGCGGCTTCCAGCTCGCCAAGACGCTGCCAAAGGACCAGAACGTTGTCATCTGTCTCTCGGGTAACGGCGCAAAGGACGTCGAGGAGGTGCTGCTCACCCTCAAGAAGAAGGAGTGGGCCGACAAGCTCGACTGGCACGTCGCGTCGTAGGCCAACCTTCCGGTAGGCTAAAACATGCAGCAGTCGCTGCTATCTAGGATCGAGGATACCAGGATGCATTGGGCATGTGGCATGTGTGCGAGATGACTGGACTCGAGGGACTGATCCTCGTTAACGACGCATCTGTGTGGGCTGACCTTCCTCGCTGCTGCGCCCTATGTTGACTTACGCGCCTTCCTCGCTCTGCCTGTATATAACAGCGGTTGCGATTGACTTCCTCCTCCATTCTCCTCATTCTCCATCCTCTTCACCACTACTGCGTCCAGTCACGACTAGAGCATGGTCCCGGTGAGCTAACAGCAGGAGGTCGGCCAGCTAACATCAGCCACCACCCGCTCCGCGCCTGGGTCGCAGCAGCAACACACCCTTCGAACCGCGCGTGACCCGCTCGCGCAGTGGGGCAGGGAAGGCCGCGTCGCCAGCTCCGGCGCTCGCGTCGTCATCAAGATCCCTCCCGTCGGCCTCGTCGGTGTCACGTACGTCCACATCGTCATCCCTCGTTGGGGAGAGTTCGGGCCGTCTCCGCTCAGACAAGGCGGCGCCGACACTCCCAGACACCGAGCAGGCCCCCCTGGCTCCCTCACCCACCTCGTCGATGGGCGCGTCCAGCGCCGCCGGCCCGATATATCCCCGCGTGGGCCTTCCTTCCCTCCCGCCCAAACGCGGCCGGCGTACCCTGCACCACGCCGCCGCGCTTGACGCGCTCGCCAAAGCGACGGACGCGCCAGACAACGCCGACCTCGCTACTCGCGCGTGGGACGCGTTCGATGCGTGGATCGCTGTGAGCTACTCCGGATGCTGCGATGCTGCATAGCTGACGTCAGGCCGAGAACGCGCGTGGAGGTGGGTCGTCGAGGGGGAAGGTGAAGCGCGAGCCTGCCGACGTTGAACTCAGCGTAAGCTTCGTGCTCCTCGGTATGTAGCTGATTGCAGCCACGCCCGTCGCCGAAGCGCCCCAAGACTGCCGCTCCCGCACCGGCGACCGCGTCTGTGCTCGACCGCATTGCGAGTCTCGAGGCCCAGGTCGCGGCACTCAATGATAAGTGCGGCCTTTAAGGCGAAGAACTGAAGTTATTCCCATGCCCGTCGTGTAGTCTAGTTGGGCCATAAGTGTAGATTGCTTATTGATGACGGTTAGTAGCTGGTGATGATCACAGGTGCTGCCGGTGCCGGTGCAAACGGCACGGACTTATCAGTCTCGTTGCCTTGGCACTGGGCAAAGTAAGACAGGAGCAATGTCATGTGCTCCTCTCAATGTTTGTTGCAGATCAAATTCTCAACCGATTAGCATCCGGCATGTTTTGGCAGTTGGTTGGTGAGCAGTGCCTGGCCATGACTGAAGGCTGGGTAAAGCACTGCATCACGGGTCATTGGGGTGGAGAACTGGAGTGCCAAGGGTCGATCACGGGGGGGCTTAATTGGATCTTTAGACTCTGTGGCTTCGGGGGCTGAGCAGACGTCGACCTGGAACACACCTCGTTCTTCTGGGCGCGAGGCAGTGTCGCCGAGCCAACGAGCACCGACACAAGAGTAAGCTTGTTCATTAAGAAGCTTAGGGAGGCATTTGCAGGGCGTTCGGCGGTGGCATCGCCTGCACCGCTGTAAAGAAGATTGATAGGCGCACAGCACATGAGCATACGTCTACAAACCCCTACAAGTCTGCAAGCTGTCAGACTGATCAACAATGTCTACAAGTCGAGTATGCAAGGTTTTTGTGGACGGGCAAAGCAATAGCTTGTTGAGGACCCATGCAACCTGCCCACCCGCCAAACCCGGGTGTGCGAATCCTACCGATATAATCGATTCCCGCATAGTTTCGCGTTTCAACCAGTGTGTGCATGCCATTGCACAATTACGAGGACTTCGCGAGAGAATGCATGGAAGAGGAAAGACTTGGCAGGTGTTGATGGCGGTGCTGACGGGTAATGGGGTTTGTGTGTCAGGTCAACTGCCGTTGTGCATGTGGGCAAATCGCTCGCTCCAGCTCGTTCCGGCTCTAGGTTGTCCAGGTACAAGGTATGACCCCGAGCGAGGGAGATTTCAGGTCAACAGGAACCGGCAACATCTGTCTCTTCAGGCAGACGAGGAGAACCACTACTCGCTCTGTCAGGGATGCTCTGGGCCCAACTGGACCTGACATGCGCGAGTAGGATGGGTTGGGTGTCACGTCTGTTGAACACGCGTACTGAATCGAGGCGCGGCGGTGCATACTTCCCCTTCACCCACAACACCCGTAACACTCGGACACATTTCTCCCTCTCGTCGGTGGTTCTAGCCAGCGCGCCAGCCTTCGTCCTCATGCACGTGCGGGTAGAGTGCTCGATATCTCTCACCTCTCAGCTCTCAGACTGCTGCTTGCCGTCTCCCCCACCTGCTGACCAAAGGGCGCGGCGCGCTTCGCTCCCTTTGAACCTCCAGCCAGCCCTCTAACATTCTGCACTCTGCACTCTGGCGAGAACGAGACATGAGACACCTCCCTCGATTCCCCCCGATCCCCCCGCCCACGCACCCGTGCACCCGTGCCGCCGCAGATCACCTCACACAGAGGCACTGCCGGCACACGCACAGCGTTTTTTGCGGACAGCCTCAGTCTCAGCCAACCGCGCGCGCCATGGTGCACGGTGCGATTGTGTGATTGTGTGTGTGTGCGTACCGCTGTGCCCAACTATGCACACCCCCAGGGGAAAGTCAGTCACAGAGTGCCGACTGTTGCTGTTCCCAAGTCATGAACCAAGCCGCCTCCATATAGAACTATACACTTGTGCAACACAAACACCCCCTCTTTCGTTCCTCTTCGCACACAGCACTCAGTCCAGCACCGCACACGAGTACTAGCTCTCGCCCCCGACTCGACTGTATCCTCTCACACGTCTGCTTTGTTATCCATCACCGCAAGGCACTAAGATCAGCTCATTCTCGACCACAGGCCTAGCCAAGTCTTGCGACAAGACCCAAACAGTGTCACCTCACATCGACGACGCTGCCGAGCTCGGCGCCAAGCATCACCTCAAGCACACACCCCGCCGTCCTCTTCCTAGTCGTTGACAATGGCACCCCACGCCGCCGCCCTCGACGCCCGGAGTCTGGCTACCCGTGGCCTCAACGAGGAGGGTCAGCGAAACATGAAATGGGTTATCCCAGCGGTCATTGGCGGTCTTGTCGGCGTCGTCATTGTGGTCGGGCTCATCGTCTGGCTGTTGACAGTTATCCGCTCGCGCCGGCGTGAGGAGAAGTTCTGGAAGAAGGCCGAGGCGCGCAACTCGCTGCGGCAGAGCCGTGCCATGATCCTCGCTGAACGCGAGAGTCTTGCAACCCGCAACTCGGTCGCGACCCTCAGCTCGCTGGGCTCGGGCGTTTCCGGTCCCCAAGTCACTCCCGACAACAGCGGTGGCCTGGTGCCCCACCTTCCCACCCACGGCTCGGACCGCAGTCTCCGCGCCAGCATCATCAGCGCCCAGTACACCACGCCGTACGACTCGAGCCCCCTCGCGCGTAACAGCAGCCTGCCGGAGGGTGACCCGTGGGACGCGTCGTCCGAAGTCGATCCCGAGGAGAAGCCAATGGTGAATACCGAGTCACATGGCACTTGCTAACCAGATACAGCTTGACGAGAAGGAGCGCCGTTCGTCACGCCCCTCGCTCAGCATCAGGACCGGTTCGGACGAGCCTCCCGCGTACGGCAAGACGTATGTCGCCGCCCACGAGTACCCCGTCATTCCCAAGCGCAACAGCTCTAACCCCGCCACCAACGCCAACACTATCCGCGCCGTCAACGAAACACCCGCGAGCAAGGCGCAGTAGGCGTTAACGACTCCCTCGCTACGTCGTTGCAGACTACGTTCCGGCTTGCTGGAATCGGCGATCCGGCGGAGTTCGGCGGAGTTTGGCGAAAAGCAACGGGACTGCGCGACCAACACGCGCCTGGACACTGTTTGTATACCTGGCTACACACGGCCGCTTTTGGCATCATTCATGGGATTGTATATTATGGACAGTACATGGCATTGAGCGGGAGGTAGGGGTCAGGTTGTCCTGCAGAGGAGAGGGAATGATGGCCTTGACTTGAAGGCCAGGATAACAAATGAGGGCATATCACGGATATACGTTGAGTTGCAAGCGCCCACTGGCAGGACGATTGAACGGCGCCGAGCTGGTCCATTGTCAGCGCGATAGCACAGTGGCTCTGCTCCCAAGTCCAGAGAGTGCGACCAGCGCCAGTCCGTTTGTGCGGAACTGGCGCTCCGCTCTCGTTCGGCAATCCTATATCGTAGCTGCTTGCGGTTTGCAAGCTATCCCTTTCGGCGACCCGGCCTCCGTCATCGATCAGCAGCGATATCCTATGCCGCTTTGGCACTCAGGGCTGAATGGTCGATCATAGCTGCACCCTGCCAACTGACAACGCAGGCGCGGGCGCCGTCTGGACGCTGGATCGAGTCATCTCGGCTACAGAGCGGCACTGTTGCTCAAGTCTGCACAACGACGTCAGGGAGCCGTTTTGACGTCCACAGCATTTGATGACCACACACTACCCGACTACCTCTTGCAGCATCGAGGGCAGCTGTGAGCATTGCTACGCCAGGTCGTTGGGCCAGGTTACCATTTCAACCCCAACAGCGTTACCCTACTCAGGAGGTATCTTGAGAGCAATTAGAGCAACATGGCAACATCATCAGCCGTGTTAGGCTCCGGAGTTGTTGGCACAAGCCATGAGGTGTTTACGTCCATCTGCCTCCGTCGCATCCGAGACACCCGATAGGTCGAAGGCCAAGAAATCCAAGTTTCATCCCCTCCACTAGAGACAGCCCCTTGCGTTTCACACCCTAACGTGGGCGGTTCCGGACTTCCGTTGATTTCTCAACCCGTCATTTACGGAGCGTACCGACGCGTTGGCTTTTTTACAGGTATGCAGGTACGAGGTACGCAGGTACATCACGATTGTGCGTTCCAGTACTGGCCCAGGTTTGTGAGGCAGGGGGACAAGTCATGCCAGTTAGGGTCGCTGCCGTTGACGTAGCAGGAGGAATTACTAAACACAGGGGACCGACAGAAAAAGGTTCAAGGGAGTAGTGACCCAGCACTCGTCGGTACGCGTCCAGCTGTGCTGTCTTTTTGTTGACCCCCTCGGTCCAGTTTCGATGTCGAGTACGGCCCCTAGAACACTTCATGATCCGACAGTTGTCAACAGGCTTTCCGGGTTTCACGGTTTACAGGTCCCTTTCTGAACCACATGTGAGATAGACTAAGCACTCGTCAATGCCAACGGCAACGCGGTACTCCGTGCCCTACTGTACCAGTGGGGGGGGATCGCGTTTGACTTTTTGTCTTCCGCCGTTGCCTAAATGTAGTCTCCGCAATCATCGGACGTCTCTCTCCTCGACGTCACTCGTGTCCACTTGCAGCAACTCATGCCGATGAGCTCACCCTTGTCCCGCTACAGGGAATAGTGGTCATCTCCCTGCGATGACCGCGTTGCCGCGTCTGGAGAGGGGCTCGAGGTCCGAGATCAACGGCAATGACCTCGATGATTAAGCGCCACGGATCAGTTGCTGCAGCTACAGGAGCGTCTATCGCGGAGCCGTGTTGTCTATATAAACGGCGGTTGAGGTCGCGAAGAAAAGACATATCCCACAAGTCACTCCTTTGATCACCAGTCACTCCTTTAACCTTTCTCCCTCTTTCGTTATACATAGATCATGTTCGCTACAAGTGGCGTGGCATTTGCCGTTCTCTACGCCCTGGTCGGCGTCTCGGCCATCCCCAGCCCAGCAAACAACGCCACACTCCTGGCTCGGGCTCCCCCATTCTCGCCCCCTCCTGTGAAGAATGACCCCATCCCCACCGTCTGGAGGTTGGACGTAAGTTGATGTCACTTGGGAGTTGAGGTTTCCTGCATGCTAACGCCTTGCAGAAGGAGTACAAGGGCGAGGCCTTCATCTCGGGCTTTGACTTTTTCCGCTACAATGACCCCACACACAGCCGCGTCAAGTGAGTGGAAATGCTCTTGCCCTAATCTCTTACTCACGCCACAGCTACCTCGACCGCGGCGCGGCGGTGCGGGACGGCCTCGTCTCGACCCCTGACGGTCCCGATGGCAAGTTTGTTCTCAAGGTCGACAGCACGAAAAAAGTACCCGCCGATCACCGCGGCCGCGACAGCGTCCGCATCGAGTCCGGTATCGCCTGGCCAGACGACGTGAGTGCAGCCTGCGATAGTTGGCCTGACCCCAGTTTATGGTCGTGGCGGACATCAGCCACATGCCTGTCGGATGTGGTGTGTGGCCAGCTTTCTGGACGCTCGGTGTGGACGGTAATCGTCCCGTGGACATTGGTCCTAAAGACGGCAACATGCCCGACATGGGATGGCCTGGTGTCGGAGAGATTGACATCATTGAGCAGGTCAGCGACAACGCCCACAACTTTTTCACAGCTCACACGGGCGGAGTTTGCAAGATTGACAAAAGCGACATCGGTACTGGCACGTTGGCAGACGAGAGCTGCCAGGGTACCGGCGGTTGTAAAGTTCGCCAGGCCGACCCCAAGTCCTATGGCACTGCCATGAACAATGCAGGCGGCGGCATCTTTGTCATGCGCAAGAGCAAGGCCGGTCTTGCGCTGTGGCACACGCCCAAGGACGACGTCAACAAGGGCAACTTCCCCGACCTGGATGCCCTCCTTAACGGCGGCGACATCGCGGAGGCCCAGCACCTTCCCGGCCCCATGGCCGCGCAGCTTCGCGGCAACCCTGACCAGGGATCATGCAATCCTTCCCAGACCATGATGCCTCAGAAGCTCGTTCTCAACATTGCGCTTTGTGGTGGATGGGGCGAGTCGGGATTCACGTGCGGCGGCGACTGCAACACCTATGTCGACAACAACCCCGAGGCTTACCGCGACGCCTACTGGGAGATCAACCGCATTGCTGTCTACGTTCCCAAGTAGGAAGTCCTCCGTCAACTGCAACCAGAAAACAACTAGATATACCTCAAAACGCAATCTTACGAGATCACGACGGCCGCTTTACCACATACCGCAACGATATCCGGCAGGGAGACGAGAGACAGATGCTTATAAGACGGGCGTCACTCTCAGTCGCAATGGGCACCAAGAAGGCTAGTCCTTCAAGTTGTGTAGCCAGTTAGGGCGCCATACCTGGACACTTTTTTGGCCACTCTGTCAACCTTCATACGCGGTATTGTAGAACACTTCTGTATTGTTATTTTTTTTGCTTAGTCGGCCACATGGACGCACTGATCTTTTGCACTGCTCAGTAGCTGTCATGATACTCCCATGTGCTAGGCAGGCAACGCTCTCACGGGGCGTTGAAATAGGACGGTGGTGTAATAATTGGCTACAGACGCGCCTAAGCGCCACAGTGCCTGGGTTTGTGTTCACTGGGGAGGTTTTTCCCGAGACACTTCCAGAATGAGCGGAAAGAGTCAGCCATCGCAGAGGTCGTGTCTTTTGTCTGAGACGCACCCCACATTACGTCAGCACGTTTTGACCTGACAGTCACGTGATGAGTTGAGCTACGCGCCAGCGGCCTACTGCCCACTGGGCGCTGGGCTGCAGGAGCTGGGCTACGGCTACTGGAGCCGATCACTTGCCTCCACCCCACACCGCCACTGTTCCCCACAGCCGGCCGGAACCACTTTACCACCACCACCCCAGACCAACGCAACGTCACTTGTCTCATTGCCCCACATCGCACTCGCACTTGGCGTTAATTACATCCAACCAACACATTACAGCAACAGCAGCATACGTTTCCGTGTTGCGCCATTTCTTATTCGCGTCATCACGCATCCCTCTCTCCTCTTCACTTGACCATGTCCGCGACTGGATCTGAGCATTCCACCGCGATTCCCGTTGCGATCCCATTCGAGCCCGCGGTGCCTGGGCAGCCGCGCGAGAGTGAGGCAGACGAGGTCGAGCTCGTCTCGCGTTTCGAGAAGTACGATTTTGGCGGAGACAAGGAGTTTCGAGTGAGTCGGCCAGAGGCCGTGGTAGCGGCGTCGGCCGCTTTCGTTCACACGAAGCACTGCATGTTGCGGATATCTCGTCGCGCGGTACCAGTACCCCGCACCGGCCTGATCCCATGCCCACCTTGCGATAGTCACCACCTCCGCGCAGTACTAACTGATGCCAGGCGGGTCTACCAGCCGTAATTAAGGGCGCCAAGGGGCGGGGTTCGACTGCATGCGAGATTGACGATGTGATTGCGCGCGCGCAATGGTTCTACTTTACCCGGTGAGTTCCAACTACCCTCAAACGACGCTAACCCTGCAGGAAGGAGAAGTCGACCGTGCCGTTCGACACATATCTCCGCCTACGCAGCGGTGACACGGAGAGTATACCGATGAGCAGGAGCGTGATGAGCCCCGAGACGAGCATGAAGCCTGTCCCGCTGCCAGATACTGCGCAGGGGGACGCGTCGTCCACGAGGGGCCGGACGAAAGCGGCCCCTCCACCGCCGCCGCCAGCTGGTGCAGGACTGCGGCCAGACGGCGTGCCCGACGAGCCGCCCCCTCCGTTCCGCTCGACAGCACCGACACCCACACCCCTGACGCCCTCCGGCGTTGGCGCAGGAGAAACTAAGCCTCTGAACGCGGCACGGGCAGCTCTGGCAGGCGAGTACGACGACGGCGAGGGCGGTATCACCGTGACGCGCGCGTGCGTGTCTCAGCCTGCGTCGCGCGCCGCCTCCCCTGCGCCATCACCACCTTCGTCGCGCACATCGTCGCGCCAACCATCGCGTCAGCCGTCCATTCACGGTTCCATAGGCGCCGCTGCTGGGGTCGCTGGCGGGTCTGCTGGCCTCGCCACGACCCTCCCTGCGCCAAGTACCGGTGCATCTGGACTCAACACGCCTGGCCTGACGAACGACTCGTCGGCGGCGTCCACGCCCGCGCCACAACCGGCTGCAGGCGGCGGTGTGGAGAACCGTGTCGCCGTCGCCGCAGAAATGGCCGCCCCGGCTGAACCACCATCCGACGCCCCAGCTTCCACGGAGAGCCATACCGCCAACGGCCCTCCCCCTCCCTCGGCCGACGCGCCAGGCCCCATCGAGACCGTCGCGCCCGGCCCATCCGGTCCCCAGATGCCCTTTGACGAGGTCGTCCGTCTCATCTCCTCCGGCAAAGCGGATCAGGTTCCCCGCGAGACCATCCCTGATGGCCTGAACGAGGCGCCCGCCAGCACGTCCAGTCTGGCTGCGCGACCCAAGCCGTGGGAGAAGACGCGTGCTGAGTGAATGTGACAGTGGAGGTAGTTAGCGCAACTTGTGTTAGAGTATCTCTTGGATGCAGAGCTGTAGTCAACTAATCAAGTTGGGGCGTGCGGCCGACACTGGTGTCGACAAGCGAGCAAACGCCTCAGCGTGGTGTTGTCTATGGGCTGATAACTGGTTCTAGGTGTGTACTTGGCCCCAGTACGACAATGTCAGTGTCTCTCATAATGCCTCCCTCTGTTAATCTCACATCAGTTGCCGTACAGATAGCAATGGTGTGCCTGGCAAAGAAGTTCAAAAGCGTCAACATCTTGGGTCTGGCGTAGCCACTCCGTTCGCTCGTGTCGCTCGTGCCAACGTTTGATATCGGGAATGGGTACATGCAAATACGAAAGGACCAACCCCGTCGTCAGCCCTTCGCCCCTACTCTACCACCACTGCAAACTACAAAGCGAGCTTGCACTTAGACCATCTGGTGGATGAGCTGGGAGATGTGCTGCTCGCGGTTGCCGGTGTCACCGCCCTCAATGAAGTTCTTGAACTTCCGCTGGCGGAAGCCGCCGGTGGGGTTGGAGAGCTTGAAGGGCCAGAGAGCCTGGGTGGCCTGCTTGAAGTTGGGGCCGCAGGTGGCAATCTCGTGGACGAGGTCCTCCATGCAGACAATGCCGTACTTGCCGAGCTGCTGCTCGATGATGGCGTTGTCGGTGATGGGGATGCGCTGGCCGTTGACCTTGGCGTAGCCGCGCTTGTAGACAAGCTCGCGGATGGCCTTCATGTTGGGCTCGCCGTAAGCAATGTAGGGCTCAACGAGACGGAGCATCTGCTGGGTCGCCTTGGTGACGCGGACGAAGACGCCGTTGTTGATCTGGAGGAGACGGAGGAGCTGCATGATCTTCTTGGGCTTGGGGGCAATCTTGGAGATACCCTTGAGGCGGACAACGAAGTAGACCTTGGGCTGGGCAGGGACGTAGAAGTCGCCAGTCTTGCGGGCCTCACGCTTGAGACGGACCTCCTCCTTCTCCTTGGCAAGGTACTCCTTGGCGTACTCGTCGGCGCGCTTGAAGATGACCTTGCGCTTGGCAAGACGGGCCTGGGGACGTTAGCATTGTTGGCTCGCATACAACGTCGCATGTGGGAGGTGTCTCAGCCCCGAAAGATGGTTAACAATTACGACATCATCGCAAAAGCTAGCCGTGGTCCGACAGAGTCGGTTTTCATCATTGACGACGTGGTGCAGAACAGAGAGTGTTGCTCTGCGCTGCTCCACTCCTCCCACTGCGACTGCGCGAAAGTTCTCACCTTGCGGGCCTCGTTGGCAGCAGTGAGCTTGGCCTCGCGAGTGGCCTCGTTGCTGCGGCGCTTCTTGAGCAGCGTCTCGGGGACGGCGATCTGGTTGTCAGCACGAGCTCGTACATGGGCATGAGGCCAGGACGGGAGAGAGCTTGAGTGGATCGTCCGGGGCGCAATTGCCACAAGACTCTCTATAACAGGGCGTTTCGACAGCGACAGACTCGACGCCTGCACACCCCGCGAGCATGACGACGCCGAGGGAGCGGTGGGGAATCACAGAGATGCTCTGTCGACCCTTCATACCGCCCTCGCTGCCTTCAACTCCGGCCCCTCAAATTTCTCTCGCCCGGGTCTCGCGCGCGCAATCATCGATACACACCTGCTCGGCCGAGGGGACACTGGGCGTCAGCTCATGCTCGTCGTCGTTGTCGCCGTGGGCACTTACGTGGTAGAGGCAGCAGGCATCGTTGCTGTTTTTGTTGAGGGATGAAGAGAGAGACGACGACGAGCAACAACCAAGGCCAGACAGCGAGCGAGGGGGAGGGGGTGCACACTCCTGAGTCTGCAACGGGGGACGAGCACTTGGGCGCTGCGGTGGACCTTCACCATACGAGCCACAATTGGCCCCGCTCCAAGCTAGTTGCGCCCAGGGTCGGTTCAGACGGAAGCAATATCGGCGATAAATATTTCGCACATGTCCAAACGCCGAAAGCGGGAGCAAAAGTCGCCACCATTGGGCTGGCTGGGCGGCACAATGCATCCTGGGTGCAGAAGTCTGCTCCCGCGCAGTTCGCTGGGTGTGCAGAGCTCCTGGCTGGTCGAGCTCTCGCCGACATGGACTTGGTTGTCGCGATCTGGTCTCGTTTCCTCACCACATCCTCACAAACGTATTCCCGTCGCAAGACTTAAACTGGTTTACGTCTCCACACACAAAAATGAGCGTTTCTGAGAAGGGTGCCACCTACGCTGCTCTCATCGTGAGTCCCGACAGTGCGAACTGCGACAGTTTGCTGACTTTAGCTCGCCGACGAGGGTGTTGAGATCACCGTGAGTCGAGGACGGAATCGGGTTGCGAAACCCGTGCGACGGCGGGGGCGCAGAGGGAGATTGGGTTGCGAGCGAGCAGGCTTGGGCGTTTGCCCGCTGACTTGAGCGTTGCGCTCGTCGCGGCGGCGCGACAAAAGTCTGCGCTAGCCCGACCCAAGATCCTGAAGCAACTCCGCCGCCGCGCACTTCTTGGATACTGTAAGACTAACACTTCCAGGGCGACAAGCTCGTTGAGCTCTGCACTGCCGCCAAGGTCGAGGTCGAGCCCGTTTGGGCCTCGCTCCTCGCCAAGGCTCTTGACGGCAAGGACATCAAGGAGCTCCTCACCAACGTCGGCGGTGGCGGTGCCCCCGCCGCTGGTGCCCCCGCTGCTGGTGGCGCTGCCGCCGGTGGCGACGACGCCCCGGCCGCCGAGGAGAAGAAGGAGGAGGAGAAGGAGGAGTCGGACGACGACATGGTGAGTTTGCCCATGCCTCGGCGCGAGAAATTTTGGCGTCCACGGAAACAGCAGGCTGACTCCAACAGGGCTTCGGTCTCTTCGACTAAGCGTGTTCCCCGCTCGCCTTGCATCACCTCTCCAGGCATGTACATCTCGATATATGCATGACTTGGCATCCTTACTGTCTATCTGCGCCCGGCTCGCTCAGTGGCCCAGTGGCGCGTCCTCGGCCTGTGCAATGACTGACAACCCTTCTGACGATCTCTTCCGTGTCTTGTCTTACCGCAGTACGCTGATCAGGACGCGACTCCGCGACCCAGGTGTCAAGGACGTTGCGATGTCGTCCAGGTTTTTGTCAAGGGTCGGCGATGCCGTTGAGTCTAACATTTTGCCGTGCGCTGTGAGCCAGACATCCATTTGCGGTGGGGCATGCACCGGCTTCATGCCGGGTGCCAGCTTCACACTATCGGCTTGGCAGTTAAGATCTCGACGCGAAACACTGCCTTGCGAACGGGTACGTCGCGCGATGCCAATCGTCCGCCGCGGGAGCCGACGCGCCACCAGATAATGTTCTGAGCCGGAACCGCTCTAGCGTTATCTGCACAGGAATATGCAGTAATCGGAAAGCACCACTCGTATCGCAAGTTGCAGCAAATGTAAATGCATTCATGTCTATCTGTCTATGTTCTATGTTCTATTGCTGGCCCAGACGTAGCTAGAAGGGACACCCCGCGCCCATGTAGATACGCATGTTGGACGCGGGCACCTCGATGATCTTTGCGCGAATCGACTCTAGCCCGAGCCGCTTTGTCGCCTCATACCTGCTGTCAGTCTCGCATGCGTCGGCCGTCACCCCAAGTGTTGCTGATGACGACTCTGCACCCCACACCCTGGCCACCGCCTAGGCAAAATCGCGCCACAGCAAACCCACTGCTTCTGCGCCAAAGACCCCACGCCACAATCGCCGGCATCACAGTGCCCCAGCCCCAGTCGTACTCACCGGTGACAGCCTCCCATGGCGAAATAGAAGTTTTGGACTTTGCCAGTCGGATCCGTCTTGAGCGGTGCGCGGACTTTGACCACTTCGATCGGCGTGAAGACATCGCCTGCCTGAAATGTCAGGGTCATCTGGTGGAGGCGTCACGATCAAAGTCCAAGACGCCGATGCCGGCCGGACAGTGCAGGCGACAGCAGCGAAACGACGAGGCATCGAAGGGGGGTCTGAGCATGCAGTGATGGATGGAAGCGCCACGTCTACGCTTGTTACAGCCCAGCAGTGGCGTTGACGGACGCTGGCGCACCCACAACGTCGCCGCCGAGGTTCTTAGCAAGCAGGCCGAGGTGACGTAACCCTACAATCCACCCAAATTCGATAGCGACGACGTACCTTCATCTCCTCCATGAATGCCTGCACTTTGCTCTCATCGAGCTCAGAGGGGAGTGGGCGGTGGATGACGTGCATGGGCACATTGTGCACGGGTGCATCGTCTGTGCGGGCAAAGATGGATGACGAAGGGCGGTCGTCGCTGGCCGCGTCTGCCTTTGGTGCGGTGTCGGAGGAAGTCACGGCAGGCTCGGATTCCAGTGCGTCACTTCCGGCACGTAACTGCTCTGGAATGCACGATGTGCTGTTGCCGTTGTCGCTGGGAGCGGCCGACATGATGACGGGAGGGCTCGGCGATCCGGCGATCAATGGACGTAGGGTACAGGATGAGAGTGTGTCACCAAAGGCAGAGTTGAGTTTGGTTGCGTTAGCGGATGTATTTGGGTGTACGACCGAGATCTACTGCAACACCGCCCCCGAATGGCAGTCACCGCCCCGCCATGCATCTTGGGCACCAACATTGGCACTTTGACACGGCCAAATGGTCCTCAAACTCTGGTTGTTTACGGAATGTGGAGCTTCCGGGCGCGTCAATCCACCCCGGCGTCGTACCACCAATCTGCCGCACTCTTTGCGCTGTTTGGATACAGTACGCAGCATGCAGGCATCGGGCAGCGTGGAGACGCACTCGTCAGCGCAGCCCTGGCCGTTGCACAATGTGCCGGAGGTGCCGGGTGGCCAGGACGGCTGTAAACGGACGACAAACTGCACGCAGGCTCACGTCACAGGAGTGTGAAGCTTGAAAGCGTCGGTGTCATGGGCAGCAAGACCAAGGGTCCTCGGTTTGGTAGGGGAGAATCAAGCGCATCCACCGCCTCGGTCTGACACACTGCCGGCCAACGATGTCAGGCTAATAGGGTTTTCCTCCGACACCGCCCCAGCGCCGCCCGCCGGCCGATGCTTAATGTCGTTAAGCACACTCACAGCCCCTGGGGCCGTTGGTGCAACCTCTTTCCGTCCCAGCTCATGCCGGTATTCTGGGCAATCAACCAGAAAGCCTCTCGATCTCTGCCTAAAAATGGGTAACGGGACAAGGCCTTGGGCGCAAGAGGGGAAACGCGGCAACCTCGGAGCCCATGCATGGCTTGGAGTCTGGGCATTCTCCTCTCGAAGCAGCGTTTCATCTTGCAGCAATCTTTCCATGCGATCGGGCAGTGCTTGTTCTCTGTACCCAGAGCAAGGTTAACAAAGTAAGAACCACCAAAAAATATTAAAAACATGTTTTGTTCGACCTGTCCAACTTGTTCCAGTGCCCGCTGAAAGTTATAATACGTGTGCATGACAGCGTCACCACGACACCACGTCCACCACGATCATTGCACACGTCGTTGCCAAGCCCGCCGGAAACACGTCGCGCCACGGAGACACGTCGCACACCATGCCACCCACGTCGCCGTCTCCGCCGACGCGATCCCAACAGCCCGACGCCGACCCCACTACACCCATTCATCAGCGCTCGTCGGCCGCTGGACCTAGCAGACTCCACCATTCCGCACACGAGCGCGACCGGCGTCCATACGATCGTCCACATCGGGCGTCTCCCGCCCGCACACAAAGCAGCCCCGGTCCTCAACCACTAAGGAACGTCCGCACCACCTTCCATGACCGCTCGCTCTCACCCTTTACCGCGTACGACACAACACCACGCCGAGCCCTCACCGACCCCGCCTTCTACAGCCACCTACCAATGCTCTCACCGCCAACGCCTGCCACACGCCGCCATACCTCCCACTCGCCATACGCACCCAGCCTCACATACCTGTCGCGCCCGCCGTCACGCAGCTCTCCCCTTCCGCCGCCTCGTGCCTCGCCGACACCCCCGATGCCACAACCACCAGGCCAGCGTCACTATTCTGCACCGGCCCCAGCCGTTCCACCGCCGTCCCAGCGTCCATATTCGGCACCCGCGCCCGCCGTCGCACCGCCGCCCATATGGACGCCCAACGTGTTTTACCAGGCAGGCGCGCTGTGCTGGTACGCAGGTAGTGTATGGCGATGCGAGTCGCCGCACACGAGCGGCGCGCTGGCCAAAGAGGTGAGTTTGTGTCCGGGGAGTATACGGAGATTAACCGCCAGCCACCGGAGAGCCTGCACCTGTGGACGCCGGTAGGCAGCAGCGTTGTGGGTGCGCCCGGAGGATACGCTGCACCGCCGGTGTATGCGGACGCGTCGCCGTCCGAGTCAGTGTCATCGTTACCAGGGGCAGCAACGAGGCGTTCGGCAACAGCGCCTGCAGGGTCGGTCGTGAGCAGCGAATGGGCGCGTGCGGCCGCCCAACGAGAGGACGGAATGACGGCGCGCAAACCGGCTAGCCTGCGCGCCGAGCTCGACGGACAGTTGACCTGGCGCGTGGGTGGTATCGGCGTGTTTGCATACGCTGAGGACCTGCCCATTGAAAGGATCCGCAAAGCTGCGTGGCGCGACTGGGTCGACACACACAGCGAGCGTGACTGGCTGCTTGCGGCACGACTGCGGACTGGGGCGTACGAGCGTGCGCTCGAGGACGGAGTCATGTGCCCTTTGCTGCGATGGCATCTGGTCGAAGGCAGCGCGCCCTTGCCTCCAGATGCCCTTCCTACTGGACAAGAACGAAGTGGCCGAGTCCTCTATTCTGCGCGAACATGGCTCGACGGAAGTATTCAAATAGGAAAGTGCGTGCATCACGATGTGCCTACTGAACTAGCTGACCGGCAGATGCGCGGACCATCTGATGGGCCGGTGCGCGTTTCCCTCCGCTGGCAAGGAGCGTTCTGCGCCGTTTTTCGAGGTGCTGTGCGGCGACGGCGATGTCGTCGAGTGGATCTCGTTTGAGCGGGGCATGAGCGCCAATCTACCCGGATGGCAGCCTGTCGAAGGCGGCCGTGACTGCCACAGCCAGCGCGCAATCCTAATTGCGCGCGCCAGCCACGTCGGGTGAGTACCCTCAGCGATCTACCCTCTTGTAATCTCGGAATGAGCACTGACGGCAGCGGTATCCAGCCCGGAAGTGAGTAGAGTTTGTCCGGCGTGCCGACGGCGATCCCCAGAGTTCATTCCCACCGAGGATGTGGCCCCAGCTGATTCTGCAGAATGCTTCATTGACGACGACCACGCCTGTGTCCCCTTTAACGGGCAAGAGGAGTGGCGCACGCCCTTTGAAGTTTTGGCTTACGCGACGATGAGCCGCCGGTGACTTTTGTTCTCTCCTAACGCAGGACACTTTTTTTGCGCTTGCTTTGGTCTTGCTGCCGACTTGTACAAGCTCCTTGCATAATGATTCGCCCTGGCGGCAAGCTGTACTGTATGAATACGTATTGGTTTACGAATGTGGCGACGCGATCCCTAGTGTGTCCGTGGAACGATGCAGGAAGGGGATTAAAGTTGTGTTGGAGCGCTGCATGACCCACATGTCGCCTTCGAGGGCATGCATGACCCGGAAAACTCTGGAGCCCTTGGAGCTGGGCACGCCGAGGTCTGCCGACGAGCAGCTTGCAGAGTCTGCAAGCTCCAAGCTCAGAAAGTGATGAGCATGGTCGGCTGTGGGAGCAACGGCATGCCACAGTGAGAGGTGCTGGGCTGTCGCGGGTACTTTCTGTACACATCTTAGCTTTACCGTCAGCAACCGTAAACCTCCGTGCTGGCGATGGAGTGGAGAGTGGGGCGGAAACTGCCTGATCGGTACCCATATCGGTTCAGGTCGGTATCCTGCACGTCGCAAGTTGTTTCTCGGTTGCCCTCGGCAGCGCGAATAAGGTTGTCCGTGTACGTGTGGTGTGCGTATCGCAACGCCCCGGCGTCATGTAGTAACAAAGTGTCCGAGACTTCGTCTGGCAAAACGGAGTAACAGGCGGTTGGCGCCGGTTGGCAAAGTCCGAGTTCACGTGCTGTGGCCCAAGTGATCGACTGATCGCCGAGTTCAGGAAGTACATATCAATACTCCAAATGGCCGTGACGGCGACAGCCATCGTTGTGGTGCCGAACCCGGGAAACACGGCCGGTACGTGTGAATGGGCACATGACGTCCCAAGTCCCCGTTTCCAACTCTATTCTGGGTGTCTCGATGCTGCTGCGGGAAATTCGGGAACCCAGCGCTCTGATTCTTCAGGGGATCCAGGGGATCGGAGGAGCGCTGGCGTACTGTATCTGTGGAGTACTGTATCTCCGTGACGACCGCCACTAACCGCGTTCCTTTTCGGCCGCCGTGTAGGGTTCAGGCGAGGTTCGCGAGGCCGATCATCATCGGACTGGAATCATGGTTCTGCCGTTTACGTTGGGCGGCTACGTTGGTGGTCAGAAGTAGCTTTGTGGGTATACAAAGCAGGCGAGAAGCCAAAATAGCATTCTGGGGACATTGTCTTACCTTTGGGCCGCACCGCCGTCACCGAGTGAGCGCAGCCTTTCGGCATCATCAGTGGGTTGATGCGCGCTCCTCCCTCCCTACTCCGGACACAGGTACTGGTGCAAAGGGCAAACTTGATTAGGTGCACTCTGCCCTGCCCCTGTAAGTGCGACGCTGCTCCTGTCGTCCTCAAAGTGGAGCAGGAGCGATGGCATGGCGACGACACGCTCGAACGGAAGTGGCACGCGCAGAGGTGGTGGAGGTTTATTTCCATTAAGCATGTCTGAATGTGAGGGTGACAACAGGGCTGCGCGGCCGCTGCGCATTCCGCTACCGCGCCAATTCCACAACCGGCAGTCAAGTCGCTATTGCGCCATGCGGGGATATGCTCGTCGTCACCGCTGTCGTTGATGATGCCGGCCGCCGACATTGGAAAAATGGACAGAGCAGGGGGCGGGGACAAGTGCCATACCAGGGAAGGTTTGACTCTGGAATCTCCACTGGATACGCCAGCGCGCCATGGACAATGCAATGATACATGTGGCGTTGCGTCTATGGCTATGCAGGACGTACTGTATGTAATGGGCACGCTGCTCTACGCGGCGATGCCGGCACGCAGGCGCGCATTGGTCTCCTCTACTTCTATCCGGCGCCACTCCGCAAGACTGGACGGGTTGACGACCCAGATCCGGGCGCGGCGCTGCGCCGCTCCTTCTTCCTCGTGTCCACCGGTAGTTTCGCGGGGTATGCCGTCAGTCACACCCGCCTCGCGCATGACCTTGAGCACTGCGCCGCGATTATTCGTGAGCACTGTTGCCCGCCGTCGCACACCAGCGAGCATGGTCCGCAGCGTGTGCCCGGACGGAAGCCGGTTCGAGGGAGGGAAAATCCTTCCTGGACGAAGGGGGTTGCGGCTCTCTCGGCCCTTCTGCTTTGTGTCGCTCTTCTTGCCACTGCCAGCCTTGGCGTCTTGTTTTCCTGGCGAGGCAGATTTTTTAGGTGGCCGCACGGGCTTTGTCGGCGCCGGCGTCGGCTCGCGCGACGAAGGCGTGTCGTCGCCCGTAACGGCAATCATGGCCTCGCAGACATGGGCGACGACGGCATCGAATGGCGCCTCGGGATCGCGCTCGAGCGGAGCATCGCCGTGGTCCTCGAGCACGCGCACGCACATGTCCTCGAGACACCCGGTGTTCCCTTCCCACCTGCTACCGGCCCAGAAACGCGCGCCGTCGCCGTCGGGGTCAAACAGCGCCTTGGATCGCGCGCGCTCCGCTGTGCCGCCAATCACCTCCACAAGGCCGGGCAGGCGGTCGCGCACTTCCCGCGTGCACCAGAAACGGGGCTGGCCCACGCCCGCGGCATCAAAGCGCTCGCGCAGCTCAAGGATCAGCGGGCGCACCATCTCGCACTGCAGCTGGTCGCGCAGATCGCTCGTCGCGCCCGACAGCGGGGCGAGCTCAAACGCGTCCCCTTTCCCGTCCCCGTTGCCAGACTCGGCAACGCGGAGCGTGCGGAATCGCGTCTCGAGCTCCTCGTCGTCACGCGGTAATGGATAATGTGTCGAGTCGCAGCACAACGCAATGAGCACGCTGAGGTCGAGAATGACGTCGGCAGCAGGTACGGCCGGCGGTGAAGGTGTCGGTTGGGGCGTGATAGGGCGTGACTCGGAGTCAAGAGCAAAGTCCAGCTCGATGCCGAGCTTGCGCATCTCGGCAAATGTCTGTGCAATCCTTGGATCCGCGTATCCGCCCTCTGGCTCCTCCTCAAGGCGCGTCAGGACGTACCGCACTCGCGGCGGTGGTAGGCCGGGCAAGCGCGTGTGTGCGCGCGCGGCCTCGACGAGCGAACGCGCCTGCGTCAAAAGCGAGTTGGTCAGTGCGGGTGGTGGAGGCGGGTCGCTGTCCTCAGAGTCCGTGTCGTAGTCCGAGTTGATGTACGAGTCATGCTCGCGAAACTCGACCATGAGACGAGACTCTTTGATCCTGCGACATGTCAGCACCAATTACGCGTGCTCGCTTTGACTTACGTGTTGACCTTGACCCACTCATTACCACCGTCCGCAACGACGTCGACCTTGACTGTCGACGGGCCTGCGCCAGCATGTTTCCGATCGACAGCCTGCCAGATGCCCACGAGTGGCCGGTGCCCGCGCACGAACGCGTCCCACACCCCCTGCAGCGACACGAGGTTGGACGAAAAGTCCACGGGCGGGTTCGGGGAGCTAACTAACTGCCAAACGTGAGCACTCTCAAGGCTAGACACCATCCAGACTCACCGCCTCGACAATAGCCCTCTCCTTCTGCACGTGGTGCAGAAACTTGCTCATACCCTGTACCGCGCCTTGCGAGTACTCGTCGGGATGGTGAAAGTCCACAATTGGGGGGTCATACCGGTCGCTTGGTGGCGGGTGTGCGAGATACCCCTTCACGTCGGCGTCGAGCACGCGCAGCTGCGCGGCAATGTCCTGCAGCGACATGCCGGCAGCCTGACCAGGTCGTGTGCTATCGCGTCAAAACGTGCGACACTAGATATAAGGCCTGGTTCCAGATACGCCACGGCCTTGCTACGTCGCCTCGCGTTGTCGCTGATGATGAGCTTGTTGAGAGTGATCGGGTGATCGTGATCGGTGAGCTCGATGGCCTTTCGCGATCACTCGACTTGGACGAGCAATGGCGCACCTCCACCGGGGCTTATCACCATTGTCGCCCTTTCACACGTCATTCGTGGTTGGCATCAACGCGCCTGACGTTTCAATGTACAGTAACCCAACCCTGAAGCAAAAGGCTGTTCTGCACCGCGCAGAGCAAGCTTTGCGAGCATCGCAACGTCCAACGTTCTCCACCACCATGACGCTGTCGTACGAGGACCAGCGGGCACAGAACATTGCGTATGTAGCAGGGACGGGTACATAGCTAACGTCTAGGGACAACGAGGCTCTGCTCAAGTCGCTGGGGCTGGATCTACCGCAGAAGCTAGGCCCCAAGCCACCGACGCCGACGCGCAAACCGAAGACGAAGGGAAAGGCACCGACACGCGCGTCGACGCGCCCAAAACGCCGCGCCGACGACGATTACGAGGCTGGCGCAGAGTCGTCAGAGTCGGATTCGGACTATGCGCCAGCGCCGCGCCGGACCGCACGTGCGCCTGTCCCGCGTTCCCACTCAGGGCGAAGGAACGAGGATGAGTTACAGCGCAAGGCCGAGCGTCTCGGCGTGCGTACCCAGGACCCGTAAGTGTTGTCGTCGTAGGCTGCTACATTGTCGCTGCCTCATTCGGTTGTCGACGTCAGCTGACAGCAGGAAAACGTTTGGCTCCATCCCAGGCGTACCAGTCGGCACGTGGTGGGCTAGCCGCATGGCATGCAGTACCGCTGCGATCCACGCGCCCACTGTCGCGGGTATCTCGGGCGATTCCGAGCTCGGCGCGTGGAGCGTCGCTCTCAGTGGCGGATACCCCGACGAGTGAGCTGACTACCATGGCTCTAGCTGACAACAGCGTCGACCTCGGCGAGGCGTTCACGTATACCGGCAGCGGCGGCCGCGACCTCAAGGGTACCAAGCAGAATCCCAAGAACCTGCGCACGGCGCCGCAGACGTACGACCAGTCGTTTGACAACCGCTTCAACGCTAGTCTAAAAGTGGGTTCATCAGATTTCACGCCTGTAAGAGGCTCGATGGCGAGCCGGTCGTGCAGTTTACACCGGGAGCAAAGAGCGTATACGCGTGTTGGGGATTGCGCCGGCGCGACAACAAAGGCGCGAGGCAGAGCTGCGCTAACCCCAGGCTTCGTCAGTCACCAAAAACCCCGTCCGCGTGATTCGCGGGTTCAAGCTCGACAGCGTGTACGCACCCGCCGAAGGATATCGCTACGACGGGCTGTACGTCGTCGAGCGCGCGTGGATGGCGCCTGGCCTCACCAACGGCCTAAAAGTCTGCAAGTACGCTTTCAAGCGCCTGCCCGGTCAGCCGCCCCTCCCTCGCAACGACGGGTCTCCGCCCGAGGAGGAGGAGGAGTACGAGGAGGACGCTGTTGAGGCTGAAGTGGAGGATAACGATGGCGAGGGCGAAGAGGACGGTGAGGCGGAAGAAAACGCCAACGGTCACCCGAAGAGCACGCCAACGGTCTCGCCGACGAGGACGCCAACGACGAGGCGGAAGATGATGACAAGCCCGTGGCCAAGCGCCGTCGCAGCGGCCGTCAGGCGGACAAGGACGACAAGCCTCTTGCTGGACGCCGTAGCAGCCGTCAAGCGGACAAGGACGACGAGCCCGTCGCCGAGCGCCGTCGCAGCAGTCGTCGCGTCAAAGCCCCAACTCCGCCACCCAAGCCCTTAACCCCCGTTCGCCGCTCCCGCCGCAGTCTTGCGTAACTTGTATTCCATGCCCACGCTGTTACCGTTGCGATACCTTTCCCTGCTATACCCCTCTTGGTAATTCCTCTTGATTCGCCGTTTGTCGTGTCACGTATATGCATGTTGGTACACCAAACGCCCAGTGTCCTTACTGTAAAGTACTCTCCTCCCTACTGCCCGCGCGCACATTGATTATACGGTTTATGCGTGCCAGCGCTAGAACTGGCGGTTGACAAAGATGGCGCTGGTTTCGGCCTGCGAACCGGGTTTGGTCGCGACCACCTCCATCTTGAATTCGAGACGCGCGGGGGAGAGGGGCACGGTCCAGCGCATAGCTGCCGGACGCTCGGCGCTGTCCTTGCCGTACAGGGGTTTGGCGTTCTGTGCCGTGCTCCCGTTTATGCGGAGGGACAGCTCGGGCGTCTCGGTCCCCGCGGCGGCAGTGTCGACCCACGCGGTCAGCTCGAGCTCGGTCGTCGCTGCTGTGATCGCCACGGCATGCGTTGCGAGGCCGCGCATGTTACGCAGGCGGATGGCCTCGAGGGGTGGTCGGCTCTTGAGACCCTCCTTCGACTTGTCCTCGGACGGCGTACTCGCTGCCGACCCAGTCGCCGAGGTCGAGTACGCAAAGTCGATCGTCGCGACGGTCGGTACGGCCGGCGCTGGCTCGGGCGGCGGCTGCGTCGCTGGACGCTGTTCGGACGGTGTTGGTGGCGCCACGCCGCGTTTCCGCGCATCGTTCGCAGCCGCCATCTGCCGGTAAATGTTGAGCGCTAATGGCGGCAGTGACGCCACCCATGCCTGTTGCTCATAGTGCGGATATCGCTCCAGACTAGCCACAACTTCCTCCGTGACGACGCCTTGGGGCAGTTGTGGCAGATATGACTGCGCACCTGGTGTGTGCCCCTGCGCTGGCGACGCCCGCTGCTGGTGTTGATGTTGCTGCGGGTATCCTGGCATCTGCGGGGACGCAAAGTGCCCGGCGTGCGCGCCGTACGCGCCCCGCAGCTCTGGTGGGAGATGCATGCCCGGCGGCATTGTCGGGACACCTCCCACCAGGTTGGGCGTGTGCGTGGCCGAGTGTGGGCCGTGGCTCACTGGCGTGCCTGTTTTGCTGTGAGGTCGCGCTGACCCGCTGCTGCCCTTGCCTGGCTGAGAGAGGCGTTCTTTGACGGCGTCACGGTGGTGGGCAACGATACCACGGATCTGTTGCGCATCGCGCCACACCTCGCTCTCGTCCTCGTTGTACTGCATGGCATTGTCGCACATGCGCTCGACCTCCTCGAAAAAGTCTTCAGAGGTGTGGTACCGGCGCGACACCATGCGATGCTCAATGTCCTCGAGCGACACTGGGTACTTGACCGTCCGGTAGTAGTCTGGGAACGTTTTGCGGTCCGGTAGCTGCAGGAAGAGAGTGGCGATCTCACGGTCGCTTCCGCTGCAGAGTCAGCCGCAGATCACCCACGCCCGCTTACTCATTCGCACGTGCGCTCTTGATGTCCCGCATACAAGGCTTTATCAGCTTGTACACCGTCGGCCCATCCTTCATGTAGCTGCCACGCTTCTTGCCTGTACCTGGCCCAGAAGGCTTGGGCAGCACAGAGGTGTCCCCTCCGGCCGGTGTGGACGGGCCAGCGGGTGAAGGCGACGCCGCAGCAGACACAGACGTCGCGGCGCGCCCCGAACGCATGGGCGCAGGCGTCCCCATGGCTTGAGCCTGCCCCTCGTCTTCGCTGTCGCTCTCGTCCTTGCCTGACGTGTGGGTGTTGTAAAAGGTGCGCGTAAGTTTGTGCATCTGCTTGGCCCACTGGAATAGGGTCGACTCCTTCATGTTATCTGTTGTCAGCTGGCATTCTGCACCGGATAGCTCACATCGCTTGGCGTTGTTCCATATCGTCTGAAAGTCGTTGCACACCTCACGCAGGGTCTCGTATTTCCCTGCACTCAGCTTTTGGTGGACCATGTCGAGCGACAATGGATGCTTGATGGTCTCATAGTAGTCGGGGAACTGGCGCTGGAACAGGGTCAGCGATGATCGATCGACGGCGACGCCTTGAAGCAACAGCACCCACCTTGTTGGGAAGTTTGACAAAGGGCTCAGCCATCGACTCGCCGCTGTGTCTGTCAGCGATCGCGTCCTCTCTGCGTGCGCGCGTAACATTTCGGGCCCGCGTCCTTTTTTTATAGACCGTGATTGTTTTCGTCGGCAACCCTGGGGCCGCTGCACCCGAGAAAAACATTTCGACGAGGCACGCGGCATCCTAGAAGAGTGCAAACCACTCACCTCGAGTCGTGCATGGCCATGACCTTGTGGTAGATCTGCATGCCGAGCGCCTTGGCACGCTCTGGGTTCTTGGGATCGAGGTCGGGCTTGGTGTCGGGTGCTGGACTGGGTGTCCGGCGACGTTTGCTCCGACCCTCACTGCTGAGAATGAGGGAAGGGTTGACGTCCAGTCGGCGCTTTCGTTGCGGTCGCTCGGGAGACGCGGACGTCGCAGACGCTGCTGCCCCAGCATCTGGGGCCTCTGTCTTGACGGCGTCCGCTGGTTCGTTGGACGACATTGCGGGGTAGCTGTGTTGTGGATGCACAGTGACAAAGAGAGGTAATGCATGGCAACGAGTGTCAGTGGTCCTGCGAAGTTCGCTGTCCAGCAGCGCCATGGCCGTTCCTCTCTACGCCCTGGGAGACGAGCCTCCCCCGCCCACGTCCCACTGGCGGCGTAAATTTGCTCCCGCTCAATAGGAATGAGAGATGGTTGTTTGGTTTATCTTCTGGGTCGATTAACAATTAGCATTGTAATGGATTAAGGGGACGGTCAAGTAGTAATCTCTCCGATTCAAAGGCGCCAAGAGCAGAGAGCATGTCAACAAACAAGTTTCCAAACTTCGATCGCATCGGATCAACAAACTTCTTCTTGACATTGCATCCACTCGGAATCCCACTGCACGCTCATCGCGAGGCCCAACACAAACGCGTACATCGACAAAGAAGCTCAACGTTGCTCGACGAGTACTGAGCGCCTACGACTCCATCTGCAGAGGCCGTCTTCAGGGACGCCCCGACTCACGGTCCGCGGCATCCCCCCCACACCGCGCGCGCAATGGCCGCGCCGACTGTGGCGCCACCGCTGGCGCTCCACATCCAGCCTGCGTGCCTCGAACACAAGTACATCCGCCACAAAGACTCGAGCCACATCTTTGAGCGGCCCGAAAGGCTCCGTGCCGTACTTCTAGGCTTTGCCGCTGCCCTCGCACGCCTCGAAGCCGCCGATGCAGCCGACGCCAAGCGGCGACCCCGCAAGAGCGACGGCGACGAGCTCAGCTCAATGCTAAACTCACTCTCTCTAAACGTCACCACTTCCCTCTTGCCAGCTTCACTCGTCTCGCTCGTCCTGCCGCCACCACGTCCTATTGAACCTGGCCAGGTCCTGCTGCACCACCCCGCACTGCAGCTCGCCCACAGCCCGCCTATTGAGGCGCCGTTCCCCTATCTCCCCAACGGCGCGTCGGACGTGGCCCTGCCATCCAGCTCTTATCTAAAGGATCTCTTCAAGTGGGCGAGCGAGGCGGTTGAGACTATCCGCGCGACTGGATGCGAGATTCCACCGGACAAGGGGTTGAACGCGGGCGACCTGTATCTCGGTCCAGGCAGTATCGTCGCGATTGAAGGCGCGGTGCAGACCGTATGCCAGGCTGTCGACGGTGTATGCAGGTCGCAGTCGCCGCATGGTGCTCGGCAATCACAGACCGCCACCTCCTCTCCCAAAACGGACGGTGCCCAGACGCCCCAGGAGCTCAGCCCGAGCAAGGCGTTTTGCGCTATCCGTCCCCCCGGCCACCACTGCGGCGAGGACGAGCCCAGCGGCTTTTGCTACGTCAACAACGTCGTCGTCGGCGCCATGCACGGTAATGTGACGAGCTAACGGTAGCTGACGGCAGCATACCTCCAGCACGACATTGACCGCGCGATCATCATCGACTTTGACCTGCACCACGGCAACGGGACGCAGGCGCTAGTCATGCCGCTCAACGCTGCGTCGTACGCCGAGGACCTTGCAGTCGAGGCAGGCAAGCCGCCTACGGACATGTGTGGTCGCAACGAACGTCGGCGCACATGGAAGGGGTTTTACGGGTCAGTTCACGACATCTACTCGTACCCTTGTGAAGTGAGTGCTGCCAGTCGTGTTGGATAGCGCCAACCACAGGACGGAGACCTTGATCTTGTCAAGGACGCCAGTGTCAACCTGGCCGCCCACGGTCAATACATGTACGTGAGCGATGCTGTTTGGCGCTAACGATGTTAGTGAGAACATCCATCTTCAGCCGTACGCGGACGAGGAAGACTTTTACCGGCGTATCTACCCGCTTTACCTCGCATTGCTGGACAAGGCGCGGGTGTTCATGCGCGAAACGGGCGCGGACCCCGACCGTACGATGCTGTTCATCAGGTGAGCTTTGACGTGCAGTCCTAGCTGACCTCAGTGCGGGCTTTGATGCGTGCGAGCACGAGCATCAGGGCATGCAGCGACACGACCGACGTGTCCCGGTGTCCTTCTACAGCCGGTACACCAAAGACATTGCTGCGTTTGCGGACCAGCACACGGGGGGCAAAGTGGTGTCTGTGCTGGAGGGTGGCTATGGCGACCGCGCGTTGACGTCGGCGGCGCTGGGCCACGCCATTGGGTTGATGGGTCGCCAGGGCAACCCAGACTGGTGGTCAGTGGATGAGTTGGTGCTGCTGGAACGTGCAGTCAAGAAGCGGCGCAAGGGCAAACTGTGCACGCTCGCTGCCGAGCTCGCGCAGAACCCACACATTGCTCGCACGCACGCGCTACTGGCCCACCTAGAAGGCACCGTGGCCCCAGTGACCCCCGCACCCAGCAACGCGCCGAGCGCGGCCGCAACGCCGCAGACGAACCAGCGCATGACTCTACGCGAGCGGCGCCCCAAGGCAGTCGAGGAGGACAGCCCGCGCCCTGCGCCCCGGCGGCGTAAGCCCGCGAGCACCGCCGCGACGCCCAAGACGACGACAAAGGAGGAAAAGGAGGAACGCGAGCGAGAGACGTCACCGACGCCGAGCGGGCCCCCAAACAACGCTCCCACCCATGCGCAGCCGTCTGGGCCGTTCGTCTCCAAGCAAGAGACACTTGGCATTGATGCGGCAAATGTGTACCCTTCCCCCACTCCTTCAGCGCCGTCGCCAGAAGAGACAAAACCGACCGCACTGACCGAGGGATCGGTGATGGCATCCGACGGCATGTCACTGCCACAAGCAGGCACGACCGAGGACACGCGACGGATCATGCTTCGTATTCCCGCACGAACGCCGCCCCCACCTGCGCAGCACAGTCGCGACTGTGCTGCTTCCGAAACTGAAAACGCGTCGGAAGCAAAGCCAACTTTAGCAGAGTTCCAGTCCGCGTCGTCTGAGCCGTACATGGTTGCGGCTACCACAGAAGCTCAGCGGCCTCAGGGGCCTCTAACCGCCAATGCCAATGGCGCTGTCACTGCCAAACGCAGCGAAGGGACGTTGACGTTCCGTCCGATCGCGCCAGAAGCTGTAGTCCTGCCCCCCACTCCGGTGCGCGTTCCAGCTGCAAACCTTGCTGCTAAATCTCCGCACGACGCGGCGTCGTCATCTTTCTCGGCGTCATCCAACCCTGTGCAACCCCTTTTGTTCCATCACAAGGATGCGCTTGTGCCTTCGTTGGAGCGTGTCTATCCACGACAAGCACATGGGGGGGTACCCTCGTTTTCGCCAATGGAAGCAGCGCCCAAAACAGCACCAGGGTTGTATCCCACCCTGCCACACTCTTCCCAGAGTGCAACTACGCGAGGTGGTAATTTTGGAGACGCGCGAGGCGCGCAGTCGAACACGTACATGGGCGGTTCTGGACTTGGGACGGCGCAAGCGGGCTTACCGACTGGCGCACATGGTATGGCGCCGCTTCCGCCGCACCAGCCTTTCGACAACCCTTACGCGCACGCCGCTCCGCCAGCATCATCGCCGTTCTACAGCGGATTCGATGGCGGCGGCAACGGACGTCACCACCTGCCCAACGCGGCGTTGGAAGCAGCTGGCACACACGGGGTCCAGGGTCCATGGACGCAGGTTCCGCCCATTCGGCCCGCCCATGGCGACAATTACGGCCCTGCGTCTAAACACTCCACGATGGCGGAAGGCTTGGACCAGCAGCAGCAACAGCACCAGCGGACCCACCACTAGACGCCGGCGCGGTGCCAGCCACACTGCCGCGCCATTGACCAACCTACCTTCGGCGGATACCTGGCGCTGCGGCTCGTAAAACCGATGCCCGACGGGTCTGGCCCACACCACCGATCATGGTGTGTACACTTATTGTATTTTAGTGTGGTTTTGTATGTTTGCTTGTCAGGAATGCGAAACACGCCGCAGAAAAAGGAATCTAGGATGCCAAACGCACGTCGTATGCCCTCTCTCCGCAAGTGTTGGTGTATCATGCACACGCACCCTCTCCATACCTCTGTGGCTGGTGAGCCGCGTCCCGTGTGGCGAGGTGAAAAAACACAGGGCGCGCCACACAGGATTCACACCCAGACATTGCACGATGGATGGGTCGTGGACGCGTTTCGCGTTCATCCGCGACATGTAACAGAGTGTTAGTGCGATGGCGCAGGCGCAGAGTGTACGGATGCATAACTATTTGTACAGATTGATGCTATCTATGCAAGGGAGAGAATGTGAGTGGGTGGGTCATGGCAGAGAGTCCGGTTCGTCGATGCACGCTCCATAGTGTCCTGGGTTTGCTTGCCAACCATGTGAAACTGAGGCTGGGTCGCGTGAAGCGGTGTATCGCGTGTTGATTGTCCAAACAATGATGATGAATTGGTTACGAGTATCGTATTTTTGTTGCCAGACTGAAGAGAGTCCGGGTGCGCCGGTCAACGGCAAAAACATGCACTTTGTGAAGCATTGGTACGTTTAAAACACCTCGAGAGCTGGCCAAGGCAGCGCCGCCATTGGTGTGTCGGGGCTGGTCTGCGGCATGGCCTTCTTGTTTGTAGGCTGCTTGCACACCATCGGCTCGGGCTCGGGCGACGGTGCGTCCTCGCGGTCCCACTCGTCACGGTCGCTGAGCGAGTCGTCCGAGTGGGATGGGATGAGGGAGGGAGCCTCGTCCTCGTGCATGGGTGTCTGGGGCTCGGGCGAGGCAGACACGCTCGAGCGGTCATCCGTGAGCTCGGGCTCGGACGCGTCGACAAAGCTGTCCGCGTCCGAGTCGCTGCAGATGGCGTAGTCGTCGTCCATCGACTCGGGAATGTGCGACAGACCGAGGCCGATAGGGGCCTGGGCAGCGCGCTCAATGTCCTCGGCAGTGATGCTGCAGCGAAGCGAGGTGCGGCGCTGGGGCATCGCGTTGAGCTCGGACGACGGCGAAAGGAGGCCGTTGCTGAACGCACGGCGCACCGCCTTGCCGGCGTCGCGCTGCAGGTCGAGCTCGTCAAGGAATCGCCGCTTGTCCTCCTCGCGCTCGTAACGGCCGGCAAGCTTGGTGATGCCGGTGACGCGCTCCGCGAGCTGCGAAAGACGCGAGACGTGCTGTGTATACGACGCACGGTGGTAGAGGGGGACGTTGTGGGCGGGGGGAACGCGAACAAGGAACCCATTGGGAGACGACGCGTCCTCCTCACCAGTGGACGACGACATCGAGGCGGTGTCGCTGCCCGCGCTCGACGCGACGGTCGAGTGCTCCGAGATCGTCGGAGAGCATGGCAAGGAGTCGGCGTCAAGGTTGATGCCAGCCTCGGACAGGAGGCTGCAGACGTCGTTCTTGACGGCGGAAAACTCCTCCATCTTGGCGCCGGCCTCGCTTTGGATAGCCCACACAAGGTATGCACTGGGAAGGCGCTGCTTGAGTGCGGGGAGCACATAACGGCGGTACGCGTCCACCAGGAGCGAACGTGCCTGGCGGCGGTGCGCGCGCGCTGGCTGAAGGTGAGCCGCAACGTGGGCGGGAGGTTGTGTCCGGGGCGAGCCGGGCAGGAGGGGAGAGATGAGGGAGAAGAGGAGGGATCCGGGCGTGCGACGGCCAGAGGGCGACGTGGGGGACGAGCCGCCAGACGACGCGCTGCGGTCCGAGCTCATGCTCGACCTGGGAGTGTCGGCGGGCGACGCCGTGGGAGCGGGTGTCGTGGGCGCAGGCGCAGAAGCAGCGGCAAAGCTCAGCTGAACTTCCTCGACAACGCGGTGCAGCACAGCGACACACTCGTTGGACAACTCGACGTCGACCGTGCTGCCGTCGACAAAGTGAACCATAATAGTGCTGTGGGGGAGGGAAAAGGTCACATTGTCCACAATCTGCCAGTCAGCGCGGTGTATTTGGGTTGCTTTGTACTCACGCCGGCGATCCAGGTAGCCTTGTCACCAAGGAGCACATTGCTGCACTCAATGTCCTCCTGCAAGCAGAGAGAACGGTGGGCGAGAAGATTGGGTGGGAGAGGCAGTGCTCGAGATCTGGGCGCAGTGTCAGTGACCATGTCTATTGCGGTGAGACGATTAGACATACGTGTAGGGAGAGTTTGGGAGGGGAAGGGTAAAGAGGATAGTGGGTGGTGATGGCTGTGCCGGGGACGGCGTTGGCAAGAGACGGAGTAGCATGTCGGTGGTGTCAAGGGGAGAGTGATGGGGTCGTCGTCTCAAGTTGTGCGTGCAAGTCGTTTGACGATCTCGTGAAGGGGAGGGGGAACGAGGGACTTTGGGAGAGGAGTAGAAGAGTTGTCGAACCGGTCGACCGCGTTGAAGAAACTGTCTGCTGGCAAAGATGAGGTGGGAGAGTAACGAGGAGAGAGCAAGGTGATGACAAGGATGAGGAGAGGCTTAAAGACGAGTGTGAGATAGGAGTTGCAGCAGCAGCGGGATCGACAACGACAGGGAAACCGAATGGACGGGAGAGGGATAAGAGATGAGAGATGAGATGAAGAGAAGAAAAATGGAACGAGAGGAACACCGGTGAGGGACAGAAGAGTGTGTGTGCAAGGAAGGCGTGTGTGTATGTGTGTGTGTCTGTGTGTGTGTGTCGAGCAAGGTAATGTGGCGTGGCTTGGGTGGTGTGAGTGGGGACGACGAGGAAGGTTGTGGTTGATTGCGACAGAGACAGAGTGAGGTATGATGGGCCATCCCGGGTCCCGCCCACGACAAACGAACTCTCGCTCAGGACCACTCAGGGTCACGGGTTTGAGGGTTGCGGGCCCGGAGGGAGGCGCGCTCGCCGTCAAAGCACTTTCAGGGAAGGTATACATACACATGCACAGTGAGAGCAAAGGAACAGAGGGACACAGGCCACTTGAACCGTGAGCGTGAGCGTGAGTGTGAGCGTAAGCCGTAAGCGCTCAGGCCTGACGCTTTGGCATGTCACCGGCCTTGCCTGGCCTGCGCCGCGGAGGTTGAGCCCTGTACGAGGAGGGTTCGGGGCGCCCTGTGCGAGGGGGGTTCCGGCTTCACCTTGACAACGACGATCACTTTTGTCCCTGGCCTCTGCCCCCTTGGCCCATGGCCCCACCCATCTACTTGTGCGTGCGTGCGTGTGTGCGCTGAGCGGTCCTTCGCGACATGGGTTTGGGACCTCCAGGGTCATTTGAGGCGCGCGCCTCGTTAGTGGCCCAAGAGTGTCGGGGACAATTAGATAATTTCCTTTAGCAACACGCTTGTACCGTTCCCTTAATTCCAAGATGACCCTGAAAACCGCCGGCCCGTGTGCTCGGGCTTACCGCCGAGAGAGGCCCCTGGGAGAGAAAGCGGATGCCCAGCCTCCTTTGGTACCGCGACACACTGTGTATACACACACACCTTGTCTGCACACAGACACACACACACACGCACACGCACACACGCACACACACACACACACATTCCACCAGGCACCGATACACAAACCCATTTCCCCCTCTCTGCCATTTCGTGTTGCCGCTGCCAACCGCGTCCAGGGTCGTTTCTTCCTCCCCGGAGCGGGAACCGATCCGCGGCCACGACAAAGCCACGAAACGTAGCGAAACGCAGCCACCGACACACAACACACCACACACGCAACACACGCAACACACACACCATCGGTCATGTCCAGAGCTTCAGTTGCATGCCGCGCCTCGCACACAACGCGCCACGGCAGATGACCAGCTCTTCTTGACTTGGCCCACATTCACGTCGCGTGACTTTGACAACTGTGTATTCGTGTATTCGCATTCACGTATTCATGTATTCTCTGTATTCTGTGGGATCTGTGTGATCTGTGTACGGCTACACCTACACGGCTCTCGGCACATTACAGTCTACAGTCTTGGAGGCCAAGACGACAATTATCCCCCACTCTGCCCGTATTGTTACCCGGCGATTGCCTCCCTTTCCTTGTTGAATGGTAAATTTGCCAGAGACCGAAACATCCTGTACATTACAGAATACGCCTCTTTCCGATCACATTATGTTCGGTGTATCCAAGATATTTTTTGCCCAGACAGTTTCCAACACTTCCAAATGCATAGTAATACACAGGCGCAGGCTGGGCCGAGGCGCACCGATTCCCTTTCAACCAAGGTGTGGCGTCGCCGAGATGCATCTGCGCATTTACAGGGCCTTCAACGCCAACAGTGCATGTGCATTGCGCATGGCCGCAACTGGGTCGAGGACGGTGTAGATCTTCGGGCTCCACAAAAAGCGTATCTTGGGATTGTCGACCTGGCCGACCTGGACAGCGCCGTGACATGCGCCACCGGGTCATCGCGACCGTAGCGAGGCCGCGATACTCCCTTGAGGACATACGAACACCCCTCCTCGGTCAAACTGGCTGTCACATTAACGGGCGCGACCCTCTGTACCATCAGGAGGCACACCGTTGACACCTCACACCTAATGACAGGCGGGTAATCCCACATAAGACATCTGATTACTCGGTGCGGCAAATGGTATGAGCCATGACGTCCCACTTGCAGATCATTTACTGCCAAAGCCCAGGTGGGTGTAGAAGGGGTCACCATATGCCGCAATACGGGAGCGTAGGCGTGATGGTGTCGCAGGGCCAAAAGGGCTCATTAGGGATGTCTCGGTGCCGTATCTTTTTTTCGTCTCCCTAGTCTGCCGTCGTTGCCGTGTCGACCTTCACTACTCCAAGCCGGACGTGTGCCCACCAGGTACGTGCTGTACACCGTGCCCAGGTCAAGTTGGAATCTTTCCTTGGCCGATTCATGGCTTGGCTGTTGGTTGCGTCGTCACAAGCAATGTCCAGGCACACCTCCGACCGACTTCTCATTGAGGCTGGACCTTATCGACGTTCGGGTGCCTGCTCGTTGCCGCCCGTTGCCGCCGCCTGGCTTTGTCGTGGGTGGGTCGTGCCCAGAATCTGAGCTTAGCTCCGCCTTCTGCCGTACCTGCCGTACAGCCGCTATCACTACCGCGCGCTAGCCCCCTTCAGCCCGGCGGCTGTGTCTAGCGTTCTCGGCAGCGAAGGCGCTCTCATTCTCGCTTTCGCTCCTGCATGCCTGATCACTCTCGGATCCATGTCTCGGCAACGCTGCCTCTTTAGCTGCTCCAACGGTGAACCCACCGGCTCTCATCCCGGCTCACGTCCAATCTTTAGCTTTCACGATCCACCATGCTGTGCATCCCGTCGCGCACGCCGCACCAGCGCTAATCTGCCAGCCATTGCGCCGCCGTGAATGTCGGCGGCGGCTTGACGGAGGCGTGCCATGATGCCGGCTAGTCCGTTGCCCTTTCGTGGTCTAGCCCGTACCGTGGAGTGAGGAGTGATTGGACATGAGCATGGCACAGCGACAACGCCGTCATCGCCGTTGTCAACGACAGTCTGCGACCTCTAAACCTTGACGGGACGACCGTGGGGTTGGTCAGTACTATGGCGGTGGGAAATGCTAGCACTGTGAGCACCAATATTTTCCGGGCCTCGTTGCGACGCGGTGCACTGTCGTCCCAACGCAACCTTAACGGCATACACGTAACGGGGCGGTCGATGGAATGGCATATCGACGCGGAGGCGTCGTACATGTGTCTACTCGTCTACGGTATGGTATGATGTTACAACAAGCTCCTCCGCACTGAACCACCGGCGACAACGACGCGTGGTGTGCCGTGTGCCAGGAACACGGAGCGGCATGGCGGCAGCTTGGCAGAAGCCGCGCACTTGCGCACTTGCATGCACGGATTCCGCATAGCAACGGCAGTTACCAGCGTAGCCAGCATGCCAGCACTAGCACCAGCAATCGGAGATCCCACGAGTCTCGAGCGGTCTAGAGTCGAGTAGCACGCACAGCTTGCCGATAGGCATGCGTACATGCGCCGCCCAGTTCCATCGCACCCGGGAACGCTAGTCGTCGCGGCTCAGCACTATGTCTGGCTAAGCCACACTAGCCAAGGTGTGATACGAGAGTTTCAAAGACAAGGAAGGTGACCATGTTTGTCTGGGGTCAGCGCTAGTGTTCTCATTGAATGAATAAGGAAAAATGTCGAATGCCGCTTGTGCAGTCGAAACGCGGCAAGGGGATGATAGGGGGTGTACCGCGTAAAAGGAAACCATACTTACGGGAATAGCTCTGTGTAAAGGAGAATAAGGTTAGCGCCTGGAGCATTTCTAACGGGCAGAGTCAAAGGCAAAAGAGAATATCGCGAAAGGACTTAGCACAAGGTTGAGCGGGATGCGCGTCGACATCAACACGTCCTGGTGGACCTGATGCGTATACCGCCAAGGCACACACAAAAGGGATATCGGCGCGGGTTGCGATAAAGGCTGGTGTTCCTTGACAACCACCGTGAGAACACCCCCAACGCACAGAGCAGACGCGCAAGATGGAGATGTCCCCCACCTCGCAAAGGCCGTCATAGGCTTTGACGAACGCCAAGCTCAACACGTTATCCACATCAAGCGCGCTTGGTCCCATTCAAACCTTGCCCGCGTCCCCACTCTGGTTGACAGAACCATTAAACCGAGCCAGAGGATCGGTCATGGCTCTTGTTGGTCTACCAGAAACGGTAGAAGGTTTTGGCTTGCTCGAACCAGCTTGATAAACGTCGCTTTAGACTCCAAGCAAACGTCACGACTTTTAACCTCGAGAGGGGACAAGCTCTTTTGCCTTTGACTCTGACTGACGCTTTTGTTACTTACCGGACCACCGTCGGCCAAAGACCCTTGAACATGACAGGCCATCCTTCCTGCCGGATGCTGTCCGCGGCGACACGGAATAGCCCAGGCAGCTTGCCGTCCACCTTGGGCTCGCCGTACGCTTGCATGCGAGTCTTAAAGACGTCGAATGGGAATGTAACCTTTGCGTCAGTCTCTTTTGCGCTTGGAGAAGTGATATCTGCAAAGGGGTGCCCGTGGCATCACCACAAGAGACAAGAGTTGGGTCTAGCCACGGTGCACATGACACAGCCTCAAGTGCACCCGAGGTCCCCCTTTGCAACCATGTGCCCGTCGGCATCACCCCAAGGGGCAGGAACTGTGTCTAGCGATGGGCCACATGACATGACCCCAAGTACACATGAGGCTGTCTGCAGCAGATGATGCGCTTCTCCACTCACCACCCATGCCACAACGCCGCCGACGCCGCCAGCAGCCATGAGCTCCCACGAGCTCAACCCGGAGTGTAGTTCGGCCTCGGCCTCGTCGATCAGGCCATGTCCGTGAGGATGGTGCTCCAGTGCGTGGCCCGATTGCGCTCTCCGCCACTTGAAGAATCTGCACATGGCCTCGTAGCTGGCGTCAGTGGTGCTCACGGCGTGCGGATCGCTTCAGGTAATGCCGTTTATTCGGCTAATCAAAGCGCTTGTGGCGCTGGTAACGCTCTCGTTCATCCGGGCAGGCAACACGCGCGTCAAGCTGCAGCATGCACGAGCCCACGTAACGTCACGCGGCGCTCTGTTGACAGCGGCGCCTCAGCCCCATACCGAAGATGGCCGGTATTATTGCCGAGGACGATCGCTGAAGCCCGCAGCAGTGCTCTCTGCCTCCCCAACAACACTCACGAGCAGAAATACGGCCCATACGCCAGCTCGCGCAACGCAGTGGCACTGAATCCACGGTACAGCCCGCGAATCCCGCCCTTGCGCAGGATGTCCATTGTGACCGTGAAGATGTTGGGGTTCTGGTTAGGCGGGAGGGATTGTTGGCGAATCTGTCGTCAGCCAGGTTGCGAGCGGGGTGCACCAAGGAGCAGCTCCTCACGCGAGCTGTCTCTCAGCGCGACACGCCGTCCTCACCTTGACCAGCTCGATTGGACTCGTCAGTGTCCTGCCGTCAGTTCCAGCCATACAGCTCAACTCACGCTGCGATCAGACCGCTGCCTGCGCCAGCAAGACAGATCTGGCCGAGGGTCGGGTCCTCCCCGTCGGGCGGCACCTGAGCGTTGATGAACGCCGAGTAGGACGTGAACACAATGCCGTTGACCTGGGGTTAGTGACAACTGCTCTTGGGTGTTTAAGTTTCCAGTCGCGCCCGGACCGCCGGTACACGGACCGATTACCGGTGCGACGCGGGAGAATGATAAGATACGCACTCCTGCAATACCGGCCTGTTGTCAGCTTTTGAGGGCAACACAAGCAGCTCACCATGGGCGACATGACACCCTTGAAGAGGCCTTTCGGGCCCTCGGTGCGCAAGATCGATCCTGCCGTCAGCTGCCACTGCCACTGTCGCGCCGCGCATGCCGGCCTGCGTGCTCCTCCGACATCATCGGTCCTACCCTCACAGCGATGAGATCAGGTCGCGTGACGCCAGCGCGGACCTTCAGAACCTCCAAGCGCGTGCGCGCCATCACACTCGCCCCAGCAGTTCCAGTCGCGGACCATCCGTAGACAGTGCTCCGGCCGCAGCTTCGCCCCAGCGCTGCCTGCCCCGCACACCTACAGGCCCCCCCTCTTCACCTCGTCTCCATAACTACTCACGGAATGCACCTAGGATGCTGTGATATTGTCCCGAAAACGACGGCGTCTGAATGCGCACTTTCACGACATCGAAGGGTTGCCCAACAATAAGACCGGCGGCGCCTGGTGTCAGTGGAGCTCATTGCGGGGCCAGGCGGTAGTGACGGGCAGGCAGAAGGGCGCGGACGGTGACACACCGGGTGACATGCCCGGTGGCTGCGGCGTGCACCTGCACACCACCGAGGCGGTGGCAACACCGCTAAGCGCACCGCACCCCTCCCTCTCCCGTCACGGCCGCGAGCACTTACCGGCGATGACGCCGGCGACGAAGTCGACCGTTGGGCTGGTCTTGTTATTGTTGTTGTTGTTCTTCGTGGCTGGCGGCAGTCAGCTTGGGCGGGTCAAGTGAAGCGTGCCAGCGAGACTCACTCTGTGCATCATCGCTGCTCATACTGGTACGAGGAGTGCAGTCGGTGCGAGAGATGATGTGTGGTTGAGACTTTGAAACGTCAACGGAACAGGGTGGTGTGTCACACCTGCCGCCCAGCGCACAAGCAGTCGCGTACACGTGTGGGGTCGCCGTGTGGGGTTTTGGCTGGCTGTTTTTTCGACACCTCGTTACGAGTGCAGAAATCGATCACCGCGTTGTAGTTGTGATGCGTGCGTGTCCTATGCCCGAACAGAGGAGATATACACAGCTGCGTATAGGCCAGGGCGACAGTTTGATGGCATTTCCGTGGATTTCGACACTCTCCTCCTTCACACAAATAGCATCCTGCGCCATCGTGGGCGCGTAGACCGTCGACTACGCGCGCTACGCGCGCATGAAATGGTTGGAGCGGCCTTGCATGCCAGTCGATCGCCCACATGATGGAGCTCAAGATCCGGTACCGGCGCCGCGTCGGCCCTTGTCACTTCCGACGTCATCCGCTCGTACGCGCACAATCGTCGGATAATCGACAAGGGCAGGCCGCGAAAACCAAGGCTGGAGGAGAGCCGGAGCTGAAGCTGAGGCTGTAGAGATCACGTGCCATGCATGCATCGACGATGCATGTGATGCACGAGGACGCTCACATTATAGTCCGTACAGCTTACCAGTGCCCAGTGCGTCCAACAATCGAGTATCATGCTGGCTGCTTGATGGAGATCGTCGATCGTCGATCGTCGAGATTCATTCTTCGATCATGTGACCACCTAATCCTAATGCCCTCAATAGGAGAGAATGGTCTCGCACAGATCCGATTAGAGTTGAAACCGATTGCATTAGCCACCGTTCTAATCCGCGTTGTGGGACCCCCACAGTGGCCACCACAGCCACAACGTCGTCGCAACCTCCACCTGGGCGATGAGACAGTGGCCAGCGTCATGATACACCATCAACATCGCCATCCAACCTGTCGGTGCACTACCACACCTTCCAACTGCCTCTCCCTGCCGCTCCGCCCGCAGAGGGCGACGTGCCGACGCGATGAACCTCGACGAGGAAGTACGGCTGTACACAACGAACGCGGAGCGCGAGCGCACGGAGAACCTCGCGACGCTGTACAGCATCATCGTGTCCCTCGACCTGATCGAGCGCGCATACGTCCGCGACTCGGTCACCTCCAAGGACTATGCGCCGGCATGTACGCGTCTCCTCGCGCAGTACAAGAGCCTCATGAAGCTCGTCGGGGACGATATCGGATCAGTCGAGGACTTTATGAAGCGGTATCGCGTGAGTCGTAATCAACGGCGGGACCGCTAGTTGACGATGCCAGATGGACCACCCGGCCGCACTACACCGTATTACCGTTGGCGTTCCCGCCACAGTCGAGCATTCTGCCGACGACAGCAGCGGCGACAATGCCAAGAACGTCGCTGAGGCGACACAGGCGTTCATCACATTCATGGACGCCCTCAAACTCAACCTCCGCGCAAAGGACCAGCTGCATCCCCTCCTCACCGAGGTCATGGCAGGCTACGCAAAGTTCAAGGCGAGCGCCGAGTGGGAGGGCCGCGCAAAGATCATCCACTGGTGGGGCTGTCGTGATCATCATACGCTGACGCCAGGCTCATCACCCTTAATGCCATGCAGGCCGCAGACGAGATCACCGAAGAGCAGTCGCGACAAGTATGTCCCATTGTCAGTCGTTTTCGCTCACGCACAGATGCTCTTCGACATTGAGAACGCGTACAACGAGTTTTTCCGGTCACTCTCCAAGGCATAGCACCCATGTTTCTCCGTATACTATACAGTGGCATAAGAGTAGTTTACAATCTAGACCTGGAGAGGGAGTTGGAGTTTGTGCGTCATCGCGTCCATGTATTCCTCTGTGTGGTTAGTTCTCGTCGACACGCATAACGCACCCATTTGACGCTGCAGGAGCATGTACTCCTTGACGAGCTCTGTGAGGTGGACCTCGCGCTCTCGCACAAACGCCGCAGTCTTCTGCTCATACTCGTTGGACTCGCGGTTAAGCCGCTCGGCCTCCTCTTGTGCTGCCTGCGTCGCCGCAGTTTGTGCCGCGTACCTGGAGTGAGCTTTGGAAGACTGTGGCTCAACTCACTGCTTGTGCAGATCCTCCATCTTGAGCTTGTACGCCTCGCTCTCCTTGTCGCGGTCCTTGAGAAACTTGTCGTAGCGGTCCGACGCATGCTTTATCTGACGCTCAAGGTTGGCCGACTCGCGCTGCAGCTCGTGCAGGTCGTTCTGGAGCTTGCGAATTTCGTCATTCTTGCTGCTGTTGCTCCGTCGGATCTCCTGCTGCTGCTCGATAAACGCCTTGATCTGCCGCTGGACCTTGTTGAGCTCCTCCACACCGCTCTCAAGCTCCTGGTAAACCTTCTCTCGCCCTTGCAAGTCACGGATGTTGTCCTGCAGCTGCGACAGACGCTCACGTTCCTGTCCTAAACGCCGGTTCATCTCGGATAGATTGCGCTTGAGCCGGTCTGGAGACGTCACGATGCGTGCCTTGGTGGCCACGATCTGGCGCTCAAGCCCGCCAAACTCCTCTTGCCGTGACAAGCCGGCTTTCTGAATGGCTGCGCGCTCTTGCTTGAGCGTCTCGACCTCGGCCGAGACGGTGCGCTGCGTCGCAGATAGCGCAAGAAGGTCTTGCTTGAGCGCCTCGTTGCGTGCCCGCGACTCCTCCACCATCGGCGCGTCTTCCTCCTTCTTTGCCCTAGTTGTCAGTCCAACCCCCCTTCTCCACTCACTGGATGTCATGGATCTCCGCGCTAATGTGATCCGACTTGCGGCGAAGCTCCTCGAGACGTGCCTGCTGCTGGTGCAGCTTCTCGCACAGTGCCGTGTGAAAGGGTACACGCTCTTCTCGGAACTTTGCAAAGTTCATCACACCACTGAGCACCTTGCGGAGCCGTGGTGGGTCTGGACGCGTCAAATCGAGGATGGTAAAGTCCTTGATTCGGCACAGGTCCGCCAGACGTTTACTGCGCGTCAGTACGGCGTTCATTCACTCGCGCCTACCAGTGTTTGTAGAACATGACGATGCCGATGGTTCCGGTGTACAGTTCCTGCCGTCAGCCAGCCGCGCGCGTTTGGGCGCGACATACCGCATTGTCCATGTATGTCAACAACTCTGCCCTTGTAGGCTCCATCATGTCGGGCGTCACTCCCATCAAGTTGTCGAGGAGCGAGTACCAGATGGCCTGCGTGGAAGCCGGTGTTGGCTTGGTAAGGTCTTCAATCACGACGTTGATTCCCAGGGCCCCGAGACAGTCGCGGATCTCCACGGCCGTCAGCATCGGGAACCCCGCTAGTTCCTGGTGTCCACCCTTGCGCGACATGGTCGCGAATGGTGGTCGGTGTCGATGTATGTGAGATGACCAGAGTAGTGAAGTGGTGGATGTTGTGATCGGGGTCGTCAAGACGCGCCTGTCCTTTGTTTACATCGAAAGTTAGGTGGCAAAGAGCGGAGTCACGTGATACAGTGGATGTTGTTCAAGTTCAAATAAAGATAGGTTCCGCTAATAAGCCAACCTATTCCACATTACCAACAACCTCGTGATTGACTTTGTTCGCGAGGGCGTAAACAAACACGCCCCAACACCACCAACGTCTTTCCACAACATCAGTCTTGCTTCATCAACCGCCGAGAAACCTCCAGCGCACCACGATGGCGCCAAGCAATCCGTCAGAGACCTACCTGACGGACACGCTGCCGACGGTAGTACCGCCGATTTTCGACCAGGCGCAGGGCAGTACCGCGAACCACCGAAAGAACGTTGTCAAGCTGTACAAGATTCAGAAGACATGCGCCGAGGTCACCGAGGAGACACTTAAGGGCACGCGGCTCATTGGAGAGCGTGCCTTTAACGCCATGTTTATCAACATGATTAACCGCGTGTTGCCCGTGAAGAAGGGTGTTGCGGTGGCCGACCGCGTTGTCAAGTTCTCCGCGGGCTACGTCGCGTACACCACCGAGCATGGTGAGTTGCGCACCACGAACAGCGAGACTAACGCCAGACACCGCGGAGGAGGATGGAGACAGCATGTCGCAGCGCTTCGTCTCCAAGCTGCTTCGCCATTTGCTCGCGGGCACCGAGGCCAAGGACAAGAACGTGCGCTTCCGTGTAACACTCATGCTCGCATCTCTTATCAATGGTCTGGGCGAGATAGAGTAGGTCACTGGTTGTGACGACACCTAACACCAGCGACGACATGTATGTAGCTCTTCGACAGGCGCTCCTTGACCGCGCACGCGACAAGGAACCCGGCGTGCGCGTACAGGCTGTGCTGGGCTTGGCCAAGCTCCAAGCTGGCGAAGACCCCGATGACCTCGAAGAGGGCGAAGAGTCGATCGCCGAGGTCATACTTGACCGTCTTCGGTACGATGCGGCAGCCGAAGTACGCCGCGCGGCGCTGTACAACCTCCCAAGAACCAGCGCGACACTCCCTCTCATCCTCGCGCGTACTCGCGACGTCGACCCTGTCCTCCGCCGCACAGTCTACCAGGGCAGTCTCGGCATGGCGGCGTTACCCGACGCGCGGGTACTCACAATAGCCCAGCGCGAGGAAGCGGTTAGAAACGGACTGGGCGACCGCGAACCCACCGTGCGCAAGGCCGCTGCCGTCATGATTGGCGGCTGGCTGGACCAAAGTGAGGGCGACCTCCTGCAGTTCCTCAACCGCTTCGACGTCGTGTCTAGCGAGGTGGCTGAAGAGGCCCTTCTGTCCATTTTTGTCACGCGCCCGGAAGTCCTCGACACGCTCGACTTTCCTGACGAGTGGTGGGTCAACCTTAGCCCCGAGAAAGCGTTCCTCGCTCGCGTGTTCGCTGAGCACTGCCTCTCGACCAAGGACGAGACGCGTCTCGAGGAGGCCATGCCCGTGGTGACTGCGCTGGCGTTCCGTATACAGGACCAGTACAACGAGCTCGTCGCACTGAGTAACAGCAGCGACGACGGTAGCGACAACGAGGCCAAGGCTGAGGAGAAGGCATACATCATAGGCCAGCTCCTGCGTTTGGCCCTGACCTTCGACTATGCCGACGAGACTGGCCGGCGCAAGATGTTTGCCATGTCGCGCGAGATGATCGCGATGGCCGATCTGCCGCAGGAACTCATCTCGCCGTGTCTCGACGTCCTTAAGAAGATTTCGTCTGAACGCGACCTAATCCGCCTCATTGTCGATGTCGTTACCGAGCTGCGCCTGGGCGACGGCGACGTCGAGATGACGGAATCGTCGTCGACCAGCTCGCCCGAGCGCGCTGTGCGGGAGGAGAACGAGGAGCAGAACGCGCTCATTGACTTACGGTGCCTCGCCATTTGTATCGGACTGCTGGAGCGCGTCAACACGCCTCTGCAGCAGAACTCGGTGTTCCACGGTCTGCTCCCCGACCTCATTGTGCCTGCGGTGCGAAACAAGGTCGAGCCGGCACTTCGCGACCAGGGTCTGGTGTGTCTCGGCCTGTGCTGCATGATCGACGAGAAGATGGCCGCGCAGTCGTTCGGCCTCTTTATCCAGCAGCTCACGGCTGCCGACGACGAGCTCAAGGTCAAGGTTGTGCAAATCATCTTTGACCTGTTCATGGTGCACGACATTGGCACGCTCCTCACCGACATCCTGCCCGTCGACCGCATCATAGAGCTTGTGCGCCACATGGTACTGCAGGACGCCCCCGCCGTGCAGGCCGCTGCTTGCGAAGGCGTCGCCAAGCTCATGCTGGCGGGCATGATCGAGGACAAGGCCGTTTTGCAAACACTTGTCGCGCTCTACTTTTCGCCCGACACGGCCGACAACCAGCCGCTGCGCCAGTGCCTCACATACTTCCTCCCAGTGTACTGCTACTCGGCCGTCGAGAACCAGCAGCGCATGCTGGAGATCTTCTCCGAGACGTACAACCACCTCGCAACGTTTGCCGAGGACTATGGAGACGCACCAGAGGTCCTCCCCCTGTCGCAGATGGGTCTCATGATGGTCGACTGGCTCGATCCCCAGAAGGCAGTGTGAGTTGTGGGCGGCAAATCCATCAACTGACTCCAGTGGCAACAACATTGACCACGGCATCCACCTTGACCTTGCTATCCAGATGCTTAAGTTGTTGCTCGAGACGTCGTCGCGGGACTTCCGCAAGACGACGACGAGCTTTTTGTCCAAGCTCAACCTGCCCGAGGATGGACAAGCGGAAGTGTGGAAGACAAAGGCCGTGAACCAGCTCATTGCCAGTGTCAAGGAGGTGAGGGATGTCAGCATGGAACGCCACTAATCGTTAGAAGCGCCCATTGCCGGACGCGGCGTCGCGAAATGCCCTGCAACGTTTCCAGACGGCGATTGTCAAGCGATACCCTGAGCTGGAGGGGTACGACGAAGACGCATTCCGCACAGAGGGCGCAGAACACGAGCAGATACAGGAGCTGTGGGACTTCATTGACGATGTGTGAGTAGTTGATTTGGTTCGATAGCCCCCGCACAGGCCGTCTGACTCCGTAGCGAAGACGCACCCGAAAGCCCAGATAGGCGCCGAAGCAGGGCCACGTCACGGCGAACATCGGCGACGCCAAGTGTCGCGTCCGACTCGGACGCCACGCCCGTCAAGCCCCGAAGGGTGCCTGCGACAGTGGCCGAAGAGGACGAGGAGGAGGAAGAGGATGAAGACGCAGACGAGGACGTAGAGAGCATCCTGGACAGTGCCGACAGCGACTAGTGGTAGTAGATTTGCCTTGAATGCTACTTTGTATCACGAGCGGGGGGGGGTGGCTTGTGGTGATCGCCATCTGGCGGTGGCATGGGATTGTGAGTGGGGGATGAGGGCTTGTGCATGCCCGTGCGTGCGTCAGTGAGGCATGAGGGGCCAAGTGGCTTGCGTGGATGGCCCGAGCTCGTAATGGCACGAAGCCCAAGTCGTGTTATTGTCTTGTACACCGCTGTGGTAGACTTGTGATGAGATCTTTGGCCAGTTTGGGATTGATTTAAAGTGGCGGTGACGTTTGCAGTGTGTGTGTGGGGTCCAGCGCGCCAAAGTACAACCAACTGGTGAGGTTCCTCCACCATGCCGTTGTCCAATCCACCTAGCTTCGCACTCGACCTACTTCGCCGTTGTTCGTTCGCCAGCCAGCACCGCGCCATGGCGGATCTTTCCGAGCTGACGCCGCTGGTGCATGCGGGCGCGTGTGTGCCACTGCAAGTACGCGCGGACGAGCTCATCGCCGAGGGCGCCAATATCTGCCTGAACCCGCCTAGCATCGAAGAGCTCGACCTGACGCACGAGTTTGCGTCGTCGCTGTACGCGCTGCACATTGTCGAGAGACACGACAGGGCCCGCGGATCAGCGCGCGCAGCAGCGTACCGCGCCAGCGAGAGCGCACGTACCCGCGCCGCACTCCGCGACCATGCCCTCGCCACGCTCGACGCAGCACTAGAGTACGTCACCCTGCCCGGCGACGAGGGCAAGGACGACGACGACGACGACGTGCTCGTCCTCAGCAGGCCCCTCCCCGTCCAGGAGAGATACACTACCGGTGAGTCCTGGTGTGGATTGCACCAATGGTCGGAAGCTCCTCATCACCGCATACCGGGGGGGCGTTGTTGTTATCGTCCACTGCTGGCGTGACGCAGCCCCTGGCCTGGCCCAAACCGGAGCTTATCCATCCTCACTGCCCCGCAACAGCAACAGCATGCATACCACACCTTGTTGACAATGGATGGATGCTGACGCCACAGTCGCGGCGCTGCTGTCACATCACACAACGCCTGGCGCAGTGCTCGCCCACCCTCTCATCCGCGCTGCACTGCCCCGCGCATGGAGCCGCTCCCGCCGCTCGAGGCGCCGTCCAGGACGCGGCATCCGCGCTATCCTCGACAGCGCCATCACTCCTGCGTAAGTACTGCTCTCAAAAAATATCTCTTTAGCGCCGTGCATTCCAAGCGACGTGCGGCGTGTTGCGGTCGTGCCTGCATCGTTAGCCGAGCGGACATCGCCACCGCCCGGCGCCCATCGTTGGGCGCCCAGTGCCCATTTCCCAGTGCCCAGTGCCCATGTCCAGTGCTAGCGCCCAGCGCCTCGCGCAAGCGAGTGTGCTTGGCTGCATGTGCGACCAGTCTCGCTACCGTTTCGCCCCTTACGTTCTCTGCTAACGGCCTCAGCCGCTCGCATGTTCTTGAGCTCGTTGCACAGCTCGTCTTCATCGCGCTCACATTCGTGACTGCGCTCATCCCTGACATCGATGTGCGGCCCGACAACTCTGAACCCACACAAATCGTTTGGATCGTATGGTCGTGGGCAACGCTCATGCACGTGCGTAGCTAACTTGACCCCGGGCCGCGTTAGCTGACGGCAGACGCTCGTCGACGCCATTAACCGCCGGCGAGGTCCGAGCTCAACGGCGCACCTCGTGCTCATCCTCCCCGCGTGCGTGTCCGGCGTCATGATGCCTGGCGTCATTCCGGGCGTGGTCACGACCTTTGCGACGTTCCTCCGCGTCCTCAGCATTCCATGCAGCACACTCGCCGTCGTGCTTCCGAGCGCGCCCTCGCTGCCCTTCCTCCTCCCTGCGCGCCTGCTTCCGCTGAGCATCATGCTGCAGGGCATCCTTGCGCGCGGCGCTCGGGCAGCCGCACTCCTCGTCCCACTCGCGGCGCTGTTCTGGTTGCTGCTGGCATACGCGCTCAATGGCGATGTGTGGCGCGCGACGCCCAACGCCGCGAGCGAGTCGGGCTTGTGGTCCTCCGCGTCCGCAACAGTGTCGGCGTTCGCCAAGCGGAGCAGCGACGCCGTCACGGCGAGTGCCCCAGTCAGTGCACTGGGCGGAGGGCCCATTGAAGTGGGAGTCGCGCCATTCGAGACGCGCGTTGCACTCTTCGTCACTCTTGTTCTGGTCATCTTCCTCTCCGCCGCGCTGTCAATCATGCGTGCGCTTGCGCCGAGCAACGAGCTGCACGACGGAACGTGGGAGGCAGAGTACGGCCCGTCGATCGGGCACGCGTCCCGCCGTGCTCTTGCCGCCGCCGTGGCGCGGTATCTGCCCCCTTCGGCCGACTCGGTGCCCCCGCCACTGCCCCTCCCCATTCCTCTCAACGTGCTCGTGTTGCCCTTCGACCTGCTTGCGGGCGCTTCCCGTGTCGTGCGCAGAAACAAGCCGCCTCCCCATGCCGTCCGTGCAATCCGCGGCGGCATGAGTCTCCTCATCGTCGCCATCCCATGCCTCGTCCTCGGACCCATCGCCATGTTCTTCCCCCGCTGGTAGACGCTGGCGTGGCCCTTGGACCATTGTAATCTCCGCGTGCACCGCGCATGTACATGATGAACTAGGACGCGGGCGTGGTGGTCATATGCCTACATGGTGTGTAGATACAAGAGTGCCGCGTGCGGCGTTACGTACATCTAATGTGATATCCAGTTGTCAATACCAGTGCCTATGGGAATGCGCCGGGCATGGCGTCCTCGCCGGGCGCATAGCCAAAGTTGACGTCGCCGCCGTCGCGCAGGCTGCCTACGACCTGCTCGTAGAGCCTCACGAGGTCGCGGAGCATGGCTGCGCGGTCGTCGGGGTCCATGTCTTCTGGCTCGCGGCCTGCAAACTGGCGGAATCCCTCGCGCATGGGTGCGGCCCATTGTGCTGGGTCGCGCTGGTCGAGGCGGCGGACCTCGTCGAGGAAGCGGTCAAGGACAGCGGCGGAGGGTACGCCTCCGTCGTCGTGGGCTCCTCCGTCGTGCACGCCATGGCCACGCATGCGCGCACCCATCTGCCGGCGCATCGACGCCGTCTGGTCAAAGTACGCCGCGTCGTACGCCGTCTCAGCCGTGCTGGGCGGCAGGGGGTCGTAAGCGAGGAATGGGCGCTTGGCGATCACAGGCGGGAGGAAACCGAGCCACGACGTTGACTCGGAACACAGTACGTGTCGACAGATGTTCAGGGGCACGGCGAGCTCGCCGTCGGCGCCGAGGTCGCGCGGTGTCTGAATAATCGCGTGCGCCTCGGCACGTGCTGCCCGTGCCGCGCCGTCGTCAATGTCCTCCAATGTCGACGCAATCGTCCGCTCGAGCCACGCCAGTATCTTGGGTTCCTTCCACAACGCCTCGGAACGCGCAACGTAGATGTGCGCGAGGAGGTGCACTGCCGTCGTCGGCGAGTTGGTGTAACCCGCTTCCACCTGCAAAAGGGGCTTGGTGCGCGCCTCGGCGGGAATGTTGGCCCCAATCTTGTCGGCAAGCAGCACAATGACCTCGGGGAACGTCTTCATGGCCTGCACGAGCGCGGCCGTGCTCTTCTCGTGCTCCTTGTCCTTGCGCGCGTCCTCCTCCTGACGCAACGCGAGCGCCTTGGCCCACGCCATACCCGGATATCCATACCACAGCGCGACGGCACGCGACGTCTCACGCATCTCAAGCATGGACAACAGCCACGAACCCTGGTTGGCCTTGACGGCCAAAAAGTCGAGCCACAACGACGCACCGTGCGGGTCGCCTTCGGGGTCAAGCGCCCACAGCAGCTTGCAAAAGTTGAAGGCCGTGACCCAGCACCCGCGCCGGCCGAGATACGAGATGATGCGGTGCAGGGCAGTGAACATTGGCCGGTTCTCGACATAGTCAAAGTCCAGCCGGCACGCGCCGCTCTGCACGTTGAAGCCGGGAACGAGACACCGGTCGAACGCGTACAGCGCACGTTCCGCAAAGTCGGACGCGGCGCCAATGTCGTTCTGCAGTCGGTACACCTCGCTCATCTGCAACAACGTGTCGACGTGCCAGGGGTAGACCTGCAACAGGGCCATCAGGGCATTGGGGTCTGTTGTCAGCGCGCGAAGAAGTCGACACCACATACCGTGCGAGCTGGCCGCGCCGAGGAACTGCCGCTCAATCTCGCGCCACGCAGGCGAGTGCTCAAACGTGTACCACTTCTCTCCGGGGTCCGTCTGCTCCCATCCACGCCGGTCGTACAGGTCCTGCACGGCTTCCTTGTCCATCTCGTGCATGTTGAGGCCCGCAAGAGAGATTGGTGGCGGGTACTGCGGCTTTGGCTTGGCCAGGGTGTAGCGCATCTTGGCCATGGCAGCGGCATGTCGCCGGTTGCCACCCGTCGGTGTCGCAGCGGCGATCTGGTGTGAGCTGATGCGTGGAGTCGTTCAGCGCACAACTTTAGATCCGAAGAAACGTCGCAGCTCGGCGTCGGCGTCGAGGTTTTTCGGTTCCACAGAGAGAAGGTTACGAAATGCGAGAGCAGACTTTGGCGCGCTGCCCTCGGCCTGCTGAGCTGCAGTGGCGGGCGCTGGGTCGTCGCCGTACTTGAGCTGCAGCTCGGCGAGAGCGCGGTCCACCTCGTCCATTTCGTCGACGTCGGGCGTCCCGGTCCCCTTCTTACCCTTCTTGCCTTTAGCAGGCGTAGAGGAGTTTGAAGGCGACTCGGAGTCGTCCAGGAGCGCCGCCGCCGTCTTCTTCTTCTTTGGCTTCTTCTTCTTGTTCTGGCGTGAGCTCAGCTGTCAACAATGATCTCACCTTCTTCTTCGCTGCTACTGGCGCTGCCTCCTCTTCCTCTGGCTCTTCTTCTGGTTCTGGCTCGTCACCCCCTCCGAGCTGCAACGTTAGCCCAACCTTGTACGCAGGCTCACTGCAGCGAACGGGTTAGCCGCTGAGGGCGCGTCTTCCTCCTCGTCGCTCTCCTCTTCTTCTGGAGGCACTGGGGTCGCGCTCTTCTCCGTCGCTTTCAACGCCTCGAGCTCCTCAAGCTCGCGCATCTGCCTCTTGTTCAGCCGCTTGGACATGGCGCGGCGTTTTTTCGGTATGCAAGAATGTGTATGGAGTCGGGTTATGAGTTCGGTACCGATGATGCATAACTCGATGCATGCACTGATGGACAGCTGGACACAGGGATCGGCCAAAAGTGGAGGCCACGCGGTACTTGTGTGGAAGCCACGCGTTGTTCCTGAACGGTTTAAAGTGCCACAAAACTTTGCAACGCCCAAACGCCGATGACTGGAAGCAAATTGGCAGTTTCGAGGTCTGCGACACTCACCCAGGCGCAGGCGTGTGTGCAGGCTCTGGCTCTGGCTCTGCGACCGCCGGTGCGTCCCTGCATACCAACCAACTTGTCGTCTGTTCGTCTTCGTCCATCCATCAATCCAGTGAGCATCGCGACGACGACGACCAACGGCAAAATCAGTCAACAGACGTGCGACGGATGTCGGCAGGACGCAGGAGAATGCTGCGCATCCATTGCGCGCAGAACACATGACCAAAGACGTCGTGTGTGCTGTCAAGAACTTTCGACCGCGTCCTGTCGACACCGGATACGAACTGTTGTGCTGTCTGCCTGGTCGTCGTTGGCACCATACCTAGAGGACGTTGTGCTGACGCTGCAGATAATCTCCAAAAGAGTCATCCAACATGGTGAGCATCGCGCAGAAGGACGGTGCAGCAGAGAGTTGGGCGCGGAGTTGAATGAGGGACGGCGTACGGAAACACTGCGTTGCCGAGACTCCTCATCCGTCGCTCGTCTCTGCTGCACTACGGCCTGAAGATATACGTTGCGCGCACAACTAACGTACAGGCTGAGATCGAGCGCGCCTACCGCAAGCAGCACCTCTTCCAGAACGCCAAGGCCAAGGGTGCGTAGAGACCACTGAGTGTCCAAGACCGATATGCTGACATTCTCCCGTTCTCGGATCTCTGCGCGCGTTTCCTCTTCTCTGTGCCATCCTTGACCCCGATTCATCGCGTTCTGGCCTCATTGCAATGTTTCCACGACAATGCCGTCGCGTGCCAACTTTTTCCCCCGCCAAACACTCCGACTCCCATCAAACATCCATTCCAACCCATCCCCTTGACTCCTCATCCTCGCGACGCACTCTACGATGAATGCGGAAATCACCTGCAGGCGGCAAGAAGGTTGCTACCAAGACCCGCCGCTGGTACAAGGACGTCGGTCTCGGCTTCAAGACTCCTTCCGAGGCCATCAACGGCACCTACATTGACAAGAAGTGCCCCTTCACCGGCGATGTCTCCATCCGTGGCCGTATCCTTACCGGTGTCGTCCACTCGACCAAGATGACCAACACCATCATCATCCGTCGTGACTACCTCCACTTGTAAGTTTGCCATTTTGCTCGTTCGCAGTGCTGACATTGCAGCGTCCCGAAGTACCGCCGGTACGAGAAGCGCCACAAGAACCTTGCGGCCCACCTTTCGCCCGCTTTCCGTGTTGAGAACGGCGACCTTGTCACCGTCGGCCAGTGCCGCCCCCTGTCCAAGACCGTCCGTTTCAACGTCCTCCGTGTCACCAAGAACAAGGCGGCCAAGAGCTTCACCAAGTTCTAAGCGCCAGTCGCTGGGCCTTGTAGGGGATGTGTAGGATTGATGCATCGGCATTGGATTAGCGTGTACGGGGAGTAGATGTGCATACCGTGGAGTCAGTCGTGTTAAGGCAGCGAGCAGCTGGCGCATGTGTATGGGATTTCTGTTCGCGCGTTGGCAAGCATGGCAGGGTGCGGTCCACAGAGGCTGTGGGCCGTGTGATAGAGGTCAAGTGGTTTCGTTGAATTTTGTGTCCGCATTACGTAACACACCACGTGCTCTCACCGCACGCATTGACGCGCACGAGAAGCCTCAGTGGACCTGAACACAGTACGCAATGCATTCCGGGTTCACAACGACGCAACGACCATCAACGAGCCACGATGTCGCGCCGCGCCGGTGGCCCACAGACGCTCGAGTCGCAGCTCAAGCCGATTCTGAGCTTGATTGAACAGGACCCGCCAAATGCGTACTCTGCGCACCAGAAGGCGCTGACGACGACGGCGCGCCTCGTGCGGAGCGGCAAGGGGGAGATGGCGATTGACGTGCTGAGCACTGCGTCGCGTGAACTGCTCAAGCGCGGCGAGGCCGCGAGCGGGTCGGAGCTCGGCGTGCGCATGGTCGAGGTCATGGCGGAGACTGGCACCGCGGTTGACGACCAGGCGCGTGGTATGTCTGCTATTCACACAGGGGCTCAGCTGACACGCAGCAAAGGTCACTCAGCTCCTGGCGCTCACGTCGCCCAGCGGACCGTGGCGCAAGAAACTCGCCGACGCAGCCGTCAAGTGGTCTACCGCTGGCGGATGCCCTACCGGCGACCCGGCGTTGAACCAGTACCTCGGCGAGCTCAACTACAAGGGTGAGCTCATAAGGCTGCGGCAGAGCTAACGCCAGACGGACTGTATGAGGCTGCAGAGCAGTACCTTCTCAACGCTGGCAAGCGTGACTCGGGCACGCTACTGGCGGACATGATGTTCGAGTGGGGCGACAAGGGCGCGCAGGACCCAGGACCGTACGCTGTGCGCGGTGTACTTCCGTACGTGCTGTCGCGAGGTGACCTCTGACGCCAGATACCTCGCCATGGCGCCACCAAACGTTGTTGCCGCTACTGCATTCTTGTCGCGCTACCTCTCCCTACTCGCTGCGCCGTCCGCGCCCTCGGCGTCCATGTTCCTTGGCGCAGCGGCTGACGACGAGGTCCAGCTCGCCACCTCGCCCACACTCAACTTCCTCCAGCTCGCCATCGCCACGGTCCAGCGCGCCCCTGCGCCTGGCGCCAGTGCCGTCCAGGCGCGCGGCACTGACGGAGGCGTCGCCCGCGACTGGCAGCAGCTCGTGTCCCGTTACCGCCGTATTGCCGGCAGCAGCGGCGTCCTCGCCCAGAAAGAGGTCGACGAGGTGAGTTGAACGTGGAACTGACGACGCTGTGCGGCTCTGTGACCTACACAGCGTCGACAAGGGAGGGAGAGAGTGTCAGCGCCCCTTACATGGATCTGTGGCATCGGGGGTGCCGGTCAGAGGCTTGTGTCGCTGTGCTCGTCAGAAGCCCGGCACAGGTCTTGTTGAGATCTCGCCTGTTTGCGACCAACGCTAACGCCAGGTCCTGCAGCACATTTCGACGGCAGTGTTCCTCATTCAGCCCCCGCGCGGAGGCAACGACATGCTCCAGAGCCTGATGGGCTCGCTGTTGGGAGGCGGCATGGGCATGGGCCGATAGAGCTAGGTTGAGTCGTGGCAGTAGCTAGTGTCTACTAGGACGCGCAGTGTGAAGTCATGCACGTGGATAATGAGACCCGCGAGCTTGTGCTCAATTGATTTCGGCCGGCCCCGCCAGGTCCGCAAGGTTCAATCAAGGCTCCCACTCAGTCCTGAGCTGTCGAGGCGCACGGTGCGTCATACCACCCAACCCCGGAACCCGGCGACCGCGGGCCGACATCACGCCTTGACCGTGGACGTGCTCTGGGCACCGCTACACGGACGATGCAGCTGTGCCTGTGCACTGGCATGTCGCATAACCATGGAGGAGGCGTGGGGTGATACACGATGCAGAGGCGGGCGATGACTACGCGACCCCGGCCCGTCGGGCAAGCCGGCCAGCCGTCGATCGCTCTCACGCCCACTGCGTTATCTGCCTTTGCCGCACTGCGCACTGTCGCGCTCAACCGATGCACGCGAAGCAGCGTTCTAGCAACTTGCAGCATGTGCGTTGGGCGTTGTTGACGGGATGAGGGTGGGGGGCATGCGTCATGGGCTCGTGGCGTAAAGGAGGCCACACAAACAAGAAGCCTTAAAGCAATAGAGAGCACATGACATGGTGTCCAAGGTTGGTGGCTCTAAGGTGGCGGGTGCTCGTGTGGCTCGGTAGATACACCCGGTGCATAACACAGACAGTTGTTCACATGACCTCGAGCAGCCGCGACTGGGCGCGCGCAGCATGGCGTGGCATCTGTGGCATGCAGCATAGTACGGGCAACGCGCCCGAGTCAACCGAGTCAATGAGACGCACACGCACTCATCACTCATCCCGCCCACGCACAGTCTCACCCACCTCGTCAACAGTATAAAGACCACGCGCTGATTGCGCCATCATCTCCTCTTCTCTTCATCTTCGTGTTCTTACAGGAAGCAGCCTACCACCACCTACTGTCAATACCGACACGCCGTCGCTGTCGTATACCACTACACTACTACACCCCCAGTCACCACCACTACCAACACCATCATGGACGCCCTCGGTACCTCGCCCACTGAGTAAGTCTGGCCCCCTTTCCTCGCGGTGTGATCCAGCATCCACCACGCGATCACCCCCGTGACGTCTTTGACCACCGCTGACACCCAGCTCGACCTCGTCCAGTACGTCCAGGCTATGCCCTAGTCCCCCCTAACCCACAGTCGAAATCAACGATGCCCTCTTCTGCGAGCACGGCAAGGAGGTCTGCGAGCCCTGTGGCTACGACGGTCGTGAGGGTAAGTTGCCTGTCTTATCGCTGCGTATTGACACCAGACAACGACGCCGTGATGGGCTTTGACTCGCTTCCCCGAGCCCCGCTCGAGATTCCGGCGTACTACAAGAACGCCAAGGACAACCAGATCGTGTGCAAGGCCCACGCCAACCACGAGTGCAAGCAGTGCTGTGAGTCTTGTCCCGTCTGTCACCTCAACCGCCCATGACACCATCCACCGGTCATCCATCATCCATCCGTCCATCATTTGCGGCCTGGTGGCGACAAGGTCGTGTGGGCTCCCTGGGGAAGTATGGGGCAGCGTCTGGGGAACTCTGGGGGGAGTATGGGGACCCGGTCACTCTAGACATGGGCCCCCAACTACCCCAGCCATCCTCCCTGGAAGCTGCGACCCAATTGGGCGATGTGCCCACCTTGGATTGGCCCTAAACCATCACAATTCCCTTGGGCGCCATGCCAAACAACGGCTGGTCTCACACCTTCCCCCACCCCACCTTCTCACCCCTGAACCCCGCATTGAGCCCCGCGTCCTTTCCCTTGACGGCCATGCGCACTGCGCCAGCACCCTCCCCCACACAGCTCGAACGCGCGCGAACGTCGAGTCATACCATGGCTCTGGCTTGCCGATCGATTGCTGCCCTGGCCCTCTGGACCGTTGCGTTGTCTCTGGAACGGTTGGCGGCCTGCATCTGCTCCCGCTGTACCTTCGGCCGTGGCCGACGTCCTTCCACGTCTCCGGCTTGCCTGGGCTAGTCCTTGCACCAGTGTACAGTGTGCCTACAGTACGCCACCGATGCGTCCTTGCCTCCTCCAGCTGCTGGAGACGTGCCCAGAACCTCTACTCCACCTCATTGCCACCTCCCCTCCTCCACCGCCACACTGCCACCCACCGACACTTCCACCATCCACCCACCTTCCACACCCCTTTCCACATCACACACAACGTGAGACTGTTGCTAATTCTTAGTCAACTGGAAGAAGCAGATCACCAAGCTGCACAAGGAATCCAAGAAGAGCGGCAAGAAGAACAAGGGCGGCGACGGCTCCAACTTCTAACGACCTGTAACGACCCGCATTGGCATCACATCCGCATTAGAGTCCTCGTTCCCGCAGGCTGAACCGGAGTGTGCGCGCGTGTGTCGAAGTGGTTGGCGAGGAGTTTGGAGGACGTGTCCAGCCTGTCTGTGACGAGAAGAGAGCGAGTACGAATGTTGTGTAGTAGCTTGAAAGAAGTAAACTGTGAATGAAACAAGTTGTACGGTGATACCGAGGGCCAAGCATGAGTCAACGTGTTAGCAATGAGGCCGAAGTGGGCTCCGGAAGTCCCCAAGGCTGTAGGACAATAGCGGGGCCATGTGTACTGTACGTGGCGGACCACTCCAGTTTCCGCCCGCACTCAACCATGCGATATGTGATGATCCCGTGTGGCACGCAGCGGGGGCTTCGGCGCACGAGCGTGCATAGTCCGCGGGAATGTTACATTGCACCACGTACAGCCTGTATGCTGTTACAGAACACGAGCATGGCGCCAGACGCGTACATATGACGCGACGTCGATCTCTTCGTTGTCATGTGACGATGCTCCAACAAAGATAGTCGCGTCGCGGAGTTTGTGAGCACATGACCACGCTCCGACTGGGTGGCTGTCGCGCCACAAGCTGCGATGTGCTGCACGTGTTGAAGCTCAATCGGCGCTCGGCGTCCAAACGCCGCCTTCAGTGAGGCGGTATGGCGGGCAAGAACTGAAGCTGGCGACGAGATCGAGGGCGTACTGTATGGTGCTGTACTGTGCGGTGCGGTGTTCTCTAGTCCTGTACGGTGATCGCGCTGCACCAGTGTCCGCAGTATCGGTGATCAGAAGGTACAGCCCGTATAGACGGCTGTACAATACTGTATATTGTATAATACTTATTGTACAGTTGCCCTGTACCATGACCTGTATGGCGCAGGAAAGCAGTGGAGTGATAAAGCCACGAACTTGGGCTCAACGACTCGCGAGCAACAAGCAGCTTGATAGAACAGGTCGTTATTTATGAAGTAGAGTGCATCGTTTGGCCGGCAGCGTCGGAAAGAAGAACTAGGTAGTCGCTTGTGGCATGGGCTTTAGCAATACCCGCAGTGAGCGGAAAAGAGTGGCAGTACAGATATGTTCAACACAGTACAGATTGTACTGTAAAGTACTTGCTGCCTGCAACAAAGTACTGTATTTTCTTCGCCCACGCCTTGTCGCCAGGAGTACTCTATTTGTGAGGCCGAGGTTAGTGAGCAGCGTCGTGCCATGTCGCACGGCACCAAGAGAACTCGATGAAGGCATACTGTACGAGCAACGGACGAAGGTAAACATGAAATGGCCGGTACACAACACTTACAGTATGTACTGCAAGTGGATAACATACTGTACACAGCACCGTACAGGGCCAGAAAGCAGTACACAGTGTAGCGCACAGAGAAGTCCAGTCCAATCGTCGAGCGATACTGTACACGCCGAAGAGCCGACGGCCAGACACCAAGGGCAACCTCGGCACAATTGTAAGTACAGTACATACTAAAGATACAGTAGAGCTACAACATGGGCGCCTTCCAATCCTGAAGCGCAAACGCCAGCATGCCCCAGAGCTCGCGCGCTTCGGGCGTCTCATTCGCCTCGCCCGCAAGCGCGCCGACGCTGCGGCGCAGTTGGCGTACCTGCGTGCGGAGCGTTTCGGCAACACGGTGTAGGCGCGCAACTTCTTCGGCATCGTCGGCGTCCTTCTTTTCCACATTACCTAGAGCCTTCTCCTCTCCTTCGCCCTCCTCCCCCTCGCCGTCGTCGTCGTCGTCGTCGTCCGATTCGGGCGCAGCCTGTCTGCTCCGCCGCCGCCGTTCTTTCGGCGTCGGGAGGCGCACGCCAACCGTCGTGCTCGCTACAGCGAAGAGTTCCTCTGCAACGCCCAAGATTGTGTCGACATTACGCTCGCTCGACTCGGTCTGTCCGTTTAGCCTCTGTGGTTATAGAAAGCACTCACGCTCGCATGCAGGAAACATAGGCGTCGCAGGCCACGCGCACTGTCATAAGTTTACTGCCCCAGGGCTCACTCACTGTTCCAGCTCGAGATTAACTAGTGCGTGAAACGACATGTTCTCGTCGATGGCCGCGCGGTGCCGTGCCGTGCGAATCTCCACCACGCTATTGATCCATATCCACAGCGTGCTGCCAGTCAGCCGGGGAATCAGTGTTCACTCACTCTAGCATCCACGCGGCGGCGTGCCGGATCCGCCGCACGGGAACGAGCACGTCCATGCGCCCACCCGCCTGCAGCTCTGCCACAGTGCGTGCATGCAGCAATAGCTTGCGCGCACGGAGAAGCCTCAAGAGAAAGGTGAACACGTCGGATCGCAGATCCATCGACGTGCCAGTAAACACCTGCGAGAGGGGGAAGGGTACCTGCCGTCAGCTGCATAAGGAATATCAAGCTCACGAGGTAGTCGACACGAATGTCCGCGAGGTCGGCGTTTGTCCTCCGTAACGTGCGCGCACGTACGCACGACGCGTTCATCCAGGTCGCCTCGTGCGTCTCAATCGCGTCCGCCAGCGAGTGCGTGAGCAGATGGAAATCAGCCCACGGTTTGCCGCTGTGCATCTGGCCAAAGAGCCACTCTGCCCAGTCGTCCAGCACGTCAAAGCCGCGCATAAGAGTGAGGCCGTCGATGGCCCGCAGGTGTTCCTGCAATTCACAGCCCCACTCCAAAACCTTTATGAGGCGTCGCTGGCTGTCCTTGCTGATCGGCAGGACGTAGTCGCACAGAACCCGCTTCATGTCGTCCGTATCGGGAGAAATCACCTGCGCCAGCGAAAGCCACGTGACGGTACTCTCCTCCTGCGTCGGCAGGCTGTGAAGGAGACCGCGCGACTTGCCGCCCTCAAGGACATCAAACTCGACGTCTGCAAGCCACGCCGGCCATCCCTCGGCGCCGACGACGAAGCCCGCTTCCCAAAAGTCCTCGTCTGCCCATGCCGAGTCGAGGTCGCGAGTAATAAAGAACTCGGGTTCGAGACGACGCTCGTCGTCCACGTCCTGCAAAGCCAGGTCGGCCTCCTGACTCACAAGGCTCTCGGGCACAGGCATACCACGCACGAGCCAGTCGCCGAGCATGTCCCACATGGGCGCGGCTGTCGTAATGAAGACGCGCTTGAGCGCCGGCCTGATGGGCTCGGTTACCGGCGAGCAGATGGCGGCGTAGAGAGCGTTCAACAGTGTGACTGGTGATGATACCAGTGGAAGGAGACCACAGAGGTAGTCAAAGATGTCACCGAAGCGCTGCGTGAACTGGCGCTCCAGCACCAGCGGTGTGGCCGTCGCAGGCAGAGGCGTCTTTCCCAGGAAAGCCGCCTCCTGCTCAGCAACCCAGAACACGAGCTCATGCAGGACGCTTTGGCAGGCTGCACTGAAAGCCTCGGCGGTTTGTGAACGCGGCGACGACGACGCTTGAGGCGCGGTCGTGTCTGCGACCAGTGCCCTCAAGCGTCCTGCCCTGGTGGCGTGTCCCGCAAACTTATTAAGAATGCCCTGTAGTGCCACATGAGTAAAAGCCGCGACATTTGGATGCTCTTGTACCACCTGTTGTTAGCTCGGAAGACTTCGAAGAGCTAAGACACATACAGAGCACTTCCCGCTTTCCGCGAAGGAGAACATTACGCCGGGCCGCCCGGAAAGCGCAAACAGAAGCTCACGCTGTAGCTCGCCTGCGCTGATGGCTCGGGAGTTGCTGCTGCCTGGGAGTGCAGGGGAGGCAATCGCAGGCACTGTGTGAGTCAGACAGACGCTGCGAAGCTTTACCCACCAGAGGACAGTGTTCGCCAACCGTGCAAATCGTTACGTGTCGGGACCTCACTCCCGCCCGTCTGCCAGTATGCGTCCGCTGCAAGGTCCCGTAGTCGTAGTTTGGCCAACAGCAACCGCTGTTCTTCCTCGGCGCGGCGGACTGCTTCAGCCTCGCGTGCGGCTCTGGCCGCGCTCTTGGCGGGTGGCACCTTGGCTGCCGGCGTAACAATCTCTTCCTCGCTCGGTGACCAGCTGGCGTTCGATTCACTGTCTGTCCATCCTTCGCGGACCTCTTCGTCGTATCCTGGTTCCGACTCGTCGCTCTCGTCCCCCATGATCTCGCGAAACAACTGCATGTCGGACGAAGCAGTGACGGGAGGCCGCTCGAGGTACTCCCCCGCAAACGCCTGCGTCTTGTCGCTTGTAGGCTGAGACAGTTCCAACTGTCGCGATTAGACTTTGAGACCATGCACAACCGACTCACGAGCAGATGGATGTGCTGGGGAAGGTTGGATACCTGTAAAGGCAGGTTCTCGTCCCACATCGTGCCACCACGTCGCCGGTGCTGCTCAAGCTTGCGCACCATCTGGTCGTAAGCGTCCGCCACGTCGTCCTGTACACGGATCCGTGCGGACCGGGACAGGCTGTTGTTAGCGGGTCTGGCGCCAAACGGTTTCGACCCACCCTTGGAGCGTCTTCCTGACGTCGGTCCATTCACGGCGCATGCCACCGGTGGAGTTGGACTTGATCTGAGATGCGACGCGGCGGGCCATGACCTCGTGCTGTTCTGGCGTATTAGCAACGTCGGGCCGGACGGCCTCGACGAGCTGCCGCGCGAAGCTCATCATGGTGCCAGCGTTGACGCTCATGGTCGAGCAAGTGGAGGTTGTCAACAGCGTCAAACCGATCGCGTCCTCATAGCCTCGGCGGAGGAAGGAAGGCACGACACACGCGCTGAGCCCTTTGGTGCAGTTGGGTGGCAAGGGGAGGTAACTTTGCTTCCGTTGCTTCAGGGTCACCCACCAGGTGAGGTCAACCAGCCACCTCGACCAACCTGCAATGGTCATGAACGCCCCATCCGGTGTGTCCGTCAACGACATCATCCTCGCCAGCAGCAATATCACTCCTCATCTTTCTCACCATCGACGTCGAGTCGCACATCTCTTACCATTGACGGCTACCCATCTCATCTGTCTTTCTTAAGAGCCCACACCGTCACGATGGCGCCAAAGCGTAGTACCAAGCAGTCTTCGGGCCTGTCTCAGGTGAGTAGCGTCTGTGCGACTCTGGCCTGAGTGCAGACGGGCACTAACATCTCAGCCGACACTGTCGTTCCAGACAAGGTTGCGGACTGCCGGGGCCAAGGCGGCTGCGAAACAGAAGGGAGTCGCCAACGCCGCTCCTGCGCCGGCCGCGCGCAAGTCTGCTGTGGCCGAAGTGTCGTCGGGCGACAGTGTCACACCACCAGCCAAGGAAGACGATGTGTCTGCGAAGAAGGAAGAGATTGCGGAAGCCCCCAAGCCTAAGGTCCAGGAGCTGCCAAAACTTGACCCCAATGGCAAGGAGTGGAATGGGCTGTACAAAGAGGCCAAGGCTGAGATGGGAGGCATGCCACCTAGTAGGTTGATCCACACTGCGGCGCTGACCCCAGTCCACGGCGAGAAGGACAGCAAGGTTGACAGTGAGTTGCCTTAAAGTCGCTTCTAACTGCTCAGATATTCTGCGCGTCTTTGACATGACCTCCAAGTACGGCCCTTGCGCCGGCATGACGCGCTTGCAGCGCTGGGAGCGGGCGAAGAAGTGGGGCCTCAACCCACCAGAGGAGGTATGTTAATGCGCGACAGGAGCTGGTGCTAACTGCAAGATCAAGGAGATCCTCCTCACACAGCAGGGCGAGAAGGAGCCCGTTTACCGCGAGAGCGTCCTTTACGGCTGGGTCTAGACAACTCTTATGACGTAGACGCCGCGCAGGTCGAGTGTACCATAGTGTATATTGTAGGCAGGTATATATATAACTGTCAGTAACGGGACCATTGGCCCATATCTTATGTATGGAGATAGCTGTTTCGCCCGGCCGCAGCATCCACCCGTTATCGCATTGCCTGGGTCTAAAGCAGGCACGGTGTTTGCCTCGGTGTTCGTTGTGGAATCAGGGAATGGCAAGTAGTCAATGTACTGCGAGCACTGTGTCGAGCGGCATTTATGTTGAATAGCGCCCATGGCGGCCAAGATGTCCGCTGAGGCGGTATTGTGGCCGATGCCCGATGACATTGCGCACGCATGCCTCGGTTGCAGTACTGAGGTGTGGCCATGAACGAACAATGGGGTGGTGATTGCGTTCTACATGCCATCGGGGTCTGCGTAGCCTGCGTGGTCACTGCGTCGTGTACGCGTGCACACCTCGCCCCGGAAAATGGTCAGCCGGCGTCCGAAGCGTTCCAGATCTTGGCGTGCACGGTGTCTATGAGGGGTGTGTGTGGTGTGTCATGTGTCCCAGTGTATGTGCACCACCCACCGAACGCAGGTGACATTGTACATTGTGACTCGAGAGGCACAATGCAACGTGTTGTCAGCGACAAACTCTCTTGCTGCCAAGCTGCCACAATCTTAGGTTCAGAGGTAGTCGCGCAAAAAAGTTACAGGGTCGTGCAGCAATGGCCACGAAAAGTTATTGCGTTGCGCGTTGCAGATGCATGCAGTCTGCAGTCGCACAACATGCATGATGCCGCATCGCCACAGTTGGGCAAACGGCATGCACAGATAGAGAGAGACGTGAGAGTAACCCGTCAGCAGAAGAATGGTTTGGACGCTCGAGCGTTGCGTGAGGACAACGGAGCTGAAGGGTGGGGGGGACAGAGCGGGGGAGACCACAGAGTGGGTTTGGGTGAGTGAGTGAGTGTCCAGGGTGGGCGACGGCATTACAACCTATCACCACTCACCACCACATCTTGTTTTGTCTCGACTCTTCCCAACCCACCTCTCGTTATCAAACCACCGAGGCTCGTTGTCCATCCAACAACCCCACCCAACACCCCACCACAGCCCCTCCGTGGGTTCAACCTCGCGCACCCCCCGCCTCACGTCTAACCATGGACCCGGCTCAACTCCAGCAAACGTCCCTCGCCGAGGATTTCAAACCGGCTCTGTCGCCCACCACGTCGGTTGGCGGCGCCGGTGCCGCCGCCGCCGTCAACAACAACAACTCTGCTTCGACACCAAATGAGTCTGTTGGCGGCGACGGCGGCAGCGCGAAAAAGGCGTCGTTTTCGGCGTCCCAAACGGGCGCCGCCGCCAGCGAGGTAGCTGACGAAGACGCCGAAATGTCAGACGGCAACGGCGGCGAGGGCGTGAAACGTCCGCGTCTGCGTCTGGCACATGCATGCGACCGGTGTCGTAAACGGAAAATTCGCTGCGACACACAACAGCCGTGTGGGCCATGCTCGGCAACCAAGAACGAGTGCACGTTCAACACACCCAGTCGACGTGTGGCAAAGCCAAAGGGCTCGGCGTCGCGCTCGTCGTCAACGTCGGGCGTTAAGCGGCCACATTCGCCGTCGCGCAGCGGCTCGAGTTACCAGGCATCCCTCGAGGCGCGGCTTGCGACGTTGGAATCGCTTCTGCGCGACGTGCCCCCAAACGTCCACAATGCGTACCTGTCCACACTGGACGCGCGCCTCGGCGCCGGCCAAGGCGTCGGCATAAATCAGGGCAAAGGCGACGGTGTCGGCGTCGCTGCCGAGGCTCTGCTCGGCGGTGGCCCCGGCCGCAACACCTTCGGCGCCCCCTCGCCGTCGTTCGGCTCTGCCTTTGGTGGGCTCAAGACCGATGCCACTTTGGGCCCCGCTTGGGCCACCGGTGGCGGACTGTCCGCGGCGTGGGCTGGTGGCAGGGGTCTGCGCAGGCGGGACGAGCGGGCATCGCTCGACGAAATGACACGTCGTATGGAGCACCTCAGCTTCTTTTATGAAGATGAAATCGGCCAAGCCAAATGGCAGGGTAGGTCGCGTGACTGGCTATTCGGAGAAACAGCGTGGTGCTGACAACACAACAGGTGCGACATCGGGTTTCCCATTGTTGGAAATGTTGACAGCGGCGAACGCGGGCTCTGACGAGGAAGAGGAAGATCAGCCCTCGCCGGCGTCAATCGTCGAGCGCCCGGGCCGATCGGGACCCTCCCCGCATCCGGGAGGCCGTCGCGCGAGCTCGGTCGGCGGCATCATGACTGGCCGCAGATCACACTCCAAGGCGCGCTCGTCAAGTGCGCACAGCGCCAGGCGTGAGCGCTTCTTCCCCGATCGCACCCCGCGACCGCACCAGACTCTCAACCCCGAAGCCAGCTGGAAAGTCATCACTGGCGTCATTCCGCCAGATCTCATGGACACCCTCGTTCGCTGCTACCTCTCGACGAGCCATCTGTTATGGCCGTTCCTGCACGTCCCGTCTTTCCTGGCCGACTACGCCAACCCTCAGCAGTGGGGTGAGCCGGGCTTTGCGTGCTTCATTGTGGCGGTGTGCACCCTGTCGTCGCGGCATGTCGATGACCCGCGCGTCCGTGCCAATCCCTCGGACCCTTCAACGGCGGGTAAGCAATACTTTGAACTGTTCAAGAGGCTGCGCGATCTGCCGTCGGCGGACAGGCCGACGCTGTATTCGATCCAGGCGGCGTTCCTCGCGGCCATTTACGCGTTCGGCCTGGGCAACCTGAGCAAGGCGTTTGCTCTTCAGGCAGAAAGCGTGACGCTCTGCCTGGATGGCGGTCTACACCGCAGCGTCGACGCTTACGACCACTTTGACGCGGTCGAGGCCGAGACACGCAAGCGCACGTTCTGGTCCATCTACTCGTGGGACAAGCAGTCTGCCGCCCTGTTCGGGCGCCCGCCAATCATCCATCTCCGAGACTGCGACGTGACCGAGCCGCTCATTGTCGACGACGAAAACCTCACTGTCGATGGCGTCAAGGAACAGCTTAACCCAGAGTCGAGCCGGATGTGCGCGTTCGTAGCTGCCATCCGGTTGCACGTCGTGCTGGAAGGCGTCATCGACTCGTCCGTCCAAGCTCCAGCGTTTCCTCCCGGGTCGTTCCTTGAACAGGCCGCCGCGACGATTGCGAGAAGATCACCACAGACCGAGTCACTCCGTGACGAAGAGACACTTCTCGAGGAGTGGACGAGGATCCTGCCAAAGTACTGGAGATACGACTCTGACACGGCCAACTCACGTGACCCCATCCGGATCACCCAGGCCGAGCGCCTCCACTGCCTGGAACACCTCGTCAAGATGATCATCTACCGCCACCGGTTCTCGGGCTTTGTGCTCATGCCCGCGGCCACAGTGGAGGACCGCGCTCGCCACCTCGAGTTTTGTCGGCGCGCAATGCAATGCGCGCTCACCATCATTGCCGATCACGTCCACATCAGTCAGCGCGGCATGATGACCTACTACGGCGTCCATGTCATCCATCAGCTCGCGCAGGCTGGCCGTACGCTCGTGGCGGTCGTGCTAAACTGCAAGAACCCCGAGTTCCGGCCACTGATTTCGTCTTCTATCGAGGGCCTAAGATCTTGCGTGGGCCTGTTGCGGCGCTTCAGTGGCCGTTACCTGTGCGGCCTGCGTTCGGCTGACATCATTGACGAATTTTGCCGCGGTAAGTTGCAGCAACGAGCCAACACGTGTAGCACTACATCGATGCTAATCTGGCACAGTGTGTAATATTCCGGTTGATTCACCTCGCGTCCCCGACTCGGCTGGTCGTCCGTCGCCAGCGTGGCTGCGCCCGGTTAGGAAGCGCGCGTCCCTGTCGCCTGCCCCGTCCGCGTTGCGCCACTCGCGCTGTGCCGAGGATCTCCCAATGATCCAGCAGGACGTGATGTCTGGGCCCGACATGACGCCCGGTGGGGCTTCCAGCGCGGGCATGCCGACCGACTTGGACGCGCTCTTCAACACGTCAGAGTACTTTGGCCTGTCGGCGGCTATGGATGCCAACTCGCCTGCCAATGCCACCAAGCCTATGGGTACGAACCCCACGCTCGCCGCAAACTCGCTTCCGACGTTTGGGTCATCCTTGGGCGAGCCATCAGCGCCGTTTGACCGGTTGGAGACGCTGTCGCCAAACGAGAATCTTGGCGGTCTGGGCAACATTCTGCAGCAGCAGCATCAACCGCAGCATCAAACATTTGTGCACACGCCACCGACGACCAACGGATCTGGCATGGAGGGTATCCAGCTGAACGGATCTGGTGGCGATACACTGATGGCTAATGGTGCATCCGATGCACTGGGAGGACGGGACAACAGTAACACACAGGGCCTGTGAGTAGGACTGGAGCAGTCAGGCCGGGGCCACGAGCGGGGTGCATGGTGGGCCCCGACCTGGCGATTGGCACGCGCCCGAAATACTGACTCGTCACAGATCTGCAGCAACCATTCTGAGTCTCCTAGAGGAGGGGACGTTTGACTATGGCTCAATTTTTACAGACCAGGCCCCACTGCACGACTTTGATTTCCGGCCGGGCCTGGTCCGCGACTCTTCGGGCACTAGTATGGGGGGCGTCTAGCCCGTAGGGCATGCGGCATGAAATGCCGAGGCAACACTTCCGGGATCACAGATTAGACTATTCGCTGCACATGTAATTTTATTCCAGTTGCCGCGGGGTGGGTGGGGCTGTCTCTGTCAGGGAGGGAGGTGACGAGTTGGGTCTGACTCGTAATTAATAGCTGGTCGCCTGACTGCGCGGGGATCGCCGTCGCAGGTCGCCCGACTGCGCGGGGGATATCTTTCTCCCCCACAATACGTGTAAAAACGGATATCCACCCCATAGGTTGCAAGTGGAGCGAGGCAGAGAGTGTGGTCGTGCGACGACAAGTGGAGCTGCGTGGAACGAACAGGTGCTTTTCGAAGCGGTGCCTGAGTTCGCTTGGGAGTAGTAGTGGTGGTGGTGGGGACGTAGGCAAGGCGAATGGTGATCCCGGTGGTCACGTCTGCACGTCGGGGAGCTGCACATGACGTGGGTGGGCGATTGGGTGCATGCGGTGGTTTGTTCGCTTTGGTCTCAGGCTCAGGCTCATAGCGGCCGGAAAGATCGCCGGCTAGATTCCGGAGCTGTGTTGATGGGACGCGTCGTCTTGGTGTTAAGGCCATTGCCTCCAGGGTGGAGTAGGGGACCGTGTTGTAGGGATACCGGTTTGATTTGATTAAAATGACGTCAAGATTGTGGAGCCATATCACTCTGGCTTTCCCGCCACCCACGCCCGTTGCCCTTTGAGTCGCAATCAAGTTCCGGTTCTGTTCTCTCTAAGGGTTTAGACGCCGTGATGTGCGCATGTGCATAATGTGCGCGCACGTCCCATGGACACCTGGCAGGCACAAAGCTGGGCATGCCGACACGCCCCAGGCCTTTGTCAGGGGCATGTACTACTGTAAGCGTTTTGGAGCCGGGCTGTGCCTCACCGCTTGGATTCGATTCCTCTACGCGAACGCCAGGAGCAAAGTTGATGGGCGCGTCATTGCACCGATCGTCATTGGGCCCGGTGTGGGTGCGTGGGCGCTGGGCGCGTCGCTCGGGAATTAGGCTCACCTTTGTGAAGATCTGATCTCGCTCGACCCAGACTGCTCGCGGCCAGGCATGGCCGGGCAAAGAGCGACAGCGCATCAGTCTCCAGCGTTGCTCAGGATCCGCGCCCGGAAATGTTGGTGGTGTGATGCTGATGCAGGCTTGCTGATCGGGTCCGACGCGCAGCCGTATCAAGGGGTTGCATCCCCTGTGAAGCAACGAGCAACATTATTGGGGCTTAACGGGCGTCGTCACGCGCTACCAACCATTGCCGCATCATACCCCAGCTTTAGACCCGCCCCGAGCCCGCCGATACCGCTAACACGCTCCTCTTTCTGCTGCCCCCCCCTCTCCCCTGCGCGTCGCAAGACGCCATGGCCGACGCCCCTTCCGTGCGCCTCTGCTGCCGAGGATCCGAACAAACTCAAAAAGGTACATTATAATATCACCAGCCCTGGCGAACCCTAGCGGGCATGTACGATAGTGGCTGTTTCGCGATATATACCGCTGTCGACAGCTGTCAAAAGTTGTACCACATCAACATCTCACACTTCAACGTCTATTGCCAGCTCATCATGTACTTTCAGACGACGCCACCGCCATATGGCAGTCAGCCCGAGCCTTCCACCCCGCCCTGCTCCTCCTTCCTACACCGCCGATGCTCCATGTCGCTGAGCCTGCCCGCCGCCACACGTACCTCTTCGGCGTCGACACAGGCTCACCCCCCAGCTACGGCTGAAGCCACACACTCTGAACCCCCACGGACCACATCAACAGCGAAAGCGTGTGAGCGCTCGCGCCAGTACTCGCTTTCGATCCGTCGTTGGACCATGCTGCAGTGGGACAAGAACCGCGCGGACATTGAGTAAGTCGTCTCTTATTATTAGTCATCATGTCTCGCCGTTCCGCACACCTCCGCTTGCTGTATTCCATGCATGCCGCGGACGTGCCGTCGTTCTGTGTCGGAATTTTGGCTGACATTCCACAGGCGCCGCACTGCCACGGCCGCGCTCAATGCCCTCTTCGGCACGCCATTGCTCTCGCGGTCAATCAAGGTGGCACCCTCGCAAGTCTACGGATAGCCCACCACCACCCCCAAATCACCCTTTTTGCGCCGTCGCCGTTCCATTTGTGGGCAACCCCATATTTGCATGCTCGCTCCACATGATTCTGGCCGGTGTGAACGTTTCTCCGCCGTGCACAGTTCACAAAGCTTGGCGCCACACTATCATACGCGACTCCACAATCGCCCCTGTCAGGTCCATCGGTTCCCCCACCTGAACATCCTTCTGCCCCTCTTGTCTCCCCCACCCCTCCAATCGCGCTCACAATCTCACCCACGCTTGTTGTCATCCTTTACATCATCTCCAAGCTGCTCATCATCCTCTACTGCTTGTATCAAAACAAATCATTCCGCCTGCGGACCAACTGTTTGCCCACCCATGCCACCCAATGGCTCTTGTCCCCGTGACATTGGAGCCGCGGCCAACACTAGAAGACTACGTCGTTGCAGACTCTTGGACTCTTGGAGACAGACCTGTATTTCCGACGGGGCAGAACCTATGCATATTGCTTGTAATGTCGGACTCGATACAAGGTGTGGTGGCGGCGGCGTTGTCGTCGTACGTGTTAAAGTATTTGTGTTTGCACAGACGTACGCAGTCTACTTGTGGCGCCGCCAACTGTCTCTGCACGATTACACTAGTGAACCGTGGGAAGTTTATGCCAGATTGAGGCAGAAGCCGGCTTGCGAAATTAAAACATACACGGCTCCTATTTTAATACAAATGCCATTAGCCTTGGCGTCACGGCGTCGTATGGTGGGTAAACAGTCGGAGACTGATGCCCTCTCCGCCTCGGCCACGTTGACCACGTGTTGCGGCCGAAGGGGCCAAAACGCGCCAAACGCCCAAAGGAGCCAAGGCAATGCCAAAAGGGGTTTCCAAGTCGCGCCGCACCCGACACCGTCAAAGTCGCCACCCATGCCGACTCAGACTCGGTACATTGGCACACCATCTCTCCACAGCCTCAACTTTGTCTGCATCGCACACCGTCACTCTACCCGTTATCGAAGCGACTCTAAACGCGCGATCGCAACACCGCATACACAGCTTGCATGAGCCCGATGCCGCAAAGCCGGTAGTTGCGGCCCCTGCTCACTCCATTCATCCAACCTCCACACCGCCCCAACCGCTTCCCTCCACTCTCTCTACAACCCCGCGGCACGAAACAGACGCGACCATCTCGAGCGCCGCAACCGACGCCATGGCCGCCGCGTCCCCACAAGCTCACGCCGCCGCCGAGGCGAGTGCGGCGCCAGCCGCTGCGTCCGTCGTGGATGGCGGCGCGACGAGCGCGACGACCTCGGCCGCGTCGGATCCGTCAGCACCTGTCATCCCCGAAATTGCTCGGCCGGCGTACTTGTGAGCTGATCACACATGAAGCGCCAGCTGACATCCAGCTTCCCCCTTAACAACAACCCCATAAAGTCGCAAGAGATCGAGCCCGAGCCCATCCCAGACGACGTGTTTCTCCATCCCGATGACGACCCCGGCGCGTCGCGGGGCATTCCCGTGTTCAAGCCGTCGTTCGACGACTTCAAGGTGAGTGGCTTGAGCTGTACGTAAACTAATATCAGCAATTCGACGTGTACATGGAAAAGGTCGTTCCATGGGGCCAGCGGTCGGGCATTGTCAAGATCATCCCGCCCAAGGAATGGGTCGACGCCGTCAAGCTCATTGACAACCGCGCCATGTCCGAGCTCCAGATTCGGAGCCCAATAGAGCAGCGCATGATGGGCCAGAACGGTGTGTTTGTGCAGCGCAACGTTGAGCGTATGCGCAACCGGCCCTTATCCATCCATGAGTGGTACGACAAGTGCAACATACCCGACTTCAAGACGCCAAATCCCAAGGAGATGGGCCGCAGTGTGGATCGCGACTCGAAGGACGCCAAGATATGGCAGCGCGAGCGCGCAGCACAGGTCAAGGCCGAGAAGCAGGCCAAGCGCGAGAAACGCGAGGCGGCGCTCAAGCGCAAAAAGGAACGTGAACGCCGCGCCAAGGAGCAGGCTCCGACCACATCTGACAAGCCTTCAGATCCCAAGGACTCGTCGTCTTTTGACGCCCAGGCGTCTGCTGCTGCAACGCCAGATGACCTTCCCTCGCTAGAAGCGTGCTCACATACATCCCACTCGGATGGCGAGCCACTGGCCACGACGCCCGAGGCGCCGCCAATACCGGCCTCGTCGAGTTCTGGCCGTACTCCAGATAAGGCCCGCAAGGAGGAAGCTCGCGACGACGACGATGACCCCATCGATCCATTCTACGAGACGGCTGACTTTAAAAAGGACTGGTTGCCGCCAGGAGCCACGGCCGAGGACTTTACCGTCACCAACTGTTCCAACATCGAGAGGAAGTTCTGGAAGACGATCGGCATGGGCCGGTCAAGTTGGTACGGCGCCGATCTGGCCGGGTCGTTGTTCGCCGATCCCGAAACACCGTGGAACGTCGCCACCCTTCCCAATCTTCTGCAGAAGATGAAGAACAAGCTCCCGGGTGTCAACACGCCGTACCTTTACTTCGGCATGTGGCGCGCAGCCTTCTCGTGGCATGTCGAGGACGTAAGTGGGTGGTTGGAAACTTGTTCTGACGTACACAGATGGACCTCTTTTCTATCAACTACATCCACTTTGGCGCGCCCAAGTTTTGGTACGCCGTTCCACAAGCCGACGCGGAGCGTTTCGAAAACGTCACGCGCAGCTATTTCCCCAACGACGCCAACACATGCGACCAGTTCATGCGCCACAAGTCGTGCACGCTGTCTCCGACAAAGTTGAACAAGGAGGGCATCCGCGTGAACAAGCTCGTGCATCACCAGAACGAGTTTGTCGTCACGTTCCCGCGAGGATACCACTCGGGCTTCAACATGGGCTTCAACTGCGCCGAGAGCGCAAACTTTGCCCTCCCCTGTTGGCTCGACATTGGCAAGAAGGCCAAGGCGTGTACATGTGTCAATTTTAGGTGGGTTTAGTTTAAAAGGACCTCGCTAACCCTCAGTGTCCGCATTGACGTGGATCAGTTGATGGACCCAACAGATGAGGAGGAGGAGGAAGCGCCAAGTGACGAGGAGGCGGAGCCGAAGAAGCCCAAGAGGACACCACGGAAACGCAAGAGCGACGAACAGGGGACACCAGCGAGCGCGCGGAAGCGCAGGCGACGAGGCGAGGAAGAATCTGCTGAGCCCACCGTGAAGGTTGAGGAGCCTGCCGAAGCCCCAGTGCCCTTGAAAATCAAGATCCCCGTCGTGCGGTTAAAGAAGCCACCGACGGAGGTCGTTCCCCTCACACCGAAGGACAAGGCTCAGTCGGCTGTTAAGCGGCCACTTCCCCAGTCGCCATGTGTGTTGTGCCCTTCCCTCGCGACCGAGGACCTTGCGCGGGTCTTCGAGCCCTCAGATCACATCAAGGCGCTGTCCAAGACCCTCGAGGCCATGGCACATATCTCGTGCGCGATCGCCGTGCCCGAGGCGTACACCGAGGAAGTTGACGGCAACGACGGACAAAAGGTCATCTACGTCAAGGGTCTCGACAACATTGCCAAGGCCCGCTGGAAACTGGTAAGCTTCCATTATCCGATTGTAGCTGACGACAGAAATGCGCGAGCTGTGTGGATCAGCGAACGGCAAAGATGGGCACCAAGATCCAGTGCACAAAGGGCAAGTGTCTGCGCGCCTACCACGTTTCGTGCGCCAGAGACAATCCGCAAGTGGACTACTGGGCGGGCGACAAGCTTGTCGACGGCCAACCGACGTTTGCCGTCGAGCTGCTGTGTCCGACGCACAACCCTGCCGTGCTTGAGATGAAGAAGCGCAAGGCCGAGGAGGACCTCAAGGCCAAGGTACTTGCTCTGCCAACCGGCAGCGTCGTCAAGTTTAAGCGGAACGGCAGCTCGTACGAGGCGACGCTCCTGGAGACGCTCGAGGCGACATCCAAGGTGCTCGTGCAGTTGACGGATGGGTCCCGACGAGAAGTTTCATGGACTGCGCTCGACTTTAATGCGCACCAGCCACGCATGATGGAGAACGAGTACGCGGGTCCGCCCAAGCGCAGCCGCAAGGAGCAGCACGCGGAGTCGGCCGCAGGGCAAGCGGCACCAGCACCGCCGGCCAACGTCGTCACGCAGCCGTACACCGAGCCGCCACCGCATGCCCCTCCCCCACATGCACCTCCGCCACAAGCGCACCCCCGTCAGGCGAGCTACATCCCTTCGGACCCCGGACGCTATTATCAACCTGGGCCAATGTACCCACCCTCGACAAGCGTAGTGCTCGTCGACTCCAAGATGGGGCACATGCCTGTGCATGGACGTGCGCACATGCCGCCTCCGCACTATGCCGAGGGGCCACCGCCACTTGGGGGCTACACGCGTGGGCCGACGGTCATGGGCCATGCTCGAGGCATGCCGCCGCCACTGTCGTATGGCAGAGTGCCCATGCCGCCGCCGCAACGGGCGATAGTTCATGGCTACCACGCTCGGCCACCATACCCGCTCGCTCCCCCTCCACCACGGCACATGATGGCGCCCATGGGACAGCAACCACCACCACAGCAGGCCAACGGCTGGCATCCTGGTTATCCACAGCATAACCGCCCGCCACCGCCAGGCCAGTCGCCAGCGCCTCCTCCACCATCAGCCCCCGGGGGCGTGGGCAAGATTGACCTGGGGCTGGACCGAATGCGCAGCTTGATGGGCGGGCTGCCACCGCTGGCCGTCCCAGCTATACACCTCGCCGGAACAAATGGCAAGGGCTCTGTCTCGGTGATGCTCGAGTCATGCCTGCGTGAAGCGGGATTCCGTACCGCCCGGTACAACTCGCCGCATCTGCTCGAGCCGCGCGACGCCATACGTATCGACGGCATGCCGCCTCCGGCAGCACACTATGCGCAAGCTCTTGCGCAAGTGCAGCGCGTGTCTGACGAGCGGGGACTCAAGGCGACGACGTTTGAGATTGGCACGGCCGCGGCGTTCCTCATCGCCAACACAGCCCAGCCGCCAGTGGACGTCATGATTGTCGAGTGCGGCATGGGCGGTGCGCGCGACGCTACCAACATTATGCCACCGAATCTCGTCCTTGCCTCGGGTCTGACATCAGTCGGGCTGGACCACACCGACCAGCTAGGCAAGACGATTGGCGCGATAGCTCGCGAGAAGGCCGCCATTGCCGTGCAGGGCGGTGTGCTCGTGGCGGCGCCGCATCTGCACCCAGAGGCATTACCCGCTGCGCAGCTGGTAGCTTCTGAGCACCGCGCACACTTTGTGCAGGCGCAGCCGAGCAGTGTGATTGCGCCGTCGACAGCCGTGTCGCTCGTACCCTTCCGTGAGCCTACGCCGCCGCTTGTGCGCACGCCATTAGCGGGCACAGCGGCGAAACACCTGGACACGCGTCTGGCGCTGGGCGGCGCGCACCAGCTGGACAACCTGTCATTGGCGCTCACAATCCTTGACGTGATTCGGCACGACAAGCGTGCGGTGGGGATCCAGCCCAAGCTGGCGGGCGTCAGCGAGGTGAACATGCAAGCCGGCGTCGCGTCTGCGCGATGGGAAGGCCGCTGTTCGTGGCTACAGTGGCACGACGTGCCGTTCCTCGTGGACGGCGCGCACAACCTCGACTCGGCAGCGACCCTGCGGCACTACATTGATGGCCTGGGCGTGCCGCCAGACAGACCGCGGACGTATGTGCTCGCCCTGTCTGCCAATCCGGCCAAGACACCCGACAGCGTGCTTGCGCCGCTGCTGCGCGCAGGCGACCGTGTCGCCCTCGTGGGCTTTTCCTCCCCCGTCGAGGGCATGCCCTGGATCCGACCGGCAGACAAGGCTGCCGTGCGCGCTGCCGCCGAGCGCCTCATCGGGCCTCATGGCGTCATCCACGATTCCCCTGGCGCCGGTCCCGCCGCCATCGCCGACGCACTCCGCTGGGCCGCCGCTGACTGGAACGCCCGCGGACCAGGTCTCGTCACGGTTTGTGGCAGTCTCTACCTCGTCGCCGACGCCTACCGCCTGCTCCATCGAGGATAGTCCCCTCATCGCCGTCATGTATCTTTTGTATACTCAGTGGTAGTCAGATGTACCCTGTTTTCCAGGATTGTCCCAGCCAGCTGACTGGATGTCAGCCACGACGTCAGCGGCAACGACATTCAAGCCTGTCTTGTTCCCACGGTGGCCGCCCCGGTGCGGCGGCGTTCTCTGCGTCATTTATTCATCCTCATGCTACCAAACCTAGGGGGATACGAGCTGCCGCCCTGCGGAGAGGGCGTTGGGGATCTAGGATTCTGCGCGTCAAATCAACTAGAGTTGCTGAGAGACCTGGAGCTTAACCGACGTTACGAGGACATTCTACTCGGCGTCGCTCTCCTCAATGTCGCTCTCGTTGGCCTTCTTGGCCTGGCGGGGGTCGCGCGGGGTGTAGCCCGACTTGCCCGAGATGGAGACACGGCGGGCGGGGTTGGAGGGGAAGAGCTCGGGCATGCCGCTGACGTCCTTTGCCGACTTGCTGAAGCCGCCCTTGGCGCCAATGGAGCTCTGGGTCCAGTAGAAGAGCGTCTGAAGGACGGTGGGGTCGCGCGCCTCGTAGGTGAGGATGGGCGAGACCCAGGCGTGGGTCTGGTCGTCGTTAAACTTGCCAAACACCCAGCGCTGCCAGTCGGTAAGGACAAACCAGCGCGTGTCGAGACGCTTGCAAGCGCCCCACGTGCGCGACCAGTACCACGAAGCCTTGGACTTGGTGTTGTAGTGGTATGGGCCGGTGACGACGTACTCGTCCCAGTCGGCAGAGGTAAACGCGGCAGAGTTGATCGTGCGCACGACCATGTTGACGTTGTTGGTCTCGCCCTTGACGAGTAAGAGCTCACCGGAGCCTGCGTGTGAGCGGGTTTACTGCATACAAAGGGCGCGCCACGGGTTTGTGCGCCCTGTGCCGGCGGCATCTGCGCTCCCGCCTACTTACCAAGGGGCGACTTGGAGAAGCGCCAGTCCCAGATCTTGCTGTCGTCACGCGGGGGAAGGTTGACGTCCTCCTCACCGCCGTCCGACTCGTAGCCGGCATTGTCGACGCGGCGGGCGCCCTTGAAGCCCGAGGGGCCGTCCTCAAGAGCGGTGATCACCGACGAGACGCAGGCAAGGGGCAGCATCGCCAGGGCTGTGGATTAGCTGGGCTCAAGGTCCGTGCATGATCGGGACCTGGATGGTGCACAGCACTGGACGCATACACATGTTCCACGGCCGGGGACGCGAGCGGCGCGAGCAGATCGTTCATTCCCTTGTGGATCACGACGGATCGTGCTTCGGCCGTCGGCAGTGTGTGGTATATCGCGCAGGACGATAACCCACCCCACTCGCTCGCCTCGCGATCACCGGGGTCCCACACCTCGGGCCGAACGACGACTGCGGAGATGCTTCAACTCACCCTTCTGGAGGTCCTGGCCGGTCTTGAACGCCTCGGGGAGCTCATTCTGCACCTGCACAAACTTGGGGTACTTCTTGTATGGGTTGGGGTAGATGGGGTCCTTGGGGAAGCTAGCGAGGTCTGCGTGTTAGTCGAATTGATGGGTAGGCTAGGATGCCTCCGCTCGGGTAGTCGCGTAGTCGTCGGCAGTCGACGTCGGCGGCGGCGACCCACGCCGACAACCCCACATCGCAACACAGCCTCACTCACAGTCGTTGACGAGCTTGCCAAAGTCGTCGACCACCTCGATGCCCTTGAGGGTGCCCTCCTGCCAGTCCTTGCGGGGACCGGTACCGCCTGTTCCGGGAGGGTACTTCTCGCCGATACGCCAGAGCGGCTTGTCAAAGTACTTGTGGACGTCGAGTGGGGGCTGGGGCATTGTGTGTGGTTGTTTTGTGTGTGCTAGTGAAGAGATGGAGAGGATGAGAGATGGACAGGAAGCAAGAGGGGATGTGGTGGTTGGTTGTGGGGAGATGTAGCCTCGTTGGCTGGGCACATGGCTGACGCTGTACGCTCGACGCTCACTGGCTCCAACTGCTTACTCGTTCAACTCGACCCGGCGCGCGTCGATCCCCCACTCTACCTACCTCTTACGCCCGGCTAATTTCCCAACCGGGCCCCCGCGCGTGTCATACAGCCTGGGTGGGGACAACGGGGGTAGCCAGCGCCTATGACGCTGGGAAGCGAGCGCCGACCAATCCCGACTTACGCTGGAATCTGGTCCCGGTTGCACCCAGAGCTGTCACGACCTCACCCGGATCGAGTCGGGAAAGCGTCTCAAGTCTGCTCCCGCGTCCACCCGACTACACCAGCGGAACCGCTCGCTCCGCCCCTCGCCGCGGTAACGGCGAGCAGTGCGGCGCGGCGCTGCAATTGCGGAAGGCGCGCGGCAGATGAATTGGGCAGAACGTCAGTAGCGCCGCCGATCGCACGCCGCCGCGGATCTCCATAACACGTTTATCCCGCCGTCGGACTACATCCCCGCCATGTCGGTGCAGATTCCCGGCTGCCACTGTGCCACTCAACACAACAACACCCAGCAGTATGTGTCGCCATGCAAGTTGCGGTGTCTTCCACTTTGATATCCGCAGCGATTGTCTCTGTCCCAGCGAGTGCACGCAACTAGCACCGGTGGGAATGACGGAACAACCAAGCTCGGGCGCCATCAATTCAGTCGTCAGTCCGCATCAGTCACAGTCACAACCCCCGCAAGAGCAGTCACACCTCCACACCATGCACATGCTTACATTCGTACTGTACAACGGTCGACGGTCTAGAAGCCCATGTCGTCGAGGTTACTGCCGACGCCGCGGACGGGGGGCATGCCAATGTCGTCGCCAGCCTCAAAGTCCATACGCGATTTGAGTGGCTCGACGCCGCCACGCCGCTGGGTCTTGTTCTCAATGGAACGTACTTGCTGCCCGTCAGTAATCGCTCCAACACACAACCCACCTTGCCGAGCCACTTGCGGCTGAGCATCATGGCGCGGTTCGAGAACTGCAGATCGGTAGTGACGTCCTGGGCGAGCTGGTGCGCCGCTGCGAGTTCACGCATCTTGGCGGGCGACGCGTAGTCGTCGTCATCCATGAACGTGACTATCGCGGGCGAGCCGTCAATGGTCGCTTGGATCTCGCCGCCGTTGACCATGGCGATGATGTCGTTGCGCACGGCGTCGGAGGACGCCTCGACCTTGGCACTCAGATCGTCAAGGGTGAGGCGCGAGTACGTCCGGCGCAAGTTCAGAATACGGCGCTTGGTAACAGAGCGCGTAATCTGCGCGACTAGGCCATGGTTGCAGTCCTGAAAGTTAGTGGGTACTTGCGCGCACGACACATACTCTCTCGTACGTCGCAATGTTGTCCGTGTTCGTGGCAATGTCACGCACGCTCTGCCAGTTGCCCGCCGCGAACGCCTTGACCAGCTTGGAGTATGCCTCCATACCCTTCTCGATAAACCGTGACATGCTCTGGGAGATGTCCTTGGGGAACTGGAGGTGCTTGCCGGTACTGAGCACCTCGCACAGGAGGGCGCGTTTGGCGCACGCGAGCCGGATCGCGGACGGCGTCTCGCCCGGCACGGCCGCGCCAAACGTCAGCAACTCGGACGCACGCGCATAGTCTCCCGCTGCCGCCGCCGTAGCTCCCGCGTGGTGGTAGTAGGTGAGCACATCGACGACGTTCGTGCCCTGCGAGGTTAGACGCACCGACTTCGTAACCTCACCTCCTGCACGTTGGCGTACAACACGTTCAGCGACTGGTACCCGAGCGAGATGTTGCGCATGAGCAGGCACGCCTGTTGTCAGGACACCTTCCCTCTATCACCTCACCTCGAGGAAGACAGCGTGCACAGCGTTAAAGTAGACGCCGTTGGCGGAGCGGGCGAGTACCTCCTGCAGTGGTCCGAGCGCGCGCGAGAGCTGCCGAGTCAGTGGGTGTGCAAGAGCGCAACTTGCCTCCTTGGCCGCTTGGGACGCTCTCAGGACACCCCACGCAAGCTCCGTGACTGCCGTCAGTTGTTTGAAGTATACACGGACTCACGCGGCGTAGGCGCCATGAGGAACTGCTCAGGGGAACCGTAAACGAACAGGCGAAGCGCGAGTTCGAGGGTGTCCCGCGACTTGGGGTCTGCCTTGATACGTTCGGAGCTGTGGTCAGCCACGCTCATCCTGGTTGGGCGCACAGGATGTAGGTCAGGCCAAGAGTGACGTGGGGCAACTGGGCGTCGGGAACAGCGGAGAGGTCGACATCCTTTAGTAGGAGCAGACCGCGATCGGGGTGATTTGCACCCTTCACAGACGTGGTGAGGCCGCTGAGCATCGTGGAGAGGTGGTTGAGCGCTTCGGGCGTGCCCGCGTCCGTGATCTGTTTCCACAGCGTCGCGGCGCTGTCCGGCGGCGTTGGGTCGTGGCGCGCCAGCGCCTGGGCGGAGGGAAACGCCGGGTGCGCCGGCGCTGGCGCCGCTGGCGTCGCCGGCGTAGCTCCAGCGCCACGACTTGGGTCAGACGGCCCCGCGTCACTTGACGAAGCGGCGACCATGGTCAGGCGTTAGTGGGTGGATGGTGGTTGTGCTGGCTGTCAACTCGCGCTGACGACAGAGGTGACGAAGTGGAGGCTGAACCGGGGGGGGGGCGACTTATGCGTTCACACCGGATCTAGCACATCCGTGTGTTCATGTTATTGACAGGCGCTGCCACCAACCCCTCTGCATGCCTGGGGACTCCGCATTGTTGCGCTGTTGTCCAGTAAGCCAACATGCTACGCTCATTCTCGCGCGCGCCTGCGCTGCGAAGGTACGCGAGCACACTGTCGGAAGCGCGGCAGCGCTGGGTACGTTGCCTTTCGACGGCGCTGACAGCAGAATGGGCGGCTGGTCGTGACGCCCGAGCTGGAGGATGCGTTGGAGACGGGCTCGCCTGTCGTGGCGTTGGAGTCGACAATCATCACTCATGGTTAGCTGCACAAATATGGTGCTTGAGCTGACATAAGGCATGCCATACCCGGCAAACCTGGAGACGGCGCAGTCGGTCGAGTCCTTGGTGCGAGCTGCCGGCGCAGTGCCCGCGACGATCGCGCTACTAGAGGGACGTGTACACATCGGCCTGTCGGCAGAGCAGCTATCTGCGCTTGCGGACCCTGCGACACCGCGCGCAGAGCCCCCAGTAAAAGTTTCGCGCCGGGACATTGCACCGGCGCTTGCTCTGCGCCGAGTCGGGGGGACAACCGTCGCAGGCACGATGGTCGTCGCGCGTAGTGTCGGCATCGACGCGTTCGTCACTGGCGGTATTGGCGGCGTGCACCGCGGCGCCGAGAACAGTGGGGCGGATGCACGTGCAACCACTGACCCCAGGCATGGATATCTCGGCTGATCTACTCGAGCTGGGCCGCACAGTTCGTATTTGCCCGCGTCAGCGCTGACCCCAGCCCATGATGGTCGTGTGCGCTGGCGCCAAGAGTATCTTGGATATTCCCCGCACGCTTGAGGTACTCGAGACACAGGGCGTGTGCGTCACGACGTACGGTGACAACGCCGACTTTCCCGCCTTCTACACCCCGAGCTCGGGGTGCGCGAGCCCCTGGCGCGTAGGCAACGTTGCTGACGCAGCCAACGTCGCGTACACTGGCCTTACCCTCCCCTCGCCGCAGAGCACGCTCCTCGCCGTGCCGATTCCCAATGAGTATGCGGCGGCGGGCGATACCGTCCAGGCGGCAGTGGAGCAGGCTGTGCGCGAGAGCGTCGAGCAGGGCATCGACAAGCGCGGTAAGGAGGTCACGCCGTGGCTCCTCGCGCGCGTCGGCGAGCTTACCCGCGGCACCGCCCTCGGCCTCAGTAAGTCGGCATGAGAACGCCTGCTAACACCTTAGACATCAAGCTGATTGAGAATAACGCTCGCGTCGGGTCAGCCGTCGCGGTGGAGATTGCGCGCCTGAAGAAGGAGCATGCATCGAATGCCGCGTACGTGTCAGGCCAGTCGGCGACCCCAGCGATGCCCGCGGTGCCAGCTGCGCCGGTATCGTCACACGCTACCCCTGTAACGTCCGGGCCAGCTTCTACTGACCTCCCCCAACCGTCAGTGCTCGTGTTCGGCTCGGCCGCGGTGGACATTACGTCGGCAGCACCGAGCGGACTCGCACCGCGCACCACGACGCCCGGCGCAGTGACGATCAGCGCGGGTGGTGTCGGCCGCAACATTGCCCATGCGACGCAGAACCTCCTACCCCGGGGGGAGGTCATGCTCGTGTCCCCTATCGGCCAGGCTCCCGCGGGCGCTGGGCCAGATGCCCTCGGCACACTACTAAACGCGTCAATGGCAGGAGACGGCCTGCGCACCGACGGTCTTGTCCCTGGCAACGGGAGTACAGCGGCGTGCAGTCTTCTCCTGTCCGGGGGCGACCTCGTCGGTGGTGTTGCCGACATGGCCATCGCCGAGACGCTGGACGGCGAGACTGTGTGTAGTCCCGAAAGGCCAAAACTGACCCCAGGCTGAGCGCTTGATTGCGACGCACACACCGCGCGTCGTGGCGTTTGACTGCAACCTTTCTCCGGAAGCGATCGCCCGCTTGTTGTCGGCATGTGCCGCCCGGGGTATCACGACGTTCTGCGACCCGACGTCGTTATCCAAGCTGAAACGGCTAGTACCTGCGCTGCGGGCGTCTCCGCGGGCCCTGACGCACCTGTCGCCAAACACACTCGAGCTGGACGCGCTGTATGCGGCACTAGATGACGCGGACGATGACGGGGCGGCGTGGGCGTTCGTGAATGCGCTCAACCTCGGTGCGGAATGGCGCGGTGCCGTGGAGGCGTTTGCGCGCGCCCGCGGCGACTGGATCATGGATACCGGCGCAGCGACAAAGATGGTTGCCTGTCTACCGTACGTTGGTGCGTTCTGGCTTAAGGCGGGCGACAAGGGCTTGTTGCGGCTCGCACTTGATCCCGCCCCGCTCCGTGATCCCCTCGGCGTCGCGGCCACCATCGCCCATCCCGTCGCGGCGGGCGACCACGCGGGTTCCGTCCTCACCCTCACACACTTCCCGCCGCCTACCATCACCCCGGACGAGGTAGTCAGTACCACTGGCGCGGGCGACACACTCGTCGGCGGCCTCGTTGCGGGTCTTGCCGCGAATGCCGACGTTCACGCGTTCGTGCCGGCCGCGATCGAGAGGGTCGGGCGCACGCTCCGCTCGCCTCTTGCTGTGGCCTAGGCGCGTAGCCCGTGGCGACCCAGGCCTATCCCCTCGTCGTAGTATACACTTATTGTTTCGCGCACACTTGCATATGCATTCGGCATCATGGACCAGCCCAAAACTCTGTCTCTTACTATGCACATGAATCCACCAGGCAGAATGTGCGTCATGCCGGTGCCTGCGACGATCGGCCGAAGCTGCGGTGTATGCCGCCCTCCCGAACCTTAGATCAGACAGACGAAGACAAGATGCAGTATGGCCAGCCCACGCTGCGGCGTGCCCATCTGGCCTATCTAGAGCGCAACTACGCTGCCTTTACCATGTGGCAGTATTCACACGGCGTGTACTAACTGTGCGTTCCAGTGGGCGGTAAAGGCGGTAAAGCGAGCTTGAGGTGGTGACGCATGATGCTGAGAAGTCGGCCGCCGGTTAACCAAAGCGGCCATGGCCGCGCGCGTCTTGGCTGGGCGGGCGCCAGGGCGGATGTGACCGAATAGCCCTGGGTGAAGGAAAACACGCACACTCACTCAACCGGCAACTCTACCAGCCGGAGACCACCATACTACTCCATTTATATATGTGGCAGTAGACATCCATCCGTCACGTCGACGTTGCATCTCTCCTCATCATCTCAAGCTCTCTACTCGCCATGTCCGTCATCACTACCCCCCTCACCGAGCTCTGTACGTCTTCGTGCTCCCCCAAATGCCCCCGCTAACGCCTCAGTCGGCATCAAACACCCGGTCCTCCTCGCGTACGCCTGCCACTTCACGTACAACGCTAACTCTTCAGCGGCATGAACGTCGCTGCCGGACCAAAGCTGGCTGCTGCTGTGTCCAATGCAGGCGGTCTTGGCGTGATTGGTGGAGTTGGTTACACGTGAGTATCTCGGCGTCGGCGTCGGCGTCGTTGTCGACGTTGTCGAGGGCGTCGGACTTACGCCGATTCTTACCCCTTTTAGCGCTTTTACTGACCCGTCAGGCCTAAACACCTCCGTGGCGTTATCAAGGAGCTCAAGGCGGACCTTAAGAGCCCCGATCTCCCCTTTGGTGTCGACCTCCTGATCCCCCAGGTCGGCGGCAGCGCTCGCAAGACCAACTACGACTACACCAAGGGTCAGCTGGACGAGCTTATCGACGTTGTCATTGAGGAAGGCGCCAAGCTCTTTGTCTGCGCCGTTGGCGTGCCCCCCAAGGAGGTCGTTGAGAAGCTGCACAAGCACAACATCCTGGTCATGAACATGATTGGTGCGCCCAAGCACGTCGACAAGGCGCTTGCCCAGGGTGTCGACATTATCTGCGCACAGGGAGGTGAGGGCGGCGGCCACACTGGCTCTGTCGCGACCTCGATCCTCATCCCCGCCGTCGTCGACAAGTGCAAGGGCCACAAGTCGCCCCTCACCGGCCAGCCGGTGTACGTCGTCGCTGCGGGCGGTATCTACGACGGCCGCGGACTTGCCGCTGCGCTCATGTGGGGCGCGCAGGCCGTGTGGGTCGGCACGCGTTTCGTCGCATCGACCGAGGCCGGTGCTCCCAAGAAGCACAAGGAGCTCCTCACCTCGGCTGGCTTTGGTGACTCTGGCACGACCCTCATCTACACTGGCCGCCCGCTGCGTGTGCGCCGCACCGACTATGTCAAGTCGTGGGAGGACCGCCAGGACGAGATCAAGAAGCTCACGTCTGAGGGCAAGCTGCCCCACGAGGTCGAGCTCGAGAAGAAGCCGGAACTCTCCCTCCCCGGTCGCCCATGGCTCATGGGAGACGTCTCGGCCGTCATCAACGACGTCAAGCCCGCAAAGGAGATTATCGACGAGATGGTCACCACCGCCAAGCAGCAGATCCAGCGCGGCCAGAGCATGCTTGTCGGCGGCGCCAAGCTGTAGTCCGGGGATCTTGTGTGGTCTGAGTATCTGTATTAGTGAATGCAGCGTGCAGTATATCAACAGGGCGGGACTTGTAGGCATGTGGTCGGCATCACTCATGAAGATTAGCGCTTAGAAGAGACCGTACATCCACTTGGCCACCGGTACCCTTCAGTCCCGTACTGTACACTACTGTGTCTTGTCGAAATACACCGTTTTGTACTCTACTGCATCGTGCTCTGCTGCACCGTACTTTACGTTGCAGTACTGTGGGTACTGAGCTGTATTCTACAATACTGCACTCTCCTACACTGCGCTCTATCGTTCTGTACTCCGTACAGTATCGATTGGACTAGACATGTTTGTACTGTATTGTATTGTGCTGTACTGTACCGTCATGTGTCTACTGTGGTCCACTGTATCTGCCATGCTTTGCATCACTTGCGATACTGTACTGTACGGGGTCAACTGTACTTCTCGACTGTACCGTACTACTGTCTACTGTACCATAAACCCTGTACTCTACTGTAGTCTGCAGTATTCATTGTGCTGTACTGTACTCCACTGCACTGTACTCGGTCGTACTGCTGTACAAGTCCCACCAGGATGGGATCTAAGCTTCTAAACGGCGACCCGCTTCAATGCTCAACAAGATGCATATGAAAGCATACCGGTAAATTAAAACAATGCTAGTGACTGGACCGGCCATGGGTAAACGAGAAGACAAAGATAGTGGGGGTTACAAGACAGTTGCGGCCGCCAGGGCGGCGATACCGACGGCGAGGCCGAGGAGACCGGGGCGGGCAGAGACGGCCGCGCCCGAGCCCGAGCCCTGCGACTCGCCCGACGACGACGCGCCGTTGGAGGCGGTCTGCGTCGCAGCTCCGCTCTGCGTAGCCGTGCCCGAGCCCGACTTGGACGCCTCGTCAGGCTTGGGCTCGCTCTTGGGCTTGAGCTGGTAGCTCATCTTCTCCCACTTGGCGTTGGCGTTGACGGCGAACGACGACACGGCGCCGGACATGTAGTAGATGTTGCCCTGCGTGTCGATCTGGACACAGTCGCCGACCGAGCAAGCGTACGATGCCTGCTCATCCTTGGCTTCGGGAGCGGGGAGGGTCTGCGTCGAGTTGATGAGTCCAACAGACATGGGCGCGCCATTGGTCGTGTTGTAGCTGCCTTGCGCGGTCCAGTGGGTCACGACGTACGTGTTGGAAAAGTCGTTAGGCACAAAGAGGTTCTGGTACGGCGTCGAGTTGGCCGCGAGGAAGCTAACCGCCTGGCCGGACGAGTCCGGGAAGGAGCTGCCGCCTTGCGCGGCGTACGTCGCTGGCGAGGGCTGGAAGTACGAGTAGTGAATGACGAACATGTTGGTCGAGCCCGCGGGTGTGTCCGGCACACCAAAGTAGTCTGTCGTCAGCTCGGCCACGGTAGCACTCAACTCACTAATGTGGTTCGAGGCAAGCGCGGCAGTCACATTGTAGTTGTCCGTGTTGAACGACGGCTTGCGGACGTCGGACCACTGGAGGCTCCCGCCCGCAGTCGTGGTGATTGACTCCATGTCGAGCTCGTACATGTCGCTGCCGCTGCCGCCCATGGTGAAGATGACGTTGGTGTCGTGGTCGAGCACGGCGGACGAGCGCGAGTTCTGCAGGGCCTTGGGCGCACCCGACGTCGCCTGCTTACTCCACTTGTCGTTGGCAAAGTCATAGATGTATACGACTCCGGCGTCGCTGGCGTCCGCACCGAGGACGTACATCGCATTGGCGTTCTGCGACAGGAGGCACTGGGTGTACTGCCCGTCCCATGGTGGGCGGCCGTCCTTCGAGAGTGGCTTGGCTTGGGGAGCTGAAGTCAGCGATCAGTGCGACATAAGTAATGTCCGTGGCCACTCGGCGTCACTCACATGCCCACGCATCGCTCGCGCCGAGGGAAACGTCGTCCTCGCCGCCAAAGGCGTACAGGTTGAAGTCGGCGTCAAACTGCACACACGGGAGGGCGCCAGCCAGGGCGGGGAGCAGGGCCGCAAGAGCCCACACAGCAGTCATGGTTATCGTGTGTGTCCAAGAAACTCGAGATGGTAGTTGGTGAGGTAGTTGGTGAGGGAAAAAGACAAGAAGTAGAAGTACAAGTGACAAGGGCAGACAGACTGCAAAGGGCGCGGTTACAATTGAGCGCTGTAGAAATGTGAAGCCGGAAAGAGACGTGGACCGATTCGTCGAACAGGATAAGAATGGCCAGCCTGGTCCTACTCTTTCATTGAGAGATCGCACAAAGCCAAGCCAGCCCTGGAACTGGACCATGTAACCCCTGCGGGTTATCCGGGCTACCAATTGCCCCTCGCCCACTGCCGTTGCCGCCGCGCCTCACCACTCTCTCCGCGACCCATGACCACATCGTTCCCATCATCTCGCATTGCCTTTTTCCGAACTCTATCTGCCTCTGCAAGCCCAGACTTTTTTTTTTGCCCTCTTCTTTCGCGGTGCCTTCATTTTGACAACGACGACGACGTCCAGGACGTCATGTGTAATGGCTTGCTCGAGGCATTACCAGCCACTGAAAATGACACAAAAGGAAATCCTGGGTACTCCGATTTTGAATTTGAGACGCGTCACGCTGGCCACTTGGCCCCTTTCGGGTGTATTCAGGGTAGAAAAGTGCGTGCCTGGTGTGCCTTGGTCCCTGACTAGGATGTGCGGATGTGGAGACTCCATGCTCCCGCCGGAACTAGCCCACGTGGTACCACGCGAGAATCCAACACCGTTAACACCGATCAGTGTGGCGGCGTCGCACTGATCCACTGACGCACTGATTGACAACAACCATCATCACTGTCCACGGCTGCTGCAGTATATACAACCTCGTATCTCGTCGACTCGCACTTGCCTCGCGGCACACTTGTTTGGTCCCAGAGCTCCCAACGCATACACATATCCACCATGGCTGACATGAACGCAATTGCCCAGCAGGTGCGTGTTCTGCGCGTCGAACGCGAGCGATCCAGCTGACATCAGTTTACGGGTATGTCCGCGCCCGGCAGCGAACGCGCAGTCTCAAAGCGTGTCGCGAGAAGCTTTACTGACGCCACCTAGACTACTACTACCAGACGTTCGACACGGACAGGGCGCAGCTTGCTCCCCTCTACGTGGGTCCTCTTTAGCGCGGCGCAGCTCACACGCAGCGTCCCACGTCCATGCTCACATGGGAGAACCAGCCGTTCCAGGGCACGCAGGCGATCTTGGAGAAGCTGACCGTGAGTACAGCGTGGTACCATGCTCTCGGACTTTGGCATTTGACCGTGCCCGGTGCTGCGGCAGCTAACGTTAGACCCTCCCCTTTGCCAAAGTTGCGCACAAGGTCGTGACGCGCGACGCGCAGCCTGGGTCCGCGACCGTCGCGTCCATCATGGTTCTTGTGACTGGCCAGCTGCTCGTTGACGACGCCGATGGAAACGTGCTCCAGTTCTCCCAGATGTTCCACGTGAGTACACCAGACTCCATTGCGCTGACCCGCAGCTCGTCCCAGAGGGCAACAGCTATTACGTCCAGAACGACATCTTCCGTCTGTGAGTAGCACTGCTTTGCGTATTCATGAGAACTCTGGCCTGACCCCAGCGTGTACGGTTAATTCTGCATGGCATGCGGCGCGGCCGCCGACAGCAGCGTGTACAGTGTTTGTCCGTGGAGGGTAATGAATGCATGGTGTATCGTGCTGTAATGCAATCCTCTTAATGTCGCGACTGCCGCGGCGGCCACGGTCATGTCGCAGGATCGACTCGAGTAGGAATTGTAGAGGTCAGAATCACCGCAAAGTTACAACAAGGTCACAGTGTGACTCGCTACTCGTCATGGACGCCGTTCTCGCGGTCCTCGCGCCACTGCGCCGCCCACTGCGAGATGCGGCGCACATTGTCCTCGACTTCGGTGTCACCGCTGCTGCCGTCGCTCTTGAGCTCGACGACAATCTCTTCGGCATAATTCTCGCGCGTCTCGGTGAGGCACGTCATCATAATCTCGGCAGTCACGTTCTCGCTGATCTTGTTCTGGGGGTAGTTGCTGCCGTCAGTACTGCTATCATTAATGTACTCACCGCTCCTCAAGGCGCTCATACAACACCTTGTTGTCGCAAGTAAGCACGACGGCGAGGTCGATCCAGCGCTCAGGAAAGAGGCCTGGGTCGTGGTGGTCAATGATGAACCCTGGGAACGTCAGCTGTCGCTTGCGACCTCGGCACGCACCAGTCTCGGCGGGCCCGTCTGGGGGGTTGACAATGTCCTCGAGGTGGTCCAGCAGCCTGTCCTCGTCGACAGTGTAGCTCTGCCACTCGTCGTCCCAGCCTTCGTGCAGCCCGTGCTGCTTGACAATGTCGCCAATGTTCAGGTGCACGAGCGGCGAGTCGCTCTCGGCCGCGAGCACCGTCGAGTGCAGCGTCTTGCCCGTTCCGGGCGTGCCCGTGACAAGAATGATGGGGTGTCGCCTTGGGTGGTGCGTCGTCATTGCGCGTGAATGGTGTGAAGTGGATGCAGCGAGCTCGTCGTTGGTGGGCTCATTCTGCATTCCGGCCACCCAATGCAACTTTTGCACAACCTAGGTGGCAACGGAAGCAAATCTGACAACGTCCGCAGGGCGTACAGGGACCACAGGGTCCTGAACAAGCTTTTGCTTGACTTTTGCTAACACTTGCAATATAGGATGCTTCTACTGATACTTGGAGGCAAACCGTGCATACTTGGGAGTACGACGCGCAAAGAGATATAGCGGCTGGACTGCATTCGGGAGGCCGACATCGGTGATGTTCCTTGACGATGTTCGGTCGTGGCTGGTGAACTCGCACGCAAGTGAGCGAAACGCACTCCTTCGCGGTCGTCGAGGCACAAGCTCGCTCAAACCTTGACACTTAGAGACTTTAGGGAGATGATGATGGTGACGCCGGTGCGACCGCAGCCAATGGCTTTCGTAGAGGATGTGTAAACCTTGCTCACGGCTGGCGTCGGCGAGGTCGAGGCGAGGTAGACGCTGTTGGTGCAGGGAAAATTCATTACGGGGCGTACGTGCCGTTGCCTGCTGCGTCGGCGCCATGCTCAACACTCACATTCAAAGTTGACTGAATCCGACGTCGGTTCCTCGCTTTCCTCCATTTCTCCACGTCAACACTTTGTCTTATCGGACCCCGTCTTCTTGTCCATGCCCTAGCCCTTTACGACCGTCGTTACGACACCTGTTCTCTGTACATTTACCGACTGTCTGCGCCGCGTGCAGGCCGCCAGCGCTGCTGTCGTTACCATCTCCACTCCCCACCACCCCACCCGCCGCATTCCGCGTCCACCTCCACTCTTCGAGCTTGTCGCAACACACCACCACCACAGCACACCACACGCATCACGCCCGCTGTAGCCCATGGCCCCGTCGATCCCCAGCCTGTCGACGCACTATGCGCTCGTGGTCGATGCCGGGTCTTCAGGCTCGCGCCTGCAGATCTACTCGTGGCGCGACCCAGGGCTCGAGCGCGACGAGATTCTCGCCGAAGTGCGCGCAGCGCGTAAAGCCGGTCTCGGCGACGGCACGGGGGCAACAAAGAGCCGCTGGTGGTGGTGGGACTCGCTCAAGGGCAAGGGCAAGGCGACGGCTGCTGAGATGGAGCGCCGCGCGTTGCGACGGCTGGTGCGCGTCGGCAAGGGCGCAAAGGGCGACGACTGGGTCAAACGCGTCGAGCCAGGTGAGTGAGATGGACGTGTAGTTGGCTCGATGGGGCTGCTGCATGCTGATACCTTGTCGGCGCTCGAGGCTAACTCTGCAGGGATATCCAGTCTCACGCCCGACGACATTCCGGCGTACCTCTCCCCATTGATGGACCATGCGCTGGCACATGTCCCACCATCGCAACAGGGCAACACGCCGGTCTACGTCCTCGCAACGGCCGGCATGCGGCTGCTGAGCAAAGAGGCGCAGGACGCGCTGCTTCAGGAAACATGCGACACGCTGCGAAGAGACTATCCCTTCAAGTTGCCCGAGGCGTCTGAAGCCGGACCATGCGGCGAGAATGTTCGTATCATTTCGGGCGAGGAGGAGGGCATCTGGGGCTGGGTCGCTGTCAACTACCTGATGGACGGGTTTGGGCACGCGCCAGAGCTGCAGCACGACAACGAGAACGACGGACACGACCATCTGTTGCCGCTGCCCCCATTGGCCCCCGCGCCAGAAGACAGTAGTAATGCGTTCCACGCCGTGACGCCTGTCGACGTGCACAAGCACTCGCCAACGTTCGGGTTCCTCGACATGGGCGGTGCGAGCACGCAGCTAGCGTTTGCGCCTACACCCGAGGAATTGAGTCGGTCCAATTATCCCGCGAGCGAGCTGGCGACGATATCGCTGCGGCTCCTCAGCGGGGAGATTGTCGAGTGGCCCGTTTTTGCCGCGTCGTGGCTTGGTTTTGGCACGAACCGCGTGCGCGAGCGATACGTCGACCAGGCCATCGCCGGCTGGCAGTCCGCCGGTGGCGCATCGGCCACAACATCTGTCGACGACGTCTGTTTACCCGTCGGCTTGACACTGTCGTCTCAGGACAGAACGAAACACCCAGATTTCGTCGGAACAGGCAACTTTTCTCAGTGCCTCGATGCTCTCAAGCCACTGCTCAAGCACGACGAGCCGTGCGAGGCCCACTCGCACTGTCTGTTTGGCGGCATGGCCACGCCACAGATCGACTTTCACCGGCAAGACCAGCGCGGGTTCATCGGTATCTCCGAGTACTGGTACACTGCGCACCAGGTGCTGGGCCTCGGCGGCGTGTGGGACTGGGCCGAGTGGGAGCGGGGCATGGGCGACTTTTGCGCGCAGGAATGGGCCGACATCGAGGCAAAGGTCAAGCAGGACGAGGGCTGGAACGGCGAGGGCGTGAGTCATCCCGAACCATCCTAGCTAACCCCCAGGTCGAGCTATCGCGACTGCAGATGCAGTGCTTCAAGGGCGCGTGGATCTCCAACGTCCTGCACGAGGGCATCGGCGTGCCGCGCCTGACAGACAAAGGTGGCAACGACACGCTCACGGGCAACGGGCTGGGAAGTACCAACTCCGAGGCCGAGTTCCGCGCCCAGCAGAAGGGTCTGTTCCAGTCCATGGACACGGTGCGGAACACGGCAATCTCGTGGACGCTGGGCAAGGTTGTGATCGAGGCGAGCCGGTCAGTCGGGCACGTCAGCGGGGGATGGGGCCCTGTCGCCGCTGTGCGCACATACATGACGACTGTCCCGCCACTCCTGCTGATAGGGTACGTCTGCGTGGCGGCGGTGATTCTCGGATACGCTTGCAGGGTGCTGCGTCGGGGCAAAGCCCACGGTACCTCGCCACGACGGCGGCGCGCCGGCGTAGCCAACGGGTGGCTGCCGTCGTGGCTGTCCGGCACAGACAGCGCCGAGTACTACGCCGAGGAGGGCGTGGGCGCCCTGAGCGGCCCAGACACGGGATATGTGCCGAGCAAGCGGCGCGCGGGACGCTGGCGTATCTGGGGGCGGCGGGTATCTGCCGCCGTGCGGCGCAGTGTGGGTGTAAGCGGTCCGCATCACGAACCGCGGCGACCAATGCCCAGAGCCGTGAGCATGCCGATGGGCGCGTTCCCTCCCGCAGCAGCGACAGCGACGGGATGGGCCGGCGTGGCGGGCAGTTCGCCGCCCAGTCCCCGCGGCGCGGCGCGTTCCGCCTCCATGATGGACTTTACCAATGTTTCACTCACGGACGCGCGCACGCCGCCGCCCCCACACAGTGGCGCGAGCTCGAGCGTCGCGTCGACGCCGCGTCCACCACCACGACCCCGCCAGACAAGCTACTCGACTATCGAAGGCAATGGCGCTGCGTCGGCAACCAACGTGCCCGCCAGCGTTGCCGGCGGGTGGAACGACCCGCCCATGTCCCTCTTCGCCCACGGCCACGCCCACGGACCCGGAACTCCCCTTTCAGCCCCGCTGCCGAACTACGACTCGAGCTCTGGCGCGGACGACGACTGGCCTGCGCCGCGTGGGAAAAAGACACTGCGGAAAAAGCGGTCCGGCGGCCTCGGCCTCGGTCTCGCCCCAGGTCATAACGGCGACAATGTTCTCTCGCGTAACTCGAGCCGCGTCAACCTCAGCGAAGCGGCCCACCTCGCCCAGCGCACGTCGCGCGCCCAGTCGCCCATGAGCGATTTCTAGCCTCACCACCTACTCCCGGACTCTGGACTCTGTAATACACTAGATCCATGGACTCGGTGCATGCGGCAATTATTCTATATATGGCCAAGACACGTAACACTACGCCCTCTTCTACACTAACGTCGTTGGCACGAGTAATTGTTCTGACACACCGTGCGGCTCACCGAGCCGTCACTCCACCTCTCCCCTCTACTAGACCCCCACGGAAATAACCTGCGTAGAGCTCCACATGTCGCCTGTGAGCGTGCCCTCTGGCTCGTCCTCGGGACGCAGCACGAGCTTGCCCTGGCGTTTCTTGACGAGAAGCCGCTTCGTCTCGGTCCAGACGTACTCGCGCAGACCGCTGAGACTCGCTTCGTGCTCGGGCCTGATCCCCCTGGTGTCAGCTGCTTTTAGCCGTCGTAGCTTACAAGAGGAGGTTACGCGCGACGACGGCAGCACGTAACGAGTCGTCCTCGTGCTTGTCGGTCGTGACGGGCTTGACGCTCTGCGTGAGAAGTTCAGGGATCTTGCGGTCGGGCCATGCCATGCGGATGGCGTGCCACCACTCAAACCCTCCTGATGTCAGCGGTGGTGGACTTGGAGGCAGCGATGCGCGCCGCGGCACCAAGGCCTTGAGCAACCGGCTGCCGCGCGCCGCGCGCGCCAACGGTTCCGAAGCTGACGCACTTCCATCTTGCGGCTCGAGGCCCGCGCCATAATGCGCAACATGGTACGTCGTCAGACGCCCCGTCGCGAGGTCGTACCGGCTCGCAAGCCAGCCTCTCTGCGTGTCAGCTAGATACTCCTCGCGGTAGCTCACCTGAACATGCTTTGTAAGCGTGATGAGGACACGCGGCGACGTCGAGCTCACGGGCGTCCACAACGCGTTGAGCACCTGTGCCGCCTCGCCGATCCGTTTCGCGTGCAGCGCATTGTTGATCGCCTGCGCGGCCAGCGGCGGTACGAGCAGCTTGTCACACACGAGCGGCGGCGACGCCGTCAGGCGGTGCGCCAGGTTCCTATCGTCAGCACATACCCAAGCAAGTCAACGTACCGCTTGAACGTCATCATGGCAAAGATGGTCAGTGCAAACGCCTCGACTTCCTGGCCGAGACTGATCTGCTGCAGCGCACGCTCAAAGCTCTCCACCTCCCAGATCATCGCCATGTCGTACAGCCGCTGGCTGATGACCTCCCAAGGCGTGGGCGTCGGCATGGGCGGACACAGCGGATCGACGACAGTGACGACGTCGCTGAGGGGTACCACGTCGGGCGGGCACCACGGGGGGACAGGCACGCGCGAGGTCGGGCGCGACGATCCGCGCAGAGTTCGTTGCGAGGCGGTTGGCGATGCGGGGCGCGGTGTCCGCGTGGCAGGGGCAGCAGAACCACGCTCCGAGCCGGCGCCGCGCTCAGACCGCGCGCGTTCAAGATGTATAGACACGTTACTCGGCAGGGGCGGCAGCTCGCGCTCAAAGATGGCCTGAATGACGTTATGAGTCGCTGGCGCAGGTATCGGTGTCGTCTCGCGCGTGGCGGGCAGGGTAGGAGGCGCGTTACCCGGCGGCGTGCTGGTGTTCTCTGGTGACGCCGGTGCAGCAGGACTGAAACTCTGCGACTGGCGCGACGCTGGCGCCGTCGGCGTTGCGGTCGGCGGAATGATGTTGATGAACGGTCCCTGCGGCGTCGTTGATGAGTCGTTCTGTCGCGACCCAGAGCTCGACGGTTGCGTCGCTGCACGAGAAGGGGCGAGGCTCGGAGGTTGCGTCGGCGCGCGGCTGGGAGTCTGGTGCGCCGACGGGGCATGCTCAGGCATAGCGCCCTGCGGCGGCACCTGTGCCATTGGCGACATCTCTGGCGCGGGCGGGTATGCGCATCCGTCCCACTGGCCCCATGGCTGCTGCAGCGGCATGGAGCTTGGCGGCATGGGGTTTGGAGGCATTGGCGGAAACTGCTGCGGGATCTTCGGCGGCGGAGGGGGTTGGTACTGTCCTGCGTCCCACTGGGTCCACTGCGACGAGGGGGCCTGAGCCTGGGGAGGAGGAAACTGGGCCGGGACCGGTGGCGGCCAGTTGACTCCAGGCGGCGCGGTGGCACCCGGAGGCACTCCCTGGTCGGGCATCGGGTACGCGAGGGGCTGTATGTTGGGCACGGGCGAGGGCTCAGCGGGGACTGTCGGCGCGGGCGATGGGGGCGCCTGCGCCGTGTTCTTTGGCGAGACGGCGCCAGTAGCATTAGGCGACAGTGGCGTGATCGCCGCACCACCGGGCATGGCGTTGGAGTGTATCGTGTGAATGGACGCGCCGCCCCCGATAGATAACTCTGCCGCGAACGGGTTACGGAACTGCGGCGCATATGCTGCGAACGATCCCATGCCGCCGAGCGGAAACCCAGCGCCCATGATGATCTCGTCGAGGATCGACGGCGACGCAGCCGCGCCCGCGTGCATGCCCTGCTGTCCCCGGAGATTCTCCACCTCAGTCAAGCGGTTCTCAAGTAATCCGAGGCGGCTAAGCAGCTGTACACGTCAGTAACGTCCGTTGCCCGAACCTACCTCTGTTGCCCAGCGGGGCGTCGCGGGCGACGGGTTGTCCTCTGGGGTATTGTCTCTTGGCTCGTCCGGAACGATGTTGAGGTCAAGCGACGGCGGCGTAGACGTCTTCTTTGCCGTCTTGGCGCTGGCGTCCGACACGACACGCTCCCTCGGTAACGCCGGCGGCGCTGAATCACCCTTGGCGCGCCCTTTGGCTTTCTTGCCCTTCTTGCGTATGACAAGGGGCGTGGTGGGACCAACCGAGTCCAGCTCCTCATACTTGTCCTTGAGGTCGCGGAGCTCGCTGACGCGGGTACGCGCCGCGCGCATGAGGGCCTTCTTCGCCTCGTCGCCGATGAGATTGAGGCGCGCCGCGTCGAGAAGCTGGCAGAGCGTCTCATCGTGGAACGAGCTGTTGTCGACGAGGTTGTTGACCTGTGTCATGGTCGTGGGCACCATGGACGGCGGCGCCTTGGTCGTGCGACCCGAGCCGTCTGACCCCGTCTCGGATGCAGCAGCTTTAGAGCTACGCAGCGACTTTGCCGCCTCGGCCTTGGCGGCCTTTAACAAGGTCAGCTTGCGTACGAGGACTGACTCTGTGAGGAGGTCCGACTCGGCGTCGGCGGCCGCCTGTTCTATAGGCGCGGCGCGGGACAAGGCGCGTGGCGGTGCATCTTCCTGCAACGTTAGCACAATCCGGTAGCGGAAACTTGCGTCCGGGACCGTCTCGACGTAGGCTGTGCGGCCTTCTTGCGTGCCCTCTGCAATGTCCGCGAGCCCAAACGTAAAACCGGCGCCATACACTGTAGTGCCCGCTGCGGCATGTATGGCCGAGACGTGCGGCACAGGCGGCATGGGCTGAGGCTGCGTCGGCGGCGGCGCGATGGGGCGGCCATCCTGGTGATAAATGTGCCCAAAGGAAGGGTACGTGGTGGACGTAGCGTGGGTGTCGTAAGTGTGGCGTTTTGTCTTCTGCTTCGGAGGCCGCGCCTCGAGGCTGTCGCGCTTCTTGCCGCCCGAGAGACGCGCGAGCGCGTCCGCGTGCGCCGCATCGCGGTCCCTGGCCTCCTGCGACCCACTGTGGCGCGAGTTTGGATGAGATTTCTGCGTAGGCGGTTTAGATTTGGACATTGTTTGCCACTCTGCGTTGGATTGTTGAATCGGAGGGAGGGGAACGGGGGGACCTGGGACTGCCGGCGCAGCCTCTTTGGTCATACCTTTATCCCCGCGAGCCTGTCGCGCATTATCATCAGGCGTTCCAAGCTCGACTACACGTACGTTTACGGTCGCCTCGTGGGCTTTGCGGGGTGGAGATGCGGAGAAATCGTGCTGGGATGCCTGCGCCGCCTGCGCAGCGGCCGCCACCAGCGCCTGATGGACACTTGACGGCCGGCCGCGACTCATCACTTCGCTCCTGGGTCGGGCCGCGTTGATGGGGGACTTTGGCGACTTTGGTGCCTGCGCCTGATGGTCTCGCAGAGTCTGAGTCAGAGAAGCAAAAGGAAGCGCTCGGCCGGGAGCGAATGCAAATGGGTGCCGCTGGTCGTCTGCACCCGAAGCCGAAGCGGATGAGAGCGGCGAAAGAGACACTGCGCAGCTCGTGGGGCCTAGAACAAAATTAGCTAAAGCGTTCCCCACACACAGGCATCAGCCAAAACCCACGCGACTCGTACGGCCCGGTCATGCCCTCGGGTATCTCGTAGCTGTTGTGGCGGAGCTGGCTGACCCATGGCTCAACTGAGATGTTAGAAAACTCCCCAACTCGCGCACGCACCCTTCTCGCTGGCCTTATCCCGCGTGCCGAGGGGTATGAGGTTGAGGCTCGTGAGGGGCGCGACGAGGGTGTGGTCCGGTTCGTGTTGTAGCCGTGCCGAGACGGCATCGAGTTCCTGCGCGCGGTCTGGTGGGGTGTACTGTATCGAGCGGGGCTGGGGGTGGGGTGAAGCGGCAGCCATGGCCTGCACGCGCGCTAGAGACATGTTAGCGAAATAGTGGTAGTTGGTGGTGGCGAAAGTGTCGACGACGAGGGCGGCATGCCGAACAAACAGCGCCACTCGCTGCGCCCGCCTGCGCCACTCGCAACTCACCGCTGTCCATGTGGGAATGGGGCGGTTCGGCCTCGACGCTCCTGTCCTTGTGTGTCGCCTTGCCGCTCTTACTCTTATCGCGCGTGCCCGCGCTGCCGTGCTCGTCCTTGCGCTGCGTACGGAACAGGTTCTTGGTCGTCTTGACAAACGTGGCCATGGCGGCGGCGGTGCTTGCGTTGTGCAGGTAACGGCGAAACCCGGACGACGATCGATCACCACAATGTCAGTCAAGAGTGTAGGTAATGTGGGCCACACAGCCCCAAAGGACGTGCAGGTGTCGTCAAGCACGCAACAAAGCAAAACGAGGAGGAAGAGGGGTTAAACAGCGAGGTATGCGCCCAAGATGAATGTATGGGTATGCAAGAAGTGTGACGGGAAGGGATGGACGGATCGGCCGTGTGATCTGTCGTGTAAGTGGGTACCGTGGGTGGATGCGTGAGAAAGACGACGACGACCGCAAAGTGCAAAGCGGCGACGAGGCGACGAGTAAACAACACGAACAGCGCAATGTTTGGGCTTGCCATGCGAGCGCGCGAGCCCGACCAGCCACTGACTGCACGACAGAGCGCCCGTGCCACCGTTTACGCACTGGCCGCCATCACGCGACGTGTGGGTACAGTTGTGTGCTGCGCATTACTGGCCTCGCTTGCACCTATTCGTCGCGTCCGCCTATGCACCTGCCCGGTATTGTTCCCAGCGCCAGAGCCCAGCACGCATGCGTTGCGCCTCGGTCCGCGCCGGTCCGCCATTCATGACACACAACTCACCTGAAAAGCCGGCTCCCGCACGCCTGTGCAGCAGTAGAATGTGGTAGAAAACCAAGGGTGTGATGAGAACAGGCTGTGCATAGCAGTAGTGATGTGATTGCGAAGCATGTGTCAGAAGCCAGCCCCTGGGCCATCACTCGCCCTTGCAGTGATGCCACAGCGCATCTCAGCGCGCCTCACGACCGTTGGCGCGAGTGCTTTTTTTCACCAACACTGCCACTTTTAGTCGCGTTGCGGACAAAGTGGTGGTCGTGGCGGCTCTGACCCTCAAAATCACATGAGGCCCGTGCGCGCCCCAACTAATGTACCTCACCTTGCATTAGTGCTTCTCGCGTCAGCGCGTCAGTGACTAAGCAAGACATGTATGCATGCGTGTCGTAGCAACTACAAATACATCCTCGATGTCGTAACAGTACAAGATTCCAAGAAAACAACGACAACATCTAGTGTGTCCGACAGCGTCACCTGTGCAGTTCCGGCAGCGGCACGTCTGCGTCGTCGCTGTACTTTGTGTCCTTGCCGTCGGCCGAGCTCAGTTCGTGATCGGGCACATCGTGGTCGTGCACAGGCTCGGCGGTATGGTTGACAGCCTCGGTCGACTCGTCGACGCGACCGAGTATGGCCTTGCGGTCGAGCTTAAAGTCGCCCTCTGGCATCTCGGGAAGGACGTCGATCGTTGCGGCGCGTTCGGGCTGTTTGGGGACAGTTACCTGACGTGCCGGCCGCGCGGACACGGTCGCACGCCGCCGCGGCTTGTCCTCGCTTTCGCTGTCGTCGTCGTCCACCTTGAGCGCCTTGCGGAGCTTCTCCTCCACGTCCTTCTTCTTGGTCTTGGCACCGCCCTGCCAGATAAGCACACCGGCGCCAATACCACACAAGAAGGACAGCGGGATGAGCGAGCCGGTTGTCCATGGCGGACGCTGGTGTCGGTCTGGCGTCAGCACCTAGTCCACACAATCACACCTACTCATGCCCCACATGCAGCCACACAGGATACACTGGAAGAACGAGTTGCCGTCCATGAGAATCGTGTTCCAGAGCGCGTATTTCATCGGGAAGGCGCGGTGCGTCGCCGTCGCGTGCGGGCGATACCAAGTCTGGCTCTTGGCAAACTTTTGCTGCTGGTCCTCGAGCTTGGCCTGTTCCTTCTCGGTGAGGATGTCTTCGTAGCCTGGCTCCTTGGCTGGGTCGGGCAAGTCGTCTGGGTCCTGAAGCGGCGGGATGCCGCGCTTGATACACCTACGCTCAAAGCGGCGCCGCAGAGTCCAGATGACGCTCATGCGGTACGTGTCGACCGCGCGCCACGGTATCAGACCCACACCCGTGATAGTGAACAGGCCGTTTTCGACCTGACTCGAGATCTCGACCCACTTATCCTGTGTGTCCTTGCTGCTGGTGGGGATCCAACCGAGGAGAAAGAGTACAATCGCTGCGCCCCAGAACGCCACCAGAAAACCGTACACGGCCGTGATAAAGCCCATGGGCGTCTTGACGAACGCCCACAGACCCTTCAACCCGCGCTTCAGCTTTTCCTTGCGCTGCTGCCGCTTCAGCACCTTGCGCAGGTGGTGGTCGAGCTCGTGCTCAATCTTCTCGTCCTCCGAGTCGATGTCCGACTCGTCCTCTTCCTCATCCACGCTCTTCTTCTTGCGCTCCTTGCCGAGCGTTTCGAGGGGCACGACCTCGTGGCGCGCACCCGCGCCCTTTCCGCTCTCGTCCGGTTCCTCGGAAACAGGCGAGTACGTGGCTGACATGCGGGGTGTCTCCTCCTTGTGTAGGAAGCGGGAGGACACTGAGGACGAGCGGCGGCGGCGCGTTCGCTTAGCCGTAGCGGGTTGCGGCAGGAGCCCCTCCTCGCCAAGATCGGCATCCGCCGTGGCGTCGTGCCCGTCGTCACTGGCAACGCTCTGGTCATCCGGGGTCACGGGCAGGACGATAGTCGGTCGGCGCGACCACAGCATGGGCAGGTGTGGGAACATGATACCGTTGGTGACATTCTGGAGGGTATTCACTGGGTAGTCAGCAGAAGCGGCCAACGACTGACTCACGGGTCGACACCTCGCCGTCGACGCAGTCGAGGAGGCCCACAGCGTCGTCGTGCAGCTCTCCCGTCTCGTTAGCGACGGAACGGGAGCGCGCGCGGTTGCGCGGCTTAGCGCCGGCCGCGCCGCCGCCGCGAGGCAGACTTTGTTTACTGCTGCCGTAGTCGTCGTCGCTGAGGCGTACGCTGACAGTACTTCCGCCCTCGTGCTCGGCGTCGTTGTCCGCCATGCGCTGGTATCGCCGTTCGGCGGCGCGCTGGGCAGCGCGTTGCGCCCAAGGCGGCATGGTGACGCTGACTGTGTGCGAACGGTGGCGGGTCGGCGCACGCCCAAGGGTAGGAGATGTAGGCTGTGATGCGCCCGTAGCGGCGCGGGCGGGGGTTGTGGGCGTGGGCACGGCCGGGGAAGCTGCGGGCGCTGGCACCGGAGCCTGTACAGGCGACTCTACGTCGGGCTGCGAGATGAGCGGGCGCATAGGCTGTTCGGGGCTGCTATCACCCTCCGCCATGGGCGGCAGGCGCGGCGCTTCACCACGTTCCGCGCGGTCCGCGCGGTCCCGCGGCGTATCGCATACCGCCTCGACAGAGTAGCATCGTTTCTGCCGTGGCCGTGGTCCGTGTGGATGTGTACGGCGGCCGTGGGACGCCGTCGTCGAGGTTGTCGGTGGAGGTGTCCGCCCCGTTGCCTGCGGCGGTGTTGATGTGTCACCGGTAACGTCCCCCGTATGGACACTAAGCGCGGGACGGCCACCCACGCCATCCCCGCCATAACCCGGCGGTGGGCCCGTCCCTGCCGACGACGACGACGACCCAGATGGCATGCTGCTAGGGCTGTCGACGGTTGAGATGGTGTGAGATACGATGGGAGAGCAATGCTTGCGCAGGAAAAAACATGTGCACCTTGAAGCGGCTGCAGTTGCTGCGGCGGTGCCCGCATGGCTGGTATAGAGCGTCATGCCGTATGGTGACAGGAATCCCTGAGGCGTAATGTTTTGCCAAACCCATTGAGTGGTCCCGAACTTGTTCCGGCGATCCGGCGCCCCAACCCCGACGGCCCTCGGCCCTCGGCCTCCGCCTTCGGAGCCGTATATACACAGCTAACAACGCGGTCCAAGTCGCTGCGCGCACTAGACCACGCACAGCAGTGAACATGTCAGGTCTTGGCATGGTCTGCGGAATACAGGGAGTCTAAGTAGCGAGAGGGTCTAGGCACTGCAAGCGATGCGGAGGTGTCGTGCAGCATTATAGTTGGGAGGAGGTGGCTTCTACTGCATTGCGGCCATTGCCCGCCGCTCGGACCACGCCGACGCCTCGTCGGCGCCGCGTCGTGGACGTACACGCATAAGCACTGGTACGGGCAGCGCGAGCATGGCGGCGAGGAACACAAAGCCGAAACGGATGTTGCCCGAGACGTCAGTGATGAGCCCGACGATCGCGGGGCCGATAAACGACGCAGACTTGTCGGTAAGGGAGAAGAGGGAGAAGAATGTCGACTCGTGCCCGGGCGGAATGAGCTCGGCGTACACTGCGCGCGAGTACGAGTTGAACGGACCGTAAAGCTGGGGTTAGCGGCCACCTCCCCCGCAGCACTCACTAGACCGAACCACGTCGCGGCGACGTACATCTCACCCTCTGTTCGCAGACCGCCAAAGGGTAGGATTAGGCCGAGGCAGGCGTAGAGGGGCAGTGCCTGTGCAGCGAGCACTAGGATGATGAGGAAAGCCAGGTTGGACTTGCCCCAACTACGTTGCAGGCGGGGGGCAAAGACGGACGACGCGACGGCAGCGAGCTGTACGAGCAGTCCAATGACAATGATCTTGGCCGGTTCCATGTGGAGATGGCGCGACGCGTACAGAATAGCGGTGTACGTCGTTGTGTGGAAACCTGGGATCAGCAGCGCTCCGCCGCTCCGTACTCACCATCGGAGAGGAACACCCATGCGAGGAGGTATGTGAAGAGGTTAGGTAGCTGGCGGATTTCGCGGGGTGTGACCATGGACGCGACGCGTCGCCACGCAGCCGTGAGCCAGGCGTGCGGCGCAGGCTCGCGTTTACCCCCCGGCAAGCCGAGTGCGGCCGGGACAGTGAAGACGCCCCACCACGCGCCGCTGAGGCCGATAGCGAGCATGAGGGAACGTGTTGATCCGCCGCCCAGGCCGACAGGGACGGAGAGGAGCGCGAGCATGGCTACGCCCGAAAAGAACCCCACCGCCGTGCCGCGCGCACTGAGGTGCGCCATCGTGCGCGATAGCAGCGCGGCGTACGCCTCGCTGTCTGCTTTGTGGGCGGGGTTCGACGGTGAAGGTGCCGCGAGGAGGGCACGGACCTCCTCGTCTGCACTGGTGGGCCGTGGGGTCTCAGACTCAACTGTTTGTTCGGGCTCAGAGGGGATAGGACCGTCGGCACGGACCACGCCCTCGTCGTTCTCGTCGCCGTCCTCGTCGTCCTCTGGTGCTCGTGACAGTTCTCGCCTCGCCGCAGCGACAGCGGGATCCTCGCGTGCAAGACCAGGCAAGAACGCGTTCGCGCACACAATCGTCACGGCATAGGAAATGTTGCCGACGAGCGTAATCAGCGCTGCGCCTACGGGCAGCGACGCGCGCGGTGTGCCAGGCAGCACAAGAAAGATACTTGCCGTTCCCGCGCCGACGGCGGCGAAGGTCACGAGCAGCCGTTTGCGCCAGTACGCGTTGTCTGCCAGCTTGCCGATCGAAATGATCCCCAGAGCCTGCATGAACACCGCCAGTGACTTGACGTACATCCTGCAAACGTTAGCAGGAAAGAAACGACGGCGCGCACGAGAACGACTGCGTGTCCACCCATCGGCCCAGGATGCGCGCGCGACACGGCGCGGGGTTGCTCCCGGGTACGGGCGGCTCGCTCGAACACCGCTTGTTGTAGTCTGGCGCCTCGTACCCTATCTCCCGCGCCATCTCTGCCTGTCAGCTTGGCACGGCTTCCGAAGCTCACGCTCCAGCCCGATGGGTAGGAAGATGGCCTGCGGTCAGCTCTACGACGCGACAGCCACGACCCCGACGCCGGGCTCACCAGCGCGCAAGCCGCAAAGACCTCGGCCGCAAACGCGTACCAGTACCACGCGCGGACGTGCGGTTCTGGCAGCTTCATGGCGTGGTGACTTGTGAGAGAAGGAGTAGTGCCAAAGTGACCGACCACCTCCACCAGCGTCGTCGTCACTCTACCCAGTGGCAAAACAGATCTACGCCCAGACGCGGAACGCGTCTGTTCCGCACAGGCCGCGAGGACCCCTACGCCAACGCCTCAGACATGTTGTGCATTGCATTACTCTATCTCCTCCATGTGTTTTCTTTGCTTGTCTTGTTCACAATATGTATGCACCGGAACCCTCATGCTTTTTTTCTTCTAGCTCATACATCTGCGTGTCAGCTTCCGTCACTGAGCTAGAGAGCTCACAGTAGGAGTTGCCAGCTTGCGCGTAGTTCATCGAGGATAGCTGGTCCTCGGTCATACGCTCCTGGTACTTTTCGTGGGTGCGTTTGAATGACTGTCGTCAGTTATGAGAACGAACAATTCAACTCACAGCAATGCAACTGCGGATGGTTGCAGAGATGGGCATGGGCTCGGACACGCGCGGCGCGAGCGTGTCGGCGAGCAGCGGAGGGATAAACTTGGGGACAGTGTACGGGAACGCTTCGACGATGGCCACGGCGCCGAGAATGGCCGCGTGCAGCTCGACAATCTTGGCCTGGTACGCCGGGTTGACGACGCCAGGCTCGAGGAAGTGGCGAGGAATCTTGATCTTGTTGATTTCGCGCGTGTACCGGTCCCTGAGCACAAGGACCATGGACCGCTGCGAGCAGCGCAGGAAACCACCCAGCGTAACCGACGCCGACTCGCGCACCTCCTGGTTCGGGTCCTTGAGGCAGCTGGAAATCGCGTCCAGGCACTTGGCTTTGCACGGCTCCGACAGCAGCGACAGGTTGCGGAAGTACGTCAGGCTCAGCACCGGCATGCAGTGCATCTTTGTGCGCCACGACTGGAATGGTCAGCTCAAAAACCTTCAAGAGAGCTCACCGTAGAGTTTTCGAGGATCGAGATGAGCTGTCGTACGAGCGGCTCAAGCAGCTGGAACGCAGGCGTGATGGAGGTGATCCAGGCAAGCAGACGCCCGGCGATGCTCTGCATCTCGGTGTTGTCGTTCATCTCGCGGAGCTCAAAGATCTCGGGACTGGTGTCAGCTGGGCACGAAAGTATTCTAGCTTACAGGATCGGGATAATGTATGGGAATGTCCCCACGGCGTGCACATCAGATAACTCGATGGTCAACCAGTGCATCACTGGGGTTAGCATGGGCAGCACCAGTCTGACGTACTTGTCACGGCCGTCGTGTCGTGCGCCGACAGTATAGCCTTTGGACCGTGAGGACGGTCCTTGCGGAGCACCTTCAGTTGCTCCACAATGTGGGTGAGCTGCGTCTGGTACGGCGGGTTGCGGATGCGCATAATGTCAAGGTTGCACTCGGGGTCGTGGAGGATGGCGTTGACCAGCGACATTGCGGATGGATACGACGCGTTCCACTGGTGTCAGTTTCGCCCCAAGGTCTTTCAACTCACGTGAAGCTGGTCGAGACCGTTGAGCACCGAGCCGATGAGTGCGCGGACCTCTGCGTAGGGGCAGTCCATGGCCTTGAAGTAGAGATCGGAGAAGTCTGACGACCACGCGGCAAAGCGCCAGCGGAGACAGCGCAGGACCGAACGGCACAGCTGTACACGGCGGCTGAGGTCGAACGCCGAGCCGCCCTGGAAGTCGGCCGCGAGCGCCGTGTCGAGCATAAAGTCGACGAGAGGCTTGTAGCGACGAGGGTCTTGCTCATGAAGGACGTACTCCACGGTTATGTCCCAGCACTTGACAGTGTCCTGGCGAATGTTGCGGAACAGCTCGGGGAGCAGAGGTGTGAACCAGTCCCAAAAGTCCTTGCGGTCCTTTCCAGGCCACTCCCACGTACCGCGCAAAAGACCTGCAAGCAGCTCCCACATTGCACGTGTAACGTGGCGGTCGTAGACCTTTTTCGAGTCCATGTTGGCCAACATGCCGTTCACGAGCGGCATGATCTGGTCGAGCACGGGGCGGCCAATGACCTGGCATAGAGCCAAGATGAGATCAATGTGGTTGGCCGAGGGGTAGTTGCGTGTCTCCTCCTGAGACCAAAAGTCGGCAAGGCGCTTCCACCACGCCGGGTCATTGATCGCCTTGACGACGAGGTCAACGGCCGGCGCGCACGCTGGCTCGAGGTGGAACACCTGCTCGTCCCAGCCCGAGAAGCGTGAGACTTCCATCTTACGGCCCCACGCAAGCCACCCAGTGTCAATACGGTCCTGGAGGACCGAGTCGTCCTTAGGCGGTTCACGGAAAGCGGCGAGGTACTTTTCGGTGAAGTCTGGGCCAACGTTGGTGAGGTCCAGCTCGCTGGCAAAGGGGTCGAAAGGCTCCTGGAGGAACAGGCGCTCAAGTGACGACTGCGAGAAGGTGCGCATCGTCGCCTGGAAGAGCATGCGCGTAAGACCTGCAGAGCCGTAGTCTCGGATACGGGGATGCGAGTTGCCAACGTTGGTCAGGAAGAACTCGAGCAGACGCGGGTCGGTAGGGCGGTCACGGCGCGTCATTGCGTAAAGGAAACGCGCTGCGGCCTGCTGGTAACGCCAGTTGAGCGATGGGTCGCCCGCGACTGCGCGGACGTGATCAACAAGAAGGTCGTACTGTTCATCCTGGAACTTGAGGCGGGCAACTTCACCCTCATCGGTGCGCTTGATGACGTCTTCGCTGGGCTTCATCTGCCCACCTACAGCTTCGACAAGCTTGTCGGCTGCTTTGTCCGCAGGACCGACACGCAGGTTTAAGCGGAACATGACGGGCTCGCGGATCTTGCCGAGGAGCTCGTCGATCGCTTTGGAAACCAGATTCTGGATGGACGTCTTAGTCTCATGGTGGGCGCGCAGGAGGCAGTCCACAAGCTCTACCAAGCCCCGCCAGTCGCGCGCCATCCGGGAAAGGCCGACAATGTTGTAGCGCAGGACATACAGCGCGCCCTTCATGCGGTCGGGATCAGTGCCGGGCTGGAGAGCGTCGAACAGAGTCGGGTAGCAGAGCACCCACGCGCCACGGTACGTCTTGGTGATGGAGTCGAGCTGTGACTGCGCACGACGACGGACGCGGACGAACGGCGAGAGACAAAACTCTAGCATGCTCTTGATAAGCTTGTCGTCCAGAGCCGAGCGGACGCGGTAGTAGCTCGCCGTCATGAGACGGTTGCTGTGGTGCACCTGCGCAGCGCCGAGTAGCACGGAGCGGTGCTGCTTGCGCTGGCCGTCGTACATGCGCTTGCTGGTCTGGAGGTTCTCATACGCGTTGGAAGCACTCTGGTACTTCTTGGAGCGCATGCCGTACGAGACGAGCCAGGAGCCAATCGTCGCGACGAGTAACTTGACGCTGTCGACCGAGCTGTCAGAGTCACCTGCAGTGCGCATAATGTCGGCGGCACGGTGCAGCATCTCGCCTGCACGGCTGCGGAACTTGAGCACTTGCTGGTAGCGCGGGTCTTCGGGGTTGCTGAGGAGGAAGCCAGCCTTGTATGGGGGCAGCAACTGCCAAAGCTCCTTTGGAAGGTGCGTCGGTGCCGGCACGCCGCCCTTCTTGAGGCTCTCGTTCTCCGCAATAAGAGAGTATGTGCCAAGGAGCACCTCGTCGACGAGGTTCATTGCTCGACAAAAGTCGTTGATCCATACCTGGTCACCAGTGCGCGTGTCGAGAAGGCCCTCGAGCGTGGTGACGGCTTCATCTGCCAAGCCAACCACTTCAAGCGCCATGTCGACGTCGGCGTCCGTCGGGAGCTTCCACTGTGGCATGGCCTGCCCAGCACGGTAAAGCTTGCCCCACCAGAGCGTGTGGTTGATCTCAAAGTCGGCACTCTCACGGTCTTCCTTGTTGAGGAGGTGCATTTCCTCAAGGTAAAGGGCCGTCAGGCAGCTGAGCGTCTTCTCAACAATCTTGCCAGCCCACGCCCATCCTCGTTCCGAGTAGGTGTGCTGCAGCATAAACTTGAGCAGCTCGACGTATTCGGTGCGGTACTTGGGGAGGTTGAGGCGGCCAGGGACGAGCAAGCCGAACAGGATCGACTGCCACCAGTGAAGAGGAGCGTCTGAGGGACGAGGAATCGACGTCGTCGTTGTTCGGGTGGACGACGCACCAGATTTGAGTTCACTGATAATGCGCTGTCTACAGACCGGGAAGAACTTTTCAAACACCTTTGTAGCGTTGGCGGCAGCAAGGTTCTTGACAAGTTCGCCAACAGCGTCGACGGCGTTGGAACGAGTGGTGGTCGTGGCATACTCAAACACCTGCTCTAACGCCTTGTCAAAGAGCTTCTCGTCGAGGGCAGAAAATATGGCACCACAGGTGTGTAGGACGCTCTGCAAAGTGAGCATCTCCGTCTTGCCACCCGCCCGGCCGGTCTTGCCACCCTCCTCCGGCAGGTTGCCAAACAGAAGAAGCACACGGCCTAGGAACTCTGGTACCCATTCGCGGAATGCGGCAGTCGACATGCGGACGCGCGCGTCAACCTCTTCTTCAGTGAGCACCTCAAATTCGGTGCCAACGGGGTCGTTGGGGTCGTCCTCTACGTCGATGCGTGCTTTCCTGCGCACAGCTCGGGAGCCAGCAGTAACACTGGTGATGGTGGTTTCCTCGATCTCCGAGACGTCGGCGATGCGAATGTGGTCAACCATGTTGCAGATGGCCATGCATGACAGGCCAGTTTTGGTGGGGTCGTTGAGGTCAATTCCGGGCAAGAGAAGGTTGAAGATGTCCGCGACGTACATTCCGCCATAACGCCAAAGCTGACGGCCGGCAAGTGGGGCTGCCACAGCAGCGACGGCGAATGTCACAGAGGCAGTACGCTGCGTCTCCTCCAGACCTTGCAGAGAAGGGACAGCACGCTCCATGATGGCGGGCATAATAAGGTCGGGCTCAAGAAGTGCGAGGCGGCGGAGGGTAGAAATGGCTGGCTGCGCCGACTCCATGTCCTTGCTGAACATGGCCGAGAGCGCCACCGGGCGAAGACAGAGCACAAACGAGCGCTTGATCTCCGGGGTGAGACGCCACTCGGGTGGCGTCTTGCACGTGGGTTCCTCTTCTTGCTTCCATCGCTGAACAAAGTTGTTGGTGAGATGAGACAGGAACGCCGTTAGGAAGGCCAGCCATGGGCCAGAGTTACTGGGGTGGAAGAAGGTTTCGCAACTGGTGATAAGGTTGGACAGGTGGTCAAGCGCCTTGGAGCCTGCAAGGTATTTGCGGCTTCGCTCAATGCGCTCGCCAGCCGCCGCGAGTGAGTCTGTGCTCCCAGATCTAGACATGCTGGTAAAACCGTTCTTGAGGCGAGCCAAGGGGTCTGGGTTGCTGGCAGCTGGGTGATGAGGTTCAGCTGGAGTAGCAGACCGTGTTGGCACGCTGTTGGTCCCAAAGGGCATAGCCGGCGAGTCCTCAGCCATACTGTAGATGATAGCCTCGGCCAGACTCTGTGTGCGGTCGATGGGCTTTTTGGCGTCAAGGATCTTCTTCGACGTCCGCGCGTCGGCAGCCGTAATCGACATGCTGTTCTGCGAGGCCAGACTGCCACCCACGGGTACGTCTGAGGATTAGCGCATCGCCTCCTCTCGCATACTCACTCAGCGAACGAAGACATTTGGACATGATGAACTCAAACTGCTCGTCGGTAAAGATACCAACGTCCTTGCGGATACCGCGCCAGTTGGGGTCCCCTTGCTCCTCCTCCTGCGGGAGCAGCGCCGTGTCCACCCAGTAGTTCAACCCGTCGTCATCCTCAACCACCTTGCCTTCGACGTCGAGAAGACGGGCAAGGTGTTGGCGCTGCAGCTTCTGGTTGGCGGGGTTACGGGCCTCCTCCTCCGGGGTATTGGTGCGGCCAAGAGGGATTTTCTTGGCGATGCTCGGATCGGAACGCGCGGGGTCGACATGGGCAATGGCCAGCTGGCCCAACAGATCCGACGCCTGGTCGTCCCAGAGACCACTGTTCAGGCCGTACCACATGCGGAACACTATTGTCAGTTGCGTTTTTGCATCTCAGTCTCACTCAATGGAAGCCACTTCTCGCAGTGGTTGATGGGGACAAAGTGAACGAGGAAGAGTTGTGTGGCGAGGATCGAGTCCATGTTTGGGTCAAACTGCGGGACGATGACCTCGAGCATCTCGTCCACCTCACTGGGGTGGAAGAAACGCTGCGCCGTCTCGGCGACATTGAGGTAAACGGGTGCAAGGTTGACCGAGTGGCGTGCAAGCTTGTTGGGATGGGGGAAGAGCTCGTTGTAGAGTGCGTCATACAGAGGTCGCCACGGAATTCGGAGATCGTTGATTGTCAACGAACGGTCGCTCAGGAACGCCGTCAGGTCGTTGGCACGGTCCTCCACAAAGGATGTGCTAAGGCCAGGAATGACTACCGGTTAGCTGCGGGGTGGCTCTTGCGTTGCTGGGGGTTTAGGGCTTACACAGGATTTCGTAGAAGAGGAAAATGAGGCGGATCTTGGCGTCCTTCTTCATAGGGTACCCCATGCTGATCCATCTGGAGGGAGCGTGTCAGTGTCTGTGACTGCGCCATGCGCCAAGGGGGCGTCTTTGGACACAACCTACATGTTGAGCGCCGAGGTCCACATCCGGAAACCTATCGACCATTCTCGCGCCTTGACACACTCTGTGAGACGGCATACGATCACCTCGAGACGAGCGTCCATATCCGCGAGGGACTCGACCTCGTATGGGAGGGAAAGGGGAAGGCCGAGGCATGAGAGACGCTCATCATTGGGCTGGTCAGTGGCAACCGCGCATGGCCAGTAGTAGACGCGTCGACGAAAGCGTTTCGGTGATGCCGACACGAGTCCAAAGGGCGACGGCATTGATCGTCGTCGGAGTCGGCGTCGGCGGGGAAAGAACAGTTTGCGAGGGGGCATGGTGGGTTGGTTTGAGGAGTATCGGGAAGAGTGAGGGGTTGCGCGGGGAGATGTGTCAGTTATATACCGGTCGATGAAGGGAAGGATGAAGAAGTGAGAAGAAGGTGACTAGGAGAGGACAATGAAAAGGGGAGGACCCGACGGGCGACGGGGCAAGGAACACACAATCACACACACAAACACACACACACACACATACACACACATACACGCAAGCACGCAGCAGGGCAATAAACAGAGAGAGAGAGAGAGGAGAGGGGCAAGGTTGATTTGTACTCACGTCAATGTTAGTGGCATCACCACCCTTGGTCCGGTCAACCGTGAGACGGTTCTCGACAGCAGACGGCCACATGATTCCTAGGTCCTCGGTGTAGCACTCGTCTACAGGTGGTTTGCGCGTTGAGCGTTTGCGGCGGTTACGAATACGACGAGCATCGCCGGTGTTAAGGATAAGGTGCAATGCAGCGTGCATGGCAGCGACGGTCGGCGTCGGGCGCAGCCACGGAGGGGCACACGCCGGGCACAGCGGCGGAGAGGGTGTGATTCAAACGACGACGATGAGGATAGGTCAAACCAACGAGGGAATGAGTAAAAGAGCAAGCGAGACGCGAACTCGAGAGGAATGCGTTTGGCGGGCGAGGGGCAAATGCAAGGTGATCACAGGGATAAGAGCAAGCACTGTCAGTTACAGAATCGCACAGCGCCGCCCCCGCTTCTCGCTCCCCGGTGAACCTCGTGTTGGGTGTGTCTGATGCACGCCGCCGAAGGTGAGCAGTGAGACGCTTGCGTACATGTGTACACGCACACGTAACACACGAAATGCAACATGCACACACACACGCACGCGCACACGCAGCGGCGCAAGCCACTGACTCGTGATCACCTGTTGGGGCGGAAGAGCTCGCGCGTCCACTCACCTTGATCAATGTCGTCGTGGTAGTCTTCAGATACGATGAGGTCGTCAAACTCGTCGTCGTCGTCTCCTTCTTCGTCGTCGTAGTAGTCTTCGACGTTGCCTCCAGACTCGACAATCGAGTCGTAACCGTAAAACGGTCGAGTGACTGGGCGTTGCGAGCGAGGCAGCAAGGCTGTGTCGTGTCAGCAGCGCGCACTGTAAAAGTGTCGGAACGTAGCAGCTCCAAGAGTCATCTCACGCGCCAAGTCTGATGTGGGGTAGCGTTGGCTCGTGAGCTCGTGAGCGCTGCGCATCGCACATCGCGCCGAACACAGCAGAGCGCGACCCCCACAACTCCCAGCCACCTCGCTACCACATTGCTCGCTCTTCACTACTCACGGGTCAGATTCGTCGTCGTCGTCTGACTGCTGGCCGGTACGCCCGCAACTGCCGTCATAGGCACTTTGGGAAGTGGAGGTTTGGAGGTTAGAGGTGTCAAGCTTGGTGTATGTGTGCAGTTGGTGCGGGGTGCGAGAGTGTGCGAGTCCCGGGTCAAGCAAGATGTTGCACCGGAGACCGTGTGGGTGTACGTTGTGGAAAGGGGGGAGTGAGAGGACCTGTCTGGTTAACGACAACGGAAAACGACGCAGACGAGTGGTTTGCCGTCAGATGGCGGTGGTTTTGGTGGCGCCCGTTGTCAACCTGTCGTCACCGTCGCCGCCGCCGCGCGTTCCTACTCTGGGCCGGCGGAGTTCAGCAACAAGCGTACCACTGAGTGTAGAGTGGTGCTCTCAATCACGTGACTGAAAAGTGGAGGCCATGCGGACCATTCATGGTAAGTGAGGTGTATTTGTGGGTAAAACTGCCACCAACTCAAGTGATAAGCATTCCCCCGAAAGCTCAAGTGTCCCGACTTTACTCCTCTCCTTTAAGCTCGGCGGTTTTCGGTGATGCCAAGCTGCTCATGCTGCTCAAGACTTCTATTCCCTTATCCCTTAGCTTCATATTCTGAGATTCCAGATCCCTCTTGTATATCACGCTAATAAGCTATACCTTCTGCATCCGTGTACACGCCGTACGCGACCTGCTTGACGTCCTTGACCGACTTCTTGCCTGTGCACACCCTTCTACTCATAGCCGGTTTTCCTTTGCTGACAGCCGGTTAGTGCACGATTGTGCTCACCACATGCTGCTTCTGCGCCATTCCCGTTTTCTATCCCTCTCAGGTTGTGCCCGCTTGCATCAGTTGGATGGCTGGTCGTGAGGAGTGAGTGCGTGGCGAGGGCAAGCATGACGCCGATTTCGGACATTCGACATGAGAAGCATATCAACCCACCTGAGACTCGGAAGAGCCCCCCATATGGCTTTAATTGAATCAATTCAGACACGCCAAAAAGAGTGGGGCATATGCGCATATGAGGGTCTTTGGGTTCGGGCCCGACATTGCGAGTCATCGCCATCTTGCTATTGAGGGTGCGTGTATGCGTGAGTGCTGGAAACCATATGGATCTATGGATATTTGAGAGCATGTGGTCGTGCGTAATGCATATGGCATATGTCGATAAGAGTCTGACTGTGCACGCAGTGTGTGTGCCCCAATTTTGGCTGGAGGAGGAAAGGAGAAGTGGGAGAGAGGGAGAGAGAAGAGGAGGCGGACCGGGCTAGAAGCTGGACGCATGCGCGTTACAACCACTTTGGGCCATTTTGGCGTGTACGGCGTGTATGTGTGTGCTTGGGTCCCTTGGGCCTGATGCCTGTGTGTTCGCGTCTGGTGTCTGGCCCCTTGTGCCGCCCTTGTGCCGCCCTGTGTCGTGTCTGTCCGCGACTAGGAGGAAAAATGAAATGGTAACCCTGAAGGGGATCATCCAGCTTCCAGGCTGCCTGTGAGTCCCTCACCCCGACACCCCCCTTTTGTCCCGGTCCCACACATCCTTTCCACCTCTCTCTCAAACCTCGGTTTGCTTCCGTCCTCACCGTATCAACCACGGCCACGACCACCACCATACACGTCTACGCCTCGCCCAAAAGCACACTTTGGCGCGGGCGTGTCTGCGGCAGGTCGGTCCCTCTGCCCTCTGCGCGCCTCTTCCCTTCCCTTTCTGCCTCGCGCCCTCCGGCATCCACCCTCCTCTCCCCTTGCTTTTTCCCCCCTTCCTTTCGCCATTTACCACACAAACTCGTATTCACAACTCATCTCTCCTCGCCGTCACTTGCTACTCCCTCACCATCACCTCGGCACTACAACACACACCGTAGCCACGGTTGTCATCTCACACGCAACTCTGGACCAAACAGCGAGAGACACAAAGTCACACCAATCGCCAAACGGTCACTCTCTCCCTCGTCCACTCCCCTCTCATCCCCGATTATCTCGCCCTGCCCCTTAAGTGTCTTTCCTTTGCGACAGGCCCGTGTCTGGCCCAGAGCACTCCTTCCTCTCCCCCCCTTGAACCCGCAATCCAATCCACCCTCCCTTGCTTCTCTCTCCCTTTTGCTCCCCCCTCCCTCTTGTCGTCGGTATCATCAGCACAATCAACAACAACTCCTTCGACATTGACATCCTCGTTGTCATCTTTACAGACCCCATCCATCCCTCTCGCGGCATTGCGCATCGCCAACGTTCTCTGCACTTGCCCCTTGGTGCAACGCTCGGCGCGACAACTCTCGGCAACACCACTCGCAGCCTAACCACGGACGCGTCCCAACGCCAAAACGACCCTGTGTTACCGCCCCGTCTCCCGTTCGCCCTTCACAACCACTAACCACCACAACCAACACCACTCACTACGACACACTCTCTCGCGCGCGCGACGTGTTCAACCGCGACGCACCTTTTCATCGACGCATCCAAAAGCGAGCACACCGCAGCGAGACTGGCCGTCGCGTCGACGCAACTGGGCATCACTCTCGAGCGCAGCGACCACTTTTACTGGTCCGTCGCGCCTTTCTTTAGAGTGACACTCGCGCCAGCCTTCGCGTACTCCCTTTGTGCCCACTCTCTACGCTGCATCCACAAGTACAGCACACTGTGAACGACGCGTGCATACAATGTCTGGAAACCACACCAGCCCAAAGCGCATAGGGGCCATTCGGCACCCCCAGTCAGAGTGTGAGTGTTCGCTTAGCCAAACTTGCCCCGCTTCTGTCCCATGGTCCCTTTTCATCGTTACCACGTCGCACTGACACTCTTGCTCAGACACTGGCGCCACCCCCATGTCGGCCACAACAGACCTTCCCATCAGTCAGACCTACTCCAAGCAGTCGCGCAACTCGGCCAACTATGCGCACAATGGCCCAGACATGTCAATTGCTACGGGCATGGGCGGGTCGCAGCGCCCAGGTGCTGCCCTTGGCGGTCCCCCCTCCTCTTTCCGAACCCAGCACGATGGGCCCAACTACGGTGCTTCGTCGTCGTCGCCATACAACTTGACCTCTTCGTCTAGACGTGATTCTGGTGGTGCAGGGCTCTCTGCGCTGCCAGCGACATCGTCGCGCACTCCGACCGCACCCCATTATGCGGCCACGAGTTCGCCCAACATGAATAGACACTCTTACACCATGACCCCTGCGCACCCACCACACCCTCAGCCACCTCGGCCTGTGCGCGCGGGGACAACCCCTGCCGGCGAGCACCCGGGCTTGGCAAACGGAAACCACTACCATGACACGCGCAGCACGTCAAACGGTTCCCTCGGTCCGTCTACTACCAACGGTGTCGCGCCACTTGGCCTGACCATTCCGCCTGCGCCGTCTCCTGGTGGAATGAGCAGCCCGCTGGAGCAGAACTTTGACTCCAAGATCGGCCTTGGCCCAACAATTCCAGTTCAGAACGAGGGCATCCGAGACGGACCGCCCACCACGCGCACGCGGAGTGGCACTGGCAAGAGCTCCAAGGACAAGAAGAGCGTTTTCGGTGTCTTGAGTGGTGAGCATCCATGTCGCTTACGTGTGTTTAACCGCAGACCTCCTCACGACCAATTCCAAGACTCCCATCATCTCAACCCCATATGATCCCATCCATCTTACTCATGTTGGCTTTGACTACAACACCGGCCAGTGTGAGTAGATTCTGGCCTGTATTGACATTTGCTGACATTCAGACACTGGCATGCCTGCTGAGTGGCAGAAAATTCTTGATGACAATGGAATCACGCGCGAGGAACAGGAGGAGAACCCCGACAAGGTCCTTGCCGTTGTCCAGTTCTTCCAGGACCGCGACATTCCTGAAAGCAGCGATGATGACATTTGGAACAAGATGCGCAACGCTGGTCCGGGCCACCTTTCGCCCGCCGAGTCGCCACAGCCGCCATCAGCCGATATGTCGAGGGAGAACAGTAATGACGGCAGCAACTATCAGTTTAACACGCCCCGTGCGGCGCCTACTCCCCCGTCTGCGCCGGGCAAAATGCAGGCCGAGCGCACTGCACCACAGGCGCCCAAGCCCCAGCGCCTGCCTTCCACAAAACAGCTCAGCGCGACGTCGCCGCAGATTTCTTCTGCTCAGCTCGACCGAACGCCTTCGCAACAACGCATGGACCGCGAGCGGTTAGCTTCTGCGGGCGGGTTGTCCCACAGCCACTCCCAGTCGTCCAAGGCGCGTCCTGTTGAGCGCTCCATCTCGTCCCGGACGCCAACCTCGACGAGCAGCAAGCCGTCCCCGCCCTTGCACAAGTCGCACTCGCAGTCTGGGCGCTCCAGACGCGAGCGTGAGCCGCAGCAGCCCGCGCAGCAGCCCGCGGCTGCGCACCCCAGCGCGAGCCAGTCGCAGGGAGTTGCGCGTTCGCAGACCAAGCCTAGAGACCAGGCGGGCGCACCCCGTCGTAGAGACAAGGCCAAGGAGAACGAGGAGGTCATCAAGCAGCTGCAGCAGATTTGCACGCCTGGCGACCCCAACTTGATATATCGCCAGCTGGTCAAAATTGGCCAGGGCGCGTCGGGTGGCGTGTACACTGCATATGACCGCGGAGGCACCCCCGTTGCCATCAAGCAGATGAACCTCGAAAAGCAGCCCAAGCAGGACCTCATCATCAATGAGATCCTGGTCATGCGCGAGTCGGCACACCCCAACATTGTCAACTTCAAGGACTCGTACCTCTGGAAGGGCGACCTCTGGGTTGTCATGGAGTACATGGAGGGCGGCAGTCTGACAGACGTTGTCACTGCGCACTGCATGAGTGAGGCCCAGATCGCCGCCGTGAGCCGCGAGACGTGTGAGGGCTTGCGCCACCTTCACTCCAAGGGCGTTATCCACCGTGACATCAAGAGTGACAACATTCTTCTGTCGCTCAACGGCGATGTCAAGCTGAGTGAGTCAAGTTGAACCTTTGCCACACGTTGCTAACTTGCCAGCCGACTTTGGTTTCTGTGCGCGCATTGCCGACCCGCTCCAGACCAAGCGCACAACAATGGTGGGCACGCCTTACTGGATGGCTCCCGAAGTCGTGACGCGCAAGGAGTACGGGCCCAAGGTGGACATTTGGTCACTGGGTATCATGGCGATTGAGATGCTTGAGGGCGAGCCGCCATACTTGAACGAAAACCCGCTGCGTGCGCTGTACCTGATCGCGACAAACGGCACGCCCAAGATCAAGGACTGGGACAAGCTGTCCAGCGTGTTCCGCGACTACCTGCAGGCGTGCCTGACTGTCGACGCCGAGCGCCGTCCCACAGCGGACCAGCTGTTGCGACACGAGTTCTTCAAGTACTCTGCCAAACTCTCGAGCCTGTCGGGCATGATCAAGAGCGCCCGCAAGGGCAGCAGCTAAGGGCGTGTCACGCACGCGCGTTCAACCCATTGCACACTCATCATTCCATCGACCTCGCTCCATCCATCCAACAACCACCTTCATGTCTGCATCCATGCAACGAAACCCGCACCAACTCAAACCCATACAGTGTCTGCTTGCCGTGGGTGGCCGTCGCCCACCGCGTGTCCATTGCATCCCGTGCTGTCATCTAGTCTTCTCCGGTTTCCCTCTTTGTATACAGTTCCACGACGCACGTGAAAACCAAGGCCGTAGTTTACAGTGATGCAACGAACTACTCCTTATGCGTGTGTGGCGGCACGGTGGGCTCAAAGGGCGCTCAAGCGTCTCCACGCGGAGTGGGAGGCCGGGCAGTCCCACAGATGCAGCGCGACTGGTGCCGTCGTTGAATGCACCTAGCCCCAGACGTAAAATCCCTCTCCGGTGGTACTTGGGCGAACGTGTGCGCGCGCCGTGCCGTTGGGAGGGACGGTGTAGAGACTTCCGTCTGCGCAGACGGTATGGGACTTGGCGTGGCCGGGGTCAGTCGGGGACCACTCGAAGCCAGCACAGCGGAAGATCTCGACAATGGGCTTGGCGTCGAGGGCAGCAGCAGTAGAGTCGGCCGGGACGGCGGCGCCGTCGGGACCGTAGACGAGCACGGCGTGTGCGCCGTGGTCGTAAGCGGCACCAAGGACCTCCTTTGCGCGGGCGGCCCAGCGCTCAGACACCTCAGCGGGATCACTTGCGTCCGCAACGCGCGGGTCGCGCAGTGGGCGTAACACCACCACGTCCATCGTATCTTCGCCCTCGGGTGGTGGATGAGTCTCGAGTGTCGGGGCAATAACGAATGTCGGTTCGAGGCGGGGTGTGGTCGTAACTGAGAGGAGGTAGGTGAATGGTCCCTGGAGCGACACGGTCTCGTCTCCATTGTCGCCGTCGTCGGCGGTATATGGCGCGGCCCAGTCGCGTTTTTGCGGGTGATACTGCCGTACACCGCCGCGCGCCGAGGGTAGAAGCTTTACATTGGCAGGAAAGAACTCGGAGATGTTCTTCGCCGCTGCCATCTTGAACCTGTCCAGACCTGGATGGGAGTCGCGCAGCGCCTCCGAGTCAGCGAGGATGGCGGCGTGTAGTGCTGTAGAGAGGACAATGTGTGCTGGGACGGGCGCCGCGGGGGTGGCGTGCACGCCTGGCGCCGCTGTGCCGTTTGTCTGCGATGCATTGGCGCCGTTCTTCGCCTTGCCGCCGGACATCTCCACCTCTGCCACGGGCAGACGGCGCGGCTCGCCTTCCCCGAGGGCTAGTGCGAGCGACGCCAGTGCGTGCGCCACCTCCTTCGTTTTGGGCGTAACGCCGGACGGAAGAGAGACGGAATCTGCATCGGCAGGGAACAGCGTCGAGTGCAGGGCATTGGCCTGTCGTCAGTACGCGTCTCCATACTCACTCCACTTACCGTGCCCAGAGGCAGCACGACCATCTCCCAGCGGCCAAGACGCGCACCGGCGCGTACCGACTCGAGCACGCCCTCCATAAGTTCGTGCGCCGTGCCGTCCCCGCCACCGATAATCGCGACCATCGTCTCGGGCTCATCGGCGGTACCACCCGGGCGGCGGTCGCGCTCAGCGATCAGTTCGCGCCCAATACGTCCCGCATCGTCCACGCCGCGCGTATGGTGCACGTCGTACGGTATTCCCGCTGCATCGAGGATTGGCCGCACATGGTCCTCGACAACTGCGATAAGCTCGTGACGCGGGCGATAAGCCCTTCAACCCACATTTCGGAGCGGCGCTAGCGCCAGATACCGGGTTCACCACGACGTGGTAGCTCTTCCCCATCGTCGCTTGCAATGACTGTGAGTGCAGTGGTGTTGGGAGATGTCAGCGTCGACTCGAACCCATATGGGCCATCCACCCCGGTTTGTCATAGTCTGCCGCAGCCGATCATGCCATCGAGGCTCAAAGTGACGCTGTGGGGTCCCCGCTTGCCCTCGCTCCAAGTCGCCTCAGATCAGCCCCAAGACACACGAACATTGGAGCGCTCAGTGCACAAGCATATGCAAACCGTTTAGGTGACGCTGATCTTCGCCCCGTGCTTGGAAGCATACGGAGGTGTATGTAGAGAGCTGTGCGCTGTAGAGAGCTGAGTAATGTTACGCGCGCAGTGTGCAATACCCCCACGTGGCAAGTTCCGTGCCTGAAGCCGTTGTTTGGTTTGGGCCGCGCGACGCGCCTGCTTTAACCTTCCTTTGTTGCGCGCGCCGTCCAGCGTCACCCATTCACCTACCCACTTGAACCCGACCGCACCATTGCTCACCGCAACGATGCCGGGTCCACGACTGGAGGACGCGTCGTGTGCAATATGCATGGAGAACCTGTTCGACTTGCGCGACGACCTGGACGAGGTCCTTCCCATTGCGACGCCTGATTGCGGTAAGCTGGCGAGCTATTGCCTTGAGCTGACGACAGGCCATGTGTTCCACGAAAAGTGTCTGTTGGACTGGTTTCGATCACAAGCAGACGCCTACGTCGCGCAGATGCTTGACCACGGCGTGGTGGCGAGCACGGCTGACGCGCCCGCCGAGTGTCCGGAGTGCCGTGCCGAGTGCTTCGCCGACCCCGAGACGGGCGAGCCGGGGATACACCGCCTGTTCATCAACTTTACCGATGGCGACGGCAACACGTCTGTTACGCTTAGCCAGGCGCCGCCCAGCTCGAGCCCCGCGCGCTGGCGCAGTGCCGATAAAGACGTGCTCACCCTCGCCCGCCGCGCGAGGGTACTCACAAACGAAATCGAGTCGTACGGCGCAGACAGTAACGAGGAGGACGTACTTGGCGCCGTGCGCCGGGTGAGCACCCTGCGCGAAGACGTCGTGAGCAGTAAGGCTGCCCAAGGATTCAAGGTATGTTATGCGTTAAGGAACAGTTACTTACACCCAAGACATACGTCGGCGGCCTCACTGTCGCGATGAATAGACTACGCGAACGCGTCTCGGAACACCCGCTACTACGTACGCTCGAGGGCAAGCTCGCCGAGGCACAGGCAGTCAATGCGCGACAAGCGGTCGAGTTGACGACGCGGTTCACGCGCGAAATGCGCACGGCAGTACAGCGCGAGCAGGACCGGGCAAACGCGGAGATTAAGCGCGCAAAGAAGGAACGTGACCTTATGCAGCGCGAGCTCGAGAAAGAGCAGGTGGCGCTACGTGCTGCGCGGCGCGCAGCGGCCGAACACGACGCGCAGGCGGCAAATGACCTGGCCGAGGCGAAAAAGTAAGTGGCGGCATTGCATAACGTGCTGACGGCAGAATTGCTGAGCGCGAGAAACACGATCGCGAACACCTTTCCGCCACACTGCAGGAACGCACGCGGCTGTTGAAGATGTACCAGGCCAAAGCCGAGTCACGATCGGGCCTGAAACGGCGTATCGAGCAGCTTGAGGCGGAGAACAGGGCGTTGCGAGCTGGCGCCGCGGCGGACCCCGACGCCAGCGCCGACGCAGAGCTGGCGAACGTGAGCGGGGACGTTGGGGCAGTGGATGTAAGCGTGGAGGAGATTTCCGAATCGGCATTCTCGCCACGGGTTGGCGCACGACGCCGCGCCGGCGGCGACGTGACCACGGACGAGTCGCTGGTGGTGGAAGACCCAAGTTTGAGCCTCGACGACCTCATAGCCGATATGCGCGCGGACGCGGCGGCAGGACCGTCACGGGGCAAGAGCACGACAGCGAGGAGCTTCACGTACGGCGCCGACGCCGACGATGACGACGGCGCTGCGGCGCGACAGCCTCGTTCGACCACAGCGCGCACATTCACGTTTGACCCAGCGACGGGGAAACGTAAGCTCGGCCAGGCGAGTTCCGCCAGTGCGCTGTCCGTCGCGCAACTCGCGGCGGGGAGGAACCAGAGCAAGTACTTTGACGCCGGGTCGACCTCCTCGCGACCAGCGTCTCGTACCAGCTCGTCGTCGGCCCCCGGTTCAGCCGCTGAACCGCGCACGCCCGCGCCCAGACGCGCCGTCCTTGTCCCCTCCTCGCCCGCCAATGTCCTCGTCGACGCGTCGAGTCCCCCCATCCGGCGCATATCCCCCAAACGCGCCCGCTTACAACGTCCCCGCCCCGCAACCCATCCCGACACGATCGAGATCCTCGATAGCTCGCCTGAACCACGCCACCCCGCGGCGCCAGTCACGCCCCCCACCGCCATGTCCAGACCGCCCAGCATGCTCGACTACCTCGCGGACGTGCACGGACGGCCGAAGAAGGGCGTCGTCGGCGGCACAAAGGTTCGCCGGCGCGCATAGACACTCCCACTCACCCATTTCCTCCCCGTCTCGCCCTGTAGCATAGTGATACATTCTCCTGCATGATCGGTACAAGTCAATGTGATCCGCGCCAACGCGCCTGTAGTCCTTCCAATCTCACGCCGCGACGCTACTCTGCCCGCTCGGCCGCGCAGGGATACTAACGCTGCCTTCACGCCACAGACGCGCGACCTCGTACCCCGCGTCCTCGTCCAGGCCCCACTCGAGCCCGTCGTCGTCAGTGACGAGGCTCGCTGCGCGCTCGATCTCGCGCTCAAACCGCGATTTCTTGCGCGGTGTTGACGACGGCGCGGTCGTGGGCGTGGGCGTGGCGCGATATGCCGGCGTCGACGGCTGCGCTGACATGGACTGGGTACGTCCCCTGCCACCAGCGAGCGGCAGCGCGCTGCCGGAAAGATAGCGCGACGGTGGACTCGACGGCGCATCTGGAACGCCGTCGTAGTCGTCGTACTCTTGGCTCTGCCGCCGTGCCCGCTTACGCGGCGTCGTCTGCGGTGATGATGCTGGTTCTGGGGCGTGCGACGACACGCGAGGTGTGGATCGCGCAGGTACGGGCGGCGGAAGCATGAGTCCTGCCGTCGACTGGCGGGCGCGCGGCTGCGCTTGCCCCTGGCCCTGGCCCTGTGTACTGCGCACGGACGACGGCGGGCTCGGCAGCGCGTACGCGTTGTTTGACACAGACGACGACAGCGAGTAGCCCGGAGCGTGCGTATACACCCCGTTAAGCGAGTTTAAGAGTGTCGAGCTGAGACGGCCGGACGGCGAGGGGTCGAGGTTCATGCCAATATCGCGTGCACGTACCGCCAGCTCGTTTCTGGACGACCGCGGCGAGAGCGTGTCGGCGGCCAAGGTGTCCGTGTCGGCCGGGGTGGGCTCGCGCTGTTCTTCTACGGCGTTGAGGGCGGCGCGTTTGGCTTGCGCTTTGGCGACACGCTGCGGCTCGGGCGTATGTGACGGCGGCGGGGTCGGGCGTGATACTGTCGCGACGACCGTGGCGGCGCGCGGTCTGTTTGCTGGCGCGCGCATTGGGGTCGGTTCGGCGGAAACAGAAATAGACTCGGACCGCGGCGGTGTAGGCAGAACGGTCGCTGCGCGCGGGAGCGGTGGGACTCTAGATCCCTTCGAGTTCAGTGACGAGCTGGGCGACCAGTCTAACGACGTGGTAGACGCAGGTTTGTGCGTCATGCTTGTCGCAGCCGCTAGCACAGGGGGGTACGACGACACGTCCATCGGCTCGTCGGCCGCGACGCTCGAGTCGAGGTCCATTCCGTCGTCATCTGGCAGCTCGCCGTGGCCGAGTGGCGGCGTGTAAAAGTCATCCGACTCTTCAGGGGTTGCGGATTTTGGCTGAGGGGAGAATAAGTCGTCCGTGGTGACTGGGCGCTTGTGGGGCGTGGCACGCGCACTGACCAGGTTACTGGTCACAGCACGCGACGGCGAGGTGAACGGACACGCCACTTCGCCGCGGCCGCGGCACCACATGGCACGCTCACGCCGCTGGCCGCCAGCTGCAACACATTCGGCGCACTGCAGGTACTCCGTGTTGGGCGATGCGCCAGTGAAGCGCAGCGTGGACTCGTACCGCGGGTTGCCGCGCGGCGGGAGCGAGTAATTGGCGCCACTGCCGTCGTCCTCGTCCACGATGAATTGCTGGTCGTCGGTGGGGTCTTTTCTGCCCCGTGGTTGCACCCTGACCCACGACGGACGAGACTGGTTCTGGTCAGAGGGGCGGTGCTTCGCAGTTGCCCTCGTCGCAGTGGTGGGCGCCCACTCATCGGTCTCATCCGATTCGCTGTCCGTCCCTTCCGACTCTGTTTGCTCGCCGGAGAGTTGCGCATCTTCCTCAAGCTCAGGATCGTAGACGCTCCCGCTGAGATCCGAGCCCGAGTCGCTGTCGGTTGATGCGTCGGCGTCGAGGCTTGCCTCACGCTCGAGGCCTGCATCGTCTGAGCGATCATCAAGTTGCTGCGCATCGTGAAACTCCTCCGAGCCGTCGACGGATTCGTCGTCCTCGAAGGCGTCGTCTGGCTGGTATGACGCACTGTCCGATAAGCTGCTGTCGTTTGGGACTTCGGGGGGCAGGGTGGTTTCATAGTCGGCGGATCCATCGACGGATTGCTCGGCATGGTCAGTGGGGCTGTCATCCTGGGCAACGGCCACGGGCGGATCCACGAGGGATGACGTTGACGGGGAATCGGCCGCCTCGCTCTCGTCATCAAAATCGTTTTCAGCATCATTCTCGGCGTCGTCGTCCGAATAATGTCCCGTGTAGCCATCACCGGCGTCCTTTCCGTAGACATCCTCCACATACTCGTCCTCGCCATAGTCGTCGGCAGTGTACACATCATCGCCGCGGTTGTCGTTGATGACGGCACTGTCGACGACGGCTGCCTTGGGCTTCTCAACGCCAGTCTCGTTGGTGACTATCGACTCGTCGTCGTCGGCGTGGGTAGAGCCAAGATACTGCACGTCGCTGTCGTCGTCGACGAGCTCGGGTGGTTGTGGGCGCGGCGGCGCTGGTCGGCGCGACGGAGGCGAGACGACAGGGAACGGGGCCGCGCGGACGGGTTCAGGCGAAGGAGAGTGAGCCGGCGGAGGCAGGGCACGCGCCGGCGTAGGAGAAGGCATCATGCTAGTCGCGCACTCGGAGGCGAGGATGGGCGAGTCTGGCGGTGCGTCGAGGACAGGAATATTCGCGAGCGCTGCACACAGGCGCGGCCTGTTCCGGCCTCGACAGTAGATGGCGAACCGCGCGCGCTCCCCACCCAGCTCGCAGCAGCGCTTACACTTTGTCATGCCGCCGTTGGCCAAGCGGATCTCGGGAGTGTACCCCGGCAGCGCGCTGGGCGTGTACTTGGACGCTGCAGAGGGCGTGACTGACGGCTGCCGCGAGGCGGCACGGGGCGTCGTCGTGGGCGTCGAGCGGTACACTGGCGTGCCACCCGTCACGCTCAGCGAGCGCAGGCGCTCTGACGGCGCGCGCGGCGGTAGACTGTTCCGACGGCTCGTCGGTGCGGCGGGTACTTCGGCGGCTGGCAGATGTGGGCATAGACGGGAATTGCCTGCGCCCCGGCACACGCGTGCGTACGCCGCCCGGCTGCCACCCGCGGCGAGGCATGCTTGGCAGCGCTCTTCTTCCTGTTCCTCGGCGCTGCGAGTAGGCACGGTCGTGGATGGTTCTGGAAAGACGTCGTCGCTTGACGGAAATATTGGGAAGTCGCGGCGGACCTCGCGCTCCAGAGGGACGGCACGGCCCTTGCCCTTGTCCCGTCCCTTCAATGGCGACGAAGGAGGCTGTGGTGAGGCGTGTGACAGGTTCGTTGGTGCCGCGCGAACTGGGGGTCTGGGCACGCTGGCACTTTCCCGCGGTGGAACTGGCGGTGCAACCCACCATCTCCGTGTTGGTGACTGCCCCACGCTGTTGACCTGCTTCGGTGGCGGCATTCTCGAGGACGCGGCGTGCCAGCTCGTTTCCGGCGCTGGCGTAGGTAATTGGGATGGTGCCCGGTGCGTAGGTTTGGATGGTCCGGCCTGGCTGGAAGCTGGAGGCGTTTGGGACCACGAGCGATCTGGTTCGTCGTATGCAGCTTCAGACGACGATTCAGAAATGTAGAACAGTTGCGCAGAAAATCGGACACTTCTGCTGGATGAGCTGCGACGCAGGTCGGTGTGTGATAAGTCGGCTGGGAAGCCGTGGCGGGGTGTAGGCTGTTTAAGAGATGAGTGTAGGTTGGGTAAAGAGCGGGACAGCGATAACGATCCTCTCGCTCTTGATGGTCCCGGTGATGATGGTGTGTTCCAAGGGGACAATGGTGGCGACGAGGGGGGTAGGTGTCGCGTCTTGTCGATCAGCACACGATTGTTCACGTGGGTGGCGACTCACTGGTTGCGGCGCCGGGGGTAAATCCCGGTCGATGTCGAGCGTGGACAAAAGAATGCCCTCGTCCTCCTCCTCGTCGTCCTCTACCTCCTCCTCGTCCATCTCATCATCATCGTCGTCGTCGAGTTGGAGGTAGCTGAGGCGGCGCGAGGGCGAGCTGGACTGGGCGACCTGGGGCATGGGGAACGCCTCGAGCCGTTCCTCGCCGGTACGTTCTCGGCGCGCGGCCTCGGCAAGAAGAAAGTTCCTCATGTCGAGGGCGTCGTCTTCTGTCCAGTCCTGCTCGATTTCCGTGGGCGGGAACTGTGCGTCGAGGCCAGACCGCTCGTCCCAGTCACCGAGCTCGTCTTCCTCGGTACCGAACAATATTTTATCTGGGCCCATTGGCGGCTCGCTTTGACGCCGACGCAGGCCGTCGTCGTCGTATTCTAACGCCTCGGCGAGGTAATCTGTGCCCTCTGCAAACTCGCGTAGTTGCAGCGCGCGCAGTGCGCCGCGGTCATGCACGACTTTGCCCTCGATAATGTCCAGCTCGTCATCGTCCTCGGGCGCGACGGAGCCGTACTTGTCGGCGATTTCGTCAAAGCGTGATATCAAACGCGCTTTGGACGCCTTGAGCTTGCGCCGCAACTCGCGGTCGACACGGTGCTCGGGGTGGATGATGGTACGAAAGCGCGGACCAGTCTTGGGCGACACCGCTGGCGCCGACTGCTGTCTTGATGGTCCGGCGATGAGACTCGTGAGTGGATATGGGGCGGGGGAAGACGACGACGACGCTGTCGATGTGCGCGCGCGTCTCTCCCATGTTGGCATGGAGAGTGCGCGCTCCGACGCGCCATGCATGGTTGCAGTGTTGGTCGTCGATAGTCAGTTTTCAATAGGCGCTTGGGAGCATGGCGGATGTGGTGACAGGTGTTTGTAGATTTTGTCTGGAGCAATGTGGAACAGGTGGACAGACAACTTGGATGAACCAAAACAATCTCGACAAACACACACAACATCCACCTTCCCTCGTCCACCGAGTCCACTAACCCAGGGTGGTGGCGACGGCGACGGCGACGGAACCAAATCATGAGCCGACATTCCACCGCGCTCGCCATCTAGGCTGCCGACACCTGCGTCAGAGACACACCTGGTCTACACACTCACGCATCAAGCAGCACAGCAGCGATCACCATCGACTGCGCCTTTCATTCGCGAGCAGATCCCATTACCGGGTAACATGCTGTCGAGGTCGTCTGCGGCGTAACATCCCCCCTTTGACCAAATCACCACGAGTGGTCGCGTCGAACTGAGCGCCTCGCGCGCCGCCGCCGCCGCCGCCCAGCCTTAGCTTCGCGCCAGACGCTGGACGCCACCCGCGCTCTCGTGATCACCACACCATGGTCTATTCTCCGCAGCGGCGCCATGCCGTGGCCCAGGCGGGTTACCTCTAAAAGCACGGGCGACGCTTACACGCAGATGTCCACGGCTATACAGACGCTCGCCCTCGTCCAGCACCTGTACTTTCCGAGCACTCCGGTGCTGCTACTCCGCGTCTTCTGCCTTGTCCGTACGTCGCATCCTGCCATGTCTCGCCTGACGCGTACCAGAGATCCGGGCGCCGGTCATCATCCAGCCAACGCGGTCTCTCTTCTCCCTCTTCTTCCTCATCACCTCGACGAACATGGGCGCTGTGTTCCTGCACATAATGTTCTACGACTACAACGCAGGGAGTAAAGGCCTCATCCTCGACTTTGTTGGTCAAGGTGAGCTTCCGCTCTTGGCTCGTTAGCTTACATGCCAGCAACCGCCGCATCGCTGCTACGCATATTGATTCTCGACCTCGCCCTCTTTATTCTACTGACCCTGACGTTAATCGTGGGCTATGTCGTCAACTACAGCCCAACACTGCCCAAGACGGACCTGTTTCCGTACGACGACCTGCTCCTGCCCCCAGAAACACCAGTCTCGCCCATGCCAGAGGGAGACATTGACGTCGAGAGCGGCGACCAGTTCCGTCAGCGCCGACTCGGCAAGGGGCCCCGGTACCACCACGTCGCGACAGACGACACGGAGATCTGGCTCGAGGACGAAGCAGAGGAGGACAGCAGCTTGCTATGTGAGCGATCGGGACATGCTTCCTTTGCTGACAATGTAGCTAGAACGCGATCACAGCTTGCTGGCGCGCCGATTATTCGACGCCGGAGAACTGGCGTGCCGCTCGTATTCAATCTGCCCCTATCTCACATGTTCAATCTCCTTTTCAAGCTTCCGGGACCGTCGCCACTGAGAGTCACGTCCGGCGGCACACCATTTACTACTCCACCTACGTCTCCGCGGACGACGCGCGACATGGCCGTCAATGCGCTGGCGGCCATGATCCAGGAGAGCGCGAACCGCGCGCCTCCACCACAACCACCAACAGGAGAGTCACCAACAGACACTCGCAGGTCACCCCGCTCAAGCAGTGACTCGTCGAGCTCGTCTGATTCGGAAGAGAGGAGAGACGGCCAGAGGATACCTGGGGATTACTGGACGTCGCGTGCGTAGAGTTAAGCATGAGCATATGCATATGTACATTACGGGCTCATGGCTGGGCGGTCCGCCGGGGGTCCCGGCGGCGGGGGGGTCACTGGGTCTGGACACTCGGCACTGGGCCATGGACGCTTCGCACTGGGCCATAAGCACTCCGCAATGGGCAATGGGGCCTCCGCACTGGCCGCCCGGCGAGCCTGACCATGCAGCGCGGAAGCAAAATGTTCGCGTCAGTGGATGTTGGTGGAGGTCGTGGATTGCAAGCGAAAGAGTCATGAACCCCAACCCGCTCCTGCTTTCGCACACACCACCAGCTCTTGAGAACATCGCCAGCATGTCTCTCACGCTTCCCATTACCCCCCAGCCGCTTTTTAACCTCGCTGCTCCGGCAGCGTTTTTGGGCATTCCTACCGCGTGGGTCCCAGACCCGGCCGCGGAGCCTACCTTTGACGGCGCCACCGGCGTTGACGCCGTGACGGCCAAGCTCGCTGACAAGGCTCCCAAGGATGGCCCGGCGCTCCCTACGCTCCCGGCCAAGCTTGACGGCACGACGGCGTTTGCTGACGTGGCTAAGATCCTTGACGCTCTCGACGACTACCTCGCCTACCGGTAAGCCAATTGACGGTTAATCGAAGGCTGACTCCAGGACGTTCTTCTCCGGCGCCAAGAGCGGGTACAACGACGCGTTCATGTGGGGCTCTATTCGCAGCAACAAGTCGTCCGCTGGCTCGATCAAGACGCCTGGTCGCCCGCACCTGCTGCGCTGGTACACCCAGTTTGAGTCGGAGGACCTCGGCAAGGGCCTCGTGGAGCAGCTCGCCAAGGCCCGCTCGGACATGGACAAGGGCAAGAAGGTCAAGCGTACCGAGACCATTGAGGCCGTCCTGCCCAACGCTGTCGAGGGCAAGGTTGTTGTGCGTTTCGCCCCCGAGCCGTCTGGATTCCTCCACATCGGTCACCTCAAGGCGGCCATTCTCAACCGCTTCTTCGCCGACAAGTACAAGGGCAAGTACATCCTGCGCTTTGACGACACGAACCCGCTCAAGGAGGAGGGCGAGTTTGAGGAGGCGATTAAGAAGGACCTTGCAATGATCGAGGTCGACTTTGACGAGGTCGTGCACACGTCCGACCACTTTGAGAAGATTAGAGAGTACACCATTCAGCTCATCAAGCAGGGCGACGCGTTCATGGACGACACCGACGCCGAGACCGTCAAGGAGCAGCGCCGTGCCCTTATCCCCTCGCGCAACCGTGACCTCTCGATTGAGGAGAACCTGAAAAAGTTCCAGGAGATGTGCGAGGGCAAGGCCTCCAACTGGGGTCTTCGCGCCAAGATTGACTACACGCACAAGAACGGTGTCATGCGCGACCCCGTCATCTACCGTGCCGTCGAGGGCTCGCACCACATCACTGGCGACAAGTACAAGGCGTACCCGCTGTACGACCTTGCGTGCCCGCTCGTCGACCACATTGACGGCGTGACCCACGCGCTCCGTGCCAACGAGTACGCGGCCCGTCACGAGCAGTACTGGTGGTTCCTCGAGAGGCTCGGCATGCCCAAGATTGAGATCTTTGACTTTAGCCGTATCGACTTTGTCTACACGGTGCTGTCCAAGCGCAAGCTCAAGTACCTTGTCGAGCAGGGCGTCGTCAGCGGCTGGGGCGACCCGCGTTTCCCCACCGTGCGCGGTATCCGCTCGCGCGGCATGAGCGTCAAGGGCCTCAAGGACTACATTGTCGGCCAGGGCGCGTCGCAGCAGATGCTCCAACTCGAGTGGGACGGTATCTGGACCGTCAACAAGCGTGTCATTGACCCCATCGCGCCCCGCTACTGGGCTATTGCTGAGGACAAGATGGTCCCCGTCAAGATGGAGGGCCGCGACTCGAACGATGTTGTCGTCGAGAAGAAGCCGCTCCACAAGAAGAACCCCGACGTCGGCGAGAAGGACATGGTGTTCTCCTCGGACCTGATCATGGAGCAGGACGACGCCAAGCTCTTTGGCGACAACGAGGAGATCACCTGCATGGACTGGGGAAACGCCTATGTCACCGACAAGAAGGTCAACGCCGCTGGCGACGTCGAGAGCGTCACGCTCAAGCAGCACCTCGAGGGCGACTTCAAGAAGACGTCCAAGAAGGTGACGTGGCTCGCCGCGCCCACAAAGGAGCACCCGCTCGTTCCCGTGTCGCTTATCGAGTACGACTACCTCATTACCAAGAAGAAGCTCGAGGAGGACGACGACCTCGCGTCCGTCGTCAACCCCAAGACCGAGTACCGCGTCAACGCGCTCGCGTCCCCCGAGGTTGCCAACCTCAAGACCTGGGACATTATCCAGTTTGAGCGCAAGGGCTTCTACATCTTCCAGGGCACAAAGGACGCCGAGGGCCGTCTCGAGTTTGGCTTCATCCCCGAGTAAGCTGCCGTGCCTCGCGTAGTAGCTGACATGCAGTGGCCGCCTCCAGACCATCCAGCTCAAGGCAAAGCCCACCGCTTCCAACCCCAAGCCGGCAGGTGGCTCTAAGGGCGGTGGCAGCTGGGGCAAGCCCGGCCCCAAGGCCAAGGCTGCGGCGACCGCTGCCCCCGGCACCAAGGTCAACCTCTCCAACGCCACGAGCGGGTTTGAGATCCCTGTCCCGACCTCGATGTTCGAGTCGAAGCGCATCTAGTGAGTCACAGCGGGGTCGCAAAAGCTAACCCGCAGCGGTGACTCGGAGGTCAAGACCGAGCCCAAGGTCGACATGTTCAAGTCCAAGCCCATCTACGACCCGTAGTTAGCTGTGTCTTACATATGCATTTCCCGTGATACAGAGTGTTGCTACATGGTCTAAGAGGTGGGTTAGAGCTCGCGGCAGGTCGGGCGCCCCTGCGCCACCTGCGCCTTGCACAGCGCGACCTCGACGGGCATAGAGATGAGCGATGCGAAGAGAATGCCTGTTGTCAGTTGTGGACACGTGGCTAAGAGCTCACCAGTTGAGTCGGCCGCACCCGTCGCTCCGATACGGAACTCGCGCTCCATCTTGCGCTTGACCTCCTCGACAGACGTGCCGTCGCCGTCGCCGTCGTCGTCGCCGCCCTCGTGGCCGACGTGGTAAAACGTGTTGACGTACGCTGAGCCGCCACAGAGACCTTCGAGGCACGTGAGGAGGAAGACGGCTGTGATGGCGCGATCTACGCCGGTAGCGGGCTCTGGCGCAGGGGGCGTGTACTCTGGCGTGGAAAAGATGAAGGAGCGCGACTGCATTGCGAGGAGCACGAGCACGAAGAACTGCGTTATGGTCGGTAGTGGGAGGAGGCGGAGTGGTATTGGCGGCAGACCAAGCGATAGGGACGACCGCGATATGAAGACGAATGTCTGGTCTGGGTGTTAGGTTTATGCCGAGGCTATGGCACCTACAGGTCAGGCTCCAGAAGGGATAGTAGTCGCGCGGTGTCTTGAACAGCCACGACCAAACGCCCGAGGAGGGTAATGGGAAGACAAGCGTGGGTGCGATGCCCTGGTGAGTTAGCGGAGATTGTATGCGAATCAACTCACCGAGTTGATGACATACTCCTCCATGTACACGAGGCACAGAGGCACCATGTATCGGAGCACGAGTGGCTTCAGGAGCGCAAGCTTCTCGTTGGGCGTGAGATACACCGCCGGGAGGTCCTTTGCGAACGAGGACGTCGTAGCAGGTGGTGGAGCAACATTGGGCGCTGCCTCCAGGTCGCCGTCGTCGTCGTCGCCAGTCGGCAGGGGACGGTAAACTGCCTGATCCTGGAGCTGATTCCATGCGGGAAGAACGTAGTAGAACGTCAGAGGGAAGAAGAGGGGCAAGACCTGTGCGGTTAGACAACAGGGAGCCTGCGACAACCAACCGAGGAAATGCCGAGGCCCATCTTGACGCCGAGGCCGCGGAGGAGCCACCAGATGGCCGCGCCGGCAACGCCGGCAAACCCAGTTCCACTGGACCACGCGCCAAGCGCCGTCTTGGACGCCTTGCGGGTCGGAAGGGTGGTAGTCAGTTGGAGGAAGGTGAGTTCGCCGAGGCCCGATGAGAAAGAAGCAAGTGAGATGCCGAACAGCCGCGCGTTCACGCTCGGCGACAGTGCCACAATCTGGGGAAGTCAGCTATGTCATACAAAACGGCTAGCGGCAATACCCACCACGATCCCACTCCAGCTCAGGCCCGTGCAGAAACCCACACGTCGTCGGTATCGAATCTGTCCGACAGAGATCAATGGCCAGACGACTTTAGCCTGGGCAGTTAGGCTAAGAAAGTTCAGAGTAGCCGTCTCACAATAAGGGCTGGGAGGATGTTGAAGAACGCCACAATGCCCTTGGGCGTCGTGGCGGGCACGAGGTCGAGCGCGGCCGAGAGGATGATGACATAAAGAACTGTGGTTAGGTCATCCCAACGTGGAGCAGCTACCGTTATTGAGGAGGCCAAAGACGAGAAAGGCGGCAAAGAGCCGCTTACGCGCGTGCGCTGTCGGCGGCGGCGTGTCGTTCGCTGTTGTCAGCTGAGGAGTAACTCGTACAAGCTCACCGTCAATGAACGCGTCGACCTCGTCGTCCTCGGTCAGGAACGGGCGGTGGTGCCCTGGCGGCATGGGGCCGAGGTGGTCGAGCTCGATGGAGGGAGACAGGATGGCGGGTCCAAGGCACTACGCGAGAGCCTTGGACAGTGGGGATGCAGTTGGAGACGGGAGAGCGCAGTCGGTGGCGACGAGAGCAAGTACAAGGTCGCGCTCGTGGTGTGCTCGACGGTTTGGGCGTGTGTGATGCTCAGGCACACCCCGCGCCGAGCGCCGCACCAAACCGCCACCCAAGTGCACAAGACAAGCTTAAATGGGGGGACCGCGATCTACGTCACCATGCGACAGTCGGTGGAGGAAGGCAGAAGCAACGCGACGCTGTGGCAGGCAGGTAGTACGCTGACACGGCGTCGAGCTCGACCTTTTCATCTGTCTAATCACTCTCTCAAACCCATACGAGCTGGATAACATGGTCTGTGCTCACATTGAACAGCTTGCTGGGTCGCTGAAACCCCCAACTCCTGCCCAGCAGGTCCACCGGTGAGCTAAGTCTTGATGGATCTAGCTGACAAACAGCGAAGAGTGCACCCTCTGCTTTGATGGACAGGTGAGCTGCTCCTTGCTTGACATGGCTAACAACGCAGGACGGCCCCGATGGCGTCTTAGTCTGCTTGCAGTGCTTTAACGGTGGGTGCGTCGCCGAGGGCCGCCGGCACGCGTACCTGCATTCGCAGAAGCGCGAACACCCCGTGGGCGTGGTCATCAAGCGGATCCGCAAGGAGCCCAAGAAACGCGTGCGCATAGATCCAAGATTCATTCACTTATTCCAGGACGCGTCTGAACCGCCCATGAAGAAGCTCGCGATTGTCGCACCAAATGACGAGGACGTGTACGACTACAAGACGTCGTTGCGGTGCTATGCGTGCTCGCCCGTCGGCGAGGTCGTGCAGTCCGACCACCCGAACGTGAGCTAGCCGCGCCATAGCTTCAGCTCTAACCACAGGTCACCGCCACCGTTAACGGTATCATGACGGCCATGTCGTCGGCGCAGCAGTCAGAGGTCAAGGCGTGGGAAGAGGAGATCATTCCATGCGAGCACGCTCTGACCCTCGAGCAGACGCCCTTGATCGTCCCTGGTGAAAGTGAGTTTTAGTAGCGTTTCAGGCTAACAGGCAGTCTCGCACCAGTGTACCGAGTGCGACCTCACGTCCAACCTCTGGCTCTGTCTGACGTGTGGCTTTGTCAACTGTGGCCGCGAGCAGTATGGCGGCGTGGGTGGCAACAGCCATGCCCTCCATCACTTCCGGGACACTGGCCACCCGCTCGGCGTAAAGCTCGGCACAATCACTCCCGAGGGCGGCGGCGACATTTACTGCTACTCGTGCGACGACGCCAAAATCGACCCCGACCTGGCCAAGCACCTCAGCACTTTTGGTATCAACGTCATGAGCCAGTCCAAGACGGAAAAGTCCATGACTGAGCTGGTATGAAACCGAGTGGGGATCTAACTAACGATTCAGCAACTCGAGCACAACCTCAAGTTTGACTTTTCCATGACGGGCGACGACGGCAAGGAGCTTCAGCCCGTGTTTGGCAAGGCGCTTACGGGTCTGAAGAACCTGGGTAACAGCTGCTACATGGCGTCTGTCATGCAGAGTCTGTTCTCTGTCCCGGCTTTCCGCAAGCGCTACTTTACCGAGGATGCGCAGACGCACTTCCAGACGTGCGAAAAGCCTTTACCGGCCGACTGTCTCGAGTGCCAGATGCTCAAACTCGGCGACGGCCTGCTTTCTGGCCGCTACTCGATTCCAGCCAAGGCGCCTCCTCCGGCCACCAGCGAGTTTGAGGTGGTCGAGACGCCAAAGTTCCAGGAGGGTATCCGCCCTGCGCAGTTCAAGGCACTTATTGGCAAGGGCCACGAGGAGTTTGCGACCATGCGGCAGCAGGACGCCGAGGAGTTTCTCCAGCATCTCCTGGACCGCCTGCGAGCCGAGGCAAAGAGACTGTCTCGCAACGAGGCTCTCGAGGCGACCAACATCTTCCGTTTTGCCATGGAGCAGCGTCTCCAGTGCGAGGAGTGCCACCGCGTCGGATACAAGGTCGACGCTGCAGACCTTGCCAGCCTCCCCGTCGAGGCGGTCGAGACGGGCGTCGACGAGAACGGCAACAAGCTTTTCCAGCCGGTCAAATTGGAGAAGTGCATCGAGGACCTGTGCGCGCCAGAGGAGCTCACAGACTATGCGTGCAGCAGTTGCGGCAAGAAGGTCCGCGCGGAGAAGTAGGTTGTGTCACTACGTGTAGAGCTAACCCCTCAGGACCACCAAGTTCAAAACCTTCCCGGACCTGCTTGTCTTCCACATGAAGAAGTTCCAGCTGATCAACTGGCTGCCAACCAAGCTTGGTTAGTTTTTGCGTTGGGGGTTTTAACTGACAAACAGACATCCCCGTCCATGTGCCGGACAACCTCAACATGGACAAGTTCATTGGCAAGGGCCGTCAGCCGGGTGAGGAGGAGCTTGACGTGGAGGCCGCGCCAGCGCAGCCCGAGTTCGACGAGGCGGCGATGTCTCAGCTCCAGGCCATGGGCTTCCCCACTGTGCGCTGCCAGAAGGCGCTACTGGCCACGGGCAACAGCGACGCCGAGGCAGCGATGAACTGGCTCTTTGCCCACATGGAGGACCCGGACATTGACGACCCCATCCCGGCTTCAGGCGGTGGCGGCGGCGCCAGCTCTGAGCCCTCCGCCGAGCAGATCAGCACAATCTCTGAAATGGGCTTTACGCCGGCTCAGGCGCGCAAAGCTCTGCGCGAGACGGTGAGTTTCTCCAACAGTGCTGACCTAACTCCGCAGGGTGGCAATGCTGAGGCGGCGGTGGGATGGCTGTTTGAGCACCCAGACGACAATGGCGAGGAGGAGGCGCCCGCTGCGCCTGGTGGCTCGTCCACACCCGAGATTGGCGGCTCGTCCGAGCTGCCGGCCAACTACCGCCTCAAGGCGTTTATCTCGCACAAGGGCCCGTCGGTGCACTCGGGACACTATGTCGCGACGATCCGCCAGCCTCAGTCGGGCGTGGAGGGCACGTCTGAGGGCGAGGACGAGTGGGTGCTGTTCAACGACGAGAAGGTCGCGCGCGCGGCCGAGCACGGCAGCGAGGACATGCGCTCGCGCGCCTACCTGTACATTTACGAGCGCGTCTGAGGTTTAGCACAATAGAACGGGCATAGGTAGAACGTGTGCATTGCAATGTGGTAGTGGTAGTATACAGGGATGAATGGGTAGCATGCTAGCGGAGAGTCTGGTGCATTTTGAATCGAGCGCTGGTGAAGCCGCTGAGGCCGTCATGGCCGAGGTCGAGCAGCGCGCGGCCACTCGGCAAGCCCTCAGTATCGCTCAGTGGATCGGCGGGGGTCTTGCCCATGGGTCTGGGGCGTAAGCTGGATTGTCCTCGAGGGACGGTGTACTTACTCTGGCGGGCCAAAGACCTTGAGGCCACGGACGTGCGTGTCCTTGCCGTTAAGATGGTTAGCGGCGATAACGATACGCAGATGGTGAGCGGGGATAGGCGGGCCCTCGACCTCTGGACCGTCGTCAGAGTCCATCGGGCGGAGGGGCATGAATATCCACCCGTCGGGCTTGAAGAACTCGACTACGCGGACCTGCGTGTCAACACTGACGCCGACGCCGACGCCGACGCCACCACTCACCTCCTGCAGGTCATGCACGCCAGTACCTGCGCGAATACTGATGCGGCTGGGCGTATAGCTGTCGTCGCGCCTATGGCTCGTGAACAGCGCGATCGCCTGCGGTCAGCGACGGCGAGCGAAAGGAAGAGGTAACGTGCCGAGATGAAGACGCGTTTCGAGAACGACAGGTCTATCGAGTGGGGTTGCGGTCCCTCCGATCTGGCGTCAGGACGCCCAGAGTAAAGGCCAGAGGCGCGCGCCGCACTCACTGCCAAAACGTATTCTCGTTGTCGTCCTGCAGGTTGTCCACGCCAAAGCCGTACTTGTGGCTCGAGACCGACCAGTGCGCCTGCCGCCCCAGCTCGGGACGCGTGTCCGACACGACGGTGTAGAGGTCGCTGACGCCGTGTGTGACCTCCTCGTCTTCGTCCATGGCTGAGCGTTGTCGAAACAAATGGCGAGCGGGAGGGGTTTGTTTACACGAACCGAGCTTGAGCCAACATATATCATATATCTCGTCCTTATGACCTCCACGCGGCCATTAGCTTCGAGTATTAGGTATATACAAAACCCCTTGCCCCGGCCCCACGGAGATGGCCGTGCCGCCCCGCATGCAACGGGTGGCGCACCGAGCTGAGCGACCTGGATGATGCAACGCCGGCCACTCCGCGGTATTCCTCGGCGCAACTCTACTCGGTCCATCACACTGTTCCACAAGTGGTCACCGGCAGCTGCGTCAGCCGCCCTGCATCGCCCATTCCACCATGAACCCAGTGTACGTCCACGTCGAACAACACAGCTCACGCCAGGTCGTCGCCCTCGGAGAGGGGACTGCGGTACGACATGCCCGAGTCGGACTACTTGAACTACGACGACGGCGAGCTGTACGGCGAGGAGCCGCCCGTGCTGGAGGGCGACTTCACGTTCCGCGCCGTCGCCGTGGGTCTCGCTGTCGGCGTCGTGCTGTGCATGACAAACATCTACTTTGGCCTGCAAACAGGTAGCTACAACCCATGACATCGAGCTGATGACAGGCTGGGTGTCGATGATGAGCCTGCAGTCGGCTCTGCTGGGCTTTGCAATCTTCAAACTGCCCGCACTGCTGCCCCGGCTCTTCCCCTCGACGCGGCCACTCACGACGCAAGAGAACGTCGTGCTCCAGACCACGGCGGTCGCGACGGGTACGATGCCCCTCGCGGCCGGCCTGGTCGGCATCATCCCGGCGCTGGGCATGATGTCGCAGGAAATTGACGGGCGCGACCCGATTGTCCTGGGATTCTGGCACCTCATCCTCTGGTGTCTCTCCGTCGCCTTTTTCGGCGTCTTCCTCGCTGTACCACTCCGTCGACAGGTAATCGTCAAGGAGAAGCTCGTCTTCCCCTCGGGCACAGCTACGGCCCAGCTCATCGCCCTCCTCCACAAGGCGCCTGCACCACTCCAGGGCCTCAACACCAGCGCGGGCCCATACCGCCGCATTCCTCGTACCTCGATCGACGCAGATAACGAGGAGGACGGTAATGTCCCCAAGGACGACCGCGACGCCATCGACGGTAGCGGATGGTGGGCTCTGGGCTGGAGCTTCATCGCAAGCGGCGCTATAACTGTGCGTCGACCAGGAGCGGGCGGCACTAACACTAGCTCATGAGCTTTATGTTTCCCGTGACCTTTGCGCTCCCCATCTTTGACATATTCGGTTGGCCATTCGGCACCAGCCTCGCGGCCAACTGGATGTGGTGGTGGGTTGATCTTGCTGTGCACCGCTCACGAGCAGGTTTACGCCCTCCCTGTCGTACATCGGCCAGGGCATTATCATGGGTTTCCCCGTGACGGTGTCGATGAACATTGGCATGATCGTTGGCTGGGCCGTGCTCTCGCCGATAGCGAAGCACCGCGGCTGGGCGCCAGGCAAGGTATCCTCTAACACGGACGGCTCGCGTGGCTGGATCCTGTGGGTTGCGCTGGCAATCATGATTGCCGAGAGCCTCATCTCCCTAGCGCCCATTACGCTGCAGTACGCACGTAACTTGTGGAGCAGGCGGGAGGAGTACGAGCGCCGCGCGCATGTGTTCGCCACGCCCGACTCGCCCGACGAAGCCGCCGAGCGGGACGGGTACGCCGACATGCCAGACGACACGTCCGAGCCCGAACACGAGCCGCCCAAACGCCTTGTGCCGCCCTCGTGGGTCGGTTCCGGCCTGCTCGCAAGTGGCGTGCTAGGCGTCGTGGGCGTGTGGATCGTGTTCGGTGTAGACGGTATTCATCCGTGGGCGACCGCGCTCGGCCTCGTCCTCGCCTCAGTCCTAAGTCTCATTGGCGTGCGCGCCCTCGGCGAGACTGACATTAACCCTGTAAGCTCAAAGGCGTGCCGTAGGTTAGCTGACCACAGGTCTCGGGCATCGGCAAGATTTCCCAGCTCATTTTTGCTGTGCTCCAGCCGGGCAACGTCGTTGCGAATGTCATTGCTGGTGGCGTCGCTGAGGCTGGCGCACAGCAGGCCGGTGACCTCATGCAGGATCTCAAGACGGGCGATCTGCTCCGCGCGTCACCCCGGTCCCAGTTCTACGGCCAGCTCATCGGCTCGCTCGCGAGCGTCTTTGTCTCCACAGCAGGGTACAAGTTTTACACGTCGGTGTATACGATCCCTGGGCCCGAGTTTGCTGTGCCCTCCGCGGGAGTCTGGTGAGCTTAGCATTTCGAGCAAACAGCTGACGCCAGGATCAACCTCGCGCGGCTGCTCAACAACGGGCACCTCCCAAGTCACGTCGTACCGTTCATGGTCATTTTCGGCGGCGCGTTTGGTCTCATCGCCGTCGCCAGGATTGTGTTTGCACGTACGCGTAACCCCGTCGTTGCCGAGGCGGTCGCTGCCCTGCCGTCGGGTATAGCCTTTGCCATCGGGTTCCTCAACTCGCCGTCTTTCTCCCTCGCCCGTCTGATCGGCGGCTACATCGCGTACCGTACGGCCAAGACGAGCCGAACGGGCGAAACGCCCCTCTTCGCCATTGTCGTCGCGTCGGGCTTTGTCCTCGGCGAAGGCGTGCTGAGTATTCTCAACCTCACGCTCGCGAGTAAAGGCTACGGCGCTGTGAGCTGTTTTGGATGCGGCCTGGGCGGCGGTGGATACTGCACTGGGGGGTGTTGAGCGTATCCTCAGGGGTGAAGAGCAATCTTGATACGCGGTTCAGTTCTCTGAACCAACACTGTAGCCACGACTATGCAGATGTAATCAACTAGAGCTAAATCACCCGTATGCATTCATGCGCGGGTGCGGTCTACTGCTTTCCCCAGCGAGAGAGAACACGGTCCTCAACGCCGTCACCAACCCAGCGGTAGAGGCCGTTACTGAGTGCGAGGTTTTCGACTTCGGCCTTGTAGAGCTTTGAGAAGTCTGGTGCACCGGGGCCGGCCGTGGGCGGACCGCCGGCACCGCTGAGCATGGCCATGGCGTTGGCGTCGCGTGCGTCCGTTGCGGCATTGTCCTGGCCCAAAATGAGCTTGAACACGCCGTTCAGACCAAACAGGTTGAGGAAGTACCACGACAGCGCGGACACCCAGCGCACGTTCAGGTCAGGCATGGCAATGTCGCGCGCGAACAGAGACTTGAACCCGAGCGTGAGCGGGAAAGGCAGCTTGACTGCTGTGAGCTACCGTGGATGCCATTTAGCTCACTAAGAATGTATCCGGAGAAGAAGACGTTGATGTACTGCATGATAAGCATGTTGGGGACCATCATGACGGCCTGCTTCTTCATCCCGTCCATCATCTGGTCCATGTTGCCCGGGTCAAAGGGGTTGGAAGGGTTCGGCCCCTCCTCCGCCTCGGGCTTGAGGTACTCGCCGCTCGAAAGCGCCTGCGAGTTGTGCGACGAGAACGCGCGGTACTGGTCCGGATGCAGCGGCGAGAGCGGCGCGCTTTGCCGCAGCAGCTGCGAGCGCCCCAACGCGCGTCTAAGCGTAAGCTCCACCCGCTACGCTCCCCTTCTGCGCCCAACTCACTGCTCCCGGACAGCCGCCTTTGGCTGTTTCTTCGGTGCACCCGTCATCAGCATCGTCACGTAGTGCCGCAAGATGCCGACCAGCACCATGATCGCCGTGATGGGAATAAGGACCCAGTCCTGTCGTCAGCTAAATGGGCGGCACATAGCTGCGCACCCTAATGGACGGGTCGAGATAGAGGTCCTGCCTGCTGCGTTAGCTCAGTCAGCGGTTGCTCAACGCACTCCTTGACGGTCGACATGGTGGGCGCCGGCGCAGAGAGGAGGTGTTGGTGGTGGTGACGCGGACGACGTCGTTGACGTCGAGCACGGGCGTGGTGTGGAGGTGCTGTTCGGTCCGAAATAGCGGGACCAAATTGCTTATCCCCCAGGGGTTATTGACTTTCAGGCACAGTAATCCTTTGGCAAGCGTACCTCGTAGGAATTTCTGGATGACCACAAGGTGTCTGTTCGCCATCACTCTACGACTCTATCACGATGCGCAGCCTGACGCCTACGACGGTCCAGGTCGCGTCTATCCTCTCTGGGCGCGGCGCGCAGCTCGCCGTCGACCCAGAGAACGGCACGGTGTACGCTGCCGTTGAACGCATCGAAGACGAGACCGGTATCCATGTCGAGATTGTGCGCCTCGAGGGCCTTGATGAGGGCTCGGCGTTTCCACAAGTGAGCTGGCAAACTCCTGACTTAGCTGACATATAGAGCATTGCGTCGTTCTCGTCTCCTGTGCTTGCGCCCTTCCACCTTCCCTCTGGCGCGCCCCAGACACTCAGCATGCACTACTTTCCCGACGACCGCAGTATCATCGTCCTCCTCGCTGGCGGCGACATTGCTGTCCTCCAGCTCGAGAACCCCGAGCAGGGCATTGTTCCTGTAAGCTTGAGGTTGTCTGTTCTTCTAGCTTACACCAGATTGAGGTCGTCGGGAGTATTGACAGCGGTATCAAAGCCGCGGCCTGGTCGCCAGACGAAGAGCAGCTGGTGCTTGTGACGGGTGGGTTACCCATGCTCGATACCGCTAACCGCACAGGCGAGGACAACCTTGTGTGCATGACTCGCTCCTTCGACACCATCTACGAGGGCCCGCTGCGCAGCGACGACTTTGGCGAGGGTGGGTGACTCCTTTGACGCCCGACTGACACGCAGACAAGTTCATTAATGTTGGTTGGGGATCGGAGGGGACGCAGTTCCACGGGTCGCTGGGTAAGAAGGCGCTGCTAGCGGCGCAGGAACAGGCGGGAAAGCCGTCGGCGCCCAAGGCGTTTGCGCACGGAACAGACGACGGCCTGCCGCGGATCACGTTCAAGGGCGACGCGGCGTTCTTCGCTGTGTCGTCTCTCGACACGTACGCCGGCACTCCTGAAAAGGCGCGGCGGCAGGTACGTGTGTACAGCCGCGACGCGAGTGCGGGGTTCGCGCCGCGTCTGTCGGCGACGACGGAGGAGTTGCCGGGCCTCGAAGGCCCCATTGCGTGGCGCCCCGTCGGCAACGTGATCGCCAGTCTTGTGCGGTACGGATATCCGGGTGGCGGCGAGGGCCGGTCTGGACGCTGGGACGTGGCCATGCTCGAGCGTAACGGGCTCCGGCATGGCGGCTTTGAGCTCCGCGAAGACGAGACGACGTGGAAAGACGGCTACGTCCATGCCATGGCGTGGAATGCCGAGAGCGACGTACTCGCTATCTGGATTCGTCGGGCTGAGGAGGATGTCGGTGAGTACCCCACACAACGGCGTCGCTCACGCCACAGTCCAGCTGTGGACTATGAAAAACTACCACTACTACCTCAAGCAGGAGATCACGCCGCACAGCCCTGACTCGCGCCGCTTCGTCAGCATGAAGTGGCACCCGGAGCAGCCCATGACGCTCTACCTTGTTGGAGAGGGTGGGTTCCAAGTCGAAAATCCCGCTAACCCGCACAGACAATGTCCAGATTCGCTCGTTTGTGTGGGACACGTACGCTGCGCACCTCCCAGCACCGCACGACACCGCGTCCGTGGCGGTCGTGGATGGAAGTGAGCTAACACCTTCTTTTGATGGAGCTGACATCAGAACGCCTCCTCGTCACGCCGTTCCGGACGCAGAACACTCCCCCGCCCATGTCCTCGTACCAGCTCTCACTGCCCGCTACGCCAGTGCACGTCAGCATGTCGCCGACCGAGGACGCCCTTGCGATCCTGTACCCTTCGGGCCTCGTGCAGGTGTGGGACCTCGGCACGCGGTTGCCTGAGGCGGGCGAGTCCCGTTTGAGGGCCGGAGCCAAGGTCGCCGAGCCGAAGCTGCGGTGGGAGCAGACCCTGGCGCACAAGGAGGCGTTTGTCTCCAAGCAGATTGCGCTCAGCGACGAGGGCACGGTTGCCGGTCTGTTCTGGGGTGGCCAGGACGCCGGCGCCTTCCTCCGTGTCGCCGACGCGAACGACGTGCACCCCGAAGCTGCGATGATGCCGTCGACCGAGTGGGTGCTGTGGGAGAAGAACGCGGGGTGGCTCCTCGTCGACCGCTCCGGAACACTCGGTTCATGTAAGTGCATGTCTCGAAACGGGCCTAACTTCACAGTCGACGAGGACAAGAGCGTGTACCTCGCGATGTGTCCCCGGCCGCAGGCCATGGCTGTCTCTTCGGCCACCGGCGTCGTGTTTGCCCTGTCTGACAGCGGCAAGCTGTACGCCGGCAGTCTCGATTCCAGAGACGCGACAGTGCTGGCCACCGCCGTCAACTCGTTTACGCTCACTCCGGACTTTGCTATCTACACCACTACGGCTCAGCGGTCGTTCTACGCCCCGCTCGCGGCGGTGGACCGGATAATGGCTGGCGAACCGACGGCGAGCGTGCGCGAGACGGAATGGGACGAACGGCGTGTCGAGCGCGGCGCCCTCGCCGTCGTCGCGTGTCCCAGCTCTATGAGCCTTGTGCTTCAGATGCCCCGCGGTAACCTCGAGACGGTCTACCCCCGCCCGCTCGTGCTTGCGGTCGTGCGCCGCGATATCCTCGCGTACGTCTTCCCAGAAAGGGTATAGCTGACGCCAGTGGCGACTACCGCGCTGCCTTCCTCACATGCCGCAAGCACCGCCTCGATCTCAACATTCTGTACGACCTCGCGCCCGCGCAGTTCATGGATGCGCTGCCCAAGTTTGTCCAGCAGATCCCCGAGGTAGACTACCTGAATCTCTTTGTGTCCCAGCTCAAGTAGGTCTGGGCGCGCGGCGTCAACTGACCTCCAGCTCGAACGACTCGTCGCTCGGCTTGTACAAGGACCTGCAGCGCGACGTCAACCGGGCGCCCGTGCCCGCAACCAAGGTCAACGACATTTGCGACGCGCTGCGCGCCCTCCTCGAAACGGATTTGGTCAAGTATGTCGAGACTGTCCTCACGACGTACGTGTGCAAGCAGCCGCCAGACTACGAGGCTGGGTTGCGCGTGCTCCTGCAGGTGCAAGAGGAACACCCCGAGGTCGTCGAGGAGGCAATCAAGTACATCATCTTCCTGTCCAACGTCAACCAGCTCTTCGACGTTGCGCTGGGGATGTACGACTTCCAGCTTGTCCTCATGATTGCGCAGTACTCTCAAAAGGTTAGCTACGGCGTCTTTGGTGGTCAGCTGACACGCAGGATCCCAAAGAGTATCTTCCATTCCTCCGCGAGCTGCGAGCGCTCGAGCACTACGAGCAGCGGTTCCGCATTGACGACCACCTCGGGCGGAGGGACAGTGCGCTGCGTAACCTGCAAGCGGCGGGGCCGTCGCGCTTTGACGACGCGGCGTCGTACCTCTCCCGCTACGAGCTGTTTGACGAGGCGTTCCGGCTATACAAGGACGACAAGGAGCACATGCCCACGATTCACGACCTGTACGGGGACTACCTGTACGACCGGCGCGAGTTTCACGATGCGGCAATTTGTGAGTGTAAAGAGCGGTAGCGACGCTGACGTCACAGCGTATGTGCTTGGAGGGGAGCGAGACAAGGCGCTCAAAGCGTACGAGAAGGCGCACGCGTGGCAGGAGCTGTTCACGCTTGCGCGCGAGATGGACGTGTCCACCGAGACGACGGCAGCCATGGTGGAGCGCGTGACGGATTACCTTGCTTCGCGGGGGCGGCATGCCGAGGCTGGACAGGTGTTCATCGAGTACGCCAACGACGTCGATGCGGCCGTGGACGTGCTGTCGCGCGGCGCAGAGTTTTCCGAGGCCCAGCGCTTGGTCTCGCGGCATAGCCGGCCGGACCTTGTGTCGGACGTTATCCACCCGGCGCTCGAGGAGGCGCATGAGGCGTTGGAGGAGACGCTAGAGGAGATGGACGGGCAGCTCGACAAGGAGCTGGAGCGCTTGGCCATCCTGCGCAAGATCCGCGTAACTGATCCTGGTGAGTCACTCGATTGCACCTTACTGCTGCGCTCGTGTCGCTCATGTTGCAGATTCCTTCTATCTCGTGGACAACGAGCCGGACCTCGAGAACGTCGATGTTGCGACTAACGCCACGACGGTCGCGACGGCGTTTACGCGATACACTGTCGCTCCCACAACCGTCTTTTCGCAGTCGACGCGCATGACCGGGTGAGTCGCGTTCAAGCACGCCTGGAGCTGCACTCCACGGCACATTGGAGCTGCTCGGCCCACGCCCCATGACGTAGACTAACGCGCCCAGGCAGACGGCCAAGTCGAAGCACAAGGCGTCGAAACGGCAGGCGGGACGCAAGGGCACGGTAGACGAGTACGACTACCTCGTCGCCAGTATCGGACGGCTTGTTAAGCGTGTGGACGACAAGAGTGGTACGTGTGGAGCTGGCTGCGCCCGCGCGAGTGTACAGGATGCGCCCTTCTAGAACGGTGGACTGACGCCCAGCCGAGGCCGTGCCCCTCCTACGTCACCTGGCACTGTCGCCCCACACCGACCTCGCGGCGTCTTTGCAGGCCGCCGTGGTCAAGCTGCGGGCCAAGCTTGTGCGCGCGTTGGACGAGGCGTGGGCGGACCGTGACGCGATCCTCGACGAGGCCGCGGCGAGCGGCGGTTTGGGTCTGGGCGGCGACGTGACACCTGCGCGCGCGCTCGAGCGTCCCTCCGTCGCGCCGTGGAAGGGCCTCGCGCGCCTCGTGTAGGTGCGTGTGCGGTGCGGCGCGAGGTAGTGGCCCCTGCGCGAAGTGTGCCGATCGGTCCACCTGCGCAGCCGTCCACGTGCACGGGGCGGCGCTGCAAGCCTTCACGCCCGTCGAGGCCGTCGTGACGAGCCTAGCAAAGCGGGAAACTACCTCTTGCAGAGACGTAGAGGATTACGCAACTGCGTGGTGCGCTCCAGAGCCCGCTCACCGCGGTCCCACCGTTCGTGGGTGGAGACGGATCCGCAGGGGATGGTGTGTGGCACGGCACATCCTCCTTCGTCAGGGCCTGATCGGCGGGGGATGACCGGGAGGAGAGACGAGACTGCGCCGCTCGGGAGCGGCGAGTGCGGCACCCAGACTCAGCGCGCGCGCAGAGGCAGAGACAGGCGCGATGGAATGGAATGTTTGTACCACCCAACACACACTGATGGCGGCGGCGTGGGCGATGGGCGATGGGCACGGCCCTCGTTCTAGCCGCGAACACGCACGCGCGCGCGCTTTGCGTGGACCATTTTTTGCTCGCCTTTGCACCTTTGCACCTTGGTGTACTTAATCCTCGTTTTCTCGACTGACTATTGACATCTTCGCCTTCACATCTTCTGTTCAAACTTGTCCCTTCCTTCGTCTTCGTCAACTTCATAGACGTCCCCAGGCGCCTTCTTCCGTCTTCTCCATCACACCTCATCTAATCTCACTCACACCACCACTGCACGCCATGACACAGGATACCTGCGCGCTCTCGACCGCAGCGATGGCGACACTTCTCCTACCGTCGGTACTCGCGCTGAGCGTGATGACAGCCTCGGCTCGCCTCGTGCGTGCCTCACAGCACCCAAACGCGCAGGCAGCCTTCCCCGTACGCCGGGTGACGTTGCGTAAACTCGCCACGGCCAACTCGGCCCCCCTGCTAGCAGGCACGCTTGCGTCGCTGCTCATCGCGCGCGACCCCGCGCCGGGCGTGCTGCTTGTCGTCGGCGCGCTGGTCGCCTTTCCCCTCATCGCCACGCTGTATACCCTCTCCCGCGTCGCGGTTCGCCCCGAAGCCCGCGGTAACGAACGTAAAGGTGAGCACAACTTGGCCGTGGTGTGAGCCACGAGTGGCCCTCGAGCACCACCGCGTTCGCAAGCCTGAGATGCCCGCGCCCGTGCGCTGCGCCCGCGGATCAAACGCGCCGGGACCGCGGGGCGTAACATGCAGTGACGCATGACAATTGGGGTGGGAGGGAGGACAAATTTCTGCTCGAGCATTCCGCGCGTCACCGCGTCTACAAATGACTTCCGCCCCACCCCCCCCTCTCTACAGTACAAATACAGTCCATTTCGCCTGCGTAGACCCCGGCCATTGCTGACAGCAGACAAGCCGCGCCCTCTCCAGTCCCGTACGCTGGCGCCATCGCCGCTCCTCGTCCACACGCCCGCATCCAGCCCCGTCCCCTCCATCCCCGGCACGCCGGCCGATACGGACAGTAGTGGCGAGTACGCCGTGGAGGTCATGAGCGCTCTCCCCCGCGCGCAGGCGCCGTCGCCGGCAACAGGACAGTCACGTACGCCCTCGCTATCCCTGTCCGCGTCCACATCGCCGACATCGCACAGCTCTCTCTCGTCCCTCGCTTCGTCCTCCCCGTCGCCGTCCTCGTCGCCGTCCGCTTCCGCCGCTACGGCTGGTGCCGCCGCCCCGCGCACATGCGATTACCTCATCCCTGCGCTCGAAGACGAATTCGTCCGCCTCCTCCTGCGCAGTACCCGTGCCAATCCCACCCAGCACACCAGTACCCCCGCCAACGACCACACGCCCGCCCCGCCCAAACCTTACGCCCCGTGGCCGGAGCACTGGCCCGTGTACTGGGAAGGCGCGGGGCTCGCGCCGCGCTCGTGCTGGTAGCCACGCGACGCGCGACGCGAGTCGCGGGCTGTGGCCGGCTACCTTGTCGGCGGAAACCGCCACGCGAGGGGCCACGCCGCTACATGCCGCATGCCGCATGCCGCACGAAAGCTTATCGCTTATCTCGACTCCGATCGGCCCTATCGCCGCACTTGGCCCCGGCCACCTGTTTAGACCACACTCCCCACTTTGCACACTCCACACGACTTCACCACACGCACACTAGGACTCGTCTTCACCCACTCAGCCCCCACATAGAAACATACACGGCGCTAGCTAGCTTTCAGACGATATGCATTGTGACATATATGCGCTGCGTGCGCTGCTACCGCGTCGCAGTGGGGCGGCGCGGCGACGCCGCAGATATCGAGATGGAAGATGGATGTGATGACAAGAGCAGGCGGCGGGCGTGGGTGGAGTTTTTGGGAGTGAGTGAGGGGTTCACAAAATGAGACGAGCGAAAACGAAAATGCTGAAACGGGGTAGTGAAGGGTTTATGGTTTGCGATGACTTGACAGTTTGGATGTACTTGAACTTGATCTATGCGTTGGATGTCGGCGGCGGGCGTCAAGGTTTAAGCGACGCGCTTGGGCATGGCGTGCATGCCCATCTGGGGCACGCCTGCGCCGACGGGGGGCGGGGCGAGGCCGACGCCGACGCTACCGGGCTGGCCGTGCGGCCAGTAGTGGTTTGGCGCCTGCGAGCCGCCAACGGGAGACTTTACGCCGCCTCCGCCAAACGCACCCATCATAGGGGCGCCGACGCCTGGCTGGCCAAAGTAGCCGATATGCGTGGGGATGATGCGGCGGCGGGTCCGCGGCTTGCGGGGCGTGCCCGGTGGGGTTGCGCCGTTCGAGTTTGGACCAACGGCGTTACCGAGCGCGCGGCTGGCGATGGACACAGACGGGGAACGCGTACGGTGGTTGGCGAGGACGGACGAGGGGCGCGAGCCGCCCAGCTTGGTGCCGCCTCCGAGCACAGTGACGTTGCCGCCGTCGTAGGGCGTGACGGTTGGCTCTGAGCGGGCGGCGGACGCAGGCGACATGTCGCGGCCGCGCTGCACGCCGCCGTCATCGGGCGTGGCGGCGGCCTTGCGCGTAACAGCGTCGTCAGGGAACATGTCAGCCGAGCCTGGGCGGGACGCGGGCGTCAGCGGCTGCGTTGAGCCGTTGTCGCTCGAGTCGGACGCGTTAGAGCTCGTCGAGCCCTGGCCCTTGTGTCCGCGCGTGTGCGTCGTGTTGGCCCGCGATCCCGTGCGCGAGTGGCTGGGCCGCACAGCATACTCGGCTGCCGAGTTGCCACGGCTGTGACTGCGGTAGCCTCCCAAAGCGCTGATCTCCGCCGCGGGCAGAAGGCTGGGTGACGGCGAGCGCGCGGCCGACGCGGGCCCAGACGAGGCAGGCGACGGCGTGGCGGGAATGTTGAGCAGCGTCGGCGCACGAATCGGGATCGCCTTGGAGCGCGCTGGCGTCGTGCTCGCCACAGGACTCGTGGCCTCGTCGGCGGGCACGGGCGTCGGCGCCGCCTGCCATATGACAGTGTACGACTCTAAATGTCAGTTGGAGTTCTAAATAGGTCAACTCACCGCGGTGTCGCTTGACAGGGTCAAACTCGACTTCGTCCCAGCCCCAGCCGCCCCAGCGCCACACAACCATGCCCGGGTCACACCACACCTCCCACTCGTCCGAGTCGTCGGCGTCAGGGCGCTTGCGGCGGGTACTGGCGATAGCGCGGGTCCACACAGCCGTGTCAATGTCCTTGGCGCGCGCGGCATCCTGGAGGACGGGAGGCAGACCAAGGACCTTGTCGGCGATGAGGGAGCGCGCACCCGAGCCGGCGTGCTGGTTGCTCTCGTTCCACGACGGCGTGAAGCGCTTGGTGAGACCGGCCGTGAGCTCGGCACGCAGGCCCATGAGCTGGGTGTGCGAGTAGTGAGCGGCGAGCGGCTGCACCAGGTGGTGGACAAGCGCCGAGACGGCCGCTTTGACGCTCATGTCGAGCGTAAGCTTGGTAGCCCCCGGCGTGCCATTGCCGCTGCCGCTGCCGTTGGTCTCGGCGGCGGTGGCTTTGGCGGGGGTGGTCAGGCCAGGGGACGCAGGGCGGTCGTGCTTGCTGGTGTGCTGCTCATGCAGCTGTTTGGCCGCAGTGTCCGGTGGGTCCATGTGAGAGGGTTGGTGTGTGTTGTGGCCTTAGACGAGGGTGGACATGAGTTGACAAGATTTGGACGGCGTCGGCGGCAGGCGACGGACGTGAGGTCTGTGTGTGCGTGCCGTGCGTTGTGCGGAGATGTGCGAGGCGGGCAAACAATGGTAAACACTGGGTGGCGGCTGTTGAGGATTTTCAGCGACGGCGATGGCGAGGGAGTTGCTGGCTTACAAGAGAGTGTTCACGGGCGGCGAGGAGGTGTCAGCGAAACAGCGTTGAAGGTCGAGAGAGGGAGGAGACGGAGAGAGCGTGAGGTCGAAGACGTCTCAAGATGAACAAAGAGGCAAGACGACGACGGAGCGAGGCAGTGTGAATGATGCGACTCGGGCCAACTCACCCAAATGTATGGGACACAATGAGTATGGGGGCATGGATCAGTGTTTGTGTCTCTTGCCCCAGGCCGCCGGAACGGAATCAAATCGGGTTACCGCTTTGGGAAATATCCGCGGCGGTTTGTGCCCGTGGCGCCGAGAAGCTTCGCTCCATTTGGCAGAGGGTGTGGGCTGGGCCTTGCGCAGGTGGTGATGGGCGATTGATTGCATGCATGCATCAGGACGTTGCACCGCTAATGCAGATGATGGGGCTTTTACATGGTGATGATGTGTACAACAGGTGGATGAGAGGGTGGTTGCTACAGGGGTGTGGTGCGGGGCGAACGTTACTGCTGCGGCGGACAAGCTCCAAGCTATCTATGGCTTTGATCTACAGCGCGACTGATTTCGATCACTACGTCGACAAAGGCCCTTTAAGGCCCAGCAGCGTCGGGGCGGAAGACACGTCGACGCGCGTATCGACGAGCCTGCCCAGGCGGTGAGCCAGGAGGATCGCCAGAATGTGCTTGCACTGCCTGTCAGCACGTATCACCGCCCTGTGTCCGTCGTACCACTACATGCCGCCCGCCCAGCGCGTTGAACGCGTAGCCCGCACAGGGACAGTACATGTTTGCGAGGCGCGCGGCGTCTGCCTGGATGCGAGCATGGGCAGTCGAGTGAGGCGGCGTGATGCTCGTCGGCTCGACCTCCCCGTCGTGGTCCGTGCCACTCTCGGATTCTTTCGGCGCCGAAGCGGTCTGCTTCGTCCTCGTGTCTGGGCCAGAGGGAAGGTCAAAGAAGAGCGTATACGGGACGCCTGCGGACGACGAAACCTGGTGTGAGCTCGGACGAACGATGGACAGCTCACCTGGAAGAGATGCCGGCCGCTCACATTGACCTTGACAACTAGGATCAGCTTTGTAACGCCATGTATTACCCACCCTCGCGCCGGTCAACGAGCTGCAGCGCACTCGTGAGCATCGGGCCGAACACGGCGTGCAGGCGCGTGAGCGCGACATCGGGCACTGCCGTCAGCTCACTACATGGACTTACTAGCTAACCGGAATCCGTGGAAAGCTCGTCGAGAAGCGTGGCCGCGAGGAGGAGGAAGTGCGGCGAGGGCTCCATGAGTATGTGACGGAGACGGCGCGGTGCGTCGCGGCGCCGATGTCAATAGAGCATCGTTGACTCACCTCCACCACCGCCGGACAAGAAAGTTGCGGGGCTCCAAAACAACCAAGCTTCAACATGCCCCCCACGTAGCGTTGGCCACCCAACCCCGCCTCGTCACTGTTGACGCTGCGCTCATTGCCGCCGCTCGCTACCATCACATCACACGCCGCAACCATGAACAGGGTGGGTAATGCCGAACTCGGTGAGGACCAGCGACTAATGACAGATTTTCGGCACGAACAAGGCCAAGCCAAAGGCGTCGCTGACGGACGCCATTGCGTCAACCGACACCCGCATGGGCACGATCGAGGTCAAGATCAAGAAACTTGACAACGAGCTCGCGACGTACAAGGCGCAGATGGCCAAGCTGCGCGACGGTCCAGGAAAGGTGGGCACAGCGTCAATAGAGAGAGAAGCTTGCTGTGGAGACTGACCTCAGACCGCCGTTCAGCAGCGCGCGCTGCGCACGCTCAAGCAGAAGAAGATGTACGAGTCGCAGATTGCGCAGCTGCAGCAGCAGACATTCAACATGGAGCAGGCAGCCATGACTACCGAGAACCTCAAGAACACAATGGCGACGGTTGACGCGATGCGTGTGGCCAACAAGGAGATGAAGCGGCAGTACAAGGGCATCAACGTGGACAAGATTGACGTGAGTTGGCGTGGACGTTGCCGGCGTAGCCGGCGACGGCCGCGATGGTCGCGATGAACAGAAGACAAGGGGCATGCGGCTACCGCGGGTTTGGGTCTTGCACATTGGAGCATCCGCGCCGCTGTCGCCGCGCTCACCTCGCGCTGCGCGCTCGGCTTCGCAATCGGTGCACGCTAACGCCCAGAGCATCCACGACGACATGGAGGACCTGATCGAGCAAGCGAACGAGATCCAGGAATCGCTGGGACGGAGCTACTACGTCGAGGACGAGGTGGACGAGGCGGACCTGCAAGCCGAGCTGGACGCGCTTGGGCTCGACGACGAGCTTGTAGGCGAAAATGAGACGCCGTCGTATCTCCAGGACAGCACGGCCCTGCCCGACTTTGTCGACACGGCGCCTGTTGAGGAGGAGGCGGCTAAACAGCCCGAGGCGGCGCGCTAGCGCCCTACGCCCCCCCGTTCGCCACAGCGTCGTTTGAAGTGATTGTCGTAGACTATGCATGTAACATTAGTGATCTGCGCTGTGCCAGCAGCTGCTGTGCCGACTCGCATATATTTGCCTTGTTTGTGCTCTGGCTTGAGGAGGGGTCATTTGCGGACCGTTCAAGGACATGGCAGTACGGGGGCTTTGTGGTTTTTGCCACCCAGCGTCTCGGCCATGGCTGGCAGGTTCAATTCAGGCACACCCTACCTTCAAAAGTTGTCGATGACCTAACCTGCTCTGGCGATCAACACATCTCCCACCACGCATACAGGCAACATGGACGTCGACGGAGACGAGCTGTTCGGCGATGCGTTGAACATTGAGTCAAAGTGGGTTTTTGTTGGCGCGGGTTGACGAGGAGAGCTGAGCGGTGCGCCGTGTCGACGTCTGTTGCTGGACACTGGACACGCATGCTGCATCCCACCATCCCGCGACCGCCCAGCCCAGCGCGGCTGACACCAGCTTCTACTCCACCGGTTACGCCGACGGCTTTGCGCACGGGCAGCAGCACGGGACGTTTGAAGGACGCGCGCTGGGCCGCGAGAAGGCGTGGGAAGTATGGGACGAGCTGGGGTTCTACGAGGGGTTCGCGGGGATATGGCAGCGCCGGCTGCGGGGCAGTGAGGGAGGGAGCAGTAGTCGTAAAGAGGCCAAGTGGGTTGACTGGAGGTGGGCTTGCTGACGCCAGGTCCCTCGCGCACGCGAATACACTGCTGGGCCTCATCGCGAGCTTTCCGACGACGAACCCGACACCGGCGGGATCCGAGCCCGTCGACGGGGGTGAGGGCGTGCAGGGGGATGTAGAGGGAGAGGGAGAGGGTGAGGTCAGGCCGGCCGCGTTAGCGGCCGGCGCCGAGGTCGACCTCGCGGCGCTCCTCTCCACGATCCGCGCGCGATACCGCCTTCTCTGCACTAGCGTCGGCGCACGCCCTCGCCTCGTCGCCGTCCGTGACGGTAGTAGTGGTGCTGCTCCCGGCGCCGGCGTCGTGGAGGGTATTGAGGGCCCGATGAAGGGCGTAGATACGCGACAGCTCAAGTTTTAGCCTCTGGGCGTGCATCGACTTGCCACTCTGCGATCTGTGACCTTCACAGGCGGAATGCTACCCACGCCTCCGGCCCATTCAGTGTCGTTGCATAGAATGTGACAGCGCCACAGGCGTCATTATTGCTCAAGGCTTGTGCCATTGTGCTGCAGAACCCCGCTTTGGACAGCCCCTATGCCCGCACCCGCGCGCGCCACCCCGCGCGTCAACCATAGCACGTCACGCATGCATCGTCCTAATACAACCAAGCAACAAATAATGATGATACACGCGGAGGGTACTTTTACGCCCGCTTGCCCTTGTGCAGGCTAATCCGAGTCCGACTCGCGCGACAAAAACGCGACCTCCTCCTCTGGCACACGCTGGTGTGCTTGTTCCTCCTGGGCACGCGCAATGGCGCGCTTGGCCATGTGGGTGAGGTAGACAAAGAGGACGCAGCAGAGAATTATGCCGCCCCACGTGACGCCAGCCTTTACACGCTCGTGGTGTGCGTCCGACTCGGCGTTCTCGGCGCTCTCGGCGCCCGTGCTGCCCCCCTCGCCAGTGTACGCCGCCGACAGGTCGTGAATACCCGCGCCAATCCACGTGTGCAAGACCAGCTTGCACAGTGACAGCGCGGTGCACGCCGTGTACGTCTGCAGGGACAGCGCCGGCGACGACGCCAGCACCACGTTGAGGAGGTTGTAAGGGTATGGCGCGACGCGGATGAGCAGGAGCAGGTGCGGGTGCTGCGGAATGATCTGGAGCAGGGACGTTGCGGTAGGCGAGGACGCGAGGCTGGACGCGGTTAGTAACTCTTCGCTTAACGATTCCAGCAACTCACGATCGGGTCACTGCGTCACGCAGCATTGTGCGCGAGATGACAAACACGACGACGGCGCCGAGAAGCGACGCAATGTAGCTCGCGACAAAGCCGTCCCACACACCAAAAGTGTAGCCGCTCAGAACAATTAGGGTCGAGTATAATGGCAGGGGCGGAATGGTCGTGATGAAAATGAGGACACCAAAGACAAGCAGGCCCTGGTATCCCATGTTGTAGAGATCCTTGCTTAGTCGGTCGAGCGCTAAGCGTCAGCTAGGCTGTTGCGCAAGATGCTCCCGCTAGCGGGGTACGTACCAGCAAACAGTTCGCCTTTCCAGAAGGCTGTTGCGGCGAGGAAGCCAAGGGTGGTAATGACCCAACCGACGATGAGGCCACGACCCAGTGCGCCGGACCGGTTTCCGCAGCTTAGGCGGTCGTGGGCTGCGCGGAGGAGCATGTCGCCGACGGGCGTGCGTCCGCGCGGCGTCGAGTCGCCGTATCCGTGCCATGAGGGTGGGAACGCGCCAAAGTCGTGGCTAGACCGTGCGGACGCGGCCGCGCTAAAGTCGTAGCTCGGCCTCGCACTGTACACGTCATAGCTGGGTCGTGGACTTGCTGGCGAGCTGTGTGCGCCTCCAAGGCCCTTTTCTGCGTCGTGGATCGGGACAGATCTCATGAGGCTCACACTGGCTGGCCGCGAGTGCAGCCCCGAGGTACGCGGGGAGGACGACGACGCCGCCGCAGCAGCAGCGTTTGCTGCCGCCTGAGACACGAGCACGGACACGTCCGTCGGCTGGTGCTGCATTGCTGGGCGGTGCGACACGACCGTGTTTGATGGCCGCGACAGTGGGGATGGGCTGTGAGGAGCGAATGCCGCGGCCATGGCACCGGTGCTTGGGTTGCAGTGGTGCTGGAGATGTGTTGATGACGTCGAAGTGACCAGTTGTGGGCTCGAGGTGCGTACTGGTGCCCCAGGCGCTGCTGTCATCATGGTGGCGGCAGTGGCCATGGTGAAGAGCTTTGAGCGCGAGTGGCTCTGCTAGACGGCCTGCGGGTCGAGAGCTAGAGTTGTTGTCAAATGATGGGTGGGTGGAGCCGGGTCGTGGGGGGGAACTGTTGCAGTCGGTCCCGGCGATGAGTCGGGTTGAGCAAGAGTGTGGCTGTGTTCTGTTTTTTGAGTAATAGTGAGTAGGAACAAACGACGACGACGACGGCAGCGGCGACGACGACGACGAAGACAGTGTGAGAGAGTGGGAACAAGAAGTGTTGTTAGCAGGTTGGTGGTTGAGGTTAGCAGCTGCATGGTGTGTCTCGGTGGTGTGGTGGCTACTGCTGCGCAGCAACTAGCCGTTTGAGTGCAAGTGGTGACCCGGGAGGCTTGGCGTGCACACAAAATGACTGCGCTTGATGTTTGACCCTGGCGCCTGACGCCTTCCCTGCAGCCTTCCCTCCGCCCTGGACCACTGCGACCACTTTTGGCCCCGCGTAGCCCACTTCGGCACGGCACACGGCCACACGGCACAACCACTTGCATGCACGTGCAGGTGAGCGCAACGAGCGCAACTGCACCTGTAGCAGACCCATCACAGTGCACAGCGCGCACAGCACTCTCCTATGCATATGCACACCCCCCACAATGCATAACGTCGCCGCCACCACATCCCAAGACTACGCCGTAGACAACGGATAGCCCCCTCTTTTCCCCCGTTGTGGACAACGGCGGTGGTGTTCGGGCAATACATAGTTTTCTGTGCCTTGATTTTTTTTCAATGGGCGAAGGTATCCCTGGGCCTTGATCTCATTTAGCCCACCCAACAGGACTCGCAGGACACTCGAACAGCTCGCAATAGCAAGAAACCTAAAAATCACTCTCCAGCAGCGCCGCGTCTGGGCAGGGAACATGCCGTGAGCCGTGAGGGAGGGTAAGTGGGAGTGATCGACAGCTCTGTGCGCCGTTGCCCCGTCGTATGCACGCACATGTCTGTCTGCGTCCGCCCGCCCCCCCGCTCACACCCACTACACCCACCGACAATCCCGGCCCAGCGCAGCGCGCACCCATAGAAAATACCGTGCCGCCCCCGCTTGATCCGCGTGCCGTACGTACCGCCATACGGCCCGCAGTGCCGGCCCCAGTGCCGGCGTGCCGCAACCAACGGCACGCCGCCCAATTTTCCGCGCCACACTCTGAACACGCGTGCGTGCTGCGTCGCTACGCGCTACGCTGCTGCGTCCGCGCGTCCTGACACGTCTGGAATAAGGGGCATCCGAGGTTGTCGGTTTCCACTTCCTGGAACCAGCCTGGCAACCCATAACCCAAGAAGTACAATGCATGTGATGTGTGGAGTGTGTCTAATGATGCAAGCTTGCTCTATGCTATACCGAGTGGTGGGTCGTCGTCGTGCTGTACATTATTATTGCCCCTCTAGGCCACCCGTCATGTCCTGCCCCTGTCTACTTTGTGTCACGCTGCGCCAGGGGCTCATGCCCCGCCATCCCGACTGCTACGACTGGAAACTGCGCCAGCCGCAGTCTAGGTCGCAGCGTCGCCACTCGTGTTGCCACCCGAGTCGCCACTAGCGTCGCCACTCGCAGTCGCGTCACTACTGCTGCTGCGACTAGTCTCGCCCAAGCACGCTGCCGGGTCTGCGCCCGCCTTGATGGCCGCCTCGATCTCGGCCTTGCGCATTTCACGCGCAATCGCAGCATTGCGGCGCACAGTACGCTTAAACTCGCGCCGGGTGCGTTTGGCCTCAGCATGGCGGCCCTCGCGCAGGAGCATGGCGCGTTCCTCCAGAGCAACCTTGCGTTCCTCCAGTGCAAGCCGTCGCCCATCCAGCGCGGACTCTTCGCCGCGGCGCACAGCGCCCTCGACGGCGGGATACAGCTTGTGGCCCAGACCACCGACTTCGGCCTTGAACTTGACCATTTGCACGAGCATGCGGTTCGTCGACACTGGCACGCCCAAGCGGTGTCCAAGCGACACGAGGTAGCCGTTGATGTAGTCGATCTCGGTCATGCGCCCCGCCTTGACGTCTCCGGCCATGGAAGAGATGTTGTCGCGCGTAGCGCTGATCACGTCGTTGACGCGCTGCAGCAGGCTGTCGTACGAGAACAGCCGCACCGTGTCTGCCGGAGCTGGGTGTGCGCCGGCCAGGTTGTGCAGGTACGCTGTCAGGATCGCGCCCGTCTCGCGCACGACCTGCTGCACTAGTCGGTTTCCTGGTCCAGAGCGGTTCAGTGCGCCGTTCGCGAGGTACCCGCCGCCCAGCACTGCGGTGAGCGGATTGACGGCTGCGTTGACGGCGAGCTTGAGTAGCAGCTCGTGGTAGAGGTGTGGCATGGGCAGGAGGGAGGGTGAGAGCGGCGTCATCCTCAGCAGCGCCTCAAGTGTCGAGCGCACATTCTCCGTGCCCGTACCTTGGGGTGCTGGGGGGAGCGGCAGCGTAGGCGACAGCGGCGGCGTCAGCGCAGGCAGGTCGCCGACGTGCTTGCCCCAGAGCCATTTCTCAAAGTCGACCTCTTTCCGGGGATCCGGTACGACTCCCCACTTGACTGCGCCCTGTCCTGGTCGCGACATGTGGAGGACGCTACCGGGCTGACCAGCGGGCGTGACGCCGTGTGTCGTAGTGCCGAGAATGAACTGTGGCCGTGTGGCGGGCTCGGGCCAGTAAGTCGAGCACAGTTCGTCGTAGACGCCCATGCCGTTCTGGAGGAGAGCGATAACACTGGACGGGCTGAGGCGCGACTGCAGCCCCGCGAGCGCGGTGCTCGTCGCCTGCGCCTTGGTACACACGATGAGCGAGTCGATCGGGCCGCCGACATTGACAAAATCGAGGTTATCCTCGTCTGCGGCGTTTGCGAGTCCCTCGACGCGCGACGCGGACGCAACGTCCACGTCAAACCCGTCGCTCATGACCGTGTCGCCGCCATTCTGCGCCACGCGGAGCGAAGGCCGCTCGGCGCCGTCCCGCCGTAGTTTTTTCTTCGAGTACGCCGCCGCATTGCGAAACACGAGCGACACGGATGCGTCTGGGTTGGCCACGCGTAAATGGTGCGCGACGAGCGTGCCGATCGACCCGATCCCAAGCTGTCATCAGCCGTGTGCGCTGCGCACGCGCCGAGATCAACCCACCACATGGAACCGCATTATCCTGTCGCTTGATCGCGCCGCTACCGCTGCATGCGTGTGTGTAAAGTCGTGCCGGTGTTGAGTGAGGGTGTGCTCGATGTGCCTCGCACTATGGCGGAATGTGGTCCAAACTCCGATCTCTCCCTAGTGGATGAATGGTCGTGTGCGGTGATGGGCCAACGGGAGCAAATTCGCCACGCTCCATGGGTTTGGCGCAAAAGTCGACTGGGCGTGGTGCCTTCGTTGGTCTTTGCTCGTCGACTCTCTCATCCACCCACAACCTCATCATCCAACACCTCGTCGTCGTCGTCCTCCTCGACATCTTTGGCTACACTCGTCGTCTTAACCACAACCACAACCCCAACCACCCCCACACTTGACCAACGAGGCACAGCCGCCTCTCAAACCTCCACAACCACCACCCAGTTTCTCCTTCGCAGTGAGTCTCCCCTCCCCGTCCACGAGTCCCTCCAATGCATGCCCCCTCTCGGTATTATCACACGCGCATCATTCCGTGCAAAACAGTGCTTGCTGCTCTAGCACACACCCGAGCACGTCCAGGCTTTGGCTGGACGCGTAGTGTGCCCCCACAGACCGCGGCTCCAGCGTCCAGCTCGGACGCGAAAAAAAACCCTTGCAGACAACCTTCGCTTCCAACATGAAATTCGCGTTTCGCGTCTTTTTGTCCGTTTACTAACCGGCGCGCAGATGTCGATGCACTTTGCTCCCCAATGGGCCAAGCCCATCAAGCCCTCGGGGTCGTCGGCGCTGTCCTCGACGGCGGCGGCGGCGGCTTCAGATGCGCCCCTGCAGCCTCCCAAGCCCGCTGCCCCCTCGTCGCCGTTCCCCGCGTTAGGCCAGGCGCGCGCCAACTCGCCCACGACTGCCGCCCATCCCTCTGCGCCCGCCAAAGCCCTGTCATACTCGCGCGTCACCCATGCCCCCCAGTCGCCCTCCATGTCCCCCGACGGCTACTTTCCCAATTCTGGCGACGGCGTAAACGGAGGCGGTAACCCCAGTCCTTACCCCTTCCGCTACTCGCGTGAGCAGATCCTCGGTATCTGGGACGAGAAGCAGTTCAAGGAGCGGCCCATCGAGCTCATGCAGGTGGCGGATACCGAGGTCGGTGGCGTGCTCGTGAGCAAAAACGTTGTCAGCCCCGTCGGCCTGCGTGAACTTTCAGAAAACGAGAAGAGGGTGAGCTCTGCTTCGCGGTGCGTTAGCTGACATCAGCTCTTGTCGTCTTCGGTTCACCCGCCGGTCCCAGTGCGTCGGCAGATGCACAGCAACCCGTCGCATGGGAACACTTCCGACTCGTCGATGGGAGGACGTCGTGGAGGCCAGACCGCACCCAAGGAGACACCCGCGATCGGAGCTGCGCCTGGACGCAGCAGCAGCGCCTTTGGGGGCGGATTCGGTCGCGGCGAAGGCGGCGCACTGGGCGGGTCCAAGTATTCTGGATCCCTTGGTGGCGAGGGACGCCAGCCCGGCGCCATTGGCGGCGGGTTTGGAGGTGTTCCCAAACGCGCGCCTCGCCGCGACGACGACACGTCGCGCCCCTCGGCCGCCGCGAACTGGCGTCCGACGCGCAACCCGTCGACGTCGGGCACGTTTGAGGGCGTGCTTGGCTTTGGCGGCTCGGCTGCACCGTCGTCGACGCAACCCGAGGCACCCTCCAACGGCCGTCTTGACAGCGACCGTGGGTGGGGCGCAGCGGAGAAGCAGTGGCGCGCGGCACCTACGGACGAGCGCCCGCTGCACATCCCCACGCACGAGCCCTCGACGCAGTCTGTGATTGCCACGGCGTCGGCTACGCCCGTCACGGAGCGCGACGCCCAGCTGAGCACGCCTGTCCCCGGCAGCGGCACGCACACGCCCAAGCTACGCGGCACGCCGCAGCAGGACCTCGGCACCATCAACTGGTACTACCGCGACCCGAACGGTCAGGAGCAGGGGCCGTTCGCCGGCAGCCAGATGCAGGAGTGGTACTCGCACAAATACTTCCAGGATGATCTGCCGATCCGCCGTGAGAACGAGACCACATTCCACCAGCTGTCCGAGCTCAAGACGAACACGGGCAACACGGTGCAGCCTTTCCTCACTGCGCCCCGCCCGCGTCTGCCGCCCAACCTTCCCATTCCAGGCCTCCAGGGCGGCGCACCCGTGGCGTCGCCTGGCGGCCTGAACGACTCGTTTGGCCGCCTCAACATGGGCGGCATGCCCGCCCCGCAGCCCCAGTACCACCCGAGCGCTTTCCAGGGATCGCCGTTTGGCCAGCCCCAGTTCAATGCCGCTCCGCAGATGGGCGGTTTTGGCGGCGCGCAGCAGTGGCACCCCGCCCCTGGCTCCCAGAGCCCCGCGCGCCTCAACGGCGCGTACGGCTCCATTGGCGGTACCCAGGCCAACTTCCCCCCTTACGGCGCGCCCATCGGCACGCCCCCCATCCCCCGTCCCGATGTGTTTGGCGGCGCCATCGGCCACCCCTCGCCGTGGGGTGCGCCCGCGCCCGTGGTGAACCAGACTTCCACTCCCACCTGGCAGCAGCAGCAGCCGACCCCTCAGCACGCGCATCACATGGCGCAGCCCGCACCGATCGCCCCTCAGCAGCAGGTGGCTGAGCCCACCGAGCCGTCGTACTTCCCGCCTGTCGAGGAGACGGCGCAGCCCGAGACCGAGGTCCTCGAGATGGAGCCGGAGCACGACCACGCCGAGTCCGAGGCTGAGGAGGAGGCCGTGGAGGACCAGCTAGACGAGATTGTTGAGCCGGAGCGCGAGCCCACGCCCGAGCCGGCTGTACCCGAGCCTGAGCCCGAGGTGACGCCGCCTGCGCCCAAGTCGGCACCGGCGCCGGCCACGTCGGTATGGAACAAGGCACCCAAGGCGTCGACCAAGTCTGTGTCGTCGAGCGACCCGACGCCGGCGCAGATGTCCAAGCTTCCGCCGCCGCACGCGTCGCTGCCGCCCAAGCCGACTGCCGCGCCCGTCGAGCCCGTGAAGGAGACGACGCCGCCGCCCGCGAGCGCCACGCCGGTGGAGAAGGCTGCGCCCAAGCCCGCGCCGTGGGCCAAGGGCGACAACAAGTCGCATGGTCCCTCGCTGCGTGAGATCCAGGAGGCGGAGGCGCGCCAGGCTGCGGCGCGCAAGGCTGCGCGTGCCGAGGCGCGTGCAGCCGCGGCGCCCGCGTCCATCGTCCCGACGTCAGACGACCTGCCGTCGTCCATGTCGTGGGGTCTGCCGACGAGCAAGAGCTCCAACTCGACGCCGACGACGACGTCGGCGCCCGCGTGGGGCGGCGCCTCGGACGGCCCAAAGAAGACCCTCAAGCAGATCCAGGAAGAGGAGGAGCGCCGCCGCGAAAAGCAGGCGCGCGCCCAGGCCGCCGCGTCGCCGGGTCCCACCGCCGCGCCAGCCGGTAAGCGCGGCTACGCCGACCTCGCTGCGCACACAGCCGCGCCGACTCCTGCGCAGGCCGCCGCCGCTGCTGCCTCGGGCTGGACCACAGTCGGCGCGGGCGGCAAGGCGTCCGGCGTGCCCCCCAAGCCGCCCGCTTCCATCCCTGCCAAGCCCGTCGCTGCCGCTGCCAAGCCGGCCGTGACCAAGCCGGCGCCGACCAAGTCGTCGTCGACGCCGACGCCGCCAGTCGCGGACGACCAGCCGAGCATCGAGTTTATCCGGTGGACCAAGCAGGCGCTCACTGGTCTGACTGCGCCCATTGACGACTTTATCTCGATGCTCCTCCAGTTCCCCATTGACCCGCCGGTGTCGTCGCGCGCAGAAGTACAGGAGATCATTGCCGATTCGGTATACGCTGCGTCTTCGACGCTCGACGGCCGCCGCTTCGCGTCAGAGTTCATGACTCGCCGCAAGGCCGACGCTAAGCGCGACACGTCCAAGGCTGCGCCCGCGAAAATCGGCTCCCTCGCCGACGTCGTCAAGACTCAGCCGAAACCGCCCGCGGCAGACCTCGGGTTCAAGGTCGTCAAGGCTAAGAAGAAGCGCGCGTAGTGGCTTTCACCCTCACACTCTTGTTGCATTGTACCCACCAGGCCCACACGGCTATACACCCATGCACATGCCGCACCATGCCATGCACTTATGCACACGTACAGACACGCTCATGCACTTATGCACACGCACATAAACGCTCGTCCCGCTTACTCGGATGCACGGTGTGTGACCGCGTGACTTGATGCAATACACATAAACTAATACACAGCGGTACAATGGGACAAAGCTCGAGGCGCGCTGCGCCTCTTGCTCAGTCGTCCTCGACGTCGGCCCAGTCCTCGGCCTCAGCGTCCCAGGCAAGGAGGTCAGGATCGACGCCAAGACGGCGTAGCATAGCGCCTTTATCCCACGTTTCGGGCGGTGGCGGCGTCGGCGCGCGCCTGTGCGTCAGCGTCTCCGCGTGATTCTACTCACTCCTGGTGGACAACGTATGTATCGGAGGGAGCGGCCATGTCGCCGCGGAGGAGCACGTCGAGATCGAGATCGAGGTCGAGGTCGGGGAAAATACGGTTCCCGTCCTCGTCGAGGGGTTCGCCGGAAGAGTCGGTGCGCGCAGAACGGAGGTACGTAAGCTGGTCGCGCGTGAATGGCGGTGAAGTGGGTGTGGTATCGTCAAAGCCCCAAGTGGAACTCCAACCGCCCGCGGCGCGAGCGTGCGAGGTGGAAGCGGGCTCGTCGGAGGGCGCAGGGAGAAGAGCAAAGAGCCGGTCGGCAACCTCCCGCCCCGCTTCGCGCCAGGTATGTACCAGTGCCACGACACGCGCGTCCTCCTCCGTATCGCTGTACTTGACTGCTTGGCGGAGCGTGCGTGCGCGTGCCTCCAGCGTCGCGATAAGGCCACTGTTGAGGTCCGTTGGGCGCGTAGGGCCTGAGCCCGCGCGGCGCGCCGGCGGCGTCGTCGTCGACGTCGGCGAGGCGGTGACGTCCGCGTCGTCGCGGGAGCGCAGGGGAACGCGGAAAGGCTTGGCGCGCGGCGTTGTACCCAGGCGCTTGGGGCTGGTTAGGGGGCGCTGAGGGCGGACTCTAGCTGGGATCGACGGGGTCGCCGCCGGGGGGAGGAGGACGCGCGAGGGAGGCCGGAAAGGACGTTTTAGCACACGCGCAGCGGACGTAACCATGTCATGCTAACGTTAGCCACTGACCACCACCACACCCACCTCGTCGTCGCTCAGTGCGTCTGCGCGCCGCTTCGTCGTTAACCCCTGCCACCCCGGTGGCTTCCCGACGCGCCACTGCTCGTCACCCGCCGCGATCGGGCGCGGGGCACGAAACTTGCCCCGCATGCCATGCCGTTTTGGCTCGGGAGGCGGTGAGTGGGGTGGGTCAGGTTGCGGCAAATGGTCTGGGGCATGGTCTGATTGCATGCTGGGGGAGGGCGCATCGTCGGGGCGTTCGGGCGGGGGATACTCCGGCGCGGGGGGTATGTCGTGTATGACCTCGACATAGGGAAGGACGGGCAGGGCGCTCTTCCCAGAGGGAAGGGTAAGAGTCGAAGAAAGAGCCCGTATCGGGGCCAGCGCACCGCCCAGATTCGGTAACGCGGGCGCATCGCACGGCCCGAGGTCGAGGAACTGCTCGACGGCGGAAAAGTCGTTGGCGTCGGGTGTGTGTGCCCGGCTCTTGACGGCGGGTGGCGGCGATGACGGCGGCGAGGAGGGAATGTGCTCGATGTGGGCAGTGGGCTGGATAGTTGTGGCGAGGGCGCAGAGTAGCTGGGCTTGGGCGGCCGGGGCGACCGTGACGGCCACGGGGAAGGTCTGGTCTTCCTCCGTACGCCGCGCAGTGACCATCTGGCGCGGAGGCGACACTGCCCTCGGAACGGGGGAGCCCAGGTTACTGATTCTTCCAAGAAGGAGGTCACGCAGAGCGGCGTGGTTCGCCGACACGGCCACCGGCTGCGCGACGGGCTCGGGGGAAGCTTCAGGCGAAACCTCGTAGTCGTCGTCAATAGGCTCGAGGCGGTTTTTCGGCTGCGGCGTCGGCGGCAGCGGCGGCAGCGGTGTGAGCTCACGCGGGACGCGCAAGCCAGGAAGCGGCTGTTCAAGGGGAACGCGCTCAAGGAGGGCGAGGTAATGCGCGTTGATGACGAGCGTTGGCGCCGGCGCCGAGGGAGCGGGGAACGTGGCGAACGGGGTGCTCCGGGGTAGTGGGGCGAGCACGCGTCCGCTGCCTGCCGGTGTAGCTTTTGGCCACCGCCATGTCCTCTCCTGCTGCGGACCTTGCGGTCCAAAGATCACCCTACGCTGGTTATTCTCCATTTTGAGGAGGAGTTGTAATACGCAACATCGCGAGAAGGAAGGCTCGAGGCGGGTTTATAGCTGCTGCCTGGTGCCAGTACGCACCTTCCTACTGGAATGCCACACTCACCTCATCACGCGGGAGCAAATTCAGCTACGGTGTGAGTCGCGTGTCGGATGTACCTCGGATCAACTCCGATCGCCGCCCTGATCGCCTCACTTGCGTATTGCGCTTGCGTACTGCAATTGCGATTGCGTACTTCTGGGCATGCCTGGGCCACCACTTGGCGGCTTGGCTTGTGGCGGCCGCCGTATTCCTGCTCCATCGTGCTCCACAACTGTTTGTTGGGGTTTTCATTGCTTTTTTTTTTTTTTTTCTGTGGTCAGACGTGAGTGAGTGTGAGTGGCAAGGCCGCTGGTGAGCAACTAGACCGCTCCACGATTGTGACAGGAAAGCATCCAAAGTATAACCGTTGCCGCGGCAACCCAACTCTACAAGCTTCTACCTGAACTCTACACTGCTACTACTACCTGTGCGTATGTACAACTTGCTGAAGTCCCATGAGAGCCTACTCGTCGCGTCGTTTTGATGATTGAGAGCTATGTTGGAGAGAAAAACCGGAATCGGAAAATGACAAAAAGCCAGAGGGCGTTTTAGATGGTGTACTTGAACCAGTCGACGTGGTCGCCCTCGTCCTCAAGAGCCTTCTTCTCCTCGGCGGTCCAGGGGTGGGTGCGGGCGGCGTTGCGGGCAGCCTTGGCCTTGTTGGCGTGGGCGCAGTAGATCCACATGACCGCGGCGGTGACAATGACAATGCCAATGTAGGCGAGGCAGATGGCGTGGCCCATGCGGTAGAGGGGCTTGTGCTCCTTGGGGTAGATGAAGGACGAGACGATACCACCGCAGTTACCGAACGAGACGATGATGGCGGTGGCAACACCCTTCTTGAGCGAGCCGCCGGCGTTGTTCGAAGCCCAGGCCATGATGACGGGGATCTGGGGGTAGACGCCGAGGGCGCAGAGGAAGAGGGCAAAGTAGTTGACCTGGTTGTTGATGTTGACGAGGAGAAGAATGTAGCCGAGGCCAGCAATGCAAGCAAAGCCAATGATGACGGGGGCACGCTTCTGGATGCGGTCCGAGAACCAGCCCGAGAAGATGGTGGCGGCCGAGGCAACGACGTAGGGAGGAACCGACATAAGCTGGGCGCGGGCGGCCTCGTAGCCGAGGTTGGCGACGAGCGTGGGCGAGAACAGCGAGAAGGTGTAGAGGGGGCAGAGGGCACCGTGGAACATCAGGGCGTTGACCCAGACCTTCCAGTCGAGGAATGCGTCGAGGACAAAGCGGTTCTTGTACTCGTGCGAGCAGCCGTCGTTGTCGAGGAGGAGACGCTGCTGCAGGACAACACGCTCGTTGGGGGTGAGGAACTTGGCAGTGTCAGGGTAGTCGAACATGACCCAGAAGGCGGCAATGGCGACGAGGACAGTGGCAATACCCTCAAGGATGAAGATCCAGCGCTGGAGGTTAGCTCAAGCCTTGCCAAATTCAGACTCACCCATCCCTCGTAGCCGGCGGCACCGTCCATGAGGTTAATCAGACGTGCGAGGAGACCGCCGAAGGCACCAGCGAGGGTCGCGGCCGAGAAGAAGAGAGCAATGCGGCGCGAGATCTCGTACTTGCGGTACCACTGGGTGAGGTAGTACGAAACACCGGGGAAGAGACCAGCCTCGGTAGCACCGAGGAAGATACGGGCGACGAGAAGGCCAGGGAAGTTTTGGACAAAGCCCATGCAGGTCATGACGACACCCCAGCCGACCATGATGATGGGGATCCACATGGACGGGCGCCACGCCTTCATGACCATGTTGGAGGGGACCTCGCAGATGACGTAGAAGACGAAGAAGACCGAAAGACACGTCGCATACTGCGCACTCGTGAGACCGAGGTCGGCGGACAGGCCGAAGAGGTTGGCGTTACCAATGTTGGCACGGTCGAGGAACGAGAGGAGGTAGAGGAGGGCAAGCCACGGAACGATGTGCCAGTCGCTGCGAAAGTGAGCAAACACGTCAACCACCGGCTCGACTTACCACTTGCGGATGAGCTTGTGGATGTTGACGCCCTGGGCCTCGTAGTCAATCTCGTCGACCTCGTTAATCGAGGTCGGGGTCGAGACGTCCTTCATGCCGGCCTGCTCAATCTCGACAGTCTCGCCCTTCTTGTCGTCGTAGAGGACGCCGTGAGGGTGAATGTCCCCAGTAGTCATTGTGTCTTCTTGTTGCCGAGGGTTAAAGAAGAGAGGAGAGGAGGTTGAATGAGAAGACGTCAAGACCAGCCGTCGAGTCTCTATTTATACACCTGTCTCGTCGAGCAAGGTTGCAAGGACCACCGGTTCCTTGACGCAAGGTCCCAAGGTACTTTCCATGGGGCGCGGGGCAAGGGTGAGGGTGCCGCAGAGATACCTGGGTCCCCCGCGGGGAGCCGCCGCCGACGCCGCTTGGCTTCATTGTCGGTGACTGGCTGCCGCGTCTCCCCCACAAAGACAAACGCACCATCATTCTCAGAGTGGCTATTGACGACCTTTCGTCGGCCCAAGAGCGAATCAACGATGCCTGTTGTTCCAATGACAACCTTTCAGACCCCCCTAACACCCCCGCTTCCCCACAGATGTCCAGGGTTCATCTCGGCTTGTCGTTGAGTACGCAGCCCTCCCCCGTGGTTGGATTGCCGGGGTACAAACTCTGGCGATTCCCGGATAGACGCAGGATTGCGCTTTACCCGTGCCAGTTTAACAAGCATCCTCGGTATTTGAAACCCACTTGCGGCTTAAACTCCGCGTTCTGCGGACATCGACAGGAGAGAGCAAGCACAACACTGTCATTCCCCGTTGTGGACTGCGGAGCAAGAGTGGGAAGTTGGAGTGTGGATGGATTCTTGTTGCCGTGAGAGAGAGGGGTGGCAGTCAGGACGGCAAGCGCCGCCACAAAGGGTCCAGAAATTGTGGCACCAGGCCCAATCTCGGAGGGTAGACAGGCATGTTGAGCTTGCAGCGCACTACGGGCCAGGAACAAAAAGCAAAAGCCTCGGTCGTTGTGCCCAAACGCGTCCGAGAGCTTATTTGCCATAGTGTGCCTGCCAATGTCGAGCCAGGCCCAACCACGTCGTGTTGCTGCTGGTCTTGTGCCGTACCGAACAGCGATCACACCCTCGTCCAGATCTCTTGGCATTGACCTCGTCGACCCTGACTTCAGCACCACTTCCTCCTCTAGGCCTTACACGTTGACTACTCGGTTACATTGCTTCCTGCTCCAGCAGTGCTTCCAGGCGCATTGGCGTTCATAGGCGTGCTTCCAAAGCCTTGGCAGGGGTCTTACTCGGCGTCGGATGTGACAACGTCGCACCATCGCATCGCATCGCTGCGGTCTGTCTCGGCTTGTCCGCGGTCGCGATGCCGTTGGGCCATGATACTAACCACCACTCTCCACATGCTCGTTGGCATTGACAGCCGTATGCGCCGTGCGGGGTAAGCCTCAGCCGTGTGCATTCTCACACGCCTCTGCGTCTCAATTGGCAGCACATGGGGTTCGCCTCCAGGCCCAAGCTTCCAAGTGCAATGCAAGACAGGTCCAAAGGCTCGAGCGCTGGTCTATTTTCGCTCTTGCCCAAGTCGACAATGTCTCGCGGTATGTCGACAGACACTTGATTGACGTGGTACCGAACGCCTCGTTCGCTGTCGTCCTCACTATCTCCCTCTGGGCGCCTCATGAGCCCCCCTCGCGCCGCAGACTAAGACATGCAGCAGCCTAACCTGAGCACGGTCGAAGGAAATTACCCTTACAGGACGTAATATGGGACAACCTGTGTGACTTCTTGGTTGTTCTTACCAAGTCGTCTTTGAGGCTTGGACAGGCTTGGACACCCAAATCCCGTGGGCAAATCCCATGGGGGACCACGGGGTATGCCCACGGGGTCAGCCACGGGGGCTGGGAGATTGCCAAACATGGTCAAGGACGTTGCGGATTCCAGGATGGAACGCAACTTGGCGCTCTCGTTTGATTGTGTCAAACAGCCTGTGCACGAGCCCACCTCCTCATTTCATTGTTATCGCCGCTCTCACACAACGTCCAATAGGGGTCTCCGGTGGAGCTATCACACGGGCCCCGGACATTGTGGCGCCTTGCTGTCGTCAAACACCACCAATGTCGTGGGCACTCTTGACCGCCAACGTCACATCACCGCGCAACCGATGGACGTGCGTGGCGTGTGTTGGTCGAGGGCGCGAGGGCATTTTTGGCCGCTGAGTGCTCAAGCCGCTCTCCAAGCCGTTACACAAGCCGAGCGCAAGGCGCTGTGCACGCCCAGAGCCCCACTCCGCTTTGCCACGCCGCTCACGTCAGTGCGTCTCCACATGTGCAGAGGTGTTTTACTGCGCTCGGCGGCTCGGCACAATGCCACGACGCAGCTCACATGACTTTCAGCGCGTTCGGGCGGGTCTTGGAGACAGCGTTGCCGTCCATAGCCTACATCCTCATGCATACCTGCGTGTTGCACCAATGAGACGGTTGTTGCGAGACAATTGGCACTTTGTTGACATCAAACGAGGTGGTCGTGTCGGGAGGGCCGAGCTTGGCGTTGTGGGCCCCACGATGGGACATTGGGCACTCTTGGCATGTCCACATGGGTCCCCACAAACGTGACGGCTGCCTGTGGCTGCAGTATTCAGGCAGCAGTCGGCAGACCCGACACGTTTGGCACGTTTCGGAGGTGCTGGGTGGTGCTCGTTCCAGCTGATTGGCCTTTGTGCCCGATCAGATCTACAGATCGCCTATCGAGGCAACAGCGTCGGCAAAGCCCTTGCCCGTGTTCAGTCATTTTGCCGTGGACGCCACGCCACGACACGACTGGCAGGGGCCGCCTGTGGCGGCAGAGCCATGTTAGGCTGCCCGCACCTCGTTGCTGGCATTCCCGCTTTCCACCCGCAGCTCTCAGACACTTCCCGAACAAGCCGATCCATAGGCCGCTGTAACCCCACTTGGCGTTTTTGTTCCCATCGCGAACAGAGATAACGACGACACGCAACAATGGGGCCCAGCGTGGCGGGCCGACAGGTGGTGGGAGGTTTAGCCGCGACCGTCTTACAAGCGATGATTGCCGCAACTCGTCCCTAGGCACTTGCGAGGTATCTGGGCTACACCATGAACGAGGTCCAACATTCCGTGTGTCTCGAGACGACGTGTACGTCCAGCATGTTGTTTCTCGCCTTCGTCATATCGTCATGACTCGTTGGCGGTCGTGCTTTGTTGCAAGACACTTGCAACACAACGTTTGTTCAAGTCAGACAACCCTGACACAACGTATCAACAGATCGTCCATATAGCACTCGACTAATACTGTCTGAGGCGGGACTAGTAACAAATGCTAATATATCCTACTGGCGGGGTCAAATAAACTGGGCCCCATTCCAGCGATGACGAACGTTGCGATGCGAAGCGCAGACAACGTCGCAACGCCATCACCGCGATCATTCACCGGCTCAACGACTCCCACATCTGAGAGGCCAAAGTGAGACCAGAGAGTGAGATTGCACGACTTCAGCGACGTAGATTATCCGGCGGCGACCAACTTGTGGCACACGTCAGAATGGAGAACATTGCGATTCCGGCCGACACGGTGCCGGCAGACCTCAAGGCGGCGTGCGAGCAGACGCTCAAGCGCGCCGTCGAGCTCAAGAAGGTCGAGCCGGTAATTGCGTACTGGTGTGCGTAGCGTAGCGTACAAGGACAAGTGGGCTGACGGCAGGCTCGTTCTGGGCGGCACAGAAGGCGCTCAAGGCCAAGGACGATCCGGGCCTGAGCGTAGAGGAACGCGCCGAACGTAAGAGCACCCGCACAAAGTTTCTCATGGCGCTCCTCGACGCCCTCGAGGCGGTGAGCTCCCCCTGTCTGACTGTAGCTGACGACAGATGAAGACGGCGCTGGCGGATAACGAGGCCGTGACCAACGAAGCCGTTGGCGCGGCGTACGTCGAAGCGTTCGCGCTCAAGGTGTTCATGAGTGCGGACAACGCGGACCGCGCAGGTGATTTTGGAAAGTACGTAGGCTGGGCCTCTGGGATGTCAAGCTGACGCCAGAGCGACGATTAGGAAATTTGCCGTCGCGCGCCAGTTTATCGAGGTCCTCGAGTGTTTCGAGGGCGGCATGTCCGAAGAGGCAAGCTGCACAGCGTGGCCTCAGCTGACCCCCAGATGAAGCAGAAGGACAAGTATGCAAAGTGGAAAGCGGCGGATCTCGCGCGGTGCCTGCGTGAGGGACGCACGCCCGTCGCTGGGCCGCGTGAGTTACTCCATCCCTGTCACAACTGACATCAGCGCAAGGCGAGGGTGACGATGCAGCGCTGTTCCCTTCCCTCAGCGGCGTGAGTTCCGACCCAGAAGCACGCCGCGACTCTGCTGGATCTGCGGCGTCGCCAAAGCCAGAAAGCGCCGACTCGCGCCGCGGCTCGGCATCGTCCCTCCAGCCCCCCTCGGCACCGGCGCGACAGCCATCACCCCTCTCGCAGCGCGACGCAGCGACACCAGATATCCCCCCGCCATCATGCTCGCCGCCCTCCGAATCCGCACAGTGGTCGACGCTCGCCGCTTCCGGGGGACCAGTAAGCGATACTGGGGCGGACGAGGAGGACGCGGACGCAGCGGCCGTCCGGCGCGAGTTGGGCGGCACGCCGCCCCTCTCCAGTCCCGGTCTCGCCGCGCCAGCACCAACACTGCCGTCCGCCCCACCGAGCTTTCCCGGTCTCCCCGCCGACGCGCCGTCCGCCCCACCAGGGCTCGACTCGCCGCCGTCGCGCAATGTGCGGTTTGACGACCTCGATGATGTCTCCGGGCACGCTGACGTCGGCGCGTCCACTCCTCCAGTAGGTGGTATCACGGGCTTACCGCCAGCGCGCTCTCCATCCCTTCCCCCTACGTCGTTCCACACCTCCCCTCCCCCGCCGCCGTCCGTTCCCTCGGCACCACCCAGCGCGCCCTCCGCCCCACCCTCTGTCCCCTCGGCGCCACCACTCGCGCCCTCTGCACCACCCAGCATCCCTTCCGCCCCGCGGTCCTTTGCTGCTCCCACGCATGCGCCACCACCCAGTGCGCCCCCCGGCCCCACCGGTCCCGCCCGCGAACTCTCCCGCAAAGAGACGGAACAGTGCCAGAAACATTGTCGCTGGGCCATCTCGGCGCTGGAGTTTGAGGATCCAGAGACGGCGCGTCTCGAGCTCCTTAAGGCGCTTGCCATGTTGACCTAGACGGGAGTCGCCGAGATACCATGCATCAGGTTGGGCAGTTGCTGCGGATCTCCGAGCCGTCTAACCCAGCTTACACTGACCCCCCTCACACTCATAGGCATACAGATAGTCTAGTTATACATTAACGGTGGCGCTTCCGCCGCCACTGCTATTCTACTCGTCTTTACTCTTCAACGCAAGCCTGGGCGGGTCAGTAACGTAAGCACCGTGGACCCACTCGTAAGCCTTCTTGCACAGCTGCTTGGTATGCGACGACTTGAAAGCCGACTTTGACCGTCCAGGCTCTTTACCCTATCGTCAGCTCAACCCTCTGCGCGCGCCTCACAGCAAGGAACACGGCGTCGTCGTCCGTGCCGAGGACATGCAGCTTGTCAGCATGTATCCAGCCATAGCTGCGCGACTTGTCGTAGAAGCGCACGAGCCACGCCGGCGCGTCCCGCGTCGCCGCCTCCTCCAGGTCCAGCACGCTCTGCGGCACCGTCTCCCACGCGCCGACGTGGTCTACCACCACAGCAGGGAAGTGCGGGTACGACGTGAGTTTCGCCCATACTGGTGTCAGCGTGATCGGAGGGAGCAACGTACCCTGTGTTCCGGGCGGGAAGGGATCATCGGCGGCGTCAGCCTTGCGCTTGCCCCGCGTCTTTGGTTTGGTCTTTGGCGTCGCCTTGGGCGTCTCAGAGCGCTTCGGCGTCGCCCCGGGTGACGCCGGGACATCATCCTCTTGCCCTGCCCGTTGCCCCTCGCCCTCCTCCTTGACGACCCTAACTGACGCCCCCGCCTCCGCGTCCTCGGGCAGTGGCGACAAACTGCTCCGCACGGGCTCCGGGACGGGCGAGGGCACAGGCGTGAGGTCGTCGTCCGAGTCAGCGCGGGTTCTACGTTTCTTTAGTGGCGCAGTGTACTCCTCAGGCGTGGACGATGCCTTGCGCTTCGAGCTCGCGCGCGAGGACACGCTCGCCCTGCCCTCGGCCTTGAGTTCCGCCTTTTCGGCCTTGGGTGAGTCAGTCGGCGCCGTGCCGCGCCGCCGTTTCGAGCCTTCGGGGAGGATCCAGCCGACGTTGAAACGCTTGTACTCATCCCGCGCGTCAAGCGATGTCGCTACCAGGTCTAGTCTCCGTTCCTGCTCCCGCCGCTGTCGGTCCGTGAGCACCGGAATTGACTGGAGGCCCAACACGCCCCGTTCCGGGTTCCGCATCGGCTTGATTGACCCCGGGGACGACGCGGTAGATGGCGCTTCGTCCTCGCCCTCGATCATCGCTCTGCGCGTACGTCGCCGTGGTCGCGCTGAAGGCCCTGCCTCGCTTTCTAGCCCCGCAGTGTCGTCCCGTTCCGGCTCGGGTTCAGGCGCGGGTGTGAGCGCCGGCGTCCCACTGCCCGTGGGCGTCGGTGTCCCCGCCACCTCGGCTGCACGCCGAGTCGTCCGACTCCCGCCCGCAGCGAGGCGTTCGCGATACCGCTCCTCCTGGTCGGCGAACTCCTTGTTGCGCTCTGCCACGGTCTTGCTCTTCCGAGGCTTCTTGGCTGGCGCTGGTGGTGGTGATGGCGATGGCGGCTTGGGCCTTTCCACCTCGGACACAAAGATGGACGCGAGGTAGTCGCGTGTTGGTTCTGTAGGGTCTGGCGCCAATAGCGCCTGCAACCTCGCCAACGACGTCTCCAGATCCCCCGCTGTCCCGTCTGGTGGGTCCTCCCACTCCTCGTCAGGAGGCAACAGCGCCGACTCGGCAGGTATGCCGTCGAGCTCGGAAAGAATCGGCTGTGCCTTCTGCTTGATGCGCCCTGCGCGGCGGTAAAACGGCGTGTCCGACTTGTTGTAGAGCATTGCATTGTGGAACACGAGGTTCATGTCGTGCTGCTGTCAGCTTGTCCCGGTTGTCACAAAGCCCACCTTGAACTCTGCGACGTTGCTGTACGCGACCCTGTCAATCTTTGTGTCAATCTCGGCAAAACTGATGGGCTCCTTGACCACTTCGAGGTAGTCTGGGACCTCGGCCGGGTCGACGGGGTGGAGGAAGAGTTCCTCGCGGTCCATGGCGACGATACGGTCGTACACGCTCCGAATGAGCGTGTAGTGTGGAAAGATGAACGAGTCGACAATCTCCTTGATGACCTGCGCCTGGCGGAGCTTTTCCTTCTCGCGCTTTCGCACAAGTTCAGCAAGCAAGCGAACCTTTTCGAGGTCGTTGCGGAGCATGACGAGGAACTCGAGCTTCTTGGCCTTTTCCGCGTCCGTCTGCTCGCGCGACTCGGTCGTCGCCGTCCACGGCTCGAGGTGTAGTCGCTTCAGCAACGGCGCGCCGCGACGCGCCTCGCGTTTCAAGCTCCAGTACCGGCATAGTCGCTCGATGAATGGGTGCCGCTTGTGAATGGATACCTTGGACACATAGTCCAACAGCCGGTTCACGATCATGCGCGGAACGATGGGTGGGCCGGGTCGGTACGCCTTTGTGTGTGCGCGCGCCGTCTTGGTCGTGATTGTCGTCGTGGCCGCGCGCCCCGTCGTCGAGTCTTTGCGCTTACGTTTCTGCGGCGGTGTACCTTCGTCCGAGTCCTCCGTGTCGTGGTACGACTCGTCGTCCTCGTCGTCTTCCTCGACAGGGAGGCGCCAGTCCGCCTGCTGTGAGCTGGTAAGCCAGACTTTGCTACTCACAGGTAAGTGCTTGTCACAGTAGGCCTTGAGCTGGCCGTCGGCGCCCATGAGCTTCATGCTCATGAGTAACCCCGCCTGGCGCGCACACGTCACATGGAACGCGGTGAAGCAGCTGGGCTTCTCGCACTGGATACATGCGCCCACGCGGTCCTTGCACAGGGCGCACACGAGCTTCCAGCGATTCTTGGGTACGTTTTCCACGCCCTCGACAGGCTCCATGTATATCGCGTTGCCGACGCCGAGCTCGGGAATCCATATCGCGCAGAGTAAGTGCGACCAGTGACCTGTGGTTGTCTGCTTGAACGCGCCTCCCTCATTCGGGCAGAACAGGCATGACTGCGGTAAGCTTCGCACGGAAGGCGCACGCACGACAGGGTTCTCTGGCGACACGGTACATTTGCGGCACAGCCACTGGCCCTCGGGGATGTACGGCACGCCATAGCAGTCCTGGTGCACGGCGAGGTTACACCCGTCACAAAAGACGATGGCGTTGGAGTTTTCGCCCTCGCCGTCGTCACAAATCGCGCACTTGGAGTCCTCGACGGGCATGTGGCTCTGTGGCTGTGGAACCTTCTTGATCTGGCGTCAGCTACCACAAAGAACGTCAAGCGTACCAAGTTGAACCACTCCTTCTCGAGCTTGTCCATGATGATCTCGAAGACCTCGTACGACACTGGACCGAGCTGGTCCTTTTTGCGTTCAGCATTCACTGCGTCGAGCCATTCTTGGTCTGGCATTAGCCCGGATCAGGCGTGTAACAACCCACCCTGCTCGTCCATGTCGTACTCGACCTGCACGGCGAGCTCGGACTCGATGGGTTCTAGGGTAAGCTGCGCAAGGGGTACCGCACGCACCAATGTAGCGGATATAGTGCTCTGGGCGCTCAAAGTAAGAAAAGTCATTGTCTGGAGAAGTTAGCACTAAGCCTGCGCGCGCGTGCGGGGCTCACAGCCGTACGACCGCGCCTGTTCCTGCGCCGGCGTCAGTGGTCATCCTCCACCGCGGGTTGAGGTACGTACGGAATGCACGCCAGCCGGGCCAAGTAGCGACTTGTCGTCCGTGATGATACGGAACGACACGGTCGGCACGTCGACCTTGTCACCCGGCGCAGGCTTGGCCATCCTGCGGGTTAAGGTTGCGCGGCGGTGGTATGGACGAGGTTGTCGATGCTGTCGCTGAGCAAACACTGGAAGACGACGCGCCTGGCCCATACCGCGTTGGGTGGCAAGTACCGCACGTGGCTACATCGACCGTGGGAAGGCGTCCCCACGGTGGGACTTTGAGAACCTGCGCCTGGAGGACACACCGTTGGGCGCCCTGGGCGCCTGGGCACCTTTGTCCGGGACCGGTGGAGGTGCAACAACAACGGCACGGCCGTGTGATGCGTCGAGATGCGAGAACCGACATCACGCAGTGTCTCAAGTACACTCTCTCCCATCCGAGGTACACCCCGAGCGCCACCACTGCAGCCCGCCGCCATGCCGCCGTCAACACGACCGCGCCGGGGGGCGGCAGCGCGCGCGACGCCACAACCAGCCTCATCCCCGCTCTCCTCGCCCCCGACATCGCCGAAACGCGCGCGACCGCGCGGCGGAGGCGGAGGCGGAAGCGGGGCAGGAAAGCAGTCCAAGTCAATGCCGAACGGGAAGAAGACGCACGATCTCGCCCCCACGTCATCCCTCGACAGCGTGCTCTCCACCATGCAGAGTAACATGACTCAGAGCAAGGCGGACACGGCGCGACAGAGGCGCGTACTCGCTTCCCTTGACCGTAGACCGCCGCGGGCGGTTACGAGCCCCACGGCCGCAGACGGCCCCACGCCCAAAAGAGCGGCGAAGAAGAAGGTCCCACTGCGGCGCGCGGCGAAACGCAGGTCGGACGCGTTACACGACGACGACGACGACACGGACGGGGAGGACAACACGCCGCCCCCGCCCAAGACCCGTCGGCTGTCGCCCGTCTCCTCGCCGCCCTTTCCCAGTTCGACTCTCACTCCACCACCATCTACCCCTTTCAGCGCGACCGCGTCGGGGACGCTCCCACCGTCCCAGCCTCCTGCCTTTCCGGTCGATGACAGCGACGACGACGATGACGACGACCTCGAGGCGGCGTTGGCCAAGCACCAAGCAGCGGCGGAGAGGAAAGCGCCTTCAAAGTCGCCTGAGCCAGACGAGCCGGTGTTTCAACCTACACAGCTGCCTCCAGGGTAGGTCGAGCGTCCGGGGCAAGCTGACAGCAGCGTGGCAGTGGGCGACACAGCCTTGCTTAAAGTCAAGACCGAGTGGTTCCCCGCCAAACTGCAGGACTTTAAGCCTGCTTCAGAACCCGGGGGCAAAGACATGTACGTCCTAGTAACGGAGGACGACGAGGAGGCGTCGTGCGCGCGGCACCGCGTAATGTTTCTGTGCGAGGAGGAGAGGTTGGCGCGCGCTTCCGTAAGTCTTAGCGCTTGTGTCGGCTGACGGGAGATTGGCGTGTGTGCAGAGGTCAAGCTCAGGCAACGACCACGGCAAAGCGACGACGCGGCGACGGACGACGAGTACAGCGCGTTCAGGGCGTTGCAGCATGAAGAGCAGGTGGGGCTGTTGCACGACCACCTCGCCGAGGTGGTAGGCGAGACTTACGCGCCGGCACAGTGGCGCATCGACGCGTTCTTCGCTGGCGACGCAGAGTTAGGGTATGCCGTCGACTATGGCGACTTTTCGCCGCGCGACGTAGAATGCAGAGTCCTTCCGGCCGTCACGGCGTGGTTCGCCCGGTCGTGTGAGGGTGACGAAGCACGCGACGATACCGTCGACGAGCCGGCGCCGACGCGCCCAAAGGGCTCAGAGCGCATCGAGGCGCTGGAGGAAGCCATGCAGCGCGCGTTCGCGCAGGACGTGCTGCTCCCCGAAACGCTCATCGCGATCTGCCGCCGGTCATTTGATCTGGAAAAGGCCGATACGTGGATTGAGCGGCCGGACGCAGTGGCTCCAGGCGACGCGCCCGATGCTCGTACCGATGCTCCCGGCGATGCGCCCGCACGCACTGGCGACCGCCTGAAACTCGATGTCCCCGCGCAAGGTCCAGAACGGGAGTACGCCCTCGCCCGCCTCAAGCTCGACGAGCTGATGGCGTATTCGGCCGCGACGCAGTGGGAGCGGCGCAAGACGGAGGTTCAGCGTGCGCGGCGGTTTGCGCGCGCCAAGCTGCGTTTGCCTGACCCGGCTGTGACCGAGTCCAAGCCGCTGTCGGCCGCTGCCGAGAGCCGTTTCGAGCGCGAGAGAAACGGGCCTATGCGTCTCCAGCTCGCTTTCGACCGCCGGAACGAGCGCCGCGCGCGTCGTGGCGGCCGCTCCTAGACTTTTAGACCATGCGCGCCGTATCATGTTCTGTCTGTAGCTTATCAATGTCATTTGCATCATCACGCCCTGGCCACGAAAAGGACGGGCGCAGCGGGCGCCGGGCGTAAGTTTACACTTTGACGCCCACCGCGTTAGTCACCGAGGAATCCGATAGTTGTGGCGCATGCTTCGGTACTTACCTATACCCGCGCACACGCCTTACTCCACACCCCTCTGGTAATCTTTCAATCTCGATGCATTTTTTTCCAAGAGCTCCCTAGGTTCAAGACACTAACTGTAGCGTTACTTAAAATCTAGGCTACGGGGGGTTGCATTGGATGTAGGCGCTCTGGTGCAAGCTGCTTAGGCGGCGACAAAGTCGGCGACGTGGTTCTCGATGATCTTCTTCATCTCCTCCTCGATCTCGGGGGTGAGGACGCCGCCCGAGAGCTTCTCGAGGAGACCCTGGTGCTGGGACTTGAGCTGCTCGGTGAACGAAGCCTCCCAAGCGGTGATCTTGTCGGTGGGGACCTTGTCAAGGAGACCCTGGACACCGGCGTAGATGAGAGGAGCCATGATCTCGGTGGGCATGGGCGAGAACTGGGGCTGCTTGAGGAGCTCGGTGAGACGGGCACCACGGTTAAGGAGGTAGCGGGTCGAGGCGTCAAGGTCGGAACCGAACTGGGCGAAGGCAGCAACCTCACGGTACTGGGCGAGGTAGAGCTTGAGCGAACCGGCAACGGCCTTCATGAGCTTGGTCTGGGCAGCGGAACCGACACGCGAGACCGAGAGACCGACGTTGATGGCGGGGCGGATACCCTTGAAGAAGAGCTCAGCCTCCAGGAAGATCTGGCCGTCGGTAATGGAAATGACGTTGGTAGGAATGTAGGCCGAGACGTCACCACCCTGGGTCTCAATGATGGGGAGGGCAGTGAGCGAACCACCACCGTACTTCTCGTTCATCTTGGCGGCACGCTCAAGGAGACGCGAGTGGAGGTAGAAGACGTCACCGGGGTAAGCCTCACGACCGGGGGGACGACGCAGAAGAAGCGACATCTGACGGTAGGCGACGGCCTGCTTGGAAAGGTCATCGTAGATGATGAGGGCGTGCTTGCCGTTGTCACGGAACCACTCGCCCATGGCGCAGGCCGAGAAGGGGGCAAGGTACTGGAGGGGCGCGGCGTCCGAGGCGGTGGCGGCGACAATGATCGAGTACTTGAGCGCGTCGTTCTCCTCAAGGGTCTTGACGAGCTGGGCGACGGTCGAACGCTTCTGGCCGACGGCAACGTAGACACAGTAGAGCTTCTTCTTCTCGTCCTGGCCGTCGTTCCACTTCTTCTGGTTGAGAATGGTGTCAATGGCAACGGCCGACTTGCCGGTCTGACGGTCACCAATGATCAGCTCACGCTGGCCACGGCCAATGGGGACGAGCGAGTCGACCGACTTGAGACCAGTCTGCATGGGCTCGTTGACCGAGCGACGGGGCAGAATGCCGGGGGCCTTGACCTGGGCCTTGGTACGCTCCTTGGCGTTGATGGGGCCCTTGCCGTCAATGGGGTTGCCGAGCGCGTCGACGACACGGCCGAGGAGCTCGGGGCCGACGGGAACGTCGACAATCTCGCCGGTACGCTTGACGGTGTCACCCTCCTTGATGAGACGGTCGTTACCGAAAATGGTAACACCGACGTTGTCGGCCTCGAGGTTAAGAGCCATGCCACGGATACCCGAGGAGAACTCAACCATCTCCTCGGCCTGGACATTGCGGAGGCCGTAGACACGGGCGATACCGTCACCAATGGCTACATGTTAGTATCGACGCAAATTGCAACGGGGCGACTCACTGAGGACACGGCCAGTCTCCTGGATGTCACCGCCAACCGAGGTGCCGGCAATGCGGTTCTCGAGGATCGACGAGACCTCCGAAGCGGCTGCATGGTGGTGATGCACGCATGATTGGTGTAGGTGTGGCCGATGTGGATGTGGAAAATGACGAACGTGTCAGGGTGGATGGTTGGGTGGTGGGGTGGGGAAAGTCGGAGTTCGGAGGAACAGGACGTGGATATGGATGGGGGAGGTGGGAGGGGTGTATGGAGGTGGGTAGTCGCGGAAGATAATTCAACGACCAAGAGGGCGTAGCGTCAGCTAGCGTGTTCAAACGTGATGAGCGCGTAGTGTAAACGTACCGGGCTTGGCGGTCGCGTACGAGCGCACAGAGATGCGACGCTGCAAAGGTTAGCAAAATGGGCGTTGGATGTGATAGAATGTGGTGTTTGGGGGGGAACGCTCGGCCGGCACTCCGGTGTCGGCGACAACTTTGTCTCGCCGGCGTGCTAGCTTGCGAGAAGCACATTGCGGCGTAGAGCTCGGCTGTGCGCGCGCACTGGGCATTGTCGCTCGCGACTACGAGATGCGTATCGCTGTGCGTGTGTCCTTTTTCCTCCCCCGTTGATTTTGGCCAGCGTTTTTTTTCGGCGTCGACGGGGGGAGGTAGAGCACAGCGTCAAGGACGAGGGGAAGAGGGGCTGTCGATACTCACGCCGGCGGCCGCGAGGGAGTTGCGGAGGACGTGCATGTCGGAGAGTGGTGACTTGTGAGGGAGTTTTTAGTTTTACAAGGCTAAGGAGAGGAAGAGGAAGAGGATGGGAGGAGGACGAGATGGGATGGAGATGGGGGCGACGCAGCAGCGAATGGTGGGGAGCAGCGCGGCAGTGTGTGTGTGGCACCTTCCCTCTCCGCCTGGCTGGCTGGCTGGCTGGCCCAGTTCGGAGCTGAACGGGGGAAGGTATACCGTCGGCCCAGCCTGCACCCAGGGTCACTCACCCAAGACGCTCAGCCAACCATACAACAGATACGCTCCGCCCTCACAATGCCTATTTGCCCGACCATACGGTTGTGCCCACACCTTCCTTCGGCCCTCCACCATACATTCATCCAACTCCACTAACTCCGAAAGTGTGGCACTGGTGGTATCCGGGGGGAACAACTAAGCAACACATGGTCAGTTGCGGTTTCGGTTCAAGAAGTTGGATGGCCTCGACAGTCGAGGAAATAGTAACATTGCAGCGAGGTGCACACTCGACATCACACCATGCCACCCCGTCCAGCGATTCCAAGACGTGAGCTTACGCCGTTCGTAAAGAGCTAACCCCAGTGTCCGCGCTGCGACAGCCTCTGCGCGCGCTGCAGACGTCCGCGTCGGTAACGGCCGAGGCGTCGGCCACCGCCTCGACTTCGGCGTCGTCGGCCTCGACCTCCGCTGCTGGCGCAGCTTCGACCCCCTCGAGCACCTTTGGTTCCCTGCCACAACTCTTGCCGCCAGCGACACAGCGCGCGTTGCCAACGAGCACGGGCGACGCTTTACAGCTGTTGCGCGAGACGACAACCCCAAGCTCGGGCATCTACTGCGTGGCGCGTCTGCACTCGCGCAATTACCTGCTGCACCCGCGCGACATCCTCACCGTGCCGACGCTCAAGCCCATGCAGGAGCCCGGCACGACGCTCGCGCTCACGCGTATCCTCGAAGTCGGCGGGCGCGAGTACGCTATCCGTTCCCCTGCCGCGGACGGAAAGGAACTCCGCAAGTCCCTTCCTCACGGCGTCGACGGGTCCTTCGAGACTATCCCCCCCTGGGTCGCGTCGTGCCAGCTCACCGTCCTCGAACACACCAAATCGCCGCTGACCCGCACCGTCCTCAAGAAGCGCAGGAAGGGATACAAGAAGACGATCCAGAACAAGCAGGGCTGGACACGTCTGCGCGTAGGCGACATTGTCCTTGGCGACGGCGTGGCCCCGCAGTAGAGGCGCGGCAGGAGACTCTTGGTAGACGTAGAGGCATCACTCATGGCATAGATACCACTTTGGCACATACCCTGAGCCCACTAACACGCACTAAGTTTACATCTACGCACAGAGCATACAAGAGAGTCCTACTTGCCCGTTGTGAGGCTGCGGCGCGCTGTGCCCGCTGGCGTCGTGTTGACCTTTGTCGCAAAGCGGAGCGAGCACACCGTCTCGCCGAGATGGGCCGCCAGTGGCGAAATGTTGCACAGCATGAGTGTTTTGCTCGAGCCTGATGTCAGTTGCCAGAGGACAGCATAACTCACCAGAGAGGCTTGTTTGCAACAGCCGTGTCAGTGTCGAGTTGCGGTATGGCACATGGCCGCCCTGCTGACCCTGTCCGAGCGCCGAGATTACGTCGGCGAGCGCACTCAGGCTCTTGTTGATGTTGATCGTCTCCCTGAGCCGGTCCTTGTCCTTGTCCGCGCCAGACGACGCGAGCCGCTCGGAACCAGCCAAGTCGACGAGGTTGAGGATACCCTCGCTCGCCTCGCCAGTGTCGTCGTTCACGCCCCGCACCTTGAGGCTGAACACCGAGTGTGACCGCGACGACCGCTCGTTCATGAGCGTCGCCGCGACGGCACGGCGCGAGCGAGCTCGCTCTAGCAGTATCGAGACCTGTTTTGGATTGGACAGGGGCACTGCGATCAGCTCAGTTTCAACCCGTTACTCACAGCTGACAATGTCCGTCACTGTCATCTTGTCCTTGTCAATCTTGATCTCGTGCTTCTTGGTGTCAAACTGCCCGCTGCCAAGCAAGTCGTTGATCTGTGCGTGAGCCGCCTCATCCCGCAGCGTCACTCACCACCTCGTTGTACACTTCCAGGAACGTCCCTTCCATTTGGTACTTCCACCCGCGGTCCTTGAGCTTGTTGCTCTCGGCAAAGATCATGTCAATGGCACGCGGAATCATGCCGGCATTAACGCCCTCGGCGCCCTCCATGGTCCAGGACTTGCCTGAACCCGTCTGGCCGTATGCAAAGATGCACACCTGATGTCAGCTCAAGACCGTTTGCCCGTAGCTCACGTTGTATCCGTCTAGGACGCTCTGTGCCAGCATTGAGATCTCCTCAAACACCTCCTTCTGCCCGTGTTTCGGCTGGAACACCTTGTCGAACTGGAACGTGGAAACCTGCTCGCGCTCTTTGCCCATGGCCGACTCTGAGCGGCTTTTGACGGTCAAGTGGGACTGGCCCGTCTCGGCCGCAACCCGTTCGTCGCCATAAGCAATGTCCGCAAGACCCTCGGGATATGACTGTTCGTGTTCTGTGGTCAGCACAGCGCTGTAAGTAGCACTTACCAAGCGCGGGGCGCACGCGGGCAAACACTCGTATGTTGCCTGTACGAGTCAGACATGGCAGATCTCCCACCCACCCTTGAGCTCCTGCACTTGGTTGTGCAGCTTGCGGCGGATAGTTTCGGCGGCACGAAGTTCCTCCTCGATCTCGGCGATGCGGCGGTCGCACTCGGCCTGCGCAGCGCGAACGCGCTCTTCGGCCTTCTGATCTGCCTCGTCCGAGAGCTTGCGGTACGCCTCAGCCTCCGCCTTGGAGGCGGACACGGCGATCTCTGCGCGTTCAACCTCCGCCTGCAAGAGTGTTGCCTGTGTTTGGGCGGCAGTGAACTGGGCGTTGAGGCCCATATGCTGCTTGGCCTGCTCGGCAAGTTCTTGCTGAGGAGTTAGGAAAGCTCATCAGCCCAACTCACCCTCAGATCGCGGGCCACCTGGCGCTCATGAGTCAGCTCTTCGAGGTTACGGTCCAGCTCGAGCTCGAGGTTGTGCCGCTCCCGCTCTTTACGCTCGAGCTGGCGCTCAAGGTCTTCAATCTCGCGCGCGTGTCGTGTCGCCATGGCCTCCTTCTCTTCAGAGGCATTGGCGAGGGCACGGCGCGCCTCGCGTTCTTGCGACTGCATGTTTAACAACGTCGCCTGCATGTCGTTACGGTTCGACTGCAGTGCAGACACTGGTCGTTAGTGGGTCCACTGAGCAGCCCTCACTTTTCTCGCGTCTGGCGTCAGTTCATCGTCTCCCTGGAGTTAACTCACTCCTGCTCCATGAGTTTCTGTATGTTGTCTGTTATAGTCTTGCCAAAGTCGCCCATGTACTCGCGCAGCTTTGTCCCGTCCTCCCCGGAACTGTCACTGGAGCGGCTACCAGTGGACGAGCGGGTAGCCATACGACTTGGGCCAGCGGGCGCAGGCCGCCGTGCGCCGGCCGTCGACGCAGCTGTGCCGGGACGAGCGCGGGCTGCGGCAGAGGGGCCAGTACCAGCCGGAGGCTTGCAAGCGGTCACTGTCTGTGATGCGGCTTTGGCCGGACGCGCCGCGGCGCTACGTGTAGCAGCTGCCGGGGGTCGAGTAGCGGAGCGCGTAAGTGGGCGGGAATCGGGCCGGGCAATGCCTGACGCAGGACGGGAAGCCGGAACTGCTCCCCCGCGCGGAGCTGGGCCAACACCTCTAGCTGGCGGCTTGATCCCCGTCGCTGGGATGCCGCTGCCCGAGGCCGTACGCTTCGCCGCGGGCGGTAACGCTGGGGATGAGGGTAGCTTGCGTTTGGGGCCCAGTGTCCCTGCCGCTGACGCCGCGGGGCGCGCCGTCACACTCGGTAGTGGGATGCCTGTCGCCTTGGTCGGCGTGCCCTGTCCCGGACGCGGTAGGCGGCTCGCTGCCGGGGCCTGGCCAGTTAGCTAAAGCCCACCTTAACCAGCTCACAACGTTCTCTTGTTCCCCGGACATGGTCGGGGTTGGATGCGGTTGGGAATGGATGAGGAGACTGGTGTCAGGCCACGATTGAGACCTTGTTGTGATGTTTCTGGTTGTTGACATCGTCCAGCTGCTGGGCAAGAAAAGCATCCGCGCTGCGTGTGGGGCTTGATTTCGCCCAAAGAGGAAGGTGGCTTGTGCCATGTGGTCAACGTGGTGACCTTTTAATGACGCGGCATTACGTGATAAATGTGGTGGTTTATCGGTAATGTGGACCTGAAATAGGGGTTCGCGGAGGACTTTGGATTGGGCGTTTGGGCGTTTGGATTCGACTCGGAGTGGTTTGGCTCGTCTGCAAACCGGCAATCGAGAACGAGCAGTGTCGCCTCGTCTCTTGTCTCTCTACACCACTCACGTTTCCTGTCCCCTGCTTGCGCTCTCTCGCGTCAACAACGAGGGCCAGCAACCTCAACGCATACATGCTCCGCCGCATCACCGCCCTCAACCGCCCCGCCGCGGCGCTGGCCCGCCCAGCGCCCGCGGCGCGCGGATACGTCAAGCCGGCGTCCGCGCTGCCCCTGGCCAAGCAGACCGTGCTCGAGCTCGACGCCCACAAGGTCGGCGCCGAGATCCGCAAGCGCGGCCTCACCAGCGCCGTCAGCAACGGCCGCGACGGTGGCATGGACCGGGTAAGTCCTTAGCGGCGCACGCGACATTTGTTGTCAAGGACATGTCGGGAGTTGACGACGTAGGACACCATCATCCGTCTCCTCTACTCGCTCGGCTCGCGCCACGAGGTCGAGCGCTACCTCCGCATCTTCACCCAGTCATCCAAGGCCGGTGCCGGTGGCGTGCTTCCCGAGGCCAAGTTTGCCGTCCTCAAGTGAGTAGCGCGCCCAGTGTGTGTGTGTACGCGTGCTCATGACGTAGGGTCGGAGGCGCTATCCTCACGAACGAGCTCGAAGACCTCGCCCTCTCGCTGTCGTTCCTCAACCGTCTCGGCCTGTACCCCGTCGTCCTCCACGGCGCCGGTCCCCAGCTGTATGTCGCTGTAAGGCGACGCCACTGACATTCAGGAACGAGATTCTCGAGGCTGAGGGCGTTACCCCAGACTACGAGGATGGTATCCGTATCACCGGTGAGTTGTGTTTTTGTACAAGGAGCTCACGCCAGACGCCAAGACGCTTCAGGTCGCCCGCCGTGTCTTCCTGCAGGAGAACCTCAAGCTCACCTCGGCGCTTGAGCGCCTCGGCACACGCGCGCGTCCCATCCCCACGGGCGTGTTCCACGCGACCTACCTCGACAAGGCCAAGTATGGTCTCGTGGGCAAGATCAACCACGTCGACAAGGCGCCGATCGAGGCGGCGATCCGTGCTGGCTGCCTCCCGATTCTCACGTCGCTTGCGGAGACTGCCGACGGCCAGATGCTCAACGTCAACGCCGACGTCGCCGCCGGCGAGCTCGCCAAGGTGCTCGAGCCGATGAAGATTGTCTACCTCAACGAGAAGGGCGGCCTCTTCCACGGCGTCACTGGCAAGAAGATTTCGGCCATCAACCTCGACGAGGAGTACGACGGCCTCATGAAGGAGGAATGGGTCAAGTTTGGCACCAAGCTCAAGATCCGCGAGATCAAGGAGCTGCTCGACACGCTCCCCCGCACGTCGTCGGTTGCCATCATCTCCACCGACATGCTCCAGAAGGAGCTCTTCACTGACGCTGGTGCCGGTACGCTTATCCGCCGCGGCTACAAGCTCTACAAGCAGCCAGCCGAGGAGGCGATCGCGTCCACCAAGCTGCGCGAAGTGTTCCAGGAGCGCGACCCCGAGGTCGCCTCTGGCCGCAAGTCTGTGGCCGAGCTCTTTGGCGAGATGAAGGCGACGCCGCACACTGTGTACGGCGACGAGCCGTTTGACGTTGTCGCCGTTGTGTCGCACCCCGAGGGCCAGACGCCAGTGATGACCAAGTTCCTGCCATCGCGCAACGGCGTGCTGAACAAGACGGTCGACAATGTCTTTGACTCGATTAAGAAGGACCACAAGCGTCTGTTCTGGACTGCGCAGGCCGACGACGAGAACCGCGCGTGGCACTTTGAGCGTGCCGATGGCTCGTTTACGCGCGCCGGCCGCTCGCTGTTCTGGTACGGCATCCCAGACGTCAAGCAGGTTGAGAAGATTATCGAGGGGTTTGAGAACTCGGGTCGCATCGACCGCGTCTTCCTGCCTGTTGGCCCCAGCACGCCTCCCCACCGTCTTGCCGGCTCGGCGCCCGGCAGCGCGCGTGCCTTCTCGACCTCTGCTCGCCCGTCGCTCTCTGCGGCGGGCGCGTCGTCGTCCCGCCGCGGCTACGCCACTGCCACTGACGTTCCCCGCAAGCGCGTCGCCCTGATCGGTGCGCGCGGGTACACTGGCCAGAACCTCGTGTCGCTCATCAACAACCACCCGGGGCTCGAGCTGACGCACGTGTCTTCGCGCGAGCTCGCCGGCCTCCCGCTCAAGGACTACACCAAGGCCGACGTGACGTACTCGAACCTTTCGCCCGAGGACGTCAAGAAGATGGAGGAGAACGGCGAGGTGGACGCATGGGTCATGGCCCTGCCGAACGGCGTGTGCAAGCCGTTTGTTGACGCGGTCGACGCTGCCCGTGCCAAGGGCTCGCAGGGCGTCATTGTCGACCTGTCGGCCGACTACCGGTTTGAGGACGACTGGACGTACGGACTGCCTGGTGAGAGGATCTGAGACGGCCGGAGGGGTGGCGGCGCACTTTCATGTTCCGTAACCTCCGTGCTAGAGAGTAATGAAGAAGGATGAAGGCTAAATGACCACTAGAGCTCTACGGACGCGACGCGACCAGGCAGTCGAAGCGTATCTCCAACCCGGGCTGCTACGCCACCAACACGCAGCTGCTTCTCGCCCCGCTCCTGCCGTACCTTGACAAGACCAAGCCGCCTACGGTATTTGGTGTCTCGGGCTACTCTGGAGCGGGTACAAAGTCTGGACAGAAGGACGCCGAGGGCCGGCCGCAGACCGTGCCCAAGATTGTGAGCGCCAGAGCCATAAGCTGTAGGAAACTGACACGGAAGAGCGAGGCGGACCTGACGGGCGGCGTGCGGCCGTACGCGCTCACGGACCACATCCACGAGCGCGAGGCCGGGCGACACCTGTCCGACTTGGCGGGCAGCGACTTTACGCTGGGATTCATCCCGACCGTGGCGCCGTGGTACAGCGGTATTGTGTCGGTTCTCAACGCGCCGCTCGCGAACAGCATGCGCGCAGGCGACATTGTCAACCTCTACGAGGAGAAGTACGGTGCCGAGCCCCTGTTCAAGGTCCAGAAGGACGCGCCCGACGTCCGTGAAGTTGCGGGCAAGCACGGGTGGCGCGTCGGCGGCGTCCAGGTCCACTCGAGCGGGAACCGTGTTGTCGTTGTGGTGAGTCTTGACACGGTAGAGAAGAGTAGCACAGCTGACACTCAGGGCGCACTCGACAACCTCCTCAAGGGCGCGGCGACACAGTGTATCCAGAACCTCAACCTCGCTCTCGGCTACGACGAGCTCGCCGGCGTGCCCCAGGACAAGTACTAGGCAGCTGTAGGCTGGTAGGGAGAGCGGGATAATCTGCACTTGCACGGGATGTATTGCATGGCATCAGCGGAGTGGGACGATGTGGTTGAGCACGTCAGTCTGGGTTCCAATTTACGTTAAACGCTCTAGACTCGGCGTTTAACACTAAGCCATTATACGTGCAGACTACGTTTGGTCCTTGGGTGACCACAAGCACCCGTAAAGGGGGTGACGCGCCTGATACGGGCTGTTCGACTACACAAACTGTACTAGCATTTGGTGTCCGAGTCGCAGATGCCCAGGTGGCCAGGTTTACGCATGAGTAGTGCCACCAGCACAGTCGCGCGCCCCTTTGCCCGGGAAGGAGCGCACCACCGCGGACCGCAGAGCACCGCAACGCAAACGATCACTTTAAGCTTGAGCTGTCCTCATTGACCGTGCCTCTAACTAAAACTGACCGCTGGCTCGCTAAGCTGCTGTAGGTTGAGGGCCGCAACGCATTCTTTTTATTTTCGGTCGTCGGAAAACGTTTGCGGGCCACACTAGGGACGGGTCTAGCTGTTAGAGAAGTTCGAGGTGTGGCCAGGAAAAGCTCAAGTAGACCTGGGCTCTACAAACAATGGTGCCGAGACGGCTACACTGCTCATGTTTAAACTTTGACCAAAGCACTTTGGCGACATAAACTGGCGATAGGTCTGGTACACTCGGCCCCGTCGCAAAGTAAGCTTGACATTGCATAAGACAGTTTTGGGATACTTTGTTTATCCTGCCGTAGAGTAAAGTTGATATTGTCCGCAGCGCACAAAGTTGGGGGCCAGAGGGGATATACATTTGGGCGCAGCCGTGCTGACCTCGGAAACTCAACAATAGACAATAACGACAGGCACAGACGACGCCCGACGGCCGATGAACATGTGCTGTTCCTCGCGTCTCTCGGGATCGTGACAAAGCACTGGTCATCCCCATTCCCGCACCCCCGTGGTCTGCATAGCCACGAACGTTCCGTGTCCGCCGGAAGATACTTTTTGGATGTTTGCGGCCTTGACAGGTTCCGACGATGACAGTGTCGGACTCGGGCTCACGACTTTACACCTTTTACCCAACTTTGTTGCCTGTTTGGCACAGCTACGAGGTAAAAGTGTACCTGTCCTCATGAATGACTTTACGCATCAAGTAAGGCTGGCAGGGTAAACATTAGTGCACTGGAACGAACGCCGCCGCCACAACGGCCGTGCTGGCCTCAGCTATTGTCAGTACAATGGCCAATGAGCTGTTGGCTGTTGCCGCGCAGTGACGCTGGCTGCCCCAGGATCCAGGTAAGCCGCGATGCTCCGGCGCAAGCGCTTCGGGGTCGGCTACGACGCCCTTCCGCTGGGCCGTTGAACCCGGTCGGGTCGAGCAACTGTCCGACTCGACTCCGTTCCAAGAGGGTGCCTACCGGTCTCAGCGACATGAAACAATGCTCATGACGAGTTGGCATACACTAAGCAGGTGACAACTATCTCTATGATCATATGAGACGTGCCAGTGTGGCTCTACGCTAGTCCTCCCGGCGCTCACGTAAATGTCGCCCCGCGAGCGCTCCGCTGCGCAGACTCTGGCGGCCATGTCGCAGAGTGCCTGAGACCGAGGCGGACAAGTGCAGCACTTCCAGCTCGATCCGAGATTTCGGAGGAAACAGGTTGGATGACAGCAGGCATGTAACGCTGCTTTGGAGTGGGGCGGGCGTGACGGTCGTGGCGGCCCTGCATCGTGCACACCACCGCTCCGCACTGGCTGTCACGCCGTCGCCGTCGCACTCCCTCTTCTCCTTTGTTCTGGGAACGCAGCAAATGTGCGCCGCTGTGCCTACTAGGGAAACGCAGAAGACAAAAGTAACCCCACAGCGCTGCCAGTGCTGTGTGCGTGCGACTTGGGTCTGGCCTCAAGCGTCGTTCACTTCTTGCACACGAGGTCAAGTCTGGGCCGTAGCCACCCTGATCAGCATGAACGTATGCAGCAGTGCCGCGGATCAGCACGAGCACTCTGACCACACTCCCCTGGCGCCCAAGTCTTGCAGCACACTGCCGGCCAGCTCGGAACCATTATCAAGACCCAGCGCCCTCTGTACTGGAAACTTTATGCTGCCGAGCCAGATTTAGCCACTGGTGTCGACTCCGCTGTGCTCGCGTCACGCCTCGCCAGGAGGAGAGGGTCATTGACAGGTCCGGAGATGCAGGACGCAGCCGACGGCCGTGGGTGTTTGCGATCCAATGAGCTGTAGTGAGCTCGGCACGAATACCTCGGCACCGCTGCTCCACGCCATAGGCTAGCTGGCACCGATTGTACACGTACGGCATCGTCATATAGTGTAGCGATGTAGCGCCAGGCTGCACTATCTGCTACACCAAAGGGGAAGCTCCGCCGATGCCGGTCCCCTTTCCCCCTTGGTCTACCGTACGCGTTTCACCAAGAGAAGCAGGCCTTACGTTGTTGACCGCAGTGTTGTGCGGGGCATCGTCTGTGCAGAAATGACATTGCTTGTGCGTATAGAAACAAAGTTGTGAGGCGCAGCGACAAGTGAATGAGCTTGATTGATTGTGTCATGCGGCAAAGAGTACGACGACGCACAGGTACCATTTGCAGGAACAGGACAATGGAATCTGTTCCCTGGCGGCGCGGCGCGACTGGGAATGAAATGCCACCAAACCAAACTGCAACTGACTGACAAGCAATGCTTTGGTGTGCTGCACAAGGGTGGAACAGCCGCGGAGGTATGTCAACAAGTCTGGAAGCATTCGATGGTGTCAGCCACCATGAAGTGCAAAGGCAACAAGTCCAAGAACCACAAGGTGACGCCGGGGAGCACTGGTGAGACATCAAAGATGCCTAATGCCTGCCAAAGTGAGACAAGGTGCATCACGCTGCGTGCTGGCGTGCGGGCGTGCAGGACACTTGGGCCACGGGTGAGATGACATGCCGAGGACACAGGAGCAGAGCAGAGTCGAGCAAGCAGGACAGAGGGCTTGCGTAAATGGGCGTGATGATTTTGGGTCAGGGTGGTGAGAAGCCTTTTACCGACCTGTGAGCCCTTGACACTCCGATGTCTTCGCGCCGTCTGCGTCTTCTACGAGGCACGGCACGTACGTACGGCACACTGTCGACGCGGAGACATGCTCTCGCCGTGCGCCGTGAACCAACAAGCCAAGTTTTGGGTGCAACAGGGATGCAGGAGAGCAATGACGGTAGTGGCCACTGGAGACTACGTAAACGCGACGAGACGAGTGACATGGCTCGGTGGCGGTTGAGCCCTTAGAGTTTCCAGCTCCCCGTTTATCCCGTAACAACAGCAGCATCGTCCACACTCTCCGACGGCTGCCAGTGCGTGTGAGAGTCATGTTCTCGCTCCGGCGTGATCACGGCCGGCGCCCTCTCACTACAACAAGTAACCTGCAAGACTGACTTGCACACACACCTCATACTCACCACTTTGTGTCAGACACTTCTCTCCACCTCATTCCTCGGCCCGGTTTCTCTCTCTGACGACAAGACGACGCCACGAACACGACAAGCCTTTACGCCAACGCCTGTACAGTGCTCGACCACGACCAACCGACAACGACGAGCGCAGCTAGCGCCCACGACCACTCAAAAGGTACATACCAGCCGACGCCACCGGCAACGACCACAACGCCACGCTACCCAAACGAGCCGCCTCCAGTCTGGACAACGGACGTGTCACAAGTACTTGTTGGACGCTCGTTTTGTGTGTCATTGAGCACATACCGCGAGCACGTCCCAACTACTCTCTCTCCCAACACATTCTCTCCAACGTGTTGTGTTGGGCCCTGTGGCGCCGTACGCTGTTCCACTCTTACTCTGAATATACCCACACCCCTTGACGCCACCAAACTCCGACACTAGCGCGTAAGGCGTCCACACGCGGTCACGTCCGCGTTTGCGTCTCCGGTCAATCTCTCTCTACACGTCGTCGAATGCTTGGATGGCTGGCACCGAGCCAACGAACCTTGTCCGACAATTATCGCTAGCGCGGGCGCTGGCGTCTGTCGCACCGCACGCGTGCTAAACGGAGATCCAACAGGATCACCAGCCGACAGCTCTAGAAAAGACTCTGGACCGGAACTGTCTGTCCGCTGTCTAATCCCTCGTCTTTTCTCACCACACCCGCTTGGGCCATGCCAGAGCCAGTGCTCGAGGCGACGCGGCCTGAGCGGGGCCTTGGCCCATTACCGCATTTGTCCTCGCACCCACTGCCGCAAGCACGCCCGCAAGCACGCCCGCACGCGCGTACGGGGGCGCACACGCGGTATGCACAAAGCAGTGGGGACGTGCGTAAAGCGTTCCCTTCACAGGAGGCAGAAGAGGTCTTGGGTCAAAGTGGACTGCAAGCTCAACATCGCCAATGTCGCGCGAGTGCAAGCGCGACGGCGTCTGCGGCCAGCTCCAGTACAGGTGACAGTGGCAGTACCGGTGACATTCGTTTTCCCAGCACGCACCCGCTGCCACTGCTCGCTCCAACAGCAATAACTCGGTCGCATGCCGCCGACGACTGTCGAACGTCCCAAGTATCGCACGGCTCGCACTCTTCCTCCTCCCAATCATCGACTCGGACGTCGTCGTCTGGATCGTTCTGTATCCAAACGCCACGTCTCCAGCTTGGAAGCATCGACTGGGGCTCCTCCCAGAACGCCGCCGCAGGACCTTTCGCCGCGAGGAAGGACAGCGTTAGCCTCGAGGTGCGTTAGCCTTGAGATGGCATGGTGCACGAGCGTGCGGATCCCTCGTTGCCTCTGCTGCGCTCACTCCGCTCGTACACTGTTAGCTAACGCCCCCAGCAGCACGCTTGTAACAACTCTATCGACATGCTCCCGACAACGCCAAACGACCAGGCGTCGTTCGCCAACTTTCTCATGCCCAAGCACAACCTGCCAGCGCCCGTGTGCGACTTTTCGAGCAAACAGTCGAACCAGATGCGGAATATATCGCGCCTTGCGTGTGAATCGGGGGCCATTTCAGAAGCCGACGACGACGACAGCATCTCGCGGTCGTCCACGCCCTTATCGCCGCCCTCTCTGTTTGGCAACTTTTCCATGGACATCCACCCAGAGCTGCGCCGGAGCAGTCTGCTTCTCGCTCACGATTCCGAGCATGAAAAGCCATCACAACATCAGCCTTCCCAAGTCGCTGCGCCAGTGTCCATTCGCCCAAACCCCTTTCGCCGTTCAAAGTCGGTCGCCGGGGGCCGTGCAGAGCGCACAAAGGTAGTCGACTACCCGCCCGTTCCAGCCCTTCCCAAGCTCCCACCGCATGGTGCGAGTGGTGCTCGTGCTCACAGACCATCGACAGCACCTCGACCCCCGACGCCGCCCCGCCGCACGCACACCCGCAGCAGCTCGGACGTCGGACACTCGGAGGGCGAGATCGCGTCTATGACCGGTGCTGCGTCCGTTGCCGTCCGCAGACGTGTCCGCTCCAGCCCAAAGTCGCCAACAATCAACTCTTTTGGTGCCAGGCTCAACACTCACCGTCGCGCGGCGTCACACGGTGGCGAGCAGCTGCTTGGACGCCCGACTACCGCGCCATTGTCCACGGCTCAGCCACCACATGGGTTGTCACCTGTGAGCAAGACGCCCATCGCTTTTGTCATCTCGCGCCGCGCCCCTCCCCCGCCCCCGATTGCTGTGCCCCATAAACGCATGCGCTCGCCCCCGCCTCCTTGCCGCCGCGCACGAGCTTCGCCGCCCCCACATCCCAGACCACTCCCAAAGCTCCCTGGGCCAGCACCGACTCGGAGACTCCCGGCGATACCCATTGCCCGCTCCACTGCTGCTCCAAAGTATCCCGCAGTTGCGCAAACAGTTGCGCCCCCGTCGTCGATGTCAACATCGGGTGGTGGACCCCCAGCTGGCCTGGCTCCACTGACGATCCCTCCATCGGCATCGACGCCCATCTCGCCCGTCATGTCGCCATTGACGCCCCTGTCGCCGCTGCGCTCGCCCGCGCTGGGGCCTGGTAGCGCCTACGCCCGCTTCCGCGCACGTTCGCGCGCCAAGTCTGTCTCTGCGTCACGTCCGAGCGTCTTTGAGCCGGAGGTCACGCCACCCAGCGGCGCTCTCGAGACCCTCACAGAGACAATCGTAGCGATCAAGGAAGCGGAGACGTGGGAATGGCCCGTACCGCCTTACGTCCTGCGTTCTGCCCCTGAATCGCGGCGTCCCTCGGCGTCGTCAGACCCCATGGCGACAGAGGACGTCGAGGAACTGGACAGCACATTTGCTTCACCCGCTCTCGCGGACCGTGCGCTCCACGAACCCCTCCCGCCACTACCGATGCCCGCGCCGATCGCGCTTCCCACAGGCCCCGGCCGTCGACTACGTATCGACGCCGCTGCGCCGCCACGTCCGCCGCGCCCGCCCCGCGCGAGCTCACGCACGACCCACAGGCCAGCGGAACTCGTTCCCCGCCGCGGCTCCGAGTCGGACTACTCGGTAGAGGTCCACAGCGGCAGCTCGTTCGCGAGCGAGCTTGGGCCGTCCACGCCAGACGACTACGAAAACCCCTTCGAACACCCTGGTCTGCAGCTCCTCCGCCACGCGCAAGGCACAGGCATAACCAAGAGTCCCAGTGCGCCGTCGCTCGCTGGCGCCGGCGCCGGCGGCGGCATTGCTGCGCCTACTTCGTTCCACTACCACGCCCGCGAGCACGAGTATGCGCACCCAACCCGCCCACGCACCAGTTCCGCCCGCCCGCGCTTCGGCGTCCCCTTCTAGTACACACCTAACGACCACCTCACGACAGCGCAAGTCGCATGTAGCATACTGTATCTGCCCCTACATACAAATGTAATGTATCCGCGAGCGCGCCTTGCCTTGCGACCAACGTTTTGCCTGGGTCCAGCGTTATGAAGTTTGGCGCCGCCAGATCTGCAGTGATCTGCCGATGTTCAGAGAACAGGCACGCACCGTGACGCATGAGTCTAGGTTTGCGCACCGTCTGCTGATGCTCGGTAAGCCCAGACACTCACCGAGGGTGTACGTACAAGAAAGGCACAATGTGGCATGTGATGCCGCGCACAGCGTGACGCTCATGCTGACCTCTAGAGAGCGATACCGAGCTTCGTGTCGTCTCCTGGAGAGTGGTGCCGAGGGAGTAGTTTCGCACGCAGGCGCAGCGTGGCCCCAAAGACGATGCGTAGACTTGCCGTTAACACGAGAGGGGAGCGGCCCGAGCCTCGTATTCTACGTTTCGCCATGCGCATGGTCAAAGCTCGTCACTGAGTGACAGTGACATAACCTTCCCAGGCGAGGTCCTGCACCAGATCTTTGCCCCAAACGAGACTCTAGGCCACTTTGAGCAATGGAGACACTGCAATGCCGTTCAGCTGGCGACACGGTGTTGTGGGGAGGGCAGCAGGGGCGTTAGGCCGGGAAGGCCGACGGCGATGTAGCAAGGGAACCGGCTCATGGCTTCGAATGTGGCGCTGATCAACGTAGCATCGTCGGAAGCATCACGTTCAGTTCAAACGCAATGACCAAGTGTGCATCTAACTATATTTTCTAATCCTGGTGCGCGTGCGTGCCGCCTAGTGGCGCACCTTTCCGCCCTTGCCCCACTTCTCGCGGAGGAAAGCGAGGAGCCACTCGTACAGCTCACGGTTAGCCCCGCGGGTATAAATCGAGTGGTCGCTGCGTGTTAGTACTTGCAAGGGGACGGACACGTACGAGTCGGTGAACATGCGCATGCGCCAGCCGCGGACGCCGTTCTGGGTAAGCTCGTCGACGAGGTGTGCCGTGTTGGCGAAATGGACATTGTCGTCGCCTGACCCGTGCGCGAGCGCGAGGTCGACGTCCTCAAACTTTGTCACGTTGTGCACCGCGCTGACCCTGTAGCCCGCGGGGTTGACCTGCGGCGTATTCATGTACCGCTCCGTGTAGATTGCGTCGTAGTACCGCCAGTCCGTCACTGGGGCTACTGCCATTCCCAAGGTGAACAGGTCCGGGTTGGCCTCGAGCGTCTTGAGCGTCATGTACCCGCCATAACTCCAGCCCCAAATCCCCACGCGGTTCCGGTCAATATACTTGCGCTTGACGACCTCGCGGGCGAGCGCGATCTGGTCCTCAACTTCCCAGTGCCCAATGTCGTCAATGATCGGGTTCCGCAGCTGGCGGCCCTTGAAGCCCGTACCGCGCCCGTCAACCTTGACTACCACATACTTCTCCTCGGTCGCCAGGAACGCGTGCCAGTCGCGCTTAAACTTGTTCGATACCTGCTGGCTGTACGGCCCGCCATAGACGTGGATGAGCAGAGGGTACTTTTTGCGTCCCGACGTGTCAATGTTCGGCGGCAGCATCTCGAGCATGTTGAGCTCAAAGTCGCCCGACTGCAGCGTCGTGCGTGTCTCGATCGGACGCGCATACTCGGCCAGCGTCTCGTTCAGCTGTTGGTTGTCCTGAAGCAACACGTCCAGTCCGTCCTCGCCGACCTGGATCAAACGCTGCCACGGCACAAGCGGACCCTCGTACTTGAGGCTGTAGTAGCCGCCCTGCGGCGAGAACGACGCGCTGTAGTACCCCGGCTGCGACGTGTCGGTGAGGGCCTCCATCTCAGGCTTGAATCCCTTGAGTGTGTCGCGGTTGGGCAGTTTGACCGAATAAATGTGCCGGTCGATAGAAGGCGTGGCGGCGGTGAAATAGACAATGCCCTCGGCCTGGTTAAGGCCAGAAATGTCCGTCACCTCCCACTCGCCCTCGGTGAGCCAGATCGGGTCGCTCGCGTCGGCAGACGTGAAGAATGCGACGTGGTCGTAGCCTTCCTTGGGAACAATGTCAAGGTAGCCGGACACCGTGCCGTCCGTCTCCTTGACGGGGAGGACGTGCTGACCGTGGTCGATCCAGCCGTCGTCACCCTCCTCGCCGTCCTTGCCGAGCTTGCGCACTGCCTTGCCCTCGGCGTTTCCCTTCTGGAACGCAATGACCTGGCCATTACGCGCCGGGCGGTCAATCTCCTTGACGAGCAGAGCGTCGTCGGCAACCCAAGCGACCTCGACAATGATGCCTTCGCCCTCGGGCAGTTGGCCCGGCCAGTGCAGAGTCTCCTTGGCGTCCTCAACCGACACAGCGCCAACCTGCACAGGCGCAAAGTACTTGTCCAGCGAGAACGTGTGTACCGAGACGAGCGGCAGCGGTGTCCCGGGCTTAGGGTACCGCATGTCGACGTCTTTGGTGTATGGATGAGGCTGCTGTGAGTTATCGCTGGGGTTGTACACGGGGTACGAGTACACCTTGACGTCGGTCTCGTTGCTGCGGAGGTATGCGACGGCGTGGGCGTCGGGTGCCCACCACAGCGCAAAGTCGGTCGAGAACACCTCCTCTTCGTATACCCAGTCTGGGACGCCGTTGAACACGACTGCGCTCCCGTCATTGGTCACGCGCACGGGCTTGGGCTTGTCCTCGTCCAGACCGTCCGCCGAGATGACGTACAGGTCGTTGTCAGCGACAAACGCAATAGCGTGCGACACGGGCGACCACTCGGCGTAAGCCACCGAGGGGGGGTATGTGAGCTCGTGCAGTGCAAACGTCGCGTGGTCCGACAGACGGTGCACAAAGAAGTTGCTGTGCGACGAATGCCGCCACTGCTTTTCCGTGTCCACGCCAAACAGGACATACTTCATGTCCGCCGACAGTTTCCACGATCGCCACCACAGGGGGCTGCGAGTCCTTGGGTCCTTGAGGTCGCCGGCCTTGACGAGGACACGGGTGTTGTTTGGCTCGCTTGCGGTTGCAAGGAGAATATCGCCGCTGCGGTCTATCATCGAGTACGTGCCGTCCTCCGCTTCAAATCAGCCCCGCCTTGTAAACCCTCACCCACCCTCCTTGACCCAGTCATGGTGCGAAAAGCGTGGCGAGAAGGTGCCGTTAAAGATGTGATCCAACGTCAGGTGACGGTTGCCACTCTTGGCCGTGTACGCTGGGCCCGAGTACCACCAGGCCGCGAGGACACCGACGGCGCCTGCAGCAGTAACAACCAACACTAGGAACGCTAAGATTTTCCTCGACTTCCTGCGTGGCCGAAGCTGGCGTCAGCGTTGCCATCGATATCATCACAACGCACTCGTGATGGCTCGACGACATATCCCTGTTCATCGTCGTCCTCGTATCGTCGGTGGAAACGCTGTGCTTCGCTGTCCTTTTCCTGAAAGGGGTCTTGGTCAAGTTGGTCGTGGTAGACAATATCGCTCTCTGTGCCGGCCGAATCGAGGCTCGCGCGAGCAGACAGCTCCTTGTCTGCTCCCCGCGGCGGTGATCGAAGCGCGATAGGCCCGTCGCTCCGGTTACTCTCCCGCCGCGAGAGGGTCCGCGAGCCCGTTCGCGACATGGGAATGTCCTCCGTACCCAATGCGTCGTACTGCGCAGACATCGTGAGATGGGTAGTGTGACAAGCAAAGCGGGCGGCAAGAGATATTAAGTTCAGGCCAGCGTCTGCTCGTCGACAATGGAAACCAGGCACACCGCGTGGTGGCCAAAGGGATATGTGTATATCCGGCGGCTTGGGCCGTCGTCACCAGCCTCCTGAAACGTCCCATGTCGTCCAGCTCGCTCGTCTACACCATCCACACGCAACTCCCAACTGCCACTTCCACACGCCCCGTCAGTTATCCAAAGACGGCGTTGGTTGGGCTTTAACGAACAATACCTCTCTCGGCGAAGAGTGTGCCGGCGACATTGGCCATCCTTTCCATCACATCGCTCTTCCTGTGTGACCGTCGACCATGATCAAGTTCATTCTTGTTCAAGTAAGCTGCTTCCTGCTGGTGCTAAGCTGACGCCAGAACCGACAGGGCAAGACACGGCTGTCAAAGTGGTACGCGCCATATGACGATGACGAGAAGGTATGCCATATATGTCGTCGCGCGCACTGACGAGCAGGTCCGGCTACGTGGCGAAGTCCACCGCTTAATCGCGCCGCGCGACCAAAAGTACCAGTCCAACTTTGTCGAGGTGGGCGTCGTGGAGGTGTGCTGGGCTGACGACAGTTCCGCAACGACAAGATTGTGTACCGCCGCTACGCCGGTCTCTTCTTCTGCGTCTGCGTCGACTCGAACGACAACGAGCTGGCGTACCTCGAGGCGATCCACTTGTTCGTCGAGGTGCTTGGTGAATAGCTATTACCACCCCGTTCGCTGTAGCTAACACCAGATGCCTTCTTCCAGAACGTGTGCGAGCTCGACCTGGTGTTCTCCTTCTACAAGGTGGGTATGCACTACAACACCACTGACGCTCAGGTCTACGCTATCCTCGACGAGGTGTTCCTCGCTGGCGAGATTGAGGAGACGAGCAAACAGGTCGTCCTCGATCGTCTCGACTATCTCGAGAAGCTCGAGTAACCCATTTCTTTGACCTGTAGACATGACGCCATGAACTGTTGTACGAGTGATGCGGGCTGTAGCGACGTTGACCGCCTTGATGTGGGGGCTGCAGAGACAGAAGCTACTATTCGTGTATGTTCCCAACAGCACCGTACGACAACTAGGCGCCCGTCCGGTGCGCACTACCACACCCTCCCAGCGCACAACACTAAGACCGATCCTCCCCCTCCACGCAAGATTGATATGTTTCATGCTGTGAGTTGTGTTCTGCAATGGCTACCGTCCCGAACCGGTTCCTAGACCTATTACTGCTCGCCTTCACGGCCTGAAGGCGCCTACCCTGGCCGAGTGTCGTTCTTCTTCATGTCCAACTGTCGTCAGTACTTGGGCGGCAACGGAGCCTGCCGGGACCACGAACCCAGCGCTTCTTGCCTGTCGTTAGCTGATTTCACCAACCATGTAGCTACGCACATTCCCTGCCGTTAGCCATGCCACCTCCGTCCCACTAACCTGTAAGCCTTGAAGTACTCGTAGCATTCGCCGCGGTTGTACCGCGTCAGCTCGAGACACTTGAGCGTCGCCTTGGACGCCCTGTCGCACGGGTCCGAGTACTGCCGTCAGCGACGCTACAATAACAGCGGCCACAGAACGGCGACGGAACGCAATGTCGTCTGGGATGGCTCTGGTGGTCTGCCTCTAGTTGAAGGCGGCGACACCCTTCGCCAATGACGACGCCGGGTACTCACCTTGGACACGGTCCGGTGATTCTTGTGCACGGCAAAGGCATCGCGGTAGTCGTCGGGCTCGTACAGCTCCGGCGGCGGCGGCGGAGGCTTGTACGCGTCGGGCGTGGGCTTGGTCGAGGGGGGCACGCGGGAGGCCATGGCGAGGACAGAGGAGTTGGTGGTCGCAAGACGGTAGTGGTCGCAAGATCGAGTACATGACAGGCGATGGGCGGCGGGCGATGGCGGATGTCGGAAATAGCCACACGTGCGTCGGTGTGGGGGCCCAAGCTTGCCACCAATGTCAAGCACTCTGATCGACAACAATCGTCAGCCATCACTACGTCGAGTGCTTTACACTTATCTCACGGACAGCATGGGGGTCATCGGGACGCTATCGTCGATTGGCATGGCCGTAGGGTAAGAGCTGTGCGTCGCCGACTAAGCTCACCGCAGCCCGCCGCTTGTCTACGTCGACCAAGTATGTAGCGCCTTGAGGCCCAGCTGACAGCAGGCAATCAGTATCATCCGTAAACGGTGTGTTACGCCTTGACAGTACTGACACCAGTGACTCGTCGGGGTTCTCTAAAGGCATGTCCTGGGAGTGGGCTTGGTCTGACGCCAGATGTCTGCGGTGTGGTTATCATAGCCAACATTGTCCGCGTCTACTTCTGGTTCGGGGAGCGTTTCGAGACTCGTGCGCATGGGGTTGGGCTAAACTGATGCCAGCACTGCTTGTGCAATCTCTACTCCTGATTATCTCGCAGCTGGTGCTTCTCTGGATCTGCCTGTATTACAAGCCGCGCGCTGCACCCGCCACGGCCATTGGCGACATGGACGAGGAGGGCGACGGCGCGGCGTTGCTCGAGGACGGATCGCCGGGTAAACGCCAACGCCCATTCAGGTTCTGGCAGTGGGACAAGCTGGGAACGTACATTGAGTTTTTGGCCGGCTTGATTGTGATCTTGACCCTGCTGCAGTTTGCGCTGGGTCGCTTCAAATGGTACAGCTTCAACTTCAGCAACAGCTGACAGCAGGTACATTGCTGCGTGAGTGGCTGCTGAGGCCCGTCTAACCACAGACTCGGCTTTATCGCTCTCTCGATTGGTGAGCTACATCCTCTGCGGGCCCGGCTGACAGCAGAATCGACACTACCCATCCCCCAGTTCATCTCCAACTACCGCCGCAAGAGCTGCTATGGCTTCCGCTCCAGTACACTAGCGGGCTGGCTCTTCGGCGACGCTTTCAAGACTGGATACTATTTTCTCCGGCACAACCCGCTCCAGTTCAAGGTCACTGGCATCATGACTCTCTGCTGGGACTTCGCGGTTCTGTGCCAGCGCATATACTACGGCGCCGAGCCGCCAAGCAAGGTGTCGCTGCAGCACCAGGGCGCCGAGGTGGAGGCATAGACCAGCTTTTCCCCTCCCTCTACACAGCTGTCAGATGTATTAGATGCTCCGAACGAGGGCGCCTTGTGCAGATGAAGACCTCCAGGGCGACATCCGCACTGTCCGCGGCCCTCCCCCTCGCCGATGCGGCGCCGTGACGACGCCGCTCCGCGGTCTGTCATTTTTGGTTGCATGGTAGTCTAGTAGGCTGTTTTAGCTTAGTTGGCCTTGCGGACGACCTCGACCGAGTCCCAGTCGGCGCGCTCGGAGTCCTCCTTGGCGACCTCCTGGATGTAAGGGGTGAGGTAACGGACGTCGTCCTCCTCCTTGAGCCACTCCTCCTTAGGCAGTTGGCGGCGCATGAGGTCCTGCTGGAACGCGACGCGGAAGCGGTAGACACGGTCGTAGCCCTCCATCTTGGGGAGGCGGCTGATGGCCTGGGGTTAGTCGTGCGCTTGGCGGAGGAGCAGGGAGGTGGGCGCGGACAGGACACGGCGGTGGGCAGCCGAGAGCGTTGCTGACCCTTCTTTCTCCGGGGAGCGCCTGCGCGTGCTACCGCAATGCACAGCGCCACCGCCATTTGTATCCCGACACCGCCCACGTCCCCTTCGACAACGAGGCACTCACCTTTGCGACGTCGTCGCGCTCCTCGATAATCAGGTCATCGTAGCGGAGGCCGACCTTGCGGTGGCCAGCGGCGCGGGCGTACACGTTCGCGAGGGGGCGGAGCGAGTTGTACAGGCCCGCAGAGTAGTTCTTGATGGTCGAGGCAAGGCTGCGGTGTTTGAGCCGGGGTTAACGGTGGCAGCGCGCGCAGGCAACAGAAGGAGAAAAGAGATGGGAAGCGCGTGCAGGGGAGCGAGGCGTGGAGGAAGGCGGGTATGGCGGAGAGTCATGAGCGCGAGGCAAGAACGAGCAACAGCAAGCGGTCATCGAAGGGATCATGGAGTCGGGGTCGGAGGAAATGTGCGAGTTGGAGGGGGAGTATGCGCGATGGGAAGGTCGTCGACGAAGAAGGCAAGCGTCAGTACGAGCCGCGCGCATGCCTGCTGTAGACCAGCAGGGACTCACGAGATGCCGAGAGGGCCACCGACGAGCACCATGATGAGTAGTGATTTGGGGGTGTGGATAGGGAGGCAAAGACTGAACTGTCGACAGCCGACCGACGGACGACGTTGGGCAGCGAGCGAGGGGCGTACGGGGTGGATCTGCACCCAGGCTCCATCGGCACTCTGACATTCCCCTGCTTGTGGTTGGGCGGCCGTCTTCGGAGCAGACAGGAGGCGACCTCGGGTGTCATCACGTGACATTAAACAGTGGCCGGCGTTTCGGCCAAATGGGCGAGGCACGGGTTGGCGCTGGGCCCCAGATCGTTTCGCTCTTGTCACGAAGTATGAACGCATCACGTAGACTTGCTCAGCAGCTCAGAATCGCACTGTGCACAGTGTGTACGATGCATAGGCTAGGAGGATGATACATAGGCTGTAGGACAGGCGCTCAAACGACGTCAAATTCGAGACAGGCTGGTTGGAAGACGGCTGTGCTCGAAGGCGAGTAGTGGCACATCTCGACCACGCTTGAGACCATATGCCACTAGCCACAGCTGCGACGCTGAACCGCTTTCGACTAAAAGCGTATTGGTACCAGGGGCCTTTGCTGTGACACTCTTCTGTCCTCTTTACTCATGAATGTCGATATTAGAGCTACATGAGCGAAGTATGACGGCGGGAGAGCAATCTGAGTGTCGACAGCCCAGCCACGAGAGCGAAATGCCTGGAGAGCAACTCATCCCCAGCAAGTGAAGCGACCACAACGCAACAACGAAACACCAGCCATGCACCGCTGTGAATTGGGGGGCTTGGGGACAGAGCCTGCTACCTGACTGAGTTAGTCTATGCCTCGTGTTACGATCCACAGACGTCAGGTCAACTGCAGCCATGGTGAATGATGTCAATGCATGAGTACAATGCTAAAACGGCAACGAGCTGCGTCCCTGGACCTTGGTCTCTCTCTTGTTCTGGTCGTCAGCTTGCCAATCACCCAAGGGCGGCTCACCTTGCGCCAGTCGGCGACGCGCTTCTCCATGCCCGCCATGCGCTCCTCACGGTCCTTCTGGCGAGCCGGGGCGTCGCGCTCCGACTTGTGGCCCTTGAAGTACGTGCCGTTCGGCTGCAGGCGGCGCGAAGCGTACAAGCTCTGCTCGGGCTTGGGCTTCCACTTGCCCGTCCACGACACCATCGTCCCATCCACCCACTTGATCGGCCGTGGCGCCTCGACCGGGTTCACCGTCGACGGAGGCAGCATCTCGCCCGGGTACGACTCGAGCAACTGCTTTTGTCGGCGGCGCGAGATGCCCGCGCCGTACCAGCGCCACTGCTTCTTGTCACTGCGGGTTAGCACAAGGAGCAATGATAGCATAAATGCAATGCGATACAAGTTCGCAGTGTTATGCACAACTGTGCAATCCCGACCACACTCACTTGGCGTACACGCGCTTCCAGTAGTCAACGAAGGGGTTCTGCACCTTGACCTCTCCTCCGAGCTGGGTCTCGGCGCGCTGCGCGAGTGCGCGCTCAATGTGCCGGAAGATGACTGGTGGGAGGTACTCTGCGTGAATAAAGTTGGGGGCGGGCACGGACGACGTGCTCGCGGACCCCGCCGCAGTCGAGGCGACCCGCGACGACGAGGAGAATAGCCTCCTCGCAATGTTCATGGTGTCGTCGTCGTGGTGGTGGTGGTGGTGGTGGTGACGTTGATTGACGGCGTCGGCGTACGAACTTTGCTGGACTTGTCCGGCCTTGAGCGCGACTTTCGAAATGTTCAAGACGGACTAGGACCAAGAGGGGTCAAGGAGCCTTCCCTGAGAATCTCGCGTGGCTTTGGCCGAGATGGCGGTTATGGGCCAAGTGATGCTCGGAGCCAATGGGAGTGTGGCAGTCGGCCAAATGGTAGGTGTAGGCGGAGTGGTTAAAGTGCCACACAGGCCAAATGAAAATAATGCCGTGCCGTAGTATTCTCCGTGACTCCGCCTGTGAGCAACACAGCTCACTGGCTGAGAGCACCTTGGTTGTACCCAGGGAAGGTCCATCGGCTCACGGAGCATCTCGGCTTTGGCTACGTGTGGCTCCCCCCCTTCCCCTACAGCTACGCCCACACACACCTTCCCCCCCCACCCCCCTGGGTGCGTGTCCAGTCTCCTTCCGCTCCCTCGCTCCCTACCCCTCCCCCAAGGAGAACACATCGCTCCTCTTCATCTCCTTCGTCCTCTTCATCCCCTCTTCACCTCTCCTCCCCCCTCTCCAAAAAGATGCTCTCGCGCACCGTTCCTCGTCTCTCGCGTCGTGGCGGCCAGACGCTTAAGAACGCCCGCGCTCACGCGGCGTTCTTCAACACCGCTGCCCGTGCTGCCTCTGCCGTCCCCGCTTTCCAGGCCCAGGCTCGTCCCCAGGTCTTCAACAAGGAGAGTGAGTATCTTTCTTCAACAGAGCCAACTTGGCTTTGAGCATCGGTCTACATCTCTGTCTGCCCCTCCGCGCCCATCTTGGGAACGCGCGCCCCTCGTTGTAGCTGGGCATGTCTTTTTTTCGACGCCTCAAAAGAGGCGCCGAAGTTGAGACGGGGCTTTTCGGAGGTGGAGACCGGAGATGGGAAGGGAAAAAGAAACGTGTCACTAACCCATCTACAGTCAAGGCTGCCCGCACCTACGCGACCCCCGCTGCCCACCAGACCGGTACCATCAAGACCGTCATTGGTGCCGTCGTCGACGTTCACTTCGACACTGAGGACCTCCCGGCCATTCTCAACGCCCTGGATGTCCAGTTCGCTGAGGGCCAGACCAAGCCCGAGGGTGGCCGTCTCGTTCTCGAGGTTGCCCAGCACCTTGGTGAGAACACCGTCCGTTGCATTGCCATGGACGGTACCGAGGGTCTCGTTCGTGGCCAGAAGGTCGTCGACACCGGTGCCCCCATCACCATCCCGGTCGGTCCCCAGACCCTTGGGTGAGTTTAAAACGGGTAGTTGAAGTGCCTGGCACTACTATAGCACCAATTTCCCCGCGTCATTGCCGCATGCTAACACTTTTCAGCCGTATCATGAACGTCATCGGCCAGCCCATTGACCAGCGTGGCGAGATCAAGGGTGTTGCTACCCGCCCCATCCACGCCGACGCCCCCGGCTTCGTCGAGCAGTCGACTGAGGGTGAGATTCTCGAGACCGGTATCAAGGTCGTCGACCTCCTCGCCCCCTACGCCCGTGGTGGTAAGATTGGTCTCTTCGGCGGTGCCGGTGTCGGCAAGACCGTCCTTATCCAGGAGCTCATCAACAACATTGCCAAGGCCCACGGTGGTTACTCCGTCTTCACCGGTGTCGGTGAGCGTACCCGTGAGGGTAACGACCTGTACCACGAGATGCGTGAGACCGGTGTCATCAACCTTGACGGTGACTCCAAGGTCGCTCTCGTCTTCGGTCAGATGAACGAGCCCCCCGGAGCCCGTGCCCGTGTCGCCCTTACCGGCCTTACCATCGCCGAGTACTTCCGTGACGACGAGGGCCAGGACGTGCTTCTCTTCATTGACAACATTTTCCGCTTCACCCAGGCCGGTTCCGAGGTGTCTGCCCTTCTCGGTCGTATCCCCTCGGCCGTCGGTTACCAGCCCACCCTCGCTACCGACATGGGTGGTATGCAGGAGCGTATTACCACCACCAAGAAGGGTTCCATTACCTCGGTCCAGGCCGTCTACGTCCCGGCCGATGACCTGACTGACCCTGCCCCCGCTACCACCTTCGCCCATCTTGACGCCACCACTGTGCTGTCCCGTGGTATTGCCGAGCTTGGTATCTACCCCGCCGTCGACCCCCTCGACTCCAAGTCGCGTATGCTTGACCCCCGTATCGTCGGTGACCGCCACTACAACATCGCCACCCGCACCCAGCAGATCCTCCAGGCTTACAAGTCGCTCCAGGACATCATTGCCATTCTTGGTATGGACGAGCTGTCGGAGGCCGACAAGCTCACCGTCGAGCGTGCCCGTAAGAGTGAGTGTCCCGAAAATATACTTCCGTAGTTTCTCCACCAAAATACTCCCGCACTTTCACCACATCCCTCCGTCGCCGTCTCCAAAGACCTGTAAGCTAACAGACCAGTCCAGCGTTTCATGTCTCAGCCATTCGCCGTCGCTCAGGTCTTCACTGGCTTCGAGGGCCGTCTTGTGCCCCTCAAGGAGACCATTGACGCGTTCGAGGAGATCCTCGAGGGCAAGCACGGTAAGTTTTGGAGTCGTCGGCGTGCCTTTAGAATGTCACTGACATGCAGACGACCTCCCTGAGAACGCCTTCTACATGGTCGGCAACATCCAGGACGTCAAGGACAAGGCCCGCAAGCTCATGGAGGACTCCTCCAACTAAACCCTCTTCCGACAGGTCCAGGTGCACTGCCGGCTTAGCGAGACGTCAGTAGCTGCACTCTGCAGGAAAGGAAAATGCAATGCAATTGAAACAGTCGTCTTACGGGCGTGTATTTGAGGACAGTGTGGTAGTATTGGGCAGAATGGCGTCAGTGCTTTGGCTGTCACATTCACTGGTAGCTGTGATCGGCCGGTACATCTGGTGCCACTCGCTGGCACCGGCAGCAAGCGTACAGGCCGTAGGTGTATGGCCGGTGCCGTACGGTTGGTTTATGGCCTTCCGTGGGCTGTGGACGTACCGTACAGTACAGTACATCGTGTCCGGGATAATGGTGTTGCATATTCGGGGACAGCCGCCCTGACTTCCAGACACAATTGCACCACGTACAACCCATTCAACAACCGACGGTGGCATGGGAAATGACCCAGAGCGCACGATGCTTCTACTCTAGCTGCTCAAAACTTCCATGCAAGAAGTCTACAAGCTTGGGTAGCTGGGAAGTGCGCCACAAAGGGAAAATTGAGTAAATAGAAGCGGCATTTGGTGCTGTATCAACCGCACAACATGCTAAAGAGGCATTGTCGGAGCGCTCCCTCCCAACCTGTATTTCTTACGCCAGCGACAAACCCGTATTTAACGCGTTTCAACTTCTGCTGTAGGGGGTTTTCAGCTTTGCGGCACTGCCAGGAACGTCGGCAGACCAAGAACATACCGGACACAAAACAGACGCAGTGATCACAGCCGCCTTTGAGCCAATTCCTGAATGATTATGGAAACGCGTTTACCGGGCCTTGAGACGGATGCAGGAAAACCAACGTTTATGTTGATCCAGCTTTACCGCATTTGAACGTGCACTGTCACGAAGCGAGAAATCGTCCACCAAGCTACTCGATAGTTTGGATTTGGACTGCTTAAAAGGCGACCTGCGGCTTGTTTACAGTTTCTACCGAGTGAACCTCGATGTGCTTTTGCCGTTAAAGAGCTCGTTGGGGCACCAGGCCCTTTGTTCAGCTGAAATGCAAAGGATAGGTTGCCGCACAGTCTTCGGTACCGCCAATCCCGCGTTCGTTGCATTGGGAGGTCATTTTCGGAATTTTTTGCTGCGGCAAGAGTCCACTCGGCCGTTCACAGGTTTCATCCAACGTGAAAGGTGTCGAGCTTCAAGTGTCTTCACTTGCGGGAGGCTGCAGCTAACGGCGCCGACGCGCAGCTGACAGACAGTCCACTGTAAGACCAAAAATCCCAATGTCGAAACCGACGACTTTGTCCTCCTTGGCCAGACCGTCATCGGAAGGGAGAGATCAGACTCTGGCAAAGTTTGCTCGAGCTCAAGGATGTGTTGAGTGCCCTTCTTGTGCAGGAAATGTTCAGTTTCTGGCTTTCCCAGTCTGGTATCACGAACGCGGATCAAAGGAGCTCGCAAAGGTAAATCATTTCACTTGGGGCGCTGACAAAACCACGAATGCACCGCATCTTCCTGTAATCCCTCTTCAATGTCAACCATTCTTCTTCAAGTTTTCAAAGAACCCCCTCAACCTGTCATCAAAGCCTCATTCGCAGCAACACGATACACTCACACTCTCCACCCACTGTCCTGCCTCAGCGAGGCTACACCATACCGAGCGTCGCTGTGCACAACAAATCTCACACTGGCCGGTTCGTTATTCCTCATCTGCTCAGCTGATCGGGTTTCACAGTCCATCTGCCACACGCAACACCCGCCATGTCTGCCAATCGCTGCACCTCTCTCAACCCGATGGTGATGGAAAACTGTGGATTTGTCCTCCTTGAGACAACGAATGGGGTGAACTATTACGAGTGAGGTCTAGTCCGTTGCAGTGCTAACCAGCGCAGAGCACCAGGTGACTTGAGCTGTGGTCCGTGCGCAGCAAAAGGGGCGACGTGTGTCGTCAAGGAAGGCGCGGGATGCGCCCTCGACGATCAAGTGAACTTCTCCAGGTGCATCCGGTGCGACAGCAAGGAGCACCTCGAATGTGACTTTGCCAAGCACACCTTCCGACTTATCGACGGACAGCTGGCGAGGGAGCCCGAGGCCACTAAGTCTTGCGGGTCCAGCAGCAACAGCAAGTATCCGTCAAACCGGCGTGCCAAAGGTCCTACTTTTGGAAACCGCCGCGGTGCGCCCCAGTCTAATAGTGACGACGAGAGTGCGCCCCCACGCAAATTCCAGCGTCGCACGCTAGCCACCCGTCAGACATCTTCCGCCACACGCACAAACGACCGCCACACCAGTAAGAACAATGAAGGAGACAACCCCGAATACGAGTCGATTCTCAACCGTCATCTTAGAACATTTAGAGGTCGCATTGCAGAGTTGGAGGCGGCACTCCAGGAAGAGCGCCACGAGGCTCTCCGAGCGTTGCAGCGTGCTCAGGCGAGCGAGGAACTGGCTGCACGCTTTGAACGCGGGATCGATCGGCTCGAAGACGAATACGATACCAAGCAGTGCCTCCGTGCAAGTGAAACCCGCGCCAGCGACTTGCAGGCTACTGTGGCTAAACTCGAAACGACAATTGAACACGGTAAAGGGGAGCTGGCCAAGACCAAGCAGCAGCTGGTCGAGAAGAGTGTCCAAGTGGACAGCCTGGAGGAGTCTCTCGATACATCGAAGCGCGAGGCCGCACAGCAGAACGACGTACTCATCGCTGCCCAGGAAGAGCTGAAAAAACTTCAGGCGCTCCTCGACGAGATGAATGTAGCCGCCGAGCAGCGTGACCAGGAACTCAGTGCCGTCAAGACAAGCCTGGACAAGAGCGAGAGCCATGTCAAACAACTTGAGGCCGAGGTCCAGCAACACAAGGCGTCGAGGACGACCCGTGCCAGCTTTCTACCAATACGATTTTATCCCCCGCCACCATTTCGGGGCCCGCCGTGGCTTTCCGAAAATTGGGAAGCCGCCATTCGTTACCGTCTGGGGAGATATTCCGAGCTCGACTGCTCAACTTCTTTAGGTGACACTCGTCTCAGCTAGTTGAATGGTTGGAAACGGATGCATGTCTGCTACGACATACTTTAATCCCCAGCGTCAAAGATCAAATGCATGCAGGAGCAGAATGGTCAAAGTCAGCAGCCTCTGCCACTTTGCCAAATTGCCTGACCATTGGCCAACCGATTAGCCTGTGTGGCGAGACGGCCTCACTGTGCAACAACATTCATTCGTTGTTGGTCGACCGTTACGTAAAAGGCAGCAGTGTGAGGAAAACAAGAGTACAAGGCCATAATCGGATACGCGATGATCATTTGCCCAAGACTCTTTGTGCGTGCTGCCATGTCGGTTGCTTGTGGCTTCGGTCCGTGCGCAGATCCAGAAGCAGATCTGGGCTCCGCCCCAGTGCGAGCGCCGCGCATGTGGCGTTGAGAAAGGTTCGAGGTTCCCAACGCAGCACATCATCCTGTACGCCTTGACCACCACGACCTTCAACTTTAACGCACGGTCACGGACATGCCCTGACCACATTGAAAGTACACAATCGGACATGCAACATACCAAAGGGCTGTGCGTGAGTGCAGCGCCAAAGAGCTAGCACAACGCCATGCCGAGGTACCGAGGTGGGCGTTGTTGTGTGCGCACTGCCGGCCAGCCTTTCCCACAGACTTGTTGCCACCCAACGCGTGTGCTGTCCTATGGCCCGCCCATGTCGCCGCGAACGTCACGTTCTGCACATTCTGTTTCGGCGGCGCTCTCCCTGTGCAGCGCCCGACCTCTGAACAGCACGGCGGTTGCTTTTTTCGACTGATCGTGCGAGTGAGCGAGCCGGCAACGCCAACACGTCCAACAACGACATCAGCTGATGCTCTCATGACCACTGAACACACTTACACTGAAGCGACATACTCATAGCCCGGCGTACCTTCATATCTCCCCTGGTGGCTAACGTCGACTTGTCTTAGCACGGAATGCCCCACGCCGCCACCGAGGCGGCATGTGGGCTCCCCACTCTGATGCCGAGCTTGCCGCAATTGCTCGCTGGAGAGGACTACACCTACACCTGGCGACCCGAGCCACTGCACGAGTGCTCACGTGGATTTCCCGACGTCCCCGAGGACATTGGACACCCGAGCTCGGTTGAATCAGACCTTTCGGCCGAGCTTGTCGAGCTGCCCCAGCCTTATGCGTCCGAGGTCGACGGCATCGACTTGCCATTGAGCCCAATCAGTCCCTTATCGCCCGCATCCGACGTGACGCTCGATCACTCTGAAGAGCTCTGTTTTCAAGTCGACTTGTTGTAAGTAGAACACTGTGCTTGATTTATTCACGCACGCAAAGCCCAACTGCCGTGCACCCTTGTTTAGGTCCAAGGGACGGGTCGGTCACTGCTCCACCAGTCTTTTGTGAGGCGCCAGAGTGCTCATACGACTGGCCGCGCTCTCCTACGCCCTCTAGGCTCCCGACGCCCTTGCCTATATTGGATGCAGCAAGCTCATGTCCGCTCGTTGACGATGAAGAAGCGGTCCGTGCATATACCCCCGTCCCCCACCCAGTCGACGCCAGGCGGCCCGTGCAGCATCCATTGCCCTGCAACATTGGTGACAGTGCCTGCAGTGGCACCGAGAACAAGCGCCACCGTGTTCAACATTCAGTTGCGGCCTGCGATGGCGAGCTTGCGCACTCTGCCATCGCAGCCAGCACACACAGACGGACTGCGTCTTGGCCACTGACTCATAGTGGAGTCGTTGTCCATGGCCAGCGCCCCAACGCCCCCAACGTCTCCTGTCGTTTTTACTATCCCTACCACAATTCACGCAGCAGTCGTCTTTTTGGTCGCCACTACGAAAGCCAAGGTTCCGACGCGAATCATCTGGAAGTATCGCTAGTGCTCAGCTACGGAAACAGATCTGCGGAAATGCCGCCACACCACAAGCCGTCCGACTCGTTTGACGGCAAGCTGTTTGGCGACCCGGAGCGACATCGTCGACGTCTGTCACTCTCGTCGCTCTCTACGCTGCGGCGGCGATCGCTATCCCTCGGCGGGACGATCAGTCCTCACCGACACAGCCTGTCGTCCTTGAGGGGCACAGAAAGCAGGCAGCATGCCCGGCACGATGACGCCCAGATCGCTGTCAAGTACGTCAGTGCGTCACACGGTACTGGCGGCCAAAGCCCCAGGGCGCAATTGAGAGAGACTCGCAGCTGTGCTTCGCCCACATTGCTGAGCACCCGATCCGTGCACGACCACCACACCGGCCTCGTTCACTGCCAACGCCCGCCTTCACTTTGTCATTCCGCAGGGCCCTCGTTTCTGTCTTTGGGTTCTCCCTCGTCCTCATCGACCGTAAGCCCAACTCCCACCCCCACCTACTCCAGCACCGACCTTTCGCCACGTCTTGTGCCAAGGCCGCTGTCTATCATGCACTGGCCAAGTGAGCACAGCGCCTCAACGCCTGCCGTATACTATCCATCTCCACCAAACAGTGAGACCGCCATCTACGGCCATCGCAGTCCGCAGCCCCACGCCCACAAGCAGCAGTTCCATTCCCACTCTCCCCACCTCGGCAGCGCTACTGCTGCTGGCTCAGAACCTCTTTGCCGAACTCCGACGGGGCCCGTCCCTCCTCGTCGACAGAGAACCGTGAGCGAAACCGGGACATTGTCGACCACGCTGCATGTCCGTGGTCTCGAAACTCGCGCGTTGAATGCGTCCTCCTTGGACCCGTCCCTTTTACCTTTTCCAGTCCCAATCGACGGCGCCACGCGGCACCAGACGGATTCTATGGACCAGACTGGCCAGCGCTCGAGCGTTTTTAGCTGTGTCACCACGGCCACAACAGACAACGCCACGGGCCGGTCTGTGCGAGACGAAAGCAGCCAAAGCTCAGCCTGCAGTTCACATGACCCCCATACAAGTTTGTCGGATGAACAGGTAGCGAGCGTGTGCAGTGTACACACCATTCCGACTGTTGCGGCCAACGTCTCACTGTACGATTCATCGACCAACGCCAACATTACTCTGGAGCACCTTTTGGTCCCAGCTGTCCACACGCCGTGTGCCGTGGCCGACCATTCACCAACACTTGCTCCTACATCAGTGCCCCAGCCGCCCCAGCCTCCTATCGACCCTCCTTTGGAGACTTCCACGGAGCACCGACAAGTTGCAACAGCGCCACCGCCCTCTTCCCGCGACGGCACACCCATTGAGGTCGCTGGCGACAACACAACTCCCACCAGGGCCGACTTTGGGACGACCATCACCGCAGCCACCAGCAACGGCGACTGTGGTGGGCCTTTGCATTCTCCTTCGCCCAACCGCACCGACTCGAGTCGTGCACCGTCCCCACAGGCGTCGGTTCTTTCAACTCCTCTCGAGGACCGTCATTCCTCTCCGTTCGCATCGCTCTCCTCGATTCCACCTCTGCCGCTTGCTCCCCCGACCGCTGCTAGTGCTGGCGGGGAGCCTACCCCGCCAACAAGGTTTCGACTGCAAGACGGGCCTGTGCTGTCTATCCACGGCCACGTCAAAACCCACGTTGACCGTATTTCGCATCAACGTTCGCCGTCTTCGTCGCCCAGAGGTGGCCATCTGAGAATGCAGACCGAAGTGCGATCTCTCAGGAGCCCCAGGCAGCAGCGCCAGCAGCTGTTTGACGGTGGTGACACGTACATGGAATCTCATTACCGAATCCAGCACAGTAAGTGTCAAGTGTCCCCCATTCTGGCGTTTACGTCCGTCGGTGGCGGAGAGGTACGCACCAACGCGCCCATTGTTGGCCACCCCTATTGTCCTCCTTTGCCATTGCCTCGAGCTCGTTTGCCCTTTCGGTCCCATTTTGTTTTTCTCTTGTGCTTACCCGTCCTTTACAGACCGCGAAGACGACTCGCAGTACATTTCGCCACCCAGCCCTCGCGGTTCGCCGCCAAGGTTTAACCTCTCACCATCGCCGCCACGAAAGGAGGTTTACCAACTCTACTCCCGCCGAGCAAACCGTGCATCCAACTTGACCACATCCTCCGCGTCAAGCGACGCGTCGTCCTTCAACTCCCACTCCACCGCCCGGCACACCCAGCAATGGGGGCTTGAGCACCGCCCATCTGTCAGTACTGTTCTCGAGGAGGAACTCGTTGGCAACCTCGGAGGGTTCAGTCCAGGGTACCACTACGAGCAGCGCGACAATTCGAGTGTGCAGAGTTTGCCACTTTCCTCATCGGCCCCTTCGGCCCACCGGCCCCCTCCTCCTCCGGGCAACAGACCGTACCGTTCAAGCACAGTCTCCTCGCCGACATTGTCAGTTCGGCCGTTAAAGCCAAAGTCAGGCGGGTCGCATCCCTTTGCGACGGTCCGTGCTCGCTCCCCGTTGTTGGGAAGTGATCGCCCGGACCATTCCTCAGTCCAGTCCCATCTGAGACTCTCCCCTTCGCGATCCTTCCCGTCCCTCTACGAAGCCTACAAGCTTCATAACAACAACATGCCTGCTCACCAGGTAACGCTTGTCAGGGCGGAAGATGATCAGGACGATCCCGAGTGCCCAATCTGCAACGAGAGTCTGAAGTTTACCTACCGCCTCCCGGGCGAGAAGCCACACGTTGTTCCGGAATGTGGCCATGCGCTGCACGAGGTGCCCGCTAGATGTTTGCTTTGACTGACTGTTATAGGCCTGTTTTTCTCATGTGTACGGTAGGGTACCGCCAGAAGGGTCTAGAGTCAACATTGGCCTCTGCGGTGTGTGCCGCCAGAACATGCGCGTGTCGAGCGCCGACCGCGGACCTGGGCGAAGCAGTGCGTACTTTGTGTCGACCCTCCTTGCTAACGATAGAACTCGCCGCGCTTATGGGCGGCAACGACATGGCTGTGCCCGGCGGCCTAATGGAGGACCCCACCAGCGATGACCCGCTGGAAACTGCAGCGCTGTCGCCTACGGAAAAGCGTCGTTCCCAACCCGGAAACCCCAATGGCGTCGTTGTGCCATCCATCTCCATCAAGTCCGAGTTCCCGTCTGTTCCACGTAATGACAAGGGCAAGCAGACGGTCGTTGCAATGGTCACTGTCGACGTGCCATCGGCCATCGAGCGGCCATACTATCCAGCGCGCACGCGCCACCATCGCCACGATGGCTCAAGCGGCAGCGACGACAGTTCCCCGCTGCTACCAGCCTCGCCACAGTCGACCGATTCCGTTCACGACTCTATCCTGATCCCCGCCAACACGAGCGCTCCGTTTGCGACACTTGAGCGCGAGCTGCGCTCCCGAGTCGAAGACTTTGAGACATCCGGGATCGACATGATGGGCCCGCTCAAGCTCTTTGACATTCTCAAAGTCCGCAAACGAGACGTCATGGGTGAGCTCCAGCTGTACCTCTTCCAAGAGGGCCTCGTGTGCATTAGTGAGGAGAGGCGGTCACTGGCCCTTCGGTCATTCTTTGGCAGCCGGGCGTCCCCTCATGCCAAGAAGAGCCGGAGCAAGTCATACCTCAAGGTTCGCGGCCGCGTCCATCTGCACCATGTTCACGACGTGATGGACTCGTCGTCGTCTGCCGAGTTTGTCATCTCGCTTGACGTCGAAACCGAGGACGAAGGCCGACACGCGTTCCACATCTATTTCCGGGATAGCGGAACACACGAGATGTGGAAGAGCACGATTCGGCGACTTCTGGAGGAAAACACAGGACAGGAAGTGTCTTCCAAGGTGTCCAAACTCACGGGCCTGCCGATTGCGAGTCGCGGCCCACGACCGGCTGTTGCATCGCCACATGCGCCGATGGGTCCTCCCGCAGCGACGCCTCCAACGTTTATCGACTTTCCCGAAACCAGTGCCCATGATTGTCCTACACAGTGTCCGGGCGATCTCGCGTACCAGGTACCCCTGGCACCGCAGCACACGCCTCTGGACCTTGTGATCGCCATCTCGATCCAGACGTCGCCGACGGGCAATACTGGCGCGTTACCGCTGAAGCAGCGTTTGATCCGGAGCGCTCTGCAGTTTGTCCTTGCGTGTATGGGCCCTCGCGACCGGATCTGTCTCATCTCAACGGAAATGGAGACGAGCGTTGGTCGCAAGCTTAGCGGGACCCCACACGATGTGGTCCGCAAGACACCTTTGCTGAACGCCACCCACCACGACTCGCGGCTTCGCCTGGAAAGCTTCATCGACGGCATTGGCATGGGCATTATTGAAGAGGACGAGTTTTGTGTTGCCATTGGACCAGATGAGCGCCCCGACGTCGTGACGGCGGTCAACCTTGCGCTTGATGTCGTTCTGGGACGCAAGGCCAAGAACCCGCTCACCGGCGTGGTCCTCGTCAGCGACCTCTCCGAGACAACTCGTCGCGTTGACATGGAGCTTGTCACTGCTCGACTTGACGCCGCCAAGTGAGTGTTGCGGTCACAATGTTGTTAACATTCCTCAGAGTCCAGGTCCACTCGTTCGGTTATGGTAAAGCGCACGAACCCTCGCCGCTTTGGGCCATCTCAAACCACACACGCGGAACATACACGTTTGTGAAGGAATGGTAAGCTGACGACGCAAGGAGACAACTGACGCAGCAGGTACCATCTGCGGGACGCCCTGGCCGGCTGCGTCGGCGGCCTAATGTCGGTCGCTCTCACCAACATGAGGCTGCGTCTTGCCTGTGTGGATAACGACTTCCGCGTACTCAAAGTTACTGGTACTACGCAGGCTATCATACCCAACAGCGGCAAGGGTGCCGACATTGAGCTTCAAGCTCTGCGCCATGGAGAGCGACGGGAAATCTTGGTGGAGCTAGAGCTGATCGACCCCAATGATCCAGACCCACACACAAGAGACCTGCGGCGCCAGTCGGAAAACACGATAGACGACGATCTCCGCAACCACATCTCGCTCACTCGCAAGGAGAGCTTGCTTACATCCGCTGCAAGCGTTCGTTCACGCCCAAGTCTGCGCTACCCACGGAACACGTCGCCAGTGGACATGATGGCCGTGTCAGAGACGAGTGAATTCCGTCATGACACGTACGATGACGGTCTGATGGACGAGGTGCCAGCCGTCGAGGTCGACTGCTCGTTCCATGATCCCGCCGCTGGCCGCTCGGTAGCTCGCCTCACCAACCCAGTGCTACTTACGCTGGCGGTGCTTCTGCCCGGCACGCGAATCAACTCGCCAGCCGACCCCAGCATCCTGCGTCGCCGGATGGAAGTGATGGCCTCTGAGATGATGACACGCGCGGTCGTAGTTGCGTCCCGCAAGAACTGGGACAGAGCTGTCGCCATGATGCGCCAGACCAAGAGTATCCTCGAGGGCCAGGCGGACACACAGCGCGTGCAACTCGCGTCGCTCCAGACTGGCGGTGGGACGCGTTCACGCCGCGAAGTGGTGACCATGCTGGCTATTGAGGGTCTCACAGCCACGGCGCAGGACATTGACGCGTTCTTGGACGGTATTGAGGAGAATCGCGAAATGTTCGAAGCCGACCATCGCAACTACGCTGCTCAGCAGGTGAGTAGAGCGATACGCACGAGATCTGACCATTCCCAGGCGGTCATCCTTCGTACCCAGCGCAGCTGGACTGTTCGGACACCGACCGAACTGCACTACGCGACGGAAGACGTCCAAGCGCTTATCCAGACAAGTGGCGAGTGGGCCGCGCGTACAGGCTAGCGGCACTCGGACTGCACCGACTCAACTATCAACTAATTACTCTTTGTCACTGTTTCTCTAAGCGACTGTTGCAACGACTGTTTACTCCCCTCCATCCTATCCATATATCAACTCGGTACGGGGCCACATACATACAAACATACCTCTCCGCCGTTCTTGACCTCCTGAAGGCATATACCTGATCATGTCGATGATTTTTGGGCGCTGTGAACAAGGTCTGTAACGTACATGCATGTCCATTCAACGTGTACCGCGCGAGCGTCGGCGTTGGGGATGAGATGGGAAAACTACAAAGAAGGAATCCAATGAGGAGGACGACGCCCTTATGGACGTCCGTGAAGGAGTCTCTGCTGTTCGTTGTTGCCCTCTGCGCCCTCGATGGGGTTACCAAAGTCGTCGACGCCGAGCCACTTCTGGCGTTTCTTCCACAGAAGGCAAATGGCCTGAACGGTTAATGCCAAGCCGCAAGAAGAACCTACCAATAGGACCGCCTGCATGAGGCCAGTAATGGCATATGGCATCCATGAGGTCCAGTCGGTATCTTGGCCGACCATAATGGAGACGCAGAAGACGATACTGCCCGGGACCTGGATAACCATTGTGCCAATGGAAAGGGCGCCAACAACGCCGGCAGAGTACGTCTTGGCGATCTGGGGGGCGTACTGGCACACAGCGAGGGCTGTTCCGCTGAGGCCGCAGAATGTCGCTAGGAGGCGTAGGGGTGTCTGGGGCGGCCGTGTGGTCGGCAGGGAGGTGAGGAGCACGAACGCCAACGTCGTGAGCGTCGCCCTGTCATCAGCTTCGTCGCCAGTGAAAAAAGCTGCTCACAGGTGGATAAGCACGACCCACGCGACCGTCTTGGCCGTGCGCCACTCCTTGGCGTACTCCTCCTCGAGTTTGTGGTACTCCACTGCTGCGGCCGGCGCGGGCGTCTCGGCGTCACTGGGGACCGGGCTTGTCGCGCCGTAGTCCCGCTCGTTCTGGCCCTGTAGTGCTGGCGGCCGCATGTGCGGTGTCTTGGGGAAGTAGACGATGTACAGGGCGAGCCTGCGGTCAGCCAGCGCCCAGATCCGGCACCTCCAGAGACAACGGCTCCTGTGACGTCGTCGCGCTGGGTCAACCTACACGATGGTGAAGAGCATCCATTGCAGACCGACCTGTACGAATCGCATCAGGCTCTCGGCACACTGACCGCTCGAAACGACGCGGCAACACTGGAACAGCGGCCACTGGAGGATAAGGAGGTTGAGCATGCCCGACGCGGAGGACGTCGCGCCAAGGAGAAGGAACCACTGCGTTTAGCTTGGGGACCGTCTGGCTAGCTCACAGGTGACAGGCCCTCGCTTGTCCCCTTCCGGATAATCCGAAGATGCTGATCGTCAGAGTCGGCTGAGAAGAAGGGGGGCGTACCTGTGGAAGATAGCTGATGACCAGCCCTGTGCAGAGCAGGATGCTCAGTGTGAGCGTGTACGGGTCATGGTGCTGATGTCAGAGCTGTATTGAGAAGAGGGGTTTAGCTCACGTCAGGACACTGGGAGCGGTCTGGCGGCGCCATTCTGTCTGCCAATGTCGCGAGTGCCCGCAAAGGACAGGTGTTGATGGACGATGGTGGTGAGCAAGGTGACAATGGCGGCGATGATGGCATGTCCTGGGTCCCATGCACGAACCGCCAGGCACGACGCGTCAAACCCGACGGGTGGCAATTCCGGGGTCCCCGCGGCAGCAGTGCATGGGCTTTTTTGATCCCGCGCAAACGACTTTGAGAGGTGCCACAACCACGCGAGCCAACGGAGATTTCTGTTCAAAACGCCGACCACACTGTGCCTGAGTCTTTCTCGCAACCCTGCCCGCCGCAGTGTGGCCGTTGAGGTCGTTGAACGTTTCGACTTTTGCTTCTCCATCCGACAACACACCAAAATGGCCCCCAAGAAGACCTCTGCCCCCAAGGAGACCGCTGTCGCTCTCGGCCCCCAGGTCGCTGAGGGCGAGAACGTCTTCGGCGTTGCTCACATCTTCGCCTCGTGAGTGTCTAGTGCGACGCAATTTTCGGCGAGCGTTGTCCTGGTCGCAGGTTTGAGCGAAATGAGCAAGAGTGGTGTCGACGGCCACAGTGACGGGTACTACCTCTGTATTTTACCTGTACGAGGCTGTCGGCATCACGAACGCGCCATTGAGCTTCTCCTTGTCTATGGCCCGGCGACCCCGTTCGCAAACGCGCGTCAACAGCTTGACCGGACCGCACTGACACCCAGGTTCAACGACACGTTCGTTCACGTCACCGACCTTTCGGGCAAGGAGACCATCTCGCGTGTCACCGGCGGCATGAAGGTCAAGGCCGACCGTGACGAGTCGTCGCCGTACGCTGCCATGCTTGCCGCGCAGGACGTCGCCGCCAAGTGCAAGGAGGTCGGCATCACTGCGCTCCACATCAAGCTCCGTGCCACCGGCGGCACCGGCACCAAGCAGCCCGGCCCTGGTGGCCAGGCCGCCCTCCGTGCCCTCGCCCGTGCCGGCATGCGCATTGGCCGCATCGAGGACGTCACCCCCGTCCCCTCCGACTCGACCCGTCGCAAGGGTGGTCGCCGTGGTCGCCGTCTCTAAGCGCCGACCGTGGCGCTGGGCCTGCTCTGGCTACGCCCACCTACTTTTCTCCTTACGCCTTCTTTTTCCGTAGTAGAGCTGAGGAGACGTGGTTACTCGTCGCTAGACAGCACGCGCTATGCCAGTCCGTGGCTGTCCCTGAATGGCATTTGGTGGCTGCTGCATGCAAGGATGCACTAACGCGTGAGCTGCGTGAGCGCGGCGAGGGGTCAGCAGTGTGACAGAGTCATAAGCGTCAGAAATCGTTGCATCAATGCGTCAATGTGCGTAGGTGTCAGTCGCAAGTTCAGTCAGGGCGTGGAAAGGTGGGACTGGCCGCCCCATTGCCAGCATAATCAATGCCCATGCTAGATGAACCATAATGCAAGTGCTACAACTACACGCCGTACTGCTCGCGAACGGCATCCTTCCTCCGCTCGAGAAGAATCTGCCCCATCTGCTCGGTATCTGGGAGTGTTGGGGCTTTCAAGCTCGCGGGGTCGAAGACGCTCATAAAGCTGGCAGTGATAGCCGCCTGCGCCGCTGCTGCCGCTGGGTCTGGTCCACCTGGGGGTGGTGGAGGCGGCACGTTCTTCTTGCCCTTCTTGCTCGCTGCCCCCTTCTTCTTCTTGCCGCCCTTAGTCTTCTCCTCCTCGACCGCGTCCTCCTCCGGCTCAGGCGACTTTCGCTTGCCGCCCGACTCGGCGTCTCCGCTCGTACCGATCTGTGCTGGCGCTGGCTCGGGATATGGTGGGAGGTCGGCCTCGGGGATGCCCAGCAGCTCTGCAGCGTCACGCGAGGCTCGAGCCCAGTCTGAGGGTCAGCATAATCGTCAGAAGACGTAAACACGGCACGGCCTGCACTCACCCTCTCGCGCCGCGCTGTCCTCCTCGCCTGCGAGCCCTGGGTCCTGTTCGTCCGCGTCGCCGTAATACTCTGGCCCCTGGTTACGGAACATCTGAAAGCTGGCATTCCGCGCCGACTCCTCGGTGGCAGCTTTTGCTGGATGTAAGCTTTGTCGATGAACATGTAGCTCACCTCCTTTCTCGAACATCTCTTTGACGCCGGGCAAGTCCTTGGCGCGACCAAAGTACTTGTACCCTCGGGTACCGGGCACCTCTTTTCCCGCGTTATCAATCATTGCTACCTGCGCGCGCTTGTAGTTTGCGCCTCCGAGCGAGACGATCTGCGTCTCCCAGTGCCGCTTCTCCGAAAGAAGGCGGTTAATGTCGTCGTTGAGGTCGCGCACCTCGTAGTCGGTCAGAGTGGCTACAGTGTTAGTATCTCCGCGTAAGCTAGAACGCACAGTCCTGGATTTTAGACACCTTGCGGCTGATCTCCTTGAGGATGTCGCCGCGCCAGCGCTCGCACTCGCGCAGGCTCGACACACTCGATGCGACGCGCGGTCGCCGGTCGCCCGCGCGCCGCGTCGCCAGGCCCATCTCTACCGCCTGCTGCTCGCGGAAGCGGTAGAGCATCGACTGGGCCTTTTCCGAGTTGCGCGCCATCGTGTCGATGTATGTGTGGGTGGTGGTTTGCGATAGCACGAGTTGCTCGATTCACCGCCAAGTTGGAATGGCAAACAAGCTGTGGTGGACAAGTGGGTGATATCGAAGGTGGCAAAAAACACACGTCACAAATTGAGGTGGGTGCCTGGAATGTGTCGAGAGAATGTCGGGTGGTGGAGGTTCTTCAACTTGACAGTCTGAACGTCCCGCGCTCGTAAACAACAACATATGGCTTCCCGCAGCGTGCTCGGCGCGCTCGGCATGGCGGCGCCGTCGCGCGCTCAAAAGTCGCGCGCTGTGCCTTCCACGCCGAGGTCGACGTACCGGGTTCTGCTGCAGAGCCTGCGACACATCCCCGATCCGCACATCTGGGCGACGGTTGTGCCGCATTTCCGGGAGACTCTGGTGACGGCGCATACGTCTGTACCTGAAGCCACTGGGAGCGAAAGCCAAGCTGAGAGTTCCAAAATGGCCATGGCGCGGTTACACCAGCAGCGGGCCGCTAAGCGGGTCAAGAATGTGCATCTACCCACAGCGACATTGCTTACACTTGCAGGAGCTTAACAAGATCCGCGCCGCGGCCGCGTGCCATCCCCACGCACTGGTACGCTTGATTGAAGAGTGCTACGGGCAAAGGGGACGCGTCAAGTGGGATCTCATCAAAGTAGGAGACGACAAAAGGCCGTACTGACGCAAGAACGTCACTCTCAGTGCGCCTGTGGCTGCCGATCTGTGGCCTGAGCAGGCTCGCGTCAAGGACCCGGCGCCACGGACGCGATATCCGCCCGCAGAGCACCAACCTGTCCCATTACCACTTCAACCACTGTCAAAGAGCTACCCTCCCGGCGGGGCCAAGGTCGTGAGGGCGCGCACGACCGTACCGCCCTCTGCTATCCGGCGAGAAGCGTACAAGCGGTGGACGTGGGCATGGAAAAACCTAAGCGTTCCGCTGGTTATCCCGCCTAACGATCTGGGAGCACGGACAGGCTGGGAAGACAAGGGCGTCGTGGAAACGTTCCGGACTATGGCAGGGCTCGAGGACGACGAGCCGGTACACCCTCCTCTACCGCGCCGACAGAGGACTGGGTCTCCTTCAGAACGCAAGTCCCCAGTCACCCTCCCGACGTATTTGTCGCTACCACCTAGTCTGCGTTCAGTGTTCCCGCGCCGCAGCTGGCGCAAGTATCGTCGGCCAGAGTTCTACCCACGCCCACGGGCCAGCCTTACCCGCGAGAATCCCAATACATGGGGTAACCCACGCCCACTCACCCCCCGCCTCCTCCGGCGCACATACAAGCGCGTGTGGGACTCGCTGCCGTGGGTCGGATACAAGCTCGCACGGGTTAGTGATGGCGGTGACGACGGTGGGGTGTGGAAACGAGTCGATTACGGGTTCATTGATCCCGGCGCTGCGCCCCGCGGTCCGCATGCATGGCGCGAGGCCGCGACGCGATGGACTGCGGCCACCCCGGCGGACGTCGAATGGGCCACAGAACACGAAGAACGCAAATAAGAGCGTCTCATGGCTTGTGGACATGTCTCGCGCTGTGTCCCACATCAAGTCCCAAATGTCCCACCCGATGTCCAAATGTCCCACTTGATGTCCCCCGTGTCCACCCAATCGCCGCAAATTGTCCACCTGAACAGCGCTGCGTTTTCTCAAAACGGTTTGGGACATTTTTCTTTCCACCCAAAATGTCCCCTTTTCACCGTAGAGGATTTTGTTCAGTGGTGGCAGCTGAACAATGCTGCGGGAGTCAAGAGACGTCTTGGTGTGACAGCGCTGTTCATCCCGCTGACTGGATTCGTTCAAGCTAGTCACCGGTAACGTCCCAGGCACACTCTCATGTAGCAAGCACAACCACTGTATGCATCATCTAGGTATTTCCGGGTTGTCCCATCTGTGTACACGGCCCATGTCTGCCGCGGCGTATCCACCACCACGCTCAAGTCCGATGCTGAATAACTGTGGCCGAGGCTCGGGGGGATGTCCAGGATGCCACGGTTTGTGAGTCACGACCGTCATGGTGGGTGACGCAACAGGAATTGGATTGGCTGGATCGGAGATGCCGGCCTGTGCGCCGACGGCTCAAACGTCATAAAGACGACATGCACTCCGGTAGTGTGTCCCCCACAATCCAATACAAACCCCGTTCCCATCTCTCACGACCACTCCATTCCCCTCTCTCTCTCTCTCTCTCTCTCCAACACATACACTTGTACACATCAAAAATGGTCGCTGTCCTCCGCTCCCTCCCCCGCGCCGCCGCGCCCGTGCGCCGCAACTTTGCCGCTGCCGCCGTCCGCGGCAAGCATACCCTCCCCCCTCTCCCGTACGCGTACGACGTGAGTGACCGTTTACGCCGAAGCCCAGTGTCCTAGCTAGCTTTGGTGGTGGCGAAGCCTCAGTCAAGAGAAAGTACTGACACTTGCCGCTTCACATGTACCTAACTCTGTAACTCCTCCGCCCCGTTCCGCGTCGCCCTTTGCACTGTTCCCAACTACCACCCCGTTATGACCGACGGCACACTCTACAGGCCCTCGAGCCCTCGATCTCCAAGCAGATCATGACTCTCCACCACGACAAGCACCACCAGACCTATGTCAACGGCCTTAACGCCGCCGAGGAGAAGCTCGCCGGCCTCCAGCAGAGCCAGGACGTCAAGGCCCAGATCTCCCTCCAGCCCGCCCTCAAGTTCAACGGCGGCGGTCACATGTGAGTTGAGGCAAGCCCGATGTGCTCTGGCGGTGTATTGAGAGAATGAGTGCTGACTGGCAGTAACCACTCGGTGAGTTGAGCGTTGACGCGCGCACATATCGTGTGTCGACTAGAGCGGGAAATGCTTTTCTGGCCCGGCGAACGTGGCTGACAACAGCTCTTCTGGAAGAACCTTGCGCCCACTGGCTCCAAGGAGACCGAGCAGCCCACGTCGGGCAAGCTTGCGGACCAGGTCAAGAAGGACTTTGGGTCGTTTGACAAGCTCATCGAGGAGATGAACACCAAGACTGCGGGTATCCAGGGCTCTGGCTGGGGCTGGCTCGGCTGGAACCCCGAGTCCAAGGTTCTCGAGGTCGTTACCACCGCCAACCAGGACCCCCTCCTCTCGCACGTCCCCATCATCGGCATCGACATCTGGGAGCACGCCTTCTACCTCGACTACCAGAACGTCAAGGCCGACTACCTCAAGAACATCTGGAAGGTCATCAACTGGGCCGAGGCCGAGCAGCGTCTTGGCGCCGCGCAGTAATCTCATTCTGTAGCTGTTTAGAGGACCAGGATGCAACGTGAAGAAGTATGAAGATGCTGTGGGTGGCCAGTTGTTCAGCTTGTGCCCCACGACATTGACAATGTGGCAATAATGAACTGCAGGAATGTTGCCAGTAGCTGCGCCCTTCGTTGGCGTGGCATCCACAGCATCTTTCAAGCTGCCCATGTGTGGCTCAAAACCCTGACAGCCTGCAAGCTGTTCCATCTTTACTCCAGCTCGTACCCAGAACTCAACACACGTTCCGTGTCATGACAATTCTACAACTATGCATCAGTCTACAGCGTACGGCGGTCGGCCATGACCCGGTTGATGCAGCCCACACCCGCAACCTCGACAAGCTGGCGTCAGTGCTGTCGCGTTGTGAAGTGCGCAATATAGCAAGCGATGGCAACAGCTGGCAGTGCGCAAATACAGCTGCCGTAGCTTCTCGCATGCGCCACACTTACCTTCTCGTGCCAGGTCAGCAGCACCGAGCCTGGGATATCGGAGCCTTTCCCGAGAGCGGCCATGTTCTGGTGTCAACTGGTTCCATCCTTACAGTATCGTGAAGCAACAGAAGCTGCTGGGTAGCGCTTCCCAGACACAGACGTCGCGTCTAGGAGCGTGGGTCTCGTTGCTTCCTTGAGGTTGATGGTCTCCTTCCCAAACGACAACACCCACCTTGTACAAGTACGCCATGAGGTAAGACTGCTGCTCGTGGTCGAGGCCCTTGAGGGCGTTGGGGATGTCTGCCGAGCGGGTCGAGTTGAGGATGAGGAGGACGGCCTGTGTTGTGAGGTCCTGGGGGTGTAAGCTCTTGTTGTGCGCTTGGACGCACCTTGGCCTGGTCGACGCCCTCGCCGTAGGGTGGGTCAGTGAGGATGGTGGTGAGCGCGCCGGCAATGTCTCCCCTGGTGGTCAGCTCGCCCAGCACCGCTCCGCGCGACGCACTTGGACACGAGATTGCGGCACTCCTGGCTACGTCGCTGCGCATCGGCGTACGCCCCGTCTGGACCGCGCGGGTCGGGCTCGTACAGGTCCGACGGGAGGAGCACTTCCTCCTCGAGCGCGTCGATGTCGATCTTGCGGAAGGCGTACTCGTTGCTCATCGCCGATGTGGTGGTTGCGACGACTGACAACGTCGACGAGGACAGGTCTATGACGCGGACAGCGTAGCGTGGCTGTGGTGGGAGACCAAACCGGGGTGCGGAAATAAGATGTCGCCCGTTAAGTGAGGTGGAGGTGAACGATGTCTGACCTGCCGTTCAAGAGGTTTCCACAGCTGCTCCAACGTTCCGTCTCCTCAAACAAACACCATGGTCAACCCCGACGCCGACACCGAATTGTACGTAGAGTTTAGCTGTACGACACTCGACTTCAGCTGACAACAGTAACGACGCGCTGCGGGCGCACGGCATCTTGCCGCCGAAGCCGCCTTCGCGCGAGCCTTCCCCTGAGATCCCGCACATTACGCGTGACGAGGCGACGCGGATGCTGGCTTCGGGCGCGGACGCCGACCAGCTGGGTGACTTGCTCGAGGGAGACGGGCTGGACTCGGACGACGAGCGCATGTTCGAGGAGTATCGCCGCAAACGGCTGGCGGAGATGAAGCAGTCTGAGAAGCGCGGCCGGTTCGGGAGCATGGAGCCGCTCACGCGCGAGGACTTTGTGCGCCAGGTGACGGAGGGGAGCAAGGAGACTCCTCCAGGCGAAGAACCTGAGTCAGAGGGCGACGCGGACGAGGACCAGGACGATGGCGCCGGCGCGCGGCCACGGAAACTCAAAGGGACCGGAGTGGTCGTCTTCCTCTTTGGCGACTCGTATGTCCCCCTTCCAACCCAAGTGCTCACACCAGCGTACCCCTCTCGCAGCACCTCCGGAGGCTGCTAAACCAAATCGCGGCCGCACACCCCGAGACAAAGTTCCTCGCTATCCCTGCGCAAATGTGTATCCCCAACTACCCCGAGAAGAATGTTCCCACGCTGCTGATATACCGCAATGGCGACATGACAGGGCAGGTTATTGCGGGTGCGGGCTTGAACGGGATGAAGACGACGGTCAAGGGTGGGTCAAGCAGCTAATCCGTTGACGTCCAGCTGACGACAGAACTTGAGGCTTTGCTGATACGGTATACTGCCATCGCCGCGCCGTCCAAAGCACTCCGAGGCTCTGGGAACGGCGACGACAGTGATGACGGGCTCGAAGACGATGTAGGAACCGTCAACGCGCGTGGCGGCGGTATCCGGCGGGGAGGCACCGGTGTCGGGACGGGCAAGGACGACAGCGATGACAGCGATTTTGATCTCTAGCAGAGGGCAGAGGATAATAGATAGGCCAGGCCTGTTCACCGTGCAGGCGTATTCACTATGCATTACCATGTATCAGGACGTGTGCGAACGCAGCTTTTGGCGAGAACCATTTGGCGGCAGTCTCTCCACATTCCAGGCGCGCCAGGCGCCAGGTCCACCGGCAATGAGCGAAAACAGCCCGAGGACACCAACTGTCTCATCATCACCCATTGTGTCCACCACGACGACATATCCATGGCACCGCGCGTGGAACAGCCGCGCAGTCCTCGCGGCCGCGCGCTGGCGCTGGAGGGACTATCGGGGATTCCAGGTACGCCGTCGCGACCGCGATCGCCGTTTCCGGCGATGAGTGCGTCTGCGCCCGCGTCGGCGGTCGCGTGCGTGTCCGTCGAGACGCGCCTGGACTCTCCGCGCGCCCAGCGTGCGCGCGTCTCGTCACTGCGCGCATCAGATCGGCACACCGACGCCCTTCTCTCTCCGCCTAGACCAGGCCTGCCGACATCCAAGTCGACCGGGAGCATTGCCAGTGCCGCTTCGGGTGAGGCCAAAGCCCGCGGTTTGGCGTCAAGTGCCAGCGCCAGTACCAGCCCACGTCCCTACCCCGCACCACTCTTCAGCGTTGACACCGTGTCTGTCGCGGCGTCCTCACATACCTCTGCGAACGCGTCGCGCGGCCCAAGCCGCACGACGTCGCCTGCAGCCGACGCACTCGCCCTCGCGTCCGTGTCTAGTCCCGGACGTACACCGCGCACACCAATGTCTCCGCGCTCGCCCGCCTCGTCGTCCGGCCCATTACCTATGCGCCCGCCGTCGCGTAAGGGCAAGGAACGCGCCGCACACGAGGTCGAGGTGGACGCCGATGCTGTCGGCGAAGTGTCGCGCGTAGGGAATGCGCGCCGCGGCCTCCGCGAGCTCGTCGCCAAAGATGAGCACAGGCGCGAGCGCGCAGCGAGCAGAGCAGCGAGCTCAAGGGGTACGCTCCTACATTCGCATCAGCTTACACCCAGACGTGAATGTCCTCGCTGCGACAGACGACGAGCGCGAGCTGCCACCACGACGATACTATGTGCTCACGAACGCGGGCAAGCCCGTGTTCTCGGTCAACCACGCGGACGACGACACGCTCACCAACCTCATGGGCGTGGTGCAGGCGCTCGTGTCCATTTTTGCCGAGGACGACGACAAGCTGCGGTCCGTGGTCAAGGGCGGCACGCGCATTGCGTTCCTCCTCAAGCCAGAGATGTACCTCTTCGCAGTGAGCGACTGGGGCGAGCCGGAACACGTCCTGCGTATGCACCTCGAGTACATCAACCTGCAGATCCTGTCGGTCGTGTCTGCGTCGCAACTTGTACGCGCATTCCAGCGCCGCTCAAACTTTGACTTGTCGCGGTTACTCGTTGGCTCGGAAAAGTTCCTCCACAGCCTCGTCGAGCGGTGCCAGGACGACATGAGCTTCATGACTACCACGCTGCAGCCGCTGCGCATGCCGCCTGCGCTGCGCGAGACGGCCGCTGCGGCGCTCATGCCACCAGCAAAGTTCAAGGTGGGCCCACTCACCATCAACTTGGGCTGACCACAGGACTTGTTGTATGTGCTGCTCATTGCTGGCGGCCGTATTGTGACGCTGCTGCGGCCGCGGAGACACGCCGTGCACCCCTCAGGCAAGTGGCTTTTTGACAACACGGCTGACACCGCAGACATGCACTTGCTGCTGAACACGCTAGCGACGTCGGCGGCGCTGCGCGACGTCGACACATGGCTGCCGATCTGCCTGCCAAAGTTCAACCCGCAGGGCTTTGTGCACGCGTACGTGTCGTTTGTGCGCGACGACATCGGCCTCGTGTTCATCAGCGCGGACAAGGAGGCGTTTGAGCCGCTGTGCGGGTGGCGCGCCTCTGTCGTCGAGCAGCTGACCAAGGACGGCGCACTTGACCGCATCGCAGCCAGTATCCGCGCCCATCCCTATACCGTCGCTGAAATAGGATCCCCCGGCCTTCGGCATTTTGTGTACAAGTCGCGCGGCCTCACACAGATCACCGCGCCAGAATGGGAAGAGCCGTACCTCCCCGGCACGGCCGCGCGGTACCGCCTCGTTACGCTGTACCAGAAGGCGCAGGACGCGCTGTTCGCGCGCCCAGGTACCGCGCAGCCTGTGCCGCTCCGCCTCATCTACCTCGCGGGCACGCACGAAGCCGTCCTCGCGTGGCTTACGCGCCCGTTCGAAATGTACATTGCGGTGTCGCCTCACCTGCCCATGAGCGCCGTCGTCGCCACGGCCAACCGCGTAGCCAAGTGGGTCAGCTCGGAGGAGTCGCGCCTCTTCCTGCGCGAAGCGCCAGTGTTCTAGTCCCCTCACGATATCGTAGACTGCCACATCCCGTTGTATGCATCTAGATCTATACTACACTGTCGCCTACTTGTCCTTGCGTGTTTCTGTCTCCGAGTCGGACCCGTCGTCGTCGTCGTCGACCTCGGGCTTGACGTCGACCGTGTCGTCGCCGGTATCGATCCAGCCCCAACGACGCACCAGCCGTCCCTGGATGGAACCAAAGAACACGGCCATTACAGTCGAGGTCATGATGATGACGTTGTACGGCATGGAAAAGTCGGGCACGGGGATATCGAGGAGGAGTTTGGCGCCGTACACGCGCCTGCGTGCGGACCGGCGGGGATCCACGTCGCCGAGTTTTCCGTCGTCGCCTGCTTCGCCCTCGACGTCAAGCAACGTCAGTACCGACGGCGGAATCTCGCGGCCGCGCTCAGCGTCCGGCCGGTGGTCGGTGTACTTGAGCGTGAGCTTGGTGAAAGGGATCGTGAGGCGGAGCGTGCGGTTGGCCGGCAGCGTGAGGCCGAGATGCAGGCTTGTGGTTGATGGCGTCGGCGGCAGCGACGGGTTGTACTCGATTGACCTGAGCAGGTCCTCTGTCACGTCAGTAATGCCTAGCGTCCGGACGTACTCCGAGAACCCTTTTCGCCCACGACGCTGATATCCATCTCGTGCATCCAACCCTTGACCCACCACGGCCACACCTCGGAGTAGACTGCTGGGCGGTCAACGTCGGCGTTATTTGTGATGTCGACGACGAGCTTGGCTTCCGAGGCGACACGGTTAGTCGCGAGGCGGGAGACGGTCACGAGGGGGGGCTCGAACGAGAGTGCTGGGTGTTAGACTGGAGTTACAGGGGCCCACTCACGGTGCTCAAAGACGCCCTCGCCGTCCCACCAGAACTTGATGTCTTTGCCCGCGAGGTCCATGTCGTTGAGGTCCCATTCGTCGATAGCGCGCTTCCGCCCGTCGATCCAACGTTCGACCGTGCGCTGTGGTCTTGGCTCCTCGCGCAGGCGCGAGTCGGGGCGGATAACGCGGAGGACGGACGAGGCAGCGGCGGGGAATCGGCGGGGCACAAGTTGCTGAAACAGGCTAGAGATGGAGAACTCGCGCGGACCGGGCTTGCCAGGGGGTACGAGGTCGACTACGCCTTCCCACCAACCTGTCCACATACCTGGCGCGTCGGCCGTCGGCATGACCACGTCAATACCTTCTGTCTTGAATCCCCACGCTAGCACGACGCCGGGCTTGGCCAGCAGCGCGCTCAGCCCCGACACGCCCTTGGGCGGCAGCAGCGACAGGAACGGCGTGAGATTCTCTGTGCACAGCCGCAGGTGCGGCGTCGACACGAGGTAGTGTGTTGCGTCTGGTGTCAGCTAGCTCTCTCCAAAGTAGCTCACTCTCGTTGTCGCGCGTGGGCGGGTAGAGGTTGCCAAACGTGCGCACGGCGTCGCCCGCGTCCTCTGCGCCGCCCGTGACACCCGAACAGAACATGCCGCTGAACGCGGCCGTGATGGCCTCCCACGCTGCGTCCGTGTCGGCGCCATCGCCGCTACGGAGCCAACCACGCACGGCGCCGCCGCCTCCGCCAGCATCGTACGCCAGCGGTCCCGCCTCGCTGTGCCGCCGCGCATGCCACTGCCCAGAGGTAAACGACACCGTGAGCTCAGACACGTTGTTGCGTTCCAGCGGGAGAAGCAGCCCAGGCGGCGTCAAAGAGTGGTGCGACTGTCCTTCTCCGTCAGCGTCGTCTTCCGCCTTGTTACATACGCGCCCCGTCGTCCGCGCCGTGGTGTAGTGAGAAATGCGTCGTGAACTCGAACAACACTGACAGCTTGCCGTCCGGCAGCGGATGCAGCGTGAGCGACTCGCGGAACGTGTCGGATGGCGCTGTCGCCACTGCCGACGCAGCAGCGGCGCCCGCCAGTAATGCCGGGACGTTGAGCCGCATGGAAGATTAGGTTGTCGGTCAAAGAACAGTAGTCAGCCGAGATTCCATGCGTGTCGATGTTCTGTTCAATCGACCCAGGCACGATTACAAAGTGCGACGCTGGTTTGATTTAGGTCGCGTTGAAATGGCCATTAGACCCTCGTGACGCAAAAGTCGGCGGCAAACGACCAACCCGTTTGTTTTCGTCAACTTTTCTTCGACCGGCGTCGAGCACGCTGACGATGCCTCACGACCACCCGACATCTGCATACACTCACTACGAAAATACACCATGGTTGATGTAATAGCGCCAATATCAATATCCGCGCCGCTGGCCGGCCGCGTCAAGCCGGCGCCAGGCGCAGTGGTGCCAACACCAGAGGCTCACGAGATCACGACCGAGCAGGCCGCGCCGCGCACACCTCTATCAGGCTCGCGTACGCCCTCTCGACCACCATCACGCACCGAGCGGCGTTTCGAATGTACGTTTGACGGCTGCTCCAAGGCGTATTTCAAGCCGTCACGCCTGGCCGAGCACATGCGGACACATACCGGCGAGCGGCCGCACGTCTGCGACGAGTGCGGGCAAAAGTACCTGCGCGCATCGCATCTAGCCGCGCACCAGCGGACGCACAAGAGCGAGGACGACAAGCCGTTTGCGTGCGCCCGCGAAGGATGCGATAAAAAGTTCTGGACCGCAACGCACCTCCGCCGCCACGAGGAAGCGCACGAGAGCGCCGAGGTACATCAGTGCGAAACGTGCGGCGCGACATTCGCAAAGACCCATCTCCTCCGCGAACATGTCGCGGACGCACACATGCCACAGGGAAGCAAGCCGTGGGCGTGTACCCACTGCTCCGCGTCCTTCGCGACCAAGCAAAAGCTCCGCGCCCACGAACGTACACACGATCGTGAGTAGACTGGCTCTTCAATAATGACGCTGACTTGCAGCAACTCGCTATACCTGCTCCCATCCTAGCCACGGCACCGACATGCCCATGTTCCCCGTTTGGTCAGCGCTGCAGGCACATATCCGGGACGCGCACCCGCCTACCTGCCCACACCCGGAATGTGTAGGACGGACATTCAAGTCGCCTGCACGGCTACGCGAGCACCTGCGCGTGCATTCCGAGCGGGACGCGGACGTTGAGGCCGGCCATCACGACGGGGAAGACGATGACGCCCTGCCGCCCGTTATTGCCGAGGCGGGCAGCCGGCGGAAACGCAAGCGGAGGCAGAGCGACGCAGCGAGCGTCGTGGCAGGCGGCACGGACACCCCCGGCACTGGCGCGTCGACGCCGCGCAAGCTTCCTCGCCTCCTGAGCGGAGAAGCGGGTAAAGACTGGATATGCGGTGCGCCCGGCTGCGGTGCGCGCTTCAAGTCGCGGTTCGCGCGCGACGAGCACGCCCAGGCTGCGCATTCCACCGGCCGGCATAAATGCGATGTGTGCGGGAGGGCTTACCGCCGTCCAGCCAGTCTCAAGCGGCACAAGGCGGCCGGGTGGTGTGGCGCAGAGGGTGCCAACGCCCCGCCCTCGGGCGCAGGCACGCCGCCCACCCCCGTCGTCGCGGAGGACCTCGGCGCGCTGCTTACCGGTACTGCGACTCTGCCGGGCGGCTCACACCACCGCCGCTGGGCGTGTCCCCACCGCGCCGAGGACGGCTCGGCGTGCGTCGAACGCTTTCACCGTGTCTACGACGTCCGCCGCCATCTCGCCGCGGCACATGACATTGCCCTCGACGACATGGCGACGCGTGAGATGCTCCTCGCCGATGGGCAGACCGGCGACGAGAGCCCCAACTAGTAGCAGCCCCTTTAATAGCAGCCTTCCCTTCGTGTTTTCTCACCCGGAGTACAATTTTGTTTCGCTTTGGTTGTACATAACCTGTTGATATGTATGTTTGCAACGTCTACTTGCTGCTCGCTCGTGTACGACTCCTGATGCTGATGCATATTAACCAGATATATACGCCTAGACGGCGGGGGTAGCGGAAACGTTAGGGGGAAGTTCGGGGACGCTCTCGATCTGCTTTGTGGCGCCGTCGGCGGTACGCACCGTGACGCTGCCGTCCTCGTTACCAAAGTACGCGGCCTTGGCCATGCCGCAGAAGAGGCCGACCTCGACGACGCCAGTGAGAAGCTTGGTAGCCTGAAGAAGGGCAACAGGCTCCTTCATCTGCGCCTCGGGGAAGCCGCAGTCGACGATGAAATTGCCGTTGTCGCTGACGACGGGGCCAGCCTTGGCCTTGCCCATGCGCAGCACGGGTGTGCCGCCCATCTTCTGCAGCGTCGCCAGGACCTGGACGTACGCAAACGGCACAACCTCAATGGGCACACCCTGCTTCCACTGCCCGTCAACACGGCTTGGTAAGTGACACTTACGGTCGTGCCAAGCACCACAGAGTTCTTGCGGTAGTCCGCAACCATGACCCACGTGTCGGCCATTTCGGCCAGGACCTTCTCGCGCAGCTGGCACGCGCCGCCGCCCTTGATCGCGTTCAGGTGTGCGTCCACCCTGTCGTCAGCGCGGCGCTTGACTCTGCTCACTCGTCGGCACCGTCGATGCACACGTCGAGGCGGGTGAACATGTCCACGTCGCCGAGGGCGAGGCCCGCGCGGAGAATCAGCTCCTTGGACTGGAAGCCTGCTGTCAGACAGAAAATAGACAAGGCATGCGCACCGGTGGGGAAGAAGAGACGGCCGGCATTGACGGCGGCGCCCTGCTGCTTGATGCGCTCGACGACGTAGGGCACAGTAGACCCAGAGCCGATACCGATAAGCTGAGGTCAGCAGGGACTCATCTGCCTTGGCGTGGTGTTAAGAGTGCTTGGGCAGCACCCACCTTGTGCTCGACACCAATGTGCTCGTCAACGGCGGCATACGCAGCTAGCCGCTTAGCGGCCTCGACGGGGAGGAGGGCAGCGAGGGGCATGTTGTTGTTGTGCTGGGCGCGGCGGACGGGCGGCGGGTTGAGCGGGCGGCGGGAAAGGATGTGTTTGGTGGGGACGAGGGCGGGTCTGAGGACGCGAAGAATGGTGGGCACTGAAAGGCGGGCACGCCGAGCGCGATTGTTTTGAAGAATAAAACGCGGGTTGAGAGAATGGCAAGATAGATAGCGACTGAGCGTGGACGAAATCTCGAGCAACTGCTTATTCCGGCCCGGTCAACAGTTCCGCGCCATTCTCCATGACTTCATTCCGTTCCTCCCAGCGTGCCTCGGTACGATACATCCAGCATCACTGGCCCGGTGTGGCGTGGCATGAACTACTCTTCCCACACCTTTGATAACGCTTTGCCTCGCTCAGTACTCTAGAGCTGACCTCGTACTCTCGATAACGTCTGTGCAGCCCACGTCTGCTGGGAAAAATCTCCAAAGCATGGCAGCCACAAATCAAAGCTAAATGGTTGGGAGGGTGTGGAGACCCCACACCACAGTAAACTGGGGGGATGAACTAAACAGCCTAAACTTGAACCAGAAGACCAGGACTCATGACGTCCGGCTCCGAGCGTCTCGGTCTCATAAGGCTGCAGCGAGTCTGTGGCCAACTTCATCACCACACATCTCACAACGTCAACCATGGCGATTATCAGTCAACCCGGCACGAATATCAAGTGAGCTGAAGTCTGAGGGGCCAGCTGACGACAGACTGACCAATGTGTCGATTGTGCGCATTAAGAAAGGCGGTAAGCGCTTTGAAATTGCGTGCTACAAGAACAAAGTGACCGAGTTTAGGTCAGGCGTGTGGGTATTAGCTAAAGTCTGCGGCAGTGAGCTGACAACAGCGAGACGGATCTTTCTGAAGTCCTGCAGATTGAGCAGGTCTTCACGAACGTCTCCAAGGGCCAGGTAGCCAAGAAGGACGACTGGACCAAGGCGTTCAAGGAGGAGGACATGAACAAGGTCATCGAGGAGGTGAGCTATTCCTTTTCGCGCCGAGTTAGCTGACGAACAGATTCTGCGCAAGGGCGAATTGCAGGTCAACAACCTTGAGCGTGGGGCGCAGCTCGCCTCGCTCCAGCGCGAGATCGCGACGCTCGTTACGGAAATGACGGTGGACCCGGGCACTGGCCGGAAACACACCGTGGGCATGGTGGAGAAGGCCATGGCGGAAATGGGCTACTCTACGCGCGGGGACAAGACGGCCAAGGCGCAGGCGCTGGATCTTATCCGACAGCTGTCCCAGCCCGGCTCCATCCTCCCTGTTGAGCGGGTGCGTATGCGCGTACGTATCACCATGCCGTCCAAGGACGCCAAGCGCGTCAAGGAGAAGGTCCTCGAGCTCGTCGACGAGGTCGAAGAGGACGACATGGACGCCGAGTGGGAGACGATTGTTAAAATCAACCCTGGCGCGTTCCGCACCATCACAGACCTCGTTAACGACGAGTCCAAGGGTAAGGGACGCGTCGAGTCGATGGGTTCGGTCGGCGCGTAGTGCCAAGCGACCACAAAACAATCATGGGATGTACCGTGCTGGCTTGACAGACGGTCCAAACTGCTCCATGCCCACGGCCAAGTTTACGTCGCTGCATAGCGTGGTGCAACTTTAGAGCCGATCTCGCCGATCGCTGGCAACGCCATATGTAGCGCCACCCGACCCTGTGCTCGCCACGTACGTTAGCCCATCTCTTGCACAACAAGCCTTTGTAGTCTAGATGTAGCTCTTAATAGCACTGAGGATGTCGGCACGAGCATCATGGCCTTGCGACGAGCGAGGCGCGCAACCAACGAACGGGCGTGGACAGGCTTGCCAAGGTATAATACCGACCGATGGGGATAGAGGATGACAGCAGCGGCGAGCCAGCGCCGTAACGACTCCCTGACTATCGACCCGGTCTCCTTCATACAAGTGCAACCCCAAGCTCGAGATACCCCCGATAATGCATTACTTTATACAACACTGCCTACGCAGTCATCCGTGCTATGCTAATGTGCTAAGACTTCTGTTCGTCTGGGTGGTGTGCAATGTCGGGTGGGTGAGACAGAAGTTGGTTTGGTCTGGGGAGGGGAGCAGAGGTGGACGAGGCGTATTCGTATTCGCTCTGCGTGATAACCAAAAGATGAAGAAAAGATGATAAAAATACAGGTCGCAGCGGCTAGCGCTTGAGGCCCACGACGACACCCTTCTGGGGCGTTGCAGGCGCGGCGTTGCGGGGCGGGGAGCGGCGGCGAGCCATGTGCGGAGGAGGGAGGCGCTTCTGCGGGCCTGCCTTGCGCTGCGACTCGCGCTGCTTCCAGGCAGCGCGGATGGCGTCTGAGCGAGAAAGTACAGCCTCAATCTCGACGCCGTCCTCGATCGAGCGCAAAATTTTGCTCACGATCGACTTGTGGTTGGCGTGCGGCTTGTCGTCGCGGAAACGCATCTTGCGCCACGACTGGCGCTCCTCGTCCCACGACACCTCGACGATACGTCCGTCAAACTGCTCGCCCGAATTTTTCCAGCTCTCCCACTCCTCGTCGTCGACGTCCATCTCGTCAAAGTACTCGTACTTGTCGCCGCCGGCCCACTGGTTGAGCAGGAAGATGGGCGTTGCGTACAGGTCGGGCTCGCCGTCGGGACCTGGAGGGAAGCACAGCTCAATCCTGAAGTCGATGCTGTTCTCCGAGGGCGGCTTCCACTTGAGAATGCGCGTGTCGGTACCCGGGACGTACTCGGACTCGGCGCAGGTGAAGATGAGGCCGTCGTGGCCGTGCTGGAGGTTGGGGATCTGCTCCTCGAGGACCTTGCCGACGCAGTAGCTCAGCTCCTGCTGCTTGGCAACGACCTCAAAGGGCATCTTGTTGCGCCACTCGGGGTAGCGTTGAAGAGCCTTTCTCCGCGGCTGGATGACCCACTCGCGGAGACGGGCAAACCGCTTGACGAGCGGCTTCTTCATAATGTTCTCGCCACCCAGCACGAGACAGTCAAAGGCGTAGAAGCGCAGAGTCTGCACGCCGCGCGCGTCCTCGTCAATGACGAGCTCGCCGTCCAAAAGCGTATCCTCGAGCGGGTCGTCGAGACGCTCCCAGTGGGTGAAGTGCAGGTTCTCAATGAGGAAGTAGCGGTTCTTCCGGTCAATCTGTAAGGTTAGACGGTTCTGACGAGCTTGTTTGTACTCACCAGCCACACCTCCTGGCTGCCCGAGTTGCTGTTGAAGACAACGAAAAGGAGGACACGAACGCCATCGCTCTTCTCACAGACCCAGAAGCTGCGGGGTTAGTTGTCATCCACACTGGCAATGCCGTCCTACTCACTCCATGTTCTCGAGGTCATCGAGGGAGACGTTGGAAAACGACACTGGCTGCGAGCCCGGGAAACTAGAGCAGTTAGCACCGTGTTCTGCGCTCGTGACCGTACCGGTTGTTGCTGAGGCCACAGAGGTTGGCGACGTGTCTACTGAGGTGGTACTGGGTCTCGGGGTCCTCGAGCAGGACGCCCGGGATGTCCGGTATAGGAGTCTGGGGCATGGCGCGCGGGAAGCGCGGGTGGATGCTCGGGGATGGAGGAGGGGTAAGGAGAGGCGTGGGATGAGTGACGCCAGTCTTTTGTTTCGAAGGCGAAGGCGACGGCGACGGGGTATGCAGCGGCTTTTCAAAAGTGCTGTGCGGGGTTCCGGCGAGCCTGATGTTGCGGGCGCGAGTCCTCTTTTCCACAGCAATTGCCTTGAGGACCTTCTTGAAGGGGAGGAGAGGCTTGGCAGGCGGAGCGAGGAGAGGAAGTGGGTAACAGTTGAGTACGCAGGTGGGACAAAAGATGGCACTGTGCGCCACGGTCTTTGCGCGAAGGCACACTCTGGGAGCCCAAACGACGAGCTCGGCTGGTGTTTCGGGGTGGATGGAGTCGTCCGAGACCTCTGAGGGGGAGAATTCGGAGTGTGTCGGTGACGATGGCGCGGGTGTGGGTGGCAATTGTAGAGTTGAAGTCTTGTCGTCGTTGTCCTTCCACCATCGAAGGTTCATCGGCGATAGAAAATGGATCATAGTGGGTTTAAATGAGTGGGTCGATTAAAGAGGTTTGTGGGGTGGGTTAATAAGGAGTGGGGCAGAGATGTCAGGGGATTACAATTTACAATTTAAAGGTTTAACAGGTTTAATGAGGGTATAGGTGCGGCACGTGTGTGAGACTGACAGCGCGCGGTTGCGGTTTAACTACTGAGATAGAAGAGGTCGAGTGCCTATCGAGATCTCAGATCCCGATAACATTAAACATGCGCGGCAGCTTGTCGAACTAGTCGAGCAAGGTGGCGTTGAAAAAGGAATGTTGAAGAGAAGATGAAAGGTTGTCTAGAATGAAGAAAGCGCCGACAGGCGATCAACCCCTCGAGTTATAAGGACAAGCGGCATGCAACAGCTCGAGGTCGTGATTGCAGCGAGCGCGTCGTCTGACTCTCCGCCATTGCCGGACGAAACACTTGTACCTTGCAAAGGGGGCCTAGACAACAATGGGGAGCTAGCCAGCTAGCACCAGGACGAGGCTTGGCAGACGTATGAGCGACGCACCGCGCGCACCGCCGAGGCAGACAACAGGGGGGCGCCAGGGGACAATGTGTGGAGACATGTTGATGGCAGGGAACGATATTCTGCCAGTTGTTCCCTAAAGCTGTTGCACGTACGACACTGCTTGAATCGATAGCGCGTTTGTAGGCTGTTTGGGTCAATTGGAATGATCGACTCTTGCTCCGGCGCGACCGCAACGATATCTACCTCCGTCGGGCCCTAAGCCGTAGGAACCATATGCCGTACGGACGTGGTTCCTCGCCCTTCATGCGCGCCCGAGAACCGGCTGTCACAGTGTTACACCAGCTTGGTGGGCACTGTAGGGCGCCTAGGCGTTCTGGGCATGCGTCCTGGTTGCTGTCCGGTAAGACAGGATGGACGGACGCGTCAATGACGTCTGGAAACGCCGACAGTGCACCCGCGGGGAGTCTCCCTTCCCCCGGATCGTTTTCCAACGAGGCACACTCTGTAGCCCTGTTCCCCTTGCAGCACCCCTGGAGGAGTCCTGGAGTCGGCAAAAGGATGTGTTCTGCTGCTTCGGACGCGACCGCCCGCTCGCTCCCAGGGCGAGAAGGCACACAGCCCAGGGTGCACTGGTGTGTCCTCGAGTGTGCACATGTGTACGTGCAGAGTTGATTGGAGTATATCGGATGTACGCCCAAATCTTCCGCTTATCTCGGACATTCACTTCTACATCGGGCGGGGGCGTAATACTACTAACTTGTGCCAAACCTAAAGTCGCCGTACGGGCGGTCACGGGTAATCGTCCGTCCTTGAGGCCAACGTTCCAGATGGAGTTGTCCCTGTGCATGAACGACTAGAATCATCGCCCCCGAGTCCCGTCTAACGCACAGCTTGGGCATAGCGTTCAGCAACGTAGCGTCGGCAGCAACGTAGCGATGCTTAGGCTCGTACCCAAACTTTACTCGGAGTGGAGCGTCGCGCGTTGCAACCAGTCGATTACGCTTGGTGTGTTTGGAGCGCGACATGTCCGATGGACGCGTCCACTCAAAGCGGTCATCACCCAACGACGCGGCCGCCGGGTGGGCACTTGGTCACATGAGCACACGCATGCACCAGTACCGAGAACATGTCAAACGTTGGAGCCAAAGGGTGCGTGTCGCAACCGTTGCATAGTACATGGCATATTGCATCAAGCTGTTACACAGGGCTGTAGTTGTCCCTTTCTGGAGCTGCCAATGGAATCTGCTCGTACCCCTCGTGGCTGATTACAATGGATGGAGGGTGGAGACGCGCCAGGGGAGTACGCTCGATCAGGCGATCCAGAATAGGGACGGCACGCGCGCGTGCCGTCGCAAGGTACACCCACTCGCGCACGCGTGCTTCGGCTGCGTGCTTTGTCGCGCTCATCTCAGCCATGCCTCGGCGCCAACCGCCGGGCTCGACATACTCGCCAGGGGGGATCGACGCGGCAGGACGGCGCCACCACTGTTGAACGCGTCAGTAACGGACCTTCCTAAAGCAAAAGCGGTACGGCTTTTCCGGAGGGGGGCAATCCAATCTACACCCCCCAAGTCAAGCGTAAATGCCCTGAAACTCACCTTGAGCGTCAGGGACGAACACACCACCGAGACCGAGGAAAACGCCATGGCCGCGGCAGCCATCATGGGATGCAGATGGAAACCCCACGGCAGCAAAACGCCCATGGCGAGGGGAATCATAAAGACGTTGTAGCAGCATGCCCAGATCAAGTTGGTCTTGATCTTTCGGAAAATCGTCTGGCCCAGGTCGAGGGCAGCGACAACGTCGAGAAGGTCGTTACGCATGAGCACAACGTCGGCCGCGTCCACGGCCACGCTAGTGCCTGACCCAAGCGACACGCCGAGGTTTGCGGCGGCGAGCGCGGGGGAATCGTTGATGCCGTCACCGACCATCGCCACACCACCGCCGTCACGCTCGACATACTCCTTGATCCGCGTTGCCTTGCCCTTAGGGCTCACTCCCGCATGCACCTCGTCCTCCTCAATACCCACTCTACGCGCGATGGCCAGAGCAGTTGCGCGGCTATCACCAGTGAGCATCGTGATCTTGACGCCCATCGCACGCAGCGCCGAAATGGCTTGAGCAGAGGTTGGTTTGGGAGTGTCGGCAAGGGCGAGGGCGACAACCGGGATGGCTTTGCCGTCGCGCACGATGGCGGCAAACACCACAATGTTGGAGCTGGCAGTCTGAGTGTCGGCAAACGCCTCAAGCTCGGCCGGCATGGCCGACTCGCCTGCACCCATCTTCTCGCGCAGCACATACGACGGCTTGCCGAGACGAATCCGCTCCTGTCGGCCGTGCACGGTGATGAGTGCCTCAATGCCCTCGCCGGGAACAGCGTCGAATGAGACAATGTTGCCGCTGGGTGGTGGAAGGCCCGCCTCCTCGAGCGTGTTGCGAGCGTACGTCGCCATGGCCACAGCTAGCGAGTGCTCTGATCGGGATTCGGACAGTGCGATGAGCGAGAGAACGGCGTGCCGCTGAAGTGGTGCGGCGGCCGTCGTCAGATCCAGCGTCTGCGCAGTGCCAAACACAGCGTCGTTGGCAACGACGCCGGCGGCCGGTGCCCAACACAGCTCGGCGACGGCCATCTTGCCGGTGGTAACAGTCCCTGTCTTGTCGAGAACGACTCGGCGCACATCCTTGCACGACTCGAGGGCTCTACCGCCTTTGATGAGGATGCCGTTCTGCGCTCCAACACCAGTACCGACCATGACGGCGGTGGGCGTGGACAGGCCAAGTGCACAAGGGCAGGCCACGACGATTACCGAGATGCACAGCTTGAGGCAGACGCCAAACTTGGACTCGCCGGGCGACTCGAACATTTTGGGCAGGGGGGAGCGCGAGTTGGCGATAATGAGCCAGATGATGAACGTGATGAAGCTGAGCACAATGACGACGGGAACAAAGATGCCTGCGACGCGGTCGGCAAAGTGCTGGATGGGCGCCTTGGACGTCTGCGCGTCGTCGACGAGCTTGACGATCTGTGCCAGTGTGCTGTCGGACCCAGCGCGCGTGACGCGGAACGTGATCGTGCCGAGGCCGTTGACGGTGCCGCCGACGACCTGCGACTTGGCAGTCTTGGTGACGGCCATTGACTCGCCCGTCACCATGGACTCGTCGACCGTCGTCGAGCCCGACACCACGATGCCGTCAGCAGCAATCTTCTCACCAGGGACAACCAGTACGACGTCGCCGACCTGGACGAGCTCGGTGGGAATCTTGCGCGTCGCGTCGCCGTCGCCGTGTTTCTCCGGGTCGACGTAAATCGTCGCCGACGAGGGCGCGAGGGCCATAAGGTTGGTGAGCGCAACAGACGTCTTGCCTTTAGCGAGGTTCTCGATGTATCGTCCAAGCGAGACGAACGTGACAAGCATTGTAGAGGTGTCAAAGAACGTCTTGGGGTGGTAGTCTGGGTCGGACGAGAACATGGCGAAGAACATGGAGAGGACCGAGTAGACGAACGCTGCCGTTGTGCCAAACACAACGAGCACGTCCATCGTCGCAGAACGGTGCTTCAGACTCTTCCACGCCGCGCGGTAGAATCCGCGCGCGAGGAAGCACTGAACGGGGATGGTAAGGAGCAGGCAGACGACGTCGCCGAGGTAGATACCCGTAATAATCTTGGTCATGGTCCAGCCCATGAACGGGAGATACATGTGCATCATCCCGACGATAAAGTTGGGGATGGCGAACATGGCCGCGATGATGAATGTTCGGCGCCATCGGGCGGTTTCACGCAGCTTGCGCAGCGACGCGAGCTGCGAGTCGTTCTCGGTGGACGTGGGGAGGAAGTAGAGCTGCGGAAACACAGCCGTCAGGTGGTCGACAATCTCGCGCAGGTTGGCGAGGTTGGGCGCGTACATGAACGACAGGACGTCATGTGGTGGCTCGAGTGCGACATCAGACACGCCTGGTCGCGACGCCGTCTCCTTGATGACGGCCGGCACCATGTCCTCGTTGTCGAGGCCGTACGCGCGCAGTGCGACCGTGAGGATTTCGCTCTTCTCTGCAACCTCGGCGTCAAATCCCACGTCCTCGATTTCCTCTGCCACACGCGCGTCCGTCCATGGCTCGCCCTTTGCGTCGACATAGTCGGTGTCATACTCGACCACAGCGCGTTCAGCCAGCAACGACACTTGCACGCTGAGGATACCGTCCATGCCGCCTATTTGGCCTTCGATCGCAGCGACGCAAGCACCACACTGAGATGTTAGTCGACCACATGACCGGGCACAGCCCCAGGCATAGCCTTTGAGCTTAGAAGTGACTCACCGTCATGCCGCCAATTCGCAGCTCGACACGCCGCCGCCGTTCGTCGTCCAGCGGGTTGAGTGGCTCCTGCTCATCCTTGTCGATCTCGGTAGGGTCGTTTGGTGGCAACTGCAAAAGCGCCTGGATGGGGGAGACGAGGAAAGACGGCGCGCTGATCGAGAGGGAGGACGAGCCGCGTCGGAGCCGCTGTTTCGACGGTGATCGCGGCGACAACGGCTGTGCTCGCCGTGGAGATGTCGGGGGCAAGGCCACCCGTGGCGACGGGGGCGACATGGTGTATGTGTGTATGCAGGAGCGACAACGGTCCCAAGACGATGTTTATGCGACGCGGTTGTTGTGTCGCCTCGCTGGTCAATCACTTTTGCCCCGCGTCCGGGTCCGAGACGGGAGGGGAAGGGCAGCCAGGCAGTGGAGGCAAGGGCGAAGGGCGGAAGGCGGATGTGGGTGGCGGGGATGTAGTGGTCCTGGTCTGCACGAGCCCGTGTACCCGTGTCTTGTTGTCTCTTGCAACTTAACCGATTCAAACCTGGGAAAGAGAGTAGTGGGTATAGAATGCGTGTGATGTTGAGAACGACAACGCGACGACGTTTGTTGAAAAAGCAAGTGCTAGCGAGATATTGGGCTCGATGCTAGAGTTGAACAGCTTTTGGCATGACAAAGTGCGCCCAGGGGGGTGACGCCAGCCCTGTTTCGTCTCCCTTTGGGTGAATGTTCGGCCGAGCCGGGCCTCCGCCGTGGCCACTGAACGCAATCTCCGTCTTTCGGCACCTGCACATGCTCGCGCGCTCGCAAAGGCACAGTTACACTCCGGTACCATGTTCATGGCTGTCACAGCTCACACAAGGAGAAAGTAAATCAGAGCCATCAGTGTGATCTCTTGCGTAGGGCCCGGCACACGTCCCCTGCCAAGGTGCGTTTGTCCTCATGTGCCCAGGCTTTTGGTTTACGCTTTGATCCATTAGGACCGGGGGTAAACGGGCGTTTATCAGATTACAAAGTGGGGGCAAATCGTTTGTGTCAGCGGCGCCACTGTGCGCCATCGGGCAGGGTGCGGCCGATAAAACGTCGCACGCAATCACGGACAGTGAGATTGTCCTCCGTCTCCCCTCCGTTCAAAAATAACTCTATGCCAAGTGCATGCGGCGGACAGCTCTAGCACAGCTCGAGACAGCGGAGACGTCAGAGAACGCCGTTGCGGCGTCCCCCACAACCCTACAACTACTTGGACTTGAGCTGCTGCTCGGTGTACCAGTTGAGGCCCAACAGCGCTGTCGTCAGCCGACATTTCTTCAGACTGTCGCAACTCACAAGGCTCCTTGAGCGAATTGTGCTGATATCCGAGAACAGCAAGCTGGTGCGTCAACAACTACATCCCTAACATCCAAACATACACCACCGGCATCGGCAGCGAAATGGTAGCCGGCCGAGATGGGCAGCTGGCACCAGCGGGCGATGAAGGCGCGGGAAAAGTGGCCGTGGGAGAAGATGAGGACGTCCGAGTAATCGGCGAGGGCGGTGTCGTCGACTGCGTTCTCTGCGGCGGCGTGGATCTCGCGGATCTGGGCAATGACACGATCGACGCGCGCAGACATCTGCTCAGGCGACTCGCCGGGCGTCTCACCAGGCGGACACCCGTCAACCCAAATGTCCCACCCCGGATGCTCCTTGCGAATATCCTTGGTCAACATGCCCTCGTACTTGCCATAGTCCCACTCCTGAACGTCGGCGGACGTGGACCACGCGCAGTTGGGCGTCGGGTTGTTCTCGAACATGAGCTTGGCCGTGACTTGGGCACGTTGCCGCGGCGACACAATAATGTGCCGCACGTGCGCCGGGTCAATCAGGTCTGCTTGTCAGCGGCTGACCTAAGAGTCACGCACTGTCCGCTCCGATAACGCGCGGCGCCATGTTCTTCACCATGCGCACGCCATTCTCCGTCAAGGGAATGTCGGTGGTACCCGTCTGTCGTCAATACGTCGAGTTTGCCGTGTCAAAACGTACATGCCGGCCTGGCGTTAGCAGTTGTTCAATTAAGCTGGCCTTTGGTACGACGCACCGTTGATGGACCACTCAGTCTCGCCTGCCGTCAGCTGTGCCTCGACGCATGAAGCTCACCATGGCGCATGAGGTATACCCTCGGCATGCGCTTCTTGCCGTTGTGTCCCGCCATCGTGAGCAGTGTGTGTGTGTGTGTGTGTGAGGAATGGAAGGAGAATGCAGTGCCAACTTATCGCACACAGGTCTTGAAAGATCTCTACGGCCGTTGGCAGTCACCGGTGGTACGCGCATCTGCGCATCCCGTGACGTCGATCGGTAATGGCTCTCACTGGCTTGTCAGAAATCCATGGCCGGGGCGGACTTGAATCCGCCCGGTCCGGCGGCAAGCGTGCGGCAACGGAGCGCCACCGACAGGGGTGGAAGATTGGGTCACGGATTTGTCAACACTCAAACGTTACATAATATAGCACGCGAAAAAGGCGTGCATTTCGCGTGCCAGAAAAGAATAGCATTACTAGCATTATTTGACCCTCACCCATCGGGGTTATGGAAAAATCTTTTGTAGGGCAGCGGAAAGCTAGATGTGGCCAGGAACGCTACATCCGCTCGGGAGTCGTTTGGAGACTTTCTAGGTGGGAGACATGGGAGGCTGTGGGATGAGCACCTTGTGGCTGGATGCTCCACAGTGGTGTTCATAGTGCCCTGGCAATAGACCGGGTCAAAGAGGGAAGCCCCTGAAAACAAAACGCCCCCGACGAAAAGGGGTCACCCTCAAAGTCTCTGCCTCCGCGCCGTCTGCTCCAAAACCTTCCGTCTCTCCTCAGGGCACTTTGGGTCAAGCTAGACGCCTCTGCCGGAAAATGGGTGGTGTTAAAACCTCTGCTTTCATGCCGCCGTTGAGCCATTGTCGGGCCGGAAGTGCGACCCTTGTTCCTAACACACAGGCCCCGCCGCCCTGGACTCGGTGCTTCTTGCTCTGCCTTTGTGCTGTGGGCACTTGGTCCTCATTCCAACACTCTGACTAAGGTCCCCGCATCGCGACACTTCTTCCTCGGGTCCTTCGCCTTGAACAGGCCCGTGCAGCCGTGCCGTTGTACCGCGGTACCGCCGTGCCTCAACCCATACGCGCTCTGGCGCGCGCGCAGTGTTGTGAATGCCAGTGTGGCGTTTGGTGTGTTGATGCCTTCCTTCCTCTTTTAGGACGGACAACCCCTTTTCTCCATCAAACACTCGGACCTCACCACCAACCGCGCAAACCTCCTTCCCCCCCTGTCAGCTTCCCCCTCTTCACCATTCATTCTCTCTTGCTCACTCTCTCTATCCATCCAACCAACACTCACTCACTCTCTCATCGACATCGTCCGCGACGACATCGACTGCGACGCCCAGCACAACACGCTCGCTGCAAGACTATCCATTCGTTGTTTACTTCCAACTCGCCCAGCGCGACCTTTTGACACTACTATCAACCAAACCCTAAACCCTTATCCACCCAACCTTCACCCAACAACACCACCTACACTCGTCATCACGATGAAGTACACCGCCGCAGCACTCATCCTGGCATCAGCCGTCCTCGGCGCCGACGTGAGTGCAACCAATGCGCCTTGCAGCGAGAGGCATTCAATGTGATGATGGGGCTGGGGCCAAAACACGGCCACACGGCAATGTTTACTTGGTCGCGTGGGGTGTGGACGAGAATAGCACCATCCACGCTGCTGGTGTTACACTCGTACACTCGACCACCCCCGCAGTGTCGTGGCGGCATAGGATGCCGCGCTGCATTGGTGTGCGCGGCAGACTGATGGCACTGGACTGTGCAAGTGCACCGCTGGGATGTCAACCCCGTGCACCTCGGCACAGCAGTTTGTCCACCTGGCCCTGCCGCACAGAGCCTTTGGGTTCAGGTTCCGATCCCACACGATAGTTTGCGTGACGCGAAGCACACGTTCTTGAGAATCCTGCTGACACTGCAGTCGCAGATGATCCCATCGGGCATCTCGTCGGGTTGCACCGACTTTTTGAACACTCTCAACCAGGACACGACCCTGCAGTCGTGCGTTAACCCTCTCGTCAGCGCGACCGAGAAGTTCTCGCCCGTCGGCAATGCCCAGCCCACCACCGACGACGTCAACTTTGCGCTCGCCAAGATGTGCCAGGACAAGACCTGCAAGCAGGAGTACACCATTGACCGACTGGGCGCGTTTTACCAGGCGTGCCGCTCGGAGATTGACGGCGGCAACAAGGAGGTCTCGGCTCTGTACGACATCCTCTACGTCTTCACACCGCTCAAGTCGGCTGTCTGCGCCGTCGACTCGCGTAACCAGGACTACTGCGTCAACCAGATCCGCAAGGGCAAGTCTGACGCTGCGGGCGGCGGCGCCAACCTCGCGGCTGCCAGCACCAACCCCGCCGTTGCCATGGCCCACCTCGCGTACGAGAACCTCTTTGAGACCTTTGGCTCGATCAAGAAGCGTGTTCTTGGCGCCCGCGCCGAGTCCAACACCCAGTCGCTCGCGTCGATCGTCACCCCCAACGCGACGACCTACAAGAACACCAACCTGCCCTTCCTCTTCCTCCAGCCCTCGATGACCAGCCAGCAGCTCTGCAACCCCTGCACGCGTCAGATCATGGCCTCGTACATCAAGTTTGAGAACGCCATCGCCTACGGCCCAGGTCTCGGCAACTCGCCCATCCTCGGCGGCCAGTCTGAGCTCTGGGGCGGCATCGGCAACGTCTGCGGCAAGTCGTTCACCGACGCCATCCTCTCCGAGGCTGGCGGCCAGACCGCCTCGGGCGCCGTCTCGCGCATTGGTGCCCCAGCAGTCGGCGTCGTCGCCGGTGCCGCTGCCCTCGCGCTCCTCCTCTAAGTTGTTCAGGCGTGAGCGCTGGCGCCCCCACCGTCGTGTATCTCGTACCTGCCGCACTCTCCCTTCTCCATTATGGACTGTGACTATTTTTCTCTAGGGTATGCCTTTTCGCTCCGTTCCTTCTTTCGCTAGATACCCTTCGAGCTTAGGAATGAATTCTATAACGAAACGCGAGCCGCGCGAGCAGTGGGCGGGAAGTGAGCCGGGCATAAGACGACCGCAGCGCGTTTGCCAGTGTTTTCGCCGGCTTTGTACATCCGAGATGGTAGCCTGCCTGTCAAAGACATGACATGCCTCATGAGCCCAATGTAGCTGTAATGAACAGTCATGAACGGAGTGTGCCTGCCATGTCGGGCCAATGGACATGGCACCAAGAAGACTCGGCCCAATGGGCGGCTGTGGACGGGACCTGGTTCATTAAGACTTGGTTGGATCTACTTCATTAACGACCTCCACCACACCCACCGTTTTGTCTCCAGTTGACATTGCAACGTTTCTCCCGACACATCGCCACGATCAGGCCCTTTATCAAGCTCCTTCTAGCCGCGTTTCTAGCGGTTACGCTCTACTACGTCTTCACGCTCTCTTACATTCCTCAGCCCTCCCCTCTCTCTCCCACACCAGACGCAACCATGGCCGGCGCAGCACTCAAGCACCTCAAGGTCTCGCCCAAGGACGCGCACACCGCGACCGTCATCTTCCTCCACGTACGCCTGCCTTGCGCCGTGTTGCTGACTCTAGGGTCTTGGAGATACCGGCCACGGGTGGCTGCCCGTCGCCAAGATGCTCTGGAAGAACATGCCCAACGTCAAGTGGGTACTCCCGCACGCCCCAGCCATCCCCATCACGCTCAACGGCGGTGAGTGTCTTGTCTGCCTACTTTGAGCACGCCGATGCGTCGGCTAACGGATGCAGGCATGTCCATGCCTGGTTGGTTTGACCTGATCACGCTGGACCGGAGCAAGACGCCGCGGGTCGAGGACGAGGCGGGCATGCTGGCTACCGTCGAGGCGGTAGACGCTTTGATCCAGGCCGAGGTCGACGCCGGTATTCCCGAAGACCGGATCGTGCTAGGCGGCTTCTCGCAGGGCGGCGCAGTAGCCGTACTCTCCCAGCTTATCGGTAAGCGCAAGCTCGCGGGCTACGTTGCTCTGTCGACCTGGGTGCCCATGGGACACAAGATCGAGGGCATGGCGCGTAAGGATGCAAAGGACTTTCCCCTCTTCTGGGGTCACGGTACCCAGGACGAAGTCGTACCGTACAAATGTAAGTGAGCTTTTGTAAATGTCACTGACAACAGACGGTAAGGAATCCGTCGACCTGCTCGAGAAGCTCGGCCTACCCCTCGTGCAGGGCAAGCCCTTTGCGCGCCCCGGTCTCGTCTTCAAGAGCTATCCCGGTATGGGCCACAGCTCGTGCCTCGAGGAGATCAACGATCTCGGCGCGTGGCTCCAGGACTGCCTCAAGACTGCCTAGGACCCGGTGGTCGCAGCCAAGCTGTGACCGCCCAGACACCTATGTACACGAGTCTCCATCTGCCATATCGTGCAATGAATAATCCCTGTAACATGGCAATCGTCTACAGTGCTGTGTGGTGCGCTCGTGGCGCCTGCTCGTGGCGCCTGCTCATGAGCCGCCCGACCGCGGCCTCTAGTGTCTTCAAACTCCTGCTCAAACCTCCTTTATGCCCCGACGGCAACGTCGACGCCTCCCTCGGGTATCAGTCCGTCGGCGAGCATGCGCTCCAGGCGACGGACCTCCTCCGCCGTCTTGGCATTCGTGAGAGCCTCGACGACGCGCTTCTTCTCCTCGGGGGTCATGAGGCGGCCCTTGGCACCGCCCGCGAGCGCCGCCTTGTTGGTCGCCTGCGCCGCGCCCGCCACCGCCGCCGTCGAGGTAGACAGCTTGCGCGCCAGCTCGTTTGGCGCCCCGCTGCTGTCGGTGAGGAGCTTGGTCGCGCGTTCCCGTTCAGAGTCCTTGACCCGCTCAAAGTCGAGGACATGCAGCTTCCCCTTGGCCACCTTCCAGATCACAAAGTCCCGGTAGTGCTGTACCTGCGCGACCGGGTTTCCTCGCAAAGACAGGTATCGCAGCGACGAGAGGTCCGCCAGGGGAAGAAGCGCTGACAGCGACGCGATCGCGTTGTCGGTCAGGATGAGAGTGGTGAGGTTGGGGAGCTGTTGTCAGCTGGTGTGCAGTCAGACTAAGCCTACGTTGGTGGGGAGGGAGGGGCTGATGGAGGAAATCTGGTTCTGCGCGGCGTGGATCGTGTGCAACCGTGGCGCTGGTGTCAGCTTGCTTCGAGCACTTGTCGGCTCACCCCTTGGGATGTTACCCAGCACCGTGATCGAGTTGTCTGTGAGGTTCAGAGTGTCATATGTCCCCTGGTGCGACGCCAAGTTTTCTATCACTGGGATAGCCAGCCCTGATGTCAGCTATAATGTACGATATCACAGCTGTCAAGGCAGATTGCGCGCTCAACGCAACCTGCCGTCCTCACTCACCTCGCAACTCGAGCTCACGCTCCTTGAGCGGGTTGAGGTGCTGCAGCACGTCAGTAGGGGGTTATAAGTAGCAGAGGTCAAGGCTGCACGAACCGTTTGGGTACTGGACACAAACTGAAGCGGGTTAGCTTATCGATCATCGTTGCTTGTGCGACGTACCTCCGGGGTGAGGCGCATGTTGATGAGATGACAGGCAGCGTCGCGTGCGGCGCTAGCGCTGGGATGTATGCACAAGCGGCGTGGTCAAGGCAGTCTGCTTGCGTCTGCCTGGTGTCTCTTGGTGCCTGGTATGCAAACAAGGCTTTTGGAATTGGTCGTGATCGGGATGCGGCGTAATGTTGTTGACAGTTGTTGTCGAGCACGCCGTTGCATATGACATTCATGAGCGCCGAAAGCCACAAGGCAGCCTCGTGAGGTCAGCCCAGCGGTATCGCCGAAAGCAAGTGGAGGTGTGGCGGATTGCCACGCGAGCGGCGACGCGTAAAGGGGAGGGTCAAACGCGTCGGGATTAAGGAGGGTTGAAAATAAAGAGCTATAGCCTGTTGCAAAGCTGGTGCACGCGACGTGTTCAAGTCTGAGACGTAGGGAGAAATAGTCCCAGGGGTTAAAAAAGGTCAGAGACGAAGACCTTCCCTGGACGTGTGTCTGTCTGGCCGCGCCGCGCCGCGCGTTTGAGTGGGGGTGAGTGGAGATGTCGTCCCCACGTAAAAAGGCTCTGGCACCAAGGGGTGTGAGTACAGAGCAGAGCGAGAGGTAAACAGTCACATGCATGCAACAAAGTCCGGACAAGTGGGCGACAGGCCGCGAGGACTGAAAGAGTCGACGACGTTGAGTTTGTGCAGACCAGCAAGAGACGTACCTGGACGAGTGGTGGGAGTGGGAGCAAGGGCATGGTGCAAGCTCTCCCTCCCCCTTTGGGCTCCCCAGGCCCGCGCTGCCTTTCCTCTGCTCCCTTGCCTTCCCTCCTTTCCCCTCTCCCACCCACCCTTCCTCGCCTTCCCCTCTCCCTCCCCTCCCCCCCGCCGGGGCCTTCCCACCCTGGAGACGCTTCCCGCGGCGCGCTGGCACATCCATCCGTGTGTGTCTCCACCACGCACGCCCGCACACACCCACCACCCACCACCCTGGATGTGCTCACTCGCGTCGTCCTCGTCCTCGTCCACCACCACCACCTCGTCGTCGTCCTTTCCTCTCTCCATCCCACTCCCTCTACCCTCCCCTCCTCCCTCATCGACACATCCCCCCTTCATACACATCGATACCCCAACAAACGCATCCATGGCAGAGCAACAGCAGTACGCCTACGAGCCAGCAAACGGCGTCGCCGAACACGCTGCCGAGGCTGCCTACGAACACGTCCCAGAGCAGGACCCCCACCACCAGCAGCTCCAGCAGCAGCAGCAGTACACAAACGCCGCCGCCCCGCCTCTCAACGGACATGTCTCCCCCGCTCCCCCGTCTACCAACGGCGACGCCATGGCCGCCTCGACTCCAGCCGCCCCAGTAGGCAACGGCATGGCCGACCCCATTAGCGTCGTCCGCAAGACCTTGTCCTCCTGGGTCGGGTTCTCCAACCTTCCCAACCAGGTCCACCGTCGCAGTGTCAGGTAAGCGCGCCTTTCCTCTCCTACCAACCGTCGCGTGAGGCGAACGAGCATACCTCGTTGCACGTTGCATCCTTTGCGACGCGTCGGGCGCGTCGTCGACGCGTCCAAATCGGTTCCCCTACCTACCTCCCCCCGCGGGGCCCCCGCGGGGGGGGGGGGGGGGGGGGGGGGGGGGGGGGGGGGGCGGCGGGGGGGGGGGGGGCGGGGGCGGGGGGGGGGTGCCGGCGCCCAACGCGGGCCCCCCCCCCCCCCCCACCCCCCCCCCCCCCCCCCCCCCCCCCCTACCAGAGAAAGACCCAATGCTGACACTTGTCCAGGCGCGGCTTCCAGTTTGTGGCCATGGTTGTCGGTACGTACAAGCAGTGCATGCTGTGGCCGGGCGCGGGCACACGGCAAGGAGGAGGGCGCGCACACTTTGTGTTTGCCCATAGATTCACGCACCTCCGCCGTAGTGGCCCGGGCGCGATGAAAGTGGGGCCCGTGCTGACGACCGTTTACAGGCGAGTCGGGTCTCGGCAAGTCTACTCTTATTAACACGCTCTTCGAGGACACGCTCTACCAGCCCAAGGTCATCCCCGAGCCCGGAGCCGACCGTGGCAAGACGGTGCAGATTGAGAGCATCAACGCGGGTGAGTTTGACGAGGTAACAACACCTCACATGCTCATGCGACAGAAATCGAGGAGAACGGTGTCCGTCTCAAGCTCACGGTCGTCGACACACCTGGTTTCGGTGACTTTGTCAACAACGACGAGTGGTGAGTGGCGAGGGAGCGCGAGAGGGGTCCCACGACTAGACCATGGCTCACACGCTAGCTGGAAGCCGATCCTCGAGAACATTGAGGCGCGTTACGACGCCTACCTGGAGCAGGAGAACCGCGTCAACCGTCTCAAGATGGTCGACAACCGCGTGCACGCGTGCATCTACTTTATCCAGCCCACCGGTCACGCGCTCAAGCCCATCGACATTGAGTTTATGAAGCAGCTCCACAACAAGGTCAACCTTATCCCCGTCATCGCCAAGGCGGACACGCTTACGGAGGAGGAGGTCGACCTGTTCAAGCGGCGAATTCTGGCCGACATTGAGCAGCATGGCATCAACATTTTCACGCCTCCGTCGTACGAGCGTGACGACGAGGAGACCATCCAGGAGAACCACGAGATCGTCTCCAAGATTCCCTTTGCCGTCGTCGGCTCTGACCACATTGTCCAGTCGCCCGACGGCCGTCCCGTCCGTGGCCGTATGTACCCGTGGGGTGTCATCGAGGTGGACAACGAGCAGCACTGCGACTTTGTCAAGCTGCGCCAGATGCTCGTCCGCACACACATGGAGGAGCTGCGCGAGCACACCAACGACATTCTCTACGAGAACTACCGGACGGAGAAGCTCCGTGGCATGGGCGTCATGCAGGACGAGAGCGTCTTCAAGGAGACCAAGTGGGTGACACCGTAATGCGTCATTGCTGACCCCCAGCCCTGCCGCCAAGCAGGCCGAGGAGCGTTCGATGCACGAGGCCAAGCTGAAGAAGATGGAGGACGAAATGAAGATGGTGTTCCAACAGAAGGTCCAGGAGAAGGAGCAGAAGCTCAAGCAGTCCGAGGAGGAGCTCTACGCGCGCCACAGGGAGATGAAGGAGGCTCTCGAGAAGCAGCGCCTCGAGCTCGAGGACAAGAAGCGGCGTATCGAGAGCGGCCGCCCGCTCACGCCCGAGAAGGGCTCGGTGGGTACCTATCAGGACACGTTGGCTGACTTTGCAGAAAAAGCGGTTCGGTCTCGGCAAGTAAACGTCTCTCCTCCGCACCCTCCCCTGCGTTCCGACTATTGTGTTTTTTCTCTCGTATCCTTACCACTATTCTGGTCTGTGCCACCGTCGCCAGGCCCCCCCCATCGTCGCCTCTCGTATACCCAGGGCCTTCCTGCGAGACCACCCAATCGCACCTAACGACCCCTACTCTATTACCTACGAACTTGCCCAGCCCGCTGGTCGAAATGCACATAACGTGATGATAGGCAATGGAGCTCAACCCTTGCACAAATGACCGGGTGCATGCTAATATGATACAACGACAAGCTTGTGGGTGGTAGTGAAATATACAGGTGGTGGAAGCTTTGAGGGCATATCTTGGGCAAAATCTAGTAGACCTCTTCCTCGTCCTTCTCGTCGTACTTGGTATCAGGGAGGTTATCAAAGTCAATGTCGTATTCTGGTGTCAGCTGGGCGTGGAAAAAGGGTCACTCACGAAACTCTCCGCCGTCGTCGTCGCCCTTGTAGTCCTCCTTGCCGTTCTCGCCGTCGTCGTCCTCGTCGCCCATGGTCTGGAGGTCGTAGTCGTCTCCGCCAAGTTTGCGGATGGCGTCCATGTTGATACGCGACGAAAACTTTTTCGCCGCTGCAAAGTTGTCAATGGCCTCGCGCGCACTCGCGAACGGCTGGGTACGTTTAGCCTTTTGCTGGCGTTTCTTGGGAGCGGGGCGGTTGGGGTCTGCGGCCCTGGCGGCAGCTGCGGCCTCTTTGCGCGCGCGCCGCTCCTTGTCCTCCTCGAGCCACTTGGCGTTGTGCGTAAGCCACATGCGCGCGCGCGCCTGCTGCTCCCCCTCGTCCATCGTGTAGTAGTTGTCCAGCTCGTCGTCGTCCAAGTCACTCAGCGAGTCCTCGAACGACAGCTTGGCCTTGTACTCGCGCTCGTGGTGCGCCCACTGTACGCGTCGCATTTCGCCAATGACCATTTCCGGCTCGCGGCCACGCAGCCACCTGTCGATCCGACCACGCTTCTCCTGCTTGCTCGCGTACAGCAGGTCGGCCTCGTCACCGAAAAAGTTGGTCTCGATGTACGCGTACACTGCGTCCTTGTCGCTCCAGTCGGGCGCTGGCGGCAGATCACGGAACCCGCCAGTCGCAACGAGCATCGCCTCGGTATCCGCGTCGTCCTCCTCCCCGACATTACCCTCCCCCTTTTCGTCAAACTTTTCGTCGGCGGCTAACTCGTCGAGCTCCTCGGGATCGTCGTCCTCGCCGTCCACTATCGCCGCAGTCTTGACGCTACGCAGGAGCAGGCGGCGCTCACGCTTACGTTCGAGTCGTGCTTCCTCCGAGTCGTCGCCGGCCGCCTGGATGTCGGCCACATAGTCCTCCTTGGCGAGTGCCTCCATGCCTTCTTCGTCCTCGCCCTCTTCGCCGACCTCGCTGGGCGCTGGACCTATGTCACGCGTCGCAGCGGCCAGCGCCCCGTCAACGGCAGAGTCGCCCTCGCTTTCGTCGTCAAGTGTCTGGTCGCCTGCCTGGCCCGTGCGCTGGCGCTTGCTCGGGCGTCCCGGTGTGTGACGCGCAGGGGGCGCAGGCGTGCCACTGACCGGTGTACCCGCCTGAGACGAGTCCACCTCAGATCCCTCGCGAGCGCGCTTCTCGTGCCGCGCTTCGCGCGCCCGCTGCTCCTTGATACTGGGCGGCAGCTCCTTGGCGTCCTCAGCCTCGAGTTCGGCGTCCGTGAGCGAGCGCCACTGCTCGACCGTCCTCGCCGCCATTGTCGTCTGCGCAAACTCCATCAGACGCTTCTTGATCGTCAGGGGCGACACCTTGACGACCTGCGCGACTTCCTCTGGCGTGCGCAGGAAATCGCTCATACGCGCTGCTATGACGAGGCACGCCCCGCAAATACCCGCAGGGCGTCGACCAGCCGTCATCCAGTCTGCTTTGAAGCGTTTCACGAGGCGCGAGGCGTCCCGCGCAACAGCCGTCGCCTTGGCGCCCAGATCCAGCCGGTTCGCAAACCGTATGTTGTACACCGCCGGGTCAATTTCAGGAAGCACCTGGTCAAGGTTGAGAGCGGATCGAAGTTTGAGGTAAGTCGAACCGAGCTCGTACACATTGATCTGCGCGTCAACCACCGTCACCTCCCGCGTTACCCACCTGCATGCGCTCCGAAAAGTCGATGAGCATGAGCGCGTCCTTTTCGAAACGGCTGTAGAGGTATATGCAACTCGCCACGACGTAGTCTGTCCTCCGTCCGCGGTTGAACTTGTTGTCCACGGCGAGAGAGTAGAACCGCTGCGCTCCACGCTGCACAGAAGGCAAAATGCCCATCTGGTTGCAGATCAACTGAATACGCTTGCGGCCTGGCGTCAGCGACGGCTACAAGGGGTCAAGCGCCACACACCCTCCTCCTTTATGTTCTCGGACGTCGGCGCATGGCCGCGAAAGGACGAGATACCCGCTGCATGGGTCAGTCATTGCCAGTATATTGCTACCCACTTGAATGATGAGAAACGAATGTGCCCTGCACATGCATGCGACCGCCGGCACCCTCGCTGAAGCCAACTTCGGAGACGAGAATGCCCTGTTCCAGTTCGAGACCACAGCTCTGGCACCTGTAGCCGTCAGCGCAGTGCTCAAAGGTTCTCAGAGATAACGTACACGACGGTACCGAGCGCATAGTCGGTGTGGATGTCCGAGCTCTTACAGCCCGGACAGACCTTCTGCATCGTCAGCTGCGTCCTCGAAAGAAGCCATCTCAGCGGCGCGAACTTACCGGAGGCGCCATTGTGGACTACAAGGCTGTGCCTGCGACAAAAAAACGGCGTTCGGCCAGGCAAGAAAGTTGGGCTGTCCCCGCTAGGAGACTCTGTGCGTGCACCAAGCGCTGAACGCCGAACTTGTTGATGTTGTTAACAGTAGATGGCCGACTGAGGTCGGTATCTGCTGCAGTGGACGGCGAAGGAAAGGGAGCGAGGTGACAAAGGAAGGATTGGATCTGTGCACGGGTGAGGATCGAACGCTCAAGCCGTCAGTATTATTGCGCGGTGGGAAATTGCAAGTCGTGCGCCCATTCAAACACACAATGCTATCCACACACATAGAAAAAGCATCCGCTCCGGGATCCAAATGAGAGTATACCTTCAGATCCTAATCACCGCGGTGCCTTCGCCTATTAGAATGTTCTAATTGAACATTGAGGCATTTACTCTTCCTCCACCTCCACCACGCCCAAGTTGTTACGCGCGCACGACCAACTCTGGATCTGCTTGCTCACTCTTTCCATCTACCAAAACTGGCCGCGACGGACACAACGCCGGCACCTCTGACAGGCTTCTGACCACATCTTGGCCGTCCAACACCGCCATGGGACGCTTGTCATACACTGAGGCTCTGCTCGGCCCTGAGCTCTTCACCAAGGTCCGCGAGACGCCGGTCCTTGTCGTCGGCTCGGGCGGTATCGGCTGCGAACTGCGTGAGTCTTCCCCGGTCGGGCCACAGACGCATACTGACGCGCGATAGTCAAGAACCTTGTTCTTGTCGGGTTCAAGAACATCGAAATCGTAAGCTGTTCTTTGACGCTTGAAAGCTGACATCAGATTGACCTCGACACGATCGACCTGTCAAACCTCAACCGCCAGTTCCTCTTCCGCAAACCCGACATCTCCAAGCCCAAGTCGATCGTGGCCGCCGCGACGGCGCGCCACTTCAATCCCTCGTCGGGCATCAAGATCCATGCGCGTCATGGGAATGTCAAGGAGCCTGAAAACGATATCGAGTGGGTCAAGCAGTTCGGCGTCGTCATGAGCGCTCTCGACAATATGGGTGAGTGGATCCTCACACAACCTTCCTTCTTACGCCACAGACGCTCGCCGGCATGTCAACAAGCTTTGTCTCGCGGCCGGTGTGCCTGTCATCGAGTCGGGAACAGCGGGCTACCTCGGTCAAGCCAACCCCATTATCAAGGTGAGCTAGCTGGTGATTGACCCACCTTAGCTGACAGCAGGGCGAAACGCTGTGCTACGACTGTGTGACCCGCCCAGCGCCCAAGTCCTTCCCCGTCTGCACGATTCGCTCCACCCCAAGCGAGCCCATCCATTGTATTGTCTGGGGCAAGACATACCTTTTCAAGTGAGCTACGCTGTGCGCTTCCAGCTGACAAACAGCAAGCTCTTTGGAGAAGACGATGAGGCGCTTGACGAGGAGGAGCTGGACAAGGCCAAGGAGGACGGGGAGAACGGTAAGGGCCACGCAGGAGCGCCCACTAACAACAGCTGACGAGATCGACAACTTGAAAAAGGAGGCCGAGGCCTTCCGCGAGGTCCGCCGCATGCTCGGCGAGGAGGACGGTCCGCAGCGCGTGTTCCGCAAGGTAAGCTGTAGACAAGGAGATTTTAGCTGACATCAGGTGTTCTACGACGACATTAACCGCCTTCTCTCCATGGAGGACATGTGGAAGCGGGCCGGACGAGTCAAGCCCGTCCCACTGGACTACGACGCCATCATGGAGGGGACGTTCGTGGACCCCCCGGTACGCGCGCCCGCGAAGAATGCGAACGCCAACGGGTCGACCAGCGCGCCTAAAGCCAATGGCTCGACGCTGAAAGACCAGAAGGAGCTCTCGACGAAGGACAACCTCGAGCTCTTCGTTGACAGCTGCCAGCGCTTGTCCGCGCGCGCGATCGCCCATCCCGATATTATCCTGTCTTTCGACAAGGACGACCAGGATACGCTAGACTTTGTCACTGCCGTTGCCAACCTCCGTGCTACGGCGTATGGCATTCCCACACGCACGCGGTTCCAGGTGAAGGGTGAGCTGAGTAGCAAGGTTGAGTAGCTGACCACAGAAATGGCGGGCAACATCATTCCGGCGATTGCCACTACAAATGCGATCGTCGCAGGGTTGGTGGTGATGAAGGCTCTTGCCGTCCTGAAGGACGGTGCGACTTTGAGCCAGTCGTTCTTGCGAGCGTCGACCAACTGGCCCATCAAGGACGGGTCATTGGAGAAGCCAAACCCATTGTGTGTGGTGTGCAACGACGTTTACATCCCCTTCAAGGTGGACCTGTCAAGGGTTACGCTGGGCGATTTTGTGCGTGACGTCGTGGAACGCTGGCTCAAGCCCGCTATCGTGGGCGACGAGGACTTTGAATTTGCCATCTTCGAGGGCGGCCGCATGCTGGCGGACCCAGACGAGCAGGACCTGTATCCCAAGACTTTGGCCGACCTGGGCGTCACGCGCGGGCAGTACCTCACTGTCGAGGACGAGGACCTCAAGTACCGCCGTATCCACTTCTGCATCCTCGAGCCCGAGGCCAACGCCACGGAGCCGTTCTCGCTTCCCGCCAAGGTGCCGACGATCCCATTGCGACCCGAGCCGCCAAAGGACCTGTCGCAGGCGAGTGATGACGAGATTGACGTCGTCGAGGAACAGCCCCCTGCGCCCACGACGAGCAAGCGCTCGGCGCCGGATGGCGGCCACGACGATGAAGGAGCAGCCAAGAAGCGTAAGATGGGTAAGGGGGCGGCGGAGGACCCCATCGAGATTGTGTAGGCACGATAGACCAGTAGAGGCAGCCGTTTGTACACTACATACGCCTCCGAGGGAGACATGATACAAATTACATCGTCCAGCGTGTCCCCGTTCTATATGTTGTGCTCGCTAACTATCGCCGTGGCGCGACTGTCACGGTATCCCGGTTCACGCCCGTCTCCCATTTGAGACCGTCGATCTTCGCTGCTCGGTCCTGCATAACGCGCATGGCGTCCTGGAGCGTAAGCTCGCCGCGGGGCGCGACCGAGCTGACGGGACGCCCCGGCTGCATCTGAACGAGGTATGGCTCGGAGGTACGTGTCGGCGGCGCGTCGTCGCCGAGGACGCGCGTGACGGTGAGATGAAGTGTGGCCGCGAAACCAGGTATGGGGAGGTGAAAGAGGTGTCCTAGTCGGGCGACAGTATGTGTGTGTCTACTGCATCAGCACAAGTATACACTCCAACCCACTTGAATCCGAGTGTCTCGACAAAATCCTCAATATCTTCGCGCGAACTACGCCCAGCGACGTCGAGGCCGATGTAAGCCTGCACGCGCATATCGGCATACTCGCGCGCCGTGAGGGGCGGGGACACCCACGCGACGGTGTATTCCCAGGTATCTACTGGTTCCGTCTCGTGTACGCCTCCACCTGCCCAGCGCTGTGCGACGCTCTTGGCCTTTCGCCGGCGCTTGCGGCCGCGCAGCCGGAGCGTGCGCTGCTGGCCTGGAATGACCGGGTGCGAGTTGGCATAGACCGCGTCCCGCACGTGGTACGCCTCGACGTGCAGCGCCTGTAGCGATATCCGCGAAAGCATCAGGTCGAGCTGCTCGGCCGGTAGTAGGGCGTACAGCGACGGCAGGAGCTGCGCCTGGGACGCCATGGCTGTGGTCGTGGTCGTTGGTGTTGTTGTGAGTGATCGTCCGGCCTCATTGTGCTCTACTTGGACGCTGCAGAAGCCCGGTGGAGGTGCGGAGGCAAAAAGTCCGACTCCGAGGCACGATGGGAGAGCGAGCATGACGACAGAGGTAACCTCCAAGCACCGACGCAACGCTGTTCAGCCTCGTACATTCCACCGACATGATCAGGACTGTTCTCGCCCGTCTGCCTGCCAGCCGCTATGCGCTGCGCACTCCGCTAGCGCGCGCGTCGGCTCGGCGGCCGTTCACCGCCGCTGCAGTGCGCTATGACGACCAGTCGGACGTCATGCGCAAGCTCGAGGAACAGCTTGCGCCTCGCGAGGTAGTCGAGCGGAAACGTAAGGAGATGGAGGAAAAGTACGCTGCAAAACTCAAGAAGAAGGTCGAGTCGTGAGTCGGGTTGTGAAGGGGTATGCTGATATCAGCGAGGGCGTGGCCAACCTCGATGCGCTCAAGGAAAAGGTCGTTGCGCCCAGCGTGCTCGCTAAGCGCAAGGCGGAGCAGTACCGCAAGGAAGAGCGGGAGAAGGACGAGAAGCAAAGGGTAGAGGCCGAGCAGGCACTAAAGGAGGCCAAGGACCTCAAGGCCGAGGAGCTCGCCGCCAAGCGCGAAGCGGCACGAGCTGCGCAGGCCGAAGGCGACCGTGCAGGCGTCAAGGTGCGTTGTCTTTGGAGTATGTCTAACGCCCAGCCCCTCGCGTCGATCATCAACCTCCCTCTGATCCTCATGACGCCGCACGACCAAAAGGCTGTGTCGGATATCTGGACGACATACCACACGACGCACCCGACCATGTCGGGGTCGTACCTGTCCGCGTCGCTGCCCAAGACGACGTACGAGTCGATGCTGGGCCTGGCGCGCGCGAACCCGTTCTTCGTCCTCCCCATGCCGCGTAAAGGCCAGGACGGCGCCGAGGACGCGTTCGAAATGTTCTACATGCAGTGGCTCTTCCACCCTCCACCGCCTGCGCCGCCCCTCCCCGAGACCGAGGGCGGCAAGGCGGCGTCGAACCAGCCGCTCCCACCCATCACCAACGTCATCTTCACGCCCCTCGAGGAGTTCAAGCAGGCAGGCGAGTGGGCACAGCCATACCTCGTCCTCACGCACTATCCTGACCTCGCCGACTCGCACGACCTCGTCCTCATGCGCGGCGAGATCTCGCCACAGAGCGCCAGCGGTCCTCCCGGCTCGGTAGATAACCCGGGGTACCTCCTCAGTCAGCAGGAGGCACAGCTGCTCATTCTCGCTCTGCAGCGTTTCTACTGCGCAGACATTGTGCCGCCTCACGAGGACGCGACGCAGAAGGAGCAGAGACTCCAGCGTAAGCAGGCGCTCTCCGATTTCCGTGAGAAGCCCCAGGAATGGGACTGGCACGGTCTCGTCGGCATGGCGTATGGCGGTCTCGCGTAATCACTCTGCCTACAATCATAATAGAGAACAAAATCGTCCATGCATATACGCATTCTTGAGCCCATGAGCACGCTGCCGCCGGAAGCAGCAATGTGAAACGCATCAGAAAATGTCAGGAACAGGCTAATCAAGATTAGAGTTTCTGATTACCGTTCCTGAATGGACGGGAGCAAATGGCTTTCATCACAACAACCGCAACCTCGGGCTCTCAAGGCGTTGCTTGCGAGCGGCAACAGGTCTGGCTCGCACCAACATCACAACCACTCAACCCGCCGCGCCGCCGATACATTCCATCAACCGCAGCATCACGCACCCACTTATAAAGGACGACGACCTCATCGCGCGGCCTCTGGATGCGGCTTGGTAGGCCATCTTCAAATGAGCAAGCAGACTCTCCGCGAGTTGGACAAGGTCCGCCTCCAGCCGGAGGGTCCCGACGAGACGGCGAACCATGATGGCGACAATCCGGACGAACTCAACTCGGACTCTGAACCTGAAAGCGAACTTACAGAAGAGGAAAACGACGATGTAGAGTACGAAATTGGTGAGTACTTTGCAAAACAAGAGGACTGTCTCTTCACCTTCTCACACCAAGACTTCATAAAGTGTGCCGAATACAAGGACACGAGGACTATTGATCGCAACGGCTTTCTTGGATGGGTATGCCATTGTGTTTCTAGTGGATACTGACTGCCTCAGCACTATGGTGTAATGGTACGAGACTAACGCCGTGAAGCTGTCTCTCGAGCTAACGTCGAACAGTGGGCCCGGTACCTAAAGAGTGCATCAGACACGTAAGGCGCTGGGGCTCGGCCGTGGCTCATGACAGGGAGGAACCACGCTCGAACTTTCTCAAGGAAAATGAGAAGGTGTCAAAAACGCTCCTAGAGTAAGTCGGCCTTCGCTGCGCAGTGCTGATCATCTGGTTCTGGAAAGCAGTCGAGGGCAAGAAGGTCCGCACGGGCAAGGACGAGCCTGGCGGAAAGCTAGGCGAGAAGGTGTGGCCTTCGCGAGCCTTTATCAGTGGGTTGTGTGTGGGACTGCGCCTCTGACTGGCAGAGGAGAAGATCAAGGGCACGAAGCCACGGCGTGACTACTCAGCGTTCTGGCGTCGTAAGGAAAAGGAAGAGGCGGGTGAGCCCATCACCAAGGCCGATTCGGACTATTACCTCTACAAGAAGAGGCAGGCGGAGAGGCGTGCCAGGAAGGCTGCCGAGGCGGCCAGCGGCGTCTCCGCTGAAGCGGGGCCGTCGCGGCCAAGGTCAGTGGAGGCTGGCCCGTCGCGCGAGCGAGAGGGAAGCAAGAGTGTCGAGCCCAAGCGCAAGCGTGATGCGAGCCAGGACGTCGTGCCAGTGTCGAGGAAAGGAAAGGAGCGCATGGCGCCTCCCAAGGACACGACGCCGCTCAAAGCCAAGGACAAGAGCAAGTCGCGCGACCCAACTCCCTCTCAGCCGTCGCGGCCGTCTCCGACACCGAGCTTCAACTCTTTGTTCGATGAGCCGCTGGGCGGTTCGCAGGCGTCACAGACGTCGATAAAGGAGCGGACACCCAAACGGCGCCGTGTCGTCGACTCGCCGCCTGGGTCACCGACACAGACCAAGGAGGAGAAGAAGGCAGCCAAGAGCAAGATGTTGTCTGGCATGGGCAAGATCTCCAAGAAACCTGTCGGCACAGACGCCAGTGATTCTGTCAAGCCTGTTGCCAACGGGACGAGTGGAATGGCATTCGAGCCAGATCCCGACATCTTTGGGGACAGCGCGGGAACCTCAGACCAGCGCGGAACCGGGGAACATGCCCGAGGCACGCCGTTATTCGACTTTGGCGATGGGCACCATGACGACAACGACGACGCCATGTCTGTTGATGCGCGCAAGGACCCAACCCCCCAGCCGTCCGCGACCCCTGCTGCTAACGCGCCCGAGCCCGAGATAATCAACCTTGCCGACAGCCCTGATGCGCCGCACAGCGAGGACGAGGTCGGCGAGATATTGGAACCGGGTAGTCCTCCCGACACCGCCCTGGCGCCGCCGGAGCTGACGGTGACGTCTGCCACGCCCGTCAAACGGGCCGACAGCCAGCAGGCTCCGGCGTCGTCGCCGTCACGCTTTCCAGCGACCACTGAGACAGCAGCTGGCCCAAACTCTGCGCCGCTCGCAGCGGCAAATGGCAGTTTACCAGCCAAGCCGTCAGATGAGACCATTGCCACCGCCGAGTCGGCGGCAGGCAACGTCACGCCGTCTGCAGGAGCGCAGCAGATGTCCGAGACGGCACAACCAAAACCCGCGGAGGCACCGGCCGCCGCGCGCCCAAGTCTAAAGGACAAGCCAAAGTACAAGCAGACCAAGCGCATCGTGACTATCGACACGCCGGTCGATCCGACCCGCGTCTCTCTACCACCAGGCAGGTTGGGCGCGAACCTGTCTCTCCGCCTGCAACCTACGCATCCCGGTCCGGGGCGTCCCCCTGCCATTCGCCCCCCCGCAACGGGCCCCTCGCCAGTGTCACGAACGACCCCCCAGGCGCGTCCATGGGCTCAGCCTGCCACCAACGGCGGCGACAGGCCTGGTGGTCCCAGCCGTGGCGGTCGACACGGTCCTGGCGGAAGGTCACCGGTTACGCGCGGCGGCATGTCGCCAAATTATGGCACGCGTTCTCCACTCCAGGGCGGCGTCTCGCCGTACAACGGCAACGTGTCCCCGCGAGCTCCAACCGGCGCACTGTCGCCACAGGCAGCGCACGGGAGCATGTCCCCGGTGTGGAACGGCCCAGTCGCGCCCGCGCCCGCTCCGCACCCACCCGTCCCCTCAGGCATTTACGAGGCGCGCCGTGACCCGCGTCGCCGTGGCCCAGGAACAGCTGCGCCCGCGACCGCCGCTGTACCCCCTCCGGCATCCGCCCCATCCGCAACGGCGGACAGAACCTTGTGCAGTTTCACAGTTTACACGATGTTCGACATGGAAGGCCAGGCGATCACGTTGCGCAGCGGTGTCACGAGCCGTTCAGACGGCACGTTCTTGCTGCAGACCCCGCCCACGGGGAAACTGCTGTTCCAGTCGGTGGACCAGCTGTGCCTCGGCATGCTCTGCTCGCAGGGCGCGACAGTGACCGAGTGGGCGCGGGTGCAGGCCGACCCGAAGGGCATGTGGCTGAACATGATGAACGAGATGACGTCGGCGAACAGGGTGGGTTAGGTTTTGGAGCTGTCGGCTGACTCTAGATCTTTGTGTGTGCGGACGAGATGCGCCCCGCGCAGGAACCACTCACATCACATAGGCTCATTATCCTGGCTCTGCCCGAACACGCCTTTCTCGACTCCCTGGGCGTGGACGGCCGTGACAAGTCCAGACTCGGCTGCGTCGCGATCATTGTGGATGTACCGTTTGACGGGAAGCGTCTCACGAGCGTTCCGAACCCCGTCCGCCCCGAGTTCCGTGTGGACGACAAGCGCGCGGAGCAGCGTGACGCACAAGCCGCTGTGATGGTGCCTGCTGAGCGCACGGCAGTGAGCTACGGTTTCAACGCGGACACGGTGGCACAGCGGACGACCATCTACATCATGCCGTCGGTGTACAACAAGTGCAAGATCTACGACGAGATGGTGCATATCTGCAAGGAGAACGACATCCAGCCCACGCGTGAGGGCGTGCCGCCCGACAGCGTGTTTGTCCTCAATGGCAGATTCACGGACGGGGCCAGGTCGAGCACGGTGCGGCGGTGTCTCGACTCGCAGACGCGCTTCATGGCACTGGGCCACGACTTGTCGACGCCCGTTCACCAGTGGAGCCTGCGGCCGGTGTGGGAAACTGGCGGCCTCGTCACGTTCTCTCCGACGTTCATTCTGCGCAACTTTGAGCAAATGACCGACATTATCAATGTTATCCGCACAACGCGTAACTGGGCCACCTACGTCGTCCCGTCTACGATGCTGTATTTCGACGCGCACTGGCAGGCCTCGCCCGAGCCGTCGGGGACGTACGCGGCGCTGACATCCGCGCTGTTCATGGACGACAACCTGCTCAAGCTCGCGGGCTCGCTCGCGAGCGACGAAGGCGGTATGGCGGTATCGTACGTGCCTCCACTGATGCAGCGGCGCGAGGCCGTCGCGGAATGGGTCAACTGGCTTGCCCGCGTCTTCGAGTGTACCGAGTACGAGGCGCTTATTGAGCTATGCCGGACCGCTCCAAGCAACCAGGCCAAAAACCCCTCCCTGGCCGAGGTGGAGATGGCCGGCGTGTCGGACCTGCTCGCAATGCGGTGCCGACCGCATATCGTACCGTACCGCCGCTTCATCTACATTGGCGGCGTGAGCCGGCCGGACATCAAACGGGACGCGATGCAGGTGAGTAGCTCGTGGTGGCGGAGCTAATGGCCACAGCGCGGTGTGGAGATTGTGTCTTCCGACGACTTTGAAGCGGTGCTGCAGGGTGCCGTCTAGCACTGCCGTGTGCGTTGCCCGTGTGGTGAGTTAAATTTACTGGACCTGCGAACTGACGCCAGGGATATCTTGATAATACTTATCCATGCCGTTAATGTGAGTCTCGCGCCGTGATGTGCATGTAAAAGGTGTGAGCCGCGGACGCACCGCGACCCGCAGGAGGCGTCATTCAATCACCGCTGCGGCAGAGGTAAACGCCGCAGGGGCGTAAAAGGCGGACGTAAAGTTGTGCCCAGCTTCAGACCCCCGCGCCGACAGAACAAAGGCGCGGGGGCAAAGGCCTGGGCGCACATGCTGTACCGGTGCGTCGCGCCTCGCCATTCGGCGAGGTGTGCGCGCCGCTACATACTCCGGGTTTCGGGCCTGCCGCGCGGCCAAGAGTAACGGCCGCGCGGGGAACCCCGAGACACATCGCAGGGCGTGTAACTCACGCCCCGCGCCGAACCAGCGTACGGCCCGAGATATGGCCGCGCACGCGAGGATTGGCGCGCACAGCCACCCGAGGTACATACGACCTCGAGGGGCAGATATTCCGTGGCTGGGTCGCGGCCGCGGCGGGGATCCCAGCATGAGTTTAACGTACTGAGCGCTGACGACTCAGCGCGCGGGCCTGGGGGGTGTGGATCTTGTAGCCATATGGGGCGTTCCGTGTACGTTGCGCATGTATGGTACGAATGTTACGTATCTGTATTGGTGGATACTGTACATTATGCACTTCGCTTGTCGACCTCGGACCCGTCTTGCGCAATGTAGCGCGAGGCGCAGAACATGATTTCACCGGTGCCCCTCTCCCAGATTAATACTCTGCCACTGCCTGCGTCCCTCGAGGCCACCGGGCAAAGACACGAGCTGCGCAGTCTAACTCAGGTCTGGCAACTGGCGCTCTGACGGCTCAAACGCGCATCACAGCGTCGTCACCGGCAGGAGTGGCAGCGACGCCATGTCCGGGCCAACAAACCCACGCCATCAGGACGGAAATCCAGGCCACCGCAAGTTCAGGCATTTTTGCTGTTGCATGTACTTGCGCTTGTGGAGCTGCTGGCCGTCAAATAATAATTGCGCATCCATAAATATACCTCGTAGCGTCGTGCCTCGGCGAGGAATGCATAGACGATCATCTTCTGCACTTTGAGCGAGATCGACGCCTCACTACAGTACAGTACTTCCTGATCTCGAAGCTCAGACCAAGCACACATCTCCTTCTCTCTCAAGTATCTTAACAAAAGGCGCGTCACACAAAATTACAGCGTCAACGAGATGGCCGGTGTATGTAGTGTTATGCGGACAGCACAGAATGTATCGCATGGACAATCAACAGCAGCTCGTGTAGTCCCAATGTGACGCAGCGAGACGACGACGCGACAACTCTTACGCACAACCAAGACGACGGTCTATGGCGCGAATGACACAAACAACACAACCCGAGCAGTCGTACAAGCGCGCCCAGTAGAGAGCACAAATCAGTGTCGGGGTGAGTGCAGCCCCCTAGCGGACGCAACGCGCCCACGTCCACGTCCCCACCACGCTTCTGACACTACTGCATAAATACGATATATCGGCACGCGGGGCGTGCGCAATCTTAGCCAGGTCCAATCTGGGGTCAGCGCGCTCTGATCCGGGCGACATACACGGGGCATGTCGTAGTGCTCGGACATGGTATCGAGTTTCGAGTTTAGTTCGGCCAGGCGGTCCTGGTGCGACTTGTGCGCATTCTTGCGCGCGCGTTCCTCGCGCTAGAATCAGACACGGTATTTCCCCACGGCTCGTACGCACCCGTTTACGCTGGACCTCGTCGTAGCGCCGCTGCGCGTCCGTGCGGCGGTCGACCTCGGGCGGGGGCGGCGCAGGCGACGCTGATGCCGAGCCTGACCGAGCGCGAGACACTACCTCTTCACTTCCCCCGCGCTTCTCCTCTCCTCCCCTCCCCCCACCGCCGGCACCGGCCTTGCTCGCTGACGCGGACACCTCGCCCTCCTTCTTCGTCCGCTCGCCGCCGCCGTGGCTCTTCTTCTTCTTCTTCTTTCTGTCGAGTCAGCCAGAAGGCGCTTTCCGATCCGCTCGCGCGCTCAGCGCCGCGGGCACCGCGCGCACGTCGTGCGACTCACTTGTCGTCGCCCTTGAACTTGAGACTGCCGCCCGGGCGGGGCACAGCGTAGTCGCTCATCCTTGCGGCGAGTGGCCAAAGCTGATGCACCAAACATTCACTTGACTTCCACCAAACTCATACAAAGTGGGAGGCCCAGATAAACAACTTTTCAGTGACCGAACGAGCAAGTCTTTGGCTGCGACAGCGGCGGCGGTCAAACGACGACAAGCGTTGCTCAACCTTTGCATACACACACACTTTCACACCTTCACCATGGCCGAGACCCAGTCCCTCCAGTTTGACGCCGCTACGCAGGTACGTTGGCCCGAGCACGCCCGACATCGCCCATGTGCTTCCGGCGCCGCTCAGGCGCGCCGTCTGGTCTCCCCGCTAACACCAGGCCGAGCTCCAGGAGTTCATCGAGCAGGAGTACGTCGGGACGCCACGCCCGCCCGCTGCCTCCAGTGCTAACCCCAGGCGCGCCAAGGCCAAGATGCAGGCCAGCATCCACGAGCTCACTGACCGGTGTAAGTGCATGCTGCGAGAGAAGAAGGTAGCTGACAGCAGGTTGGAACACGTACGCTTTGCGCAGACGGAATGACCTTGCTGACCCCCAGGTGTATCACTGGCAGCATCAGCGCCAAGTTTTCCAAGTGAGAGCTAAACAATGGGCTATAGCTGACCCCAGGGCGGAAGCCTCGTGCCTCGAGAACTGCGCCGACCGCTTCCTCGACACGTCGCTGTACATTGTCAACCAGCTCGAGCAGCAGCGCCACTAAACTTGCATATGTATCGCATCACCACTGCAAAGGTCGGCGGCGTGGCCCGGGGCACTCACTTGCTCCCTGTCATCGCCTCCACCGTCACCATCTCTGGATAATACACAGGTGCATGTGCCCTTCTATGTCTACAGATGTCTACTCGACGACGAGGGTGCGGCCGACGGGAACGGTGCAGAAGGCGTCCTCTCTCACACCGAGCTTCTGGCGTGCCTTGGCCAGGTCGATGGGCGGGAGGTTGTCTGCCGTCAGCGCTGCCTGTAGCGGCTAAAACTCACACTTCTCGTCCGACATGATCCACGTGCCCCAGTGCACGCCGATGCTCTTCTTGGCACCGAGCTGGAGCGCCATGCGCACTGCGCCCTCGGGGTCGGTGTGCTGCAGGTGCATGTGCCAGCGGGGCTCGTACGAGCCGATCGGGATAGCGGCGAGGTCTACTGGTCCCAAGACACGCCCGACGGCCTCGTACAGCGTAGGCGAATACCCCGTGTCGCCGAGATGGATAAAGGAGCGCGGCTTGTCGCCGTCCGACTTGACATGGAATGCGGACCACAGCGTTGCGTTCGTGTCGGCCGGTGACCGCGCGGACCAGTGCTGGCGTCAGAAGAAGTCCACGAGGAAAACGTACCATGACAGGCACAGCCGTGATTGTAAATGACCGCTCGTCGCCATGGCGCTTGAGCGTGTGTTTGGACTCTTGCCACCAGCTGGGGGTTAGTCACTCTGGCGGGTGAGACGACCCACTCAAGCTCAGTGACGCGCGTCACGCCGTGTTGCCGAATAAAGTCGCCAGCGCCCATGGGCACGACCCACTCGCACGAGTCGCCCAGCTCCTTGATAGCTTCTGGGTCCAGGTGGTCGTAGTGGCTATGTATCAGCGCAGGTCCAGCCAAAACCATACTTGTGCGAGACGAAAACGAGGTCGACGCGCTTCAGGTCTTCGTACGTGCATGGTGCCGGGCGCAGACGCTGCGGCGCGAGGGTCGACGGGATAGTACGGTCCTGCAGTGCCGGGTCGGTGAGAATGGCGAGCTTGTCCAACGTAACGTAAGATGTCGACTGGCCCATCTGAAAGGTTAGGACAACCCCCACCGTAACCCACCCAGGTGATCGTAAGCTTGTCCGTAATGTCCACGTCGGCGCCGCCGCGCTCGCTGCGGTGCCGCTCCGTGTGCGTGTTGACCGTTGGCATGCCGTTAGGCTGTCCGCTCTTGGGGCCCTCGGGCGTGATCGTCTCGACAATAGTCTCAGTGACCATCGGCACGGGTTTGTGTGCGCCCGCCTTGCCAAAGAGTAAATCAAAGTTGGGCGTTTCGACGGGGAGGTCGCGAATAGGCCGTTCATTGGGAAGGTCACTGGGCGTTAGCAGGCGTTACTGGGAACAAGGACATACCCGTCAAAGTAGAAGAGCTTGCCGTTGATCGTCGAGAGAATGATCTTCCATAGCGCCCATTCCTGCATGTCAGCTCTGACAGCGTCGCCACGCACCCAAGCGCCCTGCTCGCGCCACTCGACGTAGGGGTTCCAGTATCGGCCCGCAAACTTGAGGCTGGCAAAGCTGCGGAAATCAGTTGGTGTACGGCGCGGGCGGCAATGGCCGCTACTCACCGGCGCTTGATGGCCGCCTTTTCCTCGTCCGTTGCGGGTAGTCTGAGGTCGCCCGCACCGGGGATCTTGGCCAGCGAGTCCTCGAGCTCGCGGTTCCGGTCACGGATATGCGCGCGGCGCAGCGAATCGGTATATGCTGTCGTCAGCGCCGGTTTCTGTGCCTGTGGTGGAGGCGCCAGAACGCCACAAACAACGTTGGCGGCGCCTCTGGTCACTCACCGTAGTAGCCGAGCCAGCAGCCTGTCCAGGCCAGCGGCAGGACGATGACGGCGCGTCTCAGCATGCCCAGCATAGTCGTCTAGATCTGGGCCGCCCCGTCCGAGGCTAGAGGCTAGGCGAGTGATGGAGCAGTCTTGACAGGGATAGATGTGCCGAGCGGCAAAGGAAATTGTTGGCCGAGAGGCACGTGTCTTTCGTGGAGCCAAAAATGTCGGCCAGGCGTTGTTGGTGATCGGCCGCGGCGCGCCGATGACGACGACCCACTTGTGTCAATTAATATAATTCTGGACAACGTCGACGCGTTCTTGCCATCATTACACCGAGCAGGCCATATACAGAGCCAAACCCTCTCGCGCCGCAAAAGATTTCGGCGCGCACACGCGCACACACCTCGACACGGCGTGTAAGCGTGGTAACCGCGTCTCAGCACGCACACGATCGCGCGATCGGGCGGCCCTCGCCACTAGTCATCCATCCGCTCGCTCGCTACCTGAGGGAATAACCGCACACGTACCTCGCTTGCGGCCACCGGACGCCGCCAGCAACGAGCACCAACCTCGCCGTGCGACTCTCCCTTTGTTCCACTGTCCCATCACAAGCACTGGCGCGACAATGCCACCATCACTTCTGGACGAGCTCTTTCCCATCCCGCAGCCGTCGCCGGGCCGGTCGTCGGACGCTCTCTTTGCGTCAATGCGCCGCGCCGCCGCCGTCCTCGTGCTCGTCGTCTTCCTCTTTATCGTCCTCTTCTACATCACCGCCCCGGCTGAAGGGGAGGAACATAACAGGGCTATGCACGACCTTCGCCGTGCGTTCTGGTCGCACGAAGAGCGCCTCATTGTCCTCGGCTCGGACAAGCAGACGCCGCCGTAAACCGACGGCCTCTTGCAATCACATCTGTGGTTTTGCCGGGCATCCCAGAGGGAGACACATCGATTCTCATCTGTGCAATATCTCATCTTTTTGTGACACGCACAGGGCCCGGACACCAACTTGGCCTCGTAGGACACTCCCCATCGCCGGCACGGTCGCAATCCAGAGTGCAACCACCTGGCTGGACATTACAACAGCGGCACCATAGCGCCATGGCCAGAGGGCCGCAGCGCCTTGACACACCGTGTCTGATTCTCTGGTGCCCCGGCGGTGTCCGCGGGAGCTTAGGCAGACGTCACACGCATTGACTCTGGCGCCGCAGCGCCTCCCTGCCCACACTCCGTGCCAGTAGTGAGATATGCATATGTGCCTACACCCGTGCTCTAGAGGTCCCCAGTCTCGTTGCTAACGCCAAACATGCCCTTGACGCTGTCCCAGAGCTTGTCGTCGCCCTGTTTCCGGAGACGCTCCTCGACCTCGTCGCGAGTCAGCCATGCCCAGCCAGAGTATCCCGACTCCTTGCTGGGCTTGGGCTCGCCCGCGAGGATGTGGGATCGCAGGAAAAAGTTCTGCCGTTAGCAAATGAACCTCGTACAGCGCAAAACTCACCCTCGTCTCGCCGTCACGCACGAGACCGACGGGCTTGCGGGTCACGAGCCAGGTGTCCATGGTGCGGCCGCCGAGCTGGCCCTCGACACCAGTAACGCGCGCAGTGATGGCCTCGTCGAGAGCCTCGCCGGTCTTGACGTCAGTCGAGGGGAAAGTCCACTTGCCCTTCTGCTGGACGAGGCAGAACAGCTCCTGTTCCGGGAAACGCTCGAGGGACTTGTCGCCGCGCTTGGCGTCCTCCTTCTCCCAGTGGTCGCGCGCGACGGGTACGTGCTCAGGCTCGGGCTGGACCTCTCCCAAGTCGGGCGCTGGGCCCGCGACTTTTTCGCCATAAAACTTGGTCTCCATCTCGTGCTGCGCCTCCTGGAAACGACGCATCGCCAGAGACCCAGGCTTGAAGTAAAAGCTCGTTGGCACCGGGTTCGAAATCGCGTGCTGCAGCTTGAACGAGTAGTCGTAGTACGCCTTGGCCAACGGGTCCGGCGTAGGCGTCAGCAACGGGTTGCGCGACAGCAGCAGCGACGCGGTGAGAGGCGGTGCCGACGAGGTCGAGGCCGTCGCGGCCGTCGCGAGACCCCGGCGCAGGGCTGAAACGCACGTCAGCAATAGGTCGAGCGCGGACAACAATCGCCAACGTACCTTGCCTCGAGGGCCCAGCTCTGGACACGGCAAACGACATGTTGGTTGCTAGCGGACCGTGTTGGCGTAGATGTGTGCTCGCAAGGTGCAGCAGCTGGTTTGCTTTCTCGGACCGACTTTTGGATTTCTGACAGGAAGCCTCGCTAGACATCGCGGAGACGCGGAAGTATTTTCAATAAGACCACGTTTTGAGCCATGTGCCATATCACGTGAGTTTAGTTGTTGTATATTGTACTTTGTATTCGATAACTCTGCTAATGGTAAGTGACTAAGATAAAGTTTGTATTTGCCACCCAGACAGCGGGCATTAGGCAGGGCTGCTAAGGACACTCCGAAAACTCATTAGCTTTTGGCTCCGAGAAGTATAATCACATTACAATCTCACCCCTCGCTCCGTTTCCAGCCTCCTGGGTCTCCATATCTGGTGGCTGGTGGTGAAAAACATCAAAATGCCAACAACATTGAGGATTTTGTGCGTCACCATATCCGGCGAGTATCCCTCACCACTCAACCCAAGCTCTCCAAGGCGACACGACACACAGCAGAAACGCTCAGCGACAGCTGGTTGAGTCTGCAGCCTCTTCATTTAGCTCGACGTTCGGAGTCCTACCTCGCCAAGCGCAGATTCTCAAGGTCTTGCGCGCCTCAAGTGGAGGGCGCTCTCAACAGGAACTGATAGCCGCGACGTCGGACAAGGAACGCACGTCTAGAGGAGACAACATCAGAACGGAACTTCTGATTGACTCGGCCTAGTACTTTCGCCACTTCAGTGTTCAGCCCAACGCTAGCTCCACTTGCTTGAATCTTGCATCTGGGAACGTCCAGATTGCTTCCCGGACAGGCGACTTTCTTTGAGACGAGGTTCGCACCCCTTTCGACAAGACCGTCTGGAACCGCGTCGCAACACAGCTGCGTTTGGCCATGTCAGGTGGCAACTCCAATGCCGCGTCTTCTAGCGCCGGAGGCGCAGTGTCGACTTCTACGTCCGCCGCAGCCCCGAGCCCAGATACCGATTTCGGCGCGTTCGTCGACAACATGAAGGCCGCGCTGGAAGAGGTCACTGCGAACGCCGCCGAGCTCCCAGACAAGAGCGACCTCATGTTCCACCGCACCCTGGACCGCAAGTTTGCCAAGGGAATGGACTCGTCGAGTGAGCGTGTCCTCTCGTTCGCCGACCGTATCCTGCAGCTCTCGCATGAGGCCCAGCCGCGAAACGCCAACGCTCCCCGCACGCGCGCTCGTAGGAAGCTCGGAGACGAGGATGACGTGGTGGATAGGTTTCACGGTGCCGTCGTCGAGACGGTCGACGGGTTGCTCGAGGACGCGGTAAGTGTGGCAGTGAAGGATTCGTTACTGACATGACAGGATCTGAAGCTTGATGAATGTAATGGAGAGAGGAAAAAGGCCGCCATCGAACTCAACCCCAGCGCGGGCGCGATGCGAAATGTAAGCCACAGCAGTGGAGAGCATGGCTAATGACTAGCTCCCCGGACCACCGAAGGAGACCACGACTCCCTTGCCAATGGCGCTGCGGAACAACAAGATGATCGACAAACCCCAGCTTCTGTTCAAGGACCCGGTGAACAACTCTCTCGATGCACCACCTTGGAAGCCTACGCTCAAGGAGAAGGCCCACGCCATGGTCCCTCTTGGCTTTGTTGTCACCTCGGACGACGATGTCCCAATGGAGGAGGACGACACGAGCAATGACGACCCTAAAGCCGCCGCCAAAGCTGCGGCAAGACGTGAGCGACTCAGAAAGGCTAAACAGCACCCTTATTACTACGAGACGCGACACATTTCCTACCCCACAGCCCTCTTTACGAGCATCGAGCCCATCCCACCCAAACCATACGAGGACACGCCCTTCGAGTTTGTGGATACCCCAGAGCAGCTAGAGACTCTCACCGAGGCGCTGTTACAGGCGAGCGAGATCGCTTTTGATCTGGAACACCACGACATGCGCTCTTACCGTGGTTTCACATGCCTGATGCAGGTCAGCACGCGTGACGCCGACTGGATTGTGGACACGCTTGCGCTCCGCGCCGAGCTTCGAGAACATAAGCTCGGAGGCGTTTTGGCGGACCCCAGCATCGTAAAGGCAAGTCGAGTGGTGTGTCTATTCTAACCCGCAGGTCTTCCACGGTGCCGAGTCGGATATTGTCTGGCTCCAGCAGGACTTTGACATCTACGTTGTGAATCTTTTTGACACATACCATGCGACCAAGGTCTTGGGTGAGTGGTGTTTGAAAGGGCGGTGGCTAATCTACTCAGAGTTCCCCCAGGGCTCGCTCAAGAGCTTGTTACAGCTGTATTGCGACGTCAACCCCGATAAGAAGTACCAGATGGCCGATTGGCGCACACGGCCGCTGCCCCAAGAGATGCTGCAGTACGCCAGGTCCGACACCCATTATCTCCTCTTTATCTTTGACAAGCTGCGCAACGAATTAATTAACCGGTCGTCACGGCAACCCTCTCCCGTGACGGACGATGGGGCGTCTACACCCAAGCCCAACCCCCAGAGAGCGATGCGGAGAGTGTTGGAGCTGTCCGCCGAGACAGCTCTCAAGCTATACGACGACAGTATCTACGACCGCGAGACTGGTATGGGTCAAGGAGGATGGCTCAACTTGGCAAAGAAGTTTGTCAAGGGGAAGAAGAAGGATTTCCTTCAAACCAAGGAGGGGATCGTTTTCACGCGGCTGCACTCGTGGCGAGACGATCTTGCTCGCGAGCTTGACGAGAGTCCTCAGTGAGCACTCTTGAGGCTGTCAATGTTGACAACAAGCTACGTCGTAAAGAATCAGACTATCATCAGGCTCTCAGAGGTGTGCCCAACGACGGTTGCGGGCGTGTCCCGTATTGCGAGTGGCAAGGGGCAACGCTATGCCGAGGAGATGACCAACGTCATCAAGCAGGCCGTCGCCGATTTCAACACAAAGGGCAGCAAAGCATCTACCCCCCAGCGAGCGCAATCCGGGGCCACGCGCAACGGCGCGGTCTCCGCTCCTGCTCAGCAAAGTTCAGTCTCGGCGGGAGCGGGAACTCGTTCTACCAAGCGTGCCAAAACGGAGCAACCAAGCGTCGATATCTGGGCCAACAGGAATGGTGGTCCGCCGCAAGCTACATCTGCTTTGTTCGGCAGCACCATGGTCCAGCGGCCTGCCGCGCCACCCACTGTCCCAGGCTCCAGCCTCTTCGGGAACACGTTTGCGACGTCGCAGGCCCATGCCCAGCAGCGCAGTGTACGCCAGCACTCGCCTGGTTTCCAAGCGGTCCAGATGTCGATTCACGGCGCACTGGAGCCGCCTCCGACAGACCCGACAGCCGGTGGTGCGGAGGCGCACAGCTCTCCACAATCGCCATTGCTCCCAGAAGCGGTTGCGTTTGTTCCGGCGGATAAACGGAAAATTCAGGCGTCCGATCGTGCCTCCACTGCGGCGTCCACCAGCAAGACCGCGACTGCCTCTGACGCCACTGCCGCGGCGCCACCTGTGACCAAGGCCAGCGTCCCGGTCGTGGATGCTGATGGCGTGGTCTCGGTGAAACGGAAGAAGGGCAAGAAGAACAAGGTGAAGGAGGGCGACGCACAGGCGTCTCAGTCTGCGTCGCCCTCGGCGGACGGTCCATCGGCGGTCAAGACGAGCAAGAAGAGCAAGAAAGCAAAGGTCAACCCTGAGGACATTCCAGACTTTGACTATTCTGCGGAGCCCAGTCTGCTGGACAAGCCGACTGGGTCGACCAAGCCCGTCAAGAAGAAGGGAGCAAAGGGCAAGGGCAAGGGCGACGCGAAGAAGTGTAGGTTTCCCATACGTCACGTCATGGCGACATTGCTGACGCTTCTTAGCCAACGACGCTTCGGCTTTCCGGCGACCACCGTCCGATCCCAGCCAGCCCAAGAGTGGGAACAAGTCTGGGACGTTTGCTGGTTAAGGCTGGCACCTCTGATGTCACGTCCGAGGCCAATTCAATCAGTGTCGTGGGGAAAGCTAGGTCTTGTACCTTTGTATGGCGATCACGCGTGGTCCTATCAGACGTTGAGCATCATGCACTTATACTCATTACGTGTGGCCTGGCGTGGGTGCTGGGTGGTTTAGACCTCGGGTCGGGAAAAGAGGCTCCCGCAACGCGCACCGGCCCGACCTCGCCATAGTCGGCACAAATAGGTCGTAGTGGAGGCGGGGAACGTTGGACGAACCGGGGAAATCTGGTCCCGCTCGCACTCGTACAGTGGAGTGTACGGAAATATTGTGCCCGATCAATCGCCGGTACTAGACGACTGCCGTGTTGTTGTTCATCCCCGGCTCGAGCACACACACAATCCAACCCCGTCTCTCCAACAGCATACCTCGTCGTCGTCGTCAGTCCCATATCCCTCCCTACTGCAAAATCCATCTGCGCTGCACCATCGTTTTCACCATCCAGTCCGTCGTCCGCAACAATGGGCGCACAAGACGACGCGGCCGTCGAAAGCGCCCTACGGCAGCTCGGCAACGTAGCCGAGCAACTTGACAGTTCCGAGGCAACAGCCGTGCCTGTCACCATCGGAGCCGCCGCCGTGCCACCACCAATGCAGCCACCAGATACGTCCCCGACACTGTCGTCCTCGGCGTCGGCAATGTCGCCTGCGTCCAAGAAGCGCAGTAAGAGCGACGGGGGCGTTGGCGACGAGAAGAAGCCAAAGAAAACAAGGCAAACGCGTAAGTGGGATTCACTTCAGGCAACAAGCCGACAGTCATGTCCGATTGCCTCACCTCAGCCCCGTACTGGTGCTGACGCGCAGAATCATGCGATGGTACGTTACCTGTTGCCCGCGACGGCGTGTGCGCGCCGCCCATCTCTTCTGACCTCTCGCTGACACTGCGTGTGCAGCTTGCCGAGCAAGAAAGTATGTGGCGGAATGGAACCGCAATGAGGCGGAGAGGAATGCCCGAAACTGACCGACAGAGTCAAGTGTGACAGGCCGCCACCAGGTTCAGCAGCAGCCACCAATGCACCCACCAAAGATGTCTGCACGCACTGCCGGCAGTTGGGCATGGCCTGTGAGTATGCACAGGCAATGCATGAGTTGACGTGCAGGTACATTCGACTACAAGCCGAAGAAGCGGGGACCGCCAAACATGTGCGCAACGCGGTGGCGCCATGCCCAGACTAACTAACGCCAGGTACCTGAAGCGCATGCAGGCGCTCAACCAGCCACCGCCGCCGCCGCGGGCTGCACGCGATCACGGGATCCAGTCGAGCTACTCGCCCTCGGAAATGTACCAGCGCCGGCTGAATGGCGACCGCAAGGATCCGTACGAGCTTGACGGCGCTGCTGGCGGACCGGGGCCATCGACACTGGCCATGAGCGACCAAATGGCGGCGGACGCCGGCGACGAGTGGGGCCCGCAGCTCGCGCACGCTATCACGCGCCAACATCACCGGACCGAGCCTCTCGGCGCGTCAGGAAACGGATACTCCCTCTCGCCCAGCTTTCTCCCCACTCACGAGTCGGGCGGCGCCAGTGGCGGAGAGGGCTCGCTCGCGCACCAGTCGCCCGTCTCTCCCGTTAGCTCGTCGCACCACCGCAGCCCGTACCAGCCCAGGGCGCCCGTCAACCCATTTGACGCAGTGCTCTCCCGCCACAGACTGTACCAGATCATCGACATATACTTTGATTACGTCTACTGCCTCGCGCCGGTGCTTCACAAACCGACTTTCATGTTCGATTTGGAAACAAGACGAGAGGAACGACCAGGGCAGGATCAATGGATCGCGCTCGTCTTTGCGGCGATCGAAGGCACACTGGTGCACATGCCCAAGGTCGTTATCGACATGCCCAAGCATGAGATCCGCGAGCTGTTCCGCCGGTCACACGCCATTGTCAAGCGATACCTCGACCATCCCATTGCGTCTCTCAATATCACCCAGTGTGCCATTCTGTGGTTTCACACAGTGGCGCTAAACCACATGCCCAACGAATTGCCTATGGATGTCTACCTCGGCTCCAACTACTTGTACTCGTTGCGGCTGGGCCTTCACGAAGAGAAAAAGTATCACGAGTGCGACCCTATTGAGCGCGAGTTGCGCAAGCGCGTGTTCTGGTTGCAATACGGCGGCGACAAGACGTTCGAGGCGCTGGATCTCCGAACAGCTCTGTGGCACGAAGTCGACTGTGGTGATGTTACGCTGCCGTCACCGCTCGACGACGAGTTTGTCACCGAGCAGGGCTATCTCGAACAGCCAGACGGCCAAACGCCTGTCCTCGCGGGGTTCTACTACATCAGCAAGCTCTTCCGATTGTTAGGCCAGATACTCGACAAGCGGAAGCACGATAGGGTCAAGCCGCCCACGGGTCTCATGCTGCAGATGCGCCTCAATGAGATGGATCAGATCCTACACCAGGTCATCACGCTCATGGACAACTGCCCCGAGCCCTTGCGCCTCGACATGGACGGCAGCCCGGGTGCCAGGATGCAGCGGTGAGTTGGCAGACCTGTGGCAACGAACTGACGTCAGTATCGAAGAGCGGTGGTCGCAGCATGTGTCGACCGACATTCGGCATTTGTTCAGTAGTGCCACGCAAGTCCGCCACGCCATGAAAGACACGTTTCTTGTGCAACAAGCCAACATTTACGTCACTCAGCAGATGGTTCGGTACATTGGCCTGCAGTACCGTGAGGAGTTGGGATTGCTCTTGGACAAGGAGTTGTCGCAGCGGTCACGAGCAGAGGACGGCGAGACCCCAGGCGTCAACTCGTTACGCCGGACGTCCCAGGGTCCGCACCGTGCGACGTTTACTGAGGAAGAGAAGGACATGATCGTGAGCGACCTGCTCCTCATCCTCTCCAAGATCCCTCTCGAGGTGATCGCCGTCAACACTATCGCGCTCGTCGCCAAAGTGCGCTATGTCGCATCGACGCTGCTGGACGCACTGCAGAGCCCGCCACCAGATCCTCAAGCCATTCCGGAGATGATGCGTTCCGACGAACGCGTTGCGCGAGCGCAGGGATATCTCTGTAGGTAACGCCGGCCGTACCGTGCTGACCACAGGGGACTTTTTGCGTATCCTTTCCGAGATCGAAACCCTGTATCAAATGGACGACTGAGGCGCCGGCGACGGCATGCATGTATCGCTACGTTGTAGAGCGACAGCGATGTGAATACAATAATATCAGTACAGGGGGTGTAATCTAGTTTTAGCGGCCATGCATGGCCTTATCGCCTGAACATGCGTTTCCGTGGTCGCAGGCCGGTCGAGCTGCGAGTGATGCCATTTGCTCCAGTTGGCGCAGCAAGCAGCCCCTGTTCCTGCAGTTTTGCGCGAGCCATCTGCAGGTGATATGGCTGCAGGGGGCCATCGGGATGTTGGGTCTGCGGCTGGATCGCACGCGCAGCCTCGACCGCATCCGCGACGAAGATCTTGACCATACCCGCCACGACAGCAGTGAGGTTGTTGGGAATATGCTGGTCGTAGAGGTCCCGGTTGAGCTGGAGTGAGCGTTGGCCAGCGCGGATGCGTACCTTTTTAACAACAGCCTTGGGAATGACCACGCTACGGAAGGCGTCGAAGCGCTTACCCTGTTCGTCGTCGAGCTGTCCGCGGAGGAGTCTGGGGTTAGGATGTGAAGAACGAGTACAACGCACAGGGTCTCGTCGCGGCGGCGCTTGGCCTTCTGCTTGACGTCGACAGCGACCTGGCCAGCCGTAGGCGGTGCCTCCTCCTCGTCCTCATCGTCGCCTTCGCCGTCCGCGTCGCCCTGCGTGCGCGCGACGCCGCCCTCGCCGTCCGCAGCGATTAAGTCCTCGGCAGACACCTCGAGCTCGGCATCCGAGTCCAGGTCCTTGTCCTTTTCCTTTGCGGCCTGCTTGCGTTTTCGCTTCTTCTCGCCTTTCCGGGGCGAGTTGGTCGCTGATGCCGCGGGCAGCGCGAGTGCCGCCATAGTGGATGTGGTCGTGGATGGCGAAGAAGCAAGAGTGACCAGGAGCGAGCCAGTAAGTTGCAACCATTGGGTGGCAACGGAATCAAACTACAGCGTGGGGCGGAAGCTTGCGTGACAGTTGACGCGACTTGTTTTCATGAATCTGGTGGACGCGTCGGACCTGGGGCGGCTTACGTTTTGTTGATCACATTCTTTTCTTACACCGTCCACTACTTCTATCCACAGACACGCAACGCCTTTACAATGGGAACAGAGGTCACAAGCGACCTTCTAGACGACATCTTTGCGTCTGTCGACGCGGCTGAGGCGGGTTTCGACGGCGCGGCCAACTCGTGCGACGAGGAAGACGACGAGTCGGATCTCGATGTACCCAAGGCGCTGTCCCCACCGCCTCAACCTGCCCGTCCTGTGCCGAAGCAGTCGTACAACCGCGAAACCCGCCAGCCCATCTATCCTGCTTCCAGCAGTGTTGGGCCTACCCCCAGTTCCAGCTCCAGTCGCCGTGGACCGCTCACGCCTGCGCCGCCGAACCGCGTCTCCGCCGAAGTCGGGCGCGGAGGAAGGATGGTTTACCAGGTCTCCAAGCCGGCCGGGGACGTGCACTACTACATGGTCCAATGGTATGTTTGTTTGCATGGGCGGAGCTGACGTGACAGGAGGAAGCCCCAGCAGAAGAAGGTATGTTAGCTGCTAAACCCACATAACAATCAGCTGACGGTGCGCTTTTGCTCAACAGCATAGTAAGTGCTGCTCGTCACCTTGGGACCAGCTGACAGCAGAAACTTGGGACGGCGATGCATTTCTAAAAGTCGAAGGCAGCAGGGTGACCATGGTTTCGGAGGAGGGCAAGCAGTGAGCTTGGAGCTTTGCGTACCGAGCTCACCGCAGCATGGCGACAGCTGCGCTCGTCGGTGGTCTTCCGGGTCCGGGCACAGAGCTGCGTATCGGCCAGTTTGACTGTGAAGTTGACCGGGGAGTCGAGTTTGATGAGTGAGTGAACCGTATGACTGGCCTGACAACGAGGTTCCGCCGCGCCACGAGTTGTCTGAACAACGCGACGAATACGCCGCTGCCGTCGCCAGCCAACCCTCTGGCGCGCGTGACGGGTAGCACTGCACCCAAGCCTTTCCGTCCCCCCGCCAGCCGTCTGCCCGCAACACCGGTCAACCGCCCCTTCTCGCCCGTCATGCCCTCAGCTACGTCTAGAGCGTCCGCGGACGCCGGCCCGTCAACATCCACGCCGACGTCCGAGGCCAGATCCGTCGCGGCCTCCTCATTCTACTCCAAACCCTCCGCCAGACCTGCCCGCAAGATTGTCATGGGAGAGAAGAACAGTAAAGAGCGCGAGGCGTGGGGCGGCGCCATTCATGATCCAGACCGTACAGGTGCTCTTGTCATGCCGCGCCCTCCCGAAGCCGAGGCCAAGCGGAAGTACGTTCAAGCTACGACTTGTGCTGACACGCTCAGAGGAACCACGATCAACGATGTCGTCGTTGACCCCATCCTCGGCGACAAGATGCGCGACCACCAGAGGGAAGGCGTGACTGTGAGCTGGCGTGAGGACTGCTTCGAGCTGACGTCAGTTCATGTACCGTTGTGTCATGGGCATGACAGCTGCCAACGGCAACGGGTGCATCCTAGCTGACGAGATGGGCCTTGGCAAGACGCTACAGACAATCTCGCTCATCTACACGCTCCTCAGTGGGTGCTCTCACTTGTGTCAGGACTTACCCATCCAGAACAGTCACCTTGGCAGAACGAGTCATCAGTGTGAGAGCCGACGGTTGCGCACTAGTTTAACTGGCCACTGACACTGTAGGATTTCTCGTGCCCTCGTCGTGTGTCCCGTGTCGCTCGTCAACAACTGGCGTCAAGAGTTCCGCAAATGGTAATGAAAGTTTGAACGTCTCTCACGTTTAGGCTACCTCGTGACTTCGGGATCGCTGCAATCGAGGACAAGGAGGACGCAAAGATCAGCGCTTTTGTGAGCAAGGGAGCAGCGGGCTAGTCAACTAATGTTGTGCAGACGCACCACCGTGGGCTGCAGGTGATGATTATTGGATACGAAAAGGTGAGCTTCCCCAAGAGCAAGACTTGTAAGCTGACGTCCAGCTCCGCAAGATCATGTACGTGTGCCCTGTCGCCTGAACTGACATTGAGTACCCGGCTGAAAAGCTGCCAGCCGCCGATTGGCCTAATTGTCTGCGACGAGGCTCATCGCCTCAAGTCCAAGGATAACAAGACGACCAAGATGTTTGACGAGCTCAACTGCACGCGGCGTATCAGTAGGGCCATAGCCAGATCTCGAGCTGACAAGCAGTGCTGACCGGTACACCGGTGCAGAACGACCTTGGCGAATACTGGGCAATGGTGAGCGGAGGTCTACTCGATGCAACTCACAGCAGGCCGATTTTGCATGCCCTGGCGTCTTTGGGCCTTACTCGTCGTTTGCACGGCAGTACGAGCGTCCGATCCTCAAGTCTCGTACCAAGTGCAGCAGGAGAGACGCGGAAGCCGGACAAATGAAACTTGACGAGGTATGTCTAGTTCGTTGAAGGCAAACTAATGGTCAGCTCAAGGAACTCGGGCAAGAGTTTGTGCTGCGCCGCACGTCAGAGGTCTTGAAGGACTTCCTGCCACCCAAGAGTAAGCAAACCACCTTGCCGCGCTGACGCGCAGCGGAGTATGTTGTCTTCGTTGCGCCGTCCAAGCTCCAGCTCGACGTATATGCCAAACTGCTGGGTGGGGGCAAGAACCTCAACGCTCTCATTGAGGGCATGGCGTTCCCGCAGCGTCTTGCCATGAGTATGTGGCTTCGGGAGACACCGCTGATGTAAAGTCGACCTGCTGCGAAAGGTTGCCAACTCTCCAACTGTGCGTGCCAATTATTCGCCCATGCTAATGCCAGCTCCTGCGCAAGAGAGAGGCCGGCAGCTACGACGGCGACGCGTCGTTAGACGCGGTACAAAGCGCTCTGGAACTCATCCCGCAAGCGACCCGAACGATTGACGTGTCGATAAGTGGCAAGCTTAGAGTCCTCGAGCGCATCCTTGCAGCGGTGCGCACCGCACCAGACGAGAAGATCGTCGTGGTCTCCAACTGGACCACCACTCTCAACATTATCCAAGACCTCTGCATCAAGAACCGCTACGACTTCCTTCGCCTAGATGGCAGCACGCCACAGAAACAACGCCAGGACCTCGTTGACAAGTTTAACCGTGGCTCGCGCATGGAGAGCATGGTCTTCCTACTTAGCGCCAAAGCCGGCGGCGTGGGTCTGAACCTCATTGGGTAGGTCTGTGAGGTTCATTACCTGCTGACGATACAGTGCCTCGCGGCTCGTTCTGTTTGACAGCGACTGGAACCCTTCAACCGACTTGCAGGCTATGGCTCGCATTCACCGGTAATACTCCGCACTCGCCATTGCTAACCACAGCGACGGCCAGAAAAAGCCTGTGCACATCTACCGGCTGCTCACGGCCAACACCATTGATGAGAAGATTTATCAGGTAAGGAAGACGTTGGGCTGTCCTCTGATACGTCCAGCGCCAGATCACCAAGATGGGCTTGTCCGATCAGATGCTTGGCGACGGGGCCAGCGGCAAGACGTCGAAAGATTGTAGGTTTGTTACACGCGTCAGTCTAACCTAGCCAGCCTTCTCAAACGCCGAGTTGCGAGACCTCTTCACGATCAGCCACTACACCAACGGCTGTGGAACCCGTATGTGCTGTGGGCGACACTGCTGACTGCAGACGACTTGCTGGGGTGCCCGTGCGAGGGCAAAGGCGTGGCGCCGGAGGAAGGCAACAGTGCAGACAACGCCGTGGATTTACTCTCCAGCGAGACGGGGGAGGAGGACGAAGCCAACGCCGGGTTCATTTCGGCATCCCAGTATGACCCGGAGCCCGTAGGTGACATTCCGAGGGTTTTGCTGACTGTTAGACTCCCGCGATGGTCCGCCAGGTTTGTGGTGCCATGCCGCTGTGTATGCTAACAATGCAGGAGGCCCGTGAGCAGCAGCAAAAGCTTGCATCGCTCAAGGAGTGGCTGCACATTGACCCATTCGATGTCGGCGCTGTTGGCGGCGTGAAAGATGATCTGCTATATGCCCTGCTCAAAGACGCGTACGAGTCCGGAGATGCCATGCCGGTGTCGAAGAAGCGCAAGAGCGACGAGGGCATGTCGGTGAGTGGTGCGTCCACACCGATCGAGATACTGGACAGCGAGGACGACGACGACGAGCCGGTGCGTGTGGGACACCGCCGCAAGCGCGGAGCAGGTCGCGCGGGCGTCCTCGCCAACCTCGACCAGGAAAAGAAGCACAACCTGTGCGACATTGCCTCGCGCGACCAGGCGGGCCGCATCATGTTCGTGTTCGAGAAGGAGTCCAAGCCGCGCTTGTAGGGATGGACATAGCCGTAGACTCTGTAGACTAGAATGGGTATGACCAACGTATCAGTGTGACATGTATCAGTTGCAAAATGTCTCGTAGAATGGGGTAACAATGCCATGATGCTCGTCGTCATGCTCGCCGCTATGCAACCTACAACGCGGACCGCTCCATCATCTTGCGGTCCTCAATCGCCTTCTTGACGGCCTCGTCGCGCAACCGCGCGGCCTTTGCCCGCTGCGCCTCCTTGAGCACCGTGTTGTTCTTGTTCGCCAGGCCCTCAAACACGGTCGCCTCGGGCAGACCGGGGTACTCGGGCCGGTGCTCGAGCGAGTTGAGCGCAAAGTGCTTGCGCTTGGAGAACGGCTTGCCGTGCTTGATGGTAACAATGTCGCCGATTTTGGATGCTGGGGTGTTAGGGGGAAGGACACACACGTTGTAGTCGGGACGTCACGCACGATACGGTGCGGTGCGTTGCATGTTGCACCGCACCGCACTGCGCCGCGACTGGGTGTACTCACTCTCTCCCTCGTCATGCACGAGCATGTTTTTCGAGCGGTGGATCTGCTTGAGCAGCTTGCGCGACTCGAAAACACGCGGGACCGTGACCGCGACGGTCTTGGGCGTGTTGAACGCGCGCGTCACCACGCCGTAGTAGATGTTGGGCATCGCTGTCGGCAGCAGAGCGGGGCGGACGGAGTCGGTGTAGAGTGTGTGCGATGGTTGCGTCGAGGTCGTCGAGGTCGTCGCCGACAAAAGTCGAACCCGACAAGGACCAATGGGGCTTTACGTAAGTGCGTTTACGGAGACCTGCGTCTCTCCCCTCACGCTTCCGGCCAGGTCACGCGACGCTCACGAGAGCCTGATTTGATCCCGTGATCGTGACATTCCCTCGGCCGCGGTGCAGCACGTAGGGCGCAGGCGTTTGGTGAATGCTCAGCCAGTGAGCCAGGGGCGATTCCAACGCGACTACCGTGTGTGCCAACGCCAAAGTCGACAGCGAGCAACACGACAGCTTTGACGACGACCGCGACACACACGGCGACACACACACACACAGACACACACACACGATCTGGAACTTACACAGCCACGTAGCAAGGACAAGGCCGTGGTCGTCTCGTTTGGTTGTTGTCGTGTCAGCTGTCCCGATCCACCTCGCCAAGGAAGCGCCACTCTGCCTGCTCACTCTAGGCGACCTTCCCTGCCCGGGCTCTTTATCACTTTGGGTGGTGTGACGCGTCCCTCCCCGCATTCATCCATCGCTCATCACTCTCATTGTCTCTCAACCACACTTGGCTTGGTCTACGCTGCAGCACGACTCGTCGCTGCACCTTGCATCAGCATCCACGGCGACGGCGTCGGCGACTCCCATCTCGCTCCCCCGGTATTGACAAGGCGAATTCCGCCACGCCGCCGCAACCGGCGTCATTGCTCTCTCCAGTTGCCCTGTGCCGACCTTCCCTTGAACTCGCTTCCCTGTGGTCCCCCAAACCTCCACCACACCACCAAACGCCAACACCACCACTGGCCAGAAGCATCCACCCATCCATCCATCCTAAACCCCAACACCGACGTGGTCATTCGCCTTGTTGCTTCTCGCATCCCCACGACGCGCGCAAGCACACCACAACGCACGCACGCAACTCACGCATCCAAGTGCCGTCCTGCACCATTGCAAGTGCAAGTGCACCCCTGTCCATTTCTTGCCCGACTGCGGTCACCCCGGCCGCCGACCCATTACGCCTGTTCGACACGGCAACATACCTGACGTCTGCTCGCCACCGCCGCTAGCGGACGTTCCCGTTTCTCCCACACCATGACGATTATCCCACCAGGCGCAAAGCTAGGTACGTGTCGTGTCTGCGGCTGGCGGCAGTGCTGCCAAGTAGTGCACAGTGCCGCCACTCCTCGGTCGTGCATGGCTACGACCGCGGGCTGGGTTGCCCGGACAGAACCCAAGCGGCGTCTAGATGTCGCAACGTCCCCGCGCACCCCACCAACCATTAGCCTTGATTCCCAGCTGACACGACTGCAGCGCCCGTCGATCTCCCACCGCCGCCAATGTCGTCTGATCCTCGCGAACCCGAGTCGTCCGGTGCGCGTCGGGTGTCTCGGACGCCGCAGCGCGCCAAATCGCCGTTCAGCTCGCGCGCGTCGTCGCCGACACGGCAGCCCCCGGCCCGCGCAGACTCCAACTCGCCGCCCCCTTTACTCGCACCCAAACCACGCGCAGCGTCCGGCGCGTCAGTCGGCATGGCCACTACGCGGAGTAGCCAGGGAGGCGTTGCAGGCAGCGGCGCCGGCCCACAGCCCCTGCACCTTTCCCGGCCGTCGAGCCCGTCGAGTATCCACTCGCACGGCAGCGCCATCTTTGAGCGTGACATTGAGATGCCGGCCGCGCAGAGTCTGAGCACGCTCAGCCACAAGGGGTCGCGCGTGTTCCACCACCCGCACGGTTCGACGCTTGAGCACACGGTGCCGGCCGTGCTGGACGACGCCGTCGAGGCATTGACGGCGACAGGGCCCGTGCAGGGTGCGTCGGGGCTGGAGATTGAAGCGCCGGCGTCGACGACCGGCATGGCGCGTTCAAGCTCGGCGACGCTCTCGCCCGCCCTGCGCAGCCGCGTCGTGTCAATGCCCCGCGCAATGAGCAGTGGCGCATCGCGCAGTCCAAGTCCTGAGTCGGCATCGCCCCAGTCTCCGCTTGCGCCACCGCCCCTCAGTCTCGCAGCACTGAGCACGCAGCACGGCGCCGCAGCCGCAGCCAAGCTCGGCTCGCCCACGGCCATGTCCCCCATGTCGTCTGGATCCGGCGCAATCTCGCCCAGCATCACCAGTGCCAAGCCGTCGTCGCCGCTTGCCGACGTGTCAGAGGACGCTGCGGTGCCCGTCTCCCCGAGCCACGCGCAGGCACAGGCACAGGCGCAGTCGCAGCTGTCACGGCAGCGACCGGCCCAGCTGCAACAGCAGAACTCGGCGCCACATATCCCGGGCGGATGGGAATTTGGCAATGACGACGGGACCGATGTTGGCGCTGGTAACGGGTCAGCGCAGAGAAGCGAGAACACGAGCGGCGCACAGACGCCCGTACCTTCGGCGCTCCCGAGCCACCTCACACCGACCAAGGAGAAGCGCCGCGTGTCGTTTATCTCGTACAACGACCTCCTGCTCAGCGTTCCCACGAGTGTCACCTCGCTCGACGACATTACCACCGGCAACCTCTCGCCCGAGCACCTGCCGGGCACCGTGTCGCCGAGCGTCGCGTCCCGTTCGCCCGTCATGGCTGCGTCGCCGTCGTCGCTCGCGCCAGGCATGCCCGGCATGCCTGGTGGCGGTGGCGGTGTCCCCGACGCTCTCCGGCCCCTGGGCGGTATCGAGGGCGAGTGGCAGCGTGAGGGTCTAGGCCGCGGTCTCGAGCAGCGCCTCGAGGACCTCGTCCTGCTCGACAACCCGACCAAGACTGCCGCGGCCGCGACCACCAACGCATAATGTGTTCAATCAAGCGTCTCCTTACTAGTCTACTTGGTATATTCTTTTTACTCTTTTTCTCTCCTTTTTCCGCACTTGTTCCCCGCGCGCAGTGAACGGCATCACAGCTACTTGTGTCTCAGGTATAATCAACGCCTTCACTCGCTCTCGTCGGCTCTTGGTTCGTGCAGCAGCAGATACAGATACAGAAGACAAAGGTATAGCCCACTAGTTGGGCAGTATGGTTTATGAATGACAATACGATGGTACAGGCAGTGGTCGCGGTGTGGCGTGATGCTGATGCAGAGTGGCGTGAGATGCAATGCTGGTGTCGAGGCTGTAACTGTGCCATCTATGCTGGTCTTGTGCAGTCGCTATGCTTGTGAGCCGCCTGGGCGGGGCATGAGGTGCTCGAGCTCGTCTGGGGTGGCGGTACCATCTGTGCGCAAGCTGCGTCTGCTGGACATGTGGGAAATGTGCGAGATGCGGCTTGCACGACGGCGGACGGCACGCAGGTCGTCGTCGTCGATACCGCCCGTGTTGGCTGCGGTCTGGGTATTGGTGAGGCGCACGTCGCGGGTCATGAGGAGGCACACGATGGGCGGGAGGACAGCAACGACAATGGACCATGTCTGGTATGTTAGCGCATGCGGCGAAACGGCGGCAAGGGAAGTACACACCACTAGGCGGTGCATGACGGCACGGTACGCCTCGATTGCGCCGACGCGAATGGGGTCGTCGATGGGATACTGGACAATGTCGGTGATGCTGCCAAAGAGGTCATCGAGGAGTGTCTGGTTGTTGGTCGGGACGTGCTCGGCGAGGTCGCGCGGCATGTACGTGTTCCAGATGCCCGTGGCGGCTGCCGAGCCGACGCTGTTGCCGACCTCGGATAGGAGCAGCGTCATGGCTGTCACTGTCGCGACGTCGGCGTGCGCGACGGCCGCCTGGGCGCCGACCTGCGTCGCTACTGACGCAAAGCCGCCGCCGAGACCCTGCAGGGCCTGACACATCACCAGTTCAAACGTCGTGCCCTCGGCTGACCGCGCGTGCAGCATGATCACCACGCCGAGAAGGCGGACGAGCAGTCCCGAGAACAGCATCCACTGTTGTCAGCTTTGGAAGCGCCAAGTCAGCTCACCTTGAAGCGCCGCGTCGCGTACATGATCACGCCGGCGACAATGCCAAAAACTGTGATGGCCAGCGCGTGCGTGTAGATGAAATACGTGACGTTCTTGAGCTGCCAGTCTTGAGTGACAAGGACGAATCTGTCATGTCAGCTACACGGACCGAAAGAACAGCTCACGGGTAGAGATAGGTGTACTGGAGATAGAACGAGGTGAAATCGAGGAACCCGATGAGGCATGCGCTGAGGATGGGTGTGCGTCGGAGCCAGCGCATGGGGAAGACGGGGAAGGCGGGCACACGCCACTCGTAGAAGAGGAAGACGCCAAAGAGCGTGATGCCCACGGCTGCCATGCCAATCTGATGTCAGCTGTGGTTCGGGCCAAACTACTCACCAAGCTGGTGTGGCTTCCGTGGTCGGCGTCGCGGGTGGATGCCGGTGCAATACTGAGGGGGAGGAGAATAAGCGCGAGGCTAGTGGCGACAAGCAGGAGGCCGACAAAGTCCATGTCGGACGCCGCGGCAGCAATCACAACCTTGAGTGGACGTCGGTCGCGGAGATGCAGGCGCCTGGACGCCTTCCACTGTGCCCAGAGGAGGGCGCAGATGAGGGGCGCGAGCATAACAGGCACAAGAATAGCAAACTGAGGTGAGCTTTGGTCATGGCACAGAACATACCATGAGGTACCCCTTGCGCCAGTCGGGGAGGACCCGGCTTGCGATCTCTGCCGAGACAAAGATGTTGACTACGAACGGAGCGGACACGAGGCCGCCTACGAGCCCGCGCCATCGCAGCGTCGTCATGTCGGCAATGACAATCTGCTGCAGCATCTGCAGGCCCGTGTATCCGAACGCATAAAAGATCTCGCCAACGGCAATCTGCGTGATGCTGTACGACGAGGCGATGATAATCTGTTGGTCGTCAGCAGGGAAGGTTTATGGCTGACGTACGTAGCCGAGGACGTAAAGCACTGCAACGACAAGGAAGGCCTCACCGCGCCCGACGACGTCGGCGAGCTTGGCCATGAACGGCTTGCCGACGGCAATAACAATGGCCTGTGCCGTCGCGATCGTGCCCGACGACGAGTGGTGGAGCACGGACGATGTGCTGGATGTTAGCTATATTAGACACTGGGGTTTATAACTCACGCGAAGGAAAGGTACTGGTACGTCGTCATGCCTGGATGTCAGTCCGTGCGAGCGACGGCGAGCACGCACCATCCAAAGAATAAATGTACGCTGCGAGTGCAATGCCGGCGAAGAGGATCCAGCGTGTACGCGGACCCCAGACGGCCGAGGCGGCCTCGACCTTGGTGACGCCGGCGAGAGACATGTCGTCGTCGTCGTCGTCGCTGTCGCGCGGCGATGGCGGCGCCGAGCCGTATAATGGATGTGCGGCCATGGTATGGACGCGTGCGGGGTGGAGATGGGGAGTGAGTGGATGTGGTGGTGGTGGCAACAACGAGATGGGCAGCGGCGAGAGGGCATCGGCCGATGTTTGATGGTGTGAGCGATGGGTAACGCATGGGCAGACGCAGACTGCAAACACCCGTCCTGACATGGTCCGTCCCTGAATTTGTTCTTTTATCTGATAACTGCCGAAACGCCGCAGAACGGCGTCATCGGCGCGTATGTGGGCATGTACACGGTCCACATGCACTCTGCAGTGTCGGAATAACGCCCCGGATCAAAGGGAAAGCACAGTAAGCATCCCCGAGATGGAATGGGATGCATACATGGCAGTGGCGAGCCACACAAAGGTCGCCGCTGAGCCGCACCATCCGACGGGTGTCGTGTGCGTTATGAGGCCCGCCCAGTCACGTGATGAAGGCTTCTTTTCGGCCGATGTGCCGACGACGTGTTTGAGACCGCGTGGTGCGGACATGAGCCCTACTCCGCGCTTTGCGGATTGTTGTGACTTTGGCTTTTGGACTAGGTAGAATTCGCTTCGGTATCGCGACGTTGCTATCGTCGCCGACTCCCCGCAATGGTGCGCTTCAAGAACCGGCATCTGCTCGTCGAGTTTCTTGACCCAGCAGCTCTTACCGCGTTTCCGTCGGTCCCGACGCCGGCACCACTAGACGATGACGGCGACGAGGACGACGACGAAGATTTCAATGTCGGCGAGGACGAGCTTGCGCAAATCCCTCCACTCCCCTTCGCGCTTCCCCTCGACCCCGCACGGCGTGTCCTAGGCGATGAAGGCGCCGGCGCGGTTTTTAAGGCCGTGAGGTTCATTTGCCAGAGCGTGTTCGGTGACGAGGGATGGGGCCGCATAGCCAGCAGCTTCAAAGGTGAGTCTCAAGCCAGGTCTGTGCTGATGATCAGTGGTGTACTACTCCCCCCTCACCACGCTAACTATCATGCGTGTGGGGCGCCAGCATTACCGTCTCCTCTGGGCATGCGTTACCCTTCTCTCGTCGATTAACGGGGTGCGCGTCCTCCCACGCGTCATCGCCGTCAGCGGGACGATCAAAAAGCTCCAGAGCGCTGCAATCGTTCATCATCGCCGCGTCACTGCTGCTGCCGTCGCTGCGCTTCTCAAGGACGGTGAGCTCGACGGCACTTGCCATAAGCTGACGTACAGGTGCCAAGGGCGAGGCGGAGAAAGAGACGCTGCAAGGGAAGTGGGATGCGGAGCGCGAGGAGATGGCGCGCCTCGAGGGATAGACGGGTTATCGTTGTATGCATAGTAACACAGGACACAAATACAACAAACAGACACATGTTGATGGCTCACCTGAGCCTCACACCGCGGATACACATTTCAATATGCCTCAGGCGGTCGACGCGCGGGTCTTGCGTTCCAACAAGCTTATCCCCAACAATCAGATCCACGCCCCGCTCGTGGCGCACGAGCTTGAGCGCGTCACACGTCTCCCTAATAATGTCGGCTGTCGTCAGCTGGTACTGCAAAATTGAGCTTACAATACGGCTCGCCCAGCCGTGCCATTTTAGCAACGTCGAGCTCTAGCTCTCGCGCGACCTTTCGCAGAAGCAGTGACCTGTGGAGTTAGGTCGATTACACTCCCTAACTCACCTCCTCTCTCCATCCTCCACTCGGGCCCAATGCCGCAGCACCTTATCCGCCAGTGCGCCTGTAAGCAAAGACGAACGCAGCGCTTCTTGAAGCCTTTGTAGGCCCGTCGCCCTGTCCGGCTCGTCGCTTTCCTGCTGAGGCGGTTGGGGTGCATCAGTTGCTTGCTCCGGCAGAAACGGCGCTTTGAACGAGGATCCGCGTTTCGTGCGCTTCTGCGGCGCCGAGCCTGGCGTCAGAGACATCCCTGCATCCGACCTCACCGTTATAGAACGAGAAGGGCCCTCCAGCTGTCGCGGGCGCGACACCCTTGAAGGCCTGCTCTTGCGCCCTGCGTTTCTTGTCCGCATGGTCCGGACTTCGTTCATCGCCGAGGAACACAACGCCTCCCATGAGACCGTCATCGGCCAGCTGGTCCATTGTCTGCGGGCGCCCAGGAGTAATGCCGCCAAGCGGGCTAAACACCGGAGGAGGCATGGCGCGCGCTGCTGACCCCTCGCCGCGCGGCACTCGCGGCAGTGTTGGCGTGTCACTCGAGCCAACTTGCGTGCGACGCGTGCTTCGCAGCTGAGGTGTCCGGAAGGGCGTCGGCGGCTCAGCTTCTGGCAGGTCCAAACTAGGGATCTCGACTAGCTCTGCCAGCACTGCGGTGTTGTCCGGTCTCGTGAAATGACCAGCAGTGGGCCGATGTAGTTGTTCCAGAGAATTCTTCCCAACAGTGCTCAAGTTGAAGTAATCGGGAGACGGCTCGATTGGCTTTGGCAGAATCATTGGCGACGCGATCTCAACCTCCTCGGTCAAGCTCGAGGATCGGTAGAAGACACCTTGCCTGTTGGAGCATACCTGAGGTTAGCTGAAAACAAGTTGTCGCACGCACATCGCACATCCCGTTGCAGTACTTCTCCTTGAGCTGCGGCGTGACCTCCGCAAGGTCTTCACCAAAGTACCGACAGATGTTGATGTGCCGACACAAGGACGTAGACTCGGCGTATTGCTGAAGCTTAAAGTCAGCCATGTCGATTGCCAGCACGCCTCACCGCCTTGAAACTGTTGACCATGCGCAGCTTGCCGCGGTCAATAGTTGCCTGGTCGTTGCCGTCCTTCTTCGCTCGGTCGGCTTCCTTTGCAATGAGCCCACGCAATCGAAGCGCGTCCTCCCTGGCTTCAAAGTCAGAGTATCCTCACACGCGCCTTACAATAATACAAGACACATCGCGACATCTGGCGTCAGCTTTGGCATGCTGTTAGAAACAGCTCACGTGTCCATCACGGCCTGCACGGCCTGTCTCTTGATAGTAACCTTTCGCGTCAGCCGGACCTCAGCCTAACCCACCTTCGAAGGACTTTGGCATGTCGTAGTGGATGACGTAGCGGACATGGGCTTGGTCAACGCCCATGCCAAAGGCAATGGTGGCGACGATGCACTCGATTTTGCCCGACTTCCAGTCATCTAGCGTGTTGTTGCGCTGGCTCAATGGTAGCTTTGCGTAGAAAGGTTTGGCCGTGATGCCACTCGCACTCAGGACAGATGCAATGGTATCGCACTGATGTCAGCTAAGCCACGTGCGAAGCTCAGCTTACATCTGCAGTGAGGCGACAGTACACCAGCCCCGACACGCAAGGCATGGCTACGCCATTACGTTTGTTGATGGCCTCAGCCTCGGGCGTAAACTTGCGGATGAGCCGAGTGAGGTCATGCAGTGTCTCGCTCTGCCGATCGTATCCACCCATATACCGCAGCTCGTAAAACAGGTTCTTGCGGTTGAACGGCTCGACCCACTGCGCGAGGCCCTGTTCAGAAGTCTTGGGCATGTTCAGGATCGTAAGCATGTCATCCCGCACGGCGCTCGTCGCCGAAGCCGTTAACGCTGTTATGGGTACGGTTGGATACCGTGACCGGAATTCGCCTAGTCGTCGGTATGTCTGGTCAACGTCAGTCATGTCGGAAGGAGGGAGGGACGTACCGGCCGAAAAGTCGACCCCCATTCCTGCGTGGGTTAGCGCTACTCGTGGACCAATTACCCACATCAATGACATGAGCCTGTGCGTCAGCGAACGGCCGTACAATCGCCTACCTCGTCCACCACAAGCCTGACAAGCTGCTTCTGCCTATAGGCAATGTCAAAGTCGGCCTGGTACTTTGCGCTGAACAGCGTTTCCGGGGTTACGTAGAGAAGGCGGAGCTGAGGATGTCCAAGCCGCAGCTGCCGCTTGATCTGCATGTCAGGTGCTATAGTCAAGGGGTTGCTTACTTCTTTGACCTCCTTGAAGTCGGTCTTCTCGCTGAGCTGGTACGCCTCAATGCCCTTCGCTCGCAGCCCAGAGACCTGGTCCCTCATGAGCGCTGTGCCGGTCAGACGCGGCTCGCACCAAGTACCCACCAAGCAAGGGCGACACAACAACGGTAATGCCATACTCGATGGTGACGGCGGGCACTTGGAAGCACACGCTGGGGTTAGTAATTTGAAACGAGGCTACAACGCACGACTTTCCGAGACCCGTTGGCGCGACGACGAGGACGTCGCAGCCGCGCAGAGCGTGGGTACATATATCCAGCTGTGGGCCGCGAAAATCGCTGTGGCCCCAGTACTTTTGCAGTGCGCGCCGAAGTGCGGCCTGGCTCTCTGTGGAGGACGGAATTCGCGCGAACCGCCGTGGACGAAAGTTGTTCTTGGCGTGCTGCCAGTCAGAAGGGAGACCAAGGCACGCGTACATACCTGCGACCCGAGCTGGCATGGGTATGTGCTGGCGACTGGCGTGGCTGGCGGCAGCGGAAAAGCCGTCAGGTTTGACGGCTCCTCTGCTGCATCTACCACCATGTCTGCTGCCACTCAAGAAGACCAAGAAGTGCTGAGAGAGGGTGTGTTGCAGAGATGACCTCGGTTGACGCGAGCTGCATGCCTGTCAACAAAGCCAAAGTCAGTCACGTGTGGTTAGCGGAATTAAACAACTGCATTAGAATTTATAGATGTAATGCTGTGCTAATCGCCAGCCTGGTTTGCTTAAGTACGCCGGGTCCTTTCCCCGTGGGGTACGCGGGCCTGGACTATGAGCAAGGGCGATTGTCGCATGAGCGCATGTCGCCACCGTCTCCGTAGTTGCCCGTGTCCATGACGCCGACTCTTACACGCTCGCGCACAACGCCATTGTCACCCCCAACCGCCATACACCACTATCCTTCGACAGAGTGCACAGCCTGTGCATCTCGATCTACCCCAGCGCGCCGCTGACCCCTCGGCGCCCGCCATTCTTGGCTTGAATACCCCACCGAACGTGTGTGCGACCCGCAACCGCTGTCCATCGCACTACGCCGTGTTGCGATACAGGCAGACACATACTGCGGTGCAGCTGTCTCACTAGGTACGAGTTCCCTGCCCTGTTATCTAGTCGCCTCTTGTTCTGACGTCGCTTCACAGGCGCCTGCCATGTCCGAAGCATACCAGCCAGTGCCTGCGGTTGAGGGTGGCGAGCTTGCTCCACCACCACCCGACGTAGCGGCCGAGACGGTCACGAGTACCACCTCCGAATGCGTCGAGGAAGCGAAGGGGGACAACGACTCGAGCATTACCATGTCGTCGGAACACATAACCCGCAGCATCACCCCGCTTGCAAGCGAGCCGGTTGTCGACTCGCCTGGCGAGGAATTGCCTGCCCCGAGCGGGTTTCCAGACCCAACTCCGCCTGCTCCGAACGCTCTGTCGCCGCGGCAGCACACTGTACAGGTGCCCGAACGGCAGGGCACGGCCAAGCCGGATGATTACCGCCGACGTCGGCGCACGCAAGGCGACGATCCAGTCGCTGATGACATATTGGCCGCCATGGGCTCGGTGAGTTGTGGATTGTCCATTCCTGTTTGGCATAAAAGTACCCCGCTGACATGACTTCTCCAACCTCTGACATGCCTGCTCTATCTCGCTCCGCCTCTCCCGACTGCCAAAAGATTCGACAAGGGACATCTGCTCTTGTATCAGCACTCACTGCTCTGCCGTGGGAGGGAGACTGCACTTCATCCGACGAAACCGACGATGCGGACGCGCCCTCGGGGCGTATGGCAAGAACAACAGTCATGCCGCCGAAACGCCCAAAGTGTGAGTGTGGATTTGCGCAGAGATGACTGACGCCCAGGGCCGCAGCAGATGCACTCTTCGTTGCACACCATTCGTGCCATGGAGCCGACGGGATTACAGCATGAATCAGAGACGCCTTCAGACAGTGATTACCAGCCGGGCCAGTCGCGCAGCCCGCCACAGGCTCGCAGTCCGCCGATGAGCCCCTCCAGCCCCCGATCGCAGAGCCCATCCAGCCCACGCTCAAAGAGCCCGCGCAAAAACCCATTCCGCAAGAGACGCCTCAGCTTTCCCTACAAGGAGAATGTCATTACGCGTCGTGCTCGCGTTCCAGGACCAGACGAGCTGGCATATCAGTTTGCTCCGACCAGCGATGACGAGAAGCCGCCACCTCGCGTCGCGTCCAGTTCCACGCTTAAACCCTCCTTCACGCAGGAACCAGACTCTGCGATACCCAACGTCGTGAATATCCTCGAGACACCCATTGGCCAGCCTGCGCTGGGCGGCGCAGTGATCCGCGGCAGCCGAGGCGACATGGACCGCTCGGCGCTGTTGCAAGAAGTCTTTGGCCTTGACGAGCCAGAGGAAGTTATTGAGGAGATGCACTGCTGGCTATTACGCACAACAAGTGAGCGCTCATAAATACGACGTGCGCGCGCTGACCTACAGTGCTTCAGGGATACATGTTCCTGACGCGCAAGTTTATCTGCTTCTTTGCGCACGTCCCAGATGGCTCGAGCAAGACTATCAAGAGTGGGCCACTGCTGAAGAGAAGCCGAAGCTTGGCAAAATTCAGCAATCGCTACTGGTTTATCCTCCGGGACGACGTGCTGTCGTGGTACGAGAACGCTGGGGTGAGTAGGGGTGCTGCGTCCCAGTGCTGACGGGAAAGGACCCATACTTCCCCAAGGGCAGCGTGAGGCTGCAGTATGCCTCGAGCTGTGACAAGATTGGCACCACGCGATTCAAGCTCCGCACTCCGGAACGCAGCTACACGTTCCAGTCCGACACGGAGGCCAATGCGGACGAGTGGGTCCGTGTTATCCAAAAGGTCATGGCCAAGACGCAGCACGAGGGCGAGAGTGTCAAGCTGATAATCCCCTGGGAGGCGGTTATTGACGTGGAGAGAAGCCCGACCCTGGAGTTTGCCGAGACCATTGAGGTTGGTGATTGCATTCTGCCGTGCTGACGGCCCAGATCAAGGTCGTGGACTCTGAAGACTCCATGTCTGTGGACAGCTACTTCTTCGCCTCGTTCCCAGACAATGACTACGCCTATGATCTGTTGCAGACCCTCTTCAGGGACCGCCCAGTGTCCGAGCTACCCGCCGTGGCTCCACCGAGTCCACAGCCAGGTTCCGAGACGTCGACACAGCAGCCCGACTCTGTCAAGAGATTTAGTCTGTCTGGTCTGGGATCAGCCCTGCCCAAATTGGGCGGCGAGAAGCCGGATCCCGATGCGCGTGTGCCCATTGCAGCGCCCGCTGTGGTTTCTCTCCCCGAACACGGTAACGATTCCGTGCACAGCGACGCGGATTCCGAAGGTTCCGATGACGACGAAGCGACCCGCCGCAGAAAGGGGTACCCTCCCAGAGTCAGAGGTCCGCCGCCGCCTGGCATGGTTCCGACCCAGTCTGGCTGGACGCCGCAGTGGGTGCGTCAATCGTCCAAGCAGCTGTTTGGTGGCGCGACTACGCCAACGCCACCGCCCGCACGCCGCCCACGCCCTCGCAAAGCGTCGTCAGTGACCGAGGTAGTCGAGCCGCCCTTGACGACTGAGGACGAGAGCGATGCCGACCTCATGCGCTCTCGCAGCACTGCGTCGCGGTTCTCCAAGTCGACGTCCGATTATTCCCTGGCGTCCAAGTTGGACATGGCCGACATGGTGGACCACGAGACGTCACGGAAATTCCACGAGACGTTTTCGCTTTCCGACAAGGAAGTGCTCATTGATCGTGAGCTCACGTGTTGGTGCACACTGACCATGCAGACATGTCAGGCTCGCTTTACCGCGTCCTCCCAGTATCTGGGCGGTTTTACATCTCGACCAACTATTTCTGCTTTAGGTCATCTGGCATGCTGAACAAGACTAGGGTGAGTTGGGTAGAGCCATCAGTGGCTGACGCCCAGATGATGGTGCCTATTCGGCAGCTGTATGGCATGAAGGCACAAAAGTCATTCCGGTTTGGCTACCACGGCCTGGTAGTGATCGTCAAAGGGTATGAGGAACTCTTCCTCGAGTTCCACTCGGCGCGCCGCCGCGATGAGTGCATGACACTGCTGGAGGAGCGCATGGACGATATCCGTGACGAGCACCAGGCCGCGCTCGCGCTTGAGGAGATCCTCCCCGACGGCCAAACGCGCACCATCACTGACGACATGGGTGGCGAGGGTTCGCCGAACCATGCCTCAATGTTCAACTCGACGACAAGCTCGTTCCTTCAGTTCAAGCCCGAGCCGATGAACATTGTCTGTCTGACAATCGGGAGTCGTGGCGACGTTCAGCCGTACATTGCGCTGTGCAAGGGACTCCAGGCCGAAGGGCACACGTGCAAGATTGCCACACATTTGGAGTACAAGGACTGGATCGAGGGGGTGGGTCATCTGATGTGAAGCGCGCTAACCCAACAGCATGGCATCGGTTTCGGTGCCGTTGGAGGCGACCCCGCCAAGCTCATGGAGCTGTGCGTCGACAACGGCATGTTCACCATCTCGTTCCTCAAGGAGGGTATATCGATGGTTGGTACAAAGGGTATTGCCACGCTCACACACAGTTCCGTGGCTGGCTGGACGAGCTGCTTAACGAGGCATGGCATGCGTGCCAGGGCGCGGACCTGCTCATCGAGTCGCCCAGCGCCATGGCCGGAGCGCACATTGCCGAGGCACTTCGCATCCCGTACTACCGCGCGTTCACAATGTTGTGGACGCGCACGCGCGCGTACCCACAGGCATTCGCCGTGCCGGAGCACAAGCGTGGCGGTAGCTACAACTACATGACGTATGTCATGTTTGACCAGGTGTTCTGGCACGCGATTTCGGGGCAGGTGAACCGCTGGCGCAAGAATGTGCTGGGCCTGCGCTCGACAAACCCCGAGAAGCTGCAGCTCGACAAGGTGCCGTTCCTGTACAACTTTTCGCCGCACATTGTGCCGCCCCCGCTCGACTGGACCGAGTGGATCCACGTTAGCGGGTACTGGTTCCTTGACAACGCCGACGGCAAGAAGGACTGGGAGCCGCCCGAGGGTATCGTCGAGTTTATCGACAAAGCCCATGCCCTCGGCAAAAAGGTTGTCTACATGTGAGCTATCGTGGCTGGACGGTTAGCTGACATCAGTGGCTTTGGCTCCATCGTCGTGTCCGACCCGCACGAGATGACACGTTGTGTCGTGCAGGGTATTGTCGACTCTGGCGTTTGCGCCATCCTGTCTAAAGGGTGGTCTGACCGCGGCAGCCGCGGCAAGACGGACCAGCCTGAAGCCAAGGACTCGACAAAGTATGGCGCCGACGGTGTCGAGTACCCTCCAGAGATCTTGTACGTACACTTGACCTGGAGTGTCTTACTGACGCCAGCGCGGTGGATGCGATCGACCACTCGTGGCTGTTCCCGCGCATTGACGCGGCGTGTCACCACGGTGGCGCGGGCACGACGGGCGCGAGTCTGCGCGCCGGCCTGCCGACGATCATCAAGCCGTTCTTCGGCGACCAGTTCTTCTGGGCGGAGCGCGTCGAGAGTCTCGGGGTGGGCAGTGCGCTGCGGCACCTGACGTACGAGGGACTGGCGCAGGCGCTGCGCGAAGCGACGACCAACGAACGCCAAATCGCCAAGGCGCGCGTGATCGGCCAGTCTATCCGGGCCGAGGACGGCGTCGCGCGCGCCATCGAGTCGCTGTACCGTGACCTCGACTACGCCAGGAGCCTAATCAAGCCTGCACCCCTGGGCCATGCGCGCCAGATCTCCAAGACGTCGTCGACGCACTCGCATACTAGCTCGATCAGCGCAACGCTCAGTAACACGTTTAAACACTCGCGCGGCGTCAGCGGCGATCACGATGGCGCTGGTCCCCAGTCGGACGGCAGCTGGTCAGTCGTCTCTGACTCGGGGCAGCAGAGCCCGCCCCCGTCCACGGGCGGTGGTGTACCGCCTCCCGAAACCGAGCATCGCGCGGAAACGCCCGAACACCATCACCACCACCACCGTCTGCCAGTTATAGGCCATCTCGTCAGCCACCTGCTCCACCCTCACCACCACCAACATGGAAGCGACTCGGGCGAGCCCGGTTCGCCGGGCTCGCAGGGCTCCCGTCGAGGCTAGATACCCCGCCGCACCAGTATGCGATACGTAGATACGAACTTAGAGTGGCGCTGTTGTAGTGTAACCGATGGGATCGGATGGGTATCGGTATGCATTTTGCTTGTCTACGGCGGCGGCAGGCGCCACCTTTACTCGGCGTCGGCGGCGGCCTCCTTCTTCAGCCGCGTCAGCTCCTTCATGCGGCGCACGTAGCTGCCATCAGCAGGGGTCAGGAGCGCCCACTCACTCGTCGTACTGGCACTTCTCGTAGCCGTGGCGCTCGTCCTCGCACTTCCATGGCAGGTAGTTCTCCTTGTGCCGGCAAATGTTGAGCGGGATAAGGAGCCTGGGGTTAGTGTGCGCTGGGAAAGGGGTGCCGGTGGTGCGATGCGGCGCTGCGTCGTCCACGGTGTCTAGACCGGGGTAGGCTCGTCTCGTCTCGGCGCAGTGCAGTCATTGAGTCTGCGCTGCGCTGGGCACGGCCGCCGCAAGCTGTTAGAGGCTATATCGCCGCTCGCGCACGCGGCGGCCCGCTCGTAACGCGCCTATGCGAACGAACGAGACGTCGCAGCGCACATTACGACGCCATGGCGGTGGACGTTATGCGAAAGCGCCGACTGGAGCGAAGCGCAATGCAGGTTAGTAGCGCCCCGCAGACGGCAGCAACAGCTGCGCGGGGCGGCGCGCGGCCAGGGGCTGTCGTTGCGCAGGTATACGCACGAACGCCCCCGCTCGCTCACTGCGCCGAGCCCGAGCCCGAGACATATCGCCACATCGCACCAGTAAATACCCACGAGGAGCACTGGTCGCGCCAGCCGAGGGGCAGGCGGTTAGCGGCCATCTCGGATTCGGAGGCGGTAGTGGACGCGGCCATGGTCGGTGTCGTTCGTCGTGTGGTGCTCGGTGTCGGTGTCGGAGACGGTGCCGGACAGTGACGGTGATGGACGGTGTAACGGCCTCATGCTGGTAGGCTGGTGCTCGCGGACGACTGGGCCTGGGTGGTCGGGTGCGTCGGGATTAGGTGTGCCACGTGGTGTGGCACCTTTCCCAGGTGGAGGTCGTCCATCCACCACCGGATATCTCTGCACGTTGTCCAACTAGCGTTTACACTTCGAGCAAGCAGAGACACGACGTGCTTTGGTTGCCCAACCAGCGCCGATATGAAGGCGAGAACACTATATGGTCGTATCCGACTCGGGCGCCTGTTCGCGCGGTACATCCAGACCACTGTCCGCGTCGTTGGAACCGCCGCGAATACGCGCGCACTAAAGATCTGACAATGCGCCGTCGGCGTGCAACTGACAATACGGCGCGCTGTCGACTGAAGCTCTGGGAGCTCACTGACACGCCTGAGCAGAGTCAGCGCGAGTCTGGGGACATCGTCAAGAGCCATTCACTCGGCCAAGGCTTCGCGTGGCGCTTGGTCGAGAGGGCGGCACGGCGAACGATGTCCCCGCTAACAACTGGCTGGCGTAGTTTCCGTCGATCGCTTGTGGGATCTTGACGCCACGCCAAAGCCTTTCACGTTAAATCGCGCCGCGGCGACAGCATCGCTGCCGCCACTTGGCCGTCTCGGCCTCGCGCGGCGTAAAGAAAGCCACAGAGCCATTATGCAAGCGGCAGACGCTTGGCGTTGTCACGCCGTCGTGCCCTGCGATGTCGTGGCCAGTCGCCCAGCGCCTAGCCTAGCCCAGCGTTGTAACTTGTTGGTCAACGACGCCGTCGCCGTGCCACCATGCTAACGATACGCAGACCCAAGCCAAACTGTTTGATCCTATCTAAAGCACCTCCTCGGGCAGGTGACGGCACACAACAGACTCTGACCGTAACGTGAGCTGGGATGAACTTTTGCGGAGCTGCAGCAAGTACGCCCGCGGCATCGCGCATAGCCCAGCTCGCGTCAACACCCAACGCAGCTTTTGCCGAGCCAAGCACACACACGCACGCCGCACCATCCGACGCACTCAATGTCGAGAGAAGGAGGGTTGACGCCGCTCGCATCCCTGCAGGAGACATTTCCGCCCCACTCCCTAGACCACAGGACACCGAGAGCCGCGGCTACGGTGTATGGCACCGAGCACTGAGCAGGGTGTGTGCGTGCGAAGGCGGAGGCTCGCGGGTGCACGCAACACCGAGAAGGCCCTGCATGTACTGTGCGGCCTGCACGCCGCCCGCATCGTCGCTGCCCTTTCGTATGTACCCACGTTCTGGAATCGGCCCCAACGTGTCTTGGATTAACCCCCAATGTATGTATCAGCGCGCCGCGCATACCGGGGTCGTGTCTGCCCATGTGCGTTCACTAAAAATGGGCAAAGCTGGCGCCGTCTCGTCGGGGCTACGGGGTGTACTGTGACCATATGCACCAGGTGCGATCCGAGAACAGCGCGGTGAAGGAGTTTCAGCAAGGACGTCTGGGGCGCTTGCACCGCCGTGCACTTCATTACCAGACTGTGAGCTATTAACGTCTGATACGACGCTGCCGGGCGCAAGTAGATTTCACTTTAACATACAATATGTCGCCCGTCGTCGGCGTGCGCGACCGGCGCTCCGGCGCCTAGCTGCAGCACGCCTAGTCCGTCCGACCGGTTGAGCAGCAGGCACAGGCCCAGCTCGATGGTGGCCAGGCCCGCCACTCTGTGGCCTCTAGCCTCTGCAGCTCCGTGGCCTTGGTGGCTAGCTACCCTCGGCGGCCTCGGTGGGCTTGGCCGACCTGGCCTGGCTTGGTTCGGTGAGAGGAACGGGGCACAAGGAACGGCGACGAGCAGGCACATGAACCATACTGCTGTTTAGTATTCCCATTACACGGCGCCCCTGTGTTCCTCCTTTGTCCCGTCACACCAGACATTACGGCATTGAGCGTGGGCGGCGGCAACGTCCCACTCGCCTTTAGCTGAGCGCCCGCTGCGGTGGCGACGCCAGAACACGTTTCAGATGTGTTCTGCACCTTTGGCACAGCGCCACTTGACACGCCCTGGAGTCTACTCGTGCTTGCTCAATTGCATGTGCTTGCTTGGAACAACCCCAAACCCATCGTCTGCACCTCACATTCCCTCGCCCGCGATCCCCGGCACCATGCTCGTTCTCGTCGTCCCCTGCCCCGCCCCACTTACCTCACAGGCACAAGGCTTAAACCTTGTTAAAGGTCCGGTAATGCCTCCAGACAACACCACGTCTGCGGGTGATGCCTCCGGCTCGCTTCCGCTTTTCGCGCACAGCCATTACTCTGGACGCGCGCGTTGTCAAAAGAACACTACTAGTACATGTCCAATACTATAGGCTATGACATGATAATGAAAAGAAAGATATTAGAGCCGCCCGGAACAAAGCTCTCGTATATGCGTGTGTGGATGTGGTTAAGCTACAATCGGGTGAGGCGGGCTAGAAGCGTTCATGGCCTTGGCCATGTACGGTGCGGCGTCGTCTTCGATGAGCGACGTGTACGACTCGCGCGCAGTCTGGTACGCGCCCGACTGCTCCTGCGCGGCAGCGCCGTTGGAAGAAATAAAACTCGTTGGCGTCGCAATGGGCGTGAGCGAGGTGCCGGCGGCAGACGACGTCTTGCACGTCGACCACGACGGCTGCTTGTGCAGACCACGCGACGACGCGGCCGAGCCGCGCGAACCCGTCGACCCGTCGCTCGTCTCGCCAGCGTCCACTAGTGTCACGAGGTCCTGGTTGTGCGGGTACTGGCGCGCTCCGTCGCCTGGAGTGCGCAGCTGCTCGACCTGGTCGGGGTCAGGCGACGACGTGTTGCCAGAGGTCGAGGGGGGCAGCGGAAAGTTGACCATGTTGACGGCGGGGAGCGTGAGCGAGTCGGCCGACGAGTTGGTCAGGTTGTCAATGTTGACCGGCACCGAGTGGCGTCTGCCGCGCGGCGCGCTGCTGAGACGCACGGGAGGCGAGTCGGTGGTACGCTGCGACCCCTGCTGGCGGCTCGTCAACTGCGCTATCGTCGCCGACAGTGCGCGCTCGCGCTGCATCGCAAGCGTCTCGGGGTCGACGCGAGACGTGGGCGAAACGGGCGTGGGCGTTTCCTGAATGTCGTCGAGACCCATGTCGTCGTCGGGGTCGGCAGAGCTAATGTCAAGAGCCAGACTAAGCGTCGACCCGCCAAACTTGTGAAGCATGGGCGTCGAGTATGAGCCAGGAAACGCCCAGTGGAGCGGGGGTGGCTGGTCAACCGACTCGGGCGGGCGCGGGAAAACGGTACCCAGAGCTGGACGCTGCTTGGACTGCGACGTGAAGCGGCGGAGAGTGACAACGCTGCGGCGCCTCTCCTCCTTCTCCGAGCCGCCCTCGTCCGATTCGTCATTGGCAGCGCGGAACGAAGCTGGGATGGCAGTCAACGACGACAAGCGTTTGCGGCGACGAGAGCCCGACGACATGGCAGAGGCGCTGCTGTTGCGACGGCTCGCGGGGTCAGTCTCGTGGTTCGCTGCCGGCGACAGGTTGATGAGGCTCTCGGCAACGTGCTGCGACACGCGGTAGCTGCCCTTTTTCTCGCCCTCGGCGCGGTCCGGGGTCTCGGGCATCGGGGGCTGGTCCTTTGACAGGTCACGGCGGCTCCAAAGACGCGAGCGACGGCGGAGGCCATGCCCGACCGAACGCGGTGGGGGCAGCAGCGACGCCCGCGTCGGGGTCGTCGGTTGTGGCTGCTCCGACTGCGTGCTACGCGGAGACTCTGGAACGGTGGCGGACGTCTTGAGTGACGGCGATCGGTTACCGGCATTTGACGAACGACCCTTGCCGCGCGTCAGGACGTTCTTGATCTTGCCCAGGAGCGACACTGGCTGGTGAGGAGTGGTGTGGTGGTCCGACGTCGAGCCGCTCGACAGGGTGCGGAGTGGCTCGTGCGGCGATCCGGCAACGGTCGGAAGACCGGGCGCCTGGGACACACGCTCGCGCTGCGCAGGCGGGTTGGGGACCACAGGGGGAACTGCCGGCGCAGCCGCCGGTGTGGGTGTCGCGCTCGCCGAAGGGTGCTGCTGTTGTCCGTCGTCGCCAAAGGTTGCAGTGCGCTTGAGCGCGGGACGCTCGGGAGAGTCCTGCGACCACTCGGGGTCCTCCTCGTCCTCCTCTTCAACTTCGAGTAAAGGAGTCGGCGACATGCCTTGTGGGCGCCACATAGGCATGGAAGACATGGCTGGAGGGCGCGGCATGGGACCGTTGTCGACGACGGGGCGAGGAGGGATGCCGGGAGAGCCAGCGCCAGCGAGGTGGCTCTCGGAGCGAGCGTACGACATGCGCAGCAATGGGTGCTCCTGGCTGGGGGATGGGAAGAATGTGGGCTGGGAGGACGACGCAGTGACGAGCACGGGCTGAGACCGGGATGCCGCCGCGTTACCCTTTGACCCGTGGGAGAGGTCGAGTGGGTGAGGGGGCGCCTTGCGCAGAAACCCGCCCACGCTGTGTCGCGTCTTTGGAGGTGTGCGCACTGCTGGGCTGGTGGGAGTGATGGCCGAAATGGGTGCGCTTGCAGTTGTGGGTGTTGCATTGGTGCTTGACGAACGCTTGTCCTGCAGTCTGCTCAGGTCGACCATGGAGCCAAAGTTGAGTCTACTCCGGTTGACCCATGCACGGCCCTTTCCTACAGGGCGCTGCGACGCCTTGTTCTCACCCGCGGCAGGGGTCGACGATGTCAACCCTGTCGAGGACGCCAAAGCACGCTGCGACGTGAAAAGGCTTCTCCGAGAACGCCACCATTTGGCGTTAGGGTCCTCCTTTTGAGTCACCGGTGACTCATGCGTAGCGCCACCCGACGATGACGACCACAACGCCAACGGATCGTCGTCGAGCACGGTGGCGGTCTCCTCCTTCTTGCCGCGTCGAAACCACCGCTTCCTTTGCTTGGTCTGCGAGCCGCTCGCCCATCCATCGCCCAGGGCGACAACACCGGGCATGGACCTCAACGTAGCATCAACGGGCGCACGGTGGGACGCCTGGTAGGTGTCCATCTCGTGCTGGTCAATGTCGTCCTCGTCAGATTCCCCGGCATCTGCGCCAATGTCTCGGACGACAGGCCAATCTGGGCGTCCCGTGCCGCCGAGGTATGATGGCAGGCCGAGGCCGACGGTCGCTCCGCCCAGTATCAGCGCCGCCTGGCCGACGCCAGGAAAAGGTGGTGGTGCTGGGGGCTGGTCTGCCATATCTGGGAGGGAGGCGGAGGAAGATGTTGGGGAGATGGAGTGGTGGGAGTCGTGGTCATGGTCGCTCGTGCTGTCGTCCTCTGCGGGGACAGCATCCATGGAGACGCGACTGCGGGAAGCGACGCCGCCCATGCCGATGGATCGGGCGGATGCAGAGCGCGAGTTTGACGCAAGGTCAAGAGTGGGGGCGACGAGGTGTGGATGGGAGTGGCTGAGGTGACTGGATGAAGAGGAGCGCCAATATGAAGATGACTGTGGGCGGGCAGTCGATGAAGAGGCCGCGTCGTTGGACGATGAACCGCTCCACGGGATGGGTGTGTTGTCGCTGACCCCTGCGTAGTTGTGTAAGCGCACCGAGCCAACCAGGTATGGAAAGTGGAGAGGAGAGCAAAGAGAGTTGACCGAGACGAGACGAGATGCAGAAGAGGAAAAGAGAGGGGGGGCATGCAGTCAGAGCAAGAGCAAAGCAAGCAAGCAAGCAGAGCACTGCAGGGCCTCGCCCGCAAATGCTCCTGAGTGGGGACGTTTGGTTGTCGTGTCCTGCAGGATCACCGACACGCAAAAGGCGCTAGGGAATGACTGCTGGCAGAGGACAAGAGAGAGGGATAATAAAATGGGGACGACGTCAAGGGAACAGATGGTCATCAAGAGCCAAATGACCACTTGTAGATATCGCTTGGAGCGTGTAATGTTTGTGTATGTCGTACGCCAGATGCACACAACGCGGGAAGCAGAAAGCGGCGTAATGGATGGGTGGTGGTGTGGCGTGGGCGTGTGGGTGTGTGGGAGGGTGCATATGGCGTCGACAAACCCCGAACAACCGAGGGAGAGAGGGCTCAAAAGGGTTTTGCCTTGCCTATTGCCGTACTGGTATGATACTCACAGGAACCGCCTCGGGAATGGCCCGACATTTCTGATGCGTTGACACGAAAGTGTGTGCGCAGAGTCGATCTGCTGGCGTCGCTTGGGCCAGACATGATGGTGAGCGACATTGTAAAAGATGGAGGTGGTGACAACAAGTCGACTGTGGTCGACGACGCGGTTACACGACGGTGAAGCCGGGGTTGGGTGGGTGGGGATGTGGTGCGTGGTGGGCCAGAACTACTGTACTCTTGGCTGGATTAAGGTCTAAGTTTGGGTGGTGGTGCTGCTCGTCCAGCGGGTTTCGGTGGAATGAAGGGCAACGCACGACACACAGGACACAAACAGGCCTGCCTGGGTTTGGGACCTGGCGGGCACTTTACAGTCCACGAGGCGTACTACACGCAATGTGTGGGTGCGAGCGTTCGTGCGTGAATGATGCGAGTGCGTGCGTGCGTGCGTGCGTGCTGTGGCGATGGGAAAGGCGTTTGCTCTTCCCGATCGTGCGTGCTCCTCCTCACTCTAGGGGCACAAGGGCCAAGAGACTGGTCCGACAGGAACGCGCGCGCCCCTACCCGAACCAAAGTCTACAGCCAACAAGGTCTGTCCGTTGGCGTGCGTCTCCTCCGTGCTAGGTGGTAGAGTATGCCTCTTGCAGTCGTTTGTCGGTTCTGCTTTAGGTGAGAGAGCAAGGGAGGTAGCTAGTTTGGAGTATGCCTAGTACAACAACTCTGGTAGCCCCGGGGTTGGGTGTGTGTGTGTGATCTACGTCTGCGTCACCTGTGTGGCGTCGACACTAGTGTGCGTCGATGATCACAGCACAACACAACAGTGTATATGGTGATGCAACGCGTGCGGCGATCACAGAGTCCAACGGTTTGACGGCCCAGATGACAAGATCACGTTCGACTGGCCGAGCTGTCCAAGATAGAGTAGAAGAGTAAGGATGAGGAACGGGGTGGGGAGGGCGAGGGACAACACGGCACCGGCCGGTTTCTTGACCAAACTTTTGTCGAGCGCGACGAGGGGCGACGAGAACGGGGGCGATGTAGAGGTGAGTGTAAAGTCTAGCAAGAGACGTGTTCTGGACAAGAGTAAATGAGGATGTGCGCGGGTCGATGCGTCGAGTGGGTAGCCGGGCTGGTGGCCGGTGGTGGCCGTGGCCGTGGTGGGAGGATATTGGAGACGCAGGTACAGGTAGGTGGCGTAGGCGGGGCGGTACCCAAAATCGTCCAGGGTTGTTGTGTGTGGCTTGGGAGTGAGATGTCGGATTGGCACCCGCCGGGAGAGACGAGACGAGATGAACAACGGCGCGGCTTTTGCTGAGAGTTTCCTTTCTGCCAACCTGCTCTGCCAGCTGCCAGTCTGCCAAGTGATACCTGTTCTTTGGGAGGAGGAGGAGGTGTGCGAGGGGAGAGGAGAGGACGAGGCTTTGGGTACGTGTGACACTCTTTTGGTGCGTTTGGGTGTGGTGTGTATACAGTGTGGAGATGCTATGTGTGTGTATGTGTGGGAGAGACATCTCTCTCACCCTGAGGGGACGGAGGGTTTTAGGGCAAAAAGGGACGAGGTGTTGAGGGTTTCTCTCGGTCTCTCGGGGTGTTGCAAAAGGGCAAAAGGGCAGAGCAGAAGCACAACACCAGAGCTAAGCAGCTCAGGGATTACACCCGAGAAGACCCAGAAGGCAAAAGACCAGAGCGGCGTCGTAACACTCTGCACGACGTGGTATTCATGGGGGAGGTAAGAGGAGGAGAGGCACGGCGGCAGAGGCGAGAACGCCACAGGGACGCCGTGGCTTGAGCTCGGGTACGTCTTGTCTCAGATATTGTATGGATGATCGGCATCCAAGTCGGGGCCAAGCGCCACATCGCATCTCGTCGCCCCCCCCCCCCAGGGTGATCGAAAGAGGCTCTACAAAGCTTTCCTTTCCTTTACTTCTACTACCTCTTTTTCCTTTTCTCCCTTTCTAATGTCGGCAAGGACAAGAGGGTCTTATCTCACCCCCCGGACTGACGGGTATATACCCAGGATCCAACCTCCTTATTCAACATGAACCTATGGATTTACTGACCGAGAGCGTCAGCCTGTGTGTTCCTCCTGGTCCCACTGCCCAGGATTAATTCAACCCAGGGCCACTGAACAATCCTGCTCATCACCACTCCCCTGCTGCTGCCCGAGACAAATGGGAAAGCCCGAGTTCCTCAGCCTCATATTACATACATACCAGAGCCCGAGAGAATGGTGCGCAAGGGTACAGGTATCAGGTGTCTGGAGGGGGGCGTCGGCCGTGGCGCCGGGCATGAGTGGCCGACCACTCATGGAGGCGTTCGTTTCGGCAACACAAGGCGCGGACCTGTTTCGGCTGCCGGCACGCCTACGATCAGATGGACGTCGGCGTGCGCGGGCACAGGCAAAAATTACGTCCCACCCCACACCATGCGGCGCGCCAGATGAGATATGCGGGAAGCACCTCGTGCGCCCGCCACGCCCGCCAGTGAAATGAGGCTTCGGGGGACCGGGACGCGTCGTCATGTATTCCTAGCACCAGTAGTAATGACGCTGCGCGTGACAAGGGCGGGGCAACGAGACCCCGTCGAGCCAATGTGACCTACACCATGCGCTAGGATCTGGGTAATTGAGCAAGCTTGTTTGTTTAACATGCACACATGCGCACATGCACACACCCTCCCATACAACTGCTGCTAATAGAGAGTTTGCGTCCGCAGCTAGCTAAATTAAGAGTGGCTATGAGGCGTGCAAACCTACGCCAGGATGTACAGACTACGTTCTCGCCAAGCATTTGCGAACGAGGGAACTTTGCAGGAGTAGTGTATTCGCCGCATGGAAAACGCTTGCTCCCTGCGTGACATGCCGGTATAATGGGATGCGAATATACGAACCGAGGCGAGTCTGTCTTTCCTGGAATACACCAGCAAGCTTTATGAGTGTAAGCGTGTGCTTGCAGTCAAACTGAGCAGCCCAAGATCAGCCTGGTTTCAACACGTACGCGCTCGCGCACGCGCTGACCCCTAGCCGGCCTTTGGCATGTGCCAGTATCTTGGCATCGCGCCGTAGCAATGCCGTATCCAGCGGTGACAGTGGCATGACATACCAGATCAAGGCAAATCGCACCTGCCGCAAACGACACCTTACGCGTCGAGAGGGGCATGTGATGCCGTAACGCGCCCAACTGGACGGGGTGACACTCTCGCTGCTTGTGTCCAGTTTATCATCTTGTCCCTTTTCCTGGGTGTAAATGAACCACTTTGCCCCTGTCCGTGCACCGATTAGCTGCAATATTCGTTGACCGGACGTGCACGCTTCGTTCGGGGCATTGTTCCCAATCAGGCAGCATGCAACCACACCGTCACTCGGTGTACGTACAGCATAACACCGGGTGTCATCATGATCGCCGATTCATGAGCGGATTGTGCATGCCCACAATCACCATTACATACATACCCGCGCCCTCCGCGTCAAGCCGCCGCGCTCGGTGACTGCCGTGTCCGCTGTTACGTGGTGTGGGTATGTGTAACCTCAGGCCGGCGCGAGTTGAATGCTCGCGCGAGCGCGCGCGTAGGTTGGCGCGTGTGATGCCCACGCCACGCCACACCAGACTACAGCATCGCGCCATGGCTAGTGGGTCTAGCATGTGATGCTCCGAGGGCACACGCGCGCACTCGCGCGCACTCGCGCGCACACACACGCATGCATGCATGCATGCATGCATGCCCAATGTGCGGCACAAGAACAATAAGGCGGTGTATTCCCAGACGCCACCGCGCCACAGTTTGGCACCCGCCGTTGTGCAATCAGAGAACACTCCGAACCCGCAGAGTACACACTCGCTCGCTCACATGTACTGGGTTGATTGTCCACCGCGTCAAGCGCGCGCCGGGCTCACCGCCCACACCCCAACCCACGTACATGTAACCCCAAAGCCACCGTTAAAGAGATGCATATTGGGCACGCGGGCAGCCAATTTCCCGGCCAAGTCGGAGAGAACCCCTGGAACGTGGTGTTTATCTGAATCCAACGGCGTCGCAATAACGCACACACGCACGCACGCACGTCAGTGGCCCGGGAGAGGTACAGTGAGGGGCAAAGACCATACCACCACCACACAACACCCTGGGTGTGTCAGATGGGAAGCAGGTGGTGGTATCTAGGCACTTTGGCTACCGTCCCAGAGCACTCACATCGTCCCAGTCGCAGTAGAAAATATCCTCGGCAACGAGAGCGGCGTACGCCACGGGCCACGGGTCCAGCGGGCCAACACCATGTTCGTGCGTCATGATCGCCATACCATCGTGGAAGCGGCGGCCGAGTACGAGACCATACACCTCGCTCCCACCGTTTGGGGCCCAGGTAAGGGTTTACCTGGTTTGCAGGGAAGCCTCAGCAACAGCCGCGCCGCCCCACTGCAGCGTCGCACCTCACCAAACGGCGTCGGGTTGAGCTTGCAATGGCATCCCTCACTACCGCCTCGGCCAGATTTTCCTTCCCTTCCCATGGCAATGGAGCCACGGGGCCACGGACAAAAGGTCTGCAATGCACATCGGTGGGCCCTAGATTATGGGCGGGGTGAAACTGGGAGCGCCATATGGGCGCGACCGGGATCGCCTGTGTCAGCGTTGCCTGATGCCTGATGCCAGGAAAGAGGGTCGTTGTATGGCGATTCCCATGCCGACGAATCCATTCCGTCAGGCAGGCCAGAGGTTGCTTTGGCCAGAGCTCGCGGAAACACCCACTAGTACAGGAGGGGCGATGCGGGGGATGCACGGTATGAGCGCGGCAGTACATTGAGGGTGCTGGGTATAATCCTGGATCCCACAAACTCGACCGAGGCATACGACAGCCACTTTCACAGTTCGTGGGGTGCCGTGGCGGTGTGCCTGCCACCCAAACGTTCATCACTCTAGCGCCTGGCGTAAATCCCCCGCCCCCACCTTGACGAGCCGCGGCCGCTGTCGCGCGCGCCAAAGGGCGCGAACTGTTAACAGCTTCAGCTTCTAGCGTCGGCGCGTCGTCACATTCCACGCGGAAGTGCCAAGCCAAGCGAACATTCGCTCCTTGGTGGCGTCGAGGCGTCAGGCATCATCGCCATTCATCTCGCGTGAGCTGCTACGACGACGATTGTCGCCTCTTCTATTGGCGCGCGCACCCGACCGGCTATGCGGCGGCACACACTTCGGCACGGAGCGTGGCGTGGGTCGTGTGTGCGGGGCGTGCGTACGTACCTGCGTGTACACATGCCCAGCGACGTCGAGACATGGCAGTTTGTGGTCCCGCACTAGCGCCCACAACCTTGGACGGCGTACTCGTGCCGAGAGGACGTTTCAAACCTCGCTAATACACTTTACATCTTGGGCACAATGCCACGGCTCGAGGATACCCCTCGGAGCAAACAAGCTAGATGGCACCCGTCTCCGCCAGCTTAAAGCTTGTATTGTGCCTGGGTGCGGTGCACCCAACATCATCTCGGCTCACCTCCGAAGGAGTTGAGCTTACCTTTGATCTAGTCCGAGTTTCGAGGTACTTCTGCTGCGACAAGGTTTGAGAGGTACGCTGTTGTGTGCGAGCACACGAGATGGTTTCACATATCTCGGAAACTGCTCGCCGGGCGGCACTGTAGGCGGTCGCAACTGGTGTAGGACGCGAGCGCTGTTGTGGCACCCGCGCTTGTCACAACGAACGCGATGGCGCCGCCCGGATCATTGTAGTCGAGGTTGACATTGTTCGGGGGCTGCATTCTCACTACTGCCGCCCGGCACACCGTCGCACCCCACACCTTTCGCAACTGGAACTTGCACCCAGAATGGGGTGGGAGCACGTACTCCTCAGGTTAACCAGCTTTTCAGGTTAACCAGCTTTGAGTCTGGTGCCTCGGCACGCGTGCAGGATTTCCAGGAGCCACGGTGAGGGGTGTCGCACTCCTACAACGCGCTCTTACATACTGCTATTATCAGCTTAGCAGAGGAGTGTATGGTTTTCCGAGTGGGTGTGGAGCTCGCGACGTTATGTGGCGGTCGGCGCGGCGCGGCGCAATACTTGTGGCGAGCAGGCGGTGGACCCGTCGCCCGTTCCGTGGCGCGCCTGTATGCGTCTGTGACTCCTTTGAACACGGCATGAAGCCCTACGCCCCCTTGTCTCCGATTGATGGGCATGCATATGCCGCTACTGACACAAGTAATGTCCAGAGCGTGACTCGTCGTGCATTGCAGGCATGCTGGCCAGCTGGCTTCATTACCTGCGTGCGTGACCGTCACACCGCGGGGGGAATATCAACCCTGCCGCCCTCCCCACTGCACGCACGCGCACATAGTCTCCGCGTTGGGTTCATGCAGATGGCATAACGACTCTACGATTGTACGCTGGCTGTCCTCAGAACCGCGGCCCAGACGCTGGTCCAGTCCGGGCCAGCGCGAGCCGTCCAGACCCCGACAACGACACCGACGAAGTCGTCGTACTGGGGGCGGCTGACGCCGCCGCGGACGAGTCCACGCGCTTAACGGTAGGGTTCGACTTTGGATCGGCGCGGTACGTGTACGCGTCCAGATTTGTGAACTGGAACGACCCGGATCCAGACGTAGCAGATCTGCTTGACCCGGGCCCCACTCTGCCAGCGCCAGCGGCTTTTCGGGTCCTTGCAGTCGTCCTGCAATCAGCATACGCTACCCCGTCGTCGTACGCCTGTCTCAGATGCGGGCCAATTCCCCGACCCAAATTCACCACCGCTCCTACACTCACAATACTGCTGGCGGCGGCGCGTGTGGCGCCTCTTCTGTCCGGTGCGACGAGACATATTTTGTCGTAATACCGAGAATCTTTGTGCCGTACGCCTGGTAGTACGTTAGCTAACTGCTTACTCCTGAACGCGCAAAGCCCGACGGCTGCACAAGTCCGACTCTCCCAATAACCCGGAGAGTGGGGCGGTTCTGGACAAGTCCGAACCGACCCACACAGCATGGGTCGCACAAATGGCCGTCACAGAAGGCTGTTTCGCCTTGCATGGCACATTTCTCGCCCCCCACACACGCGCTGACATACCTTGATGTGTGCCGGAGTAATGCCCTCGACCTTCTCAAGGGCGTTGGCGTCTGCGGGTCAGGGTCGGCCATTCCTGGCACACTGGCACGTCATTACACTTACTAGGTGGCATCAGCGCGGCAATCAGCTCCAATGTCTCGTCGTGAAGGGGAACAGTGCCCTTGCCATGCTACATGTGTGAGCGACAATCTTTTGTTCCACCGCATGATCTGGGGCCACATGCGAACGTACCTTGTTGCGCAGCTTGTGAAGTTCCCGCAGACATTGCTCCACGGGTGTGCCAGAGTCGCTTCGTCTAGGCGCTGCAATGGGTAATGACAACCTAGGGCGCTTTGCATTCGCAGCGGCGCTGGAACCACGCTGGGCCTGATCCTCGTCGGAATCGTCATCAATAGGCTCGTAGTCCTCGTCTTCGTCCGAGCCACCAAACTCTTGTTCTTCTTCTAGAACGGCTTGGCGAGACCGCTTTTTGGCCAGTGGCTTTGCTTTTGATGGCGCCGCCGCGGCAGCTTGTCTTTGGGCCAGCGGCACAAGCCTTGCCTGCCCACTCTCAGCCGAGCCCTTCTTACTCGTCGCCTTGGTCTTCCTGGGAGAAGCCTGGCGAAAGTCCATCATGAGCGTCTTGCGGCCATTCAGGTAGGATGATGCCTCAGGGCCAACCAGCGTCGTCAGCCTGTGACATTTGGTGAGACACGTACCTTCAGGTAGGAGTTGGTCCATCCCGCCCCATTCGCCGAGTAGTATTCGTCCAGCACCCGCTCAATGAGCAGGTTCTGTACAAGCCGTTCGGCCTCGCCGCGGTCCCAGTCTTTGCCGCACCCAAATTGCGGGTTCTGACCGAACCCCTTGGCCGAGTTGCCATTGGTACCGCGGAAACAGTCGACGGCGTTCAGAATAGTGATGCGGTCGTCTCGGTCAAACGCCCGCATCATGGAAATGACCTTCTTGGCATCGTCGGTGACGTCCTTGATGGAAATCGTATTTTGTTCCCGACCAAGACACACGTCGCAGCCCTTGCGGCATTCGGCCGGGTTGAACTTCTCGTTGAAGAACGCAAGGACCTGGCTGCGGCGACAGTCCGTCTTGTTGCCGCAGAACCGCAACACTTCCCGTAGGCTGTCCTTTTGTCGCTCCTTCTGGTTACGATCCAAGTTGGTGTCGCGTTCAATCAGCTGCATGACAGACTTGGAGTCGCCATAGCTGTAGACTGGGGGTGAGCCGGGTAGACGCAAAAGCACGTACACAGAATGCACGTCGAGTCCTTGCCGTCACGGCCCGCACGACCAGTCTCCTGGTAATAGCCTTCGAGCGAGCGCGGCAGCGAGTGGTGAATGACATCTGGGCGTCAGCTGAGTCGTCGTCAGTGTCCTACATCGAACGTCGGGCTTGTCAATGCCCATGCCGAAGGCAATCTGTGGAGTCAGACTACTGGGGAACGAGCACAACTCACTGTGGCCACGATTACAGAGAACTTGTGATCCTGCCAGCCCTCCTGGACTTTGCGGCGGTCCCCCTTGGTCATGCCCGCATGGTAGTGCCACGCCTGGATGTTGTGCTTGTCGCGGAGCTCCTTGGCCAGCGTCTCGCACTTTTCGCGAGACGAGCAGTAGATGATACCGCTCGCGCCTGGCCGCTGCGTCCCAATAAACGCCGCAATGTCCGACAGGACCTTCTTTAGCTTGGGCCGTACTTCGTAGTGCAAGTTGGGCCGGTTGAACGATTGCTTCAGCACCGAACAGCCGTGGATGCCAAGGACGCGAATGATATCCTCTTGGACTTTAATGGGCGCTGTCGCTGTGAGTGCCATGATGGGCACACCGGGGTAGTCCCGCCGCAGGTGGTCCAGCTTGAGGTCTGAAGATTAGCTCAAGAGTTAACTTGTCCAAGCTCACAATCGCTGCGAAACTGCTGTCAGTTTAATCAAGCACTGTGTGACTCACGTCATGGCCCCAACCGCTCACGCAGTGCGCCTCGTCGATGACGAAGCGTGCGAGGCGGTTACGTCGGATGAGGTCGCGGATAATGCCCTTGATACGACCTCCCATCGTGAGCATCTCGGGCGTGACGTAGACGACCTTGGTGTACGGTTCAGGACGGGACAGCTCCTCGTGTGCCATGTTCTTGTCCGAGGCAGTGAGGTCGCCCGTGTACGCGATGGCGGGGACATTGCGCTTGATCAAGTGTCGCGTTTGGTCGTTGATGAGTGAGATGAGAGGGGACACGACAAACGTGACGCCCTTCGTCTTGCCCGTCGAGCAGACTGCCGGCAACTGGTCTGGTGATGTCAGCTTAAGGGACCCGCCAATAAAGCTCACATGTCAAACTCTTACCGCCGCCTGTAGGCATAAGAACGAAGACTGGACGTCAGCACGGGACAAATAAATTGGGCGCACCATCTTTGCCGGCCATTGTCTCGTTGACGGCCTCCCTCTGGTGTGTCCTGAACGAGTCAAGCTTGAACACCTGACGCAGTTTCTGCTCGACCTCCTTGCTCCACGGGTACGTCGTGTCCACCTTAACGACTTTGGGTTGCCGGGGTTGTGGGGCAGACTGGGACGGCATCGGTCCCATGCGCTGTGGCGACGACAAGTCCCATGCTTCTGGGACATCGCGAGAACGCGACGCCTCAGTTCGCGGCGGCCGGGTATTTGGATTTGGAGGCGGCGACGAGTCGAGCATGAGCACGTCAATGTCGTTAAACTCGGCCAGCGCGGCGGCATGGTCCGTGACGACGCCGGAATTCGTCCGTGCCAGCCGTTGAGGGTTCTCTTTTACGCGGCTTTTGGGAGGCGTCTGCGGTGGAATCTCCTGTACCGAGTCATCAAAGTCTTCCTCCTCCTCGGCCATGGCGATCATCTCATCGAGCTGCGGTGGCGGTGGACTGCTGTCGGGAACGAGTGTGCGTGGCCGTGGTCGAGAAGGTCCGGCCTCAGGTTGACTGTCTGTGAACCCATGAGTCGTGCGAGAAGAGGATGAAGACGGAAGTGGTGGAGCTGGATTGTGGGCGTGTGAGACGGACATGGGTGTAGGGTAAGATTGGGGCGGCTGAGTGGGCGTTCCACCGCGTGAACGACCACTTGACGACGGTCCACGCGCAGCAATGGCAGCTTTGAGCTCGGCAATACGGCGCGTGAGGAGCTTGCTGATTGTCAGCTTAGTTCAGGGGGGCGATAGCTCACATCTTCCCCTGCACAATCTCCGGGTCGTCGCCGAGGAAATCGTCTTCGTCCGCGTCCTTCTCCAGCAGCGCAATCTTCTCGTCCTGGTTTGACAGAAGCATGGCTTTAAGGCGGTCAAGATGGAGCTCGTTGTCAGCTCAGTACTGCGTCGAAGAGCTGACCTGATCGAGTTTTGGATTGTACGCCGCCGGGGACGGCACGACACCTGGCGTGTTCCCACCCCCAGTGAGGGCTTCCGCCGTATGTCGCGAAAAGTGCGCCGCGGCGGGCGCAGTGGGTGTTCGCAAAGCTGCGGGTGCAGACACCGGTGCTTTGGGCGCTGGTCATGTCAGCAAAACCTCACACCACATCGCCGAGCGACAAGTCTTACCGCCGCTTTCACGAGCGCTTCCAAGGTCAATGCGCGCTGGCGCCGACGGGCGCGCAAGCTGAAAAGCAGGCTACACGTTAGCACAACACCCTCAAGACCCCTTGTGCCCACCTTCGCTTGCGGTGCGTCGAGCGCGACGGGCCCTGTGTTGAGCCGGCTGCGCATTTCCTGTAGGTTGTTTCTGGGCGCCAGCGGGGGGTTGCCCTGCTGGCGTCCTGGGTAGGACATGGCGTAGCGATGGAGAGGGAGATGAGTATGGATAAGGAGACAAGATTGAGGATACAGGTGACGGCGGAGTAGTGATTGAGCAAGGAAGGTCAAACAAAAGTCACTCGCGCGATGTGGTCTAGGAGGTTTCAACCAAAACACACGCGTTTGGGTGGCAACTGATTGTACGCGGACACCGGAACCAAACATCCACTCAACCCTCAGGGACTCGCGTCCTCGCGGAGAGACGCTTGACTCTCCGGCGTCTCCTCGCCGAAGACGGAGTGCGTCCAGAGTGAGAGCACCGGCGTTTCGGCGTGTGGCGCGCTCAACTGGTGGAGGTCGATTGCGTTTCCATCGACCGCGACCAACCGACTTTGCTGACACCTTGTAACGACAACTAACACTGCACGGCCCATGACTGCTCTTTCGCGCAGGGCGCTGCGCGTCGCAGAGTCCAGCACGGGGCTGCTACGGCCCATTCACGTCGCGGCACGGCCTTTGCTGCACTTTCCCCGAGCACCACCACCACACGCCCCACGGCATGTGCGACGACTGGCAACGTCCGGCAAGCCCGACAAGGGCAAGGAGGCGGCGAGCAAGCCGGTGTACAACTACAACACGTCGCTGTCATTTGCCGAAGAGCCTGATCCTGAGGTGAGCTTTTATGTACAGTGAAAGCTTACAGCAGGTCGCCAACTACCGTAAAGTCACCGCAGCCGATCTGGTCAACTACCGCACGCCGCCTACGCGGGTCAAGATGCTCGTGCGCGACTTTATCGACGACAGCTTGTACAACGTGAGCTCAGGAGCGCTTTCATGTAGCTGACAGAAGCCACACTATGGGTACTTTTCCAAGAACGTGACCATCTTCACGCCGCCGCAGCAGGGAGGGTACGACTTTCGGTCGTTCCGCGACGAGAACGAATTCCAAGAGACGGTGGCGGAGCGGTACGCTGCCGAGTACGGGAGTGAGGGGGAAGGGCTGGGACGGCAGGTCTGGCACACGCCGACAGAGCTGTTCAAGCCGCACTATGCGCGGTCGCTCACGTCGGCCATCTTGACGCAGTACAAGATGAACCACTTTCCGCACCAGGACCTGATTATCTACGAGGTGGGCGCGGGCAACGGGTCGTTCATGGTGGACTCGTTGTCGTTTCTGCGCGACGAGCACCCAGAGATTTTCGCGCGGACAAAGTACCGTATAGTGGAGATTTCCGGCGCGCTGTCCAAGATCCAGAAACAGCGCGCGCGCGACGCGGGTTTCAAAAACGTTGAAGTCATCAACCAGGATATCTTCAAGTGGCAGGGCGGCACGTCGGACCCGTGCTTCGTCGTCGCCTGCGAGGTGTTTGACAACTTTTCCCACGACATGATCCGATACGACATGGGGAACCTCCAACCCATGCAGGCGTCGGTCGCGATCAACGACGATGGCGACTTTACGCTGCTGTACGAGCCCCTGCACGACCCCTTGTTACGCCGCGTGCTCGCGTACCAGCGTCTCCTGCCGCCGTCACCCGCGACGCAGCCGCCGCTGTCCAAACCGCTTCTGGCGTCGTCTGCCTTGCGCTCAGTGTATACCCAGATGCCGTTCGCGCCAAACCTGTCGCCACCAGACTTTGTACCGACCAAAGCTGTCCTGTTCCTCGAACGCCTCCGGGACCAGCTGCCGAACCACCGCCTGCTCGTCGCCGACTTTTCCGAGCTCCCAGATGCCGTGGAGGGGCGCAACGGCCCAGTTGTGCAAACACGCTACGGCAACAACATGGTGCCGTGCGAGACGTTCCTGGTCAAGCAGGGGTTCTTTGACATTTTCTTCCCTACAAACTTTCAGCTGCTGCGCGACACGTACTCGCTCATCATGAACTCGCCGTCGCGCCGCGCTGCGCCCCCCGACGACGACGCGGCCCCAGCGTCGTCGCAGTCCTCCTCCAAGGGCCGCCGCCGTCTCGGCAACGACTTCTTCACTGGCGTCCGTGGATTCCGACGACGCTCCATCAACGTCTACTCGCAGGCCGAGTTTGTCATGCAGTTTGGCGGCAAGGAGGTCATCGAGGCGACGACACCGCGTAGTGGCGTCAGCGCCATGCTCAGCATGTACAACAACGCCAAGATCATGTTCTAGGAGAGGAGACAAACGACCAAGCACACATCGTAGACAGCATAGACTAGCATGCATAGGGGTTTATCATGTCACTAATATAACCGCGGACACGTGAGAAGGGGTGATCGTCCAATGGGGGTAAGGTCGTGAATGAACGTGTGGCGTGACCAACACTCTACAACAGGTATCGTCGGCGACAGTGGGCCGGTTTTCGGGGGCGTGACAGGGGGGTACTGGGCTAGACGCGCACACCGCGACGGCGGACGCCGAGAACGACGCCGTCGCGCGCGGTCGTGTGTGCCTGCTCGTATGGCAAGTACTCGTCCTCGATCTCGATGAGGTCGACGATGGGGACGTAGCGGCGCTCAAAACTGCCTGATGTGGGACGGGAACGGACCGGCTCAAAGCTCGCGGACGTGGGGCGCGAACGAACAGGCTCAAAGCTCGCGGACGTGGGCCGGGAACGCACGACGTTTGGCTCAAAGATGCCCGAATTGGGGCGCGAGCGCACGAGACTGGGGCGGATTGGCGCAAACTCGGTGTCTTCTGGGGGAAGGGAGTATCGTTTGGGGCGCGACGACGCGATCGGCGCAGCTTCGGATACAGGCGAAGTGGCCGTGATGGGATCGGCAGCAGCGGCGGTGTGCTGCGAGTGACTCGATGCGCGCTTGGACCGTGACTTGCGTGACTTGCGGCGACGTGGTGACGAGCGGGGCCGCAGTACCATGTTGACGAGCACACGGCCAAACCAGCCGAACGCGACACCGAGGAACGCGCCTGCGCCGACTACGCCGCCGACAAACACGTACACTGGGTACAGTGACTGAAGGAAGCCCGCGACGACGCTGAGCGGGGCAATGACAAAGGTGCGCGCGAGTAACCGCATCGTCGATGTGATGGGGTAGAGGATCGTGCTGAGGACGGAACCGACGAGGCGGAACGCGTTCATGAGGAACGGTAAGGGGATGGCGATGAGGGTGATGGCGATGTAGATGGGGTAAAGGAGCGTGGAGAAGGCTATGCGCCATGCGGATGCCGACTCGGCGTTGGTCGCTGCTGCCGCTGGCGCGGGAGACTGCGGCTGGAGCGTGTAGGGAAACTGGTACTGCTGGTGTTGTTGTGGCGCGCCGAGGTGTGGCTGGTCGTGTGATGGCGGGCTAGGACCTCTGGGCAGAGGCAGCTGTGGGCCAAAGATCTCGCCGTCGTCTACTCGCGTAAGGATCTGCCACACGAGGTAGAAAAAGCCAACGTAGACTGGGTGGTCAGCGCTCAAGTCGGCCTAGGGGTGCTCACGAAGAACAACCACTGGGCTCATGGGCTCCTCCTTGGCCTTGGCTTTTGGTGGTTGCGCCGGCACGCCTGCGCGCAACAGCTCCTCCTCCTCGTCGTCCCAGTCCTCGCTCTCAAAGTATCCCGAGTCGGCACTCATAAAGCTCGTGCGGTCACGGGGTATCGCTGGCCGGGCAAAGCTCGAGCTGGAACCGCCGGTAGCTCTCCGACGCAACCGCACATGGTCTGGACGCTGGGGGAGAAAGTGGGCCGTCCGTGGCGTTTGTGGTGGATACGATGCCACTGCGGGGTTAGCTTTGCATAATCCTCGACGGCGGTCGGTGGCGACGAGAACTCACTGTTGGGCAATGGGAAAGTGTACACAGTTGAACGGGGAGAGAGAGAAATGTGGTGTCGGTGTTGGTTAAGGGGGAAGCGAGAGGTGGGGCTGCTAGAGCCGGCAGAGGTACGCGTCACACCCACACAGTGGCGAAGCCGGCGAGGAATGATGGTGTGTTGATGTTGCGGTGGGGCCAAACAACGCGCTAATCGGTCGAGCGTGAATAGTTTGTTTCTTGCCACTTGATACAACAGCAAAAGACGTTGAGCGCCGTCGCGAGCAAGCACTCTTGGTCTGCTCCATCTCGATGCATTGCGACGTTTTTTTCACTTCCCACAAACGACGCAAACAACCAAACACTCTGCCAGACACAATTCCTGTCCATTGGGCGGGTTGGGAGCCCCAGGTACCAGGTGGGCTAGGGCAGTCGTGGTACAGGGAACGGCAGGTGACACGGCTCCTCACCCAAAGCATATGCCCAAGCACGCTGCCAGCTGCCAGGCACATTCCTCTGTGGCGAACCGTGTTTTGCTCCAATTCAACCCAATGGACGTTCCGGCGTTCTCCAGTCCTGACATCGACGACAACAGCAAGCAGCCTTCAGCCTGGACGCCAGCTGGAGGCTGGTATCACCCCGGTGCTCGTCGCTAGCGTCGGCAGATAAGCCTGTTGCCCTGACGCACAAGCTTCTGGCGATCAACAGTGTGGGGTTGCCCTGCGGGGTGTCGTTATCGCCAGCGACTACCTTGGGCCGTAGGATATCGACGTGAACGTGAGCGCGCGGCGGGGGCAGCTTGCATGGCACATTGTTTCGGCGTAACGGGCTGCGATCCGCGAACAGGTTGGACATTGTGGTCGCAGAGGGCCTGGTCGAACGCAACAGTCGGTGCTTAACCGCACTTGTTGACGGTCGCTACGCCGTGGTGCGTTCAGTACAGTACCATGTGCGTTCCAACCTGCAAGCTGGCATATTCTCGGAAAATACTCGATCTGTGATATCTGTGAATGTGGCACTACCACATGATTTAGCCCTTCGATGAACAGTGACCATCGACCTTCCCTCGACTAACTGCTGACGATGCGACAGCACAACCTTCCTCGACGCGACAGCACAACCTTCCTCGACACGTCGTGCTCGCATATCTTCTTTCTCGCTCCCCTTCTTCTTCTCTTCTATCCACTCACTTGCTCCGTTCTACTGACAATCGCACTCACGCATCACTGAACCGCTCGCCGCACCTACCAACATGCCAGTGAGCTCGCAAGTATTTCTCCATGGCCACGAGCTGACGACAGCCACGCAAGTCCGGGGGTAGTTCCGGCACCTCGTCGAAAGGGGGAGGGAAGAAAAGCCGCGGTAAGGCCGCAGCGGCCGGCGCACAGCGTAAAGCGCGTTCGGGGACACACAAAGCGCTGTCTCCCCCAGACGTGCCGCAGCGCCTTTACTCGCCGGAAGAGGGATACTGGGACGCGACGGGGTGGGTGGACGCAGGCAGTGGAGAGAATGGGGGAAAGGAGGATGCGCGCGAAGTGACTCAGCCAGCGACCGTTGCTCGTAAGCTGTTCTGTATGTGGTGGGTAGCTGACAACAGCTATACGGCAGCGCGCGCCGATCCGCTCCTCGACGTCCACGCCGGCACAGCACACGCCCGCCTGCTCGCCAATCCCTTACCCCTCCCCGCAGACGGCAGCTCGCCCGTCCGCCTCTCACAACCTTTCGCCGCGCTCACGCGCCGCCTTCGATGAACTGCCGTACACTGAGCCACTCTTCCAGGGACACTCGCGCTCGCCAACACCCTCGGCGTCGCCGTCGCCGTTCCCGTTGCCCACGCGGCAGGGACACCCACTGACTCCTCGCTCGGCGTCGCGTCCCTCGGACCATAAGCGCCCGCGCGACGCCGAGGGAGACGACAAGCCTGACTGCAGTCCGCTCGCTGCGACGTATAACAGAGCTTATCCGCTCACACCTGCGCCACCGCCCCTTCGCCGTCCCTCCACAGCCCGCGTCGTCCTCGGCGAACTAAAATTACCCTCACCCAGACACGACCGCCTGCTGTCACCCCCGCCCGCGCCGCAGCCCCGTTTGACCAAGCACAAGACGTACTCGCGCCGCGTGCGGTACGCTTACCGCCTCCCGCCGCTGCCAGAGCGTGTCTACTCCCAGCCTGGCCCTACGCCGGCAGGCAGCAGGGCCCGACAATACCCCTCGCACCCAGGCACAAGCGACACCAGGCCCTCGATCGACTGCGTCGACGATGACCTTTTTGACGACAACCGCGCTGAGGAAGACGTCTTCGACCCGTTCAGCCAGTACGGCACGCCCGCCCCGCCGCAGCCGCGTAAACGCCGGCGTATCACTTCCACCGCCACACCCGAGGCCGAGAGTGAGCCCGAGGACCATGGCGAGCGGTACAGCTACGAGCGATATTACGACGCCGAGGGCGAGCCGGACTTGGCGCACGAGGTAAGCTCGGCCACAACTCAACTGACACCATCTGCAGTTATTCGCCACAGATTCGCCGTTACCGCCACACCTGCACGATCCCTCCCAGCTAATCCCCTTTACGACGGCGCTGGGCCGGCGGCGCGTACGTTTCCCTCCGGCTTCACGACCCACCATTCCTCCGCGACAGCCCAGCCCACTCCCCGTGATCTTCGAGGAAGACGAACCCCCGCGCCTGCGTTTCGGCCGCGCCCGCCACACATACTACGAGGGAGAGTAAGTTGGGTTAACCTGCATTGCTAACTTGCCAGTGCGAAGAACCAGCGACGGCAGAGACGGCAGGGACACATCATCCCGCGTCGCCGTCGCCGCGCGCACATCCTACCTCTACACCAACCACTACCTCTACCGCGCTCGATCCCGCGTATCCCCGTCCGGGAGTACCTAGCAGCGTACGCACACCGCCCAAAACCGTTTCCCGTGAACACACAGTTGGTGGAGAGCGGTCATCGCGCGATACTCGAAAAACGGCCCCGGCGTGCTCCCGGCCGTGTCGGGTGCGTTGGTCGACCTCGTAACCCCGCGATACCGCGTATCGTGCACGCCAGCGACGTACCCGACTCGACCATCGAGCCGCCGTCGAACCCCAGTACTGAGCGGTACGACCCGGCCGAGCGGTTCCACTATGCTGCGCCTGGCCGCCTTGTGCTCCGCCGCGGCCGCGCCGCCGGCCGACAGAGGAATGGAGCGTTACCGCCCCTGTTATTCGCCAAGGACGCGCCGTCGCGTGCGGGATGGTATGCCGACACGTCCTCGCGCGAAGCCGCCGCAGACAGCGCGCGTCGCGCGCGTGCGGGCGCGGGGACCAACAGCGCCGGCCGCTCCGTCGCGCTCAACAGCGTGTCCACGCAGGATAACAACCCCCGTAACCTGCCACTGGGTACGCCCGGGCTGCAGTTTCCCGATCCGACACAGGGGCCGGCAGACGACGTGGAGTTCTGGGCGGACGAGGGCCCCGATGGCGACCCCGAGGCGCATCAGCCGCGCGGCGGCGCAGCGCGCGATTTCGAGCCCGAGGACGGTGCGACACAGACGTGCAACCAGTATAGTCCCCCGGCGCAGGACACGGTGGTCATCGTGATGGATAACGGCGAAGAGGTGGCGCTCTCGCGGGCCGAAGCGGAGGCGTACGCCGTGCAGGCGCTGGCAGAGTACGCCGAGCCACTATCACCGGGCCAGTTTGCTGCTCTGCGCTCGCCGTCTACGGGGGAGCCGGTCGAGGCCGAGGAGACAGAGCAGTTTAACGATCTGGGCAGCGCCACGGCGTCCAAGGCCGCTCCTCCCGCCCCGACCCGCCGTGCCCTAGCCGACATCACAGCCAACCCAGCCCACCTCTCGGGCATACACATGACAGACTACCTCCTGCGTATAGCCGAACGGGGCGTGGTCGCGCCAAAGAGCGCGCGGGAGGTCCGGCTAGACGAGCGGCGGGCGCGGCTCGCGTCATCGTCGCGGCGGTCAGGATCACGCTCTTCGGCGTCGTCGGCGCGCCATGCCCCGGTGTCAGCGTCGTCACAGCGCTCCCGCCTCCCGCCCAATCCCTTCGCGCACGACCGCGCACCGACAGAGCCCGAGCCCACGGCGCACGCACAAGAAGTGTATCAGCCCCCGCCGTACCCGCTCTGGACCGGCGCGCGGCCCCTCCCCCGTCCCAAGCGCCAGTCCCAGTCGCAGCCCGCCCCAACCCCGAAATCCACGCCTATGTCTGCCGCCGCTCGCCTCACAGCAGCGTTCAAAGCCCCGTCACGAGTGGATGCGCCGCCGCCGCCGCCACCCACACTCGCTGACCTCCTCCATGACCAACTCTCACGCTCATTCCCCTCTTACGCTGCCCGCCGGCCGCGTGAGCCTTCGCCGCAGCCTGTGCCCCTCGGTACGCGAATCAGGCGCGTCAAGAGCGCCAGGCGGTAATCGCCGGGCGATGGCGCGTATGACCCACTTCGATCTGTGTTCAGTTTTCCCGTGTACCGTACCCTCTGTGTATTTCGAGACCGTTTCCATTCCCTGTCGCTCGACGTTGTATCTGACCTCACCAAACATGGCCACGGCCGAAGCGGCGGCTGGCTTCGCCGCCGCGCCGCATCGCCACGCTGCCTCACCCCACCCATGCCATGCATCCCTATCGTACATGTGAAGACCAACATAACCTGCTCCAAGATGGTGTGAGACCTTGCCTACAGGCCGACCCAGTAGTGTTTCCCGCCGGGGTTATGCAGCTCTGTCTGGCCGATTTTGACGCGCCCCAGTTCCTGGTGATCCGAGACGGGCGCGCCGAGGGGCGAAAACGGTGCGTCCATCGTCGGCGACGTGGGCTGGTGGTGGTTGCGCACCCCGGGCGTGCCGGGCTGCGTGGCGGGCGCAGAACCATACTGCGGTACTGTGGGGAGGTACGCCTCTGCGCTCCACTCGTACCAGACTTTACGGCCGCGCTGGTCCGTGAGTCGCCAGACGTTGACTTCCAGCTCGGCGCCCGAGGGGAGGTACAACGGCGTTTTTAGCGGAAAGAAGATGGGGAACCAGGAAAACATGTCGGGCGACACGCGGTTGATCGTGTCCGGGTGGATCGACAGGCCCACGTTGCCGTACAGGTGCGCCTCAAAGTAGCCTGCAAACCCGTGGCACGGAGACGCATGTGGAATGTTGAATGTACATGTTGCACTGCGCGTGTTGTGGCTGTTCGTCAATGGCAGACCGGACGCGTCCACCATCAGGTCCCAACGCGGGTGCTCCCACTGCCAGCACTGCTGAATCCGTTCCCCACACCGGTCCGACATGCCCTGTGTTTCCCCCGAAAGAATGTTTGCCTGCTGCATCATCACGACGTACGGCGTCTCGCGCGCCGCCTCGGACCGCGACGTCACGTCGTGGTGCAGCTTGGCCGACGCGATCGGCGCGAGGTGCGCAGTGTACGACGTCGGGATTGACACGCCACCGGCTGTTATCAGCACTACCCAAGCCAGACGTAACTCACGCTTGAGGAACCGCGTCGCGCCATCAATACACTCTGGGCTCAGCTCGTTGTCGCCGAAACTGCCAAGCAGCTCGGACACGAGAATGTCTGCGTGCTCGGGGATGGGGAGTGTGCGCATGTCGCCAAAGAGAATGTCGACGGCCGAGCCCCACTCGATCGCCTTGCGTTCCTGCAATGTCGTGAATGCGCTCGCATTCTTCTCGACGGCGTAGATCCGTGCCTCACGCTGGGACCGAACAAGCGCCCGCAGAGCGCATGCCACGAGCGGTCCCCGCCCCGCGCCGGCAATCACAATCACGAGCGCCTCGCCGTTCGCAGGGTGTCTCTCCTGGTCCACCAGGCACTGGAAAATCGCCTCCTCGTACTGGTGGTACTTGACCGGGTCGCTCTCAAACACGTCGTACGTCGCGCTCCCCAGGTCGTCCGCGAGCGGCTGCAGCGGCGCCTGCAGGTAGTCGCCGTAGCCCGTCGCGACCTCGGCTGGGCCCTGCGGCGAGATGTACGATGGCGGCGCGGGCTGGCTCGTAATGTGCCGGATGTACTGGAGGTACGCGTTCGCGCCGCCGCTGGGGTGCCTCGCCTCGGTCGTCTCGGAGAGGATGAACGTCGGTTGGTGCTTGCTCAGCCCGCGGATGAACGCCTGCGTCGCCTTGCTTAATACCGGGTAGCCCTTGGCGTTGGGAATAAAGCTGCTGGCAGGCAGCCATATGTGTTTCACCGGCTCGGCCGCCCATCGCGAGGTGGCGCCCAAGCTCGGTGGCAAGGGCGTGCTCATGTCAAGCACTAGGGTGAGCCGCAGGCCTTGTTTAGTAGTACTCACTGATACTGAGGCGCGGGTGGTAACCGCACATGGAGCGGATACAGTCCCACATTTCCCATGTCGAGCTGGGGTCGCCCTGGATAGCGCTGTGGGTGACGTTACGCTGAGGCTGCGTCGCCGAGCTGGACGCGCCGCTGACAACGCGGCTGCCGCCCGACGTCGACCCGTTGGGATTTGGTCCGTTGGAGCCGGACCCTGCGGCAGCGAGGCCCGCGGCCGTGAGGGCGCTGAGCTGGCCGAGACTCAGCTGCTGCTGGTGTATGCTGGACGGGCGGGACGAGAGTGACAGTGAACGCCGATGCGGGCCGTCACTGCTGCGCCTTGTGGTCGGCGCTTGGCTCTGCTGCTGCTCCTGCTGGCCTCCACTCGGAATGGGGTTGACGATCTCGAGCGGGTCAGACACTGGGATGCGGATCGCGATCTGCGTGTACGCGTTGTCGCCTCCCATCTGTAGCAGATTCGAAATCACGCGCGCATACGCAGGAAGAAAGGCACGGTTGGCCAGATTCGGCGCGGGCACCACGAGCGTAGGTAGCGACAGGTACAGCGCATGCTGCATCTCGGCGCGCAGGCCCTGTAATTGTCAGCACTGCCAGTGTCTGTGCGCTCACCAGCTCCGAGTCAAAGCGGATACCCTCGTCTGGCGAGTCAAGCTCTAGCCAGTCGGACGCGAGCGCAATGACACCCTGGGACTCTTCAAGACGAGTAACGTTGCACTCGTCGCGCATGAGACATGGATCGCGACGGAAAATGTCCGCTTCGCGATCGGTAGCCGCTGCAGCTTCAGCGTTGCTGCTGGGCCCAGCGCCGTCGCCGTACTCGTCCTCGTCCTCGTCCTCGTCGCCGACGGGTCTCAGACAAAGGCGCTCCCAGCGTTCCTGCCACCGATCATTAGTGAGTGGCAGGCACAGGGCGTCATAGTCTGTCTTTGCGACAGTCTGGCCGATGAGCTGCTGCAGAGGCGACGGCGCCGGATGAGGCTGGGTCGGAAGACCGGGCAGTTCTGGCGGGCATAGCGCGATGGGGAGCCGTGTGGCCATGTTGCAGGTGTTGGCCCCGTTGGCAGCAAGCAGGAGGCAGGCGCGGTGGAAGGATGGGTCGTCGAGAAAGCAGACGCGTTACCGTTGCGTGATCAAAAGAGGCAGATGTAGCTGTAATCGCTGTCGACGCGTCCCAAAAGGGTAACGACCACAGGGCTTCAAATCACGGAAGCAATTGAAGCAAATTAGCCCAAATAGAAGTGAGGCCTCGTGCCGCTCGCGTGGTAAAAACATAAAACCACGTGAGGATTGCGTGGGCGTCGCGTGTACTTTTGACTGCATGGCCCATATGGCCAATGGTTAGCATGGCTGGGGCGGGCGGGTCCACGGTGATGACCGTGCGAGGTGCCTGCGGGATCAACCAGATGATCCATTCTGTATGCATCCTTGTTCTCGGCGATGATGTGATCAAAGCACAATGGCGTCTGTGGACAGACAGGCTTACGCCGCCCACGCAACTCCGGCGCTCCGGCTGGCCGCTGGCCGTCTTGGCTCCGTGCGCCGTTCTCCGCATGCTCCGGTCACTGTCGCGCGCCGCGTGCTCCATGTCCTCCCCCTGCAGGTAACGGGCGCCCATATGTCCCATAATAAGCATTCCGTGGCCTAGTGCGGCTCAATTCAGGCGAAAACGGCGTTGCGTGATGCCCTCGGCCGAGGATTGAGAAGTTGCTTAGTCGTGGTGTCGGAGAACATTTCCATTACACCAAAACGTCGTACATTCCGAGACGAGTGACATTGCGACGGTCGGTGGTCGATCCCCTTTTCACGCCGTCCACTTTCGCTTGTTACACCTTTCTTGTGCACGTCGCGACTGTCTCATACGCACAGACGTTGCGAAGCTATCGACAAGCAAACACAAAGGGAGCGATAGTCGCCACCCAATTCCAGTGTTGTGGACACCTGCGGCGCCCGTGTAACCCTTGCGGCTGCGTCCCCTTCCGTCATACCCATCCATTCTTCGACTTTTCCATCACCACTTGTTCATCATCCTCTTTCCATCTCGTTTACACCACATACGGCAACACGTCGTGTAGATAACCTTTTGCCACCATGGGCCTCTCTCGACAGGCGAGGATCATTACCCTCCTCGTCATTGACACTGCATTCTTCTTCCTCGTAAGTGCCATACCAGCCCCGCTCCCCGAGGTGGGCCGAACGCCTCTGACGCACCACAACAGGAACTCATCGTCGGATATGCCGTGGGCTCGCTGGCGCTCGTCGCCGACTCGTTCCACATGCTCAAGTAAGTCTACGCTACCCGCCACAGCTTGCTCACACCGCAGCGACGTCCTTTCGCTTGTTGTAGCTCTGTACACCATCAAGCTCGCCACTTCGCCCAGCTCGTCGGCCAACTCGTACGGCTGGCAGCGTGCCGAGATCCTGGGCGCGCTTATTAACGGCGTCTTCCTCATCGCCCTGTGCGCCAGTATCGGCCTCGAGGCTGTCGGACGCATCATTGCGCCTCCCGGTGCGTCCAAGGTTGTATGCGCCTTGCTGACAATGCAGAGATCACCAACCCCAAGCTCATCGTTGTTGTCGGCAGCTTTGGCCTGCTGAGTAACATTGTCGGCCTCTTCCTCTTCCACGGTGAGTGTCGCCTCTCTTGTCGCTTGCTGACATGCCAGACCACGGACATGGCCACGGGCACGACCACGGACACGACCACGGCCCAGGCCCCATTGCGCTGGAGCAGGAGGACGAGGAGCCGCTGCACCCCGAGGCGCAGCCGATTCCGCGCAAGCGCGCCGACTCTATGGGCTCGCTGCAGTACCCGTACCAGCACCCTGCCGAGACGCGTGCACAGATTATCGAGGCCGCCAAGTACGGTACTTCGTACGAAGGCGAGAGCTACGTGGGTTCGCCGGCACACCACCGCATGGCCTCGTCCTCCAGTAGACGCAAGTCGTCGCGTCCCCGCCCGGCCATCAAGGCGCCTCAGCCTGGCACGAACGAGACGCACGCGCCGACTCGCGACTCGACCCACTCGCGCGAGGCGTCGCAGCGAGACAACACCACCACGCCGTCCACTGACAACACCGCTTCCACCGCCGTTGAGGAACCCGTCTCGCCCAAGACCGTCCCCGCCGACCAGCCCCGTCCTGCGGTCGACGCCAGCGTCGCCGAGCGTGGCGAGGTCACTGCAGACAACCACGCCGGCCACAACCACGACGACGACGAGCACAACCACGGCTCCAAGGAGGGCGGCCATGGCCACGGTACTCACGGCTCGATGAACATGCGCGGCGTCTTCCTCCACGTCGTCGGCGATGCGTAAGTGGACCACCGATGCAAAGCTCACAGAACAGTCTCGGCAACGTCGGTGTCATCTCGGCTGGTCTTGTTATTTGGTTGTAAGTCTTGCAGCTGTTAAAAGTTCCCGCTGACAAACAGTGGTCACGGCCGCTGGACGCTCTACTTTGACCCGGCCATCTCCCTGCTCATCACGTGCATCATCTTCTCGTCTGCGCTGCCGCTGGTCAAGTCTGCGTCGCGCATCCTCATGCAGGGTGTACCGAACCACGTGTCGCTCGACGCGGTGCGCGACGCTATCAAGGCGGTCGACGGCGTCGTGAGCGTGCACGAGCTGCACGTGTGGCAGCTAAGCGAGACGACGACCGTCGCGTCCGTTCACGTCCTCATCCTCCCCGGCCGCGACTACATGGACGTCGCGGGCAACATTAGACAGGTGCTGCACGCGCAGGGTATTCACAGCGTGACGATCCAGCCCGAGTTCTTTGCGGGCTCGGCGGCTGACTCGGACGACGAGGACGAGCTTGCTGAACGTACCTGCCTCATCCGGTGCCCGCCAGACCAGTGCGTCGCCGACAAGTGTTGCCCACCGCCCGAGACACAGCGACTCGACCACGTCTCCGAGGGCGACGAGAGCTCTCACCAGGGCTCGAGCCACTCGCACTAGCACCGCGCTACCTTTTCCTTCTCCTTTGCCAGCCTAATTCTTTTCCTCGGCGGCGCATGCCACCGTCACCCTTTCCTTCCTGACAACAAGCCGTCCGATGGACACGCAGAATTGTACAATCCACAAGAATGCATGCATAGAGCACACGGGGTTGGGGCCTGGGGCCGCCAGGTGCCCAAGGGGGTGCGCACTTACCTCTAGCGTAGGACACTACAGGTGACTGGATGTGATTCCGTGAGGACCAGAACCATGTAGGCGCGCTGCACGCACCATCCTCACTTCGCTTCGCCCCTTGCTCGCTCTAAGGGTATGTCTGCATGGGGTGCGAATGTCACTATACTTGTTATCCAAAGGATATGCGAGGCTATGAAGAGGGGATAGGTCGGTTGCGTGGGAGGTCTTAAGCACCACCACCGGAACGCTCGACGGAGATGGGGAGCTTGAGCTGGGGGGGACGGTCGTCCTCGCTGAGCTTTGCGAGGTGGGTGAAGGCCGAGTCGATCTGGAGCTCCTTGAGGCCGGCTGCAATGTCGAGGAAGTCCTGGAACTCGATAGCGCCCTTGCGGTTAAAGTCGACCTCGGAGAGGATGCTGGCCGCGACGTCGGGGTTGGCCTCGTAGCCCATGTTGGACATGGCGCGGATAAGGTCCTCCTGGGTGATACGCTCGTCGTTGTCCTGGTCGAGGTTCTGGAACTGGTCCTTGAGGCGGGCAAGCTCCTTGGGCGAGAAGGCGGAACGGGCGTACAGCGCGGCCTCCTCCTTGTGGGCGAGACCGAGCACACCAATCTTGCCGTTGCGCGCGCGGACGTCTTGCAGGGTAAGCTTTGTGGAGGCGGGCAGACCCATCGACTTGAGGAACTGGACGGCGTCGTCGAACTCCTGGCCCTTGCGCGCCTTGTCCCACCCGAGCTCCTCGCCCATAATGTCGATTACGCGCGGCAGCGACTCGAGCGCGACCTGCACGTTGAGGAAAGACAGACGCGTCCGGCGCGCAATAAAGTCGACCGCCTTGAGCGCAAACTCGTTGCGCACGGCGTAACGCGCCTCGGCCTCAATGTATGGGTAGAGCGGGCTCAGGCGCGTGCCGTGGATAGGCCACGACAGGCCGGTGGGCGAGGCCATGGACGCGACGGTCCATGCGCGGTCGCCGTACGACTCGGCAAGGTGCTTGGCGACGGCCGTCTCGAGACCAAACTGCTGAATGAGCTTGATGTACATTGTCGGCGTCCATGCGTGGGCGCCCATGAGCTTGATGTGGTGGGTCGGGCACGGGCCGTTGGGCTTGAGGTGGAACACCTTGATGGCCTCGTCGACCGTCTCCTCGGCCATCTCACGGTACGTTGTCCACTTGCCGCCGGCAATGGTCAGGAGACCGCTGGGCGACACGTTGATCATGTGGTTGCGCACGAGCGACTCCGTGCTGGTCGACTCGGGGTCACGCACGAGCGGGCGGATACCCGACCATGCGGAGAGCACGTCACCGCGACGCACGGTGATGTCGGGCGAGAGGTAGCGGCGGACCTCGTCGAGAATCCACTGAATCTCCTGCTCGCTGGGAATGGGGTTCTGCGACACGGTCGTGGGCGTGTCAGTGGTACCGGCAATGACGTTGCCCTGCCAGGGGAGGAAGAAAATGACACGGCCGTCGGACGTGGCGGGGTCGAGCAGACCCATCTGCTGCGGGCCGTAGTAGTTTGGCAGGGTGATGTGCACACCCGACGACGGCGCGACAATCTCCATGGTCTTGGGGTCGTCGAGCTTGCGAACACCGTCGGAGAAGGGACCAGTGGCGTTGATGACACCGCGGCACTTGACGTTAAACTCCTCACCGGTCATGCGGTCCTTGAGCGTCGCGCCGTGGATGCGGGGCTCGCCGTTGTACAGCGGGTCGGGCGTCTTGTGGAGCGCGACGACCTCGCACTGGTTGGCAACAATGGCACCGTGCTGGACAGCCGTCGCGACGAGCGAAATGTTCATGCGCGTGTCGTTGTGCTGGCCGTCATAGTAGACGACGGCTCCGACAAGGCCGTCCTTCTTGAGCATTGGGAAGGCGTCGAGGGCCTTGCCCTTGGTCATCCAGTACGAGCTCTCCATGTTCTCCTTACCGGCGAGGATGTCGTACATCTTGCAGCCGGCGTAGTAGTACGGCAGCTGCCACCAGGTGTAGATCGGGAGGAGGATGGGAAGCATGTGGGAGAGGTGAGGCGCCGTCTCGAGGAAGATGCGACGCTCACGCAGCGCCTCCTTGACGAGCTTGTACTGCTCGTAGTCGAGCTCCATGACGGCCTTTTGCAGGTAACGCACACCGCCGTGGACGAGCTTGGTCGACTTTGACGAGGTACCCGAGGCAAAGTCGTCGCGCTCAACCATGGCAACCTTGAGGCCACGGGACGCCGCGTCAACAGCGGTACCTGCGCCAGTGGCGCCACCGCCAATGATAAGCAGGTCAAAGACGTCGTCGTCCTCCTGGGCCTTTGCATTCTTGGGGACGTAGCCGGGCTCGGCGCCGCCGTGGGCCGTGCGAGTGATGTAGGCGCCAGACGAGCGGAGGTGCGCAAGCATCTGCTCGCGGCTCATGGGCGCCCACAGGGGCGCCGGACGCCGCTTGGTCACTGGCGCATTGGCCGTGTCGAGCGCCGTCTCGCGCTTGCTGAGCGCAAGGTAGGACGCGCCGACGGCGACGGTGGCTGCCGTCGCGAACGCGACGCGTCGGGGCTTGATGGCCGCGCGGAACATCAAGGGCAGCTAAGTTTGCTAGGGTATTTGCGCCGGGAGGGGCTGAGCAAAATGTTAGTGGATGCGATGGAAAGTGTGTTGGGTAGAGGAGAAAGAGAAAAGAGCGAGATAAATGGCTTGCCGCGAGATACGTCGTCGGCGCAGTCTCTCGAGGTCGTCGTGGCAAGGCAAGCGTTGTCGCTCGCTACTAGTTGGACGACCCAGGGAATTGTGTCATGAAAAAGGCACGGGGATGTTGAAAAAAAAAAGCTGCTGAAAGAGAGGGCCATGACGTACGCACTGGTGGGTTTGAGATGGGTGCTGCGGACTGAAACCCCGAGCGTGTATCCCCGAAATGAAGCACACAAACTCCGCAGATGTGTTGTAGCAGCTGAAGAGGAAAAGTATAGACCGTTGCAGCGAGCAGCAGCAGTATATGTACATCTGCGATTGCTACGATTGCCGACTCGACACGTACGGGGCGGCGGCGTCTGAGCGCGAGCGACAGGGCGCAGGGCGTAGCGGCATCCCGGCCCGGCGGCAGTGGCATGTGCGTGCTCATTGTCTTGTGTTCTGATATGTTCTCTACAACGCTTATGCCATCTTCAAGTTGGGAATATGGCGTGTGCCGAGGCACAAATAGCTGCGCAGACTCCTCCCAGCCCGCCTCGGTCGCCATCAGACAATGCAGCGACGCCGACATGTTATGCAACGCAGTGTTGCGATTGGGGATGGAAAGGGCATTTGCCACCAGACGTAACAAAAAAGTTGGGAATCCAGGGGTCAGGGGTTCAGGGCTGCTGTTTTGACAATCAACGCTCAACGGCTCAACGTGTCAAACGTGTCGGTTCGTCTCCAGGCACACTCTCCTCCTCGAGCCGATATGAAAACACCCCGTCTGCGGCATCGCGGCGCGCTCGCAATGCACGACCCCAATATTGGGGATGTAGATCGGCGTGTGGCCATTGCCCAGCCGCACTAGCCAACCTCCTCAGTGTGCATTCCGCTGGGCCCCACGCGGCACATGGGTCGTTGTCGCTCAAAGGCGGCCTCGGCCGCCCATGACAAGTCGGCCATATGGCCAGCCGCGATAGGCACCAAAGCTTCGACGCCGGGTGATAACTGTCGATCCCCGGTGTGAGGGCGCGCCATGCGGTGCGCGGGGCGCGGAAGCACGGTCCGTACGTCCATATGATGCGAACGGTTTTAATAAGCCTAGCTGCTCGGGCCTGAGAGACGTAGCCCGCCTGGATGTCTCATTTCGTGCAGGGCGAAGGTGTGCCGGCAGCGACCTGAGTCTGGGGCCCATGGCAAAGCATGCTGGCAGCGTTCCTTGTCGAGCAAGGGCGATGGATGCTATCTCTCGGTTCCCCACAGCTTTGTTGCTCCGTCGTTAGCCCCCAGCTGGGGAGCCCCAAACGTCGGCGCTGTCACGTCGGCGCTGTCACGTCGGCGCTGTCACGTCGGCGCTGTCACGTCGGCGCTGTCACGTCGGCGCTGTCTGAAGTGTTCCCCATGCACTTCATACCACCCAGGACAAAGGGGGTGGGCGTATCGGTGTCGTTCAGGCCATGGTACAGTCGGTCCCTCAGAACTACTCCGGTGGACACTGGCAGGCAATGCTGCGTCTAACTGCCAGCCGTTGTCCTTGTCAGGTATAGTGTTTGATTGTATGAAGTACAGTACACAAAATCAACGAGAGGGAGCAAGAACCTGCTGCCTTTGCCGAATACTCCCTGTCATAAAGTATGCATGGTTCAACGGGCCAAATGTGAACAGCGCTGCGAAAAGTCAACACTATCAGTTGTAGCTTTATACCCACCCTGGCGCGCGTGCGCGACAGAGGGAGGGTAAACAGCGCTACCGGCTAGTCGAACCTCCGAACGTTTTCCATAAATGCCCTCTCCAGGGCGGGATGGATGTCTTTCTCCGCCGCACCCTATCACTGACAGCGGTGCATAGATGAACAACGCTGCATTTCCCCCGGATGTCCAGTTTCTCCCGTAATGCCACCCTGGGGGGTGACGGATCACCGATGGGCTGTGGGCGTGAGCCGGGGGGCAGGGGAACAGCGCTGCGGCTCTGGGCCAGGAATATATGCACGCAGCGGTGGTCCGTGCAGTTCACTGAATAACGCTGTGTTTGGGACATTCGTGAAATCATAAACGCCGCGCAGGCCCTGGGACACGGTGAACCGCGCTGCATCCTTGGACGGAGGGACATTCGTGGAAACCCCGCAAATCATGTGTTGCAGTGAACAGCGCTACATCCTGTACACTTGGGTATTCGTGGAAAACTGAATCTCGGCGCAAGTTATAACCAGCGCTGCGTTTTTGAATGAAGGGGCATTCGTGGAATCCCGTAAACCATGGGTCGAGTGAGCAGCGCTGCGTCCTTGGAGGGAAGGGTATTCGTGGAAAATGGGGTCCCAGCGTCATCGTGAACACCGCTGCATCTTTTGAAGGAGAGGCATTCGTGGAAAATGGTGTCCTAGAGCGTTGGGTCAATGGAGCTGCAGTCCGCTCGAAAAGGTACTCGTTCGTGATGCCTCGCCCAGTGGCAGACAATGTCACCGTACAATGTTCCCCTCACAGTCGGTGCTAAACCGCGCTGCCGCTGCCTGAGCCAGAGTGCCGCTTCATGCTTGTTTACGTGAGACTTCAGCGGCGTAAACGCTCCTCGGCGCACACCCCAGACGGGCAGGGCGTCAAACAGCGCCGTCCGAAGGTGTGCGATCCGAAATGCACGTTGCTTTGATCGTGGGTTGTGAATGCAGATAACTCACGCGCTGTCCTAAACATGAAATTCACTGGCCTCGAGTAGGGCTTCCGTGACTCGCCCCAGGGGCGAGAACTGACCGCACGTTGCAGGTGGCCAACAGGAATAACACCACTGTTTAAACGCGATTCGGGTGCCCTAGGGGGGGCTTCGGGCCTTACAACTGAAGGAAGCGCCCGACTCCTTTCACATCTTGACTAGCCGACCGGGGCTGTCGCAACCTTTGAGCCGCCAGTACTGAACATTACACACAGTATCAAACACAGTGTATACCGATGGGCGGTAACCTGCGGGGCAGAACCAAGAACGACGGACCAGACGACGAAGTGTCATCAAAAAATGACAAGAACTTGGATTCCCAGCGCCTCATGTCCAAGCCGACTGAGCTTTGGTAAAAGGTCTTAGTTTATGGCAGACCGCGGCATTGTCCAGGTTGTAATCGTGAACAGTGCTCTGAAATCGAAGAAAAGTGACCCACAACACGACTCTCACCCAGCAGAGTGAGCGGTGAGTTTCAATCAGCAGCTGTCCTTGGCGATGACATGAACACCGCCGCAACGGAAGAAACATGACCTCGAATGCGACTCGGCTGTGCTGACGAGTGTTGAGTTTAGGGATAATGATCAGTGCGACATCGTGAGCAGCGTCGACACAGTGAAAATCCATGAGGGTCGAGGCCAACCCCGCATGCTAATTGCTACACGCGCGCAGTCGTGCCACAGCAGAAAAGAGCGTTCGCAGATTCGAGAGGCGGAATTGCAAGAGTGTGGTTGGCCTCGTGGACTTTACACGGGTGTGGCACTTTTTCCGTCGGGTGGGGACGGACGCCGCCAAATGGCCCGCTGTAACTTGAACAGATCTCACGAGATGGAACAGGCAGGCCAGCTGATCGGGACCACACAGAAGCAGGAGCGAGATGCATACGAAGCCGCGACAGGCAATAGCACACAGACTTGTCGTGAAACACCCCGGTCGCGGAGATTTCATTCCTCGACCTGTGGTATGCATGGCGTCCGTCACTGCCCACCTGTCGCGGTGTCTGCAACGCGACGCGCCACACTGAGTGCTTAGATCTATTTGGCATACCTTTCCTTGTTTGATACCTGCCCTGGGGAAGGACTGGCCATTGGCAGTTTGGCGGTCACGGCGGGTGCGACTTGCCCAAGCCCGAGATTAACTGCCACACTTTATCGCAACGTCCCACGGTCGAGTGTGGAACAGACATGTCCCTCCCACTTTCCCCTCAGCTCCCTTGTTTGTCTGAGTTCGTCGCGATGGTCGATGCTCGGCCACCGACTTCCAGCTGAGCACCTCTCTCGCGTTCGTCAATGTCGGTCAACTCCAGGACAAAAGAGACCCGACATATCGCGATTCTGGGCTATACCTGTCGCTACGACAGACAGATGTCTGGACCGGGCCTTGAACCGCCCCTAGCCGTCCATCGGGGAACGTCAAACTCAGTACGACAACTTTGGACGTGATCTGCGTTCCGGATCAGTCGGAGAGGTTAGATCCCAACGGCCGGCAGCGGTTGAGCCCAGACACGCCCCAGTACGCCGCGGGGTGCGGAGACCACAGCGCTTGTCAGTCCGCAAACTGCCGTTGGAATGGATAGCCTGTCTGCTTCCGCTCGCCGAGACTTGTCGCCGAAACGTGTCGCAGACGGCTTTCAGTGAGACGCTGTCGCAGACAGTTCGCAACTCCGTTATCGCCGGAACATGAGCGAGTTCAGAGCAGTCTCACTCCGACAGCACGACGTATTGTTGCAATGCCTTGTTGCTTCACACGCACAGCTTCACAGGCTTGCTGAGAACCCGAGCAGACATCCACGAACCGCCAGCTCGGGGGCAGGGAGATCGGGGTGCGGTGCGAGCCGGTTGCAAAGAATGGGGCACGGTACACAAACCCGCTACCAATCCATACCCACTAGGAAACCACGCAGCATCGCGCACCTAGCAGATAGTGCGACTTACGGCCGACGGCCGCAGTGGAGCACCGCTGTCGGGTGAACCGACGATGAGGGCACGCTGGATCTTGACGGCGCGACGTCACGACAGCGCCCGCACGTCCAATTGAGATGGGACTTGGCTCGACGGGTGTATCGGCGGACGGCGCCACCAGCGCACTGGTTCTGGCTGACGTTGGTGTCGATCATTGTACCCCTGCTTGGCATGTCACCATGCTGTCGCAGCTCCACAGCTGATCTGAATGGAATGGCCCCAGAGCACAGCGCCAGATCTAATCAATTAGGGGCCGCCATCGTCCCCTTTTGGCATCTCTCAAACCTTGTAGCGCGATGTTTTATTGGACCAATTGAACACTTGGCCTCCCTCCGCGCTTGGTATGACGTCGCGGACGCAACTACATCCCGACGCGCGAGGGCGCCTTTCAATGTCGAAGCGGTGCGTGGCGACAGTGACGTCGATCATGCGTGACCCTCAACCCCTTGAGACACGCCGAGCACGACGTCGGACAATGCCGACTACACGACAACGGTAGCAAAGTGTCGCTGCTTACAACGCAAGGGGTACAAGTGCGGCGTACTGTGTGGTCTGGACCGACAGGTCGAAAGAGGGTTACGCACGGTATATGATGCATTGAGGGATTAGGTTTTTGGAGGCCGACCGGGGCGCCGTGTAGAGTACGTTGCGCTGACTGGAGCAAAGCCGCTCCATGGCGCGGCGTCGGTCAGTGGGTGCGGGAAAGGCCCCACGCCGAGGGCGCGTACAAACGGGGCAGATGGCACAAGACGCCGACGGACCCGTTATGAGCGCATCTCACATCGGTAACCTATTCTGATATCCGGGGGCGCGGGCGCCGGGGTCTCCGTCGTCGTCAGAGGCGGACGTAAACTATGTACAAGAATATACCACCGCTGCACGCCGTCAGTACGAGATCCCGCTTGCGTGCTCAGAGACACCCGGACAGGCCGTCACCTGACAAGCGGCACTGACGACTGCGACGCTGGTCGCGTGCCCCTGGTTGGCTGGCTGAATCCCGGACAGGTAGAGTTGCCGGCGGCGAGCGCATGTGACCCCACGGGCAGCACGACGCGGCACGGCTTATTGCTCAGTTTGGACGGCACGCAGGCACATGGCCCTCGGCACACTCCGGGCCCTCCCCACGGTTGGGCATTGTAGCCGTACGTCCCGCCGGCGCACGCACCAGTGCTGGGGCGGCAAACAATTGAGACGGACGTGCGTGCGTGCGTGCGTACATGTGGTCGTGCGACGAGCATTGTCGTCCCATCATGTGCCCCTTGGGCGCCTGTCTTGCGCGCGATCTCGTGCTGCAGAATGTGGCAAGCTGGCAAGGGCAATTGTGTAGGGCGGTGATCTGCAGACATGGTGGGGCGCCCGCGCACGAGCACGAACACGGGCACTAGTACAAGTGTTCAGCACGCCACGGGACGCCACAGGACGCCGCACCGACGTCAGTGGCAACGTGCAGACGCATGCACGCACGTTGGCATGCCGCGACTGCTTGGCACCATGGCACGCTACGCCTTGCCCACGTTTGCGCGCGCACTACCCCTGTAACAAAAGAAATCCTGATGCCCCAGCTCGAGTCTAGGTAGCAGAGCCCTTTGGTATGCAACTTTAGCGGATACTATTGTGCAAAGTCGCTAAACTGCGACGGCGACGTCAACGGCACGACTAGAGCAAGAGCAAGGTCGCGGCAGCCAGCCACGGCCAGTGCCAGACAAACGTGTCACTGAACCCAAATTTATTCCCACCAGTGTCTTTGCGTGGCTGTACCGGTTGCCAAGGTGTTAACCATACCGTGCCGTTGTTGGTTTTTCCAGGGGCGCAAAGCTATACTCGAGAGGCTCAATATCCTGTATGTTGCATAGCGAGGCGCGATCGGAGGCAACTACATCCAAGAGCTTGTTCAGGCAGAGTCGACGGCTTGCGGGCCCCGCGTTCGCCCACCGGGTCCAAGAACTCGCCAGGGTCAACAGGGCATTTTTACGGCCAAGCATGACACAACAAGAGATGCCAGGATCATGCTCGAGGAATTCCAAGCTCTACCTCTCCCTGTGTGTGTGTGTGCGTGCGTCAGCAAGATGTGTGCAGCTCTGCCTCGGGGCCGATGCGTAAACAGGTACACAGGTTTGCAGAGGCGTCGTCCTGACTGTCCGTCGTCGGGTACCAAGGGACAACAGCAATATGCAGGCACGCCCAAGGATTATGCCCAGCTTGGAACCTCGGCAGATGCGGGGAGAGGGGCGCCTGCGGCGTCGCGGGCGTCGTCTCTGACACTACTTTGGTTCCATAATGGGGACTGGCAGGTCATTGCGCGACTCTGGCTGCTCCTGCCTACGGTCCCCGGCTTGACAGCTGACGGCCTCGCGCGGCCTTCCGCCGCAAACTCAAGCTGCAGCGCCCGAGGCCGAGTCTGTCGGCCGGCCGTAGTCGCTTCTTTGTCATTAGCTAAGGCGACGTACCGGCACTGGAGGGAACGGGGGACGGCCCCGGGCGGGCGCGAGGGTGGAGCCGCAGGCGGTCGCGCAGGTCGTACAGTGGCAGGCATGCAAGCTCGTTGTGTATTCCTGTCGACTAGAGAGAAATTAAAGGGCGTCGACGACGAGTCGGTGTGTCGGCAACCCCGTCTCTCACCATCGCCAGCAGGTTCGCACGACACCCGTCGCCATAACAAGCCCCCCTCTACTCGACAGTTTTTTGCATTGCTTCCATATATCATACACATTGCTCAGCGTTCTTCCACAACCCTCAATTCCAAGTGTGACTGTCAAGAGGACGCCAGGATCTCTTCCGCTCGTCACTCTGCGTACTGGTGTCCCGGTCGTGTCCTGTCCATTGAGCGAAACCTGGAACGGAAGAGCGTACCCAAAACTATTGCAGGCCCAACTTTGGCTTTCCCGCCCCCGCCTGTTTCAATTCACTACAATCCTCAACACCCAGAGTGCTCTGAACAACTAGACACCAGTGGCTGTCACCTTTGGGACACCTACTCTCCCCCTGGTTGCCTGCCTCACCGTTACCCCTGCACCATCACTCTGGTCGACGACTCGAGAGACCTCGAGTGCACATCTGGTTCCTAGCTACTTGTGTCGTGTCTACCCTTTTGGCGTTAAGGGCACAACACCACCGCCACACCAAAACCAAACAACTCATACCTCCCACAGCCCACATCCCTACATAACATCCCGGTGCATTTGATCGCACCGCCCCCCCTCCCCCCCTCTGTCAACTTGAACGTTTTGTGCCAACGACGCCGCCTCACTGCACACACACGCATCACTCTACTACTCGACTAGCCCCGCCAGCCTGGCGCGACCATGGGCTGGTTCGACGTCTTCGCATGCTGTGTGGGCCGGCGACAACACAAAAATGTAAGCAAAGTGGCACAAGCAGAGCTGACCCAAAAGGACACCTCTGAAACCGACGTGCTGGTCGCGCCGGGTCGGGCCCGCGGCGAGTCCATCAAGTCGCAGGAGGGCTACGGCACGACGGGCATGACCGCGACGCTGGCCGAGAGCGGGCGGCGGGCCAGTGGGCGGTCGCTGCGGCCGTCGGGCTCGAGCCCGCCAGGCAAAGGCCTGACGGACGCCCAGCGCGAGCGCATGCACGAAATCAGCCGGACCGCAGGCAGCCACATGCGGCCGATCGGCAACTATGTTGCGGGCCGGAGTGTGTCTCCTCTGCCGCGCTCGTCATCGGGCTCGGGACTGCCTAGCACTGGCGGGCTACGACTCACGAGCCTCCCCAGCGCCGAGAGCAGCCGGCAAAGTTCGCGGACGTCGTCACCGTCGCCTCCACGCCCGGAATCCAGCCCGCCTGGAGGCATCATTTCGCCTGCGCACTCGCAGCGTTCGCGACGATCGTCGCATGCCGCCTCTAGCCGCGCGAGCAGCGCCAACTCGCACATCTCCGACGGGGGCAAGCGCGTCGTCTCGGCGCCCGTTACCAAAGCCGAGGAGGAACAGGTGGTGCACAAGAGCATATTCGACGGCATGGCACTCGCTCCCTCGCCCCAGCCCCAAAGCTCGTCGCGACGCTCCTCCGCCTCGTCCCGCAAGAAGAAGCGACGAGTGTCCTCCGCCAGGCAGTAGCGCGCACTCGCGCCGATTCCTTTTCTATCTGTACATAAACGGTGGTGCAGCGGTGCTGGACACCCAACTTCCCTGCCGCCTCCTAAAGCATACAGCACATCAACCTGGGCTATTTTCATTGTTCCACTATCTATCCATCCGCCACGCCCCATTCACGACCCCGTCCACGTCTCAAACAACCTTGTACAAGTTGTCATACATAGCATATGCAACCCACTCGCACCAAACACGAGCGTGGAGCGTAGCAAACCCAACTTTGTGGAGAGGGCCGAGGGCCGAGGGGCGTCCACCAGTTGGACCGTGTAACGCGTTCCCTACTCCTACGTCGCAAAGCTTCGGTAGTGTGACTGGCACGGCGTAGTCAGCTTCGCCGCCCGTCCGTCGAGACGGTGATGATCGACATGACACATCTGGCGGATGACACGTCTAACGGTGTGGTCGTGTCCGCAGTTGCCTCGCAGCACGTTCACATCAGGTGCTCACTCGCGCTGCTGCGATGCACTCCTCACCAAGTCGTTGCTAATCTGCAACCTCGACACCCCAAACAATTCATTCAACACGGCCCACCACGAATTCATTGCGCACCTGACAGCACACAACGGCACACGATAGCGCGGTCGCGACGCGTCTGGCACTTGCACTCACGACGGGTCAGCGGGCTCGCGCGCGCGATCACGCGCTGTCCGAGTGTGCGGACGCGCGGGTGCTGCAAAGGTCACGCGCACTGTTGTTGCCGGGGTTGACCGAAGCCACTGGCGAGTTTACCCGGTTGAGCCGTGCGGCGGCCGGAAGTAAGACGGACAACCTCCACTCGGCGGCGATCGGCTCGAACAAAAGTCTGAGCGATGGCGTTCCTTCGCTCCGTCTCATCCTTATCGTCTCGACCGTTGTCGCCGCCGCCGAACGCCGCCGCCATGTCTGACGAGATTACACTCCCCTCTCCTGCCGAGTAAGCCGCTTCATCTCGGCGGGAGCTAACCCCAGCTTCCACGTCCATGTGCGCCAGGGCGCCATGTGCGAGCTCGTCACCCCGCACGTCGCGCAGGGCGGTATCCGCACTGCCTACGTTATGGTGCGTGCTTGAGCGCGGCCACACTGACCCCAGCCCAACCTCGTTCCGCCCCTGACCAAGACGGACGCAGTCGTGGAGTACCGCAGCGAGCTGCAGCGCCTTGCACCTGACGTCGAGTGGCTCATGACGCTCTACCTCCATCCCGAGGTGACGCCCGACGAGATCCGCAAGGCCGCCAAGGCGGGTATCAGTGGTGAGCTCCACAAGCTAGGGAATGAGCTCACGCAGGCGTCAAGTCTTACCCGCGCGGAGTGACGACCAACTCGTCGTCCGGTATCGAGGACTACGGTGTCTACTACCCCGTCTTTAAGGCCATGGAGGAGGAAGGCATGGTGCTCAACCTCCACGGCGAGGTACCCAGCGACGACGAAAAGGTGAGCTCACCTGGCCTCTTCAAGCTGACACCAGAACATCTCAATCCTGAATGCCGAGAAGCACTTCCTTGACCACCTGCGCAAGATCGCCACCGACTTCCCCAAGCTGCGCATCGTGCTGGAACACGCCACGACCGCCGAGGCTGTCGAGTGTGTGAGTGACGCCAGAGGCCCTTTCCCTTTGGCTTAGCTCTTGCGGTGCCAGCTAACGCCCAGGTCAAGTCCCTCCCGGACAACGTCGCGTGCAGCATCACGGCGCACCACCTGTTCTTGACGATCGACACGGTGGCGCCGCAGCCGCACCACTTCTGCAAGCCGCTGGCCAAGGAGCCGCGGGACAGGAAAGCGCTGCAGGAGGCAGTCAAGTCGGGCAACCCCAAGTTTTTCCTTGGTTCCGACTCTGCGCCGCACCCGAGCGCATCCAAGGCGCCGAGTGTGAGCGAGAACGGCGACCTGCACGCGTGCGCCGCGGGGTGCTACACCTCGCCATACCTCATCCCGCTCCTCGCTACCCTCCTCGAGTCGTTTGGCGCCCTCGACCGCCTCCCCGCGTTCGTCAGCGAGCACGGACGCAAGTTCTACGGCGTTCCCGCCAAGGAAGGCGCCGAGCTCAAGCTCCGCCGTCCCGCCACGCCCGCCAAGGTTCCCGCCCGCCTCGAGGGCGCAGGCGCAGAGGTCGTGCCCTTCTGGGCTGGCCGAGAGCTCGCCTGGGAGATTGTTTAACTTGTCCGTACACCAATTGTCTACTATATGCATGTCTGGGAGCCCGTGCTAGTCCGTACATCTACTCTGCGCTCTCGAGAAGCGCCTGCGCAACTGCCGCATGCGCCGTCTTGGCGCCCGTGAGCGACAGATCCACCATCTGATGTCAGCTGGAACCACCCACGTTTGCAGCTGAGCATGCTCACCTCGCACACCTCGTCCAGATCCGCCTCGCCAGTCATGTACAGGCTCGTCACCTTGTTGAGAGCCGGGAGGGCACCGACAGTAAGCGTCGCGTCGGCGGCCGCGCACTCGGGTCCAGATGGGTCGAGCATGGGTTTAGCGTCGTCGAGCGCCTGGACGTCAGCCAAGACCAAGGAAACTGCTGTGCTCGAGCCGGTACTCACCACTGTGCTGCCGACGGCGAGACCGCTGAGGGGGATCCCTGCGTCCGCGAGGGCCGCGGACGCCGCACTGAGTCCAGCAGCGAGGACGGAGGCGTCCGAGTCTCCTTCGAGGACATAAATGTGCACGTCGACGCTAAGTTTAGGCAGGAGGTGGAGATGGACAGCAGGGAGGAGCAGGTCGGTGAGCACCGTAGCGTGGCTCACAGGCTCGGTATCCTGTTGTCAGCTAAATCAGACCACCCAGCTTACACGTAGGGGCGCCCGCCGCTGGCGCGAGGCAAAGGGCGCAAACTTGACTTCGACATTGAGCGTGCCCGTGCTAGTGAATGGGGGCGGTTTAGGCCGCGGGCCAAACCTGTCGTCAGCGACGGCCGCGGGAGAGTGGGACTCACGCCGAACACGCAATCTTGACTCCCTCCGCTTCAATGTACGCGCTCCCGTTCGCCTGGGTCACCAGCCCCGTCTTGATAACTGCCATCAGCTGCGTTCGACGGTGTGTGCCTACATAGTGGTCGGAGAGTGTCGTTCGCGCGCGTGCGTGACGGTCCCGCGCCGCCTGTACCTGCGCCAGCGGCATCGGCGTACACGAGCGGCCGCGAGTCCTCGGGCGCAGCGATTCGCCGCCTGTCAAACGTCGCCATGAGTGTGGAGTGCGAGTTGGAGGTGTGGTTGATGGTGGGTTGGGGGAATTACGTTCCGCGTCAACAAGTGTAACCATCGTCACCGAAAATTCCTGGCACACAAAACTCGGCTCGCTTTGTGGACTTCGTTGTTGGCAGTCACTTGTCATGCTTACCACTAGCACACACCATGCACACACCATGCACACCAGCATCGCATTGCCACACTCTGGTTGAACTACAGACTCTACGTTGTGCCGTGCAACAGAACGAGCTCGTTAGAGCAGAGCTCGCCCCGCACGGCTTCACCGAGCCGGCCAGTCATCCCTCATAGTTCCATTACAGCTCTACTGAACCATGCCAGACGCGGCATGCTCTCGACGACAAGCGTGTTAAACTCAGACACCTCACGGCACCGCTGCCTCGCTCAAACTTTTCACAATAACTCTCATCGACATCCATCCAAACTAACGACGAGTACATAAAGCGTCCCACTTACTGGAAATGTCGGCAGAACCCAGGCCGGACAGAGCACAGCAGCTTGGCTGCACGCTCGTACCGGCAAATAATCCTGTCTGTCGCTCTCGGTTCTCGTTGTAGGGCTTAGGAGGGTAGAAAAGCCCTTCGAAGCTACAATAATGCGAGACCTTAAACAATTTAACTCAGAGAAGAAGAATCAAGAAAGAGATGCGGCGCGAGAATTTGTACCCCGCCGGCGACGCCGCGGCGGAGTGAACGACGATCACGTGATCGTCGTCTGGTCGCGTCGGATCTCACCCGAGCTGGCGGTATGTCCAAGAATCGTCGCCTTGTCATGACGCGTACCTGTCCACGGCGACTTTGCGACTTGCCACTAACACAACCTCGATCACCACCACCATGACGGTACGTGTCGCCGTGCGCCGGGGACAAGCTGACAGCGGCAGAAACCGCGTTCGCCGAGTTTGGACCATTTCAGCAAACGTCCGTTTGCGTCTGGGTGCGGTGACGACGACAGTGCCGCGGCGGCGGGCACAGACCCGCGTTTACTGCTTGACACGTCGCTCGCGCTGGTCGACGAGGGACTGGACGTGCTGACGTTGCTCGAGGACGACGGGCAGTTTCGCCAGCCGTCGGCGCTCATCCCCGGCGGCAGCGTGGGTAAGCACTTCCGGCACGTCATCGAGACGTTTGATGCGTTCCTACTGGCCTTCGATCGCGAGTACCAGGACCGCGAGCGGGGACGGAACTCGTCCGCCGACAGCGCCAGTGGCGATGCCGACTCGTCCTCACCCCTTCTCATCGACTACGATGCGCTCTTACCCGCGACGCGCGCCGGCGTCGCACGCAGCCTCGACACATGCCGCACCAGCATGCGCCGCGTCCGCGACGGCCTCGCGTCACTTGCTTCCCGCCCAGACGCCGAACTAAACGCCCAGCTCGCGGGCGACGTCGATGTCATTGCCGTCACGCCCACGCGCCAGACCATGAAGAGCACACTTGCACGAGAGGTGAGTTGAGCACAAGGGCGGACTCCCGTGGCCGGCGCGGTGGCGACGGCGCGCACCCGGAATGCATGGTAGTGCCGACCCAGGCGCCGCCGCGGGCATCGACACCGGGCGCGATGCACACTGTGCATGCCGTGTGTATGCATGCTTCCCTTCGGTATGCCCCGGACACCCAGCATCCGTTCGCGATGCATTCGCATTGTGCAAACTTTGCGTGGACACTGTCATGATCCAGGCACTGTCCATCGGCGCTCCGTCACCTCCGGCGCGTCACCGCTTGCCCTCCCGCATTCTCCCGCACAGTTGCTAACATCCCAGCTCTGGTTCTGCGCACTTCACACGATCCACCACTACACCATGATCCGGACCATCTGCGTGCACGAGCTCGGACTCCACCTGCCTGTCGAGTTTGGCACGGCGCCAGCTACACTCGTGTTCCGCCCTCCAGACTGGAAACCGCCACACGCCGTGTGGAAGGCCAAGCTGTAACGCGGCGCGCATCTCCACGACGCATTCACGATCGATCACACGTTGTAACAGCTACAACCGCCACTGTTGAACTGAACGTGACGCGTTCACGTTGTAATATGCTGCATCATATAATCTACCAAACTCGCATGCAAAAAGACACCACTACTACCTAGACACGCACACACGCACGCACGGACGTTAGAAGAATGCGCTCATGGACGACAGCTGGCGGTAGACGTCTGGGCCGAGACGTAGGCGGAGCGTCGACGCAAACTGGATGAGGCACTGGGCCTGGTGCTTGAGTGCGTTGAGGCTCTCCATGCGCCCGTGGTCGCCGTAAGGCGAGTCCTTGAGTGCCTGGCTGAGCTGGTGCAGGCACTTCATGGTGGTGACGATGACGTCGTCGAGGTTGGACACGACGGGCTGGTCGAGCATGTGTGAGAAGTTTGACGCGTAGCGCGCAATGCTCGACGTGTCGTTGTCGAGCGGCAGGAGGTCTGTCGACCGCAGCGTGTCGAGCGCAAGGTCGGGGCGGCCACCAATAAACTGGCCCAGGGCATGCTTGAGCTTGAGCAACACCTCGAGCGTGTCCCAGTTCTTGTTACCGATCCGGGACCGCTTAGCAAAGTCGTTGGCGTACACGTCGTGCACGCGCGACGCCAGGCCCTCGACGTCGGACACGCCGCCAAACGCGCCGCTCAGGCCAACCGACGCCGGCTGCTGCGCCGGGTCGATCGGCGCGCCGTGCGGCTGGCCAAGCGAGTGGCCCAAAGCGCGGTTCACGGCATACACCACCTTGTCGTAGTCGCCTGCGAGGTGGTAAAGCTCGACCGAGTCTGCGAGCGAGCCGTCGTTGGCGGCCTGGTTCGCCGCAGCCAGCACGACCTCGCGGATATAGTCCTTCTCGTTGGACAGCCGCAGCAGGTCCAGGTCCCGCTCGATGACGCCTGGCTCCATTGTGCCGTCGGCACGTACGCTGCCAAGCAGCTTGGACCAGCTCCGCGACCCAATGACAATTTCCCGCACGAGGTCGAGTGCCAGCTGCCGCTGCAGCGGGCCCGTTGGCGGCGGCACGTCTGAAGCGAGCGAAACGAGGTACGCGTACTGCAGCGCAGTCTGCGGCTCGACCTTGTGGAAGGGGCCGATGTACAGCTGGATGAGACGCGCAAAGTTGAGGTATGCAATGTCGTTGTCGCCAATGGTAACTGGGGTCAGCTGGAACGGACCGGACAAGCTTACGGAGATCCGCGTCGGTCGACTTGTCCGGAACACGCAGCAAGCCGTAGTACTGCAGCGCAATGGCAAAGTGCACCGCGTCGACCTTGAGCTGCGGCTTGGAGTAGAGGTAACCAATGGCGCGCTCAAACTGCGCCGTGAGGAGGAGCATGTTGAACCACATGAAAGGCTTGGACCCGTTGGCGTCAAACTTGTCGCTGCCGTACTTGAGCACGAGCTTGGCGAGATCGTTGACATCGTACTGCTCCTGCGGCGCGTCGCCGTCCTTGTTCTCCCGCGTCAGGCTCAGCTGGTACCACACCCAGTCCTCGGTGGTGACGGCGACCTTTGTCGTCTTGCGCGACAGCTCAAAGCGCCCAACAAGCTTGTACAGAGCGTACCGGAACTGGTCGACCTTGGGGTTGGTGCGGATGTGTCCGTTAAAGTCGCTGTACAGCGAGTCGCGCAGGTTCTTGGGTAGCCGGCGCTCAGGCGAGCTGAGGTACGCCTTGAACGCACCGGGGAACGACCAGTCCTCCTTGAAGTTGTGCTGGTGCTCCTCGACAAAGCTGGCCGCTTCAGAGGGATACCCCGCACGCAACAGGTAGTAGATCGTCGCCCACAGCTTGGTGCCGCCGACGGTCTGGACGTTGAACACCTCCTGCTGCTCCTTGGTACGCAGCGTTACGTCGATGAACGCGCGCACCTTGTTGGCGATACCGGGGACGCCTCCGAGCGCGGCCTCCTTGGGGTGCTTGGCAATCGTGTTGTCGATAAACTCCTCAAAGCTGGTGAGTTAGTCTTTGCGCTCTATGACAACTCACTCGCTCTGGAGGTATGCCCTGGCGCCCGAAACGAGGCGCCCGTTGAGCGAGATGTTGGCGTTTGAGCCGCGCTCGGACAAGTATGCCTGGGCGTACTGGCGCTCGAGGACTGGTTCGGCCGAGTTGGGGCCTGCGGGCGTCTGAGACGCCTCGCGCAGCGACGCCTCCTGTGTCATGTACGCAAGGATGTGGAACGCCTTTGGAAGCATGGGGTATTTCTGTTGTCAGCCCGAGCAGCCCAAGCCAGACCTACAGTGTCGTTTTTAACCGTCGCCTCAAACGCCTGGCACAGCTCGAACGGCTCGCGGTTAAGTCGTCGCTTGTTGAGCGTGCTGACAACCTTCTCGTACCGCATCGCCTTGTTGTGCATGATCATGCCGCCCTCGCGGGACTCGATCGAGCTCTTGCCGATCGTCGACTGCGCGAGGGGGAAACGGCGTGTGCTGGCGCTCAGGCGGCTGCGGCCGAGAGTCGACGACGACGCAGCGAGGTTAGACGACGACGCCGCGCCGCCGCTCGTGAGCCGCGCCAGCTCGTCGTCCGTCACGCCCAACTCATCCTGCAGCACGCGGCTCTTCTCCTGGTCCCAGCTCTGCTGCATGCGCTGCTGGAACTGATCCTGGAACGACTTGACCGTCTGGTGTTAGCTTGCGCCGACGTGTCTAGCTCACCTTCTGGCGCTGAACCTCGATGCCGCTCAGAATGACCATCTCGTGCCAGTTACGTGCCCAGGCGCCGACGTCGGCGTCACCGATGGCATACGACGGACCGAGGTCGCCGAGGGGAGCAAGACGTCCCGCCTGGTGGTGGTGCTTCCTCCGGCGAGCGGGGCGGGCAGACGGTTCAGCAGCCGTGGGCAGCTGCGCGATCTCATGGGACAGCCGCGCCGAGTTGATGCCCAGGTTGGACAGCAGCGTGTGGCTACAGTCAGCCACGCCGGTGCCGTTTAGCTCACCCCTCGTTCGCGAGCGTCTTGGAGCGCTTTCCCTTGGCCGCGGCGGCCTCGCTCATGCGCTCAATCTCATCAAAGCCAAAACGGATCTGCGGCAGCTCGGGGTCGTAGTCGACATTGTTAAGCGAGTTTGCCCGCGCGAGCAGCGAGGTGAGCGTCGCCGTGGGTGGTGGGCGCGCGGGCCCGCTGCCGTATGCGCTCCCCTGCATGGTGCGGCTTAAGCAGTGGGAGGGATGGGACAGAGCAGCTAAAGAAGTAGATTGGTGTCAACGTATGGAGGTTGTTGATGCGCTCTCGAAATCGTCACTTGGGATTGTCTCCACCAAGTGTTCAAGTGCCACACCGCGTGGTTGGGCGGTATTGCCGGTCACGTGGTGTTAACGGTGCCTGATTTAAACAGAGTGGGGCTCGCGTGGCATGACCCTGAGATCCGGAACCACCTTCCCCTTGCCACTGTGTGTGGCTGTACGTACGGTGCTCCTACGGTGATGGACTCACCGCACAACACTGCTACATCACCACCACCACCACAACGCCGCCACCGTTACTCGTCGTCGTCGTCGTCGTCGTCGCTCGTCCTCGTTTGCGGCCCAATCTCATCATCCGACAGCCGTAACTCGTCTCTTTCACTCCCCTCTTTGCTCATTCTTCCATTCGGCATCGGTTTGGCATCGTACGGTTCACCCCACCCACTCCCTGCCTCCCCTCCACATCACCCAGATCCCCCTGTCAACCCCTTCCGCGCTGCACGACACGTAACGGCTTCGCGCGCCTCACAACACTCTCCTCCGCTCGCAGCTAGACCGCGTCAACAGCCTCAACAGGTCCACCGACTCATTCACCATGGCAGGACCTCACTACGACTTGTGCGTTTCCTCGCTCGTGCGAGCGTGGCGCGTGCTTGCGTACGGCGTCACACGCACAGCTCGCACACCGACCTCGCACCGAGTTTCCTGCCCTGTTCGCACAGTAGCTGACCACATTTTGCAGCCTCATCAAGCTCCTCCTCATCGGCGATTCGGGTGAGCATTACGCCTGCCCTTATGGCCGACTTTGAGCACCGTTCTAACCTCTAGGCGTGGGCAAATCTTGTCTGCTGCTCCGTTTCTGCGATGACTCGTGGACGCCCTCGTTCATCACCACCATTGGTATCGACTTGTGCGTACTTACTGCCCACGTGTGATTCGCGCGCGCGCAACGTGCACGCCGAGGAGGCGCTTTGTGACTTCTCAGCGAGCGCGACACCGCGCGCGGCGCGCAGTTGCCGCACAGCTTGCTGACACTGCGCAGCAAGATCCGGACGATTGAGCTAGATGGCAAGCGCATCAAGCTCCAGATTGTGCGTAGCACGCGTTGTATGACTTGAGCTGACTATCCAGTGGGACACTGCCGGCAAGTCTAGCCCTCGTCGCCACGTATACGTCCACTAACACAGCCCAGGCCAGGAGCGTTTCCGTACCATTACCACGGCGTACTACCGCGGCGCGATGGGTATCCTGATCGTGTACGACGTTACGGACGAGAAGAGCTTTGCCAGTACGGCTATGGAACTAGGGCGAGCTTGCTGACACGCACAGACGTGCGCACCTGGCTTGCGCAGATCGAGCAGCACGCGTCGGCCGACGTCAACAAGATCCTCATCGGCAACAAGTGTGACTGGGACGAGAAGCGCGCCGTCTCGCTCGAGCAGGGCAAGGCCCTCGCTGACGAGTTTGGGCTGCGTTTCGTCGAGACCAGTGCCAAGGCGAACGAGGGTGTGGAGGAGGCTTTCTTCACCCTTGCTCGGTGAGCCCTTTCTGCTCTGGGTCAACGCTGACGTACAGGGACATCAAGACGCGCCTGATCGACTCGCAGCCCCAAACAGAGGCCCCGGCCGCGTCTGCAGAGCACAAGGGCGTCAACGTCGCTTCCAACCAGAACAACCAGTCGAGCGGTGGCTGCTGCTAAGTGCCGTTGCCCGGCGCTCAGACTGCTCTGTATGGGGTGTAGGCGCCAAGTGCACCACCCCGCACCATAGAACACCGTACGCCCGCTCACCTGTGCAGAGGCAGGCGTGTCCCTTACACAGCCCACGGACACGGCCGCGTCTGCCTCGATAATTCCCCCTTTCCGATCACGCTCCTACTCGGCGATGTATTGTACTGCTTCGACGGCGTGGATATGAATACATAGACGCAGCGGGGATGGGGTTGGGTTGGGCTTGAGATGTCTGCAGGTGACAGTGAATAGGAGGGAGACACGTGCGAGTGAGGCTGGAGACGGCCACAGAAGCACGATGCGGTTCGAGATGAAAAACACTTCAGGCGTCTCGGAAACCACTCCGTGCGAGGCGCTACAATCCGAGAGCCATCAAAGCACACCACCTCCTGCGTAAACGTCGAACGTCAGTGAAGCGCAGGACTGGTCAGTTTAACATCTCGGGGCATCAGATGAGAGGGCGAAAATGCATGGATACAATGCTAATGCGATGGTATATCTTGACGTCAGCATGGCCTTGTAAGGCGAGCTTACAGTATGATGGTCTTGTACGCGCCGGTAGCAGGTTAAGGCTGGGGGCTGGCCTTTGGCGTGGCTCGCAGCGATCCGGTGGGCTCGACGCCGGCGCCCTCTGGCCTACGACGAGCGAGGGCCGCGATTCCCTCCTCCTCAGTGACGTTCTGGACAGTGACGAGCTCCTTGACCTTGAGAATCTTGCCGGCGGCGGGCGCGGAGAACGGCTGCAGCACGCTCTGGTGCAGACGGTGCAGGCCGAGCGCCTCAAGCGTCGCCTTGGACTGGGGCGGCAGGCCTCGCGCGGAACGCTTGAGGGTGATGAGGAAATGGGTGGGCTCGAGGAGACGGAGAGACGCGCGCATCGTGACAGGGCGTGAGCGGGCTAGGCAGAGTAGAGGAGATGCGTAGAAGTCGAGTCGAGTCGAAGGCGGTCAGTCGTCAGAGTCGTTGAGATGAGGGTTGGGTGCTGCGATCGCTCTCAAAGACCAAAGTCTCAGTGGATGTCAAACGCTATCACGGACATTTTTAATGACGTGTGCGTTTCTCCGACTCGACCGAGTCGAGCATCCGCCGGCGCATTTCAGAAATCAAAAGTCGGGCGTAACTAGCTCTCACACTGTTCAACCATCGCCATGCTCTCGACTCTTACCCGTGGCCCAACTTGTGCGCGCCTTGCGCGTGTCGGCGTGCCGTCCGTGTCTGCCGTGTCGGCGCGTGCATTCACCTCGAGCTCGTCAAGCAGTAACGAGCAGCGGCCGCGCCGCAACTTCGCGAGCTCGGGTCGCGCCGCGCAGGGCGCGCGCCGCTCGGGGCCCGTACCGCGGGAAGAGCGCGTGACGGGTGTGTCGCCGGCGTACATTGCCGGCCGCAAGGCCGAGACGGCGCCTGCGCTGTTGACGCTCGCGGACCTGTCGGTCGAGGAGATCTCGTCGCTCGTCAAGGACGCCCTCACGCTCAAGCTCGCGGCCAAGACGTTCGGGCCAAACGTCATCTCCCAGAGTCTCCGGAACCGCAGCGTTGCCATGATCTTTAGCAAGCGTAGCACGCGTACCCGCGTCGCCACCGAGACGTCCGTGGCTACCCTCGGCGGTACCCCCATGTTCCTCGGGTCGCAGGACATCCAGCTCGGCGTCAACGAGAGCCTGTACGACTCGGCCAAGGTCATTGGCTCCATGGTCGACGGTATCATGGCCCGCGTCGGCGCCCACGACGAGGTTGAGCAGCTCGCCAAGCACTCGGGCGTCCCCGTCATCAACGCCCTGTCCGACCTGTACCACCCTACTCAAATCCTGGCCGACCTTCTGACCATGGTCGAAATGTACGCGGGTCCCTTTGAGGTGCCTACCGACCTGCCGACGCCGCGCGGCACCACGCCGGCCATAGCCGAGTGGGTCGACGCCAACGTTAACCTCACCAACATTCTCCAGGGCAAGAAGATTGCGTGGGTCGGAGACACCAACAACATGACCAACGAGTTCCTCGTTTCGTTCCCCCGTTTCGGTATGAAGCTCGCTGTCGCTGCGCCCGAGGGTTACAACACGGTCGACCCCCGCGTCATGGCCGTTCTCGAGGAGAACGGCACGGCCGACAAGATCCAGTACACCACCAAGCCCGCTGAGGCGATCAAGGACGCCGACATTGTCGTCACTGACACTTGGATCTCCATGGGCCAGGAGGAGGAGACCGCCTCGCGTCTCAAGGCGTTTGACGGATACCAGATCACCAACAAGATGGTCGAGAGTGCCGGCGCCAAGCCCACTTGGACGTTTATGCACTGCCTTCCTCGCCACAAGGACGAGGTCGACGACGAGGTCTTCTACGGTGACCGCTCGGTCGTCTTCCCCGAGGCCGAGAACCGCAAGTGGACCATCATGGCTTGTCTCAAGTGAGTTTAAAAGCTTAGGAATGTAAACTGACGTACAGCGCCATGGTTGGCCGTTGGGTCTCGGCCTCGATCAACATCCCGCGTGCCTCCAAGTAAGCAGCGGCTTTACGTTCGCAGACAGGATTAGGTAGTTCAGACCGATATTGGGTTGTGATGCATCACATGGTAGCATATGAGCTGTGAGCGTCCGATAGAGCTATCGGGTGTGTGTACCGGTGTCGATGTTGCCCTTCTGCTTGCGCTTGCATCAGGCGCCCACGCGCTCTGCAGTTGCACTCGTGGATGAGCGGTTTAAGTACACTCCTGTCACACGACCTACAACAACCAAGGTTGTCGCCTCGTTATTTCAGTCGGTAGAATAAGTGACTCTTAACGCGCATTAGAGCCGGTTGATCACTCGGTCGTGGGTTCGAGCCCCACACGAGGCTTTCCTTTTTAGAAGCGATGCAGGGGTACAGGCGGGGCATGTACATCTGCGTCCCTGCGTTGTAGCTGCGCGCATCCGTTCGGCCGTCGCGAGGTTGGCCTTTTCGGGGTGGATCTCTCTGACGTCGACGAGCAAACTTTTTCTGGCAAAGTGCCACTCGCAAAGTGGAGGCACGGAATCAAACCGTGCCTGTGACCCCGGTCAGCCCCGGCCACTTTATCTCCTCCGCCCACATTAGGAGCCGGCCACTTGATGGCAGTGATGCATGCTGCGTCACAGCGATCGTGAGTGGTTTGGCTGAGACGTGCCGCAGACACATCGGTTGACATATTCCACTTGAGCACTTTGACACTCACGCCCCATGTCATCCTGGGATAACGCGCAGCGGCACGCGCGCGCGCTCGAGGCCGCCCTTGACACCAAACTCGCGTCATACTCGCGCATCGCGGCAGACATTGCCGGCGGCGGCAAGTATGGCGGCGGCGCGGGACCAAGCCGCGATACCCTCGCCATGGAGGAAGAGGGGATCGGCGGGTACAAGCTCGTCGAGGAGGAGGTCGAGGAGTTGTTGGGAAAGGTGGGTAGCGTGTGGTGGGGTTAGCCTTGTCACTGCGGCCGCGGTGTGGCGGGTCGCAGCGGTCAGAAGGATGCGTGCGACTTGAGCACGACCGACGCCGAGGTCTGCGGCGGGCGCGCTATCTGCCCGGGCAGGGCATGTCTTTCATGATGTCTACTTTGCATGAGTACTCGCTGACGACAGCTGGAACAAGCGATCGACGACCTCACGGCGCAGATGAACTCGCCGTCGCAGCCGCCGTCCGCGACGATGCAGCATGCCGCGCGGCGGCATCGCGAGAACCTCGAGGATTACCGGCGCGACTTTAACCGTGTGCGCCAGGGCATCGAGGGCGCCATGGCGCGGAGTAACCTTCTCGGCAGCGTGCGCAAGGATATCAAGTGAGTCGGTGCACGCTGCATAGCGTCGCGCAGCGTCGCGTAGCAGCGCCCGCTGAGGCGGGACTCTACACCATGTCGTCTACCGACGCAGCGGCAAGGCTCTTTCACTTTTTGGCTGACCCCCAGTGACTACAAATCCAACGTCGCGTCGCAGACGGACGCCCTGCTGGCCGACCGGGGACGTATCGACTCTAGCCACCGCATGATGGACGAGACACTCGAGTGGGTCCGCCCGTCATAGCACCCCGCTAATACCCAGACAAGCGTACGCGACGCGTGCCGACTTTGCGTCGCAGCACAGCATGTTGTCGTCGATCGAGAGCCGCATGGGCCGCGTCGTGCAACAGATGCCAGGGATCAACAGCCTTATTGCCATGATCTCCAGTCGCCGTCGCCGCGACACGTTTATCATGGGCGGCGTCGTCGCGTTCTGCGTGCTCCTCCTCCTCGGGTACATGTTTGGGTTCTGAGCGCGGCATGTTGGAGGAGGGGAAGTGGGGATCGGCACAGGCGGCAGACAGCATAGAGATGTACAACAGTTGTTACATGGGAACGGGGCCTTCGTTGTTGCGCCCGCCTTGCGCTTCGCGCTCGGCGGTGCACAGCCGGATAAATCCAACACTGCATAGATGCTACAACGCGACTAGTAGTCGTCACCGCGGGACACAACCTCCTTGCACGTTGGCCGGAGGAGAATGGTGTGCTCAAACTGAGCGGTCTGGGCTCCTGGCTCGGGGTCGACGAGTGGGGGGTAGTCGGACAGTATACCCTCACGAACAAGCGTGTTAAGCTGTCGTCAGCGCGGAAAACTCGCCTCACACTCACGCCAAGGAGATAGTTCTTCTCGCCGACATGCTCGAGGTAGCGGCGGCAGAAGGGGAGGGTGCCAAAGTTCTTCTGAATGCTCTTGAGGAGCGACTTGGCAGACTGGTGGCGCAGGTTGTAGTGTTCTGGCTGCTGGGGCGAGAGGGCGTAGTGCGAGCACACGCCGTCCTCGATCACACGGCCGCGGCCGGTGGAGCCGAACGTTTCAATGGCAAAGTACTCGCCCTCCTCCATGCGCGTCTCGTCGATACCCGCGCCAAACTGCTTGACGATCGGGACAGACTTGCCCGGCTTGCCGTCGCTGCCGCCGTGGATGACGTACGGCACGATCGAGTGGCCGTTGAGGTTGGCAATCGACTTGACCTGCTTGGTCTTGCCGTTGACCTCGACCTCGTAGCTCTCCATGACCTCCTGGATCGCCTCGCCAATGTCGCACATGCGCACGTCAATGCCCGCGGCGGCGATACCCGCGTTGGTCGCATCCTTGACTGCCTCGAGCAGCTTGTCGTAGGTTGGCTCCCAGTTGAGGGTGAACGCAGAGTCGCAGATCCGGCCGTTGACGTGAACACCAAAGTCGACCTTGAGCACGTCGTGCGACTGCAGCACCTGCTTGTCTCCGGGGTTGGGCGAAAAGTGTGCCGCAATCTCGTTGACGTTGACGCCCGTGGGGAAGCCAATGCCCGCCTCGAAACCGTTCTCCTCGACCAGCGCGCGCGTGCTGTCCTCGATCATCTCGGCAATGTCCAGAAGCTTCATGCCCGGCTTGATGTGCTCGCGCGCATACTGGCGCACTTGCCGGTGCACCTCGGCCGCCTTGCGGATATCGTTGTAGGTGGTCGACGGGTCGCCCTGCGCTAGCCGTTCCTTCTCCCGCATCTCCGCAGAGGTAATGCGCGACGTAGTGCTGGGTTGTTAGATGCATCGAGGGTAACAACTCACTCGTCCTTGTACTCGACCTCCTGACCAACGGGGTAGTTGCCGTTGCGGAAGATCTTGCTCAGGCCGACACGCGGAGGGTCAGACTGCACCATGGCTGGCTTCTTCTTTTTGGCTGCGGGTCAGCCCACGTCAGCGACGCCTGGCTTACGCTTTTTCTTCTTCTTCTTTTTCTTCTGAGCCTCTCCGGCAGCCGCAGCTCCTCCTTCCTCCTCGTCATCGTCCTCGCCGTCCTCGGCCTCGACGTCGTCAGGCTTGGGCTCCTCCTTGTCCTCGATCTTGAGGTCCTCCACCTTGGGGACCGCGACCGGTGTCATGGTGGTTCTGGGACGTCAGCGCCCCGCCGCGCATTAGCAAAAGGGCGTGTGTGTGGTCTCTCAGGTCAAAAGTGTTGTCTACTGCGGAGGGTCTTAAGCTCCTCGAGAAGTCTAACATATCGTGAATGACGAGCATCCTTGAGACGGAAAGCAAAGTGGGAGGGTGCGATAGGGGTACTCACAGTTTTATGTACTGGTGGGCCGGTGGGCCGTCTAGGCCAGTAAAGGGGTGTGCGTGAACTATGCAGCCGACCTTTGTTGCGGTGGCCTGCTGTCAAGTTTTGCAAGAGAGATGGAGAGAAACGAAAGTGAGAATGCGTGGGTCAGGTGTCTGTTGGTGGTTGGAATGAACAAGTGCCGCTCTGTGGCGGCCAAAAATCTCCAGCCACCAAAAATCACAATCCACCCAGGGAGGCCAACCGAGGCGGCCGTCATCATCGAGGAGAACTGGCTGGCAACATTCCGTCATCGCACTGTCGTTCATCAGCCATGGCCACGTCCAAGACAGTTCTCTTCAGCTACCAGTTGCAGCCCCCAGACGCCGCTCACGCGTCTGCGGTGGGGACGCCGGCGACTGGCGAGCACACCTTCACCGTAGAGCCGGCGCCACCGACGCGCTCGGCGACGGCAAGCTACTACGCCGCGGCGTCTGCGGCTCTGCGCGAAGCCCAAGCCAAGGCGAACGCCGTGTTGACCGAGTGGAAGGACGCCATCGGCGACGTGGAGAAGCATAAAGAGGATTTGGGCAAGATCGGGCGCGGGCAGGGCAAGGCTGCGCGCATGATGGCAGCCAACAAGGCAGCCGAGGCCGCACTCGATGCAGCTGGCGACGACGACGAGGGCTCAGAGGACGAGGACGGCGTGGACCTGGCGGAGGCTGGAGCGGTGCGTAATTTTTGCTGCTGAGCGGTTATACTGATACCGCAGAGTGCATTGTGACCGACCCATACAACGTTTGGCGAGCGATGCGCGTGATCAGCGCCTCTGACTCAACATTTATCATCGCATTTCGGCATTCTAATGCCGCCTGTACTATAGATCTGTACAACTCGGGGCATGCGTGGCATGTAGATATGGACATGTGCGCGACATCCGAGCCGCGAGCCGTCGCGAGCCGCCGTGAGACGTGTTCGGCGGTGCTCGGTGGTGTGTGGAAGCGTGTTTCGTGTTCCTGCCGTTGGCGGCGAAAGCCGACAGATCTGGCCAGCTCCATGCAGTCAGGAGTCAGGTCCACAGCTGCTGCATGTCTGCCTACCTGCATGTGTTCATCCTTTAGCCAGGCGCGATGCATGATGATGGCCCGCGCCTGCATTTGCTGCTGGGCGGATATGTCGGCCGTGGATTCCTAGGTCGGCGTTCCGCCAGAACTCGTCGGGGTCGTTTACGTCGCCAATTTCGCCAGACCCCAGAAATATCTCTCCCCACACCTCTGCCCACCTGCGCCTGGAGAGAGGCCGAGACAAAACTACATCATGGCTGTTGAGACCGAGGGAACGCGCGCGGGGACGGAGCTCTGTCGTGAAGTCGCATAGGGAAGCAGTGGCTGTCGCCTAGAGTGTGGAGATTGGCCGGAGGAACTGGGGAAAGCACAAGCGACAGAGTGGTGCCCCCGCCACACCCCATGTTCATCCTAGCAGGCCCAGTTGGCGCTTAACCCGCCAATCCCGGTCGGCACCAGGAGCAAGAGCGCGAGAGCATGCCCCAGAACTGACAAGGTCGTATATAACATCGGACAGCTACTGTCTTTTTCCTCTCTCTCATCATCTCCCTCTCCTCCCTCACTCTCGCACCACTCTCCTGCGTCATGTCCCGCTTCTCTGCTGCCCTCCGTCCCGCCGTCAACGGCTCGGTCGCCCGCGCCGTCAGCGCCCGCACCATGGCTTCCGGCTCGAGTGAGTAATCAGAGTGGCTGAGAGGTTGCGCCAGACGCAACCATCGCCGCGCCCTTTACGAAGAACACCGCTGACGCCTGCAGAGTTTGTCTCCTACGACTGGGAGGTGAGAATCCGCGCTTGACGCACGTCGTGAAACACACTCTAACCGCTCACAGGACCCGCTCCGCATGCAGCAGCTCCTGACCGAGGAGGAGATTGCCATTGGGTGAGTGTTCCACAAAGCTTTGGCCTCTAGGCCATCCCAGAGCACGCCCGCTGACATACAGCGAGACCGCGCGCCAGTTCTCTCAGGACGAGCTCCTGCCCCGTGTCACCGAGGCGTACCGCACTGTAAGTCGGCATTCGGACATTGAGCTGCCCGGCCGCAGTTGGCAAACGACGAGGCATGTGACTGACTGTTTCACAGGAGGAGTTTGACAAGTCGGTCATGACCGGCATGGGCAAGCTTGGTCTCCTCGGCCCCACCATCCAGGGCTACGGCTGCGCTGGTGTTTCGTCGGTCGCGTACGGCATGATTGCGCGTGAGGTCGAGCGTGTCGACTCGGGCTACCGCTCCGCCATGTCGGTCCAGTCGTCGCTCGTCATGCACCCCATCTACGAGTTTGGCTCCGAGGCCCAGAAGGAGAAGTACCTCCCCCAGCTCGCCACCGGCGAGATGATTGGTGCCTTTGGCCTCACCGAGCCCAACCACGGCTCTGACCCGAACGGCATGGAGACCACTGCCACCAAGACCAAGGAGGGCTGGGTTCTCAACGGTGCCAAGACTTGGATCTCCAACGCCCCCGTCGCCGACGTCTTCGTCATCTGGGCCCGCACCATCGAGAACGGCCAGAAGGGCAAGATCCGCGGCTTCATCCTTGACAAGGGCATGGAGGGTCTCTCTGCCCCCAAGATCGCCAACAAGCTCGCCCTGCGTGCGTCCGTCACCGGCTCGGTCTTCATGGACGGCGTGACTGTCTCGGACGACGCCCTCCTCCCCAAGTCGGGCGGCCTCGGCTCGCCCTTCTCGTGCCTCAACTCGGCCCGCTACGGTATCTCGTGGGGTGTCATGGGTGCTCTTGAGGACTCGATTGCCCGTGCGCGCGAGTACGCCCTCGAGCGCAAGCAGTTTGACCGCCCCCTCGCGTCGTTCCAGCTCGTCCAGAAGAAGCTCGTTGACGCCTCGACCGTCGCCACCCTCGGCCTCCTCGGCTCGCTCCAGCTCGGCCGCCTCAAGGACGCCGGTGACTGGTGCCCCGACATGGTCTCGATGATGAAGCGCAACAACTGCGGCAACGCTCTCCAGCAGGTCCGCATCCTCCTCGACATCTTTGGCGGCAACGCCTGCTCGGACGAGTACCACGTTGGCCGCCACGAGGCCAACCTCCAGGTCACCAACACGTACGAGGGCACCTACGACATCCACACCCTCATCCTCGGCAAGGCCATGACCGGCATCCCCGCCTTTGCCAACTAGACACAAAAATCCCCACACCACACCCACACATCTTCTCCAGGTAGTTATAGGGCCTCATGTCATGTACCATTGCTATTGATCGACTCGAGTGCGTAGACGCCGAGATAGTGTGGTGTGACACACTCGAAAGATCAACAAAGTTAAACCCGCGACTGACGGATCGTCGCTTGCGCCCGCATGGTATATGCGAGACTGGCGACACTGGCGAGATTGTGCTTCCGGCGGGCTATCGGGATGGGTAGCCACAATCAGGCATGTAGCTGAGAGTTTAGCCTCGCAGAGGGCAGGGGTTTCTGTCAAATGTTAGGGCCGGTATGGGGCCATGGCAGATCCGCGATGCATGGAGACTCCGCGGTCGATACAGACTCCGCGATCGATGCAGATGGGGTGCATTGTGTGCTACAAGAGGTGTGATGCTATGCAGTCTAGATATGTTCTAGGAGCGGAAATATGCCGCTACGAGGCTAGCGAGGCCGACAACAGTGGCTCCGGCGACGGCGCCGACGACGCTAGCAACGGCAAGATTGCGTTCGGGGCTAGGCGGCGCGACGTGCGCGTCAAGCTGTTCTGAAATCCAATGGAGCGAGCGCGCGGAACGCGACTGCGCGTCGGGCGCGATCTGCTCCAGCGGCGCTGGCCCCGCCGTGGCGTTCACGTCCACATCCGATAACACGTCCGAGAGAATGCCGCCCATTAGGTCAAGCATCTCGTTGGGGACCTGTGCTGGCTGTTCTGGTGGGGCCTGAGTCTGCACCGCGTCGACGTCGGCCTCGGCCTCGGCGTTTGACTCCACCGCAGCGACCTCTGCAGCGGATGCAGGGTCAAATGCTGTACCCTCCGCCTCGGCCATGACAGCCGCCGTCGCAGCCGGCGTCGCCGTTGCCGCCGCAACACCGAGCTTGGCGTCGAGGACCTGTACGCGCTCAGAGAGGCTTGCAATCTCGCCCTCGACGCGGCCCATCATGCCCGTCATGCGTTCCTCGAGGCCCTGCACGAGCCGGCGCCGTTTCCACGGCTCAATAAACGCAATGGCCCCGACAAAGACGATCAAGTTGGCAACGAGGGCCGCGACCTGCGCCCACGTCGACACAGACCGGATCTTGTCGCTCCAGACCTGTTCCTCGTGGTATCGCTCAAGGATACTCTGCATGAGTGCGGTGAACGCCTTGTCGACGGCGAGTTCGGACGTCTTGAGCTCCTCGCTCGTGGTCGCGACGGCCGAGCGCGACGCGTGGTCGCTTCGCACGAGCTTTGTAAACTGCGCAACGTCCGCGTCCGTCCACGAGTGCTTGCGCTCCAGCAACGCGTTCACGCTCTGCTGCGTGCTCGACAGCGTCGTCACTGCGTCCTCGTACGCCGTCTTGGCGTCTCGCACGGCCCGTCGCCGCTCCCCTATCTCTCTTTCTGCAGGTTAGTCTCGCCCAGGCACACCCCGGCACGCATGCGCGACTCACCCCGGTCCTTGACTGCCCGCTTCAGAGCCTCTACCTCGCGGTACCCCGTCACCTCGTTGACTTTGGCGCTGACAACAGCGAGCGTCTCGCCGGTATGCGCCGCCAGCGTCTTGATGCGTTTATCAAGTGCCTCGCGCCACTGCGCCATTATGCGGTTGTACGCTTCCTTCGACTCGGCCCATTTCCGCTCCCACTCCTCCTGAACTTGTTCCTGCGTTTTCGGCTTGTCCGTCTCCGGCGGTGTCTCTGTCTTGGGAGGAGGGAGCGCCTCGAGCTTGGGCGGTTCAGGCGGTGGCACGTCCGCCGAGAGCAGCAAGGGGGGTTCCGTCGCCTTGGTCTCGGACGAGCTGCCGGTGTCCGGCTGGTGCTTGGGCTCAGGCGTCTCTGTCTTCGGGGCGCTTTTCAACTCGCCCCGCAGTGCCTGCTCGTAAAGAGAAGAGCCTGTGGAACCACCGCTGGCACCACTGGCGTCGGGCCATGTCTGCGGCGTCGGAGGAGCACCCAACGAGATGGTCGGCTCGTCAGCCTCACTCTTCGCCTCGTCCCTGCTGCCGCTCGGTTCGCCGGCGCGCGGAGGGCCAGTGCGGATAGCCCGCCGCCAGGCCATGTGGGGCGTGATGCCCAACAGCCTGGGACGGAGCAGCGCCATCGTCGTTTGTGTATGCGTATGTATGGGGTGGTGTCGATGAAAGTTGGCCGGTGTGTCGGCAAGTCTCGAAGCGAGGCGCGTCTGGCGATGAATGGTGCTGAGGTGACCGTGGGAGAGTGTCCCTGTTTGTGGAATGACGAAGTTGGTTGGAATCCCAAAGTCCAAACATGGCGGCTATGGGCCCTAGCCACCACCCGCGAGTGCTATCTTGACTTTGTGCCGTTTACACCTTGCGTTCGCCGGTATCCACACGACCACCACGCCGGCTTCCCAAACTTCTCTCCTTTGGCGAGGGCCCGACCTAGAGACTCATCGCTGCCCGGCTGCGTGGCTAGCGGCACGGCGCAGCAGCCATGGGTCCAAACGACGAGCGGCTCGCCCGAATCATGGGCGAGCTCGTCGTCGTGGACCCCACAGAGGTGCTCTTGCGTGCGCGGCGGAAAAGGAACTGTCCCGGCAACGAGGAGTCGTTTGAGGTACTTGATCTATTGATAAAGTACCTCGCTACCGCTGTCGTTGACGGCCCAATGACGTTTAACCGTCTGTACGACCTCGTCGCTCGAAGGCTGAAGTTCAGCTCCCCGTCAAGCACCAGCAGGCCAAAGATCTCCTACCTCGCGTCGTCCCACTGCCGTGACGTGATTCATGAATGGAGCGTTCCTGACGACGGGTGAGTCCCTTGTGGACAGACCTCTGCTTATGCCAGCACAATGTGGGAGGTCAAGTTCTTTGGGCGGCCACCGCTCGTCGCGAACAAGATATTCGACTCGCCAGGGGACAAGGAGCCCAAGCTGATGCGGATGTGGCCGGGCGAATGGGACCCGGATGCCCTTGAGGAAGTTCATGACCTTATCATGGCACGTACATACATGTTTCAAACTCTGACCAGCAGCGGCACGGTGGCGAAGTCCAGCGGCTTGGTCGCCTGCAGGACATGAAGTTGTTCGAACAAAACCGGTGGTGGTGGTGCAACCTCCGGCCCGTTGGCGAAGACTGTTTAATTCCTGAAGGCGACGACGGCGGTGACGACCTCATTGACGATTTCGGGCACGACCTGCCGAGCTCCTGGGTGCGTACCTGCGTCGAGGAGCAAAGCGAGGTCATGTACCGCGACTCGATGTGGGGCGAGGGGGACGACGAGAGCAGCGAGATGTTTAGCGTGGACGGCGAGGAGTCTAGTGACGAGGGCATTGTGGCTATTTCAGACATCCCTCGGCGACGAACAGCCACACCACCGTTGGCTCCTCCCCGCGCACCACAGGCGAATGGCTTGCCGCGACCATGTATCGAGGTCGAGCCAGGGTTCTGCTCCAACGAAGTGGCGATGGCCAGCGACCGACTGACAAAGCTGCTACTCTGCATCGAGCAAGACCCAGACAACGTCCAGTGGCAGCCGCTCAAACGGTGGGACTACAAAGCCCTTATTGACGCCGCGCAATCTGCAGAAAAGGAGAAGCATCATATGCTGGACCTGTCGGACGTGTATGCAGCCGTTCCTGCCCCGACGGCGCGGACGCGCGCGACGTCGATGTGGGGTACCGTGATTGCCAACATTGCGTTCATCAAACGCGCATGGGAGATGAGCGAGGAGCCTGAGGTGCGCAGGCTCTTGCAAGGCATGATCTGCCCCCACTCGTCCAGGCGGCCCAACGGGGCCCTCGCAAATGGCGATGCCGGGGGTCATGCGAATGGCCATGTCGCAGATCATGAGAGAGTCTACACATTGGCGTCACCAGTTGCACCGCCGTCACCAACCGCGCCGCCGTCACCGGTTGCACCGCGACCACGAGTTGCGCCTCCCTCACTGGTGGCGCCGCCGTCACGAGCCGCACCGCCATTATCAATCGCACCACCGTCACCAGCTGCGCCGCCTCCAAGTCGAAAGGGCAAGGAACGGGCTATTGCGCTTGCTCCGCCAACGGTCCATCAGCCACCACGGCGACCTGCTGAAGCCGCCAACATGGCCCAGACCGCCATCTCGTCCTCCGATGCAACATCCCATCCCATTGTCCACTCGCATTCCATTGCATCTACCAACACCGGGACACCGCAAAATGCCGCTGCGGGCCCCTCACGTCAAAATGGCGCGGGTACTCCCCAGCGCGCCACGCGTACCACCACCATCACGACCTCGACAAGCGTTTCGGCCGCGGACCCTTCACATGGTGCTGCCACGACCGCGGTAGCAGGCGTCACCGCGCATTTTGTGACTGCCAGATCTCATCAAGTGTCCAACTCGAATACCCGACCAGTCACTACACCCAACCATAAGAGCTCAACCTCAACTGCAGTTCCCACCAGCGCTTCACCAAACGGTAACTTGGCTAACGGCGTTTCGTCGCCGTCTGCGACCAGGCGGCCTGAACCAACTACTCCCTCCCCCGTGGTTGTCCGCTCTAGCCCGCAGACAGCGAATGGTGTTTTACAGTCTTCGCCACGACAGCCCGAGCCAGTTCTTTCCTCCCGCGTCGTTGTCCCGTCTACACCGCAGTCAGCAAACGGTCCTTCGCAGTCTTCACCACTGCAGCTTGAATTAATGTCCTCGCCAGCAGCTACTCCGCACACATCAAATGGCCCTTCGAGGGTAGCAGGGGACAAGCGTCCCGCCAGTCACGATGACGACAAGAGCACAAGAAGCGCGAAGGCACCGCGGACGAACCACGCCAGCAACATGCCGCCGCGCAACAGTTCGGGACGGTTTCTCCGAACGTCCGGCCGGCGACGTACCAGTTCGAAACGCACTAGTACCGCGGCACCTCCACGAGATGAAGCTGGGGAAGACGACGGTGACCGGCCCCCGACGAGCCGTAAGCGGCCAAGATCGCCTTCTCCGTCTGAGGAGTCGGACAACAACGGCGGCAGGTCCGAGACGCCCGGCCCATCGTCGCGCACGCGCTTACGCACCCGTGGTCCGTCTCCCGGCCCCGCGTCGCGTACGCGCAGACGCGCCCGCCTCAGCCTCCTTGCTGCTACGTCCACCGTCACACCGCCAAGTACGTCGCGTCGTCCCCCGACGGGGCGTAGGCGTTTAACCAAGTCGAGCGGTGCCAAGCGAGTGGAGGCGAGCGACAGTCCGGGGAAAGATGCCGCACCTGAGAATAGCACAGCTGCACCGAGCACGCCGCGCGCTAGCACGAGTGCGCGGCCGAGGAGTGCCGCCGCGGGCGCGGCGCCCAGTTCTGCCAGGGCGTCCGGGGCAGCTGAGAAGATCACGGCGGTATCGTCTCCGGCGAAGGCGAGCGCAAGTAAGACCAAGGTCTTGACGCCAGCGGCCACGCGAGAACCTGCTCAGCCGCGCAAAAGCGCGCCGGCAGCGAGCGTCACCGCCTCCCCGTCCAAGACCAAGTCTGGCAGCAGGAACGCAGGTACAGAACAAGGTACCGCTTCGGCGAAGAGTACCAGCGCAGCCGGCGCGAGTAAGTCCGCTGCATCGCGGAAGAGTGCCACTGCGGCGCCCCCCGCCGCAGTCGCAACCCCACCAGCGTCACCAGTCGTTCAGGTCAAGGAGGCGGCCATTGCCTCTGCGTCCAAGTCTGCAGGCGTTCAATATGGAAAGGACAAGGCTCCAGCAATTGTGACGCATTCCAGCGGATCGGCGAGCAAGGCAGCCGCGCCGCGTAAGAGTGCGCCGGCTGCTGTTGCAGCCTTGGCGTCCCCTGTTCAAGCGAAGCAGGCTACTAGTACCTCTGCGTTCAACTCTGGAGGCCGCCACGCCGGGAAGGAGACGGCGCAAGCCACCGCGAAGAGGGCAACCGCCACCGCGCCGCGTAAAAGCGCCCCGGCTGCGCCTGCAGCGACCACCTCAGCGCCTTCCGCGGCCAACTCTGCTAGCCCCTCCGGGTTCAAGTCACGCAGTAGTCAACCTGGTAAAGACCGCGGGCAGCCAGCGACGGAAAGATTTAGCACAGCGAGCAGGGCCGCTATGCCACGCAAGAGCGCGCCTGCAGCCGCTCCTACACCGGCATCACCCGCCCAGGCTACAGCCGCCTCTGTCTCCGAGTCAGGCAGCAGGCACCCTAAGAAGGACCGAGTCCCAGCTAACGCGGCCAGTTCCTCCAAGTCCTCTGCGCCGCGGAAAAGCGCCTCTGCTGTCGCGGCGCCAAGCACCCCTTCGCCCGTCCAGGCCAAGAAGCGCGTTAGCGTTCCTGACCAGCTGACGCCGTCGCCAAAGCAGCCTTCCTCGAAGGGTAAGGCTGCTGCGTCGCCCAAGAAGAGCTCGGGTTTGGCGCACAGCCCCGTAATCGCTACCAGGGCATTAGGCCCGGCTGCGGCCAAGACGGCGACGTCTGCTAAGGCGTCCACGGCGGGGACCCAGGCCTCCACTCCCAAGACGTCTACTTCGGCGTCGGCGTCTGCGGCGAGAAGCACCTCGTCTCACACCAAGAACTCGACGGCCGTCCAGCCGAAGCACGCGACTCCTTCCAAGACGGCCACTGCAGCCACTTTTGCCACGCCGCTGAGGAAAACTACGACGGCTGCAGCCAGCCCTGCTCAGGCGAGGAGAGGCAACGAGACTGACTCGCCATCAACCACCGTTGCGGCGAAGAGGAAGGCACCAGCGTCACCTATGGCTGCCGTGGGCTCTAGCAAAACCACATCGAGCGCATCGCCGAGGACATTGAAAGCAGCTGCTAAGAAAGCCCCTGCGCGCGACGACGGAGCTGAGAGCGACACCTCTGAGGGCCCCGCAGCGCGCACCCGGACACGGTTGAGCCTGAGCGGTGCATTGGCCAGCGCGTCGGCCAGTCCCAGGACAGTACACGGTCGGGCGTGAGTCGCGCACCTCACACATCATTTTGTAACCTGTAGGCCACGCCCCTTTATGCCATCACTGTAATGTCTATGCTGTCTCGGCCTACTGCAATGGTGGTGGAATGACGTCGTCGCCGCGGTCCTTGCCAAAGTTTACGCAAAAGTCGTAGATGCCGAGGAAGACGGCACCACCGGCGCCAATCGCGATCGTGCGGGGTACCCATCCCGAGAAGAGGGCGGCGACGCCCTCTGTGGACGCGATCTGGACCATGCGGCGTGGGAAGGAGAGCACGGATGGCGACGGCGCAATCTTACCGTCTGCGCCGGGCCTGCGTGCCTCGAGCATGACGCGCGTTTTGACCACGTCGAGCGGGGTAGTGAGCGCCGCGGCCGTGCCGCCGGCAATAGACCCGCACACGGCGGCCTCTGCAGAGTTGGGCCGCTGGCCGCCCAAGTACCGCCGCGAGAGGGTGCGCTTGAGCCATTCGTACAGGGGAAACTGGATGGATGTGAAGGGGATCTCGCGCGCGATCGTAATTCCGAACCCCCGGTAAAATCCACGTACACCCTCGTATCGCAGAGTGTTCACCGCCGTAGTCAGCGACGACGTGCCGGCGCCGTACGCGCCCGTCTGCGTCCGCGCTTTCACGACCTCGGTCGGTACGCGGATAAGACACGATACCTGCCATCAGCGCGGTCGTGAGTGGGAGTGGGCAACGTACAAACTCGCCTCCGCTCGCGGAGATCATGTGGTTCAGACCAGGCGTGCCCTCGGGTAACACGCGCGGCACCCATTTCTTCAGTTCCTCGTATGTCACGAAGAATGCCGCGGCTGAATGTCAGCGGGCGTACTCGGTTGGCATTGGCGTTCGCTGTGACTCACCTCCAGGCGCACTCCCCAGACCCACACTCCCCACACCGCTGTACACGCCCCTAAACCCGCCTGAGGCCCAGAAACCCGCCGCGCTCTGGATACGCGTCTTGACCGTGTCGAGGGGAAAGAACATGAGGTCGACGGCGAGGCCCGAGGCCGCGCCGGACTGGCGTCAGCACGCTTTGGAGGCAGAAGACTTACCGCGAGGGCCCTCTGAAACGTCGGGCTGTGCGCCTCTGGCATACTGGCGACGAGCGGGAGTTTGTGGATAGATAGAGAATGACGACTGGGCCAAACAGTTGCTCAATCCAAAAGTCAGGCGTGAGTCGCCCGAAACTATCCAGGCACGGATGTCGTTTATCGGACATCGGAGATCCGGGCCGTACCAATCGCTACCATCACCACATCTACCCGTATACGGAACATGCATAATAGTAGTAGTAGTACAGACAAACACAAATCCCGACCTAGAACTGCACGCGACGCTTGCGCGCAGTGTACTTGGAGTCTCGTGGGACGCTGAGGTCAGCTCAAGCCTATGGCAAGTCGACTCACTCCTTCTTACCGCGGGTGCGGTACAGCTCCTTCTTCTTGAGGATCCAGTCTTTGCCCGTGAGGCCCTTTGACGACGACTTTGATGATTTTTTGCGGAGCGTCTCGCGCTTGCGGCGGCGCTCGTTACGGATCTGCGTCCGCCGCGCGCCCTCGTCTTCGACTTCGACGTCGCCGTCCCCGTCAATCCCCTTGGGCACCTCCTGCTGCCCGACCATGAGGCAGAGGTACATCTTGCGCGCCTTTTTCGAGTTGGGGTAGTCGACAACGAGACCACCGCCAAAACCTGCACGCTGCGCGCACTGCGTGATCAGCTGTACCTGGTCGTCGCTGGACGGGTAAAACTGGAACACGGCGCGCGAAGGGTTCTTGAGTGCCGAGTGGAGCGTAGTGAAGAACCGCGTCAGGCGCTGTGGCGGCGAGTGCGTCTTCGAGTCGGCGTTCAACAGCCACTGCAGCACGGAAATGGAAATCGCACCGTCAAATGTACCTGGGCGGAAACCGAAGCCCTGGCCAATGTCCTGCAGAAACAGGTCACCCTCGACCTCGCGTTCGAGCGCCACCTCTGCCGCGTCAGAATAAAACCACCACACGGCTCGACTCACCAAGCATGCTTGGCGCAATGTCCACGCCGACCCAAATATGTCCGTCCTCGTCGAGAATCTCGCCGCTCAGCCCGCTCCCGCACCCAATGTCCAGGAGGTAGCAGGACTCGTCGGGTGGCAGGTGCAGCAGCTCGATCGCGCGGTCCGTCATCTGCGCCTGAATATTCTGTACGCGCGTGCTGCTGTCAGCGACTCTCCAAACGTCTCGGCGTCCGCTGGGCCCACTCACTTGCCCGTGTACTTTTGCGCCTCGGTGTCGCCGTAGTACTGCCGTCAGTGTGGGGTCTGGTGGAGGCACGTACCAGCTCGGGCGGTGCAATCTCCTCTGGCCGCGACATGGTGGCTGCGCTGTCGGAGTGTCGTTACGTGTGAAGTGTAGGCTTTGTTCAATTTGTTTTCGGCTGGAGTATCTTGTGCGCGCGTAGAGATGCTGAGCAAGTGCAGAACTCGCTCGTCGGCGTTGCTCAAAGTGGATCTCATCCTGGGTGGGAGCTCAGAAATTCTGGAGCGTCATTGAAAACGTGCCTTTCGCGTGCCATAATCTATTCACGCTTCCCACATACCCCAGACGCGCAACCGTCAACGCTGACGACAACGACGTTGGACCACTTGCAGTCAGTTGTTCGCGCGCATCCTCCTCCTCGACACAACCTCCATTGCTTCAACCTTGCCGCCATGGAGTGCTCGTTTGGCATCACTGGTGAGTACGGAGGCGTGCGCTTGAGGAAAATGCTGACGCGCTCCTTCGTTGCGCTTTTCGACCGCGCGCGCTCGTCCATGTCTGCTTTCTTCGTCATTCCGCTCGTCTGCGCGCTCTCCGCGAACCACACAATACGCCGTGCGCCAACCTCACACTGACATGTTCACTACCTCTCCGTTTGGTTTACCTTTGCTCCCGCGCTTAGGCAAGGACTTTGTCCTGCTGGCCTCGGACATGACTGCGGGGCGGTCGATCCTGCAGTTCAAGTCTGACGAGAACAAGCTCAAGGTCCTTGGTCCGCACCTGGCGATGGCGTACGGCGGCGAGCCAGGTGACACGAACAACTTTGCCGACTTTATCGAGCGCAACGTGCGCCTGTATCACATTCGGCACAACAATGCGCTGCTTCCGCACGCGGCAAGTGCGTGGATTCGCCGTTCGCTCGCGGACGCCATCCGCTCGCGCAGGCCGTACGCCGTCAACCTCCTCCTCGGCGGCATTGACACGACCACTGACGAACCCCACCTTTACTGGATCGACTACCTCGGCACGAAAGCCGTCGTGCCCTATGCCGCGCACGGATTTGGCCAGCTCGTCGCTCTCTCCACCATGGACAAGTGGTGGATCGAGGGCTGTGACCGTCGCCATGGCCTCGAGGTACTCAAGAAGTGCATCAACGAGGTCGACAAGCGTGAGTAGAGATGTTCGTAGCGCGACTGACGCCAGGCTTGACGGTCAAGTTTGACTTCAACTGCATCATCATTGACAAGCGCGGCGTCCACTCGATCGACCTCAAGGCCGAGGACCCCATCGCCATTCTCGAGAAGGAGGAGGCTGAGGAGGTCGAGAAGGCCAAGGAGGCCGAGAAGGCCCGGCAGAAGGACAAGGAGGAGGCCGAGGCGGCCGCGCGCCCCTCTGGCGACGCCCCAGCGCCCTCCGTCACCGCCTCCGCGTAGATGTGTGTAGAGTCCAGCAGCATGTACCAATTTATCATGGCGGGGTGTCTTGGCAGGGAGAGACAGAGCCCATCGAGAGGCAGAGCCGTTTGAGAGACGTGCAAAGACCTGTGTGGAAGGAATACATGAGCTACGGAGAAGTGCTGAATGGTGGTGCCGCGGTGTTACTGGTGTTGAGCGGGTCGCTAGTAGTCGCAAGCGCTGTGCAATTGGAGTCGGGTGCTACTGGCACAATTAAAAGTCCTGCATGTCAGCGGCGTGGAGCAGGGGCTGAAGCAGGTGAATGACCGCGGGTGTGGTCGCCTTCGAGGTTGACGTTATTCGCCACTGGGGCCGCCGGAGCAGAATCTGCTTCGAGGCAACGGACGTGCCCAGCAACACCCAAGCTCAAGGCCGTCTTACACCTCTCTGCACATATGCACACCACAACGCGCTTCACCCAAACAAGGACTCACAGTGACGCGGCCAGAGTACGCCCAGTCGTCCTTGGACGCCTGGAATGGATCGCGCTTAGGACCACCGACTTCGCCCGTGACGGGGTTTGTGTCTCCCTCAAAGTCTGGGCGGGGGGTACGGCGGAGGTCGCGGTGCTCGATCTCCTCGACGGCGGCAAGGACTTCCTCGGGGGACGCAAACTCCATGTCGGCGGGCGGCGCGACCTCTGCTTCCTTCTGCAGACGCTCAAACTCGGCCTGGTCCGCCGCTGGCAGCGGCGGCGGGCCGGGGCGGTTAAAGTCCGACGAGGCGCGCAGTGCGCTCGTCGATAGTGGCCTCATCGCCCGCAATGGGAGGTTAACGGGGCGCAGGACGGAACGTAGTGTCGCGAGCATGTTGGGGTGGTGGGAGAGTGGATGGTGACAAAGTCGTTGCCCGAAATTCGCCGATCCAAGTCTCGGCGAAGTAGACTGGCGTGGGTATGTCGTGAGCTCACATCAGGAGCCGACGCCGGAGATCCTCCGTCTGCTACGCCGTTCAAGACGGTTTAAACTACAGCTAAACGCCTCTGCAACCTGGGTGGGCTCTCTGACACAGCAAGCTAAGGCCCAGACGCCTCGGCCAATCCTTGGCACCGCTGAACGCAAACAAAACATCAGGCCCCACTGTCCCCAGTCTCGCTGGCGACAGTCTCGCGCTGACCACCGACAACGTCGTACCATCCCTACACACCACCTACACACACCGCAACCGCAACACTGCAGCTTCACCAAGCCCCGGCACACCCCAGCATGCTTGCATTGTCTCTAGTGGAGCGACTTGACGAACGCCTGCTCAAGCTTGGCCACCTGCGCGCGGAACGCGTCGACCTCGCGCCAGCAGTCCAGCGGGCGTTCCGGGTTGTTCCTGCAGTCAGCGTATGCAAGCGGGAAGTGGAAGGGCGGGGGGCAGGGGAAAGCATGGTAGAGGGAGAGGCTAAATGCGGCCAGTCAACCGGGCTGTGCTGGACGCAACGAGTACCAACAAGGGCCGCACACCTGCGCGCCAGCTGGCACGCCAGTCTCCACCTTGCGCTTTTCAATGGCATAGTCTAGCAGTCGTGCTAGGCGGCATCCGTCATGTACACAAAGGCTTTCCGGTGCCCCGTCGAGCGGCTGCTTATCCGACGCCCAGCGTCGCCAATGTTGGCGAGGGGCAACATGAACACGTCGTTCCCAAACAGATCCCCTCAGGCCTCCTCATCAACGCCTCAATGCCCGCGCTACATCGCGCGCCGCCGTGCCGCTGCGCGGCACGGTAGCGGCACGGCAGCGTTGCAGCGACTCACTTGTAGCAGAGCACGACGCCCTCGCGAGCCTGGCGCATCTCGGGTGTCTCGCGGTTCTTCTTATCGTCGACCATGCGCTGGATCTTCTCGCGGACAGCCTCAATGTCGTGTCCGAGCACTTCAGAGCTCATGCCGGGCTTCTCGCGGTCGAGGTTCTCCTTCTCGAGCGCCGCCGAGATCGAGCCCAGGATCTCGGCCTCCTTCTGCCGCAGCGCAGCGGATTCCTGCGCCAAGCGCTGGCGCACCAGGTCGTCGGTGCTCTGCGGACCCGAAGAGCGCGGAGACATCAGGCGTTGCAAAAGAGATGGCGAGAACTGCGATTAGCACCTGCAGGCGGGGGGAAGGGTAAAGATGACAAGTAGGACATGAGGTCGCGGTCGAGGCTAAGGCTGGCTGCCCGCTCGTCGGCGCTGCGCGCCTGCTTTACGGCCACACTCACGTCAACAGACGTGCCCTGCTCCTCGGGAGCATGCACGACATGGTCGGCCTTGGAGTCCTGCGCGGCCATTTTGCTTCGGCGAGAGACGACGGAGGAGTGGTGGTGGAGGAGAAGCCCAGGCGCCGGGTTACATCCCACCCATCCACCAGTCCGAAGCCGCCCGCCCAGACGCAATTTGCTTCCGCCCCGCTGCCCTCCCCGCCCCACTCTGAGAAATGATGGAGATCCATGCAGATGCCACTATACGTGCTGTATACAATGCAATGATGTACTACGCCCAGTCTGCCCAGCGCTCGAGGCCGGTGGTAGCGCTGCTGTTCTCCAGTCCAGCAGCAACCAGCTCGCCAGAGAGTACACAGTCGTTGACCGATACGCCGGCATACCCTGCCCCAGCGACGCTGAGGCGTTCCTGCCACGGACCAGAGCCGAGCGCCTCGTGCATTTCGCGCAGGCGCGCACCGTGGCCTGGCGCATACGTCGGAATGCAGTCGCGGTTGAGGTGCGGGACGACGAGCAGTGGCTTGTGCTCCGCGAGATGGGGAAAGGCGCGGTGGAGGTGTGCGAGTGCAGGCGCGACTAGGTCGTCCGAGCTCGCGGGAGTCGGGATTGGCTCGCCGTTAGTGCTGGCGTAAGATGACCAGTGCGGGCCTCCAAGCATGACGGTGAGCTTTGTTACGTGGCCCTCGAGAGGGGACGCGTCGACGCCAGGGAGTGCCGTCGAGTCGAATACGACGCCGAGGGCGCCTTCGGGGTTAAAGCCTGGCGCGCTGCGAGGGACGAGGTATCCGAAACCATTCGGGTGCACTTCGGACGGGGGCAGGCCGTAGACGACGTTGACGACGCCGACGGTGGTGGAGGGGTTGGCGTCGAGATGAGGGATGGCGTGCGGGCCGCGGAGTGACGCCGCGAGGGCCCAGGGAGGCAGCGCAGCGACGACGTGGTCGGCGTGGATCTGTTCCCAGAACTGTGTTGTGATCTGGACGCCGGGCCCGTACGGCTCGATACGTGCTGCTTGAGCGCCGCGGCGGACCTCTACGCCTGCCGAGCGGGCCTGCGCCTCGAGCGCAGCGACGAGACCCTCCATTCCGCCTCGCAGGGCGTACATGCTCCAATTCTTCCTCTGGCGCCCGAGGGGACCTATACGTGCCCAAGCCGCGTTCTCCGCCGCGACAACGTCGCGTGGTCGTGGGCCTCGCAGCATACCAAGCACGACTGAGCCGCCGCGCGCCTCGGCAGAGTGGAGGATGCCGAACGCAGACCGGAGCGAGAGCGCCGCGGGGTCAGCAGCGTAAATACCGTGTACGAACGCGGACGCCGTCTGCGCCACGCTCGGGCCAAAGCGGCGTGTGAAGAAGTCCTTAACGCTCTCGTCGCCGGCGGGCGGCGGCGAGCGCACAAACGGTTCCCGCGCAAACGCCTTGATCAGCTCCCGCACGGCTGGCGGCGTAGACCGCCGTAACAGCGCCAGGGGCGATGCCTGAACCAGTCCCAAAGTCGCCGTCTCCGCGTCGTAGAGATACCGGTTCCGCGCGGCCGGGTGGGACGTTGGGATCGACACAATGTCGTCCGCTAACCCGAGGTCAGAGATCTGCATTAGCCGCTGTCTGTAAGTGGACGTACAAGCTGTAACATTGCTGGCGCGCCTGGTCCGCCGCGCGGGCGGATACTCCGTGGTCCAAACTCGAGCACGACGTCGCCGGCGTACACTTTCCCGCCGCGCGTAAACTTGAGTGGGTAAGACCGCGACGACGCCCACCCGCCTGTACGCTTCGCCGCGTCCAGCAGCGTCACCCGCGCACCTGTCCGCGTCGCGAGGCGGTACGCTGCCGTCAACCCCGAGAGCCCCGCTCCAATAACGGCCACGGAGCGTGGCGGCGGCGACGGGGGCATGATGGTGGAATGGCGAGGTGAGTTGGATGAAGGCGAACGAGCAAAAGTCAGTGCAACGAAAGTCGGGTGGCACAAAAGCCGGTGGCGTATGACGAAATCAGCCTCGGAGCTCGGCGACGTGGGCTACAAATGGGACGGCTGGGCCATGATCCAAGCCGCGTCGTACCATGCATGCGGCCGCTCGGACCCATCCCCTGCAGACATGCATACAATGTGAACCTTGAAAATAGGACCGTACTACAAGTTCTCGGCGTCCATGCGTGCGACGAGTTCGCGGGTACCCTCGACTGCGCGCTTGGATACCTCTTCTGGCGTAGCGGAAATGTCCACGACCACCACACCCGGCTCGTCGCTCGGGTCCTCGAGCGTCGCGAGCTGCGACGCCAGCATCGCCGGCTTCATGAAGTGGTTCTGCCGCGCCGCGATACGTGAGGCTAGCAGTTCTGGCGAGCCCTTGCAGTACACGAATATCGTGCTCATGTGGGGCTGGGGTTAGCTTGTGGCTGGGAGCAGCTGCGGCGAGAGCGTGCGATCGCGGGGATCAAAGGCAGATTTGGGCGGCAGGTCAAGTGCTGTGCTGTCCGCGCCACGGCGGCAGATATACCAGCTGGCGGCGATGCCGACGCCGCGCACGCCCCCCCCCCCCGACCCCTCTCCACCCCGCGACGAGCACAATCACACCCGCGCGGAACCCACCTTATCTTCGGGCACGACCTCGGCGTCTCCCCTAAGGATATCGCGGTAATACTTTCTGAGCGCGCTGGAAGCAATGATGCACGCCGGCCGGCCGAGTTTTCCCTCTTCGCGCTCTTTATCGGGCACGCGCCCGTCACCGCGTTCCCACGCCGCACGGCACTCCCTGATTCCCGTCTCGCGGATCAGCTGGAGCCACGGCAGACGGTCCGCGTCCGTCAGCGGCACGCCGGCGCTCATCTTGTCCACGTTTGCCTGAGGGTGCAGCGCGTCCCCGTCGATGAACTCTATGCCAAGGTCTCGCGCAAGGTTGATCCCCACCGTCGACTTGCCGCTGTTCGTCAGCCCCACCTCACGTCCTCGAGCGCTGCAAAAGGGCCACTCGTCGGTGTAGCGCTGCTGTCCTCCTTTGCGCTCTCGAAGCTTTCCCTCACGGCCATCATGGCCTGTCGCCGCATTCGACCACTACTTCACCCGTACTCACCACGAGGCGGGCCCCTGCCGTTAGCACCACCCACACCCACAACCCACCATGACGACAATGAGCAGCGGCTTGGTGGACGCGTAGTCGGCCATTGCGGAGTGTACGATGTAGCAAAACACAAATTGTGCATGTGCTCGTGTGCATGAAGGGGCTGGGCGGGCCGGACGGCTTGTCGGCGCCATGGATGTTGACTGCCTGCAGTTACCGCGGCCAACCGGACCGGTGGTCCGGTGATCGGCAAAGCCTGCCCACCCACCAAAAGTCGCTGCATCCTTTTAGTGCGGTAAGTTCATGCGACCAGGTGTAATCTGCATAATGATCGCCCCAGTGCATCCCTACAACAGCTACGGCTTGGCCTAGGTATGAATCGAAATCATGAGCTGGGGTCAGCGGATACCCTATGAGCACAACTCACATCGTCGCGGTAGACGTGGGCGATACGGTCGAGTTCGCGGCGGCTGAGGCCCGTACGGAACACAATCTCCTCAAACGTCGTGACGCCGTCAAAGTACTGTACGCAGAGATCAAAGCGGGAGCGGAGGACGGGGTCGGGTGTGCGCTCGCGGACGATACGCAGCCAGCGTGCCTCGTGCTTATGTGCGCGCGCCGGGTGAAAGATGAACGACGCCGTGAACGTGGGCACATGGCGCGGCTCGTCCTCGTCGACCGAGTACGTCCCCGCCTCGATCCCCGGCCCGCCTGGCGGCCGCAACGAGCGTAGTCGCGCATTACCGTACCCCTCGTCCACGTCGTCGTTGCCCTCCATGTCCATACCCAGGTCGTCCGCGTCCGAGTCAATCTCGAAATCCGACTCGTCATCGTCTACCGTCTCGCCCACACTCAGCGTCCGCGTCACTGCCAGCGGCGTACGGGGGACGCGTGCGGCCAGCTGAGGCCAGCCAGGCAAACCTCCCGCGCCCGTCGTCGTGCCCACGCTCCCGCTCGCGTCGCGGTCCGACGACGGCGACGCTGCCTTGACTGCCGCGGCCGTGGTCGGCGACCCGCCCGGCGCAGAGGTCTCGCCAAAACTCGGGCGCGAAGATGTCGAACGTCCTCCAGCGCTGGTCACACTCGGCTTCCGCTCACGCAGCCAGCGTCTTCGCCGACGATGCCACAGCTTGCGCCACGCCGCTTCTTTGACAGCCGGGTTCGCCACGACGCGGGCGTGCACGTGTGCCTGCTCGACCAGGTCGTTACGCAGTAGCCACGCCACAGCGCGAATGTACGGCTCGCGCTTGGCCGGGTCTGCCTGCGCATCAATCGGGAGCAGGTCTCGGAAGGGCACGGGTGCGGCCGAGATCATCGCAATGACAACGATAAGCGGCGGGAGCTTGGGGAACATGACCGAGAAGCGGACGGCATGTTGTGTTATAGAGCGCCTGGAGTCAGCCTGCACCGCTGTGACGTACTTACACATGGTCTATTATTGTCGCGGGGATGAGGATGGTGCGGAGACGAACGTTGATAGGGTCGATAAACACTGCGCGCTTGTTCTGCACCAGTTCGCGCGCAAGGGGGATGACCACACCTTCGAGGTCGCAACGTAAGTTGTGGGCAATCTCCGCGAGGGTGCGCGTGACGTCGCACGCCTGGATAAGTTGGTCGACGAGCTCTTCCTCTTCAACCTGGGTACTCTCTCTCCGACCGAGACGGCGCGGCGCAGTGCGTTGCCTCACGCGCGCGCGGTCCTCGTCATCCTCAAGCACCAGTAGCGTCTTCCACGGCTCAACACGGAACCCGGGCTGCTTGGCTAAAAGGGCGCCGTCGGGCGCGGCACACTCCCACTCGTCGTCCGAGTCCGAGTCGGACGACTCGGCGTCGAGGCCCGCAGGCACGGGCTTGCGCGTTCGCGGCGGGCACACGAGTGTGATGGGGATACTCCCGACATTGACTTTGTACGTCGTGGAGATGTGCGAAAAGTGGCCGTTGAGCGGCCGGCTCTTGATCTGGTGCAGTATCGCATACAGCTCGTGAAGCGATCGTGCGAGCTCGCTCCGTTCAATGCACACCCGCAGGCACTCTGTCACGGACACGCCTGACGTCAGCCTCCTCCAAGTCGTCAACATACCATCTGCCATGGCCTTCTCCCTGATCCGCGTAATCTCTTTGACCTGCGCCGCGACCCAGTTCTCGCGTACCTGGAGTGCAAACGCCGCTGCTGTCCACTTGAACGCGATTTCGCGGTAGACCCCGTCCAGGAGGTCGGAGGTGTCGGTGTCATCTAGGGTGGGGTCAGGCTTGTCAATGACGAGCACGAGGTGAAACATGGTCAGCTCGGGCTCGTCTTTGGCTTTGATGATGGATGCGGACAGCGCTGCGGCTGTAGGCGGGGCGACAGAAGACATTGTGCCCGTCCCAGTGACGGTGTTTGACCTGGAACGGTTGGCGGGAGTGGCTGCGGTGCTCGATACCTCGGTACTTGACGCGATAGTGGATGCGGTTGTTGACGTGTTAGCAGTCGCTGGGCTCTCCGTCGCAATGCTGTTATGGTGCGGAAGACCCTCGGGGTGTTCCGCAACGGAGCGAAGAGCGACGTCGCGGCCGCCTGCGTCCATTCTGCGGCCGCGCGAGACGTGCCGACGACCCTCGCGCCCGCCGTCACCCGCGCCGACGTCGTCACTGTCACTGTCATCCGCGGGGTACGACCATTTTCCCTCGGGACCGGTGCAGACGGGATGACCAAGGAAGACGTGCTCGTTGACGCTGATCTCAAACTTGCGGTTGCACGCGCGGCGGGGCGGGAGAAGGAGGTCGCCGAGAAAGTCGATCGAGTAGCCCATCGAGTAGTTGTACTGAAGATCGAGGGAGGCCGAGGTATGGTGTTTCCGCGCGCGCGCCGCGCCCTTTGCTGTACCCTCGCTCTCGCTTGCCGATCCCCGACGCCCGTCGGCTCCTGCCGCGTTTGACAACATGTCCGTAAGCGGCTTTGGCAGCGAGCTGTGGATATTGCCAGGCGTACCGGCGACGCTCGTGCCGCGTACCACATCGGCCGTCTCGCTCGACCAACGCCGCGTCGCATGGCTCCACCCATGCGTAACGGTATCCCACAGCCCGTCGATATCCGAGTCGTCCGAGCTGGAGCTCGTCGAGTCGCCAGCAGAGCCGTACTCCGTGATATGCGAGTGGATCGATCCCGTCGCGCTGCGTCCAAAGGATATCGAGTCGCCCTCGCTGCCAACGCCGCCAGCGCCAGCGTGAAGGCCGCCTGCGCGCGATCCCGACGTCGCCGTGGTGCCGTCGCGTCGAGATCGTGTCCTCGCTTCACTGGCGCTTCCCCCCGTCCCCCCGCTCACGGCCCCTGTGCTGAACCCGCTTTGACCTGCCCGCGTGCCCGACCCGCGCGACCCGCCGCTCCGCCGAGACATCAGCCGTACATGGTGCCCGTTCCGGTCCACCGTGTTGTCTTGCGCCGTGTACGTCGACTTGCTGTACACGGGCATCGACAGCCGCCGGTCCGTCATCGACGTCGGGTCAGGCGGATACCGGAACACATGTCTGTCGCGCGACGTCTGCGCCACGAACAGCAGCCCGATAATGTGCTCGGCCATGGATGAGTGTGTGTCGACGGAGACGTGAGCCGCTCGCGCGCCTGATGTCATGTGGGCGAAATCGAGCTTTGTCATTTGAATTAAAACTTGAGTGCTAATACCGTTTTCCTAATCGCCCAGTTTGACCTCCACCAGCACTCACTGAGCGTCAACAACAACCCAACGCAACAACAACATCACACACCAAATCATGTCCGCGCACCAGTCCTTTCCGCAGCTACCGTCTGCACGGCCTGACCCGCGGTACTCGCTTTTAGGCCAGGCAGTGTCAGCGCGAGAAACGGTCCACGCGACGCTATGTGGCGGCGCAGCGTACTCGTCCTCGTCGACTATGAGGGAGATGGCGGCGGGACCTTCGTATTCGCGCGGAGGGCTGTACGTTGCTGGCGCGAGCGGTGAAGCGGACACAGGCGCAGCGTCGAGCGCGCTTTCTTCTCGGCGCCAGGCGAGGACACGCGCCAAACACCGCGCGCTCCGTGGTCTGCGCCCCGCTGGCGGCGCGGTCGGGTGCGACGCGCAGGACCTCAGCGACGACGAGGCCGCGCTCGAGCTCGAGAAGGAGGACCTTAACCATTTTGGCCACCGCTTCCTCATTCCCATCGGCAGACGCAATACCCAGATGGAGGCCGAGGCTGCACCGGTGAGTTTTCCTCCCCTTGTCTCGCTAACCACAGTCCCCATCACCCAGCGACCACGACCAGCGCCAGGAAGACCGCCAGGGCGTCTCGCCGTCGCCTATCCCCGAGGACAACGGCGTTATTGATCTAGACGCCTCGCTCGAGGACCGAGACGCCGGAGACGAGTCGTACGACCTCGACGCACCAAACCACACGCAAGACGGCAGCACAGAATATGACTCGGACGACCTCGCCCTCATGCGCGAGATGGACCGCAGTATCGGCAGCGACAGCATAGAGTCCAGCGAGATGGATGACGAATAGTTCTTGTAACACTTTGTAAGCATACAACCAGGTGCACCTGTGATTATATACACTATGAGGACCAAGAAAGAAAACTAGCTAGCAAACCAAAAGTCGGTGCTGCGAGGCGCAGTCCCCACGTTGACCTTTTGGGGAATCTCGATGCCGTCGCCGGTAATGTCGAGCAGACGGATCTTGAGGGCGAGCTCGGTGAGGACGTGCACGTAGTTTGCCGACTCTTGGGTCGTGAGACCACCATTTTCAGCTTGCTCGACGTGCTCGCCATTCTCTGTACCCGCATGCGCCGCCGCCGCCGCCGCAGAACGCGCGTGCGCCGCCTTGAGCACCCCGAGGCCGTCGGTCCACTCGGCAAACTGCTGAGCGTGTATCGCATCCAAGTCAAGCAGCGACGCCTCGTTGCCGGACATGAGCGAAAAGCTCAGCTTGGATATCATGTCGGGTGAGCGCGAGCCGATCGCACACCCCGTCTGCACCTTGACGGCAGTGACGTTTGCGAGCTCGATCCGCTCACGCAGGCTCTCAAATGTCGGGGTGTCAGCCGGACGCGTAGAGAACTCGCCCCATGCCAGGGTACGTCTATCTGGCGACAGCACGACAAACCTGAGCGGGCGGTTTGGGCTTGAGCGCACCATCTGCTCGACGCCAGGCACAAGGACGTGTGCCGAGTTGAACCAGCTTCCACGCATCATGCACATCACACGCTGGTCGGCCATGACGTCAATCGCTTCGCGCCCCACCTTTTCCCGCAGCGCGAGTACGGCTCCGCGTTGCAGTACGCCGTCCTCCTTGTCGATCATCTCCATCTGCCCTTCACGGATGTCGCGGTAGTTGGTGCCAAGGAAGTCGTGCTCGAGGTTGAGCCATGTCTTAACATGCTCGTCTGCGAGGGTGCGCCGCACCTGGCTGCTGACGAGGTAGCTTAGGCGCTCAAAGTCGTCCTGGCGAGATTCCGAGTCGTGCCACATGCGCAGGAAAAACTTGAGCACCAGCGTGTGCAGTCGTGGAAAGTTGAGCATGAAGGGCGTGAACTGCGTTGGGCCTCGCTGTGACGACTGGCCAATCTTGTAGTGGTCGTACAGAATCTTGACGCATTCGTGGCTCGCGCGACCGATGGGGCATCGCCGGTCCACCGAGCGCGCCTGCTGTTCCAGCACATTGCTGTGAAAGTTGTCCTCGTGCGTCGCGTAGTAGTGTAGGCACACAAGACCAAGCTCGCCAACGGATCGGAAGAGCTCCGTCTCAACGAGCGTGTCGCCGTGGTCGACAAAGTCGACTGACAGGCCCATGCGCCGCCATCCCTCCCACGTCCGTGGTACGTTGGACACGTTGGCAGAGTATCCCTGCATGCTGGGACGAGGTGACGTCAGGTCGTCGGTGTCTTCCTCGTCCAGTCGTCCAGCGTGCCAGATGTCGCCCAGATACCGCTCGTGGATGGGGTTGGTTTGTGGCCGTACTGGTCGCAACGAGTGATATCGGAGGACGTTGGCGTAGCGTGTCTGGAAATCGAGAATGCGCGGCTCGACAATGTTGTTCGCGCTCGTGGACATGAGGCGCTGAGGTGTTAGTAGTGACCAGAGTTGCCAACACACCGCGACGTATTTCTTTGTGTTGAGAGTTTCGATGACGAGAATGAGGTCAGAGTAGCGCTTGCTGCCTTCCTGCTGGGCGTAGCGCAGAGAAGCGTTGATGAGGGCGAGACTGGCGTCAGCGAGTATTCCCGTGGGAGTGGCCTCACCTTTGCGCTGAGAGCTCGAGATCGCGCGTACCCTCAAGACGTTTGACGATGGGGCGGAAGATGCGTTCAGCCGGCCCACTGCCGAGCTCATCAGGCGCTTTGTGGCCGATGGCCAGGATGCGCGAGAAGATGCGGTCAAAGCCGTAGTTGTTGACGGCGTCGACCGAGTTGGCGCGTTGCTTGCCCTTGCCCTTGTGGACGTTGGGTGACGCAACAATGAGCTTGCGCACGATGACGGTGGCGGGGCGCACGATGTTGGGCGCGCTACTGGACGCAAGCGTCACCACGACGCGGTCGATAAAGTCGTCACTAAAGTCGCCCCAGCCGTTGTCGTAGTCCATCACGCCTCGGATGCCCTGCAGCGCATACTGTTGTCAGCTGAGGCTAGACACTAATCAGCTCACGGCTAGAGAATTGCCGGTGAGCGCCTGGTCGTCGTCGCGCTCAATGAGTTCGACAAGGAGCTTGACGCCGCCCTTGAGCATGAACTCGACGGCAAAGTCGTCCTCTTTAATGTACTTTTGCAAGTTGAAGAGGGCGAGCTTGAGGGACAACGTCTCCTTGTTGTTTGGAAGCATTATCGCCTCGTCGGCACCGAGAGCCTTGCCCTTGGCGGCGTGCAACGACGCCACGACGGAGAGGGCCTCGGTGACTGGCGCCGCGACGAGCCTGGCGTTAGCTGGTAAGGTAGGGTCTCAACCAACTTGAGTGTCTCCTTTTGCTGGACCATCTGTGCAATGTTCTGCTGTGTAACGAGGACGTCATTTTCGTCACGGAGTGCTAGTGTGATGTGGTGCTCGCTGGCGTTGAAGCTCTTCGCCATGATCTCCACGACGCGGAGAATGCTCTGTATGGGTTAGCAGGGGATGTAGTGGTGCGCTGTTGCCAGGAGGCATATGGCATGACGCATTAGACGTTGCTTGGCTACTTACTGCATCTGGGTCGATTCGGGCGGGAATACGGCGGCCTGCGGGGAGGTTTTAGCAAAAGCGGGGCGGGACATGATGTAGATGGGCGGCAAGGCCAAGCACAGCAGGCGTGACGGGCCGGAGTGTTGTGTCTCCGGAAGGGAGAGGGAGCCAGGTTGAGAGAGAGAGAGAAAGTCCGAGAAGGCACAGGTTGGGCTCTCTCAAAAGCAAGGTCCTGTAGACCTGGTTGTTACTTACCCTTGTATGTGATGAGGTTTGTAGGCACGGCATTCTCGTTCTTGCCAGACTGGAAGGGTGAGGGCTGGTCTCTGCGGCGTTGGGAGGAGGAGGATGCGCCACCTGATCGTGAAGACCGTGGTGTGCGTGATGTGGATTGTGGTGGGGATGTATGTACCATTGTGTGTTATAGCAAGAAGTGCAAACGACAACTGCGAGAGAAGCGTTGCGTTATGTTGTGGTGTGCGTGGTCGTCGCTGTCGTAGGCGTAGGCTCTAGTAGCCAGGCGAGTGTGTCTGTGGACCTGTGAGCATGTGAGCTGTGTGCAGTGTGCAGTGAGTGTGTGTGTGTGTGTGTGCACGCGCGTGGTGTGGATTGTCCATTCGGTTGTGGGTTTGGTCGTTTAGGGAATAAAACCACGGCCGCAGCAAGGGCACGCGCACACACACCGAGGACAAGGGCGAGGGACGCCAGACGTACGTATAGGAAGAGAGCAACAGGTATACAGGTAGCAAGCACTCTTGCGTCTGTTGCAAGGGCAAGGGGATGTTGTGAGAGACGAGTAGTCTGTGTGCCGTCGTCGTCGTCTTGGTCGCTCACGCAGCTCTTGTGTCCTGATCCAACACTGTGGGTACGGCACACGGCACACGGCACAGGGAGGCGGCCAGTGCTTTGGTTGAGGGTATAAAGTTCAGAGCAATGCCGAGTGTGTCCTGTGGTATAAGAGGTATAGTATGAATGTGTTACGACGTGGTGATTCAACAGTGACGAGAGAATGAAGGCACCCCGCGCGCTTGTCGTCGTCGACATTCTTGCCGCCTTTTACGTCTTGCACACCATGCATGCTCTCTCTCTCTCTCTCTTGCTCTCTCGCGTCTTCCCGTCAGCCCGTGCGTTTGACCTCTCCCTTGTTCTGCGCTCTGCATTCTACACTTTGCCCGTCCAACAGGCACGGGATTTTCCTGAAACGCCCTTTTCTCGGTCCAGGCGCAGCACAGAGGCCACAAAAGGGTAAAGACTCACCCTGCCCCCTACACGCACCCGGCAGCCACGGGCCCTGGGCCCACACCCTCCCCCCAGGCAAATCGTATTACACCTCCACCCTAATCACCCTGTAATACTCACTTGCAACATTAGCGGAGGCAAATGGACCTTGCATGCCATTCCGTAGTCGAGGTTGCCGCCACCCAAAGCTCCGTCATCACAAACCGCTTAGTGCTCACCACCACCGACGTCGCCATTGTCCCATTCCGTCCTTTGCTCAACCCACGCCCCAGGGACATCTCCCCTTCATATCCATCTCACGTCTACACCATACTCTAGAACGATACCCAGAGTGTGTAAGTGCTGCTCTGTAACGCAAACACCGGTTGTCAGACCGCACAGCTTTGCTCGTGCAGTCGCACATGCCCACCCTTCCCTGCTGTTGATCGCCGTAACTGACGCAAACAGAACCATGCAGCAGCCACCAGCAATGACCCCGTCAGGTTAGCTAGCTAAAACCTGCCTCTCTGCTAACTCTTAGCCGACGCGACGCACTCGCCATTTGCTCGCGCCGAGTCGTCCGAGCGACTCACCTTCTCCGACATGGCGCGCTTGGCAGGCCGCCCACAGACCGTGCGTATACGTCATGACTCGTCTGACCTCCCAGTTCGAGGAGATGTACGCCGTCCCAGAATCCTTTCTTGAGATTGAGGTCCGCAACCCCCTCACACACGGTGCGTGCAGCTGGAGACCGCTGCGTTAGCTGACACACAGGCGTCGGAAGGAGAATGTTTACCGACTACGAGATTGTGTGCATGGTAAGCGCGATGGTACCTCGGGCCTGACACCAGACCAACATCCCGGCCTTCAAGGTGCAGCACTCGGTCGTGCGTAGGCGATACTCGGACTTTGAGACGTTCCGTGACATCCTCGAGCGCGAGAGCACACGGGTGAACATTCCTCCTCTGCCAGGCAAGGTGAGAAACAGTAGTGCGAGCCGGGCTAAACCCAGGTGTTCACGAATCGGTTCACCGACGATGTGATTGAGCAGCGGCGCGAGGGTCTGCAGAGGTTCCTCGAGATTGTCGCGGGCCACCCTTTGCTCCAGACAGGCAGCAAGGTGCTGTGCGCCTTTCTGCAGGGTGCGTTCTTCGCGTGAGCTCACTGGCTAACCCCAGACCCGCAGTGGGACAAGTCGCAGTGGATCTAGACGTGTGTGCATAGCATGGTCATTCCGTTTTGTATGTCATTTGGTTCATCGTCAAGACTACTCCAGGGAGTTCTAATTATTCTAGCCGCCGAAGCGGTGGCGCACACGGCCCTTCCAATGTGATCCCAGGGCGTCACCCAGAGGCGTACCCGGGCCGCAGTCGATGGCGAACACGTTACCCGACTCGGGAAACTGCGCGCGCACATCGCCCTGGCCAGCAAGGTTGGCGTCGGCCGTTGCGGCGTACATCGTCGTCAGGTCCTTGCCGCCGAAACAGGGAATGGTTGGAGAAAGTGCGCCTGGTGTGCGGATGCTGGCGAGCAGAGTGCCGTCGGGGGAGTAGACGACAACGCGGGCGTCGCCCCAGCGCGCAACCCAGACATTCCCCACGCCGTCAACGACGAGACCGTCAAAGAGGCCCGTAGCCTCGCCGCCGTCGAGTCTGGGTGTAGGCGTAGCGAACAAACGCCGATTACTGGGTGTGCCAGTCTCGAGATCATAGTCGAACACCGTGACGCGGCCTTCGTTCGAGTCGATATAGTCTGCTGTCAGTGTTGTAGACGTTCAGCGCACCTACACATGAGCTTGTTGTCGGGGCTCCAGTCGATACCGTTGCTGGTGCCAATGTTGTCGAGGAGCCGGGTCGGGGTACCGTCGGGGTCGATGCGCCACAGCTCGCCGCGATTGCGGCCGTCGCGCAGCTCGGGGCGGGTCATGGATCCAATGAGGAACCGGCCGCGAGCATCGCATGCGCCGTCGTTGAAGCGTACGAGGTGGTCGCGGACGAGCCGGGGGTCGAGGGGCGTCGCGACCGTCTTGACCGACTTGGCCTCGACTACGCCGCCGTCCTTTCTCGGCTCGGGTGCGTCAATGAGCACGACCGCGGCTTCGGTCGCAGCTACAAGCTGCCGTCAGTACGGGCGCTGGTCATAGACGTACGCCTGGGCCCGACACGCGCGGAGCAAGGGCAGACACAAATCCGCTTTCGCCATAGTGCGCTGCGCCATGCGTCCCGGCTTCTGGGTCAAAGCTGCCGTCAGCACCCTCACTACAAGGATCACGTACGTGTGCACCTCGGCCTTGTCGATGTCGACCCAGTACAGCCGCTGCGTTCGGTCGTCCCAGAGGATACCTGCTGTTAGCTATGTCGTGCGTCTCACCCACCCTCGCCGAGCGTGTTGCCGCACCGCACGGCGACGTGCGCATCAAAGACGGGCGCCGACATTGTGAGTGAGTAGTGGGCAAACAGCAACGAGGCCAAATGGGACGTCGCAGAGGACGTCTCAGCGTTATTGCCGCATTCTCGGCGTATTCACGGGCCGAGTGCCGGTCCGATGCCGATTGACCCGGGCAGATCGCCGCGACACCGGACATGAGCCGGCCAGTCTTGGCGCTAGGCATGGCGTTCGATTGCTTTGACTTTAGCCATTACCATCACTCGCAGCAGCATGTCAGACCGACCACGACCACAGCCCCGCGATATCACGGCCGAGGACCGGCCGGCGCTGCTGGACCTGAACAATCGGTTCTCGGTGGAGATGTCGTCCAAGACCAAACCCGAGTTTGACGCGCTGCTCGATATGGCGTGGTACGCGCGGACGGTGGGAGACGCCGAGGCGATGCTAATCGCCTTTGACGACAAGGCGCCGTACGAGAATCAGAACATTCGCTGGCTCAAGGCCCACTACCCCTCATTCATGTACATTGACCGCATCGCGTGCTCGACCAGCGGTAAGGGCCATGCACGAAGCCTCTATGAGGACTTTTACAAGCGCGCCAAACAGGCTGGATACCAGCATATCGTGTGCGAGGTTAACGCAGACCCCCCAAACCCAGCCTCGGTCGCTTTCCATGAGCGCATGGGGTTCAAGCCTGTCGGAAGCCAGAAGCTGGATAACGGCAAGACGGTCACGTATTTTGAGTGGAAGGATTAAGCGTCGTCGGCGCAAGTACGGAGAACGCTCTGAGCCGGCCGCATTTTCGATACAAAGCAGTATGGTACTGCGATGCATAGACATAATGGAATAACTACACTGAAACTTCCTCACTATACAGCTGATACTGACCTCTGCTCATGATAGCAAAAGCTCCCAAAAGGCCACAACGCTGGTCCAGCATGACTGACGCTGTCAGCAAGGTGGGACAAATCAAACACTTCAACGGATCAGCTGGCGAGCTGACGGCCAATGATGACCCAGTGTCAACTTGATTGCCTGGGCACTGTCCCCTGCTGTGGTCCTCGTTGACTCTCTTCGACTCCTTTGACGCGGCTTTGGCCGAAGTCTTCCACCACACTGGCTGGTATTACTGTCAACCTACTTTGCCGCGCCTGCATTTTAGGTCGAGGAGGACTACGCGCGTTCGCGCCCTTTGCTCGTCGCTTCACGATTCGAGCAGGCACCAGTCAAAACGTCCACCTCGCGGACGCGGCAGCTCAGAGGATACAGCTCGAGTGTATATCTAGAGTATAAGTAGCGTTAGTTACAACTCGCCACGAGGCAAAATGCCAGGATGCACTTGTCAGTCGCGAACGAGACAGCCAAGAGCTGATTGTCGCTTTCTGGACGCTGTCTTCGAGCAGGCTCATGTTTCAATAGACTCAATATCATGTATATTAGCGTCAATAGTGCTGAGATCATAATGATCGGGTGGGTGGGATAAAACATGAGACAAATAGGGTTGGATATTGCGGGGAGGGCACGTGCCTGATTTCCGCCCCACTCCCTTAGCTCCCCTGGGCGAGTGTGCGTCATGGTGGTAGGCAAGCAACAGAGTGGAACGCAGCAGCTACGAACAACCAACACCTACATCCTCGTCCCTCGCTGCTGCACCATCCACCCAACACACCGACGTCGCGTGTGGGTCCGTCTCCCACCAACATGATTATACCCCCAGAGCCGCAAGGCCCTGTGAGCTACCGCTTTCGCCGCGGGTCAAAGCTCGCTGTAAGTGTTGCTGTGGCCCGGCGCCTTTCCGCGATGCCTGCTGGCCCGGTCGTGTGCTCTTGCCAGTGTCGCAGTGGCGCCCCCAGAAGACCGGGCATCGGACGGTGGAGCCACTGCGGTGTCTTTTTTGCCTTGGGCATCGCTGACGGCAGGACTTTCCGCCGGTGCCGACGCAGATGCCTGTGCCACCCCTTACGTCGTTTGACGGACCGTTTCAGCTGGCAGAGTACCTCTCGCTCAAAGTCCGACACGACCCACACGACATCAAGGGACTCGTCGATGTACCATGCGACAACGCCAAGGCGGCAGACAAGCATGTGGTGGGTGGCGCGGGGAGTGGGCACTGCTAATCGTCCAGTGGATCTATGAACATCTGCGGTAGGAAGAAGATGTCGGGCTGGACTGACGGGCACAGACGGATACCCATTGACGCGACGCCGCTCATCACGCAGCTTCTCCAGCTGTGCAGCCACGAGTCGTGCCCCGAGATGAAGGCCGACGAGTGGCAGTACCTCTGCGTCGCGCACGGCGGGGAGGGCACCGACCGGTGCTGTGCCATCGACTACATTCTCCACGCGTAAGCTGACCAGGTTGCAATATTTAGCTGACAGCAGTGTCGACTCGACGACGGCGCTGCTCAACTCGTCCAACTACTTTCCGTCACGGCTGCAGATTCCCCACGCCTCGCTCGCCCACTTTCCATCCTTGTTCCGGCGCCTGTCGCGCATCTTTTCGCATGCCTACTTCCACCACCGAGAAGCTTTCATGACCGCCGAAGCGGAAACTTCGCTGTATGCGCGGTTTGTGGCGCTGTGCGAAAAGTACGAGCTTGTGGGATCGAATCTCCTCATTATCCCCCAGAGCGGGTACGAGGTGATGTCGCGTGACGACGACGATGAGGACGACGACGTGGGCGGGAGCAAGGACGAGGAGGAGGAGGAAGAAGGGAGTGATGGTGACAAGGGCAGCGAGTCGACTGGCGACAAGGGCGACAAAGAGGACGAGACCGCGGCGCCAGAAGCGGCCGATTCTGCCGCAGACGGACCAGCAGGCGAGCACGCCGAGGCGGCCCCTGCCGACGCATCACATGAGGGATCCCCGCCGCCCGGTGACCTCCTGTTACGCGCCCAGGGTCTTGGACGAAATGCGGCGTCGTATCAGTCACCAGGTAAATGGACCACGACCTCGCCCGTGCAGCCCGCGACCAAGGGCAAGCCTGCACCGGCACAGGCGTCCGAGAGCCTTAGCCCACCCAGTACCCGTGCGAACCTTGACACGGGGTACGACGAGGCGGCGACGCCCGTGATTCCACCGGGAACAAAAGGGAAGCGCGGGACGTTGAGCAGGGGTAAGGCGCCGCGGGGCGCCAACCTGTGGACCGCGACTGGCGCTGAGGCCGGCGCGTCCGAGGACGCGTCAGCGGCCACACCGACGGCCGCGCAAAGCACGGACAAGGACGACGCCGAGTCGCCAACGATTGGGATGGCGCGGAAAGAGAGCGTCGACAGCGTCGTGTACGTCGGCAACCGGGACGAGGCCGGTCCCGACGATGACGGGGGAAGTGATGAGGCAGCACTGCCGCATCTCCCCGGAGAGGAGTCGGCCACACAGCCGCCTCAGTCGCCAGCGACGGCCGCCGCGCCGATCCCCGATACCGTCGACGGGCCGACGAGCACGCTTGCGCCCACAGCGAGCACGACGAGTGTCTCGCCGAAATCGGTATCGCCAAAGGGCGCGTCGCCGAAGGGGGCGTCCCCCCGGCGCGTGACATCGCCGACCAAGGCTGCAGCGTCGGTATCGCCCTCGAAAGCGAACGTTTCGGCGTCGGCAGTGTCGTCGGGAGGTACGCCGCCGTCGTCCGCCGCGGCGTCGATGCCCGTATCCACACCCGCTGCGCCGGAACCTGCCTCGCCGAGCGCGGCCGCGGGATCGCCGGGCACGACGACGGCTTCCCCGCGTTCCGAATTACAGGCGCGTCCGGGCGGCGCAGAGACCGTGGCCGTATCCCCGCGTGGAGGAGGGTTCAAGCGCGGCAGTGTCGGGAGCGAGAGCGCGCCCGCGGCGACAGGAACAGGGAACGGCGGCGTCGCTGGCGCGGGCACTGGTGCCGGAGGAGGGGGTAAAGGCGGGGGCGGGGGCGGGCGCAAGAAGGGCGGAGGCGGTGGCGGAGGTGGACAAGGACAGCCCCGCTCGCCGTCCAAGAACGCCGCCAAAGCCAACGCCAAGCGGGACAACGAGAAACGCGGTGCCTCTGCGCAGAGCACGCCAGCTACGCCGGCGGCGGAGACTACTGCCGCTACCGCTTCTGCCGAAAATTGACCCAACCCGCGCGCATCTCACGAGAGTAGTAGTAGACCACCGACGGTGTATGCCTAGGAGCCGTGACGACATGCATGACTGCACGACCAGGGGTGTGTACAGGGTGCTGCATAATGCTACAAAATACGGTGCAGATGGTGGTTGCGCTGAGCAGAGCACAGCATGTGCGTTTATGGGTCCGAAGGCAGCGTCAACCACGTATACGCCCACGTGTCGATACGTGGGAGCTCGACGTAGACGTCCCATTCGGGCGAGGGCGAGGGCGAGGCGGGGGCAAGGCGGGATGTACGCCGCGGCGTTTCCCCAGGCTCGGTCTTGACGCGTACCGAGCTGCGCGTGGGGCGTGCGGCCGCGCCGGTCCGCGCGCTGCGCCGTGGCGCCCCCTCGTCGCCACTCGCGTCGAAGGACGAGTCGCTGTCGTTGTCGGGCACGGGGAGAGGTTCGGCAATATTCGCGGCGGTGCGGCGCGCCATCTGCCTGCGTGGCGGGGGCGCGCTGGGACGCTTGCGTTTCGCGGGACGCGCAGGCGGCGATGGCGAAGGGAGCACTGGTGGGCCAGGGTCGCCATCAAGCATACCTTCCACCACACAGTCGTCGTCTTCGCCGCCGTCGTCGGGTTCCTCCGAGGCGATGATGACGGGGTTACTCATCCCTCCTGCGCTCGGTTCGCGCGTGACGAACCCCGTGCTCACGCCCGGCTCGAGCGGCTCAAGCATATGTGGCGGGTGCACGATATGAATCTCTGGTTCTGGGGGCGCGATGCAGTTCCTCTGGACCTTGGACCGCGCCCAGTCGCGCATACGCACTAGCTTGTGCGTCGTGCCCCGCGCACGCTGCGTCGTGAGCTCGTCGGCGGTTACGCGCTCCGGCACGGGTTCCAGGTCGACTTGAGCGGGGCGGAACGCCTCGTCAAAGCGTGGCCGCGCCGCCTCGCTTTCGTCGTGCGTGCGCAGTACGTGCCGGTGTAAATGCGCTATCGTCGGCGACGTCAGCTCGCAGTCGCCGTAAGGGCACATGAGGCGGTGTGCAATGTGTCTCGCTGTAATGTGTTGTATTAGCCCCGTCGTGTCAGCGAACACTGGCCCGTCGCATCCCCGCCACAGGCAGCGGTAGTACGTGAACTGGCCCATGTACTGGTGTGAGCGTCCGCCAGGAGTAGCCACTTACGCCGCCGGTAAACGTCCCCTGCTCCGTGTGTCGGCGCGCGCGCACGTGCCGCTGCAACAACGCCTCGGTCGCGAGCTCGGCGTCACATCCCTTCCACTCGCACGGGTAATGACCGACGCGGTTGAGCAGGCTGTCCTTGGTCAAAACGCTCGCCCACGGCTCGATCATGGCGGGCCCGGGACGGTGCTCGAAACGGTCGCGGATGGCCTCGGGCTCGCGCAGACGTAAATGCCGTCCGCGCTGCAGAGCTACTTCTCTGTCACTCCGTGCGTCCTCGAGCCACTTGTCGAACCCGTTTCGCCGCTTCGGCCGCTCGAGACCCACAACGTCGTCGCGAAGCGGTTCTGCCGTCAGCACGTTAACGTTAACCAGTACTCACCATACCACCCGTTCGCAATGAGCTCGTCACGTCGCTTCCGAGTGATGGGGATCACAACCACGGCGCGGTCAAACGGTCCCCGGTGTACGGGTTTCTCGTCTGGTTCTTCGCTGGACGGGAGCTGAGTCGCATGCGGGGCACGGATGGGCGACGGCTGCGTGAGGTCGACGACGACGAGGTCCGGCGGAGGTGTAGACGGCGCGTTCGCACCGCCGTCGACGGGAGCGCCTCTGGTTCCGCCACCGCGCATGTCGTCGGCCTCTGCGTCGTCGACACCGGCCGCACCTATGTCAAAGTCGTTGAGGTCGTCGATGTCGTCGTCGAGTGACCCATCGTCAAGGACACTGCAGTCCATCGCGATGTCGTTGGGGTTCGGAAGTGAAACGTCCTGGGGCTCGTTCATGCGCGCATACTCGCCGAGCGTAACGCCATGGAGGTGGGGTTCGGGCGCCGCGGCAACAGGGTCGGCGCTGACAGCAGCAGCGGTGACAGCCGCCACGGTGGTAGGCGTGGCGGCGGCGCCGCTGTTGCCAGCGGTGCTCGGCCCATCCTGCGCCGGTACGAGCCCAGTCGCCGGACCGGCGGCGTCGTTGGCGTACGTATTGCCTGCCTGCTGCGCCTTCACCGCATCCCAGCGCTTACGCGCCGCCGCCGCCGCGGCGCCCTCAACGGTGAACCCGTCCCACTTACGGTGAGGTCGGAACTCCTCCAATGCAGAGGAATCGGTTTTGGGCTGATTATGTCGGAATGGTGCGGGTGCGGGGGCCGGCGCCGGCGAAATAGCAGGCACCTCTGGCTGAGGCGGTTGGGTGGGTGCTGGCGCCGAATCGGCCGCGGCCTGGAGTGTGGGCGGAGGTTGCGCCGGCTGCGACGCCGGCAGCGATACCTGCGCAATGGCGGCGGCCGTCGCGTCAAGCGACGGGACGTACCTGTTCGTCAGCACGTTCTGCGCGTCCTCGGCCTCGCCTGCGTCCGACTCGTCCTCGCTGTCCTCTGGCGAGCCGCTAGCGCCACTGACGATCCATAGTGCGCTAGCGGCGAGTTTCTGCGATGCCGTAGCGAGCGCAGGTACGACGGAGGCTACGCCCGTCGGCGACGACGCGACGAGGTACGGCGCGATCGTGCGCGGGAACTGGGGTACGGGTGCGGCTGCCATTGCGACAGCTCCTCCGCCGTCGCCGCTCGACGGCCCCGCGACCATCGGCCCGTCATCGCCCGACGCGAGCCATCCGGCCGCAAAGTCCAGGACCTTGATGGTCTGCTGGAACGTCCCTCCCAGATCCTGCAGGAGAAACAGCTCGCGTCCCTCGTCGCTCATAACTTCCAGAGCACCGCGCGTCGCGGAGATACCCTTGTTTGCGCGGGTTTGCCAGTTTGTCGAGCCCTTTGGCCGCCCACGCCCGGCTTTGACTGCTGGCGTGGTCTGAGCTAATGGCGTCTCGTCCCGCGCTACCGCTGGCGTGGGCGTACGCGTCGCTGCCGCGTCGGACGCAAGAGCGAGGGCCGACTCAAAGTTGGGCGGGAGCTCGCGTCCCGGCCCCGTGCTGAAAGACGCAGGACGCACAGCCGCATCGATATGCGCCACGGCTCTAATAGCGCAGTTGGCCAGCTCGGCAATTGACAGGCCGCTCATGACTGTCGAGGGCGGATCCGAGCTCTTCCGCGCTTTACCGCCCCAAGCGGATTTCAGTACACGCGCGCGTTTCTTCACGGGCACAGGCGTGCCGACTTCCACCTTGGTCTCGGCGATGATGAAGATGTCCTTGGCCAGGTCGGCCGGCTTGACCCTCCCGGCGCTATGTCCCGTCGCGAGACTGACTATCGTGCGACTGGGCGACGGCTGGGTCTCGGACAAAGGCACTATCCGCCGTCGGGGTGTCGTCTTTGCCGATTTTGGCTTGCGCGGGCGTTTCGGCGTCGACGGCGCAGACTGGGTGGTGGGTAGACCTGGCTGATTGTTCGTCGGCGGAAGGGGCGCCCTTGGCGACGAGTCGAGCACTGCGTTGACGGTCGCGTTCTGCGCCGGGGCCTGCTGGGGTGTTGTACTGGCCGCTGCAGACCCGGATGCGGCAGCGACTTGGTGCGGGAAGATGGCTGCTGGCGAAACGGTCAATGGCTGCGTCTCGGCCGCGGGCAGCGGGGGCATCGGCGAGATCGGCGGTTGCGGCGGCGCAGCGGGGGCGGGCCGCAGTGCGGATTCGGGCTGCACCAGCGTCGGCGCGGTGTGCGGTGGTAGGTGGGGAAGCGCTCGTTGCCGCACGGTGGCGGCGTCGGCGGCAGGACGCGCGAGAATGAGCTGCGATGGGGCGACGTGTTGTGGTGTCGGTGCCACGGGCCGTGGCGGTGACGCCGCGGGAGCGGCGACGGGCTGCTGAGGGCGTTGTGGCTGGCTTTGGGGTTGAGCTGCCGACGGCGCAGACGGGGCCGCTGCCTGGACGCGCGAGTCGAACTGCGCGGCGAGCGCCCGGAGAGTCGCAAACGATTGCCGCGGGTCGTGGCTCGCCTGCGCCTGGGGCTGTGGCTGGGACTGTGGTTGTCGCTGGGACTGGGCCTGGGCGTGCGACTGGGGATGAGCATGAGGAGTGGGTCGGGTTTGGCTCTGGGGCTGGAGCTGGTGCTGGGTCTGCTGTTGTTGCAGGGTCTGCGGCTGTGGCTGCATCTGTGGTTGAGATTCAGGCTGAAGACGAGGTTGTAGCCGCTCAGGAGGCTGTAACGGCGTCAGACGCGTCTCGGACGTCGGCGAGCGCAGGATGGGGCGCACAATCGACGACGGCGTGAGTGTGGGCACGACGGGTTCGGGCAGTAGCTGCGGCTGTGGCTGAGGCGGCGAGACCTGCGCGGCGTGTAGAGTGGGGTAGGCCTGCGCGTTGTCCTGGGTGTATGCCTGGGACGCGTACCGCTGGTGTTGCTGGGGGCTATGCTGGCCGTGGCTCTGCTGGCCATGGTAGTGATGTTGCGGGTACTGCTGCTGCTGCTGCGACGACGACTGGAAATGCTGCTGACCGTGGTGGTATTGCTGCACACCGTGTGTTGCGTGCGCGTACTGTTGACCATGTCCGTGGGTCTCGCTCGTGTGGTAGTGCTGGCCGGACGGCGCCGACGGCGGGGCAGAAACAGGCGCGAGCGCCACAGGCGAGCCATACGACGTCGTCGGGGTCTGCGTGTGCGCGCGCAACGACGCCGGCGTCGCCTGCGGGGAGGGATACGCCTGCTGCTGTGACTGTGTCTGTGCTGGCGACTGGTATCCTGCGTGAGCGTGGGACGTGCCCTGCTGTTGCGGTTGCGGCTGTGCGTACGCGCTACTGCTGCTGTTGCTGCTGTAGATCTGCGCTGATCCCGCCTGGAACCCTGATTGCCGAGTAGCCTGGGGCGCGCCCGACGCTCGATAGCTCTGCGCGTGCGTCTGCGACGCGAAGTGCTGCGTTGGGGACGACGTCGTGGACGCGGAAGCGTACGTCGAATGCTGGTGCTGCTGCGACGGGTGCGACGGGTGGGAAGAGTGTTGGGATGTGTACTGCACCGCAGTCTGGGCGTATCCGTGCTGTTGCGGTTGCTGCTGCTGAGGCTGGAACGACGCGGCGTATCCCTGCTGCCCCGCCCTGCCATACTGCGTTCCCCCCGAGCTCAGCATCGAACTTCCACTACCCTCACTCGAGAGCAGCCGCGACCACGCCGTGCCGAGGTATCCCGTCGACATGGGCTGCGCGCCAGCGTAGCCGTACCCGCTTCCGCTCGCGGGCGTGCCCGCCCCGCTTCCGTGCGGGTTACTGTTGTCAGCGGCGCGGCACGGCTCCAAGGCGACTCACGGCGATCGTCCCTGCTCGTCTGGCGGAGGCATGGCCTGAGCCGTTGTGCTTGCTTATATCTCGCGCGCGTCGTGTAACATAAACGCGCTAGAGCAGTACATAACTGTTCAGGCTATGTCGCTCGCGTCGATGCGTTGCAACTTGCGATGGTGACCTCGTGTGTGCTGGCTGGCCCGAACAACCTGCTTGCAAGCTCGCAAGATTGCTTGTACGCCGCAACCGACAGCTTGTTTCGTCATTTCCTCAACAACAACCGCGTGAGAATACCCCCGCCGGTATTAGTCCAGTCACCTAATCCGCAGTCTGTATTGATTAGGACGTCTTATCCTAATCTGACGATTACGACTTTTCCAATTGCTTGCTTTTCCAAAAGCCGTCGTGACGGCCATCCGAGAGCCGGCCGCGGTGAGGAACCACACAGTCCACTTCGACTCTGTCCTCATCTCTCGCATTACCCATATCATCTCGAAAACGCAATGCGCCTCACTGCTGCTGTCGAGAGTGTCCGTGTGGCGTCTGCGCGCCGCCTCGTCTCGCAGGCCGTACGTCTAGCGGCTTTTCTCCCGGCACGCGCTGACACACAGATCCCGGCCAGCTCGTCGCGATGCCTCGCTACGACCGCGAGCCCGCCACCGCCAGAGGTAGAGACCAAGCCGAAGCGGCAATTCTCCAAGCTCGACGACGGCCTGACGTTTGACGACTTTGTCTCTGGCGAGCCGCTGCCTGACGCCGGCGAGCGTGTCGTGCTTGGCAACACGTCGCAGTGAGTAATCCCATCGCCGACTGGTTGATTGGGGAAGTGGAGGTCCCCAGAAATGTTGGGGCCAGCCGCTGACATGCTCCGCAGACCGCGCCTGCCGTCGTTCCTCAAGCACCCCATTCCGCGCGGCAAGTCGTACACCGACATCAAGAAGGATCTCCGTGGCCTCGGCCTGCATACCGTGTGCGAGGAGGCAAAGTGCCCCAACATTGGCGAATGCTGGGGTGGCGGCAAGGGCACAGCAACAGCGACCATCATGGTGAGTAGCTGCCTCCGTGGGTTAAGCTGACGCCAGCTCATGGGTGACACATGTACGCGTGGGTGCCGGTTCTGCTCTATCAAGACGTCGCGAGCGCCACCGCCGCTCGACGTCCACGAGCCGGAGAACACCGCCGAGGCCATCTCGCGGTGGGGACTGGGATACATCGTCCTGACGTCTGTGGACCGCGACGACATTGCGGACGGCGGTGCGGCGCACATTGCATCGACCATTTCCAAGATTAAGCAAAAAGCGCCAAAGATCCTCGTCGAGGCCCTGACCCCCGACTTTGCGGGTAAGGGCGAGGACGCTGTGCGCGCTGTTGCGACGTCGGGGCTGGACGTGTTTGCGCACAACGTCGAGACGGTCGAGCGCTGCACGCCGTTTGTGCGTGACCGTCGCGCCAACTTCCAGCAGTCGCTCGACGTACTCATGTCCGCCAAGCGCCACGCGCAGGCCGCCAACAAGGAGATCCTTACCAAGACGAGCATCATGCTCGGTGTCGGCGAGCACCCGGACGAGATCACTGAGGCGCTTCAGCGCCTGCGCGACGCCGACGTCGACGTCGTGACTTTTGGGCAGTACATGCGCCCCACCAAGCGCCACATGAAGGTCGACCGTTACGTCGAGCCAGCCGAGTTTGCCAAGTGGAAGGAGGTCGCCGAGGGCATGGGATTCCTCTACGTCGCTTCTGGTCCTCTCGTCCGCTCCAGCTACAAGGCCGGCGAGTTCTTCATTGAGAATGTGCTCAAGAAGCGCCGTGCTGCCGCGGCGGAGCGCGCAGCGGCCGCGCTGTCCGCCGCCGATGCCGCAAAGGCGGCGACTAAGCCTGCCGAGGAGACGCGCGCATAGACGTGTCCCCGCCATCTTGTGTAGACCATGTATGCTAGGATGCAGATTCATTGTGCAAAAGCAGACAAAGCAAGGTGTGGCTATTGTCTAGTGCACAAGATTAACCTTTTTGTAATCACTATTTTGCTTCCGCTAAGTCTTGTTTTGCCAGCCTCGTCGCGTTGAGCAATATCCCCGCACGCACCTCTCCATCGCTCTCGTCTTTACGACCTTGCTGTTCGCCATCCAGGCAAAAGCGCGCTAGAATGCCCGCGCCAAACTTTATGGGCATATACCCCGCCGATTCGGTGCAGGTTAGTGGCGGCGTTGGGCGCGCAGTGCTGACAGAACAGGAGGTGCACCAGTCGCTGCCTCTGGACCCTCTCGGACCGGGCGCTGCCGACCTGCTGGCCGGCGACGTAGAGTACCGGCTGCACTACCTACTGCAGGAGGCGAAGAAGTTTATGGTACACGGGAAACGCACGACGCTTATGCCCGAGGACATTGAACACGCGATGGAGGCGCTCAACGTCGAGGTGGGTTGCCCCTTCCGCTCGAGCCTAACGCCAGCCTGTGATTGTGCCGCCGCGGCCGCTGCCCCAGGCGCCGTTCCACGCCGTGCCCGTGCCATCCGGAACGTCTGGTCCGCAGCAGCAGCTTTACACTGTCGTCGACGACGAGATTGACTTTGCGACGTATCTGAAGGAACCGCTGCCGCCAGCGCTGGCGAACAGCGCGGGCGTCAAGTGGAAAGCGCACTGGCTGGCCGTGGAAGGCGTGCAGCCTGCGATCCCGGAAAACCCTGCCCCGAGCTCGCGCGCAGGTCGTAAGTATCCCCTGTCAGAGTCTAGCTTACACCAGCGTCGCGCGGTAACCAGCCCACGGTTGGCTCGGCGGCGCTCCGTCCCTCGGCAAAGGCACACCTTACAACCGAGCTGCAGCTGTACTTCTCGCGCCTGACCGCCGCGCTCATACCCCCCGTATCGTCTCTCCCACAGCTGCCAGGAAACCCGCACACGTCGTCGACGACGTACGCTTTCCCGGACGCGGAGCGGCACCGGCTCGCAGCGCTCGCGAGCGTGCGCTCCGACGCGGCCGTCGCGGGCGTGCTGGCGTACCTCGTCCGCTGGGTTGCAGAGAGTATCAACAAGACACTCATGGGCGCGACAGGTACGATCGGGTGTCTCATCGACGTGGTCGAGGCGATACTCGACAACGACGTCCTGTTCGTCGAGCCGTACCTCCACCAATTCCTCGGACCGCTCCTGTCCATCCTCCTCACTGTACCGCTTGGCCCGCACCCGCCCTCGTCGAGCGGCACATCGCCGTACGAGCTCCGTACGCGCGCCGCCGAGGTCCTCCACAAGCTCGTTGGCCTGTACGCTAAGGGATACCCTGGTCTCGTACCCCGTCTGCTCTCGACGTTCAAGAAGGCGCTCGCGGCGTCCCCCTTCCCCTCCCCGCTCGGCGCAGACCATCCCCCGGCAGGACGCTACGAGGGCGCAGTACTGGGTATTGCGGCGTGTGGGGAGCACGCTGTGCGCGAGGCGCTGTGGGAACCGCGCGGCGAGGGTCTGAGCGCAGTAGACAGTCTCCTGGGAGTCCTGTACCCAGGCGAAGGGCGCAAGAACAAGACGGGGCTGATGAAGGCGACCGTGCGCGCACTCAACACACTCGTAGGCAAGAAACCCGAGGGCATCCCTGTCCCAGACGCGCCTACGGCGGATGCTATCGAAGAAGCTTTTGGCGGGAACTTTGTAAAGTCCCTTGAGAAACGACCGTGGCTCGCTAGCGAGCTCCTCCGGCTTCGGTCTGGTACCCCTGCCACCGACGCCGTCGCCGCTGTGTCCTCGGGCATGAACGTCGACGCTGAGGCTGAGGCTGACGTTCCCGGAGAGGACGCAGCGGGCGAAGACGAGGAAATGGAGGAGGTACAGGCTTAGAGCGTGCTTCAGGTGCAGCGAGACTATATGCACTGTTGTATTCTTAGCCCGGTGTGGCTGGCAGGCGGCGAATGCCGCCTGGACGCTCATGGCCCCGTGTGAGTTGCTAACAATTGATAATCTCGCTGATGAGGTGCATGACTAATGACGTCTAGCTGGGATACTCAAGTCTGCTCTCCCGGCATAACCTTCAGCCTCCTTCCACTTCTGTACTCATACATCTGACATTTTAACAACGACGTTGGCGCGCCGCGCCAGCTTAGCGGGTAGTGTAGCCGCCGTTCGCTGGTGTGAGCTGCGAAAGTACCCCTAAGCTTACAGAAAATAACCTGGCCGGTGATCCACTTGTCCTTGCAGAGGTAGTCGACGAGGGGCGCAATGTCGCCAATCTCAGTAAGGCGGCCGCCGAGGGCCTGCGACTTGTGGAACGCCACCGCCTCGGGCTCCTCCTGGGGGTAGAAGAAGGGCGTGTCCATGGGACCGGGGGCGACGGCGTTGACGCGAATACCGCGGGACTGGAGCCTGCGCGTGAGCGACAACACACTTGCGCAGCAACCCACTCCTTGGCCGCGGCCTTTGTGAACCACTCGACGGGCGCCTTGGAGCCCTGGTACGTCGAGTAGAAACCGGTGAAGGCACCAAGGAGCGACGTGACGACCGAGATGATGCATCCGCCATCATTGAGGTTCTTTGCCGCGTCCTGGATAAAGAAAAAGTTGGCCTTGGAGTTGACGGCAAACATCTCGTCGTACTCGCCCTCGCTGATCTCCACCAGGGGCTTCTTGAGCACCTTGCCCACCGTGTTAATGGCAATGTCGAACTTTTGCACGCCCAGGCCTGAAAGCGCGTCCTTGAACAGCCTGGCGTCAGGCTTTAGGGGACACCGGTAGGACTTACTTGGAGCATGCACCCGCCGTGCCCATGTTGGCCTGAACGGCCGTGGCCTTGACACCTGCCGCCTGAAGCTTCTTGAGCGTTTCCTCCGCCTCCGCCTTGGAGCTAGCCGAGTTGTAGTGGATTGCGACGTTGACGCCTTGTTTCGCCAGCGTCTCGGCAATGAGCGCGCCGAGGTTCTGCCGTTAGCACTAGACCCGTGCAGGTATGCAGATCTGCGCCGCGTGTTGGCATGCCACAGGCGCATAAGTGCACACGCGCACACGCCGCGACGCGTGGACCGCCATACATGCGCAACATGCAAGACATCCGGAGGCGTGGACGGAAGCGATGGTGACACCCCCTGGAATGGGGGGAGTTCCCCAGCAAGCATGGGCACTACTCGAGCACAGTATAAGAAGAGCAGTGTGCGTCCCGTCCAGCTCGCCATCAGCTGCATTCCTCCCTCGTCCATAATATACATCCACCGCACCACATACATTACACCATGTCGGCCGACCTCAAGGGAAAGAACGCCATCGTTACTGGTGGTGGCAAGGTGTGTGCTCTCGTCAGGCCAGACGCAAACGAACTCACAACATGCCGTCACCTCCACTCTCGATCGCCCTCCACCTCGGACACCGGGGCAACAACTGCACTATCAACCACACGCTGAATGCCCCTGTCGTCATTACAGATCGCACCTCGCCGAAGTACCTGTTCGGTCAAGCTGCAGCCTAGGACACAGGGCCAAGGGGAAGAGGCTGTAGACGGTTTCGTACGTCCCGCACATCTGGCCGCACGCACCAATGGCGGCGCCGGCATGCAGGCCTACGGGGAGTCACTCCGATCTCACGCGACACAACACGCTTTGCAGCTGTCGCAGTGAAACAAGACAACCCACTTTCCAATGCATCACGGCCGTCCCGCGTCCTGCCACGCTGCACGACGCCACCAGGCGTCGGCGGTACGTCACCCCCGAGTCCGTGCGCTAGCTGCGCCGGAGGCGGGCGCGTCATCTCCGAGGTATGTGCCGGTGGCCTGCGCCCTGCCCTCCGCCTACATGCCGCCGGCAAGTTCCCAATGTGTGGCATAGATACGCTACTTCTACGGTCACGAGATGGCGCGCCGCTCAAGCAAGGCCGCTCACGGTGGAGGGTGCTAAGCGCGCTCACCAAGGTCGACGGTGAGGATACGGTCGACCCAGGGTTGACCGTTGGGAAGGGTGAACGTATGGGTATTGCGCAGCGTGAACCCGTTCTTCTCGTAGAACCTGACCTGGGCGTCAGCGATAACGTCTGAGGGCGAAACGCACATTCTCCTCTGACTGGGTATTGAGCGCGGCTGTGCCGGCCATGTCCTTGAGCGAGCCCTGTAGGAGCGCCGACCCGACGCCCGTACCGCGATACGCGGGGTGCACAGCGAAGATGGCACACATCCACCACGTCTTGGGATCGCCGACGGCACCGTTCATCGCTGACTGGGTAGGAAGCATGGTCTGCGTGAGGAAGTGCTGGATATTCTCGGGCAGGAGCGTGATGACGGGCGCAAACAGCGCCGGCAGCTCCTCCCTTCCATGTCAGCAAACCCCAATGCCCCTCGCCGACTTACTCCTCGCACCATTCCACGCCGGGCTTGCCCCATAGCCCGCCCGCGACAATCTCCCCGCCGTCCTCGGCTACCCAGCACGGATGGGAATTGTCCAGTGTGTGGTTCACCGTCGTCGTCATCAGCGCATGCGTCACTGTCCGATCCGTCGTCCACAGGTCCGTATGCGCTTTGTCTGGGAGTCAGCGCGGTGTTTGCGGGGGCTCTCACAGCTCATGAACGAGTCGGTGAGCGTGTCTATCAGGCGCGCGCGCTGCGTGTCTGCGTGTAAGCTGAGTGAGCTTGACCGTACGCCTGGCCCGCGCGCTGCACGCCCACGCACCCGACAAATCCTTGGCCGTCACTGGCCGTACAGTCACGCTCGTCGTTGCCGTCATCATGCGCTGGTCAGACGTCAGGTAGGCGCGCGTAGATATCAGTGCAGCTGGAAAGGAAAAGAGCAATTCATGCTTTGTCCGTTGTCTTATCTCTGCTTGCACTGCGTCGAACGCCATGGAATGTACTGTGGCACAGACTACCCGCTGGAATGTCCCGGATCCGGTGTCTTCGTAAATAGGGTTTTCGAGTGCGTCGCTAACACGACCAGAACGGCAGCCACATCGCTCCGCTCAGATAGAATTGGACACATGCAAGACAGCAATATACACTCTTACGTGCACTCTCAGCACCCTTCAACACGATGCATCCTAACCTAGACACTGCTGATTAACAGCCGCGACGCCCTGCGCAAATCCGTGATCCCACTGCCACGCGGCGTTTCCAACGGACCCGCCAGCTGCCTCGTACTCCTGCATGCGCCTGCGCCCCCAGGGCTTGACGAAGCCGAGCTCGTTGACGCCGTCGGAACCGAGGAACATGGCGGCGTCGTCCCAACCTTTCGAGAACGCCGCCGAGAAGACCTGGGCGTTGGCCCCGCCGCCATTGGCATTCCAGTAATCGCAATGAGAGTCTGGCGTCAACTACAAATCTGGCGATGAGGACTTACTGCACGCCTGCTGGCACGCGCCGTCACGGTCGCCGCTCGGGGGCCGGAACGTGCGCCGGATCATGGACGCGGGCAGGATCTCGGCCTGCGCAGCGTTATATGCCGACCAGCCAGCATCCCACTCCCGGTCCGTCTTGAGCGTCCAGAAGTAGTATCCTGCCGCTACGCGGTCGTACAGGTCCAGCTGGGCAGCGACGAACGCACGTTTCTGCGCATCACGCTCGCCCGCGGGTGTGTCGGGGGGAAGACAGCTGTCGTCCAGCCCCGCACTCCATTCACCCACGACGACGGGCGCTTCGCCGCACCATCCCGCAAGGCGGGGCCCAAACTCGTGACACAGCTTGTCCGCGTGGCCGCGCCCGTCGATACGCTTGTCACCCCCGTCAAAGCACCGGTACAGGTGGTGGTCGATCACGACAAAGTCCTTGCGCTGCCCGGCCCACTTGGCGTAGTGGTCCGTATCCCACGCGTCGCTCACGTAGACCGGGAACTCGGGCCCAGCTATGGCACGCACATCGTTCAGAGTAGACTCGTACCACCCCTGCAGCCGGTTATCGTTCTTGGGCTCGTTCAAGAGCTCGAGCCCGACAACAGTCGGGTTACCTGCAAATGTCGACGCAAGGAACTTGAGGGCCGCAGACGTCGACGCGAGGTTACCCTTGGACCAGAACCCGACCTTGCCTGAGGAAATGCCAGAATGCGCTGGACGTCAGCTGTAGATGCAGTCAAAAGCTCACCGTCCGTGTTCTGGGCACCAGCTGCCGAGTGGAGATCGATGAGCACGCCGAGACCGTACTTGCACGCCGTGTCGACAGCAGCGAGGATACGCTGCCACGCGCCCTCGTATACCTCGGCGTACCGCTCAAAGTCAGTGCCCTTGAGAGCCTCGGGGCACGCGCTCGCGAGGTGGTAGTATCCAATCTGCCATAAGCTCTACCCTGCAGCAAAGGACTCACAGGCAAGCGGACAGTGTTAAAACCCTTGTCCTTGATCCACTGCCAGTCCGCGTCCGTGACCCAGGTATCCCAGTGGTGTTCCATGAGCTGCATAGCGTTTGGGGCGCGCGCCAGGTCATAGTCGCTCCGTTTCGGATCGGCAGCGTGCTTGTACAGTTCGGTGGCGAGCCAGTCCTCGGTCGTGAACCACGAACCTAGGTTGATTCCCCGCTGTCGCCGATACCGCGTCATCGACTGCTCGAGGGGCGGCGCTGCCGGCGCTGCGGGGTACGAGCGCGTGCTGCCGCCGCTGCCGCCGCTGCTGCTTGACCCGGCCTTGTCAATGCCCTTTTTCACCTTGTCGAGGAGTCCCATGGTCAGTATTAGTGAGAGAGAGTGTGAGAGTGTCTGCACGTCGTCGAGCGCAGCAACTATGAGCATCATCGATATTTGGCCGTAGACCGAGACGCGTGCCTGGTGTGATGACGTAGGGTGAGGGAAGGCGCACAAGACATTCCGGGCGCATTCCTCGCCCACTGTGGCAACTCGAGGGAAGGTAGAGATCTCGGCCAAGAGCAAATGGCCAAGCGTGACAACGTCCAGCTCAACAGCCAAAAAGGATTCATTAACGACGCCTCGTCAGTCTCTCTCCCCTTTTATCCATCACCCCATCCCCACTCTCTCCTCTCTGCTCGCGTTGCCAGCAGCCAACATGAGCGACAGCGTAAGCTCAGCGATGGATAGCCGTACCTTACACCAGGATGTCGAGGAAGCGCGTTCGTTCTTGAGCACGGCGTCGCTCCACCCGGAGCCGACGACCATCACCAGTACGTCCAGACCGGGTGTCGCGCGACGTCGCTGACACGCATCCAGGCCTCATTAAGCGTCTGCGTGCGATGACAAACCGCCTCCTGCCGCTCCAGGTCGAGCTGGACGACATCACGTCGCCGACGTCGGGCATCGTCACCCCCGAGGTCGTCAAGGCGTACTACGAGGCCGGCGGTGACTTCCGCGAGGCCGTTCCCTTCTGGTGAGCTGATCGTTTTTCACTCAGCTTACGCCAGTCTCCTGATTGCGCGCCGCATGTTTATCATCGAGGGCAAGTCGAACCAGGCCGACTTTGAGGAGAACGAGTGCCGCGCCACAGCGTGCGAAATGATCGCCCGCCGCATCACGCACCATGTCCCCCGTCACCGTCTCCCGAGCGTCATGAGCACGCGCTTCCGCTACGTCGAGCCTGACGGAGACATCTCGCCCGCGACTTGCGCCCTCGAGGCTGCCATCGACCAGCACTGCACTGTATGTCCCACAAGCCTATCGAGATACTGATTGGCAGCTCTTCCTCTCGTCCAACGAGGCCCAGACCGTCGTCCAGGCCCTCTGGAAGGGTGAATGGGTACAGCGCAACAACGACGAGGACGACATTGACTATGTCGAGTACCACATCGCGCCCGACCGCGGCGGCTTTTGGTACCACTTCAATCCCGCCCGTCTTGCCGTTCCCCGCTACCAAAACTACTTCAAGGTTGTCGTTTGGCTCGTTTACCTCTTTGTCTACTCTCAGGCTGTGCGCAGGTAGGTGCAACAGTTTCCGCGACGTTGGTGCTCACTTAACAGTCCCGTTGACGCCGCCGAGCCGCTCCAGCACATCGACATCTGGGAAATTGTGCTCTACATCATGACCTTTGCCTTTTTTATCGACGGTGAGTTGGCGATGCAGGTAAACCAGCTGACTCCCAGAGCTCCGCCGTATCATAAAGAGTGTCGGCATTTCCTCGACGATTTGGGCAATCTTTGTATGTTACTCGTCGGGACATGCGGTCTGACACTGCAGAACTTCTGGGTCATTGTCGGCTTTGTCACCAACGTGCTTATCCTGACCGCCTTTGGCCTTCGTATCGCCGGCATTACCCACTCGGAAGACAGCGAGGAGCGCAAGCAGCTGCACTATCGCAGTTTCCAGGTCCTCGCGTGTGTCGCACCGCTTATCTGGCTGCGCCTCATTACCGTGTTTGAAGGCTTCAAGACGGTCGGTGTACTGCAGGTTGTCGTGTTCCGCATGCTGCGCGAATCGGCCATCTTTTTTATTCTGCTGGCCATTCTCGCCTGTGGCTTTGTCCAGTCAATGTACGCGCTCGACGCCGCCGACCGCAACGTTGAGGACTATGGCATGTGGCTGCTCATCAACAACCTGCTGCGTGCCGTTATGGGCGATCCAGACTTTGATTCAGCCGCAGAGCATTTCGGCCCACCCTTCGGCACCGTCATCTACTACTTCTGGAACTTCATGACGACCATCATTCTGCTCAATATCCTTATCGCGCTGTTTGGCACTGCGTACGCAGTGATCTACGACAACGCGACGGACGAGTACCTCACCTTCTTCGCAAGCAAGACGATCAACATGAGTAAGTTCTTGACGGACCGTCGTACGAACTGACGCCAGTCCGTGCCCCGGACCACTTTGTCTACCCAGCGCCGTTCAACTTGATTGAGGTGTTCCTCGTGGCGCCACTCGAGCTGTTCGTGCCGCGCGAGACGTACGTGCAGATCAACAAGGTCGTCATGACGGTCATTTTCTTTGTGCCCCTGTCGCTCATCGCGGTGTACGAGGGCGACGTCGTACACTCGCGCCACGGTCTGCTGCACGACTACTTCGCCGAGCCACTCCCCGAGGACGACGACGACCCCAAGGTTCAGAACCCAGAATGCAACGACCCCAACGGCGTCATCTCCACCGTCCCCTTCGACAAGCTCGTCGCGGCGTTCCCAGAGTACGTCTTACTCCCTGAACTTGACTGACATGCAGCACGAGCGCCAGCGTGTCCACTGCCATTCTCCACCGCGTCAACAAGATCAACTCGCGTCTCGAGAAGATCGAAAAGATTGACGAGGGCAAGGGCAAGTCGTCGGGCAAGTAGGCGTAAACCCCACCTACTCGAACATTACATTAAAACCACCACCATGTCTTCACCCTGCGTTGACTTCTTCCCCTTCTCCAGCTACAACGCAGAATACACGTCCTTCTACGGCTTTCTTATAGCCCATACAATCCATAAACGTCGTTATGTGAATAGTCTACTGCAAGTCTAGTTAGGACTGTCCCTCTCAGCGTCGTCGGCGCTGTCGTCCGAATGCGACTCGGCCGTGGTGTCGGCCTCGAGGTCGTCGACGCGCCGCGGAGGACTACGCGGTACCTCGGTATTCATAATTTCCTTGCGGAGTTCTTCGCCCGAGAGGCCCGACACGTCGGCGGGCAGACCGGGCGCGTGGGGCTTGGTCGAGTCCTTGGCTGTACTGTCTCCGTCGTCCGCCCCTTCGTCATCGCTGTCGCTGTCGACGACACCGAGTCGGGTACCTTTTCGGAAAATCTCGGCCTCTTCCTCGACCCAGCGGCGCGACGCGCGTTCAACAGGGGAAGAGGGTGCGCCACCCGCCGCACCGGCATTAAGTTCGGCGTCGACGAGGCGTTCCGCATTCTTGACGTCCTCCGATACGGCGGCCGACTTTGACGGGCTGTTGGCGGCAGCGGCGGCCGACGCCGACGCCGACGCTGCCGAAGAACCGACGAGAATCCCGCGCGCAACGGGTGCAACAATGGCAGCAGAATCGAGCTCCTCGGCATCGCTCTCGGCGTCCGAGTCGCCAATACTGAAATTCGGCGACGAAATCTCCAACGACGTGCTTTTCTGATGACGTCTCCGTGGCGTCGTGAGGTTCTGCATTGAGCGGCCACCAGAGGACGCGTCCATCCCGCCCTGCGTGACTACTGGCGGGGCCGGGGCGGAGAATGCCAGTTGAGAAGGTAAGAGGATCCGGGGCGGGGGCATGAAGCCTCTTGCGTTGGATACGAGGGTTGTGAGGCGGTCGTTGAGAGCCAGCAGGCGCTCCAGCGCGTCCCCGTCCAGCTCGGCCTCGCCATCCTCGCTCCCCCCCACCGTCTGCGCAATCCGCTCAGTCAGAGCCCGCGCACGCTCCACGAGCGGTCTAAAGTCGTCCTTGGGCATCTGCGTGCCTTCCCACACCGAGTGGACGCCGCTACGCCGTGCGTTCTGCCCCGCGGCAAACCAGGCCTCGAGCCCCCGCACCGTGTCTTCCGCGGCGGGACCAAGCGCACCGGGTTTAAGCCGGTACACATACTCGCGTGCGACGCCCTCGACGCTGTGCACGACCTGCTCGCGCTCCTTTTGCGCGCGCGCCTCGTCCGCCTGCTTGACTGACCGCACGAGCTCCGACTTTTTGATCGGTCCCCAGATCGCTTCCTTGCCTCCCCGAGCTGGCTTGCCTTTGCCGCCGCCACTCTCCTTGACTGCTGCTGCGGCCAGCTCGGTGTTGCGGATACATGACTGCAGGATCGACTGCGACAGCGACGCCATGTTTGGGTCGTTGGCGGGTACCGACACGTCCAGACACCTGATCACGCGGTTCGACTTGAGGCCAGAGGCCATCGCCAAAATACCCGCCGTCCCGATCGCCGGGTTATTTGTCACGTCCAGGTGCAGCAGCGAGCGGTTCTCGGGCACAAACTCGGCGAGATCGATCGCGCCCTCAGTCGTCATGCCTGTGTCTTGCAGGAACAGGCGCTTCAAACTGCTGTTGACCGTGAAGGACGTGCGCAGTGCAGCGATACCCTCGAGGCCACCACCACAGCACGGGTTCGAGCTGATGTCGAGTGTCTCAAGCGTCGAGTTGTACTTGAGCGCCTCGGCGAGCGCGACGAGACCAGCAGGCTCAATCCGGTTATCGCTGAGGTTGAGCACGCGCAGTGTCCGGTTGCGCTTGAGCACCTGGGCAATGTACGTCACGCCGTTGCGGATGTCGTTGCTCTTGAGGTCGAGGGTAAGCAGGCGGCCAATCCGCTCCACGCCGTCGAGGGCGCGCACGCTCCGCTGCAGCGCAAGACTCGCACCGCCCAGCTCGGACGACGTCAGCTTGCCCTCGACCGACGCCGAGTTGAGCGAAAAGCCCGCGCTTTCCTGGATCGCGCTGTATCCGCCGCCGGGCATGACGAGCGGGTGCTTTGGCGCCGGTGGGGGCTTGTAGCCATCGGGCACGACGCGTGTCGTCACGCCCCCGGCCGACGACAGCTCGGGCACGGGGGGAAGATTTTCGTCGTCTGGTGGTGGGTCGGGGAGGTTCTTGCGCATCCGTGGGGCGTACGCTAGCTCGGGGGTGCCAAACGTGCCCAGCGCCGACTGGTCGGGATAGTCGCGGATCATGACGGCGAGGGACACTGCGCTGAGTGGGCCGATACGGTTGTTACGGAGCGAGATATGTCGCAGCTCAGATGACCGAATGCCGTTGGCTGTCGTCAGCTAATAAAGAGGTACGAGAAGCTCACCCAAGGCGTCCAAGACGCCAGATCTAAAGTGGCAGTTGTCCAAGCGCACGGTTTGCACCGACGCTGGCAAGTCGTCGTCCTTCAAGAACGGCGCAGGTGGCAGGAAGGGCCCGTACTGGTTGGCAGGAGCCTCGTCGCCGTTGGGTTCGGGTGTGGGTGAGCGCGTCCCGTTTGGCTTGTCCTGGACACTTGTACTGCTGAGGGACCGGACGAGGTACTCTATGCCCTTGCGGTCCCACGTCGTCTCGGAGAGGTCGATGAACTTGAGGGACCGTGCCTGCGGGTCAGCAAAGGATCGCGCCTGCTGGCTCAAACTCACCCGCTTCATGAACTCTGCGACCAGCTGCCACCCACCGGCCTTGATGCGCTTGTTGCCGAGAAGACTAAGGGACGGCAGCGTGCCGCTGACAAGGAGTGCGTGGAGGATCGGCTTGAGGGCCTCTTCGGACTCGACAATGCCCCGCTCGAGCCGCAAATCTGACAGGGACCATTCGACAGCGAGCACGTCGGCGAGCGCCTCGGCGGCGTAGCGGCTCAGTGCGTGTTCGAGGGCGTATGGTGCGGGGTGGGAGGGCGACTCGCGCGGCACGTCGTGCAGCACAAGGTGAATAAGGCGTGGTTTAGGGACAGCGGGGATAGCCTGGAGGGCGCGCACGATACCCAGACGCGGCTTCTCTTCCCGGCCCCGACACGCGCTCTCGTACAGCTTGATTAGCCGCATGGAGGACCAGTACTCGGCTCCGCTAGCGGTCGAAAGCAGTTGTCGTTGCCGCGTCTCGATCTGGCGTCAGAAGAACCTCGGGTGGGGTAACCCACCTCGTCACGGTCCGCAAGCACCTTCTTGCTCCATGGTTCGCTGAGCGAGCTGATGGGATAGGTGATGCTAAGGGAGGGGAGGACAAATGTCGCGCGCTTGAGGGGTTGTTTTTGGCGTGCACGTTCGGACGCTTGTGGTGCGGGTACTGGCTGGGCCACCGGCGCCGGGTTCGCGCCCTCGCCCAACGACGTCGTGCGTGGTGGGAGGGTACGTTGCTTTGGCGGCGGCGGTGGCGGCTCGTCACGCGCGCCAAAGCGGCTCAACAGCCGTCCAGAGATGGCGTTAAACGTCCCCATGGCTGCGTTGACGGCGTGAGGCGTGGACGGACCCGGCGCCTCGCCCGTCACGGACCCGACAATGTCCCTCAACCGGTTGCCAAACGTCGGTTTCGGCGGCGGTGGTGGTGGCTTGAGGATGCCCCGTGCTGGGGGCTTTGGCCTGCGTCGCTGCGGCGCGGGAACGGGCTCGGCGGCGGGGGCATCGGTCGAGGGCGGAGACGGGTGTGGTGAGGGCGTGGCCTTGTCCGGTCGTGTCGGGGCGTCGTCGGCGCCCTGTGTTGTAGGAGCTGCCGAGTTGGGCTCGGCGAGCTCCGCTGTTGACGCCGGTGCGTCCTTGGCCTGCTCTGCTGTCGTGGACTCGTCCTTTGGCTTGTCTGGGGTCTCTGACGTGTCAGAATCCTTTGACTTTGCATGGTCGTCCGACGTGCTCTTTCCGTCCACGTCCTGATCGTCCAGCGCGTCGTCTGTGGTGGCTGGTGTGGTGGAGGTCTCGGCAGCGGGAGTCTCTGGCGTTTCGCTTGTTGTCGGCGACTGGGGCGTGTCGTCTGGATGGTCTGCCGCCTCTGCCTTTGCATTCTTGTCCCCCATGCTGGGCGACTGTTGAGGAGGTAGAGGAGATTCCAAAGATGAAGACGAGGTTGTCGAGTGGAATGGCCGTGTTCATGCCACGCGCACTCACCAGAGCTAGCACAGGCAGGGCTGATAGTGCGCTGTACACACACTGAGGTGTGACGTGGGGGGGACGGGGGAGAGGGGCACTCGTGTGAATCCACCTAGTGGTACTAGGTACATCACGTGATAGAACACGTGGGCCGCGTGGCACTTCTTTTGGAGACTCCACACTTTGTTTGCCCTGTATCCGAGATTTATCCGGATGTGCCGAGACGGAAGTGTATCACTGCCTGATGGGGCCTGGGCCCCTGACGATCCGACACGGAGAGATCGTCGGCGTAATGTAAGGGGTTGATAGGCCCGCCACTCACACTATTAGGCATGCAACCTAAACGTGCCTACAGCTTACAACGCCTTTTAATAAGCTTTTGTGTCAAATTGTGTCGGCGACGTATTTCCGGGGCCGGGAGCAGTCAGCCACTTTGCCACACTCCACACACTCCACACTGCCACTCCACTCTCTCTCGTCGCGCTCGTTGGTCGACCGACAACACCAACGCTGCTCGCTCTCAACTCCATCACCACACCACACTCGTTGGGATACAACTCCCCGGTATCGGTTTACGTCCGCCCTCTCTCCCCCACGTCGAGTCTCTCCTTCACTCCCTTTTACTCTTTCTTACCGAGGCAAAGGCAGCGCATACACATACACTCCTTTTACTCTCTACCTTTCTCTTTCTCTCCATCACCCATTTCCATCCCATCTCCATCACCATGACAACAAACCTGGCCGCTATTGCCGGTCCTAGCAGGCAGTTCCCACCCAACGCCAAAGTAGAACCACCGTCCCCCCTCAACTCTGTCGAGGGCACACCGAGTGATGGCAACGACTCAAGGCCAACCGTGTCCGTCTCGAAACCAGGCTTAAGCGTAGGCGAGAACGGCGAGGTCGTAAAGGTCCCCGCATTCTTGAACAAGCTTTTCAGGTATGTTATCTTACCGACAACCAACTCGATGATCCCCGGGAATGCCCATCCAAGCGACGACCGGCTAACAAACTCAGCATGGTATCTGATAGCGACACGGACAACTTGATATACTGGGCCGAGTCGGGCGACTCGTTCTTTGGTGCGTGGATGCGATTAAGTCGGGACTGACAACGCAGTGCCCAACCACGAGTGTTTCGCCAAAGAGCTCCTTCCGCGGTTCTTCAAGCATGGCAACTTTTCGTCGTTTGTGCGCCAGCTCAACATGTATGGGTTCCACAAGGTGCCGCACCTGCAGTCTGGCGTGCTCAAGAACGAGTCTCCTACCGAACTGTGGGAGTTTGTCAATCCATTCTTCAAACGCGACCAGCCGCAGCTACTTGCCCGTGTTACACGCAAGAACAACCGTCCAACACCATCCTCGTCATCCGCGCCATCGCAGGGGTCTACAGGGACCCGTTCGTCCGCACGCCAGGCAGCTGCAAACGCACAGATCGGCAACAACTACCCCCATGTGCCTCTGTTGACCGACGGTACGGTCGAGGGCGAGGCAGGCCCGCTGGTCGGGCCGGCGGCACAGCTCGCGGATCTTCACGCAATTCAGAGTGGCATCAACGCTATTCGCCAGACGCAGGCAGCGATTGGGGCCGACCTCAAGGCGCTGCAGGCGTCCAACGAGCACCTGTGGCGGGAAGCACTCGAGTCGCGAGAGCGCCAGCAAAAGCACGAGGAGACAATCGACCTCATCGTGTCCTTTCTGGAGCGACTGTTCGGCACCGAGGGCGAAGGTCTGAAGGGTCTCAAGGAGGCTATGCGACGAGGCGGCATGGGCGGCACTGGCGGCACCCGCAAGCGCGAGGATAGCTCGAACGGCGAGGAAAGCGTGAGCCAGAAGCGCAGACGCCTGATGATCGAGGACGCGCGCTCCAAGGGCGACGAAGACACGGCAGCTCGTCTGGTCGAGATCCAAGGTACGTTGGCTTGGCCTTCTCTAAATTTAGGCATACATGGTTCAAGCCCCACTGACGTCTCAGAACCCTCGGTCGAGTCGGCAGCGTCGTCCACGGCGAGCCTGTCGGAGCGCTCCAACACGGCCGAGCCATGGAACTCGACAGGACCTCGGTTCACTTCTCTCCCGACTGACGAGGACGGCGTCTCGCCCCACACGGCGACGCACTCGCGCTCCAACTCGATCACGCGGCCGCCAAGCGGCAACGGCAACATGCCTCCCGGCGGCATGCCGGGCATGACGGCAGGCGACGCGAACGGACACCACCAACAGCAGCCGCAGCCGCATCAGTACCCGCAGGCACCCCCACCGCCGCACCCGCAGCACATGCAACAGCCGCCGCCGCAGTACCAGGCCAACGACCATCTCAAGGCCCACGACGCCAACTCGCTAGCGCCGTATGGCTCGCACGTTCTGGACGGCTCAGACTCGTCGGGACTCAATCTCGACCCGCACCTTTTGCAGACGACGATCGGGTCGTTGCTGCAGTCGCCGGCCGCGGCGCAAATGTTCCTCAACTCGCTCAACTCGACAGTGCAGGGTCAGTCCCTGTCGACGCCATCAAAGGTACCGCCGTCGCCGTCGAACGGGCCCAACGCCAACGACCCGACAATGGCCCTCTTCTCCCCGCTACCCCACGAACTCGTCAACAACACCAACAACCTCATGGGCGCGTACAAGCAGGCGGCTGGCGTCGGGGGCGACGTGGAAAAGCTCCAGGAGAGCATCGACTCGCTTGTGCGCAGCATGGGTCTCGACGTGCCGGACGGGACGTCATCGGGCACAGCGACGGGCGCGAGCTCGTCGGTCCCCACGGCCAACGCGCATGGTGTCCAGCCCGACCCCTCCCTCCCATCCGAGGGAACGTTTGACGACGGCGAGTTCAACGTCGACGAGCTTCTCGACCAGTTGGCAAAGAACAACGCAGACGACGGTGACGATCTATAGACAGCGATGCGGGGGATGGGCGGCGCAGCCCGGCAGCGTAGCCGTCGGCATGCGTCGCCAAGGATCGGATATGTACATATAGTTGCTAGATAGTTGTCCATGTACAATATAGTATCGCAAGCGAGGTGGAGTGTCGCCGAGATAGCGTGAGCACGGTGCATTTGCCCGTGGAGATAAGACGAGCATTGCAGGATGGGTCGATCAACGAGAGGCACGAAGGCGCTGGCGTGAGAGGTCGCCGTGTGGTTGGCGGTTGGCAGTTGGTGGCGCCCGGCGCGAGGAATGTTAAGGGTGACGTCAAGTCCCACCTTGCCGCCGACTAGTTGCATCCACACATTGCTTCACGACACAACCAACTCGCGATGGCACCGTGGCACGTACTCCGGCCGGCGGCAGCGCTACTGTTTGGGCGGTACTCTTCGGGGGCAGCATACTCGACTGCGTCGGGTGCGGGCGGCGCCAGTGTGGCGTGTACGCGGTGGCTATTGCGCGAGGCGTGGTCTGGCGCGCCGCGCGAGTGTCCCACCCCGCTGGTCCTACTGCGTACCCCCGGAATCACCTGGCGCGGTGCCGAGCGCGCAACAGAGGAAGAGTGGACGCCCTGGGCAGACATGTTCGCTCAGCGCGGATACACTACCGTCGAAGTTGACGTGAGCGCGTCGTTACCGCTCGTCGCGGACGTTGCCGCCCAACCGGCGGCGGCGGGCGACGATGCCGCAGGCACCAGTGGCAGCAGCGACGCGGGCTCGGCCGTGTGGGCCGCGGCAACGGCACTCAACTCGCAGCTGCGCATGCTCAACATTCCCTTCGCGCCAGTCGTCATTGCGTCGGGGCCTGCGTGCCTCGTCGCGCAGGCGTACGTCTCTGACCACCGCGCGAGCGGACTCGTCCTCGTCTCGCCCCCACCTGACGCCGACCCGCGGCCGCAAGACGATCGAAGCGGCTATCCCTGGCCCTCCTTCAACTACGAGCCCCACTTCCCCATCCTCGTCGTCGCGCCCGACGCTGCCGCCGAACAGTCTATCCGCGAGTCTCGCGTAGGACGCGCAGAAGAAGACGGGACCCGCCGCGGAGGCAAGGGCGTCACTATCATGGTATCCCGAGACGGGCCCCGCGGAGACGGTACCCGCAATGTAAGCTAGGACGTTGTTCGACGCTGACGCCAGGACGTGGAGCGCTGGATGGACATGTGTGGATTCTAACGCCTCCATCGATCATTCGGTCTATCTACGGACCCGCCCACGTTGGCGGCGTCGTGTCTCGCGCGCGCGTGTATATCTCGTCTCCCCCCTTGTTCCATGTACCACTCCACAATCCCTTAGCACACAAAGTCGATATCCGTGTCGATGGCTGGCGTCAGCGAGTTCTCCCGCCGGGAAGCGACACTCACGGTGGCACGACGACAGCTGGGGCTTCTGCGTGTACCCGCCCTCGTGCATTGCCTTGCGGATGTCCACGAGGAGCTCCTTGTACGACGGGCGGGGGTTCTTCTTGAGCGCAGCGATGAACGCCTGGAGTCAGCTGGAAGATCTTGTCTCAACTCACAAAGGACATGGCGCCAGTCGCTTGGCCCGCCTCCTGCGTGTCTGCACTCTAATGTTAGCCATGCTCCTCCCCCGGTAGCACCCACCGTCTGCGTGTCCTTGCAACCCGACCACGCAATGACGTCGGCAGCCGACGTGTTTTCAGACTTGAGGTTCGCGTCGGCAGAGCGCTTGTTGAACATGCCCTTGGCCGCGCCAAACAGCGTGCTGGCAACCTTGCCCGTGTTGCCATCTCTGGCGTAGCCCATGCCGGCGGAAAGGAGCGCCTTGCCCGCGTCCATCATGTAGCCCGGGCCCTTCTCCTTGCCTTCGGTCGAGTACTGCCGTTAGCGCGGTCTGCCGCCGTGGCATACCATGTACGGCAGGTTGAGTGCCGTGCCCGAGTGGCACGCGTCAAAGATGGCCGTGAGACGACAGCCCTCGGGCAGAGGGCGCACCATGCGCTCGTACCTGGGGTCAGCGGTCGATGGGGCCGAGCAGCGGCTCACACTGGCGTCAGCGTGATTCTTGTTCGCATGGTCGCCACACTCACTCTCGTAGTCGGGGATGAGACCTGCCTGCTCGTAGTCAAGGGGGCAGATAGCCTCGGCAAGGCCGTCCGCCTCGACCTTGGACTTAACTTCTACCTGGGTGCCGTGTCCCGAGCTGTTGTCAGCTAAGCCGACGGGCACACTTGCTAGTGGAAAAAGAGGGCGTCGTCTCTACGCGCGTCCTGGACGAGCCAGTTCATCCACATCTCGATGTTCTGGCGCGTCGGCATGCGGCGCGGGTCCTGCTCGTCGTCCGTAAGCGTGACGATTTCCTGGTATCCATGCTGCACTGCGCGTTAGCCATGCGGTGAGGGGTTCGACGCACTGAGGAACTGCTGCAGGTTGCGCACGTCGTTGATGCACCCGCGCAGCGCGGCCTTGGTGTTGAAGTAGTTGATACCGACCTGCCGTGAGACGTGCGCCACTCCCCACGACATACCAACAGCGCGCGCCGCTTGCCCGTACACGCCGAATAGGCAAAGTTCTGCTCCTGCTGAGCGGCAGTGTTCGTCGGCGGGCGGAATCCCTGGTCAAACTGGCCAGCGCCGCGGTGTCCGCCCTGCTGCGCGTAGCCCTGCTGCTGCTGAGCGTAGCCTTGTTGCTGCTGGTAGCCCTGCTGCTGCTGAGCATAGCCCTGCTGCTGGTATCCCTGCTGTTGCTGAGCATAGCCCTGCTGCTGATACCCCTGCTGCTGGTATTCGCCTTGCTGGGGGTACGCCCCTCCGTAACCTTGTCCGTGATGCTGGCCTGTCCGTCAGCGCGCATTCTTCGCTTTCACCGCCCCATTGCCCCTCGCACCATCGTCAGAGCTCCCGTCGTCGCTCGACAGCGACTGCGCCTCCTCTTGCTCATCACCAGCGTTGTCGTCGGTGCTGACGCTTGACGCGACATACTCGTCCTCCTCCTGGCCCACACTCGACACGCTGCTCCCCTCCTCCACCTGCTCCTCGCTGTATCCCTCGTAGTCGTACTCGCCTGGGTAGCTCATGATGCTTGAAGAGAAGAAGTCCTCGTTCGCGACGGTCGTGCTCTGATGTGTGTGTGTGTGGAAGCAAGGTGAGTGATGCGTCACGGCCTGGCCGATGCGATCGGCACAGGGCGGTTTTAGGGCGTGGACGTGCGCGTAGGCGCGCAGCGCGCGTTCCCGTTTTGGCCACGGCGCAGTCTTGTTTGGCTCTGGCCATCACCACACCCCGACGATCCGTGCAGCTCCCATGCAGGTCCCAAACACACGTTCGTTCATGCATGATCGTGAAGCAAAGCAAGGTGATGACCATGCTTTTCAGCGAGTCAATGCTGTGTAAACTGCTCTGTAGTCTTGTCTAGCCTTAGGAATCCATAACCCGATCGGAGTTTATAATGTTTACATCTTGGTTTTGACTGGGAACCGAAACTGATTCCAGCGATTCTAGTGTGCAATCCGCTGATCGATCCTCGTGATCGCTCGGATGTACTGAACCATGTACTATAACCAGTGCGATCTGCCCACGTCGGACTAGTGTTCAACGATCGTCTCCGCCGTCATGCCTGACGGAACACAGCCGGGCGCTGCTCCGAGAATCCCTGCATAGAAAGAAATACAAGAGCACAAGACTCGCACTCAATGAAGGCGCCGTAGCGCGCTGGGGCGCCTTACAGGAGCTTCGGGCGCGCCTAGTGGTTTTGCCTGGGGATGGTCTGCGTCTGGGCGAGACGCTGGTACTTTACAGCCTTGTTAAGCACCATGCCCTCGGACAGCTCGCCAACGTTTTCGCGGAAGAGCTCCTGCCATGGTGTCTGAGACTTTGGCATCTTGGCCTCGGCGTACTTTGGCATGTCCTTTTTGCGCTCTGCGATTTCCGCGTCGGAGAGGAGAACGTTGGCGGTCCGCTTGTTGAGGTCGACACGCACGCGGTCGCCGTCACGGAGGTATCCGAGCATTCCGCCTGTCGCGGCCTCGGGCGACGCGTTGAGGATCGCTGGCGTGCCGCATGTCCCGCTCTGCCGCCCATCTCCAATACACGGGAGCTCGAGACCCTGCTTGATGAGCTCGGCGGGTGGAAGCATGTTGACAACCTCGGCCGCGCCGGGATATCCCTGCGGTCCTGTCCCGCGCATGATCAGGATCGTCCCCTTGTCGATGTTGGGGTTCTTGTTGATCCGCGCGTGGTAGTCCTCCGGCCCGTCAAACACTGCCACTGGGCCCTCGAACGCCATCGGGTCCTCGGGGTTCTCGAGCCACTGCGCCCGGAACTTGGGGCTGATCACCGACGTCTTCATGATCGCGCTGTCAAACAGGTTGCCCTTGAGGTTGAGGAAGCCGCCGGCCGCCGTGAGTGGTGCGTCGAAGGGCATGATCACCCTCCGGTCGAGCGAAAACTCTCCGCGGCAGTTGTCGCCAATTGACCTGCCGGTGCACGTCAGCGCGTCGGGGTGCGGCAGCTTGTTGTGCTCCATGAGTTCGGCGACGACAGCTGAAGGGTTAGCTACGAAGAAGACAGCGTAGCTTACAGGGAAGACCACCGGCGCGGAAGTACTCCTCGCACAGCCACTTTCCAGCGGGCTTGACGTTGACGAGCACGGGGAGTTCGTAGCCGACACGTTCCCAGTCGGCGGTGGAGAGCTCGACGCCGATATGCTTGGCGATGGCTCCGAGGTGGATTGGCGCGTTGGTCGACCCGCCAATGGCCGTGTTGAGCGCAATGGCGTTCTCGAACGCGTCCTTGGTCAGAATATCGCTCGGCTTGAGGTCTGCGCGGACCATGTCGACGATCCGGCGACCGGTCTGGTACGCGCACGCGCCGCGCTCGCGGTACGCGGCGGGGATAGCCGCCGAGCCCGGCAGCGCCATACCCAGCGCCTCGGCCATGGCGTTCATCGTCGACGCCGTGCCCATCGTGTTACAGTGGCCCACACTGCCGTCAGCGCTGATCCACCCAAATGCTCACCTTGGAGCCGACAGAGCCATGTTGTGGACAAACTGCTGCGCGTTGATTTTGCCAGTCACATACGCCGCGCGGCTGTCCCACGCGACCGAGCCAGAGCCCATCAGACGCTTCCCGTCGTTGCTGTAGCCGTTAAGCATGGGGCCGACGTTAAGGCAGAGCGCGGGGATGTTCATTGTCGCGGCGGCCATCAGCATGGCCGGCGTACTGCTGTCAGCACTACTTCGCCATGCGAAGCTTACGTCTTGTCGCAGCCCGTGAGGAGGACTACGCCATCGAGCGGGTAGCCAAAGAGCACCTCGACGAGGGAGAGGTAGGAGAGGTTACGGTCCAGCGACGCTGTCGGCCGCTTGCCCGTCTCCTGGATGGGGTGGCAGGGAAACTCGAGCGGCGTGCCGCCCGCAGCAATGATACCGTCGCGCACGCGCTTAGCCAGCTCGATGTGGTGGCGGTTACACGGGGACAGGTCGGATCCCGTCTGTGCAATACCGATCACGGGCTTCTTTTCGTTACGCAGCTCGTCGAGCGTCATGCCCCAGTTCATGTACCGCTCGAGGTACAGCGCCGTCATGCCTTGCGTGTCAGCCGTGTCTCGCCCTCCCTAGGCCCAAACTCACCGGGATCGCTGTCGTCGTGGAACCACTTCTTCGAGCGCAGCGGCACGGCATTGTCCACGCCCTGCGTCTCGGGGGAGTACACGCCCTCAGAAGGGACAGTGAATGAGCGCAGCTCGCGGTCGTAGCTGCTCTCCTCGGCGGCTTGGGCAGCGCCGTCCGCGCGACCACAGGTACAGCCCTCACACGCTCCGTTGGCAGCCATGGTAAGTGAGAGAGTGTAGGTGTTATGGATATGTGAGCAAACACAATGTCTCTGTACGGGCTGGCTTGTACAAGTAGTCAGTCAGCCGCCGCCGCACGCCGCCGCGGGTATTCACCCCGGAGAGGGAGACGAGTCAGCCAACAATGCTACGGAAGTGTCGTGTGGGCAGAGACAGCCAACAATGTCGCCCGGATCAACCCGGCAGAAGGCGGCAAGGACCGGTTCCAACAACCCGGCAGTGGGCGGACAAAGGGTCAGCGCCTCCACCAAAAGAGGCGTTGGGTGGGCAGCGGCTCTTCGGCATGTCTTCGGTCCGTCTCCCCGCGCCAACAAGAACAGAGCAATAACACGACCACAGCCTTGCAGGAGCGCAAGCCGCTCAGACATCCACACGTTCTTATATATCTCCAAGTGATGCCTCTGGGTCTTTGTGTTCTCCGATGCGCCGGACTTGAGTACGGCCAACTTGCAACCAACAAAGTAGGCTCACTCTTTACTGGCAACTTGACGCCTGCTGAAGGGCTTGATGGAATGCCCAGGGCCTGACTCGGCCCACTTCCCCACGCCAAGAACGCGCCGGCTAATGTGCAGCGCTGCATAGTGTAAGGTTACAACTGCCAGCTTCTATGTCAAGAATGTCCGTGCGAAACAGTGTACATGATGATGTGAGATGAGTGTTTTTCAATGGGCGATGGGCGAAGCGCGAGGTATGCCTAGTTTGTTGGAAACCTTGTGTGCTGCAGGAGCCATGTCGAGTGAATAGCGTAAAACACTGGCGAGCGGTACTTGAAGCTCTCGTCCATGTGTCCCTCGTTGGGGTAGAGTGCTGCGTCGCGGATGAGCATGAGGTTGGTCTGGAGCTCGTGAACCTCGTCCCACGTATACGACGTGAGAATGTCCTCGAGGTGGTCCACGTCCCGGTCGTCGACCTGGATGGAAAACTTGGACCAGTCGAGAATGTCCCAGAACGGGAAATGCGTCATGTCGCCGACAAGCACGGGGATGCAGCCGGCGTACATTGCGTCCATCGGGCGTGTCGACCACCCGGTCGTGCCGCGCGGCACCAAGCAGAACACGGTGTCACCAATCGTCGCGAGATAGTCGGCCTTGGGATCCCGCCCGGCGTTCGGGTCCGGGTTCGAGTTCTTCAGACTCTGCCAGTACGTCTCCAGCTTGTCGGCGCCGGTCAGCTTCATGTCCGGGTTGTTGCGCCATGACCGGTCGCACGAAATCTTGTGCCGGATCGTCGTACCCGCCCCATAATCCGATCCCTTGAAGTGCGAAAGCACACCACGCTGCCGCGACGGCTTGACCTTCTTCAGGTCACCAAACGCTTCCTTCAGGTCCTCCTGTAGACACGTGCGTGCAGGAACCACCACGTCCTGGTCCATGTAGTAGCCTGCGGGTCAGTTCCTGTACAAACCGGATGTATGTCACTCACATTGGCTGTTTGTGTCGCCCATGGGCTGCCACGCGGTGACACGCTCAGTGCCAACGGGCGTTTGGCTGTTCCCACGTACACCGTACAGTCGCGACATGACGGTCTGGCACCGTCCCCAGTCAAACGTAAAGGGAACGATCACGTCGGCTCGGTCAAAGTCGCTTCCAGCCCCAGGCAGATGGTTCTCCTCCGCGTTCGTAAGCCACTCGCCGATTTCCGACGGGAATGTCTGGACAAACGTGTACTGCGGCATTAAGACAAGGTCGCCTTTTTCGTACGGCCGAGAAATTTGGCGCACACCGCGCACCATCGCGCTGTCGGCACTGAAGCAGCCATGCCATTCGGTCTTGATCCGCTCATAGTGCTCCTGGTCCTCGATGTAGTGTTGCTCGCGGGCTTCGGCCATGCGCGTGACGTTGACACCTGGGTCGGCAGGGTTGCTGTTGAAGTAGCGGCGAGCGTGAGGGTGGAGTACGTTCAGCCACGTCGACCTTTCAACGGCGTTGACTAGGACCATGGGGTCAGTCTCCGCTGCGACACCCTCGCTCTCCACCTCGGGTGGTGGGTATGAGAGGTACGGCAGGTTGGCAAACGCCTTGAAGGGGAAACGAGGGCGCCGCGCACAGGCCGCCTGCGCGCAAGCACAATCGCTCGTGTCGAGACAGACGGTGGGGTGGTCGCACAAGTTGGTACACACCTCTCGACCGCGGAATCGCCAATCGGCAGGGCGGCCAGTGGGCAGTGGAGCCATGTCGAGCTTGATAGGCCTCGGGTCAGACGCCAGCTTGTCCAGACGCTCCTTGGCAAAGGACTCGGCCTTGTCCAAGCGGTGGCACAGAGTCGCAATCCGCGACCCGTTGAAGTAGTGCATCTCTGTGTAGCACAGGTCGAGAATGTTTGATGCCAGCGGGTCGTCGCGGAAGAAAGGCCATGGTGATGGCTTTCCGGCACAGCACATTGGCGTGATGCGGAACCGGAACTGGCCCAACGGGCTGAGGACGCCCTGGTCGCTAAAGTAGTTTCGACGATACAGATGAGGCTCGGGCGCTCCGGTGGGCGCGATGGGGTTTCCCTCGAGATCTGTGACGCTGAGGTACCCCGTGTCGGGGTCGACTTCGAGGACAAACGTGTCGACCATGGAGACGGGCGTGTCTGGTCCGTTGGCTTTGAAATCGACGTCATAGTTGATGTCTTCGCCGTCGACCTTTGCCCATTCGTGGCGAGTCATCTTGAGCGTGGCCTTGTTCTTGCCATATGCTTTGATGGTAAACCTCCAGTCCGATGGCGAATCGTCATCGCGCCATCCAAACTTCTCGGGGTTGCCGTCCTTTGGCGGGTCGTAGTAGGCGTACACAGGCCGGCCTTCGTACTCGGCAGCCAAGAGACCGTAACACCCATCGAGGAAGAGTACATCCTTGATCGAGTACGTTGGAGTGTCGCCGCACTCAATCTTCTGCTTGCGCTTGAGAAACTGGTACGTCTCGTCGAGATACTGTCTGGCAAGGCTGTGGAGGCCGTCGTCCATCGTGACGCTGGCTGTAAAGCCGAGCACATCGGTGGCCTTTTGTGTGCGGCCCTCGTACCGGTTCGGGAAACGGTTGTCGACAGGAAGTGTCTGGATTGGGGATGACGAGTTGGTGAGCCAGAGAACCTTGCGAATAATCTCCATGGCCGGCGTCGGGCTGCTTGTCCCGACGTTGAACACTTCCACTGAGCCCTTCTTCCTGTCCCGACCGTACGTCAGATCGTTGAGGCGGTTGACGGCCGCGGCAAAGGCGTTGACAACGTCACGAATGTTGATCATGTCAAGCTGGCCGTCAGCGCACACACCTGGGCGTTTGCGCAACTTACATCCTGGTCCCCGCCGACAATCTGGATGGTGCGGTGCGAGAGCGCATTTGTCATGATACTTGGGATAAGGCGTTCGCGGTGGTCCGCCGCACTGCCGTACACGTTGGAGAGTCGCAGCATGATGACGTTGACGTCAGCAGAGCCGTTGTCTGTGACCTCCTTGACGTGCGCGTTGATCACGTCTTCGGCCTGAGCCTTGGTGATACCGTACACGTTGGCCGGGGCGTGCGGCGTATCTTCGCCTACTGGCATGTGCTCGGGGTTGCCGTACACTTCGCGCGAGCTCGCCTGGATGAACCAGCTACGTTTTGGCAGAGCATCGAGGACGAGCTCGGTGCCGCGGACATTCACGTCCTCGCAGTCCTTCTCGTTCTCGATGCACCACAGGACGCGCGACACGGCCGCGAGGTGGATGACACCGGCAATGTCCTTGGTCATGGCTTTTGACAGCGCCGAGGGGTCGCGAATGTCGCCCTCGATGAAGCGAAGTTTGGAGTTGGGATGTTGCCGCTTGAGTGCCTCGAATTCATTGTCGTAAAACACCTTGTCGAGCACGGTGATCGCGGTGTTGGTCGACAACAGACGCGAAATGAGCTGCTTGCCTGGTCATGTCAGGTACACCGCGCTACGCGTCGCTGCTCACCAATGACACCACCTCCGCCGGTGATCAGGATACGGCCCTTGGACGCGGCCTGGACTGGTTCGGCGCCATAGTTCTCGAGGTCGTGGACGCTCGGGACCATGGCATCGTTGCCTTCCATCCATTCCCACGGGTCCTCAGAGGCGGAACTACCAAAGTACCCGCCAAGCAAGTGCTTGGTTGTTAGCTATGACTCCTAGCACATGATGCAACACGTACCCTCTGTTCTGTGAACCAGAATGTCACGGCGGTGACGAGCACGAGCAGAACCATCCAGCGGGCATGTCGACGTGGTGGCGCAAAGGCCATCAACGAGTCTAGGACCCTCATAATAGGTGGCTACGTTGCAGTGAGGAGGCAACCTAGATTATAGCGATGTTACTGTTGATGTTGATGTTGAAAGAAAAACACGAGTTTGCCAGTGCAGCAAACTCAGTGTCCCGAATGTGGACGAGAATAAAGTGACATGCAAGACGTTGGTCCGTCTGTCGTCGCGAGAATATTGGTAGATCACTCACGAGCACATTGCGGCGCCCTGAACTGAACGCTTCGGGAGAGGATCTGGCGCTACGGGGCATTCCACCCCGGCGGCGGTGCTAATTGAAATCAGCTTCCCTGAATTGTATTGGAATATTCACTTGTATTAGCCCTCATTACTCTAAGACTTTAAAACTACTAATGCCGAACGTCCCGTTTTGGTGCCAGACTTGTGCCCGACTCCGGTGCATCCGGGACCGTTGCACGACAACTACGTTGTTCGCATCGGCATGTGCCCTCTTTTCGCTCTCCGTGTATCTAGCCCTGTGGTCCATCTCCCGCAGCAGCAGCAGAGCTGCCGTACGGCCGAGCCCAACTGGACCCTCCGCGTCCTTCGGCGACATTTACGACGCTCCTTCAGCCCCCTGCGTCGTCGCCGTTGTCTTGTCCTTGCTTCTGACCTGTCATGTCTGACGCGCTTGTTCTTACTTCCAATCTGGCCGACTGCTGAACACACAGGAGCAGGGCGGGAGGGTGCAATGCTCATGTCGCCGAGCTCACAAGAGACACGGGCAGCAACCGGCCAGGGCATAATTGAACTACCGACGCGTACACAAGCAATTATGTTGCGCGAGCGCTACCATTACTGCAGCTTCCCACTCCCACCTCTCAGCCTCCCTTGTATCAACGGTCTTGGAGACAAGCAACTAGCAACTGCAGAATGCAAAAAAAGTTTACAGGTACACGTGCCTCGATCGTGCGTCGGGACCTCGGGAGCTACCTGTTCCGTTGGTACGTGTTTCAGAAAACACTGGGTCGCTCAGTCTACCTGGCTACCCTACGCCGTCGTCAGTCACGACAAGAGGGGATGCGATGCCATTCCAGTCACATTGCCCTGCTTTTCCTGTCGGGGTTGACGACTGCAACGCCTGTTCCCATCTGTGAAATGCTAAGTTCTAACTGTCACCACAACGCCACGACCCCTGTCTACATACCCCGACGACGGCTGTTGCGAGGTTGACACGGTAAGTGTGTGCCCCTCCACCAGCCCACTGTTGGCTGGCGCTGGCTTGCATGGCTGGTATGGTGAGCAACCCGGCTTGAACGGTTGGAATGTCGTTGTGTGCCTGGCTGTCCCGACCGTGTACGTACACATTATGGCATTCTGCCATACCTTTTCCCTCCCCTTTCACCGCCCCTTTGCAACGCGCCTTCGTAACCACCTTCTAAATGCACCTGACTAGGTTAATACAAAACGGCCATAATCTGCTTCTGATATCCCAAAGCAGACACCACCCAAGACCTGCCTGGGTCAAGATCGCTACGCCGTTCGCTGAGAGTCAAAGATGAGCGCCGCGTCCATGAGCACCTGAGCGCCGAGCGCGCAGTCGTCTGGTGTCGAGTATTCGTGGGGGTTGTGCGACAGGCCGTCGCGGCAGGGAATAAAGACCATGCCGCTGGGACAGACACGGCTGGTAGCGCACGTATCGTGGCCCGCTCCCGAGACGATACTGCGGACCTGTTCGGCGGGAATAGAGCCCTTGGCGGCTGTCTCGACAGCGCCAGTACACGAAGGGTGAAACTTTGTTGCGGGGCTGTCAAAAAGCAGGTCCCACTGCATGGAGCACTGATTACGCGCGCCGTTGTTGGTGATCTTGTCAGCCGCATCACGGATGCCCTTTTCCATAGTTGCGAGCGCCGCGTCGTCCGGGTGCCGAATGTCGAGCGTGAACTCCACCGTGTTGGGAATAGTGTTGATCGAGCCCGGCTGGAGGTGCAGAATACCCGTTGTCGCTAGGCCTTTGTGCTCCTTTGCGACCTCGTTGGCCTTGATCATGAGCTGAGCAGCAGCGAGCATTGGGTCGGCGCGGAAATCAAACGGCGTCGTGCCGGCATGCGAGTCGCGTCCGCTCACGCGAATGTTGAACCACTTGTACGCCTGCCCGCCGGACACGACGCCGATACGCTGCTTGTTGCCCTCGAGGATAGGGCCTTGTTCAATGTGCAGCTCAAAGTGCGCGGCGAGCGGGTTCGTCTTGTGCGATACCTCCATTGGGCCCTTGTATCCGATACGCTCGAGCTCGGCGAGGGCAGACACGTTTGGGTCGGCGACATCGCACAGGGCGTGGGCGTCCTCCAGAGACAGCTGACCCGCCCAGACGGACGACGCATGCAGCGATTTCGGGAAACGCGCTCCCTCCTCGTTTGTCCAGTTGACGACTGCGATGGGGTACTCTGTCTCCAGGCCAGCGTCGTGAATCGTGCGCATACCCTCGAGCGCAGCCATGACGCCGAGGATGCCATCGTAGCGCCCGCCGGTGGGCTGCGTGTCGAGGTGCGAGCCCATGGCTGTTGGCGCGCCGTTCTTCTTGCCCTTGCGCACGGCAAAGATCGAGCCCATCTGGTCCACCTTGACGTCGCATCCCAGCTTCTTCACCTCGTCCACAAACCAGTCGCGCACCTTCTTGTCATCGTCGTTCAGCGCCAGGCGGCACATTCCCGTTTCCGTCGGCCCGCTTGGTCGTCAGTCATCGCCCCACCAGCATGGTACCAAGCTCACTCGCCGTAGCGGTGCGCAGCACCCCACTTGCACGTCTCGTGCAGCGTTTCGTTAAGCCGCTGCGCATTGATCTCAAGCTTGCGAGGCGTGTACGCTGCTGTCGCCATGGACGCGCGCTGTAGTCGGGAGCCCAAGCTCGTGAGCTGGCGAGGCTTGAGCGTGAGCAGCATGTTGTCAGAGTGGTAAGTAGAGTGTGGTCGCACAAACGCGACATTGTAATCGCCATGGATAGACTAGTCGGCGAGTTTGTTGGTGGGCAACGCTATCAGCACATGTGACGTTGATTGCCCATTGATACCCGAAGTTGCCCACGGTATCGCTCTTGTTGCCCATCTTGTATACAAACTCTGTTGGAATGTTGATGCCTAGTGCCAATGGTAATTAGCAGAATTAAGGGAATTAACAGGCAAATGTCCACTCGGCGTCGCCATTGCGTTTCAGAGAGAGAGAGAACTCTGCAAGACGAGACGGTGTTAGTCGAAGACGGACAATGTCAAGCGTGGCTAGTGTCACTGACATGGCTGGCGTAAAGATCCAGCCAATAGTTCTGTAGGCAAGACGCTCCCGCCCGTTTCTTGTCGACTCGATCATGAGTCAAGGGAGCAGGTCACGAGCGTGTGGGAATGAGTCGGTGGCGATGCTTCAGTGGCGATGCTTCAGTGGCGATGCTTCAGTGGCGATGCTTCAGATGTCGTTAAAGAACAGCTCCAACGACGTGTGTCGCTGTCCACGTCGCTGTTCCAAAACTTTTCTGCACTCCAGCGCTGTCCGATGCCCAAGCCAAGCGGTCTATTCCGGGCGAAACAACGAACGTGGCCCCTGACGTCGCAATGATATTTGTCGACGTCAAAGCTCAAAAGCCACATTCCTCTTGCTCCACATGCGCAGGTCATGGTTTGCGTCGCGCACATACACGCACCCCCCCTCTAGCCCACCCCAAAGTCGGACATCGATGCGTAACGAGCCATCTTGTCGACAGTTCGAGCTACCCATTACCCGAGACATCATTGGGAGCGCACTGGAGCCGAATCTTGATGGTCATAGCTCATAGTCGTTAGGATCAACCTGATCCGAACGAGTAGGTGTCTGTGGATCTGTGTGTGCATGTGCATGTGTAGCGGTGTACCTGGTACATGTGTGCGTGCGTGTGTCGCGTGGGGTCGCAAGTGTGTCCCGCAAGTGTGGTGTGGCGCATCCAACCGCCAACCAGTCTCGGGTCAAGATTATGCTTGACGGTGTATCACTACTGGGCTATCATAATTGCGCAAGATAGGCTTATGGCCGTGATAGGTACTATCACTGGAGCTTCAAGGCAAGCTATCTATGCCATTGCCAGCCCTTGGCATCGCCGTGGCGCTCTTGGTCCCAAGCACCTTGACATGGCTAGGTCCGAAGTTGGCCCGAGACGCGCTTGTTAATTGAGCCCCCGGAGCTTACCCCACAATCCCCGTTCTCGCTTGAGTCCTGTTCCACCTGTTCTGCCCTGGCGAGGCTCCAACTTGGCTGGCGCCTCACTAAACGCGCCCACCTCAGACAAAGACGTGTTTGCTTGGCTCGCAGCTCGCGCAGCTCGCTGCTCGACCATTCGCATCTCGGTCCGGACCCACCGCTTTCCGAGCACGACTCTGGAGATCTTCGGGAGTCTTGCATTGGCAGTCAATGCGCCCAATCAAGTGCCGTGAACGCCACACGCCACGGTCTAGCAGCCTTGACCCGTTGGAGTAGTTGTGCCGGTCCATACAACGGGCCCCCTCACCCTGTACAGCACGTTGCCGTGCGTCCGCCGATGCCGGCATGCTAGTACGACGAGTTTCGATAAAATCAATGTTCCCGTATTCTCGTCGATGGATTACTCGACCTCACGACCGTGCCTGCAGTTCTGCGAGCTTTCCATGCCCACTCGAACACTGTTTTTTGGACAAGGTCCGAGAAACATGCATGCTTCAGCGGCCCCAGCCGTTCAAGTTGTCGACGGCGCAGTCATGATGCAATTGTCTTGGATACCGCGGAGACCCCGCGGAGCCCTTTTGCATCGAGCGGCTACCAACGGCCAAGGGAGTGGGACACGGCGTTCAGACGATGCTTGGCGTCGCCTTACTCTGCTCTAATGCCATCGCCGACCCGCTGGAAACCCACCTGTTCTTTGCCATGTTCCGCCACGATTCAGGCCCACCGTCCGTTCACCTCTGCACCCTTGTCTCAGTCACATGGACCCACATGGTGCACCTTCCAAGACGTGTACATGCAAGACAACTCGACCCAGGCAAAACACCCACAGCAGCACAACAACACCCAATCGTAAGCCACCAAGTTGCACACTGCAGCCAAGGCCCGGCCTCAAACTTTGCTTGGCATTGTCGCGTTCACGTCACCTGAGGAGATCAGATCACTGCGCCTCCTCCCCCCACCTCGCCAGAAGCAATTGACATTTGCACCTGTCGGTTGTGTCTTTGGTAATGATGCCCTTGGAGCTGGGTCGTTCCGCGGTGCTCGCCGATCATCCACATCTCCCAGCCCTCGACCCCAAAGAGTCGTTCAAGGTTGGTCGTCACATCCTGCGGGCCCCCTGGGGCCCTTCGTACCCCGGAGCTGCGAGCAACGCCACCTGGACGCCGCGCTGTGGGGCGTTATCGCCGCCTCTCTGCTCTGGAGCGCCATCCAGTAAGCGCAGAGTGTGATCTGTTCGGGACTGATACGTGAATGTGCTATGGTTGGAGAGGGCCAGGTAACCATATCGAGAGTGATTTCTCCGGGCGCCGCGCTCAACAAACGTCTCACTGGCTAATCTCAAACGCACCCTTCGAGAGAAGAGGAAGAGTAGCTGATTTCCTTGGCAGTTGCGATGCCGCGATCTCATGCGTGGGCAAACGAGGCGCGCAACCTGCAAGACGGTTAGGGAGGAGAGCGATATGGGACTTGCGAATGCCTTGTCTTGCTGGCATTGGCCTTGCCGCGCCTGCTCGGCTTTGGGCACTCCCCGAGCGATAGCGAGCGGTCATGTCGAGGCCGAACAAGGAAATCAGCAGCAGCCTTCCCGGACCTGCCTTGCCCCATGAAGCCAGGACCGTCACAACACACACACAGACACACAGACCTCAAGCACACGAGCACCGGAGGTTGAACCGGTTACAGCACAGGTTCTCCGGTCTTGAGCTGGTATTGCCGGTTCGTCCATCGTTATAAGCAGTCGTGGCAGCAGCGCTCGTCGCCTTTTCCTCTTTCCTCGTCGCTGGCTCCAAGTCTATAGCCACACCACTACTCAGCCGTCGTAAGACTGGTTCATATCGCTTGCTGGGAGTAGCCAGCCCCCTTTTCCCCTTTGCTTCACTCTCCCACCCCAAGTTTACTACCCGTCATGTCGCAGTCCGACATTGAGAAGGAGCACAGCTACAAGGCCGACACCGGCAAGATTGTCGTGTCGGCTGCCGAGGATGCCGATGGCGAGAACACCTATGACCCGTCCAAGGAGTCGATCTGGACGCGTGCCGGTCTCAACATTGAGTCGTTCAAGCGCGCTCCGGGTACCACTCGGTGAGTTTCTGGCTGTGCTGCCGTCCTCGAGCTCGTCGCTGACCTTTCCAGTGGTCTCGTCGCCCACGGTGACATTCCTCCCGAGTTTGTCGCTCACGACAACCCGCTCCTTCAGCAGAAGATGAAGCCCCGCCACCTGCAAATGATCGCCGTCGGTGGTTCTATTGTGAGTTCCCTCTGAACCCGCCACCTTGGGGCCATCTGCTAACTGCCACAGGGTACTGGTCTCTTTGTCGGTTCCGGTCAGGCTCTCACCAGGGGTGGTCCTGCCGGTATTCTCCTTGCCTGGATTATCATGGGCGTGATGCTTATCAACGTGAGCACAGACCGTGCATCGACGCCGAGCTGACGAGATCAGGTCACCCAGGCTCTCGGTGAAATGGCTATCGTCTTCCCTGTCTCGGGTGGTTTCTACACCCTGGCTTCCCGTATGCTCGACCCTTCGTTTGCTTTCGCCATGGGCTGGAACTATGTCCTTCAGTGGGCCGTCGTCTTGCCACTAGAAATCGTGAGTCGAAGATGCTTTGTGCATGGCTGACAGCTAGACTGTTGCTGGTACCACTGTGCAATACTGGGACACACCAGTGCCATTGGGAGCATGGATCACAATCTTCTTTGTTCTGATTATCGTAAGTGCCACACACCTTATCACCCGCTCACACCCCAGTTCATCTCGACGCTTGGCACACTTGGCTATGCTGAAGAAGAATTCTGGTCCTCGATCCTCAAGCTCACCGTTGTTGTCATCTTCATCCTCATCGGCATTGTGTGCATCTGTGGTGGCGGCCCCTCGGATGGCGACTACAGCTCCTACGTCGGTGGCCGCCACTGGCAGGACCCAGGAGCGTTCGCCAACGGCTTCAAGGGTGTGTGCGCCGTCTTCGTCACTGCCGCCTTCTCCTTCGCTGGGTAAGTTGTTACTGTGCCCACCTTGTTTCACCCTGGAAACGCCACTGACGTACCCACAGTACTGAGCTCGTCGGCCTTGCTGCCACCGAGACTCCCAACCCGCGCAAGACCATGCCCGCCGCCATCAAGCAGACCTTCTGGCGTGTCACCCTCGTCTACGTCACTTCGCTGCTCATCATCGGTCTCGCGGTCCCCTACACCGACTCCCGTCTCATGGACGGCGAAGGTGCCGACGTGTCGCCCTTTGTCATTGTCATGGTCAAGGCCAAGATTGCCGGCATGAACCACCTCATCAACGTCACCATCTGTATCTCGGTCCTGTCCATTGGTCTCTCGTGTGTCTACGCCGGCTCGCGTACCCTCACTGCCCTCGCCGAGACTGGTTACGGCCCCAAGTTCTTCACCTACATTGACAAGTCTGGCCGCCCGCTCTACTCGCTCCTGGCCATTCTTGCCTTTGGCCCCCTGGCATACATCAACCTCGCCGACGTCGGTACTGCCGTCTTTGACTGGCTTGTCGCCCTTTCGGGTCTCTCCACACTCTTCACCTGGCTCGCCATCTGCATCACCCACATCCGTTTCCGCCAGGCCTGGAAGGCCCAGGGCCACTCGGTTGAGGAGCTGCCCTTCCGCGCCATTGGCGGCATCTACGGCTCGTGCCTCGGTGCTTTCCTCATCGTCCTCGTCCTCATTGCCCAGTTCTACATTGCCGTCTGGCCCATCGGTGGCAACCAGGGTGGCGGTGCTGCGGCCCAGGACTTCTTCCTCTCGTACCTCGCCTTCCCCGTCGTCATTGGCTTCTGGGTCGCCGGCTACCTCTGGAAGCGCACCCTCCCCCGCAAGGTCCACGAGATTGACCTCGACACTGGCCGCAAGTCGTGGCTCACTGTCGAGGAGATGCGCGCTTGGCGTGCCGAGCGTGCCGCTGCGCCTTGGTACGTGCGCATCTTCCGCATCCTCTTCACCAACTAGTCGGGTCAGGGCAGTAATGAGGTTATCTGGTTTGAAAAGTATCGCAGAGTCGTTTCTTGTAAAGCTCGCTCCGGGCATATGGTAGTAGCTTGGTAGTTGGACATGCAGCGTGTTGCATGCACAGTGGGTGTGCAGTGTCGGAAATCGACGTCGGCATGTAAGGGTGCCACATCCAGTCTCGGCTGTTCCTGGCGATCGTCGTTGATATACTCGGCAATCTCACGGTGTCTTTGGCACGACCAGTTCGTCCGAAGGTAAGCAGCAGGCACGATGTGGAGCACAAGAGTAATGGGGCAAGAAGCAAGAAGCATGGAGCTTTAGGAATGGGGCATGGCAGCAGCTGCGATGTACAGTAGAGTGTGAGGCGAGTCGGTATGGTGAGAGAAACGGCACAGAGAATCCATGAATACAACTACAAGCGAAAATGACAACTACGGCTCGTCCAGGAGCCGTCCGGGAAACTACAATTCAGAGCGATGCAGTGTCTAGATAAACTGCATGCGCGGGTCGTCTTTAGCGAGGTCGATTTCGACGCAGGCGTTGATAAGGCGGCACCGTGCTTCGTCGGTATCAAGCACGATGGAGCGTTCGTGCCCGGCAAAGGCGTTTGAGCGGAGGAGGTGAGCAGCGCGCGCGAACACGGCTTTGGCGATAGACGCTTCGGCGACGCGCGCTTCGGCGCGACCACGCTCAACGCCAGCAACAGTGACGGATTTGGCGCATGGTCGCGCGGGCGGCGCGCGCCCAGCAGCAATGTCCCCGTCGATCGTAGCCAGTACCAGGATCCCACTACGCATCTTGTCGTCCGCGAACGCGCTCCACCGCTCCAGAGCTTGCACGAACGCTGCGCGTCCCGCCGGAGTGCGCAGACCTGCTACGCGTCCCGCCAGTTCCACCTGCGCTGCCCGCAGCGCCGCTCCTTCCCTTACACCCTCGCGCCGACCCTGCGGCGTCGACGCCGGCGTCTCCTGTCGTACCCAAGCTGCTGTCAGCTGCATCCTACGTCCACGAGCTTACGTGGGATACGTCCCGACACGCGCGGCCGTGCGTGCCCGTGGTTCGCCTCGAGCTGCTATCAGTGGCTATTTCCCACGGTGACTTACAGATACGGCGGCGGCCATTGGTCAGTGTTTGTGCGTGTTTGTTGTTGTCGTGGCGAGTTGCGCTAGGAGTGACACAGTGACGAGCTCTGTTTTAATCGTTTGTCCCAGGTATAGTTCCAGTGAGGCAGAATCAGTAAAGGAGGTCTCCTCTCTCGTTGGCGTCTCAGCGCTACATAAGTACATGTGCGCCGCTCGGCTAACACCTCAGAAGCTAGGTGGGAGCTGGTTGTGTGGTATGCCGAGAGGCCGAGACATAGTGGGGCAGGCTGGCGTGCTACAGTACGTTGGCAGTTGCCACTGGCTGGCTGGCGCCGGTCTCTACGACCGTCTACGAGCGAGCACGCAGCGACCACGCACTCGGCTGCCTGCCTGCCGACTACCCCGCGCAATGAGATGAGATACGGTGTCATGGGGACGCTGCGGCCGCTGTAACGGCGGACAAACGCATGCCGTAGCTCGTGGGGACGGACGCGGTGGAACCGCTCTCCGAAACCCCCGTGTGGGGCCTGCAGCCACCACTCTGGGGTCCCCGCTACCAACGGCGGTCGTCGGATTCCTGCTCTCCGGCTTTCGGTGTCTTCCTGCTGGCTGCCAGCCAAGTCTCAGCTCTAAGTTCTGGGCTCTGGGCACGAGACTGGGCAGGAAACGAGGCGTACCGAGGCACATCATTGGAGTGTAGCTCGATTCCGTCTGCCATCTGTTCCCCACAGGAGTGATGAGGCACTGTTCCTAATGGGCGTAGTGTGGCAGGTTGGCGATCCTGTTGTGTGGCTCCAGGCACGAATGCCTCCTTGTACAGTACAACTGTGCTCGTACGTCGTCAGAGAAATGCATAGTCGCACAATGACAGGCCTATTGTACATAAAATACATAGTGGCCTTGTATAATAGTTGCGACAGCACGACGTATTAAGGCCGTTGTGAGGGTATTGTGAGGCATGTGGCGCTCTCCCTTTAACTGTGCAGTCTCAAAGTGTTAACAATGTGGTCGCGAATGGTTGACACTTACCTGACAAAGGCGCGAGCCCAAGTTACAAACGCTTTCAGCTGCATTTTGCGGCAGCACACTTGACGTTGACTTCAAGTACTTCCCCAGCCGCCGTCAGACCAGAGACCGTCATCATGGTCGATTCCGGAATCGTAGTCGTCCACCCAGGGCGGAAACGCAATGTTGACGAAAGTGACGTTATGTGCCAGTTGCATATAATAAAAGTCGTCTTCGTCAAAGTCGAGCTCGGCGTTGAGCGCGTTTCCACTGTCATGCCCGAGCCAGTTGTACCACCACACGTCGGGGATGAGGAGGAAAAGACTCCACGCTGCAAACATCACAAAGTGGCTCATCCCCAGCGGCCCCATGTCGGTGCCGGCATGGAGCAGCGTGAGCAGGATCCCCCAGCAGAACCCCACGGCGAGGTAGCGAAGCGGGTCGGTAAACTCCATTGTGGGGGTCGAGGCTGGGCAGTAGTGCGAGGGCAGGAGGACGCGGGGGACTGGTGATGGTCGGAGTGGATTTTGTAAGGAGCGTGGGGAAGACACTGCCCTCTTGGATTGAGTACTGTATATGTAGTTGAGGGAAGGTGCTGCCTCAAGACGTCGTGGGACTGCGCGGGGCGAGCGGAATCACAGCGACACTGGCGCGAGGTCGTTCATGGCCCTAGCGCACACAGTGCGTGGCGAGGGCCTCGTCCGATCCCACGATCCCGACGGCCACACCGGCGCCAACATGGTCTCTTGTCCTGTGCAGCACGAGGAGCATTACAAGAAAGCATTGGAAACGTGAATGGACTTGGGTGCACAGAGGTGATGCATGAGGATGTTCTACAGCAACAGCTCAGACGGCAAGGTCAGCCTTGTGGCAGCCTCGAACGGGTTTTGACCGTGGTTTATGCCGCAGTCTTCATCCTTATGTCGTCAGCATTCGCAGACTGCCGTAACCGCGCCGCACTAAATGTCCTCGTACTCGTACTCGGTGCAGCCGTACAGGCGCGCGAGAACATAACCCGTGTAGCACAGAATGCCGAAGGGGCTGGGCACGTACCCGACTGCTCGATTGTAGATCCACGCGATAAACAGGATCATACCCAGCCAGAACCACGGCATGAGGTGCAGGTTCACGTGGAGAATAAGGCGCTGCCGGGGCATTGTGATAGTCGTGGCGCGGAGTGCTGTACTGTAGGAGGGTGAGGCAGAGATAGCCAGGCAGTAACGGTGGTGGTTGACGTCCGGAAGGGAAAGAACACGAGGACAAGGCCGTTATACCACGTCTCTCAACGGTTCTCAACGACAACGCCAAGAGGAGTATCACAAGCGCTTAGGGGCGAGGAGTGTGATCGGGAAAGGCAGCTGGAGCAGCACCACAGGCCCAATGTCTCCCGTGCATGGTGTTGTGTGACTCGAGGGCAGTGGGCTGTTTTCCGCGATTGTTCTCAATGTCTTGTTCGAAACTCACACGGTGCGGACGTGAGAGGCGTTAGGGAGGAACACAGCACCAAGGGAGGATGTCAACGCGCGTTTTGAGCACAAAAAGTGCCGCCACTGAGCAAAACACAACGACTGATGACGGCCGCCACCCAACACAATGAAGCGGGTTTACCAGTTTGTTTTGTCCATCATCACAACCAAGGGCTCCGCGGCGATGCGCAGCGTAGAAGTGAGTAGTGATGTCGTGCCACCTCACAAACCAGTAAACATTCGCCTTCGGTATAAAGAAGCTGACGGCGGGTGAACGGTCCAAGAAGCCACTCGACACCCACCTCTTGCGCCGCTCCCACCAACTCAACTCCCTTAAAAGGCTCACACCACCAAAACGTCCCAGGCGTGTCCGGTGCGAGGCATCCATGCCCGCTACCCAGCAACGCCAGTGGTCAACGCGTGTCCTGTAGCGGCACCTCTCGCAACGTCACAGCACAGCTCCATCCTCAACGGCACTCTCTCGTCAACACTTTCCCTCACCTTAAATCTTACAGTTGAATCTGCTCTCTTCCCCATTCACTCCACCATTTTTCGCCGTCCCCCCATGTCCAACGACAACCTTAACAGCGACGACCCGCACTGGGACCCGTTTGCTTACCACCCTCGGCGCCCTGCTCCCCCCATCCCAAACGTCCACGCGGGCCCGTCGTCCACAAACACCCCTCAGCTCGGTCGTCCCATTATCGACGACGGTGAGTTCCCCCGCCGCGGCCGCAGCTCACACAAGGCATGGAAGAGGTATCGTGGCGCATGTCCATCCTCGAGCTCGACTCGGCCGGCCCCGCGATGGAGGCTCAGCCGCGCCAGTACCCTGTCGTGCCAATGTACACGATGAACGCGAACGGGGAGCCTGAAATCGAGTACCCCGAGTTCATCCCAATGGTCATGGACGAACACACCGGAGCCACGACACCGCTGTACCCGCCGTACGTCCCGCGCGCCCCAGAGGAAAACACGCAGCAGCCCTCAATCCTTTACCCACCGGGGGTACAGTCGTGGCCGTCTGCTACAAGCTCCTCTGAAGGCGCCACTACGGCCGCCCAGGGAAGCTCGTCGTCGTCACCGCCTGTTTCACGCACTCCGGGCCAGTCGTTCGTCTACGTCTTCCCCTCGAAACCCAGTGCCCCGCCCAAGCCCCTCCTCGTTCCCCAGCTCGTCCCCAAAAACACCGTTCCCGAGCCCGAGCCGTGGTTCGACGACTCGTACGTCGAGCAGTGCCCGCCGCCCGTGGCGTACAACCGCTGGGCACGCAAGCTCAAGAACCCGTGGTGGTCGCGCGTCCACAAGCCGTCCACGCTCGACGCTATCACTGAGGCAAATGAGGACCACGACTGCGAGCGCGAGGGCTTTGGATCGCCGCAGCACAAGCGCTGCCACAGCGTCTAGCGCGGGGGCGATGGTGCGAGGGCGAGATGGCGGAGGCGAAACAAAAGCGATGGATAAAGGCGCTTCTTGTAGTATAGTTTGATTTTGGGTTCTTTGAAAACAGCCCATGCTGGTGTATCATTCTCTTTTGTGAGTGCTTTGAGTCATTGTCAGTGCCAGGCTGGTTCAGTAATGTGCACGACGTCGCTGCGGCAACATTTGTCAGTGACCGGGTGATGGACACGAACCAAAGACGACGACGGGGCGTGCCTGACACTATCAATCTTAAACTTTGTATTCCCTGCCTAATACATTTTGCTTCCACTAATTGACCATTGTATTTCCCCGGGGGTCTTCCGTCACGCGTCATTGGCAAAATCCAGTCATCCACCAAATCCACTGTTGTCGTTGTTGTTGCTCAAGCGGTTACCACCAACAATCTCTCCTCGCCGCGGGCTGAAGTGCCGCCATGGTACAGCCATCGTTCAGCGATCCCGCGCGGGAAACGGAGACGTCGACGTCCGCGACCGAGCCGCTCGACGCCTTCCTCGACAACCAGCCTGCGACATTCTACGAGAGCATCTACCGGTCTGAAGCGGCATGTCTTTGCGTCCTGAGGTAGGAAACAAGGCCGCGTCGTCGTTAATCTCTCCAGGCTACTTCCTCCAGTATGCCGACAGATTGTGCTGCACGTACTGTGGTCGCATCAGACGCTCAAAAGTCCTGACCTCAAGGCGTTCTGCGGCATGGACGACCGTCTTCCCCCCGAGGCGTGGGTTGGGGAGTTGACTGGCACTAACCCTCCAGAGCAGAGGAGATTATCAGGCCTGCGCGCGCCCGACACATTTTCCATGCACTGACGACGAAAGGGGGCAAGCAGCCAAAGTTCCACTGGCCGCTGAGCGATACGTTCAAGCGCGGGTTGAGGAACGCTCTGACTGGATTGTAAGCTCACTGAGCCTTCGACACCAGCTGACAACAGGGGAACGTCAAACTCATTTGGAGTGCCATATACTGGCGAAACAACGGACGCGCCGACTGTCGAGAACCTGATCAAACACGGCGAAGATGCGTGGGAGGTGGGTTCTGGAGAGTGCTAGTTTAACCCGATCAGTTCATTCTCAAATACATGGTGTCGTCCGGGCTCACGAGCGGGAGTGCGGCGGCGAACGGGCGGCCAAAGGACTCGGTGCTCGACTTGCTTTACATCTCCGGGCTGATGGCCGACTTGTGGGTGACGTTTGTATGTCGTTGCTAATCCACGCAGGCATGATCAGACGGGACGCAACCCTGCATACCACCGGTTCACCATCACGTCGCAGGGATTCCAGTTTCTGCTGGAGGACCGACAGACACAGCTGTGGCAGATCCTGGTGATATACATCCTTGGCAAGCAGCAGCAGGGCGAGAACGCGGCCGACGTGCTGTCTATGTTCTTCTCGCTCGGATGCATGGAGCTGGGCCAGAGCTACTCTGCCTCCAAGAGCTTCCCGGACAACCTGGACGTCTTGCACGACCTCGAACAGTACGGGTTTATCTACCGACACAAAGCGGGTTCGGACCAGTTTTACCCCACACACCTCGCCACGTCGCTGTGCTCCGGCGACTTGTCAGCGTCGCGCTCCCAGAGCGCCGATGACAAGCGCTTCCTCATTCTCGAGACCAACTACAAGATCTACGCATACACTTGTGAGCTAAACCACGTCCCGGTAGCTGACAACAGCCAACGAGCTCGAGATTGCCATTCTCAACCTCTTTGTCGATATTCGGATACGCTACCCCAACCTTGTCGTCGGAAAGCTTGATCGGCAGAACGTCAAGGCTGCGATGGACAAGGGCATCTCGGCGCACCAGATCATCTCGTATCTCACAACACACGCGCACCCCCAGATGTACAACCACCCACCGCCGCTGCTGCACCCGTCAGTCACAGACCAGCTTCATCTGTGGGACCGGGAACGCAACCGACTGGGCACGGAAGAGAGTGGGTATCAAGCTTCCGCCGACGCGCTGACTAGCAGGCATCATGTTCCAGTTTAACTCGAAGGAGCTGTTCGAGTACACGTGGGAGGAGGCGAAGCGGAACGACGGGCTGCAGCTCGCTGAGCCCAAGGAGAAGCTGCTGTTCGTGGACCCCACGATCCGCGAGGCGCTCAAGGACTTTATCAAGGACAAACAGGCTCAGCTGCGCGGAGGCCTGTGAGGTGGTGTACAGCCGTTGTATCAATTAGAACAAACCAACCCAGCCATGGGGTATACGCCGTTCGTATGTTTTATGCATCTAGACCACGCGTTTGGGAGACTCGATTCCGGCAGGGGAAGCCTGGAGGCCGCGGTCGACTCGGGTAGTTTGGCGGAGTCTATCGAGGTCGGCTGCCGCGGGCGCGCCGGCGCCGTCGACAAGCGACGTGGCTTCTTCAGCAGCGATGGGCGAGTTCAACCTCTCGTCACGGGCGTCGCGCACCGCGTCGTCCGCCGCGCCCCGCAGCTTATCGACAGCGCTCCGCGCGCCGTCCCACGCCGCCTCGCCGACCGCTGCCCAGTCTGTCTCGCGCGCGCCGACCACCGCGCCTCCAACCGCAGCATTCCACCGCTGTTTCAGTACCTCGGTGAACGTCGGCGGCCCAGGACGAGGGCCCACAAACGCCGACGGCGCAGGACCAGGGTTCGTGTCGAATGAAGAGTCGAGGAGCGCCGCAGAGTGGTGCAAACTGGTGTCAGCAGTGTTGGCGGGGTGTGGCCAGCCCGCAGCGTATGGCCAGTAAAGGCTGTCCGAGAGGTCCGTCAACGCGGGCGGAGGCGGGTCCAGCGCGAGCACACCGTTGCGCTCCAAGCCGCCCTCGTCCCGGTGCAGCTACTCACTCCTGACGGATCCGTTCCGTGTTAGCCGCAAGTGACGTCGAGATGGTATAGTACACGGCCGCGCCGGCGAGCACGCCGGAGCCTGCGCCGAGGAGGAATCCGGCCATGGTGTCGAAAGGGGTGTGGTGGTGTGTCGATGACGGCGGGTATCGGGACGGACAGATGTCTGCTGGCGGGGTCATGGACCGGCGTTGTCACTGGCGGAGAGGGCGGAACCAAATCCATCCGGCTCATCTCGCGTCTGGGGTGGAGGAAAAAGTCGGCGATCGAGGGCTCACGAGAGGTTGACATCGCCAACAACATTACCATGAGGCCCTCGCTCGCGCTGCTACGCCGGTCAACCTGGAAGGGTGAGTGCCGCATCCTCGGAGGCGCAGGAGAAGGAGCGCCCGACGACCAAATCCGCTCGACGGGTGTCGGTCTCCACTTGGATCGCGTGAGGTCGTCTTCAACCCACGACATTGCTTCGACGTCCTCCTTGCCGCGAGCTGTTAGGCCTACGCCTATGCCTTTGCAGCTGCCTTTGCAGCTGCTCTTTGCATGCCGAGGACAGGAATGTTGCGACGGAGACGCTGCAGCTCGCTCCTGCTGAAGTCCTCGTGACAATCAATGTGTCGCCGCGTCTGCTCGAGGCCAAGCTGCTTGCTATACAATCCCGGCCCGCATTGCGTTGCGGTCTGCTCTGTGCAGATTCGTCCGAGTCGAGCGTTTAGACTAGACTTTTGGCTTTCCTTGCCATGGCCAGTCGAGCGCTGTCGGGAAGGATACATGTGTGGTCCTTGAGCGTGTTCTTCTGCGGCTCTTGACTCGTAACGACAGAGCCAACATCGATGTGCTTCTCAACCTGCCCCTTTACCCCTCCTTTACCACGGTTTTTTTGCTGACGTCCCCAGGGCCATACTTCACGGCGTTCCCTTCGCTGCAGGAGGCGCTGAAGAACAACACGCCAATCTACACAAAGTCGCGGGCGTGCACGATCGTGCCCAACTTTGTCGGGCTCAAGTTCATGGTCCACAACGGCAAGGACTACCTTCCTGTCAGCGTCACCGAGGAGATGGTCGGGCACAAGCTCGGCGAGTTTAGCATCACCCGCAAGAAGTTTACCTTCAGGTGGGTAGCGCAGCGGCGCGTCGCGCCGCGAGCATCTACTGCACCAAACTCTGCTGACCCCCAGGCAAACGAGGAACCGGTAGACGACCGCACTGTACACCACCATGCCATACCATTCATTGTGCTTTGTTTAAGGGATTGGCTGATTGCGTTGGCGGCTGATACTGACGCGGCGTGGGTGGCTTACTGTTTTACCACAGCGGGCCACACTAATAGCGGTGGCGCTACGCATTGCGTTTCGAGTGTACCACAAGGTGTGACGGCGGCAGTGTGGCGCGATGCTGCCAAGCTGTTACGCCGCCCGCCGGCCAACCTGTTCGCGGTCAGGCTGGCCACTGCTGCGCGCTGCGCTGCGGTACAGGCTCACACGTGTCGTGGTAGCGCGCTGCAGCGCTTCCGTTGGCATCGGCACGTCGGCACGCACCCCTTATTCTGCTGCTTAACATGCTCAGATCCGTCCCGGAGAAGCAGCCTTGAGTTCCAGAACCAACAATTGGGTGGTAAGTTGCCAGTGAAGCCTGGACCATACGGGGCGTTTGAGGGCAAAAGGGCGTGCGTGGCAGCGATCAACCAGTTCCTTGATTGATGCATGATAATAAGCACCGCCCCGAGTTTGAACCTAAGCAATTAATTAGAGCCAATCCCCACCACCCTAGTGATCACAACCTAGTGGCGACAGATGTGACGGAATGCTATGCATGCACCTTGAGATGCAGCTCCGCTGTCTAGTCGCAGCGTCGTGCTCAGTTGCCGAGAGTGGCTGGGCAAAATGAAACACCGCCTCGCTACCCTTCTTGGGGTGTACGTGCCTGGCTGAGAGTCCATACGGTGACGCAACTGCCGCCCAAACGTACCATCCCGCCAAGAATCCCCTCCCCCCACACACACGACAACACCACACATACCCGTCCCACAACAATCGTACATCTTGCCATCGCACTCTCTCTCACTCATCTCATCCCCCTCCCCCATCTGACTACTCAGCAGCAACACGAACATGTACGGTGGAGGATACAACCAACAGCAGGGCTACGGCCAGCAACCAAACTATGGTGCCCCGCCTGCGGGCCAGTACGGTCAGCCGCCGGCGGGTCAGTACGGCCAGCCTCCCGCAGGACAGTACGGCGCACCGCAGGGACAGTACGGCGCGCCTCAAGGACAGTATGGTGCGCCGCAAGGCCAGTATGGTGCGCCTCAAGGCCAGTACGGCGCTCCCCAGGGCCAGTATGGCGCTTCCCAAGGCCAGTACGGCGCGCCTCAGGGCCAGTACGGCGCTCAGCAGGGGCAGTACGGAGCGCAACAGGGGCAGTACGGAGCACAACAGGGTCAATACGGCGCTCCCGCGGCTGGCGCATATGGTGCATCAGCAGCAGGCGCAAACTATGGCGCGCCGCCGCCCCAGCACAGCGCATACCCTGGCCAACCTCAGTACAACCAGCAGCCGTACGGCCAACAGCAGCAGCAGTACGGCCAGCAGCCGGCAGGACAGTATGGTGCGCCAGCTGGGCAGTACGGCGCGCCTGCGGGCGGATACCAGACGCAGACGGCGTTCCAGGCCAACACCGAGCCGCGCTTCCTCGGCGTGCAGATCCCTGCGCCGCCACCCGCACCGCCTATCACCAACCTGCCCAACTACAACCCCCAGTTTGACGCGGACCGTATCCGCAAGGCCGCAAAGGTGGGTTGCGCCGGTACGGCAGGAGACTGACGAAACAGGGCTTTGGTACCGACGAGGACGCCATCATCGACACGATGGCGCCCCTCGATGCGTTCCAGATGGAACTGTTGACCCGCACATACGAGCAGATGGCGGGACGCACGCTCGTCAGGACGCTCGAGAAGGAGCTTCGCAGCTGGTGAGTGCCTGCTCGAGGGTGTTGCTGACACCTCAGGCTCGAATATGTCCTGGTTCTCCTGTCGCGCGGCCCACTCATGGGCGACGTGTACCTGATCGAGCGCGCCTGCAAGGGCATGGGCACGCACGAGGACCTGCTGTGCGAGGTCCTTCTGTGCCGGAGCAACTACGAAATGCACCTCATGAAGGAGGCGTACCGACGCGCATTCAACAAGGACATGGTCAAGATGGTGCGCGGCGAGCTGAGCATGAAGACGGAGCGCATGTTCAACATGGCCATGGCGGGCACACGCGACGAGAACCCAGTCGTCAACCACCAGCTCGTGCAGCAGGACGTCGAGTCTCTGTACCGCGCCGGCGCCGGCAAGATCGGTACCGATGAGATTGGCATCTGCAGCATTCTGCTGCAGCGTTCCGACGCGCACTTGCAGGCGGTTGCGCAGGCGTTCCCCCAGCGCCACCGCATCACGCTCTCCAAGATGATCGAGTCCGAGTTCTCGGGTCACATGCGTGATGGTCTCCTGTACGTCGCCCGCACGTACGAGAACGACGGCCAGGGCGTCCACCGCGACGCCTTCTACCTCGAGGAAGCCATGAAGGGCATGGGCACAAAGGACGAGAGACTATGCTACCGTCTCGTCCGCGTGCACTGGAACAGGCCCCGGTTCAACGCCGTCAAGCAGCAGTTCAACGCCATGTACCGCAAGAGCCTCGCCAGTAGAGTCAAGAGCGAGACCTCGGGCAAGTATGAGAATGCTCTTGTTGCCATTATCAACCAGAACTAGCTGTGTGCGAGCTCCGCGAGCGCACAGCTTGTTGATGCGTAACAATCTGACTCTCCCGAAGAAATATACCCTCATCCCTTTCTGTAGTTTCCGCGCGTCACAGCTTGGTTTGGTTTTTTCGGCCGTATCTAGTCCATAGTTTTCGTGAAATGAAGCGTTGCGAGTGACCGACGAGCCTTCGGGGTAGGGTTAGTCGCCCAATGGCAGAGTCAGAACTTGGCCGCTGCGCGTAGTATGAAAAGTGGTATGCATGGCTGTTGTACATGTTCACTGATACACGCCTGGTTGTCAGCTGAAATCAGGCATAGCTTAGCTTACATCTAGAAGACGGGGACGAGGGCCGAGGCAAAGTCGCTCCGGGCGAAGATGACGCCCGCGGCGAAGATAGCGACAGCGCGCGCGATGCTGCGGTTAGCGGGCTGTGTAATGGGCAAGGGGGAGGCATGAGCGGGGCAGCTGATAGCGAAGCAAAGGGGTTGCCGCTCTGGGTACATCAAGGAACAGCGCCGATATCCCTCGACGCCCAGTCATCAACGCCGCTCTTCCCATTCCTCCATCGCTGCCCTCGCTGCGTTCCAGCAGCTCAAGCATCTCGAGACCACTCACGAGAGGTTACCCTGGCGGTGCTCGGGGTTCATGATCTGGTCGTTCCAGAGCCAAGTGAAGAACGAGGGTGGCTGCTGGGGCGCACCGCCCGCGGGGCCGAGGTAGAGCTGGTTGGCGGGGGACGCGGAGGGAGCGGCGGGGGGAGCAGACATCGTGAGGCGGGGTGTGCGTGAATTTTGATAGTGGTAGTTGTGGATGTGTTCGTCGTCGTTGTCGTCGTTGGGCGGCAAATGTCCATCCAGGTCCAGAAATGAGAGCGGCCGAAGACACAGACTGGCGGTGGAGGCGGAGTTTTCGGCGTCAAAACCGTGTGGCGCCAACCCATTGGTCTTGGTGGAGGCACTCCGCCCTCTCGTGCCTCCTCCCACCACCTCTCACACACCATGTCCTGCGCCGACGAAGCACACGGGCACGGACACGGGGGTCACGGCCACGATCACGGGCATGACGGGCACGACCACGATGTGCCCCTTTCCGCCGGCCCAGCCGACTCGCTCTTCGGCGTCATCGACACCGAACACGTCGTGGCTATGAACGCCGAGGGCGGTGCGGATCGGGGCCGCGTCGTGATCAAGTGAGCTTGTTAGCACCGGAGCTAAGCTGACAACAGGGACTGGGAGAACCGCGAAGACGAGACGACCGTGAGCTGACCAGCGTGTTTCGAGCTAACGGCAGTGGCTCGAGAGCGATCTGGACGACTCGCTCCTTCTCCACAGTGAGCTCCTTTGCCCCCATTGGTGAGAGCTCACGCAGTCCCGTTCACCGCTAGCGTGTCGTTGCGGAGTATAACCCTCAAAGCGGGACATGGCGGGTTTCGACCCAGCGAGATGCGGGTGGTACGTCGCCTCCTCCCTCCCTTACGTCGCTGAGCCCAGTTCGTGAATGCCCCCGGGCTCGACTTCTCTGACGCCGAGAGCGCGACGCCAACACAACAGTTTGACGTCGTTGAGACTCGCCAAGGCGCAGAGTACCAGGTCAAGTGAGCTGAATCGTGGTGCCATAGCTCACGCCAGAGCGGCAAAGTTCTCGTCGGCGACGTCGATCGCACTCTTCTTCCCTCATAACGAGAGCGAGGGCGACGACGAGGAGACGACGCGCGTGTATTACATTGGTCTTCGCGGGAGCTGGAAGCCGGTGAGTGACAAGTTGTGGCGGTTGCAGGTCTACGACGGCAAACTCTGAGCTGCACTTCTAGACCTCCAGCTCGCCCCAGCTCGCCGTCTAGGCCTGCGACCCATACCCCTGCTTCAGCGCATGCTTCAGCGCTGCTCGGGACTGTTTCTGCCTATTTTCAACTCACGCCGTAAGGCCTTTTGAGCTAACGCGCAGCTGCCAAACAAACTCGACGGGTCGATCGTGTACGAATCGGCCCCGCGCCCCGTGGACCACAAGAACAAGATTGGCGACATGGGCGCGGCCTCGCGACCGGGATTCTAAGTGATGCCGATGATATGCATGTACCATAGTTATAAACTGCATGCTGGCCTGGAGTTAGTGACCTGGCGACAATGTGGTGGTCGTCAGGGAGGGACAAATGTGCGACTTATCTCGGGCCGGGTCGGCCATGTCCGGCGCAGCGACGTCACGCGGCCGAACGACGATAACGCCACGCACGGGTTGCCACCCAGATCCCCAACAACGCGCCTGTCCTCGTCCACACACACACGGGATACCGCGCACCCGTCGATATCGGCGCACCGACAACGACGTAACCTGGTTCCTTTGTGACTTCTCTTTGCTCTGCTCTGCTCAAACCAACCACCTACGCCATGAACAACGTCCACGTCTCGGACCATCCGCTGGTCGCGACCCAGCTGTCACGCCTGCGCCTGCACGACCTGCCCCCGCAGGAGTATCGGCATGGCGTCAAGGCGTTGTCGTGAGTGCCCGGGCGAGCGTAGCGAGCCTACCGCGCCAGCACTACACCCCATCCCCCACGCCCCCGTGCTCATGCCAGCTCGATGCTCATGTACGAGGCCGCGCGCGCCGTCCCACTCGCCGACGTACCGGACGTACGTCCACCCCGAGAGACTCAGCTGACAGCAGCTTCGCTCCCCCGTCGCCAGCTTCACTGGTAAGACGGTTGGCACGCGGATCGGCCTCTCGCCCATTCTTCGCGCTGGTATCGGTATGACGGACGCCGCGCTCGAGCTGTTTCCCGAGGCTACCGTGCTCCATCTCGGTCTGTTCCGCGACAAGATCAGCCTCCAGGCGATTGAGTGAGTGCAGCCGGCGTGGCGCGGCGCGGCGCTCCGGCCTTGCTGCCAAGGCGGTCGTCTTTCCCATCATCGCACCAGCCCCCCTCCCACCTCCTTTACTCACCTCGCACACCCCCTGCCAACCCAAACTTGCCCGCTGACACCAGGTACTACTCCAAGCTCCCGCACGTACCTACCGCGGACCTCGTCTACGTCCTTGACCGTGCGCATTCGCGGCCACTCACCACTGACGCCAGCGCTCATCGCGACGGGCGGCACGGCCGTGGCGGCGCTCACGATGCTGGTCGAGTGGGGGCTCAAGCCGAGCCAGCTCAAGCTCGTGAGCATCCTCGGGTCAAAGGTCGGTGTCGAGCACGTCGCGGCCGAGTTTCCTGAAGTAGAGGTGAGTCGCTCAGGGCCCGCTGCTCGCTCGCACGCGCGCGCTTGCGCGCACGCTCACACACCCTGACGCTGCAGATCTTTATCGGCGCCATCGACCCAGACCTTACGGACAAGGGATACATCTCGCCGGGTCTCGGCGACGCCGGCGACCGCATGTTCAACACGCTCTAAGCGTTCTAGTGATTATGGGATGGTATAGGCTACACTGTGTGATTCCTTACTCGGAGCGGAGGGGGTTAAAGCCCCGTTTTACGTCGCTTGAGGCCCTGGCGCAGCGCGTCGCGGCTGAGTTGCCACGCTGGGGGGGACGTTGGGGGTCCACGACCGCCCTCGGTGTCCGACTGCTGCGGCGTCTGGGGACGCTGGTACTGTCCCAGGCTGTGGGAGCGGCGGCCGCGCGTGAGCCAGCCCTGCCAACCACGCGTCGAGCCCGTGCCAACGTACATTACGACGCGGTCGCGCGCTTCGCCAAGCAGACCGTCACCATGGCCCGCGGCGGCGTCCCAGTGCAGACCGCGCGTGACGCCGCTGCGCACGAGATAGCGCCGCACGCGCTCGGCGTCAACGATAATGTCCCTCCCGCCGAGGAAGTAGGCTGAGCGCGTCGCGTCGCGCGCGTTCGGGATTTCCTCGACAAACAGCGTGTTGTCGCACCAGTTGAAGTGCCGCTGGATATAGTTGGCTATGCCCACCTCGGACGCGACAAAGTAGTACAGCGCAAGCTCGATGGCCTTGCGCGGTTTGCGGTAGCAGAACGAAAAGCACACGTCTTGGTGTCAGCTCCCGTCGTGCGTCACGTCAGAGCTTACCTCCCTCCCACAGGGAGAACACGACCGGGTCGACAAAACACGAGCGCCGCGTGAGCTCGGGCGCGTCCTTGAGTACCCAGCCGTGGTGCACCGAGCCGTTCGAGTGGGACAGAAGACTGACGCCGCCACGTCCCTTGCGGCCGTCCTGCCCAGGCTCCCAGAATCCCCAGCGTTGGCATGCGCCACGCAGCATGTTGACGAGCTCGGGACGGGTCCACGGCTGCAGGTGGCGCGGGTTGAAAATCTCTTGCGCGGTGTGGTACGCCATCGGCACGAGCAGCGGGTGAGTAGGCAGCGAGTGGACGAGGTGTTTGATGAGCAAATGGTTTTGAAGCTATCGTCAGCGGAGTGTAGCTGTAGCGACGTACCAGACCAAAACCGAGACCGTGGAGATACACGATCGGCACGCAGTTGCGTTCCGTCATACCCTTCTCGGGCGTCCATCCCGGCGGGATGCGCACAAAGTAGCTGACATTAGCGGACATCTAGCTACTTGGCTCACTCAATGTTGCCGTGGCGGTACAGCTTGACGCCACGCGACGGGTACACATAGTTTCTCAGACAAAAATTGATCGAGTTGGCGATGGCGTAGATGAAGAAGGGGCGCGAGACGACGTTGACGGGGTCGAGAGTGAGGCGCATGACGTTGATACCTGTACAGCCGGGGAGAAACTTGGTGCCGGTCCTAGCCTCGAGCATGGTATACGTGCGTTCGAGGAAACGGTCGCGTTTCGGGTCGGCCTGGACGTCCTCGAGCGGCTGGTTAAAGCACGACCACGCGAGCCACGTCAGGACGTCGTCGCGCCGAATGTCCTCCCACGGTACGTGGTGAAACCTGCCCTTAGCACGGGCACGGGTGTGGCTGAGACTTACCATGTGCGCAACTGTTCGCGAAACTCGATGGCAAGCGGGTCCATCTTGTCGAGCTGGTGCGGGTTGCCGCTTTCGTCAAAGAGGGGGTCCTCCTGTTCCTCGGGGTCGAGGAACTGTTCCGCAATGCCCATGGTCTGGCTGGCGGCAGAGTAGAGGCGGCCGCGTTTACGTAGGTGGGGCGGGTCGTCGTCGGTGGTGCCGTTGCCGTTTCCATTTCCGTTGGCGCCAGCGGAACCGTTCGCGCCTGGAGGCGCGAGGTGGCCGTTCGCCTCAGTGGCCTGCTGGGGGTAATTTGCGCGGTTTGCCTGGGCGTTGGGGTGGGTACACACCGCGGCGTGGCGCTCGCGGTCGGCCATGTCGCGAACGTACTTGTCGCCTGGGGCGGAGTATGCGAGGCCGGCATGGAGGACGCGGAGGAAGAGGTCACTGAGCTGTTCGGGCCGTATCGTCGAGGGCGGCGCGATAGGCTGTACCTTGCGCGCGAGATACTGGTAATACACACCAAACACGGCCTCGACGAGCGCCCAGCCCGCCACGAGCGTGGCGAGCACGCCGTCACGGCCGGGCAAAAGCCGCCCGCTGTAGATGTACCAGCCCAGGTACACACTGAGTGTCAGCGCTGCGACGACACAGGTCCGGGTGACTCACTAGGACAATGGCGTTACGGCCCACACGGCGGTGACTACCACCGCGACGAGATAGAACCCTATCGTGTGTCGCTGGCGGGGCACGACGCGCGGGTACGCTGTCGGCGGCAGCGGGGGGAGCTTGTCCCCGCTATCCGAGAACATTGCGCGAGAGTAGGGGTGAAGCCGGTGAGGCGTCGGGCGGCGTCAGGCGGCGCGGGCGTCAGGGATGGCTTGACGATGGTCTGGACGCGTCGCGTTCGGGCGTGGAGTGAGGTCGGAAAAGCGTCAGAGACAAGTCGAGCGAGAGAGATATAGAACGAGAAGATGGAAACAGCGCACCGCTAGGAGTGGGCAACGCAGACAGACAACGACGAGTGGTGTGTTGGTTGGATCAGAGATAAAGGATACGTTGGTACGACCGCGGCCATCGTCACCCAACATTTCCGTCGGCCAGGCACCGATGGCGGCGCCAGCTCCATCGCACACTTTGAAGAAAATATCATCATCGCCGCGGTAGGCAGGAAAGCAGCTGTCACCATTCCCGACAGCTCCGATAGGGTTTGAGCATGTGCGCCGGCGTGACTTTTGCTCCACTGCAAGTGCTGTTCGAAGTCGCCACCACAACTTGCTCGTTGTTGACGCGGGCAGACAGACCGCGTCGGGCCACTGTGTATCTGGGTGGAACGGCCGTCAGGCCGTCTGGCGCGTCAGGGCCGGAGACGGGAACACAGACCTGCCGGGGGCTGATGGAACACTGCGAAGCTGTGTGTGTGTGCCTCGGACGCCGGATTACGCGCATACATGCACATGGTACTATGGTACAACAATCTTATCTCCTGCACGCGCCGAGCTAGACACCCGCACGCACCCGCGCCGTGGTCCAGTCGGGGACAGAGCCGGACACGGCCCAGCCGCGCTTACGTTTAGCTGCGAGGGGACCGAGTGCGACGCCAGGCCCGAGATCGTCAATGTCGAGCCCGACGGCGGCCATTGCCGCGCCAAGGTCGTCGCGCTCGGACGCAATCGCGGCGCGGAACGCCTCGCCACGCTCCATACTTGCCGTGACGCGCGTGTCGAAGTCTTCGCGCACAAGCTCGGGCGCAGACGTCTTGAGAGCACTGGCGTTAGCTACAGCCCTGGTTTCAAAAGCTTACCCTGCAAGCGAGCCTCCCACCCACGCGACGAGCGACGGCGACCACCGCGGTGCACCTCCGCCTTTATCTCCCCCGTCGCCGTCAAGCGGTGCAGGGTCGTTAAGCACCGCCAGGCGCGGCGCGAGTCCCTGCAGGCCAGCGTAGGGTTCCCGCAGGCGCCGTTTCCACGACGCAAGCTCGCTCGCCTTGGACGTGAACTCGAGCTCGATCGGGTCAGCCGGGAGGCGCGCGTATACCTCCCCCCGCAACCGCGAGATCAGGCCCGGCATGCACGCCATGCCGCCAGTCACGAGCACGGACGACGCCATCTCCGCGCGCACGTCAACGGGTACCTGTTGTCAGCTTCACAGAGGCCGCTAGAGCTCACACTCTCGAGGGCGCGGAGAACAAGTTCCGGCACGGTGGCGTCCTCGTCTGGCCCGTCGCCAAAGAGCACCTCGGCGGCGCGCGCGCGCACCCAGCCAGGCACGACGAGTCTGCCTGCCCGCCCTACGCCGCGGGGAGGCGGCACCGCCATCGTCCAGTCCGCGGCGCCCTCGCTGTCGTACCGCTCCGCGAGCGCCGACATGAGCGCATCGTTGTCCATGTCCGGCACAGGCGGCGCTGGTTCGCCCGGCGCCGGGTTACTCGGCGGTGGCGCCGACGCCGGCGGCGATGGGGGGGCGTAGCATGCTTCAGTGAGGACGCGCTCGACGATGTGGTCAGAGAGTACAGCCAGAGGCGGGGTTGTCGATCCCGCACCGCCGTCGTTCGGGGGAAGGTATTGGGCGTAGCGGCGCAACAGGGCCCGGAGGCGGTTGTACACTGCTCGCCCAGCGACGGGGCTCGTGCGCGCGTTACCGTACAGAGGGCGGGAGAAGCATACCTAGTGTCAGCGCGGCGAGCAAGCCTGGTAGCCTACGGGAGTGACGGTAGTCTCAAGCCAACCTATGTCAACGACGAGGCCGGACGCGCGCCCGCACGCAGCGAGGGCGAGCACAGGCGCGGGTGTGAAAGCCACGCTGGGACACTTTAAATTATCAAAGAGCGTGGCAGTCATAAACTCCTTGACGTAGGTAGGCAGGAACGTGTTCTCGACGATAACGACTTTACGCTGCTTGCCGTCTATGAGGAGGTGTTTGTGGAATGTATCGCGCATGCGCCGCTCGATGCGGACCTGCACTAGCCGCCTTGCTTCGGCGACATTGCCGTGCGCGCCCGCCGTAGCGGCCACGTCCAGGTCCCAGACCTCACCTGCGCGCGTGCGGTCGCCAAAGTCCGGCGCCCAGAAACATGCACGCGGCTCGGCCTCGCCCGAGAACCCCACCTTCCATACGCGCGACCCCGGACTGGCGTCAGCTGCCAACATGGAAGGACGCTCACTCAATCACGATCCGGTCGTCGTGGCCGTACAGCGAGTGCCGCCGCGCCGCTGTCTGTCGTCAGCACCGGTGTCGCGCGCAGGACCCACCATGTGCGCGGGCGAGTTGAGCCGGCTGCGTGACGCCGCCGCCGCCTCGGCGCGCTTCGTTGTTGTCTCCGACGACGACGACGAGGGTGTCGCAGCCGGGCGCGTACCCGCCATTGGCGCCTGCTGCGAAGGCGCCTGCTGCGACATGGTGTGTTCGATGATGGATAAGATGTTGTCGTCGCGATCGATCATTGTCGCGTCGCGCGTCACTTGACGCGCAACAATTTGCTTCCGCTCCTGCACCCACGGTTCCGCCCATCCACAGCGCTACTGCCACGATCCTATGCATATATGACTTGTGTTAGATATCTAGTCGACAACAGAATAGGTACGATAGTGACGTTGGCGCTACAAGAAACCAGCGGAAACAAGAAATGTCTACTCGTCGCGGAGCTTGAGGTTTGGGCGGTCGTCGCGGCTGTCCCAGTATCCTTTATCGGCCGCGACGCGACGGGCCTTGTCCTCCTCATAAGCCTTGAACGTCTCAGCTGCGTCGACGGAGAGGCCGAACGATTCAGTGGGCAGGCCGAGGCTCTTGAGCGCCTCGAGCCAGAGCGGCAGCGTCGGCTCCCACAGCGGGTGGATGTTGGTCGGGTCGACGGGACATGCCCACGTCGTGCGGCTGACTTCGTCGGCGAGGGACGGCGGCACGACGCCCGTCTTCTTGCGCTCGGCCGCGTCCGCAGCCAACATTGCGTCGGCAATGTCAACAAACTCCAGCACGTCCGGGTACTTTGAGCAAAAGTCGCTCATGAGCTTGTTGTAGCGGCGCGTCATGGCGATGCGCACAGGCTTGGTGCACAGTGGCGGGTCGTACTTTAGGAGTTCCTCTACCGAGACCTTGGGCTCATCTTCAGATGACGACGGGGGTGGCGGTGGTGTCGATATCGACGTCTTGGCCATACGTTCTTCGAGGTCGGTGAGACCCCCGCCGCCTGACCGCGACCACGGCGTGCGCGATGCTGCGCCGCCGGCGCCGCCGGCACCACCCTGCAGCTGCTGCATAGCAGCAAGCGCATCCCCCTCCATCCGCTCAACGTATTTCAGGGGGATACGGTAGAGGATGTCGTCCTCGACGAGGGGGGGCAGTGCGCCAGCGATGAGCAGCTTGGTTGGCGCGAGCTTGCGCGTGCCGGGCGCTACGCTGTTGGCCTGCGCAGCGACCTCGGCCGCGCGGCGCCCGATGGGGCCCTTTATGACCTCGCGCTCAAGCCAGGCAGTATACGCCTCCACGACCTTGTTAACGAAACGGTCTGGGCCGAGTGCGGGTCCGGAGCCTTCGTTCTCCGTCGAGAGGAACTGGACGCCGTCGGCTTTAAACGCAGACGCCTTCGTGAAAGGCTTGGACTCGTCCCACGTCGCGTCCACGATGGGTTTGTGCTGCAGCTGCCAGAGATAGTTGATCTGGAGATCGACCTGGCGTGAGTATGCGCATGTGCGTCGCGCGCACGTTACCAAAGAGGAGGACGGCGTGCCGCCCGGCCGGCGGCATGAAGGCGTATGGCGGCGGCGCAAGCGCCGAGTTGAGCAGAGGCAGCAGTTCCTTTGACAGCTGCTTGAGCGAGCGCGGGTTGTTCAGTCCCTAAACGTCAGTATACGCCACAGAGACTACACACCTTGGCACTCGCGCCCTTGAACGACTTGACGCGCGCACTGTCGCCGTCCAGCAGCTTGAACGGTCCCGCAAAGCTGTCGCCGAAGACGTAAAGCGAGGGACCGGTACGTGCCCCGCTCCCGCCACCTCGGCTCCACCGCTCGCCCGTGCCGTTCGAGCTGTTGGTGTTACTGCTTGACCAGGTCGACCGGGACGGCGTGCCGGCTCCTCCTTGGGCTCGCGGCGGGCCCGGTGGAGGCATGTCGCCCGCTGCCGGCGACGACGGCGTACTGCCTCCCGCGGGCCGGTTCCGCAGGTGCGGCGGCACGTAACGACCCGTGGCGGCCATGCTGATGATGTGATACTACTCCGAATGGCGGATGTGATGACGCCGAGAAGCAAGAAGTTGTCGCCAAGCGAACTGCCGCCCCATTTCGACCCCAGCGTCGCTCCTAATGGTCATTAGAGGGCATCGGAGAATTTGTAATCACAGCAAATGCAACAGAACCAACTACAACGCCCAGCGCCCTATCGACCCGCGTCTTCGGCGTTGACGACGTACCACACGACGCCCTTTTTCGAGTTTGTGGAGAATGCAAGGGCGGTGCGGGTGGGATGCCACGCGAGGGCGTTGATAGCTGCCGCGCCGGGGACAGGGATACGCGCGACGGTAGACCCGTTCGCGACGCCGAGGATGTAAATGTGCGTGTCGTCTCCGCCGGCAGCGACAAGCTCGCCGTCGTGCGAGAAGGCGACGTGCCGGATTGGCGCGGTTGGCGCGTCAAACGTCCGCCGGATAATCCAGTCGCGCACGTCGACGAGCGATAGCCGCGCATCATGGCCACCAATGGCGTAGTACCTGCCATCAGCGCCGCCACCAGATGATGGCAACTCACCGCCCTCGAGGGTCAACGGCCAGCGCGAGAATCAACCCAACATGTGGGAGTTTGCGAAATACCCGGTCGAGCTGCATCAGGCGCCGCCGCTCGCGTTCTTGCTCTGCGCGCCGCGCCGCGGCTGCTTTCGCGGCAGCATCGTCCTCGGCAGGTGTAGACGCCTTCTCAGGCGACGGCTGTCTAGTTGGGGCTAATGACGCGGGCGCAGAAGGCTCAGCAGTGGGTGTTGCTGCAGCTGGCGTCGCGGCGTCGCCCATCTCCACATCGGCGTCGGCGGGTTCGTCGCCAGCCTTCTCCTCGCCCTGTTCGCCCTCGCCGCCGTCTGCCTTTTCCCCCTCACCGGCTCCTTCCTCTTCGCGTTCACCCTCATCCTCGTCGCGCGACGTGTCTGCCTCAGCCTCTGCAGCGCGTTCAGCCTCAGGCTCGGGCGAGGCTGGGCGCGGCGTCGCCCTCGCCGAGTCGACGCGCATCTTCTTCGCTGGCGGCTCGTCCGTCTCAGCCGCTATCGAGGGAAAAGAGGGCAGCACGCGCTCCTCGACGGGGTATACCCAGGCGTTCATCGACCCGTCGTTAGACACAGCGACGACGGTGTCACCCGTGCCAGAAAACCGGAGCGAGTTGATCTGGCGTCAGGCCTCCTCTGCTGTACAACCCACCTCCTCGACGCCGGCGGGTACACCCGTGCCATTAATCATGACGTCTCCGCGCTGTATCCAGCGTGCCTCTCCGTCGGCGGTTGAGCGCGTAAAAAAGAGCGCTTCGTCACGCTCACGCCCGGGACAGACGACGGCAAAGTGGTCTCCTGACGGATGAAAGGAGATGTGCATTACGTCGAGGCCGTCGAGGACGAATGTTTCCTGCGGTGCCGAGGGACGCGAGACGTCCCATACAGCCAGAACGCCCCTGTTTCCCGACTTGCACCCGGACACGAGCACGTTGGGCTCGGTCGGCGACCACGCCAGCGCAGCGACGTGCCCGCTGTGCGGCGACGTGCCCTTTCCTGAAGGCAGGGCGGTCGACGACCGCTCGCTCTCAATCGTCACGGGCCCGCTGGCGTTGCGCGTGTCGCACTGCCATACCCTCAACCCCTTCATCTCGTAGCCAGCTGCCGCGCGCCGCCCGTCGCTGCTCCACGCCACGGTGCGGACCGCGCCGGGCGACCCGCCGCGTACTTCCTGCGCCCGCCCAAACTTGGGTACCTGATGTCAGCTAACCCTCCAAGGAAGAAAGCTCACGCTAAGGCCCCGTGCCGCCCAGCTCGTCTGCGGGAACGCGTCGTACCGTTGGAACCCATCGATTGTGTCCACCGCCGCGGTGCTCATGGTTATTGTCGTGAGGTGAGTGTGCTCTAGATCGTTGTCTCGATTTCTGTTGTCATCCAGGCACGAAACGAGTGAAGCTAATAGACTGGCTCATCATGCATTAGGCTGTCGCTCAATACTGAAGCTAATGCCTTCTTGAGAACCCCACATTAGCACGTGTTAACTTACCTTCCCACGGTGCGGCCTCGCTCCGGGTCGGCCCGCGGTCCGGCTGTTCCAAGTTGCCGTGGGGGAGCACATCTGGGGCACACTCCGGCGGCATGTTCTGACGTCGGGTCGTCTCGTCGTTCGTTACACAACACAACCAGCCAGAAGCGATGCTGCGCGCTCTTTATACCAGCACCCCGCGCGCTTTAGCCGCTGTGGGTGTGACGGCGCGTGCGGCTCCGGACGCAGCGCGCGTGACGCTCCCTCGAACCACGCCGATCCGCTTTCTGGGAACTACACCCTCGCGCGCCGCCTCGTCGTCGACCGACGCGGTCATCAACGAGAACGCAGCTAGACTCCGTGAGGTGCTGGACAAGGCTGCGGCGAACGTTGCGGCGGGCAAGCGCGCGCCGACAGGCACTGACGACTCGCTGCGCCTCATCATGGTCGCCAAGCCCGGCGGTAAGTTGTGTCCACCCCTCCAAAGCTCATCGCAGCCGGAAAGGGCACGCTCAGCTCGCGCCTCGTGGATAAGTACAACATGGCGTTTATCTCTACGGGCGACGTACTCCGTGGCGAAATCGCAGCAAAGAGCGATCTCGGTCGTAGAGTCGAGTCGATCGTCGCGGAGGGCGGTAAGCTATTTCACACTTGCAACGAACCTGACGCCAGGCCTTGTGCCGGACGAACTCATGGTCGAGCTCGTGCAGAAGGAACTGGACCGGCACGTCGGCGAGGCACGTCCTAATATCTCGCCCCGCTGACGCTCAGAGCTGGATCCTTGACGGCTTCCCGCGTACCCTCGCCCAGGGCAAGATGCTCAACGACGTACTCACTACCGAGGTGAGCTACTCTTTGAACTGTGCAGCTAAAGCCCAGGGCCGCCCGCTTAACCTCATCGTCAACCTCAACGTGCCCGACGAGATCATCCTCGATCGTATCAGGGGTATGTCGTCCTCATCTCTTTCTTCTGACGGCAGCGCGCTGGGTTCACCTTCCCAGTGGACGGGTGTACAACGACGACTTCAACCCGCCGAAAGTCAAGGGCGTCGACGACGTCACGGGCGAGCCGCTGAGCAAGCGCCCCGACGACACACCAGAGGTGTTCACCAAGCGCCTTGCATCGTACTATGACGCCACAGCGCCGCTGCTCGAAGTAAGCTAGCCCCGTGCCACTCGCCTGACTCACAGTTCTTCGCCGACCAATACCCCGACGTCCTGCACAGTCTTACTGGCTCGTCGTCGGACGAGATCTGGCCCCTCCTCCAGGCCGTCGTCGAGCCCACGCTGTTCAAGCGCAAGGACCACCTCGGTACCAGTGAGATGGACCACGTTCGCGAAGAAGCCGACGACCTCCGCGACACGGCAGAGGTCCCCGTCGGCGACAAGACGGCACACCTGAAGTAGAGATGGCCTGCTAAGACATTGTGCGGCCGCCAAAATGTAGCGCCTAGCGCCAATCCTTGTAGAATATGTTAAGTGGCACGACCACAAAATGCATCTCGTCGCAGCATCGCGGGTGTAATGGGTGCAAAGACAGCGCAATTAGTTCTCATGCAACGTATCTCTAATGCAACAAAGCGTTTTGTGCGCCGCCTAGATTTCAAACCAGATCACAACAATGCATTGCTTCTTCTAATCCTACACAGTCGCAGTCGCGTCGCTACCAGCAGCAGCCTTGGACAGGCCCGAGAAGTAGTGGTAGAAGTCGACCGACGTCGCCTCGAGCGAGTTGGCGTAAATGAACTTGGACCCAATGTAAGCGGCAAAGGCAGCCCTCTGGTACTGCTCTGGGAGACGCTTCAGGATCTCGTCGAGACCAATCTTGTCGACGAGGGTCTTGGGGAACGACTTGCCGAGCACGTTCTTGCGCGCGACGACGTTGTCGAACAGGTCCGACTTTTCCAGGTCGTCCTGGAGCTTGTTGAGGGTCTGGGACAGCTCGTCCGAGATGATGGTGCGGAACTTGGTGCCCTTGTTGGCGCTCCACGTCTTCTGGATGCAGTTGTACTCCTCGGCGGCGTTCTGGCAGATGATCTGCTGAATGTCCTTGACGTACGCCTGGTAGAAGGCAGTGGGCTTGCCGTCGTGGTACAGCATGTTCTCGATGTACTCGGGGTCGGTGAACGACAGACCGGCAAGGACCTCGAGCGACGACGAGGTGACACCACCCTTGTTGGTGCTCGAGTCCTTGTAAAGCACCACGCCCTTCTTCTCAAGGAAGAAGCGGGCCTGCTGAGTGAAGAAGAGGTTGGCACCCTCGACGACGTACTTGAAGTTGCACTTGCCGTCGCCGTCAATGAGGCGGTTGACGTTGGTGATGTTGATGGCCTCGGGACGACCACCGCAGGGGACGAAGATGTCACACTTGACGCGGAAGTGGAAGTTGTTGCGGAAGTCAGTGCCGTCGGCAACGACCTCGCCCGAGGGGAGCTTGACGTTGGACTGCTCGACGAGGACCTTGTAGCCCTCGGGGCCGAGCTTAGAGTCGTCAAACTCGACAATCATCTTGCGGCCACGCGCAAGACGGACAAGCTCGGTGCGGTCCAGTCCGTTGGGGTCGTAGATGACACCCGAGCCGTCAATGATACCGACAGTCTTGTCGTTGGAGAGGAGAATCTCGTTCGAGCCGAGGTCACCGTCGGGGCCACCAGTCTGGAGCTTGGTGACGTCCTTCTCCTTGAGGCCGTGGGCCTTGTACACACCGAGGATGTACTGGCGGACCGAAAGCGAGGTCATGCCGTACTTGTCGTGGGGGATACCACCGAGGGTCTCGGCCGACTTGCCGGTGGTGAACGACTTCCACCAAGGAGCACCACGGGCGCGGGCGTGGAACGCAGCCCAGTCCATGAAGTGGGCAGTGCCCTCGTCGGGGCCGAGGAAGATGATCTCGGGGTCCTGACGGTTGGTGACATCAACAATAGGGCCCTTGATGCCCGGGGTCTGGCCGGGGATGAGGAGGTCGATCATCGAGTCAATGTACTTCTCAAAGCACTGCTTGTAGTCGGCGCCGAGCGAGGGCAGAATGGTGCCCTTGGAGCCACCCTCGGGAATGTCCTTGTTCTTGAGGGTCTGAGTCCACGAGAGAGCGTAGTTCTCGTCAAAGAGGGTGCGGACGTTGGCGGCCCAGTTCTCACGGTTCCTAGAGCGGACGAGACGGACACCACCACGGGCAACGTCGCGGAAGCGGACGTGGAAGCCACGGAAGTCGGAGCCGACAAAGAAGAACATGCCGAATGGCTTCCTGGGGTACTCAATGTCCGGGAGGAACGAGGGGTCTAGGCGGAACGAGAGAGCGACCTTGGTGGGCTGGTAGAAGTTGCACTTGATGACGTGCTTGTTGAAGATGAGGAGAGCCTCGAGGACCTGGGCAGCGTTGGGGTTCTGGGCCTCACGCTTGATCTTGGCGTACAGGTCCTGGTCGGTGAGAGGCTCGACCGTCTTGATGCGCTGGAACGAGAGCGTGGGCTGGAGCTGCGAGGCCTCGTCGGCGGCGGGGTAGTGGGTCATGGCAAAGTTGATGTAGAGCAGGCGGATGAGCTCGGGGTGCGAGCTGATGACCTCGCGGATGCTCTCGCGGGTGAAGGTCTCCTCACGGAAACGCGTCTTGATCTTGGCAAGCACGTCGGCGTGGTCCGGGTTGTTGTCGTCGAGGACGTTCTTGAGGGCCGCGTAGGCGGGGCCGAGACGGTTGCAGAAGTGCTGGGTAAAGATCCAGCCGACGTAGGCGTAGGTGGCCTCCTGGACGGCGTGGGGGGTGTTGTCCTCGGCAACGGTGAAGAACGGGTTGTCCGGGAGACAGAAGAGGAGGGACGCCTCACGGACGACCTGGTGGATCGAGTGCTCAATAGGAGGGGCACGCGAGTTGGGGACGGGGTCGAGGTAGAGCGAGATGATGGTGACACCGTTCGAGAACTGCTCGACGTACTTGCGGGTCGAGAAGAGACCGTAGAAGTGGTACAGGTCCGAGAGGGCCGAGAAGTAGCGGTGAGTGCCGCCCATCTTGTAACCGATGATGATGCGGTACTCGCGCGAGTCCTCAAGCTGGAACATCTCGATGACGGGGCCGTGACGGCGCTCAGTCTCGGTCATGATCTTCTGGTAGAGGTCGATGGTGTTCTGGGTCGCCTTCTCAAGGAACGACTTGTCCGAGACCGACTTGATGTCGGTGACGCCCTCGGCGTTCTTGACAGGCTCGCTCTTGGGGAACTCGCAGGGCGAGACAAAGTAGCAGCGGAGCTGCTGCGAGATGGTCGACGAGATGCTGCCGGCCGAGCGGTAGGTCTCGAGGCGGTAGGCCTTCTCGGGGGTGCTCTTGTCAAGGAACATGTCGTCGATGCGCTTCTCAACGGTCGCACCGGGGCCCTCGGTGGCCGAGACACCGGCGGCCGACGAGTGGATGAAGACGGCATTCTCCTTGGCGCCGGCCTTGCACTCCTCCTCGGTGGTGACCTTCTCGAGGTCAATCACGAGCTTGTTGGGGTCGTGCTTGGTGTAGGCAAGGAGCTTGGCCGAGTAGAGCGCAAGGATGTGGTCGGCAATGACCTGGGGGGTCTCGGAGATGAAGTACGAGTTGTCAATGCCGAGAGAGTTGTAGAACCAGTCGACCTCGCCGTTGACGAGCTCCTGGGGCATGAAGCCGGACTGGGTCAGAGTCTCGGCGACCTGCTGCTGCTGGTTGGCCTTGAGCGGGAAAGGCGACGAGACATAGCCACTGCGTGACGTCAGCGTGGTTCCCGTGTCGGGTCTGCCCCGGCGGCTAGAGCCGCGCTGCCCGCGCGCGGCAGTGCGTGGCAGTCTGGGGCCGAGGCTGGGCTATGGAGCTACTCACACAGAGTCAAGGCGCTTGTCGCGCGCAGCGAGCTTGGTCGCGTCGATCTGGGATGGGAGGGGAGCCGCCTAAAAGCTGTCAGCGAGAGGATTCAAAAGCAGGAGGCAGCAAAACTTACAGCGCCCTCGACACCGGTGGGAGTAGCCATGATGGAAGATTGGGAGGAGAGGGATGGGGTGGGCAACGAGAAACTGATGCGTTAGATAACTATATACCGGTTGAGCAGAAGCGAGGACGCCCAGATGCTTCACACGCCCTGCCCCAACGATGACGGAGGGCAGGAGCGATGAGGGGTCTTGAGAACCCCTCGAAAGCGATTCCGGCGCCCCCAGCTCTGGAGACTTACTTGGCAGTTCGCTACCGCAGGCGGTAAACGGGTGGTGGGATGGTTCGCACTGGGAAATGTCAGCTGTGTGTCTAGAATAACACGAAGAGTTCTGCCACGATTCCGCAACGCCTGCGTCACGAGCCACGACGGCTCGTGCCAGGCCCTTGTCTCGGCGGACCTCGCCGGCCGTGGTTCCATCTGTGAGACAGAAGCGGCCGGCTGGAGTGCCGGGAACTGCACCGACGTATGCACTGGGGCAGTACATGGCGCTTGGGGAGTGCCACAAGTGGCACAAAAGCATGGAGGAGGGATTGATCGTCGCGGGCAATCGATCTTGTGTGTACTCACCCAGGGAGAGAAAGACACCGAGAACTGTGGAGTCTTTGGGTACGTCTACTTGTCTAACGAGAAGAAGACGGGGAGAAAGGGGGGAGAAGAGGACACGCTGGGAGTGTGGGCCCGTTGTGTTCTAGGTAGAGAGATGGAAAGTGAGGTAGGAGATTGTGGGGAAAGATGTTGGCGTGGGATGGGTTGTGTCTGGCTGATAATAAAGGATGTGGGCGTGGTGGTGGTTGTGGCACCCAAAGGCGAGGTAAGCGCTGATCTCGGCTCATGTGCCCAGGACGAGCCAGCGCGACAGGCGACGACAGAAATCGAAATGACCGGCCCGCGCCATCTGTACTGAACATGGGCCACAGGCCCACACGATTCCCTGACCATTCGAAAATACCTCGACGCTCTCTGACCTTTTGCCAGACATGTCGTCGGTGTTGGCCTTGTGGACTGTGGGGAATGAGCCGTCTCGTGCGCCTCTGCGCCTCTGCCCAGCAATTGTGCGAGGCGCGCGTGAGGCGTGTGATGTTGGCTGTTGGCTGTGCCGTTGGGGCTCCCCAACCTCTCGTGCTCCCCCTCTTTTCCCTGACGACGACGCATCGGTGACCATTTGTGGTTGTGGGTTTATCCTTGGCGTTGTGTCTCTCAGAGTGGGCTGGCTGCGGCTGCGTTGGCTCCGGCCGCGACTGCACACACACACCCCACACTCCCCAGTCACATGCACACCGACACGGACAAACACAGGCCAACAACGCCCGGGCGTCCGGGGGCCCGACAGACAAACAGCTACGTCTGCGCACAGCAATGCATGCATGCACGAGCCCAGCCCATTAGGAGGGCGAGGGCCGTCAGTTGCGGTTATGCTAGAACATGCAACGGAGCTCCGGGGGAGGCATGTGGGACGCGCAATGTCAGTGCACCGGCCACCTATGGCGTCGGCGGCGGCGTCTTGGCCACAGATGCAGGCTACAGGCCACAAAAACTACAGCGTGACGCGCGCCTGTGCGAGGAGCAGGGACGCGGTCGTCATCGTCGCATGCTCGCTCCCCGGCGGCTCGCAGCAGCGCAATGATTTCGATGGTGGACCCCATGGTAAAGGGCTCGGTTTGACCTGGAATACCTGACAGTCGAAATACGGCTCATCCTGCAACCCCCGCATTCGAAATCGGCGTTCCGTCACTACTTCGGCACTTGTTCCGTACTTCCGCCAGCCCGATCAAGCCGCAACAAGACCCGGCAAAGCGGGTGCCTGGAAAAAGGTCGGCTCTGGGACCAGAGGACGTTCCAGCTGGCGCCTGGGGCTCCCCGCCTCCCCGGGGCCCTGCCCCAATGCCATCGAGCTGTGGACGAGGCGACGAGGGAGGCCACACCACACGGCGATGCCACAATTAACCCCCCATAGTGCCCGAGACACGATCCACGTCGATCCTGTCCAGAACTGCGCTTGGGATCGTGAGCGATGGGCTGGCTCGTCACGTGTAGCGGCCTAACCATGGTCAGTGCGCTGACCTGAGCACAGGCGCAAACGCTTGCGCCCACCACATCCGCTCTCATGGACGAGGCACGCGACTACAGGCGACAGAAGCGACTGTGTACCTCGCTGAGGCGGAAATGTGGCACCTCGGTTCCTGGCGATAACAACGAGCGCTTGGCACGTTTTCCTCTTTGTATCTGACAACGCTTCGCTTCTTGCATTGCAGGCGGGGAGCAATATGCAGAGTGCCCCGCCTGTATCTAATCCCGAATCCTCCAGCATGCTGGATCCAGCAGACCAGCTTGTGTCACACCTGTAATTGACCTTTTTTACGTGGCGAACAGATGAAACATGCCCAGGCGGCGACCTAATTGATCACCGAATCGGTGATCATCCAGCCAAAAGTCAGGAGTCGCAAGCCGCTATCAGGCTAGACATGTCACAAGAGTTCATTGCCCGCACACGGCAGCAGTCCAGCGAGTGCTTGGCACATGGGTAACACCTGCCTGGCTCTACCCCGTCTCTAGTGGCATGGCACGTATGGCTCGCTGCAAGCAAAGAGGCGGCGAGGCTGGAAGCACATAATACTAGGTGCAAGGCTGTCCGGTTGGAATTGCAGATCAGGTACAGTGAAAGTATGCCGTCGCTCTTTGCAGCCGCCTACCTCGCCTCTTGCTTCCAAGCGACGTAGCAGAGCATGTTGCGCTGCGACGCTGTCCGCCCTGAGACGTGTGGTACTAATCATTATGATACCAGCTGGGGCTGCTTGCGGGCATCACTGCCTCTCTATCGATAGTCACTGAGTACGCGTCGCGCTGTATTTGCTGTCAGTGGTCAATAATGAACGAGCTTCAAAGCTCGACAACGCACATGTCTTTCCGTCCCTATGTTTGTAGCCAGAATGGAACAAATGCAAGCAGTACTCGCCTTTAGACGCTATGGAAACAAGCAACCTTGATAACGGGCTCCAGATCAGACAACTGAATGTGTCACATTTCCATACCCAGGTACTCTTTGCCCGCTGATCGCTTGTCTTGTTGCTCTCCTTCTTGTCATGCCCCCACAAAACAAGCGTTGTGCACAGGCAACGGCTTTGCACACTCCAAACATTCCGGACTAGACTACACATGCAGTGTGGCAAATGTCGCGCGTGTAGCCACCTTGCAGCCTCTATCACCTCGCCCAGAACCACGCGGTATCTACCTCACGCACCTCACAAGCACGCGAGCACGCGCTCACTTAATGGCGGCCCTTGCTGGCTGGACGACTGACCGTATGGACACTCCCGGCTGGGCATCACGCGGGTAACAGGCCGTATCAGTTGCGCGTGCTCTACCTGTATAAGAGAAATGAGCTCTATCTCCCAAGCCTGACAGCAAAACGTTGAATCCGCAGGTCCTTGGCCAAGCTGCGACAGGTATTACCGGCGCTGACAGAACGACGCAACGGCTAAAGCCTTACAGCTGCAAGCTGGAACCCCCACCCAACAACGTTGCAGTCCCAACTCAAGTGCAGAACCTTGTCACAGTCTGCAGGCCTCCATTTCCGCGAGCAACGGGAAGGTGGTCTAAACCTACTTGGACGGCTCTTGCGGCTCGTGCGGCATGCGGGCTCCTTTCGCGCATCTTGGACGTTCGCCACGCGAAAGTTCGACGGTTGCATAATTGCACAACTCGTACTCTCAAGATCCCAAGGACGAGTGTATTAGAGAACGGTTCACGCGCACGCGAGGTTAATGCGCACAGACCTTTGAATTAGGAAAGTAGATTAGGTCTCGTTTATATCCGAGATCGAGTGGCAAAAGACAATCGCGTTCAATGTTTACTCAAAGGGGCAATTTCCAGTAGTCCAGTCAGCTACGGTGAGTGGATTGCCACGGAGATGGCTTGTCCACCACTCGACACTCAGTTCTTCATCCTCAATCCACTCGTCTCATTCCATCCATCCATCCACCCATCCACCAGTTGTCGCTACCTCCCTGCTTCCCCGGTGGCCTACGACGCCATCCACGTCCCCTGTCCTTCTTGACATCTCGACGACTTGACGAGGCGCCCCGGGACCGCCGACGCCGCCGACCGCCCGTGTGTACAGCCACACCCCGAACAGCGCGACCGACGTCATGCTCCTCTCGGACCTCATCCTCGACAAGCGCGGCTCGCTCGGCAAGGTGTGGCTCTCGGCACACCAGGAGCGCCGCCTGAGCAAACAGCAAGCTCTCGGCGTCGACGTCGGCGAGAGTGTTGGTGAGTCAAACAAGAGAAGCACATTGCTAACGCCAGATGCCATTCTCACCGAGAGCAGGCCAATGGCCCTGCGCGTGTCGGGTCAGCTCATGCTGGGCGTCGTGCGCATCTACGGCCGCAAAGTGCAGTATTTGATGGACGACTGCCGCGACACGCGCGAGCGCATCTCGATGACGTTCCGGCCCGGCGCAGTTGACCTGCCCGAGGACCAGATCCGCGCGTCCCGTAACGCCATCACCTTCGAGCCCGTGGGCCACATCGACGCAGTCGACATGTTTGACTGGTCGTTCAACATGCCTGCGCCGGACGAGTCGGCACGCGGCATGCACACCGCACCGCTTACCCAGACCAACCTCCGATCGCGCGAGTATGGCGCATTCAATTTTGGCCGTCCCAAGGCGCCCTCTATATTCGGGGACGGCAGCAGTCGCCAGGGCTCGCCGGGCGAGTCGGGCCACCTCGACAGCCAGGACTTTGAGCCTATCGACCTCGAGCTCGGCCTCGACGACTTCTCCATGGAATTCGGTCGTGATGCCATGAGCGAGCGTTCGCGGTCAAAAAGTACCGTTCCGCAGACACCTAGTGTCATGCGCGATTCGATGGAGCTCGACCAGCCGTTTGACGGCGGTAACGCGTTCGGCGACGACTTTGCGCCCATGGACCTTGGGCTCGACGACCTGCCCGAGCTGGAGGCCGAGCAGCCCATGGCAAACGGTGTCGAGGCCGAGCGCCGGCGAGCATCGAGCGAGCTGTCGACACCACCACCGCCAGACCAGCCGCTGTCTCCTCGTGTGGCCAAGCGCCTTGCCGAGGCTCAGGGTGGCAAGCCAAAGCAGAAACGCGTTCGCATCGTACGCGCTGACGAGGAACTCGAGCTGCCAGACGAGGACTTTGCCAACCCGCAGGACGACTCGCCCATCATCGGCGAGGAGAACTTTATTCCAGCAAACCCCGAGGCGGTGCGCCTGCGCGACATCCGGGACGACCCGGTGGCGTACTTCCTCCCAATGACAGACACCAAGATCTTTGCTGGTCCCGCTGGGCTTGCGCCAGAACTCGCCGACCTCTTCTCCTTCCCCATCAATGTTCTGCGTCGCGTCCGGGAAAGCGAGCCCGAGGAGCGGCGGGCATCGAAACGCCAGCGCCGACGACGTGCAGCGGGCGCGATTGGCGCGGGTGACGACTCGGACTCGGATCTGACCGATCTGGAGGAGGGACGACGCGAGAGCCGCGAGCTGAGCGCGCCCGCGTTCGACGGCGGCTTTGACACCATTGACGTCGGCGGCGGCGACATAACGCTCGACGGTGTACTGTCCCCGCCACCACCCGCGCTGCGGTCACCAACGCGCGAGGCGTCGGTAGCGCCATCGCGGCTGAGCGTGCCGTACGCGGCTGACGGCGAGCACCCGCTGGCTTTGTTCGACCCGCGCGTGTTCAACTCGCAGGGCGAGCTCGAGACGGCCGCGTCGCAGCTGGAGAGCACGCCACGGGGCAAGACGCAGGCAGGGGACGAGACGCCTGGCGCCGGCGGGTTCAGCAAGAACACGGCCATGGCGATGGGCGTGCTTAGGCGCGAACTGGACGCGATCGAGGCGGAAACGACCGAGGCGGACAAGAAGGTCCGCTTTAACAATGTCGCCCGCGGAGCAAGTAAGCGTGCTGCTGCCGGCATGTTCTTTGAGCTGCTTGTTCTCGGGACGCGCGACTGCGTCACCCTCGAGCAGAAACGCGCTTTCGCACCCATCGACGTCCGTCCAAAGGACCGATTCTGGGAACTCGCGCAGTAAAGGTTAAAGAGAAGAGTTTTAAGTGTTACCTGCCCACGATGAACGAACGTAACCAACTTTCGTAGATGCGCTCGCGCGCCATACCCTTTTCCCCATGCCTCGTTGTACTACTTCTATGCACTAGTGTCTTGCCGTGTATCCAGGGAGAACTACGTCTGCGTCGCGACGCGGAAATGCAGCCTCGAGCCCGCGCTCAACGTCTAACGTTTACCTGTTCGACCTTAACTGATGCTACGAAGGAGCTTTCTGTGAAGGTCTCAGCTTTACTGGCCATTCATCCTTGCAACAGTGTTCCGGACTGTACTCCACAAATGGAGCTTGTTATTGCCAGGCCATCGTTGCGGCCTTCGCTAAGGCCCTCGGTGTGGATGAGCTTGACCCATCTCTCAATGTGTGACGGGCAACACTGTCAACGATGAGGAGACAGGCTCTGGAGATTGCCGCAGCCCCAGAGAACGCCGCACCCATCTCTGATATAAACACATGGAGTCGTGTCACTGCAACCGGGCACTTGTCGTCAAGCGCCACAGAGTACGTATTGCGAACCCGCCCTTCGCACCTGGCGCCTTGCGCGCCTGGCGCTCGGTGCTTGGCTCGTCGCTGCTTCTACCTCGATGCATTCAATGCACGCCTATGTCCTACATGCGCTGTGGCTTTTGCTCTTTAGGGATGCTCTACTTCTGCGCGCCAATCTCCTTGACGAGCTCGGGAACGGCCTCAAAGAGGTCAGCGACGAGGCCGACGTCGGCGACCTGGAAGATGGGGGCGTCGGCGTCCTTGTTGATGGCGACGATGAGCTTGGAGTCCTTCATACCCGCAAGGTGCTGGATGGCGCCCGAGATACCGATGGCGACGTAGAGCTCGGGGGCGACGACCTTGCCGGTCTGGCCGACCTGGAGCGAGTTGTCGGCGTAGCCGGCGTCGACGGCCGCACGCGACGCACCGACGGCAGCGCCGAGGGCGTCGGCGAGAGGGTCAAGGACCTTCTCAAAGTTCTCCTGCGACTTGAGCGCACGGCCACCAGACACGACCTTGGCGGCCTGCGCGAGGTCGGGGCGCGACGAGACGACAAGCTCCTCCGACACGAACTTGGTGGGGCCTGGAGTCAGCCTCGTTCTGCTCCCTTCGGGTTGGACTCACTGCTCGACTCAACGGGGGCAATCTCCTCGGCGGAGGCCGAGCCACCCTCCTTCTTGGCCTTGTCAAAGGCAGTGCCACGGACAGTAACGACCTTGACGTTGTCCTTGTCCGACGACTTGAGGGTGAGGATGGCGTTACCGGCGTAGATGGGGCGGGCAAAGGTGTCCTCGCTCTTGACGCCGACAATGTCCGAGATCTAGTCGTTAGTCTTGTTTCCAGCGTGACTCAACTCACCTGGGAAACCTCGAGGAGACCGGCAAGGCGGGGGAAGATGTTCTTGGCGGCAGCGGTGTGCGCACCGAAGATGTGGGTAGCCGACTTCTCGGGGATCACCTTGGCGAGGAGGGGAGCGACGTCTGTGTGTGAGCGGGGTCTACGACGGCTGGGGAGACTTACTCTCGGCGAGGCCGTTGGCGTACGCGTCCGAGGCGGAGGAGTAGACCTTGGAGAGGCCGTCAATCCTGGCAGTTAGCTACAAGTAGCAGAGATAGTAGCTCACTTCTTGACCTCCTCGAGGACCTTGTCGACATCAGCCTTGTTGCCAACGACGATGCCAGCGACCTGGAGTTAGCTCATAATCTCCCCTTCCCAGCTTACATCTCCGCCGACGGCCTTGGCGGCAGTGACGGCGGTGAGGGAGGCGTCGTTGAGCTGACCGCCCTTCTGCTCGAGGAAGACGAGGGACGAGGCGAAGCGGCCTGGCGCGAGCGACGAGAGGCGCGCGGTGCGGGCGGAGCGGGCGGCGGAGCGGAGGAGGAGCATGGCGAGGTGGTCTAGTCGATGTACAAGAGTCTAGAGATGAAGACAAGAAGCGATGGAGAGGTGTTGGAAAGACGTGGTGGTGGTGGTGGGTGAGATCCGTGGCCGTGGCCGTGGCGCGGGGGGGATGGATGTATGGCGACACCTCGGCTTTCGGGTCGAGTCCACCTAGCAAGCGAGGAGGGAAGGCACACCTTCCCCTCCTACCTTCTCCTTCCCCCACACTACACGGCGCGTGTGTTAACCGGACCTTAAGTCCACTCAGCTCGCTCAATCGGCCGGCACCCCACCAATCTCGCCCAATTTGCTTCCGTCCGACTCGCCGCACTTCGTCCACTCCACTCTAATCGCTCACCTCGCCTAAAATGACGACCGAGACAAAGACCCATCGGTGATTTCGGCAATACGACCACGTGTCATGATGTGGCATTACGCACTCATCGCAGATCGCACTGATAACGAGCACGGGCCAGCACCACTTGGTTTCCGGCGTGTACCTCTCACGTCAGGTTGCACGTTGCGTCCTGGTTCAATGCCGATCGCAGACGTCTTTCCACCCGCTAGAGTCCTGCGTCACGGTGACTGCACGTAAGTGCTACACTCAGTCGAACGAAGGCTCCTTTGGAGACGACGGGGAGCCGGCGTGTTTGCGCAATGCTATGTCGAGCGCACGAGGTGTAGCAAGGGCGTTCAGAGCATTGAATCCGACGGACAACAAGGCTGCCCGAGGGTTCACATGAGCGCGTCTAGTGATCGGCACCTCTAGATGTTCGGCCAAGGTCGATACCGTATAGTGCCCTAGCACTGCCAAGAGACAGTAGAGAGACGTGAATGGTGTCATTTGGTCTACTTGGCGCTGAATCGAGGAGCTGCCATGGGCGCCATGCTCGGGGTGAACATTCGACCTGACAACCCTTCGTGTAGATCATTGCTCTGGGAAGGGAGCTGAGTTCTCGATGGCAACCCCACATTCACTGCGGTAGTGAGTGGCTCTGCTGTTACTGCTCGACATATCTATAATCGGGGGCCTTGCAGCTCACCATGCGAGACATAGGTCGCCACTAGATTGTGTGGACAAAGTTCGATTAGAGCAATGTGATAGAGGGTTCTGGGGACGAGCGCCAGCTAGCAGACATGCAGAGTGTATCGTGTAGAATGTTTGCGTCGCATGCGACGCGCGACGGCGTGACGAGATCACATGGGCAGAAGGGTATACGCGCATACGCTTGGTACACGAGCAGGTCGGGATGGCAGCCTCGGGTGCCACCGATGATGTCGACGGTGAAACTTGGTCTAGCGCAGACGACATTACTCCTGCTTCTGTCCACTTGTCCATTCATTCCAACCTCTTCCGGACGCCGCCGCGGGCGTGTTCAGCAACTACACCTGCGTCCTCTCAGCACGCACAGCGCGCCCCGCCGCCACCATCAACACCGCACCTCTGTCCACGCCTCCAAACACCAAAAGGACCGGTTGCTCCGCACGAACGAAACTAGCCACGATGCCGTCGCGCGCCTCGGACATGGCGTCGCAGGGCTTCACCGTCATGTCCGCCAAGGCCGCCAACGGCGAGGTGGTGCACATTAACGGTATGTCCTGCGCGGCGACACCTACCCGCATGCATGCTGACGCTGCCCAGACCACGTCTACGTCTCGCTGCCATGGTCGGACCGCGACGGTAAGTCGAGCGGACCAGCTTCGCCGCCTGCGCGGCGAGGCGAGGGCGACATAATGGACTGACCCACTGACATGCACAGGCACACCCTACATCATTGCGCGTATCATGGAGTTTCTCCCGGCGAGCAACGCACACAAGAAGGGCACAAACTCGCGGCACGTAGCCAAGAACGAGCTCCATGTCAGATTGTCCCTGTACTACCGGCCCAACGACGTTAGCCAACACTGGCGGGCGAAACTCGGCTGACAACGCAGATATCCGGCCGCTCGCTGTCCGATTATCGCCAGCTGCTCGCCGCCTTCCACACCATCGTCGAGCCCGTCTCCGTCATCCGCGGTAAATGCTATGTCCGGCACAAGGAGAAGATTGAGGACCTTATCAAGTGGAAGCACACGCCCGACCACTTTTACTTTTCAAAGTTCTTCGATCCATACATCAAGCGCGAGTATGAAGTCCTGCGCACCGCAAGCGTCAACAACAGTAGGGCTGCGCGATGGCGATCCGCTAACGTCCAGTTCCACCACATGTCAAGGAGGTGCTCCTGGAGCGGTACGAGTACATCCTCACAGAGAAGGAGATGGTCAGCGACCTTCTGGACGCATACCACTCGTGCATCGTGTGCAACCAGTGGGCCGCGGCGCAGGACACTGTGCGCTGCGAGTGAGTTGTCACATGCACGAAGGTCAGCTCACACACAGGCTCTGCCGCAACTTTTACCACATGCGATGTCTCACTCCGCCATTGACGGCCAAGCCCGCCAAGGGCTACTCGTGGGCCTGTCTAGCGTGTACCATCCAGCGGCGCAAGGACGTCGAGTCTGAAAAGTACCGTTTTGTGTCTAACGGTGGCTCGGCGCCGCCGCGCCTCAAGTCGAGCAACAAGAAGGAGAAGGCTGCTATCAGCGACAAGCCCGATGTCATGTTCCGCGACTGGCCATGGCGCTACTTTGGGTGCGCTCAACGCTTACACACTCAGCTGACATCAGCTTGCACACGCACGCCGAGGATACGCTTAGTCCCGAGGACCTCATCTTCCCGCGTGCCGTGACCAGATCCGGCACAAAGTACCAGGCCAACGTGTTGACGTGGGAGGAGCAGCAGGAGGCGGAGGCTCGCAGACAGACAGCGTTGGCCGAGGTCGGGCCGTCGCGCCTGATACGTGCGTACTACACTCGTAAAGTACTCACACCCAGTGGAGCGCGGCTTTGACCCTGGAGAAAAGACACACGAGTCGACCATTTCGGTAGTTTCCGAGCCCACAGACGGCAGTGAGTGTTGATACCTCCGACGCTGTTTGACATCCAGTCGGCCGCTTCATGGACAATGTCGCGACGCTCAACCTGCCCGTCCCCTCATACGACATTAGCCGCCTTAACAAGGGCGTGCATGCATACACTACGATGGGGCCCGACAAGGGCCTGCGATACATGAAGTCGCTCAAGCTTTCCGACTATGGCAACCCATTGATCGTGAGTGCTTGCGATAGAAATTGGGCTGACGGCAGTGGACACCGCAGGAGGATGCTATTCTTGAGGCGGAGCTGGAGAAGCATGGCGGCCTCGACGCACACGCAGTTAGCAAGGCCACGGGCAAGCGCCCAGCCGAGGCTGTGCGGTACACGTTCAAGTGGCGCAACAAGAAGCTCAAGACGGAGAACGAGCTGATTCGTCAGCATCGCAAGGTGCACGCTGCGCATGGGCGCACAAACAACCAGACGCTGGGCCCGCCATCGATGGGCAAGATCCGTTCGCGCGCCGACTCGGAGATTTCGGACGACGAGGGGTCGCTGTACAACGCGGCGTTTGTGAGCGTCAACCGCATGCAGTGCGCGGCGTGCAGCACGCGCACATCGAATGTGTGGTGGAAGTGCCCGCGCAGCGTGCAGGGCTTTGCCATGTGCGAGTCGTGCGGGTCAAACTACCGCAAATACGGTGTGATCTCGTTTGTCAAGTCGGAAGACGCCAAGCGGCCCGAGAAGAAGGAGACACGACAGGGCCGTAAGAGTAAAGGCGGCGACACGGGCAGTGGCGCGTCGACGCCAGCACCCACGGGCGCACCGCGCCTACCACCGTGCTCGTGCTGCCGCCGCATGGAGCCCAAGAGCCAAATGGCGCGGTGCAAGACGTGTACGTTCTCTGCCCACGCCGGGTGCTACGGGATCGCGCCCGAAGCGATGGGCCCCGACTGGGAGTGCGAGCTGTGTGCCAACGTGCGCCTCGAGGAGAGTAACCTCGACCCACGATGCTTGCTTTGTCCCGCCGACAACACGGCACTCACGTCCAAGATCAAGAGCAAGAAGCAGCCGACGGACTTTGACTTGTTGTCGGCCCTAAAGCCCACCGAGGGATGTCGCTGGGCACATGTCCTGTGTTCGGCGTGGCACCCCGAGGTGCAGTACGCGAACGGTACGACGCTCAAGACGATCGAGGGGATCGGGAGTATCGCCGAGGACAAGTGGGAGGCAGTGTGCACTTTGTGCGGGCAATCCGACGGCGCCACTGTGGGATGTACCGACTGCGGGGCGGCGATGCACGTGTCGTGCGCGTACATTGCAGGCCACAAGGTTGGGTTCGAGTTTGCGCTGGCCAAGGCGGGCGGTCGAAACCAGACGGTGACGATTGCAAAGTTCAAGGACGAGGCGGGAATCATGTCCCCTGGCGTGTGGTGCCGTTCGCACGACCTCGAGGGGCGCACTATCCACGACCTGTTCGAGATCGATCCCGAACAGGGCGAAACGGCGCTGCAGGTGTACGTTGCCGGCTACAAGACTGTTGCGCCCGACGACTCGTTTGCGCTTCTCCGTAAAGCTACCCGTCTTGACCGCTTCACTGTGCCCCCGCACGACCCGCCGCCCGCGCATCACCAGTGTGCACGCTGCAACATCGACGTCAGCCCACGCTGGCACATGGACGCCGAGACGCTGTGCCACCAGTGCTGGTTCCACGACCAGGACGTCAAGCCAGTCACAAACGGGCTCATCTCGGCCGCCGCCTAGAGCGTAAACTATAGCTTTGCACATATCTGCATGTATACACATTGTCGTCACTATTTTCATCTCGTGCACATTTGGTCGTGGCTTGGGCTTGGAGGTTTGCCAAAGGGGAAGGAGTAGGGGTTACGCAAGGATGTTGTTTGTCGAGGGGGGCGAGTGCGTACCCCACGACGTGGGGGGAGCGCCTTCGCGAATGGGCGTGGCGGTGTTGCCGCGCGCCGGGCTGCGCACCGGGACGACGTACGGGATTGGCGAGCCCGGCGTAGCGGGCGAGCTGGGGGTTGCGGACAATTTGCGGGCGTGGTTCACGAACGGCGACGCAGGGACGTCCTTGGGGCCGCTGGTGCGCGCGCCGCGGGGACCGCAGATAGCGTCGATGACCTTTGCCGCGCCCTGTAGGTTAGACTGTGCATGTGAGAGGGAACGTACGCGCGTGCGCGGGTGAAAGAGGTAGAGCATGAGCGCAAGTTTGACGAGGTAGTAGCGTGCTGGCGTCAGAGGGCCCCCTTCTATTCGGGGGGGGGAGACTTACGAACGACGGACACGAGGAAGCGGAGCACAAGACTCTCGAGGGTCTGGAAGTATCCCAGGAGGACAAAGTACGAGAGGAGGTTGTGCATGTCGACGTTTGAGGCGCCGCGTTCCATGGCCACGAAGGCTTTGTAGGCGGGGTACGTTAGCGTGAGTGCCGACGTGGTGGCGTGCGCGAGACCGAGGAGGTTGAGGGGTACGAGGAGGCCGAAGCTGGGCGATGCGGGTGATCAGCACGGATGTCAAGGGAAAGGCAGGGAGCGAGGGCGGGCGGGCGCAAGTCGCTTCCCACGTCATGCACGTCACACTTACAGAACCAGGCCGCCCGCGACAAGGACGAGACGGTCCACACCCGTAAGTGTCTCTGCGCGACGCACGCTCTCCGAGCGGCCGAGGAGCTCGCGCGCCCGGGCAGCCTGTTTGTCCGCTACGGCCGCGGCGCGCTGCGTGCCCGGATGAGCCATGAATGCGTCGTAGCGGACGCGCGCGGTATCGAGGGCCGCAGCGGCGTTGGCGGCCTGGCTGCGCGCGTTGGTCGATCCGCGCGACCACAACGCGCGAGAGCGCGACAGCGCACTGCCTCTCTTCGCTGCGGCCGGCGCGGGCACAGGACTGGGACTGGGACTGGGACTACCGCCGCTCGTGACGGGCTCTTGTCCGACCTCAGGCATGTTGGAATTACTGCAGGTGTGAGGTCTCGAGTGAATGAATAAAGAATGGGTGAAAGGATGAGTGAGTGGATGAGTGGTTGTAAGAAGACAGGTTGCAGTGGCAACGAACACCCGTTTGACCGCCGCAATCATTCCACGATCCCACATATACACCCATTACCCATGTCCCCATGCCACGCTCACACACAGCACACTGCGCCCAGCGCACAGCGCGCATTTGCACATTGCACAATTGCACGCACGCTTCTTTGATGCCGCCGCGGGCGGCGCATGGCGCACAGACGCCTCCCAGCCCTCGTGGCGTCAGTCGCCACCCACCTGTCCTTTGTGCCACCTCGCAGCTCGCTTGCGCGAGCAGCGGCAGTCGTCGCAGGTATGCATGGAAGGGTATCACTAGCCGGTGGGTATGACGGTGTTCTGCAGTCTATGCAGTGGCCTGGACCTCGGGGGCGGTCTCGGTCTGTTTCGAGGGAGCGGCGGCGGGTTCGGCCCTCTCTGGCGCGGGCGAAGCCTTGTCGGCGTCAGTCGCGGGTGTCGCGGCTGCTTCTGCGCCAGACGGCGCAGCGGTGCCGGCAATCGCCGCGGCCTCCGCCTCCTTGCTCGGCTCCTCCAGCGGCAGACCAAGGTCACTGCGCCGGATGTACTCGTCCACCTCGACGAGGTACGCGTTGAGGTCCTGGGCGTTAGTGGTGCCGGGTGTAGCAACATACCTTCTCGTCAGGCTCGAACTGCAGGCCGTCAATAATGGCGTCGCGGGCATCTTCCAAGCGACCAAGTCCGACGAGCGCACGCGCGCGGCTGGTGTCAGCTGGGATGGTCATTGCCTAGCTCACCGGAAGTGGCCCTTTGTCCACGGACGCTTGAGCGCGACGACCGTGTCGGCGTCCGCGAGCGCGTTGATCCACGCGCCGGCAGCGCCGAAAGCCGCGGAACGGTTACACAGCGCAATAACCACCTCGTCACGCGCAATGGCCGCGACTTCCCATGGTGGCCGGGACAGTGCCATGTCCGCCGACTTGGAGTAGTTCTGGACAGCGCCTCCAATGTTGCCAGCCTTGAACGCCGTCTGGGATGAGCCATGTCCCTTGCGTTGAAGACACTCACGTTACCTGCCTCCTTTACGCTCTTGATTGCTTCGGCGCGCTGCGGGGGCGGCTGGACGTTGGGCGGGGGCGGCACGGCGTCGGGCGGTGCATTCTTCATAAACTGCTGCATGTAGTTGAGCGGCTTGAAGTTGACGTCGCACTGGTGACACTCGAGATCCTTGTGTTCTGGGCACACAACCATGCTCTGGGTCATTGGCGGCTGGGTCCCGGGCATTGTCGCCTCGGCGATGGCGAACGGCACGATGCGCGTCGGCAGCGAGTCGAGCAGCGCCTGCATCGCCGGGTCCTGCTGGATAACCATTTGCTGTCCCGCGCCCGGGCCCGGGCCGTGCGAGTGCCCGTGGTCGTGGCCGTGGTCGTGGTTGCAGCCTGGGCCGTGCTGGTGCTCCATCTTGTCGTTTTGGGTGTGTAGGTTTGGTGAGCAAGAATGGGCAATGTCGCCTTTTGTCAAGACGTTTCAGGTCGTTAGTCAGAGAGAGCTCGAGTGAGACGTGTCGAGGCGGCAAGGCGTCGAGGTGTCATGTCCATCAAACGTCACGTGGCAAAATTGCCGAAAACGGCAACCACGTCGCGTGGCTTTACTTGGAGTGGCGGATTGACGTCGCGGAGGCGTAAACAAACCAACACGATCCATCTCGCCAACAACAACTCAACAAGCCCCACTCAAGCTCACGATCGTTTATCCATTGCTCCATCCCCCATCCATCCATCGACATCCAGCCCATCCACGCCGTTCGTAACGCTCCGTCGACGTAGCCGTCACACCAAACCCTCCTTTTGGCCCGTGGCGTACCCCGTTCTTCCCAATCCAGCAAACCATGTCGTGTGTATCACCACCCTGCACTGTTTTCGGCACTGACACTGGCGTTACAGTGTATTCTCAGGATCGCTTGCTGGCAAACGCAAGGCCGAACTGGTCGAGATTGCCGAGGCCATTGGCGTCGTCGATGCATCCAACCAGACCATGGTCACCCTCCGCGAGGGCATCCAGTCAAGGCTCGACACCGAGTCGGACAGACTCAAGCTCGACCCCCAGTTCAAGGGTCTCTACGTCGTCCGTAGCCGACGGAACCAGTGCGTTGCACCATCCATCACCCTAGCATACCTGCTGATGCCGCAGCACCGAGGACTCGGTCTCGCCTGATCCCACCGAGAAGCCATCGGCCACTGCCCGTGCCCGCAAGTCGATAACTAGAACCATTGACCGGCTTGTCGAGGCGGCCAACACGCCTCTCCCGGACAGCCCAGTGTACGCTTACCCTTCCACTGACAAGTACGCTGACATGTTTAGCAAGGCGGCAAAGGAGGCCACCGAGGCTGCCGTTGAAGCCACTGAGGACGCCATAGCCCTCGTTGACCACGAGTCCGAGTCGCTCGTGCAAACCCTGCAGCATTACAGTGACGAAGTCATCAAGTTTATTGACCCCGCGATCCACCACACCGAGGGCCACTGGCGCAATGCGCGTGATGTGAGCTAAACTAACGTCGTTTGAGCTGACGCCAGACCCTGTCGCAGCCTAACAACCTCCTGATTGCGTCGCTCGTACTCGAGGCTGCCGCCCTGTACCACCAGGTCGCGCCGTTTAACCACTACACGGTAGGCAGGACAGATGCGAGCATTTGTTGACATTGTTGTTCCGCTTCCCTCCGCAGGGGAACTCGGCGGGGTCGTTTGGCGCCCTGTTCGAGAGCGCATTCTCGTGGGCACCTAGCTTTAGCTGGACAGTGTGCTTCCCGCGCCACCAGCAGCTTCTCCCGAGCTCGGACCTGTGGCCGGCACTTGGGTGGTGGTGAGTTACCCCTTTCTGACAACGTTGACCTGCCAGGTTCTGCACCACTGTCGCGCCGCCGCTGCTGCTGTCCACGCTCGTCAGCTTTGTGCCCCAGAAGGGCGTGCACAACCGCGGCCGCATGGTCACGCGCTACCAGAGTGGGTTGAGCGTAAGGTGAAGCTAACGCGCAGGCGCCAACCCCCCGACGCCAACAGTCGACACGCTCACGTACGCTATTTTCCGGTGGGCCATCCTGCTCCTGCCGTTCTTCGATGCCACGCCGCGGTCATTCGTCGACGCGCTGGACGTGAGCGGCGACGCACAAATGCGCGCACTCGCAGGCGGCATCTTCCTTGGGCTCGTGCTCGCCCAGCGTCTCACCGCTTGAGCGCGCCACCTTGGCGTGCACGGGAACACTACGTCCTAATATCCCACATCTATACCCGTTTCGGCCCTTCTTCGCGACGTCCACGTCGTGTTATCTAATTCCTATTCCTTTTGCTTTTGCTTTTTCTGCCACGCGGTTGTGTGCGGACGCGAGTGCCTTTGCGAGCCCGGGCTTCTAGCACGACCCCACAAAGGTCTGAGCCAGAGCCTGCGTATACCCCCGCGTACTCGTACCCCTCTATTCGACTTTGTCTTGCTTTTGTCCGTACCCGGCGTAAAGAGATGCGAGCGATTACTTTGACGGTGCATGGGCCCGGAGACTGGGGGCGTTGAACTCGGCTTGTTTACGGTATAACGCGATTGTAATGACGATTAGGGCCACGACGCCATTATCGGGAGCAAAAAGGGGTAGTAGTGGTGGTGTGAGGCGCGTCTGTTGTCCCTGGAGAGTTGTACCAGGCACAAACAACCACCGAGTTTGAGTGGCAACCACGCGTCCAGGGCGAGCAACCACCACGCAACACCCGTCCTGCTCGTCGTGTGTGTTGGTCCTCTATCCGTTCCTGTCGTCCGTCCGTCTTAACCCACAACTCGACACACACCGTCGACAACGCAGAAACTCTCACGAGCTGGACATTACACTTCTTGTTCGCAAAGTAATACCCAACTGTTGTGCCAACTCCCGACTGCGCACCCCCATCACTGCCGCCATCTCCGCACACCCTCGGCCACGACAACAACGCCCCGGTCGAGGTCCATGCCCTGCGCGCAGCCCGCACACCTGTGCGCTGCAAGCCGGCGATGAAATGGCCCCCCGAGAGCGCCATGGCGCTCACCCACGCGCACGCCAACGCGCAGGCGTTCCCGCCCATCGACGAACGCGTCGAGCAGTCGATCGAGCGCTGGGCAGACGACCTTCGCGCACTCTTCGACCATGCGCGTGACCGCTTCGCCGACGTGTCGTGGGAATCCTCAGATGCAGCAGGTAACCCCACCAGCGCCGGCGACCGCGTATGGGCGCATAAAGGTGGGTCCCGAGATGTGTTCAATGCTAACCCGCAGCGGTGGTCTACGTCCGCGCACCAAGTGAGCCATCTCCGAGAGCGCAGATTTGCTGACACGCGCAGAAGCGTTCAAGGACAGGTACTTTGTGACTACTGCGCGGAGCCGCGCGATCTCGCGCTCGCCGACGAGTCTGAGCGGCGCAGCGCCGGCGTCAACGTCCACGCCATACCTCGCTGCTACGGGGTCGATGCGCGGCACGCCAAGTCCACACGGGTGGCGCGGAGCCGCCAGCTCGCTGTCAGTCGATACCGCAGGGAGCGACGGTACCCTGCGCCCGCCGACGGTCAGTCTGGCGGGCAGTGCGTCCGACGGCGGTGTACTCCGCCTGCGACACGACGACCCACCCGAGCTCTTCCGTGCCCAGCTCGAGTGGCTGTACACCGGCGAAGGGTTTGGCGACGTCGTCGAGTGGATCACGGAGGAACGCCCCGCCAGCGGGCGCGGGCGTGTGCGCGACTCGCTCGGACGACGCGGTAACCTCGCTGACCGCCGCGACAAACTCGGCCAGGACCTGACGTACATGTGGACGAGCAAGCTGTACTGTGATGTCCGCATACACCTCGCCGCGCCCGACGGTGAGGGCTACAACTCCGACTCGTCTGGCGCAACAGACGACTCGCTCTCGTCCACCGTCATCTTCACCGCTCACCGCTTCATGCTCGTCTCCCGCTCGCCGTACTTTGCCTCCCTCCTCCTCAACCCCAACGATTTCCGCCCCGCCACTGCAGACGTCCATCTCCCTCCACACCCCTTCACCCCGGCCGCGCTCCACTTCTGCCTCGGATGGATGTACGCTGGCCACCTCGACTTTTCCAACCGCTCCTACGACCTGTTAACTGCGTTCCAGATCTACCGCGCAGCAGAGTATCTCCAGCTCGACTGTCTCGTTGCCGAGGTCGAGTCCCGTATCGTGCACGATTTCTGCCACGGCCTCGACTACGACAAGTGCCACTGCCGTCGCTGCCTTGGCCGAGTGCCGCGCGTGTGGCGCTTTGCCGGCGCGAGCGACGTCGGCGCGCTCGAGCTTCAGCGCCGCGCACGCCGCTTCGTCGTCTCGGGATGGGGCGATACATGGGACCGCGAGATCGCCCTGGCCGACAAAAGCGAGCGCGACGACCTCGTCAGCGACGTCCTCTCGTCGCTTACCCCCACCCGCGTCGTGTCGGCGTTTCGTGGCGTCGCGCATGTCCGCCGCCGTATGGATCACTGGAAGATCACGCGCGGCCGCGAGGCGCGCCCGTGGATCGACGCGCTCACGGAGATGATCGAGCCCGTCGAACGGCGCGCGCGCGTCCTCCTCGCGTCCAACCTCACCCAGGTCTGCGAGAGCAAGGAGCTGTGGGACATGCTCGGCGGCAAGGCGTTCTCCGACGAGACAGTCGACACTTTCCTCGCAGAAGTCGTCGACATGGCCGGGCGCTCGCCAACGTATACCGAGGCACCAAGAATATACCAGACCCTCGTATCCGCGCTCCTGCTCAAGGTGCAGCCGGGCACGCACGATCCAGCACTGCCCATGCGCTCCGCAAACCGCGCCAAGGTTGAAGCGGCCAAGGCAGGCGTGCTCAAGCACATCAAGAAGCGCTGGATGTCGATCCAGAGCAAAGGCGGCTTTACGGGCCTCGAGTCGTGGTCAATCAAGGAAATCTGTCACGGTGGGTACGGCGTCGGTTGCGGTGGACTGACGTCGACAGAGATCGAGGTCCCCGTTGAGGACGTTGGTGCATCGAGCCCTGTGCCCTTTCCCTCTGCGCGTGACAGCAATGGGTTTTCGCGCAGCTCGCGGCCAGGTCCCCTGTCGGACGCGCATCGCGCGTACCCCAAGCGGGCGTCTGGGGGCGTGGCGTCGCCCGAGACGCCGACAGAGCACAGCGGTTTGCGGCGACTTCGTCTCACGAGCGCGGCGTCAGTGAGTTCCGTCGCGTCAGCGCGTTCAGCAGCGGAACGTACGGCTGCGAGGGGACCTACGGGCAGTGGACGACCTACGCCTCCCGCGCGTCCGCAGGCACGTAGCCCGACAGCAGCAGAGAAAACGCCCCTCGTGTCGGTTGGCGCGAAAAACCGATCGAGTCTGCGCTCGGGCCCCACCAGCCCAACACCGTCACGGCCAGCCCAACTGATGAGCGGGCCTCCACGACCCCTGCTCACTGGCTCGGGCCGCATGTCGCGTACACAGCGTGCCGACTCGGGCTCGACTGCATCCTCCTCTTCGCCCATCGCGACGACTACCACCGACAGCGGTGCTGCCGCCGCCGACCCGCTCTCGCCCACGTCTCCCACCGAGTCGTCCGCGTCTACCCACCGCCGCGACGGGTCCCTCAGCTCGATGCGCTCCGTGTCCAGCGCCGTGTCTAACGGTACTGCCAAAACCGCCGCTACGGCACGGAGTACGGCGTCGAACGCGACGACGAGGACGAGGCCGACGAAGCCTGTCGCCAAGGCGGCGGGGGCGTCGTCGACGTCGACCGCGGCTGCGTCGGTCGCCTCCAAGGCCCCAAAGGCTACCGGCGCAGCCGCAAAGGCCGCCGGCACAGTCGCAAAGACGACAAGCCCAGCCACAAAGCCTACCGGCGCAGCTGGCCCGGCGAAGGCGCCGGTACGCAGTACCGAGGGGGCATCCAAGCCTGCGGCGCGGCCTCGAACACTGTCGAGCGCGAGTACGGCAAGCGCAGCCGCGGCGCGCACACGCACGACGTCGACGACGAGTGTGCGCTCGCGCGCACCGTCCGTTGCGCCGTCAGTGAGGGAACGCACGCTATCGTCAACGAGCCAAAAGTCGACCGCGGCGACGAGCAAGGCCGGGCCGAGTAAACCTGTCAACGGGAGGGCGGCCGCGGCGAGTAGGGACAAAGTCCCGCCTGTACCGAAGATGCCTGCCAAGGTCGGCGCGCGGCCGGCACCGCTCACAAAGCCGGCGACAGCGGCAACAACGACGTCGCGGCCGGGGACGCTGCGCCCGTCTACCTCGTCCAAGTCGATATCCAGCCGGTCTTCGGCGGCGCGCGCGTCGCCTGTCCCGCCCAAAACGCCCACGACCAAGGCGCCAGCGCCGAAGACTGCGCCCAATACACCTGGGAGCACAAAGTCCTTGGGTGTGAACACGCCAACACGCACGCGCGCGACCTCGCTGAACCCGAAAGCGACACCGCCGAACGTAAGCGCGCGACAACGCACGACGTCCGGCGCTGGCTCGTCACAGGGCACGCCGGCCGCGCCGTGGAAACGCGCTACGCCCCTCCCGCCGTCGGTCGCGGGCGTGCGCGGCCACCCACAACCAGCGACACGGCAGCACTCGCCCCGCCAACCGTCGTCTGCCCCCTCGCGCCCCTCTACCCGCTCCCTATCCGGATCTACCGAAGGACCACAGGAAGCCATCACGCCGCGCGTCTCGGAAATCAGCGAGCCGGCCATCGTCGTCGACGCCGACTCGGATATCGACGATACCACACCCCCGGCTGAGCCGCACCATGTCCAAAAGGATCTTCATCGATCGCCTGAAATCGTCGTTGACGATGCCGAGGTGAAGGCATCCACACCCAAAACGGAGAAGCTCGACGCCTCGACAGACTCCGACCCTAAGCCGACGCTCGACCCCGCGCCGACGCTCGACCCGCCGCATACGCTCGACCCGCCGCATGCCCTCCAGCCGGCGTCACAGGCGCCGCAGGACGTCACGCAGCCCGAGCCGCAGCCCGCGCCGACCGCGCCCGCCGCACCCGTCATACCACCACGGACGTCGTCGGCGCTGTCGGCCGCGGCCCCACCTGCGCTGTCGACCACTGCCCCGCCTGCGCCGTCAACACCGGCAACAGCACCAGCGGAGTTGCCCTCGGCGCCGACTCGCAGCCCACCACTCGTACCCCCTTCGACGTCAACGCCTATGCGCACGCCGACGCAGCCGCTGCGCGCGTCCTTTGACTCGACGAGCCCCGTCTCGCGCCTCGGACCGTCCACCAGTCCCGCGTCTCGCCTGGGAACGTCTGCGCCGAGCGCGACCACGCCCATCCGCAGTAGCCCCCGGAGTGCGCGCTCGAGCGTGTACTCGTCCGGCACGGCGCCGTCGCCTACGGGCGGGGTGATCACGCGCGTGCCGAGCGATTCGGGCTCGCTGAGGGGGTTAAATTCCGGCTGGCACCCAGCGTTAATGTTTGATCCTCCGAAACGCGCTCCGTCCACGCCACCAGCGCCTCCGCCAGCCTCGGCGTCGTCCGTGCCATCCGCGCCAAAGATCCAGGTCACGGACGACAACATCCCCTTCTCTGGCGTCGGCGTCGCGCTGCACGTCGGCATCCCGTGCATCGTGACCCTCTCCGGGCGGCGGGCACGTTTCCGGGGGAATGTGAAGTATTTGGGCCGTATGGCGGGCGCGGGCGGCGCTTGGGTGGGCTTGGAAGTGGACGACCTCGAGCCGCGGCTGGGTATCGAGACGCTGCCGACTGGCGCCGTGGACGGGGTCCGGTATTTCCACTTTACGCCGCCCGCCGCGGACCGGGACGGGGCGGACGAGCGCGCGGCGCGTGCCCGCCGTCTCGCGATCATCACTGACGAGATCGCGGCGCGCGCACGCGGTGAACATCCCCGTCCTCGACCCAGCCGCGTCCCCTCCACTGGCCTCCTCGGTATGCCACCCCTCCCCGCCGGCCGCGCCGCATCGCCATATGCCATACCCGAATGGGGACCGCCTGAGAAACCGCGCGCAATGTTCGTGCGCCCCGACGAGGTGTTGTTTGTCATGGGCTCGGACTAGGCAAGCGAGCTGGCGTATCCCGCCTTCCCTAACACTACTTTACGAATATTCCCATTTCCAACTAGCTATTTTGTATATCAGGCATTCTACTACCATGTTGCTGCTGTTGATAATCATGCATCGTATCAGAGTACTGGCGGTGTATGGTACAGTGTGCAAGTGACCCAAGTCGCTATCCCTGGACGAGGCCGATAATGAGGCCGACGCGGGTGACGGCCGGCGCGCCGAACACGGCCATCGCGAGCGCCGCGACTGTCAGTCAGCGCAAGCGTGGCGTAAGACCCACTGGTATCTTTATCGAGGTCGTCGCCGCTGGCGCACAGCCGCGCGACGCTCGCAAGGCCGATAAGTACCTGGGGTCAGCTTACCCTTAAACAAAGCTCACATTCGCGTTGACACCAGGAATACGTTCCACGACGGCGTACGCGTCGTCGCGGCTCATGATGAGGCGGCAGTTCCACTTTTGGCTCTCGGGGACGAGGTGGCCGGGGAGCGCAGAAAGGACGTGCAGGAGTGCCGCGGCGGCCGCGTACGGGCTGCCGCGCACAGGCGAACCGGTATCCAGTGCCTGTCGTCAATACTACTTGCATGGAAAGGGGGTACTCACGTCGATCACGTCGAGGATCTCGTTGGCGGGCGCGCCGCGTACCCATAGCGCATCGACGCCCGACCCGACCTCCATGAGCTGTTCGAGTAACCGCCACACTTCCCGCGGCGGCTTGGTCAGTGCTGTTGTCCTCCCGCGGCGTTTCTTCGACTTTGACTTGGCGCGTCTTGGCGTGCCCGGCGACGACGAGGGAATGTTCTCGACCGGCGCCATCGGATCGGCCGGCGCCACCACCGTCGATGATACCTTGCCCACCACCTCGTCGGAGTTCGCGCCGGGCAGGTCCTTTGGTGGCGTCTTTGGCGGTACGTCCGCGTACGTGTCCAGGTGGGTCTTGGGCGGTGTCTTGGGGGGTATGTCTACTTGCACGGCCAACTCGGCATTGCGCGGGGTCACTGGCTGCGATTCCGGCTGGGCCTCGGGCTGCGGCTGAGGCTCGGACGTGGTTTCGGGCTGCGTCTCGCGCGCCTCCGGCGGAGTCTCCGGCGCAGCGCTGGCCTCAGAACTCGGGGGCTCGGACGGCTTATCCTTCGGCGCGGCCGCCGGCGCGTCGCCCGCAGACTCCTCGACCGCCTTGCCTGCCGCACCCTCCTTCGCATTGCCGTTCGAGGGCGCGCCGGTGCCCGACGCGCCGTTCTGCGACACGTCCGTAGTTTCAGTGGCGGGCACACTGCCGCCATTCTGAGGCTTGGGCGGCGCCGGTGCCGCAGCCTCCGTGGCATCATTTGGCACCGAGCCATCCTCGACAGGCAGATTCACCTCTGGACCCGTCTCGGTCGCCTCGCTCTCTCTCGCTCTCCCCTCACCCTCACCGGCGGCACTGCCCTGCTCGTCCTCTGGATCCAGCAGCGTTTTGCGTACAGCGAGGGGCACGTCGCGGATAACGTCCGGGAGCTCGGGTAGGACATCGAGCGGGAGCCCGACGACGGTGGGTAGGAAGCCCGCGCGAAGCGTGATAAAGCTCTCCTTGCCGCCGTGGACCTGCAGCACAAGCACATCTGTAATTAGTTTTGCCCTACCGCCAAACTAACCGTTCATGTCCTCGCCCGTCGTGAGTACCGCGGACATGGTCTCGTCCACGCACGCAGTGACGTACAGCGATACCTCCTTGCCCGGCTGTACCGTCGCGCTGCAGGGAAACGGCCAGAAATACGGCATGCAGATGGGCTTGCCTGGTGCCGGGGCGCGGAACGAGTACGTCGCCGGCACGAGGCCGTCGTTACGGAGTATGACCTCACGGCGGACCGGGCGAAGATATCTATCGTTAGCGTAGCCTCAACGGAGACGCACGAGACATCGCCAAAGTCGACGTCCTCCATCTCTACCCGCAGACTGGGGCGGTACAGCTCGTCGAGTTTATCGAGCTCGCACTGAGCGCCCACGAGCGCGGCCGCGCGTTTCGTCTCGTCCACTATCCGCGCGTCTAGCGTGAACGTGCACGATACAGGCAGGTGGTCCGACCACAGCAGGTCGTGGCACGTGTACTTGTTCGGCGCCACCTCGCCGTACTGGCTCTTGTACAGCACGCGGTCGCAGTACGCTGGCGCGCGCTTGGGGTCGTACGTCGTCGACCCGTGGACGTACTTGTACGATCTGGGGTAAGCTCTTCCCCTTGGTGCGGAACGCACGGCTTGAAATCGATGCGCGCCTCGGTAAAGTCCTCAAACGACAGCTTGTCGGCAATGTCGCACGTCAGCTGGTCGGCATGCACGAGCTTTTCCCAGTCCTTGGCCTCGACTAGCGCCGTCACTTCCCGATCCTGCAGGTCGACGCGAAAGTTGAGGTCGCCAAACCAGAACTGGGCGTGAGACACGCCGCGATACACACTTACCAAGACGTCGGCGTCGTCGACCGTCAGCTGCCCGTCGTCGGGGTAGTACGCTTCCGTCGGGGGATGTTGGCCTGGCAACAGGGGGAATGTGAGGCCGCTGCGGAGAGCCTGGTAGTCTAGGCGCCGGCGCGCAAGCTGCGACGCAAACGCAGCGAGATGCGAATTGACAAAACACACCGTCGTGTCGTGCACTTTCATGCGGAATGCGACCCCGGCCTTGTTACCCTGCGCGTGAGCCATACCCGCCTCTGGCGACTCACGCCAATGCCCCAGAGGCCAATAGCCTTGGTCGCGCCCTGCACCATGCGGATATGTGGTCGTACGTGCGTCTTGGCAAACACGAAGAGGATGACGCCGACATACTGCTCCATCGCGACCTGCCTTAGCGCTTACCCCTTGCAAAACCTACCTTTTCGTACGCGTCCTCCTTTTCTCGGAGGCCCTGGAAGATGGCTGTCTCCCACGCCGCGGCGCGCTCGTCGCCCTGCGACATGAGCAGCGCTTGGCTACGCAAATCCGCCTCCTGCAGGCCCACCACGAGAATGTCCTCGGCACCATACCCCAGTACGGGCGCCAGCTCGCGCGTGCCCTCTGGAGGCAGACGGCCGTTGACGTTGTACGTCACTACGCGCACGCTCACGCCGCTCCGTGTGGACCACTCCGCCTGCTTGCTGAACAGCCGCTTGCGCAGGTATGCCTGCCGGTTAAAACCCTCCGCGTAGGGGTCTGGATAGAGATCAGCGTCGACGTCGGCGTCGATGCCGTCGTCGCCGCCCTCCACACTCGTCTCCGTCTCTGTACTCGCGCCCGTGCTCAGCTTATCCGTCGACTTGTCGTCGGTCGTATCTGAATCGGAGGATTCGGCGCTGCCCGCGGCGTCCGTGACGGGATAATATGCGAGCCATCTGTGCGCGAGGGGCGAGCAGACTGGTATCAGCGCGCCCAGCACAGCCCAACTCACCCGCCGCACCAACGACGCGGCGCAGTTCCTTGACTATAGCATGAACTCTTAACACGTCACTGGAAGAACTAGGGAACTGGAGGAGTGCGGCGCTGTCCGGCCCGCGGATACTAATCTCAATTTCTGCCGTCAGCAGCGTACGCCGAGGAACATACTTGGCTTATCGCTCTGAGCAAAGAACGACGCCGACGGCGAGGGGGGGATTTGCTCGAGCGCTACCTGGAGGGAGGGCACGACGGGGATAGCGCGCAGGATCGCGAGCCGTTCCTTCTCGACCATGAGCACGCTGTGTCGTCAGCCAAGACGTCTGCGGTGGCTTACGCGTGTTCCCGCTGGCCGCCCGTCGTGTGTGAGAGCAGCAGCAGGTTGACATCTACGCGCCCCTTGCCCGTACGCAGGCGGCACGGCGTAGCGGCCGACACGGTGTCGCCGGCGCGTACGAGCTCGTTGAACATCCGCCGGTCGGACGACTCGCCCAAAGCCGATGCCGACCCCGGCGGCGTCGTTGGCGTCGTGGGTTCCGGTGGCGCGGCAGTCGCTGCGCCCGAGGCCATGTTGACAACTGGTGTATGAGTCAAGAACTAATGGAACAATGGTAAAGAACAACCACGTCTGTCGTCGACGTGACAGTCGCGGCACGGCACGGCGACAGCGCAATGTTGGTCGCGAGGGCGGATGATCGCTGTCGGGAGCGCCAAACTGTGGAGACCCCGCGTTTCCGCGGCGGTGACGGCATCCACCCGTGACTGCCAAGGCCACGTCCGTCGGAAAAGCCCAATTGCGTGTATTTTGTATTCCAGCGTATCACACCTGCCTCCGAACGGCCGAATGTCTGGCAAAAGTCGCAGTGTGCTCTACCGAAGTACACTTAAGCTCGTATCGGCCACATCTCTTGACGTCGAGCACGCGCAAACAACACCGCCATGGCTACGAGGAGCCAGATCGACCGCATCCCCAAGGGTGAGCTTCCATATAGGCCGCGCAAGCTGACACGCAGGGCTGCACCACTTGGAACTGACCGCAAAGTCCAAGTTTGCGTACCGGTGGGTGATGCCAGAGCTCGCGCTCTCGCGACCACACCTTTGCTGACTGCAGCTACCCTACGCGTGCGCCGCACCCGCCGACAGCGTTTGTCCAACCCCGCGACCGGGTCGTGCGCTGGAATGTCGTGCCCGGCGACAAGGTCCGGCTTATGGTCGGCAAGCCGCACGAAAAGTACCTCAACGAGGAGATAGGCAAGCGCGGGGGGTGGAAGGTCTACACGGTGAACAGCGTGGACATGGAGCGTAACCGCGTGTACCTCAACGGCCTGACTGTGAGCTTGAAACCCCTCCTTCTTTGCTGACGGCAGAACAAAAAGTCCAACCCGCCGCGGGCACTGCCCGAGGACTTTGACACACTGCCCGAGGAGACCAAGAAGGAGTGGCTCGAGCAGCCCAACTTTATCAAGACGCAAAGGCCGGTGCAGTACAGCAACGTGCAGCTGTGCGTTGAGGATGCGGGGCCCGACAGTGTCTTTGCTACGCGGCTCGCAACGTCAGAACCAGTGTTTGACCGGGGCACGAAGCGCTGGGCGTGGCGCCGTTTCGCGGCAAAGCTCAGCGGCGCGTCCACCGTGCCCCCAGACGCCGAGAGCGGGCGTGTGAGCATCCCATGGCCGAAACCCGAGTCCCGCAAGGTCGAGGGACGTGAGTACCCCTTTAATTGTTTTGGCTAACTTTAGCGTCGCCGCACGACACGCTCGAGGACGAGGTCCGCGCACCGACACTGAAGCTGGGCCGTAACGCGACTGCGATCCCCGCCACACTCGTGCCCGCCTCGATGCGCGCGCCGCCCCCGGCAGACCAAGCCTGGGCAGACGAGTACATCTTCAACCCTGCTTCTCGCGGCGACAAGCGCATGCAGGCCGCTATGCCGCTGTACCTCGGCGAGGAGCTTGGCCCGCGTTTCGCGCGCGCAAAGAAGCAGAAGGGATGGCAAGAACGGCGTGCGGCGGAGAGTGGCGCGCGCGAGATTGTTGCGACCGGCGCCGTCGAGGAGTGGGAGGCTACGGGACGCGACGCCGGTTTGGAGGATACGCTCAAGCTCGACATTGTCGGCCTCGAGGGGGTCAAGATCCGGCCGCGGACGCGCGCAGAAGTGCGCGATGCCACACGCGCCGAGTTCGACGCCGAGGTCGCGTCCACCCGCCGTGCTGCCGCGCACGCGGCTGCCGCTGGCCAGGTCTACGACACAGAGGACGGCGTGTGGTACGAGGGTCCCAAGGGCATCGAGGCCGAGCGTAAGCGTGCCCGTAAGGCGCGCAAGGAGCGCAAGATCACCGAGCGCCTCGAGAACCTTACCCTCCGCGAGGAGAAGAACCAGGTCGTTCCCAAGGAGCTCCGCCAGGATTAGGACTCTGGTAGGAGTTGTCATAGACGTTGCATGCATTCATCTCACCACGGCGCGAGACGCGAGCGCAGGGAGCGGCCAGTGGCGTTAGCGTCAAGGTTAACGCACTCGCCTCCGTCTACAGCAGAGAGAGTACAGCAGCACATCCGCTTTATACTTGGGCGTCTCTAGCTCCGCACAGCGTACTTACTCGCACTTGGGCGTAGCTCTAGCGCACTCGCTCACACCTACAACACGGTAAACGCGCAGCGTGAACGTCGCGGGTTAACAACCCCGGGCACCCACTCACGCCTACAATACAGTGAACTCGTGGCGTTCACGCCACGAGACGACAAGTACAGCGCACATCACAACTGCAGTATTCCACCATTGCCTCGGGGATGGCAGGAGGTGTGTGTTGTTAAGGCCAGTTGGTCGATCAGGTCGTGACTCGCCAGCTCAGTGCACGCACCCACATATGCAGTATACCACATACAATGCAGTACAAGTCTCAAAGGGCTTGCCAGTGTATTCTAAAGCTCGCACCCAGTCTCCCCGGCGCAACTGGCCTCTTCTTGTCGTACAGCCCGCACTCGCCCCCTACCCGGACCGCCGGGACTGCCCGGCGTCGCCAGCCCGCGTGGAACGTCTAATCGTACATGTCATTATCAAATACAATGTCTACACACTAGCTACGCGCGCACAGCGGCGCCCTCGAGCACCTCGTCCGCCTCCTCAACCTGCGCCGGCTCAAACTGGGGGGGGAACACGCCCCGGGGACCGTACCACTGCCCCTTGACCATCTGGGAGAAGTACGCGCGGGGGAACACGTCTTTTGTGAGGTGGTAGAAGAAGCGGTTGGGCTTGGCCTGGTCCGTGACGGCGGAGAAGGTCTCAGCGAGCTCGACGTTGTACTTGAACTCGGCGAGGAGAAGCTGCCCGCGGCCAGTGAAGAGCGGGCACGATGTGTAGCCGTCATACAGGGCGGTACCGAGGCGACCGGTGCTCATGAGCGAAACGAGGTTGTGCGCGAGCACCGGGGTCTGGGAGGTGATAGCCGCGGCCGTCTTGGATGTGGGCAGGGACGACGCGTCGCCTAGTGCGAACACGTTGGCGAAACGCGCGTGCTGCAGGGTACCCTGGTGCACGTCGACCCAACCTGCGCCGTCCGCGAGCGCGCTCTTCTTCACTACGTCTGGTGGGCCCATCGGCGGCGTCACGTGCAGGAGCCCGTACTCCTTCTCGATACGCTTGCCCTTGTCCTCGCCAGCGAGGACCTCAAACACGGCCGTGCGGTCGTCGGGGCGCACTTCGACTAGGTTGGTGTTGAAGTGCGCGTCGATGCCCTTGTCCTCGCGCAGGGCGTTAAGGGCGCGCGCATAGTGCGGCTGGGAAAACATGCTCGGCATGCCCGTCAAGAAGGTCGACGAGATGGCGCGTTTCCGGTCCTTCCAGAACCAGTCGGACATGTACGCAATCTTCTGCGGCGCACCAGCGCACTTTACTGGCCCAAAGGGCTGGGTGAAGAGCGCGTCGCCCTGGCCAGGCTGGAACTGGTCGACGAGGGACCACGTCTTGTCGACCGTCTCGTAAGAGTAGATACTCGATACGCTGGACGCTAGCGGGTCCGCGAGCGCCTCGGGCAGGCCCTTGATGTTACCCCAGTTGATCTGGATACCTGGTGCGACGACGAGAAAGTCGTACCCAACCTTGGTGCCGTCGGAGAGCACGACGGTGTTGGATCCCGGCTCGAAGGCTGCGGCGTTGGCGCGAATGTGCGCAAACGATTTCGGGATGAGCGAGTCGAGCGGGCGCCGGAACCGCTGCTTGTCCGCCAGTCCCGAGCCGACGACAGTCCACCCAGGCTGGTAGTCGTGGTTGGCGTTCGAGTCGACAATGGCAATGTCGCCGTCGGCGAGGGTCTGGTCCTTGGCCTTGAAGAGGTTGTAGATCTGGTGCGCGGCAGCGAGACCGCCCGTGCCGCCCCCGATCACGACGACTTTGTGGTTACCTGACGAGAGCGCCGAGGTGGTCGCTGCGCGGACGAGCGACGGCGCGGCGCGCTTGGCCACAGACACGAGTGGTGGGACAAGAGGTGCCATGGTTAGCGAGAGGAGTAGAGAGATAGAGTTGGGACAGACAAGAGTGTCGTCAACAGCTCGAGGTTAATAGGGATTCATTGTGTCTGTCGGTTGTTCGTGGCGTTGCATTGTGACTAAGGCAATGTCGCCAGAGTGCTCATCGATGATGCAAGCAGTTTTTGTGGTGGCCGCCGCAACCACACCAGGTCAAACTGCCACTTTGTTGATGGCGTGCTCAAAAAGGCGCAAGCAACCAGGGTCTTGACAAAGCAGAAGGGATGTACGCAGCCGCTATATCCCCTAAGCGTGGTCACCATGCTCATATCACGTTGACCACGTTGTTTGCGCGGACATTGACTACTCTCCACCCGTTCAAGCTGAAACGTCGAGGCCGTCCCGCCGTGTTAATATCCCGAGGCCACCCTGGAGCGGTGCACGAGCGCAAGACGCCCAACACTACGCCTGAACTCATCGGCAACCGCGCACGCACCCGATCTCCCAAGCCGCGGCCAAGGCGGTGTAACTGGTGTAAGCATATACAGCGTGAACGAGTTCCGTGTTCGGTGACTTTCTGCGCTGCTCGAGGCGCGGTGGTACGGCATCGCCAAGACACGGTGTTATTGCCGGAAGCGGCAGGCGTCACGTTCCCACCGTGCCGCGAGCCGCGCCCCCCGTGTATCTCGGGACCCGACAATGTCGGCCACCACGACATTGGTGTTGGCGGCAACAACAACAACAACAGCTAGATCTGCTTGAACACTCTGGAACTCTGGCCCCTGGTCAGTGCCGTACTCTTGTCTCCTCCATTTTCCCGCCACACAGACAACCTCTCCGCTCCGCCGGATCGCAGCAGACTACGACAACACAAACCTCGAGTAGACCTGGGGCCCAGGTGACGACAACATCGATACCTTCCAACTACTATCTCTGCGTCTAGAACAAAGTCAACAAAGCCAAGTCAACTCTAGCGTTTACTCTACAACATGTCCAGGCTAGGAGGCAAGCGGACGCCGTCGCCGTCGCCAGCGACGTCACAGTCGGTGGCCAGTGCGTCGCCTTCGAGCAAGAGTGACGGCGCGGACAAAGAGAGCAGTGGCAGGAAGCGGGGGCTGTCGTGGGCGTCGGCGCCCGGGTCGACCACGTCAGACTCGCCGCTGGTCCCTACCCGCTCGCGGCTGTCGCAGACATCTTCGCGTCCAACGAGCATGCCGCCACAGCCAAAGGCTGCGGCCGGGTACGCTTCGCGAGCGATCGCGACCGTTTCCGCAACGATATGGGGTCGTCCGTCGTCGTCGGGAGACGACAGCGGCAGTGGCGAAAGCGACGGCGATGGGGCGCAAAAGTCGACGGCGCCCAAGTCGACGGCGCAAAAGTCGCCGCCGCAGAAACAGCCCGCAGCGCCCCTGCCCGACATTGACACGAGCGCGATTGTCTACGCCCTCCCCGACCGCCACCCCGAGCCGTTCCCCCTCCCCCTCCTCGTCCTGAACCTCGCAGCCGTCACGGCCGTGCCCGCCTCCGTTTCGAACGAGGACCTCCTCCGCGTCATTCTCCGCCGCATGGATACCTGGGTCGGCGAGGGCACGGAGGGTAACGACTACTGCCTCGTTGTCCTTGCCGCAGAGGACACGGACGCGAAAGCCGGCACAGGCAAGCAAAAGCCGCGCCCCCTGCCTGGCTTCACGTGGTGGGTGTGGAACTGGCGTTCCATTGACCGCAAGTGAGTTGTGCACGAGTGGGGTTGTGCTGACAGTCAGATACAGGAAGAATCTCAAGCGGCTGGTACGTGGCGCGAGAGTGGCGACTGCAAGACAGTGACAGCTGACAACAGTACATTGTCCACCCCGACTCGCCTTTGGTGCCGTGGCTGATCTCAGCCTTCACATCCGAGAAGCACCGGCTGCCGTTCGTGTCGGAGAAGGCGTACGCCAAGATCCACACCGTACCGTCTCTGATGGCGCTTACGCACATGAACGTGTCGCTGCGGGGAATAGAACTGCCGATCTCGTCGTTGTCGGAGGAGAGCCGGGTATTGCACGAGGACCCCGACGCCGAGTGGCCGACGGCGCCGAGCGCCGACCCGCGGTCAGAGGGCGCGTCGGCGTGGGGATTCGGCGCAATTACAAGCGTGTTCGGGACTGCCACATCGTGGCTTAGCCCCAGTATCGGCGAGGCGCTCAACGAGCGCGGCGTGCGTCGCCGCGCCTTCTGGTCGCGCGACATTGACGAGATCGTCGCCGAGAGTAACGGCGGCATCCCGCGTGTATTCGGGTTCATCGGTCTGACAATCATGCAGTACTGTACCAGCACGGAAGGCATTTTCCGTCGCAGCGCCAACGCAAGTCCCTCCTCTTTGTTTTGGCTAACCCCAGTCCAACCTCCTTGTGGGTTTACAAGCACTGCTCAACCTCCCGTTCCACCTGCAGCCACGTATCGACCTGGCGCGAATCGCGCAGTACGACCCGCTTGCGCCGCCGATCCTGCTCAAGCGGCTAGTCCAGGGCCTGGGCGCGCCCGTCTTCGCCGAGGGGCTCTATCCCCTGATTCGGCGTACACGCACTCCCAAAGCGTAAGTCGCTGTACTCCGGCGGAGCCGCTCACGCTGCAGGATTAGGGACGAGCTGCTTCCGGCGGTATCCGAGGCGCGGGGCAAGCTTCTCAAGGAACTGATGCACCTCGCGCACCACCTGGCAGCGTACGAGGCGCGGACGCGTATGGGATCGCGGGGCTTGGCCATTGTCCTGGCGCCAGGACTGATATCCAGTTCCAACCCGAAAGACGACATCGTCATGCTTCTTGAACCGGGCACCATGCCGCCACCGGGTCTCGGCGAGCTCGTGCCCGACGACGAAGGCCAGCTGCCACAGACACTCATCGGCGTTGTGCGTCTCTGGATCGACCAGTGGCCCAAAATCTACGACGTCGCAACTGACGCCGACGGCCGTTGTCCCTGCGGCTACGCCCCCGACACGCTGTACCCCCCCGGTATTGCGCCGGCACGTGCACCGTCGCCCAAGGCCATTCCCGCGCCCCCACCGGCTGACGTGCCCCCCGCGTTGCCAGAGAAACTCGTCATGCCCGCTGCGATGCCGTTCCGGCCCGCCACGCCGCCAACAGAGCCGACGGCGGCGCAACCGGCAACCACCCCGCCCGTGACTACTCCGCCTGCGACTACCCCGCCGGCAGACGGCTCACGCGCCGAGGCGAGCGCTGTGACGCCCATAGCCATGCCCGAACCCACTGTTGGTACTTCTGGCGCCTCTGACGCGGTCACGCTCGACACCACGCCAGCGGTGCTCGCCTAATCTCCCTCTCACCTGGACACTGTTGTACTCTTGTAGCGTTTGGGTCTTGCTCCTGGCATGAAAGTGTGCGTTTGGCCGGGTTAGACCACTTCAAATGGTGCATCAAGGTTTCTAACTTTGGTCGCGCACGCGGGTCTACCGTGACGACGAGAAGGGCGCCGGGGGAGGCAAGTGTGTTGGGTGGTGGGGGTGTACAAGTCGTACAGACTAGACTAGACTGACAAGCTAAAGTCGGGTCGGGCGGCGGGGTTTAGTGCTTGAGGGTGCAGTAGTCGCCGTCGAGCTTTGCGCCCGTGTTCATGATAAGGGCAACGATGAGGCCGTAAAGACCGAGGACTTCGGCAAAAATGAGGATAAGGATCATACCGACGAAGAGGCGGGGCTGCTGCGCCGTGCCGCGCACACCGGCGTCACCGACAATGCCGATAGCAAAGCCCGCGGCGAGACCCGCCAGACCGACCGACAGACCCGCACCGAGCTGGATAAAGCCCGTGAACAGGGGCATGGGCGAGGTCAGGTCGCCAGAAATCATGACGGAGACGACGAGGCCGTACTGGGGGTTAGTCTGAGACGCAAGCGACGCGACGCGCGTAGCGCGGAGCAAGCGAGCGAGCCACGGGCAAAGGTGCCAGCCAGTACTAGCCGGGAATCCTTGTCCCGCTGAACACTTCGCCTGGGCAGACGCAGCTTTGGCGACAGCGGCTCACGCCGCCGACGCTGCCGCCGCCGTGCGACACTTACAATGGCAATAATACCCGCCATGACGACTGGAATGACACACTTCATCATGAGGTCGGGACGGAGGATGGCCATCGCCGAGACACCGACACCAGACTTGGCCGTGCCGTAGCTGTACATGGGAAGTGACAATGAAGATGCGTGCGAGTGATGCGTAGCGTAGCACGTCGAGAAGCGCGGCGTCAGTATTGGTTCCAGCAGGCATAGGGCTTGCCGCGGCGGGCGGTGCCGGCGTCGACTGGGCAAGTACGGCTCGACACGCGGCGTCGACGCAACCCTGGGTGTGTCACGCCGTGCAGTGTGCGCCAACACGCGATGCCCATACCGGCTACCGTCCGCCGCAGCTTACGGGCGCTGGGAGCAGCGCCCTCTCCGACACTCACGCAGCACCAATACACGTGAACGCGATGGCGGCCGTGCACCCCATCGCGCCGAAGAACGGCGCGTACACCGGGCAGAGGTCGAGGTTAATGTTGGACATTGTGGTGTCTGGGGTTAGTGGGGGTATTGGAGCAGCCAGCGCAGCGCGCAACGAGCAGGTAGAGTATGTTTTTCGCACGCATTACCTGCCCGCCGGAGCGGTCGCTGCGCGCCGCGCTCGAGGCAGGACGACTCACCTGGTCCTTGTGGATGGATGGAGAGACACTTAGCGATGGCAACGTACCACGAAGCAGTGACGAGGTGGTGATGGTGTGTGGTGACGACGGGGCGGGCACGCTGGAAGGCAAGGCAGTGAGTGACTGGATGCTCCCGCTGTCGCCCCCGCCTGCCGCGCCTGGGCACACACACCGGCTTCCCCGTACAGTGACACCAGCGCCTAGGGGCCCGCGGCGTTCCGGGAATAGTGCCCGTGGCGCCTGACGTCAGGTGCAAGGGGGTGCCTGGGGCTACATTGCCACGAATAGTGGAGGTTGTCCACCCGCTGACATCGAGGTTGCTCCTCCTCGCGTCTAGTCCTCGCCATTGGTCTTGGCCGCGGCATGGCGGCGGAAACGAGCATGCGCGACGCGCGTAAGCGTGCGCGCTCGCTATCGAGCTCGAGCTCGAGTGGGGCGAGCTCCATCGGCGGCGACGCGGGTGACAGCCCGACCGTCTCGCCATCGACGTCCCCGTCCCGCCCAGCGCACAAGTATCACCGCCTGCCCTCGCCTGAGCGGGGATACCTGTGCACGCTACCGCCGACGTGCTCGCAGCCAGGCAAGGCCCAGACGTTCGCGACCGCCGCCGAACTCGAGTCGCACCAGGCCCGCCTGCACCAGTGGGTATGCCGCGTGCCCATCCGCGACAAACCGGGGCGTGTCGGCGAAGGCGAGGCGGTGCTCGTCCTGCCGGAACAGTTCGCCGGCCGTGGATCGGCGCGCGCGGCCGTGCCCGGCGAACGATGGCGCGAGTGCGGCAAAGTCTTTCCAGACGAACGCTTCCTCGACCTCGTGAGTTCACCCTCGGTCCGTCTCTGATAACAAACAGCACTATACCGAGACGCACGACACCATAGCGCGCGAGCGCCTCGAGAGAGGCGAGAAGATTGTGCGTTGCGCTATCTAGGCGCCGCTAACCCCAGTTTGAGTGTTTTCTTCCTCCAGACCAGTGTGGACGCGTGTTTCTCACGCCTAAGAAGCGCCGCCGCCACCTCATCGACAAGCACCGTGGGAGCTAAGCAGGAGACGATCAGCTCACGCCAGATTATCCCGTCGGCTACTACTTCGGCATCACAAACCACGGCGTGAGCTGATCTGTGCGCCAGAGCTAACGTCAGTTGAACCAGATTGCGCGCGCCGAGGGACCAGCAATGAGCCTAATCCGGCCGCGCCGCGCGCCGCCTGACGCGCGCATGAATGAGGGCGGCGGGGGAAGCAGCACGCGGCCGCGCGCAAACAGTCTCGAGACGGCGGGGTCGGCGCCCACGGCTACTACCGCGCCACGCCGGCGCAGTATCGAGACGCAGCCGGCGTTTCGCCCCGCATCGTCCCACCACCACGCACCTCCCCGTCCTCCAGACGACATGGACATTGACGACCTCACGGCGAAAATGTCCAACCTCGAGAGCAGCCTCGCTTTCGTTCCGCGTGGTGTGCGCCGCGCGGCCGCTGCCGCGCGGAACCGCGAGACACGCGCCGTGTAGCGTGGCGCCGACGCAGGCGCCGACGCAAACATGCCGCCGGTTCCATGCCGCTTAGCCGAACCACGCCGCGGCGCCGTGACATGTGAGTCTTGCGGCATGCGGCGTGCCGCACTGCCGACGCCCGCGACGCTGCCGATCAGCATGCGTCGCTGTACCAGTATCCAACAGCATCAATGGTAATAGCCCCAGTCCAGTTTCCTGGCCTCATTCAGACCTCCTGCATGTAATTAACGTTCATGTCCTGAGCGGGCGCCAGGCGTTATCCTGGCTGGCGAGCTTGTGGCCGAGGTATTTGGCCCAATCCTGAGTCCCAAGGTTGTTGTCCTGAGCAGGATTATGGATCTACAGTCGCTAGCGCGGTGACCCATGCGACTATGCGATCCTTGCAGCCTAGCCCGGGGCTCGCGGCACCGATCTGCCGAGGAGCCGGTGGTAAAACAGAGTCCGAGAGGCACAAGAGAACGAGAGGCCAAAGTACCCGCAGTGGCACCCGCGGCGCCGACTCGCCTCTATCGCCTGTATGCGCGTGCGCGAGGGCGTAGCGACATGGGAAAGTGACTGCTAATGTGACTTGCAGTGGCTCATGTAGTCGTCATGTCATGTTGTGCGCACGTTCCAGTCTGTGCATCTGCTTGCACTTGGTGCCAAGAGAGTACTCGAGATCGACGCTGTGGCACCCGCAGCAATGGAAGAGGCGTCGTGCCCGGGCGACCTATAAGCTGTGAGAGCTGTGAGCGCTGTGAGATGCAGTCGCTGTGCCTCGTGACTTCAGGTACACTTCGGTCTCTCGGGATAATTTAGTGCGCAGTCAATGGTGCATTGGATGGTGACTGCGCATTATGGTACCGGGCCGGGCGCGCAAAGCTGGTGGGCACAATCTCTCCGGCGTGCCGGCCGTGCATAATGGGATGACGGCATCCTTTGAGCCAGAGTCAAAATGGGCTTTGCAGTAGCCACACCGCCGGTCCTGCCACCGGAAGTGTCAGCAGGCAGCTCCGGCTCCAGACTTTGAGGCTCCGAGGCAAAATGAAAGAGGGCTGGTTGTGTGTAATGCACAACAGTGAGGATGGCGTGGTTGTATGACCCAGAGGCATTGTCTCAGACTGGAAGGTGGTGTCCGAGGCACAGAGGCACACTGAAGGCAAGCAGAAACGAGGCATGTACGTAATACGCCGCCGAGTGTGCCTACCTTCCTATTTTGGAAACCTCTAACCTCGATCGACGCGTCGCGCGGGGCTTTTTTTTTTCTCTCATCGTCTGGGCTGTGCGCCACAGCACTGAAACGCGAGCAAGTACCGATGGAGCCGAACCGGAACAACTGCCGACCGACTGGCCGTATTGATTGATTCGTAGTAAACACTAGTCAAACGCTACGGCTATGCATCCAAATGCAAATTACCAAACCCGGGGAGCCTGTGTACTATGTTTTGATATTGCCTAAAGAGGCACACGTCGTGCGTGTATGTTTTTCCTTGCTTCCCCCTTGTCGTCGGGATATTCCCCTGGCGCGCGGTTGGTGTGTCCCAAGGGGGAAGGAGGGCGCAACTCGGGGGCGTAAGGGAAACAGAGCTTGTGTGTTTGGGCGCTGTGACAGCACCTTTTGCTCCCTGACACACCCCGGTCTTGAGTGCTTGAGTGAAGCTTCCCTCTGAACTTGTCCCACCGCACACACCTCTCCTGCGTCCTCGGAGTGACAGTTTTGGTTTGTACCTAGGCCACAGCGCAAGGAGCAGCACAGACTCGGGATCATGCTCCATTCTCGAGCATGTTCCCTTGATTGACTGCGGACGATCTTGGGGATTGGAGGCACACAGACAGACGCACAGAAAAGGCGGCAGCGGCAGCGGCAGCGGTAACAGCGGGGGGGCGGCGCGATTGCCTAAGGGGCGCGAGGAGAGGAAAAGGGAGACCTAGGGACATCAAGGTATGAAGTGCGCGTGACACACTCACCCACCCACCAACCCACTCACCCAACCACACCCTGGTGATTGAGCACTGTGTTGATTGACAACAGTAGTGTTTTGCCTTCCCCAGGAGTCCTTCCTCTCCTTCCCGTTCAGCCCACCACCACTGCACCTCCTCGCTCTGCTTTAAAGCCAATCCCCATCGACGCCCGCAACTCTTCCTCTTTCTTTTTCTCTTCACCCACCCACCACCACCCAACAACATCCACAATGCTCTTCTCCGCCATCGCCCTCCCCCTCTTCGCCACGCTCGCCCGTGCCGTCCTCAACCCCGGCGAGATTGAGGGTCTCGACGAGAACTTCAAGAGTGAGTCGCGCCTATACCTCGCCCGTCGCGCCAGCTAACATGCAGATGCCGGCCTCGACAGCCTTGTCGGCCAGTTCCTCAAGCCCGAGGCCATCATTACCGGCAAGTTTGCCAACGACACCAAGGACTTTACCGTGGGCGCCAACTTCACCGCCGCCGACACCAAGGGGTTCCCTTCGCTCTACGTCAACCCCACCCAGAACGCCACTAGCTTCAAGAACACGACCGTGTTCACCGCCGCCATGGTCGACGCCGGCGTTGCGGGCCAGAACAGCACTCAGCAGACGCTCCACTGGCTCATCAACACGATCCACGTCAACACCACTGGCGGCAGCCCCTTCGCCCTCAACTACGACAACGGCTCCACCATCACCGAGTACGCCGGTCCCGCCCCCGCCGCCGGCTCGGGCGCTCACCGCTACGTTCTCATGCTCATTGAGCAGCCCGAGAACTTTACCGCGCCCGAGGCGTACTCCAAGGGCAACACCCCCGTCGGCGAGATTGACTGGGCCAAGTACATGAACGACACCAAGCTCGGCAACATTATCGCCGCCAACTACTTCACCGTCGAGGAGGGCCAGTCTACCGTCTCTGCCTCGGAGACCAAGGCTGTCGAGTCGTCCACCCTCCCCGGCTACTCTGGCGCCGCTGCCATCCCCACTGCCGCCGGCCAGGACGGTGACAAGGGCGTTGACGGCCAGGGCGGTGGCCCCGGTGCCTCCAACACTGGTTCGGGTGACGCCTCCAAGTCGTCGGCTGGCGGTGAGGGCGGTGGCTCCGGCTCGGGCGCTCTCCAGCTCTCGGCCGCTCCCTTCGCTGCCCTCGGCGCCGTCGTCCTCGGTGCTGTCGCCGTCGCCCTCTAAGCGACGTGACGACGACCACCACCTTCTTGACGCACGCACCCTTATACCTTCGTATACTTTTCCATACTGTGGCTATAATGTCCGTAGCGCCGGCTCGAGATGGGCCGGTGTCTCGCTATGAACGCCATTGAGCTTACCCTGGCACCGTCCTTCGCTGACCATACTGTGCATATCATACCTGAGCATGTCGTATCGCCGGCGTCGCGCATCAAGCATGATGTCGCGTCGTGGTCTAGCGGCGGCGACGCCACAAAAAGCGTGCTCTTGGGCGCGTGATACGCATCTCAAGTATGAAGCGTAGTCGTGGGTCAGGTCACGAACAAACCAAGCGAGGCGCCACACGCAACACATGCTGCGCTGTGTTCGTGTTCGCGTGTTCTCGAAATGTGCCTGTGCGCAAGCTTCTCCCGACGGCAAAGGGACATGGGCGTCGTGCGACGGCCGATCTCGCAGCATGTAACCACTGCGGTGCACGGCGCGCAAGCGCCACAAGCACATGACCAACGCAGCTTGCGCATCGCGCACTGGCAAACACAACGGCTCGTCTCTGGATCTGCAACAAGAGCCCGCCGTGGTTTCGCGCGCCATGTCGTCACTGAGTGTCAAATGTGGAATGCTGATTTGTCGCGCCCGGCACGGACACTGCGCACGCCGCCATTGCAGTCTGCTGCGCTGCCCATGCGCCCAGCATCGTCTCTCCGTGTCGGACGTGCGTGGACGTGTACCGCACCTCGGCGACACTGACGCGCGCAACGCTGTCTACGTCCTCGTCGACCTCACCGCCTACCTCTCATCGCGACGGCTACGCGATATATCGGTATTTGGTTCTTGGAATTGGTTCCGTATCCGAATGGGTGAGGGTGGATGCCGGTGTCGGCGGAATTAGGCGAGCTGCCCTGGTTCTAATTCGGAATTCCTAAATCCCGGCGGTAAGACGTATTGACGGTTACGGCTAACACCACATAGCGGGCGCACGGATCGACGCTACGGCGAGGTGCACCGCAGTGAGTTGTGAGTTGCATGGTATGTGGCAGTATGCACTGTTTGCTGGAATTGGTGCATGAATGCATGCATGCATAGTTGTGCGCGCGTGCACTCGCAGTGTACCATTGTCCTCCGGTTGTGGGCATCCATGGGGCCGTCACCAAGTCTGACAACACGTCTGTTGTCATTGGCCACGGTGGAGAACAAAAGAAATGTCCAGCTTTCGGCAGGACTCGGAATCTGCCACAACCGCGGCATTATTTTTCAATCCCCGTCTCACAGGCTGGACCCAGAGCGTCACCGTACGAGCTCCACCGTAGCATCCTCCACCCAGGGGCCGTTGTATGGGCCAAGACACCACCTTCCCTCCTCCGTACGCCCGCCTGCCTGCCTGCCTGCCTCCACTGTTGGTCGCTGCTCGGCATCTCGCTTGATCCATCCTCCTCCATCCTCTCGTCTCTTCTCACCTACACCTCCCCACTCTCTCAACCACCACTCCCCCTCCCCTCGCCATGTCCCTCCTCCGCACTGCCGTCGCGCGCACCGCGGTCGCCCCGACCCGCCTCATGGCCGCCCGCGCTGCCTCGTCTTCGGCCGTTCACGTCGTCTCGTCCCGCACCAACGAGTCGGCTCCCCTCCTCGCCAACATTGAGGCCTCTTGGTCCAACCTCCCCGCCTCGGAGCAGCACGAGGTCTACCAGCAGCTCGAGGAGCTGCAGAAGAAGGACTGGAAGGAGCTCACCACCGACGAGAAGAAGGCCGGTAAGTACTGCTTGGCACGTTGCCCGTTTTCGTGATTATTTTCCAGCGTCTTGCGCCATTTATGTCTCGCCCAAAGGGGTGCGGCATAATGTCGTCGTCCCCGTGCGATGGCAGGTACCTCGTCAGGCGGGGCAGCAGGCAGCGCAGCGAGCAGATCAGACAGCGAGCAGCCAGCACTGGGTCGTGGGCATTGCAGGTTGTCATGCGCACCCCGGTGCGCCGTGCGCCATGCGCCATGTCTCTACTCCACCCCACCCCACCCTGCCAATCCGCAACCACCACGCCGTCTCGACCAACCGGCGACATTTCTTTTGGCGACCTCGGGTCCTGCCGGACTGTCTCAAGGAACAGCCCACACGCCGTCGTCCTCTCCACCACCTCCATCCATGACGACACTGCAGTCGCATGACCCGCACCCACACACGTCCATCCCATCAATGCATGCATGCGGCGTGCGCGCATGCGGCGTGCACGCATACATCATGCCGAATGTGCTCGGCCGCCCGCGCTCGCCCACTGCTGCCTCCACCTGCTTCGACGCACAAGAGTCACAGATCCTCCCTGCGTCCTGTCCTGAGAGCGCCTCTTTCGCCTCGCTCGATGCCCGTGCATCCACCATTGTTCTGACCTGCCCGCGCTGTTTGCCTGTTGTCTCGCTGTCTGCCCCGCTGCTTGCCTCGCCATGCGCATGCGCATGTTGCCGGCCCACGCGCTCACTCGCGCACACACCACACACCCCGTTTGACGCCTCCTGACCGCAGCGTACTTTGTTTCCTTTGGTCCCCACGGCCCCCGCGCCCCCGTCCTCGCCCCCGGAAGTGGCATGAAGATCTTCGCCGGCACCCTCGCCGCCGTCGCGACCGCCATGGGTCTCTTCGCCTACGTCCGCTCGCAGGGTAAGTGCATCGGCGGCGGCGTCGGCGGCGTCAACAGCGTCGACGCCGACGCCGTTTACCACCCTCTCCATTACACGCGTACTGACACCCCTCCAGCTCCCCCTCCCCCGAAAACCTGGAACCGCGAGTACCAGGAGCAGTCGACCGAGTACCTCAAGGAGCAGAAGTCCAACCCCATCGTGCGTCGCAACCTCGCCGCCGCAGCAGCTGACAGCAGTCTGGTATCTCGTCCGAGGGCTACAAGGGCAAGGGTATGGTCATGGTCTAAGCGCCGGATGCACCGACGCCAAAAAGGATCCAGAAACGATGATGAATCGTATTTGCATAGCAGCAAGTGCGCCGCCGCGCGAGCGGCACGAGCGCGCAGCGCGAGAGCCGCTAGGTGCGGCTGCGGAGGGAGCGACAAGTCCGTCGACGAGGAGTTGGGAGGACCCCTGGAGCAGGCGCCAGGAGTACCTCGTTGAGGACGGGTTAGGATGGCTCGTTGACGACGGGCTAGGAGCACCGAGCTGATGAGGGGCGAAGGGCAGCACCTGCTCGAAGAGCTGCGTCGCGCCCTTTGTGTGAGCCGCAGGGCCCCGCTGCCATCGTAGCGCCGTGAGCAGCTGGGTTCTGAGACGGGAGCTGTGAACTGTTAGCTGGCCCCGAGCTGGGCCAAACTGTGACGTCAGGAGGATATTGTGAGGATAGCGGGGAATCGCGCTGTCATTGAGAGGCGTCACGCGCACTCGCTGGCCGTGTGTTCGAGCGCGCCGCTGGAGTTGACACTGGTTCCGAGAGCGGTCTGGGCTAGGTTGTGGCATTTTTCGGACGTGGTGAATGAGGGCGCGTAATGTCTCGCACAGGACGAGGAGCTAGCGCCGACCAACGGCCCGGGCCCGACGCGCGGAATGAGTCAGAGCGTCAGCGCGAGCGATGCTCGGTTAGCTTGCGCTGCGGGTACGAAGTGCAAGTGTCGAGTGGGAACTGGATCACAAATGGCCGCGCATCTCAGACAGGCAAGGCTCAGCACATGCTTTTGCGGCCGCGTTGCGGCAACGCTTGCTTTGGACGTGCGTTCACTCGCTGTGGAGCTGTAGTGAGGAGAGCAAACCGTTGTGGTACGAGTCGGGAAGCATACCTCGGACGCGAACGGTATGTCGGCCTCCACTCGTGCACTTGTACTTGCAGCACCAGACGACGCCTCGAACCTCCCCGCGCTGGACCTCATGCCAGCAGGGCCGCATGCTAGCAGTATCAGACAGAGACGCCCATGGTGTGGTAAACCCCGCAGCGCAGCGTGCGGCCATTGTCGCGGCAATGGCGGTAGATAGCGGCAGTGTCTGGTCTGGATGGCCCGGGTCAACCAAGGCACAGATGCACATGTCTGGAATCTTGCCGTTGCCCACATCTCCGGGCCGGGTTTCGCGATCCAGGCCAGCGTCCAGCGGCGACTTGTATAAACACCACCGCAAGTCAGCGGGTATGCTTCTCTGACCACGGCTCACTCACTCACACTCGCTCGCTCGCCTGCTCGCTGACGCTCGCAAGCTAGACCATCGCTATGACCATGACGGCCGCGCCGAATGGTACGTCTTTTCCTTGTGGAGGTCGGACACTGGGCTCCGCTAGTCCCGCTGCAGTGGGCATTCTCCGCGGCGTCCACCGCGAGGCGGCGCTGCGCTGTATACAACGAAGTAACGTTTGAGTGGCAAAGGACGCTGCATAAGGCTGTCTGTGGGTCACTGTGCGCTGCTCCTTCGTGTCCAGGTCCAGCCGGAACGGGGCCGAGGCGGTGGCGACTCACTCGCCCGCTGATCATGGCGATGCCCCGACTATTGGTTCAGACCCCCATGATGGCTCCGCGCCTTGCGCCTCGCGCTTCGCGCTCGCCGCTGACCTCAGCCGTGGCGGACATCCCCACCTCGGACCTATTCAAGCTCTCGAACCGCACAACAATCGTTACGGGCGGTGCGCGGGGCCTGGGTTTCGCGATCGCCGTCGCGCTGCTGGAAGACGGGAGCGACGTGGTGTGTTTCGACGTCATCGACCCGGAAGTGGACGCATGGGAGGCCGCGCAGGGGGTAGCAAAACGTGGTGGTGCACTCCTCTCGCACGCGCGGCTGGACGTAACGGACGCAGACGCGGTCGAGGCCGCCATACCCGCTGCGTTCGCCGCTGCGCGCCCGTCCCATCCCGTCCGCGGCGTATTCCACGCCCCCGGAATCCAGTGTATCAGGCCCGCTACAGAGGTGGCACCTGCCGAGTTCCGCAGGACGCTAGACATAAATCTCACAGGCTCGTTCATCGTCGCTGCGGCCTTTGCGCGCGCGTACTTTGCTGTTTATCCCGACGGCGCCGGTCCCGGCGCCTCCATCGTCTTCACGGCCAGTATGAGTGGCCGTGTCGTGAACCGCGGCCTAGACTGCGCAGTTTACAACTCGTCCAAGGCCGGCGTCGCGCAGCTCGCACGTAACCTCGCTGTCGAGTGGGGCAAGAAGGGTATTCGCGTTAACGTGTGTTTTGCGGGGTAGACTGATGAAACTTACACGACAGAGCCTCTCGCCGGGATACATCCACACCGCGCTCGTCTCGGGCGTCCTCGAAGCTAACCCCGAGTTCCAGCGTCTCTGGCCCGACGGTAACCCCATGGGCCGTATCAGCGTGCCGGCCGAGTTCCGCGGTGAGCTCTCGCGCAAGCTCGCAGCTAACAACCAGGACCCGTCATCTTCTTACTCTCGGACGCGTCGAGCTTCATGACTGGTGCGGACCTCGTCGTTGACGGCGGGCACACTATTTGGTGAACACTTTCTTATTCAATTTGAGTTGGTTTCGACGATGCATGTTGTAGAGTTGGTGCAGGTATGTGAGGGGGCTTCAGTTCACACTGTTCACCGTCAACCGGAGTAACAACCTTCGGCGAGCGCTTCTCGGCCACTGTAACTATGTGACACGCTTCCAGCAGCCGGTACGACCGCGGCCTGTCATTGCTAATTGCTTACCTCCTCTCTCTCTTGGTCCACGCGATATTCTTTTCCGTATTTCCTTCATGCAGAGTAATTTACACACTGTTGTTGCCGACGAATGTGTCCATCTGCGACCAAACAATTGTTCATTGAAACGCACAGCCATGGGCTGTGCCACTCGAATCGTCAGCCGTGGCATGCCGCCTGCAGGGATCGTATTTGCAGCTCACAGTCCGTTGTAGTCTTACTGTGCTATCGTGGATTATGGGGCTTGTGGCTCACAGGTGGCGACCTGATTACCAGTCCCATGCTCGAAGATCTGGGATGCAGCTACAAACCGCGACCATCGTCCGAGTAGTGTCAATCTGTGTATAGATGCAACCTTCTCGAAAGAGCGATGCCCCGACTCTTGTCTCGATAAGCTGCTCCGTTAGCGATCATCAATCTGTATTTCAGCCGCCACAAGCTTCACACAGCTAGCTCTGACATTGTCCTTTTTTGAAAAGAGCTTTCATACTACAATACGATGAGGTACAGTCGTGGCCAATGGCAGTAGTTGTGTCTACTCAGCCGTGAGCCAGACCAGTAGAGAACTCAAACGGTGCACTGTCGAGACGTGGCTGGGGGAGAGTGGCCAAAGGAAGCAACTGCAAACAAACATGAGTCTAACCCCATTCAGAGATTTGAAGATGACGAGGGATGCAATTTACAGTAGCAGCTACCGGAGCCACTTTCATGCTCACTGGGCCAACAATAGCTCTTCGCACGCAACTGCAACGCAGACGACGCCACAAAGCGGCGACGAGCCTTGATAACATATGCAATACACGAATATATACACAGACCTGCAGTCTAGTTTAGACGACCTCGCAGACGAGCACACGCTCCTCGGAACGATTACACACGTCGATGAGCTCGATGCGGCTGGGATCCGAGCTGAGGGCCATGACGCAGCTCGTCCCGACAAACGTGGTGCCTTCCTCGGTGCCAACGCGGTTAGCAGCGACAAACACGACTTCTTTGCCTGCAGCCGGGCTGGCGCCGTCGGCAGACGACGAGGCGTACCCCGGTGTGGGGTCGTGCATGGGCGCGAGCCGCGCCGCCCAGTAATTCAGGTTAGACTCGGACGGCGCGAGCGGGTCGCGCGGCGGTGGCAACTCGCCGCCACCGTCGTCGGCCGTGTCGTCCGCTTGTTCCCCTGGATCGAGCCAGTTCATCCTACAAAGTCAGCTTGGCCTTCCAGCTGGGGCGCTTACGGCACAACCAACACGTCCACGGCGTTATCGACGCAGAACGTTGCGAGCTCGTACGCGTTCCACGGCGCAATAAAGTCGCGCGGATTGAGGTCTGCATCAGCCCTACACCTGTGCACCCACTCAAGACGCACCCATGCAAATAGCGACGCAGACGCGGCCAAGAGGCGGAGGCAGGTCAAAGTACTTGAACCCGTCACCGTCACGCGCCCACGCCTTGTCCGTCTCGAAGCGGAACGTCTTTCGGTAATTCGACACAATTTCGCCGGCCGGGCCAGCAACGACGGCAGAGTTGTAGCCTACGCCCAAAGCCTCGGCCTCGACGGCCTTCATGCTCGGCGCGGGCGCGCTGCCGTCGCTTTCCTCGGGGAGCTTTTCGGGATACCCCGCCACGACGTAACACCTTAGCCGCGCTGCGAGCGCCGACGCAAGTTGCGACGTCGGGCCCGTTCCAGGGCTCTCAAGGTACGGGAGTACCGAGGCAGGAGAGGAGAACATGTATCCCGATAGCGCCATCTCGGGAAGTACCAGCAGGTCGATACATCCCGGCGTGAGCCTGTCGTCAGCTGGGCCGGTCAACGTAGCTCACCTCGCGGTCATGCTCTCGACTTTGGCCGCGTTCTCTTCGACTCTACCCAGCTGGCGTCAGCGAGAGCCCTATGAAGGCGTCCTGGCGCGCGCCCAGACCCACCTTGGCGTCGAACTGGACGCATCCTATACGCAGCGGCTGGGCGCGGTACGGCGGCGCGGGGCCGGGGGAGGGAATCTCGCGCGCTGGCGGTGCGGGGACAGGCAGACTCATTGTCATTGCGAGTGCACGCCAAGCGCGAGTCAGTGGGCGAAGTAGCACGATGAAGAAGACGTTCTTGAGGCTGGTAGCCGTGGCGTGGAGAGGCTGGCGCGCAACGAGCTCGAGCACTACTGCACCGCCATAAAGTCAGTGCGCCGGCACGGTGCATCGCGTCAGCATCGGTGGAGCCCCACAAAACATGACTTCAGGGTAAAGTGGCACTTGGAGACGAGAGTGCATGGTGCCACACTGCCACAATCATCGGTGTTTCGGAGTTGTGGCCGTCAGGGTGGGACCTAGCCGTCCACGGTGTGTGCGTGAGTGTGGATCCCGTGGACAACCTTCCCTCCACCACCGCGACCTCCACTCTTGCACTCACCTCCATCCTCGTCGCCGTCGCCGCCATCCCCTCCACCGGCACAATCCACGACCCAGCGACCAACGAGGCCGTACACACTCGTTATCCAGGACGCGCACAGCGTCGTCTACGGCCTAGGCATCGTACACCGCAACCGCCAAGCTCGACCCCCTTTGACCCACCCCACAGGGCTGACAAAACCCCCCAACGGCCCCAAGTGGAGGGTATCCACCACACCAAACGGTCGACCACACTCGTCCAACCCGCCCTCCACCTCCACCGCCATCGCCACAACGCTGGCCAGCGGCGCGTCTAGCGACACAAGTCCGCGCGCGCACTTACACAGCGGCAGCACTGATCCACAAGAGCGATACCACCCAACACCATGCCGGCGCGCCGTACCCCACAGGTCGGCCCCGACGGCAGTCCCCTGCCCGACGCCAAGGAAAAGCTCACCTTTGGGTGCGCGTTCCCCGGTTGTGGCCAGGTATGTTGTCGACCCGTACGCACCGCTGATCGCGTCCAGACTTACAGCCGCATGGAGTATCTGAAACGACACCAGCGAAAACGTGAGTGTTTCTGGCGTGAAGGCCGCATGCAGCCCGCGTGAAGCGCATATACCCCCGTCACAGTCGGTGTGGCGGCGCGTCCCGCTACCTGACCGAATTGGGCGGACACTTACACTGCAGACCAAGACGAACGGCCATTCCAATGCAAGGACTGCTCCAAGGCGTTTGCCCGAAGGTGTGTAAGCTTGTTGACCCCAATGCTAACGCCAGCGACGTGCTCTTGCGCCACCGGCGCAGGTGCCACCCCACCCCACCGCCGCGCGACAGGTCGTCGCACTCGCCCATGCCGCCAATCCGCGCCCACCCTTCGGTACCCATTTCGTCGTCGAGGACGTCGGAGCGCGAGGCGTCGCCGGCACGTGGCGGAAGCCGCAAGCATGCACGCGCGTCCGAGGGGTCGACCAGCGAACACCCCAACACCCGCCCGAGACTGACTCCGGACGAGGACGACGAGGAACGCTACGGGTCCCGTCTGAGCCGTAACGGTATGGGCAACGGCGGCGTCTTTGGCGTCTCGACAGACTACTACGACGGTAACCCCGTGTCGACCGAGACATACACCCAAAGCCTCCTACCCATGTTCCAGAACCAGACTGGCGGGCCGTACCACAACATGCACGACCCGAACCACCTCGAAGACGCTTCGGTACTCCTCTCCATGGCGTACCCCGGCGGCGTGCCTGGCGGGAACGACAACTCGAACAACTCGGACACGAGCCCCGCAGTGGGCACCGAGCCGAGCTGGGAGACCACCGCGCAGGCACTCAACCTTCTCGCTGAAGGCTCCGGCGGCGACGCCACGGGCGTCACCGACACCACGTCCAAGGACGAGGACAAGGACGTTTCGACCGGGTCGAATTTTAACTCGGGCGCCGCTGATAACCCGGCTCGGCCGGCGGCGCCGGGAGCTTTGCTGCCCGAGTCGATGGGGACGTCGCTCGCCAACGCCATGAACTGGCTCGCGAACAACACCGCCACCGGTGTCCAGGACACCACGCCCGACGCTGGGTTGTCTGACGCCTCTCGCCCCCTTTCTCCTTTTAACATTACCTCGTTGTTCTCTCCTTCGACATTTACCGTGCCCGGTCTACCCCCGACGGCGCTGTCGACCGAGACGACGGCCATGGCCATCGCAGCTGCTTCATCAGCCACGCTTCCCGGCGTCGACACCATGACTGGGCCGTCGTCTGCAACCATCACCGACCCGAGCAACGACAGCGGCAACACGAGCGAGACCACCAGCTCGGCCGTAAGCACCACCAACGCGGACGACTCGCAAATGTCCCCCAACGCCGTCGTGCAGGCCATCCTGGAACAGCTGTATCGCAACGAGGTGCCGGAAACCCGAGCAAACCCCCACCCGGAACGTCCCCTGCTCCGCATCGCCAACAAGGAGACGCTCGTGCGCGCCGGCGACGAATGCGCAAAGAGCTCGCGCTTCTACCTCCCCGCAGACAGGTTCACTGGCTGCTACCAGATTCCGCACTGGGCGCTGCCTCCGCTCCGGACGCTGTCGGTCATGGCCGCAAGGACGTACTATTCCGTGCTGAACCACTTTCCGTTCGTGCACGACCCGACGTTTCAGCTCATAGACACGGCGGCGTGTCTCGCCTTTGCCATCTGCACTGTCGGCGGTATTCGCCTGAGCAAGCCCAAGCCCGTCTCCGGCGCGGCATCCGACTCGGCGTCGGCCGCGTCGCCCCTGTCTGCCGGCGGAGCGTGGGAGGGCGTAGCGACCGAGTTCAACGCGCGCGTCGACCCCGAAGAGGCTGAGGACCGGCGCCGCGTGCAGGAGTGGGACGCGGGCCAGATTGTGCGTCACGAAAAGACCAACATGCTCGTCAAGTCGTTCTCCCTCGCCCAGGGTGTGCTCATGACCGAGTACAACGTCGCGCTTCTCCAGGCGCTTATTCTCTACCACGCGCCGTACTTTCTCTCCAACAACGAGCAGGAGCGCCGCCACGCCAACATGTTCCTCGGCACTATCGTTAACGTAAGTTGCAAAGGTTTGGCGTAGCTCACGCCAGATCACCCGCCAGATTGGCTTTTTCCAGCCGGACCTCGAGCACACGGACATTGCGATCCACCTTCCGCCCGTGCCGCACTCGCCAGCGGACCTGGACCGCGCGTGGCGTAGGTGGGTTCAGCTCGAGTCGCGCAGGCGCACAGCGTATCTCGTGTACCACCTCGACACGGTGTCAGCGCTCGAGTCGTCCATCTCGCCCATCATAACACCGTCCGAGCTGTCCGCGATCCCGATCCCAGCGCCAAACACATTGTGGCAGGCGGAGACGGCACAGGCGTGGTACCGCGCCGTACAGAACTACCGCCCCTTGACGCTCGACGAGGCGATGCGCCGGACGTTCTGCCTGCCGCCGAACGGCAAGTTTGACGAGCTGCCAGTCACCATCGACTTTAACAAGAACAGCATGTTGACTGGCGAGTATGGCCCGTTTGCCCGTACGGCCATCATGCTCACTCTCGTGCGGGGAATCATGGACCTGGGCGAGGGTAGGCGCGACCGCGGTGACTGGCGTGACCTCACCGACCTGTGGCTGTCGACGTCCGAACTGCAGCCGGGCACAGCGTGCTACACGGCCGAGGGCATCGATTTAGGGCCATGCACGCCGGATGCGCTGTGTGCGCGCTTCGTAGCCGCCCTCGACCGGTGGAAGGGCGGGTGGGACAACGACGCGCTGTGCAACCAGTCCGTGTCGTCGCCCAGCTCGATGCTGTCGCCCGCCATGTCGCCGGGGTGGGACCACCAGTCGCCGCGCCCGCGCGGCAAGCTGTCTTACTGCGAGGAGGCTATGCCGTTTTTCCACCTCGCCCAGGGCCTGCTCCAAAAGATTGTCTCGGCCGGCGCGTCAAAGACCCGCCGTAACGCCTTTTCCGAGACGTCGTACTCGGAGCTCCTCAACGCCGCGCGGACCCTCGCGCGCGCCGGCGGCGGTTTCTCCCTCTCGGCCTTCTAGCCGCCCCTAGGGCGTGTTTGTTTCTCCGTGTCTGTTTCAACTGTATGACTATGGCTTCGTGGGTCGTTCGTAGGCGCATGTAGAGTGTCGCAAGGTCGAGTCTCGCTGCATTCTACTTCTGACAGGTACAAATTCCTCTGGCTTAAGGCGTACAGGCTACGGGCTAATTTACTTTGTATAGTGTATGGCGTCGTACGCAGGGGTTAACGGCCCCAGCGGCCGACCTTGTACTGGCCGGAGAAGAGGCCAGACGACGTCCCATTCGGCGCGGGATCGTTGGTGGAGGGTGTAAGACCGCCCGCCGCAGCGGTTGCGATGGAGACGACACCGCCGGGCGCGTCGGGATCGCGCAGGCGCGCGCCCATGTACTGGACTTTGGCGGCGGACCAGGCGCGTTCGTGCGCGACGAGTGCCTCCTGTAGCGCGCTCGTGTGGATTTCCTGCGCAAAGGCACATGCGCGGTGGTAGAGTTCTTCAGCTGCGCGCAAAGCGCCGCGTTCGCGCTGGAACGCTTCGGGGTCGGCATTGGCCGTCGCTGGATCGATCGGCGCGCCGGAATGAGCAGCTTTCGCTTCGGCGTGCGCCTCGGCCAACCTGTCCTTGGCTGCTGCTTCTGCCGCCGCGCGCTCCTCACCCGCAGCAGCCTCCATGCCTACTCTCCGGGCCGTCGCCGTGTCTTCAGCCAACACGCGCTCTTCCCCCGCAAGCGAGAGGAACAGGGCCCCCTCAGAGTCGGAAGCGCCCGTTCCGCCGCCGCCGCCAAGGGCGAGTTTCGCACTGCCCCGACGCTGGCGGCGAGCGCGTTTCTGTCGCGCAGAAGCCTCAGCGCTCACCCAGCGTGCGCGCCGCGCGCCATCTGCAGCCAGCCATTCCAGCTGCGCGAGCGCTACGTTCCTTCGCCACCCCTTTGCGTCGTTCAGCGCCGCCATCGCGCTGTTCACTGCTTCGGCCACTACGCTGCTGCCCGCGACGTACGCCGGCAGGCTGTCACCACAGAGCGTGCGCGCGTCCGTCGTCGCCGTCATGATCGACGCGGCGTCGCATAACGTGTCGGTATCGGGATCGCGCCGTTTCTCGTTTGTGCTACGCTGGGAAGGTAATGCGCCCAGCGCGTCGTTGTCCTCGAACGTGTCCAGGTCGGGAAGCTGTGCGTCTGCGTTGCCGCCGCCCGGCGACGGTTCGGTCGAGCATACGCTATGCGCAAGCTGCCTGTCCACTGCGCCAGCCGAGCTCGCGCTCGTGACGCTCGCGCGCGATCCGCGCCGCGACGACGCCGTGTTTCCCATGCTGCGTGTGTCCGTGTTCTGCTGTGGTTGTGCTCGTCGCCGCTGCGGTGTAGCGAAGAAACAAGGGCAGAGAAGCGACTGCCGTACGTGCAATGCAAGACAAGGCAAGGTGGTGGTGTGTTAAGCTGTGTAAGCGAACGAACGGTCCAGATGTCGCTGGCGTCGTAGTCGCCACTGCTCTGGCAGCCCTGCTGTGACTATCAAAGTTACTGCGCAATTGCGCATCCGCCGTACCCGAATGACGCTGCTGGAGCGCAGCCTCCTGACTCCCCGGGGGAAAGCGAGCCTCTGCAGTGCAGAGCTCAGGCAGGTGGCAGGTGGCATGGTGGGCTAGTCGAGGTGGGGAGCGCAGACCGCCGGGCAGCTGGGCTGCACCACAGCACAGTAGCTCGGCCGAAGTACCTTTGGATCTTGGGCTCATTTCCAAATGGAATCAACAGGGTTCAAAGGTACCAATTAGCCCTCCGCCTATGGCTCCTAATGATCGTCGCTGTGTGCTTTGGCGCCACACTCTCGTTTAGAACTCACTCGTCGCACCTTCCGTGTTCTATCCACTATGCATGTTGGCATCGCCTGGCGCTACCCCCCACCCTCTCAGCGGCAGAACTCTACCCCGAGCTCCTGCATGCCTGCGCCACACAGCCAGAGTGGGGCAGATACCCAGCCACACTCACATTCCGAATGCGAATAACCCCGATCCGAATACAACAGTCTTTGAAATCTGCCCAAAATCATTACATTTGGCATTACCCCGCAAAGTCTAATCCCCTTAGCAGGCAATGACGCAATGGACGAGTAACACCTCCGACAGCGTTGTTAACACACACCACACACGATGGCCGACCACAAGCCCGACGCCAATGTGCCGCTGCCGGTCTACTACGCGCGGACGCTCCGGGGTCTGCAGCCCGTGCTGGACGGGGAGGTAGCGCTGTCGGACGCCTCGGCACTGGCCGCGCTCCAGCAGGGCATCGACGACCTGTACCTCATTGGGCGGATGTTGTCGACGCTAGGCGTGTTCAGCAGTAACGAAGCCGCGGACGAGCTGGGCGACCGCGAGCTCCTGTTTATGACCTCTGCATGGGTTCTTGGCGAGGCTGAGGCGCGCGCCGGCGCGCAGGACGGCACAGAGGCTCGCAAAGCCGCCATCGGCCGCAGCGATAATGCGTACGCGGCCTTCATCCACATTGTCGACACGTACAAGGTCATTCCCGACGACCAGCGCGGTGGTCTCGGCGCGGGCGGCGCCCTCCCTGCTGACCCTGCCCGTCGACGCGACGCAAAGATCGCGGCTTATACACGTGAAAAGGAGCTCCGCAAGGAGATCGCCGTGGGTAGCCTAATGGAGTGGTTGTTGACATGTAGCAAGCTGTTCCGGCATCCCCGCCCGCAGAGTCCACGCCCATCGCATTCATCCTCGCCCTCCTGTCGACGTTCACGAAGGAGTCGGGCGTGACGACGAGCGTCAATGAGGACGAGCCGGACCAGCGCGCCCCGACGCTCCTGCTCCTGAGGCTACTGTACGACCAGGCGGTGACGGCGATGGGCAACAATGCGATGGAGATGACGTTGCTCGCGCACGCGCCGAGCGAGCCGTCGCAGGGCCCACTAGAGGATCCGCGCCAGAAACGCGCCCAGGACGAGGACACGGCGTGGCGCCTCGACAGGCCAGAACCGGGTAACGTCAAGCCGCGCCAGCTCATCTCGGGCGGCGGACGCGTCCTCCAGCCATTCACAATCCTGCCGTCTACTACGAGCATGAGTGACCGTGAACGTCTCCGCTCAGAGGTCTTCCGCTCCTCGCACCGTCTTCCTACCATGACCATCGACGAGTACCTCGCCGAAGAGGACCGCCGGGGCAACATTATCCGTGGCGGGGGGTACGTTGGTCATATCTTCCGTGCTGACTTTCCAGCCAGGCAAGTGCCGACCAGCCCACAGAGTCCGAGCTGCTCGAGCTCGAGGCGGAGAATGATGGGACGGCAGCTGCCGAAGAGGCCGCGGAGAAGAAACGGCTCAAGGACGAGAACTGGGCTCAGTTTACTGACGACAACCGTCGTGGCGCGGGTAACACCATGAACAGGGGGTAGGCGGGTAGAAGTGCCGAGGGACGTGGCCAAGACGTCGCAGAGTCGTCAGTAGCATATGCATCCAGTTCACTGTGGCTAGCCTCCCGGCATGCCATCTGCACCGCCAGTTTATTTGCTGGCAAAAAGGTAGTCCCCGAAGAGCACTGCTTACGCAGCCTGGAGCAAGTTCAAACCCCATCTGCGGCCGTGCGCACGCTGCGATGCAAGTCATGTGGGATTCAGTATCCGGCCACGAGTCGAGGCGTGCTCTATTTATCGACGCGGTATCCTTGCTGGCGAACCTCTGGCAAGCCTTAGATGCACAAAACGTACAATGTCCACGCCAAATCGCGCCAAAGTACGACGAGTGGGGGGTGTAAGCGAGTCGAGTGAATCTGCTTGCCACACTGGTCGTGTGCGCGGTGCAATCATCATGGAACCTGTCTCCAGTGTTTATGAACAACGGCGTGCGAGCGTGGCGTCTGTGGCGCGCCGACGAGCATCAGCACCGCTCACGTCAGGCGCGAGACGCCAGGTCGGCCCGACGGCCTGTGGCATGCACGAGTACAGTATCTGCACGCACGCACCCACCTCTGCTATCTGTGAGAATCGCCGTGGTTCTCGGTGGCAAACGGGGAGACGCCCACTGCTTCACGTCTACATACATGCACGCCGATGCATTATCCATTGTGCTCGGGCCTGGCCGCACGCGCGGCGCGGTGGGGTGAAACATGCATTACGGTATGCAACGACGCAACGATGTATGAATTACTGATGCCTAAAGACACGGACGGGGGGTGGAGATTTGCCGGCCAGAGTTATTGCATTAGCGATAAATGCAATCGTCATTCGGAACGGCGATCCACCGTCTCTCTCCCACTCCATTTACCCCGAACCAAACCAGCGCATAACCTTGCTTGCTTTTCCTCGTCACCACATCATCCTCACAAATCTGTGCACCACCAACAGCTCGGCACGACCTCATCACGCTCACGCAGCACCAACAACCCCCCTTTCACCACCATTGGCCGCGGCTGACTCATCCACACGCCCACAACATCCAACCTCCACCATGGAGGGCAACCGCGGCTTCTCGCAGCCCGACCGGGGCGTCGCCGGAGTCGAGGGCGGTGGCAAGTGGCCCAAGGAGCCCAAGGACCACAAGAACAGTGAGATTGCTGGGCCAGTAAAGGCAGCGTGTCTCAGTTGCCGCCAGAAAAAGGCAAAGTGCGATGGCGTAAAGCCTGTTTGTGGCCAGGTACGTGAGCCACGACGCCGTCAGCGTATTCGTCCACTTTGCGCGACCGACTCGCTAACACCAGTGTAACCGCAAACAGCTCGAGTGCATCTACATCAAGTCGAAGCGCGGCGGCGCGCGCAAGAAACGGAATCGTACGTGGCGGATCCCTCGGCGTTGCCGCTGACATATCAGCCGAAGCGCCGTCCGCGCTTTCCGAGTTTCTCAAGAAACTCGACGGCCTGCTCGTGCCGCAGTTTGAACTGCAGCATGCCGAGCCAGAACCTACACCCACCGACGACCCAACCAACATTGTGCGCGTGTTTACGTCGCGCGAGGAGATGTGAGACCCACCGCCGCCGAGGGACGCTGACAGCAGCTTTCGATGCTACTACAACGAAGTGCACCCTTTCCTCTCGGTCATGCCGCCGCGGCACTACCTCGTTGACGTGCTGCCGACGCTCCTGCCCGAGTCGCCGTTCCTCCTCGCGGTGCAGACGGTCATGACGCTCGCGCCACACGCGCTCGACCCGAACCCCGGCTCGCGGCAGTCACGGCGCATGCGCTCCTCGGCGTCTACGGCGCTCGGCCGAAAGACGATGGAGGTGATCCAGGCGCAGATCGCCGCAGGCACGCCAACGGTCGAGACCGTCCAGGCGCTCGTCATCCTTTCCGTTTGGGAGTGGGGCAGCACAAACGACGCCGCGACGTCGATGGAGCGATCACGCCAGGCAGCGCAGATCGCAATGGACATGGGTCTCCACGACATGGACACGAACGGCACGGGGTTCTCCCTCGAGGGCATCGACTGGCGCAAGGACATGATGCGCCGTACCTGGTGGACGCTGTACGTGTACCAGCTCACCTCGGCGCTCGTGTCCGGCATCATGCCGCCACTGCCCGCCGACGACCCCCGCATCAAGGTCGACTTCCCCGTGTGCTCAGACAAGGACCGTACCTGGTCCACATGGATCAACTGTATCCGCCAGTGTTTCCGTATCGTCAACATGATCAACGTCCTCGCCGCTGCCGAGGGTGGCGACACGGAGCACGGGATGAAGGGCTGGGGCGGCGCCGGCGGCGACAGCAACCTTACCCCCGAACAGCAGGAACACAAGCGGCGCCAGATGGTCAGCATTGATCGCCAGATCATGGGCCTCATGCAGGAGACGGAGAAGATGTCAAAGGTGGAGCAGGTCCCTGGCGGCGAGGAAGACGTCGTTCGCAATCAGCAAATTGCCACGAGATTCGGTCTTGCCGGTGAGCACCACGCTGCGAGACGTTGCTAACCCTGTAGTCATTCACATCCATCTACACCGGCAAGTAGCCTTCCCCGAGGTGTCGCTGTTCTCGCGGCGTATCTGCGGGCTGCGGTCGTCGGCCGACGACGACAGCGGTGGCGAGGAGTCGATGCTCGGCTCGGCGTCCACGCCTCAGAGCGTGCCACAGAGCTTGCAGGGGTCGCAGCAGAACCTGTTTGCGCTCGCCGCGCAGCCGGCCGAGCCATACCAGCTGGGACAGATGCCGACTATCCCTGGCGCGTGGCCAGAGCTGCAGAACATTGAGAACACGTATGGGTCGTTTGAGGCGTCGTTCGACAACCAGAACCAGGACATGTTCCAGGTCAACCAGATGATGAACAACCTCGGTGCGGCGCAGGCGCAGGCACCCGCGCAGGTGGGCTTCAACGGCCCGACGAACGGCGTCGGCGCCGGCGTCACAGACTCGCCCATCGGCTCCGGTGGTTCGGGTGGTCTACCCAACCTGTCCAACAGCCACACCGCGTCCGAGTCGCCCGGCGTCGTAGGAGACATGCGTTCCTCTCCCGCGGGCATTCTGTCGCCGTCTGCGCCAGGCGACAACGCACCCGTAGCGCCCATCAACCCCGAGTTTGCCGCCAACTGGCACTACAACTTACAGAACGAGTCGATCACCGACGACATGTGGCAGCCGGAGGCCTTCCCGTCGTACCTGCCCACGCCGTGGTTTGCGCAGAACGGCGGCGCGGCAGCGCTGTACGTCAAGCCCGAGGACGAGGTCAAGCACTACCCCGTACTCGAGCTTGGTGGCGGCGGCGGTAGCGGCAACGGAGGGACGACAGACTCAAACCCCAATCCCTTCTTGGACGTGCACGGGTCGTACCAGAGCAACATCATGAGTGCGCCCCTGCAGCCGCCCCAGTTCCCCAGCAACCCGCCTGTGCCGGCGAGGAAGCCTGCCGCGAGTGTCGCGGACAGCTCGACAAGCACGGGCACAAAGCGCCACAAGGCCTGGGGCGTCGACGAGGACGGCAAGATTGCGCCAACAGAGGACGTCAAGGCTGCTGAGGCGCTCGAGACGTTCCCGCCCGGTATCAGTCTGGCGCGGTGCGCGACTGCCGCGCACACGATCGTGCGGTTGGAGGTACTGCACCGCAGCGCAGCCCTTGCTCTGGACGGATCGTGAGTGAGGAGTAGTGGCACAGGCTAACCCCAGCCCCAAGTGGATACCGTTCTGCTCGTGCGGTCTCGTATCCGGCGCGTACGCCTTCCTTTTGCTCGTGCTCGCCGTGCAGGCGGAAAACACGTTTGGGACGTATTCGGAGGCACGCAACGAGGAAGTAGACGCGCTGCTCACCAACGTCAAGATCATCCTCGGCGGCCTGGAGGCGTACGGTACCATGTGGGAGGGCATCGACATGATGGCACGCGAGGTGCGTGCCGCCGTCGAGGCAGCGACCCAGCTGCCCCTCGACGTGCAGAGCCAGGTCAGCGGCCGCTCGAGCCAGAGTCCCGCCCGCCTGCAGAATACACAGAGCCCCGCCGGTTTCCAGAACACTCTCATCTAATCCTGCATGGTTGTAGCTACGCCACTTTAATCCCATCCACCCACAGTTGTCCATCGCCACCGCCACTTGTAAAGGACTCTAAAATTCAGTATAACCAACCATACAATCCCCAATGCTTATGTAAAACTTCGCTCTGCCACATTGGGCCGGTGGAGTGTGTATGACCGGCGATATGCTCGGCGTTTTGTCACCTTTCGAAACGGCGGAAATGCTCCCGCCCAGGTTTTGCCCTCCCACCGAGAGGCCGGAGGCAGCCCTGGACCAGGCAAAGTCTTTGACTGCTCTGGCGGCGACAGCGACCTTTCGTCCAGCAACTCATCAAAACCGACCACGATGGTGAGTCTTTGTGGATACGCGAGGACACGACCGCGCGGGGACACGACAGTGGAGACGGTATTGAGCGCGGCAACGACACTCGCAACACGGCGCGCGTGCAGCGAGAATCGAATATCCCACCGAGTCGGCGAAAACGAGCGACACAGTCGAGAACGATAGCGCGGTGGCGCCCACAACCGTCAAGTGGTGGCGACGAGCCGCGCCATGCTCCAGCACTGGCGCGCACGACGCCCTCGGCGTTGTTCTTGCGTTTGCGTCTGTGTGCGGCTTTGGAGTGAAGTGGAATCTTGCAGCGAAGAAGTGACAATGTGCCCCGTCAGGCGCCAGCGGCAAATCTTCGTTTCGCCGTCGACTCGTCCCAACGTGCGCTTTGCAGCGCTTTACTTCGGCGCAGATTTGCGATGCAGCCGCCGTGTTGGTCGCCCAGCGCAGGCCCGTCCAGCTCGGCCAATCTTTACGACAAATGCGCTTCGCCTGCCCTCTCGCCCTCATACTCGCTTTCTCGCGCTCGCCACTGCCGCCGCCGCGTCCTTTTGCCGTCGCAATCGTCCCTGTCGTCCCGCGCCGTCGCCGCCGTCCGCAGCGTACCACCCCACCCACCCGAATACCTACTAACCCGTAGCCATCGCAGAAGTCTTTCGTCATCAAGCAGAAGCTCGCCAAGAAGGCGCGCCAGAACCGCCCCATCCCCCAGTGGTTCCGTCTCAAGACGGACAGTGAGTCCAACTTGTTGGCTGGGGTCACCGCTAACTTGCAGCCAAGATCCAGTACAACGCCAAGCGCCGCCACTGGCGCCGCACCAAGCTCAACCTCTAAGCCAGCGGCTTCGCCTCGCGACGATTAGCGGTAGAGAATGTGGACACGACGGCGTGTATACTAGCGCATTATTCGGCGCCTATGGATGGGTGTCGTGATCTAGCTGGCGTGTTGGACAACTGACGAGCATGACTGGTGGTTCACTGATGCGGGAGGGGTGAATGGAGAGCTGAGAGGCAGAGAGAGGGATGCTATGCCGCGCTCATGACGCTGGCTGATGTCAGAATATCCTTGACGTCGCCAAGGCCGAGACTGGCCTGTTTGAGAGACTGAGTGTTTGAGATTACGTGTTGAAGTGTGACATTGCGAGAGTTTGGTGACTTGGGCGGAGAGTCGCGCTCGAAGAGGGGCTAGCGAGCTGTGGTGTCTAGTGTGAGCTTGTGTGTACAGCAGCGTTGCAGGTCATTCCAGTATTGCTGTGACGCAGCACGTGTATGGCCAGTTGCTCAGAGCTCTGCGCGCTCTCGGCTCTCGTGAGTTCGATCTGCATTCTGATCACTGCCGACCAGGGGCGCGAAGGCCTGATGCGCCTGTGGCAAGTCGGGAGGGTGGCATAATCCTCCGCCCCTCCGGATGCTAATAGGCGTAATGTTACGGCCCCTGCTACATAGTGCTTAACTATGCTGCTTTCCGCCCGCAGCAAGCGTGTTTTAAGTGCAGCACAGTGTGCGCAGCGAGGGATCCTGGGTGGGTGTTGCAGTTTGGCTCACAGAGGAAACGAGGTGACGGCGGCAGCAAGAGGCCGCAGGCACGCCGTGTTTCCGCGCTGACAAGAGGGCCCAACTGATGCGTTGGCCAGAGTTGAGCGTGGCAGCCAGCACCAAACCCCCTGTGTTCCAGACGTTTCGTCAACGTCAGCGCACACCGCGTCCTGCCGTCATGCATGCGGAGAGGCGGAGAGGCACGCCGTCAGGCAGACCGACGTACCCCTTGCAGCCTACACTGCGCCTGGCAACATCCACACCCTCGGGACGTCGTTCCGCCCGTCGCCCGCCTGCTCGCCCGCAGCAAACCACGTCTTGGCCCTCCGTCTGTTTACACAAGTCTACAGTCCAGTACGAGAGCACGTATATATGTACAGTGCTATGGCAGGTTCGAGCCGGTCCCGACGTCAACAAGTATTCTAACTGCCACTATGCGTCTTGCTGCCATTGTCCTCGCTGCTACTGGTAAGTGTTGCACATGGAGAGATGAGCTTGCTGACGACAGCCGTTTCCGCGTGGCCCGTGTTCCGTCGCCAGGACGCGGAAGGCGCGACCGAGTCGGGCGGTGAAGGCGACGCCGCGGCCGTGCCGGACCAGTGCGGCGCGCTGTGCACTCCTCTCATCCCGATCCTGATGACCTGCAAGCCCAACGACTGCGGCGCGTGCGCCCCAGACAGGCTCCAGCAGCTCACAAACTGCTACACTTGCATGGGCGCCGCGTCAAACGTTACCATCTCGTCGGATATCGCCAACGACATGGTCAAGCAGCTCTGCGGCGACGGCGTGCAGGTCACACTTGGTGCGAGCGCCGGCGTCCCCGCCAGCTCGTCGGCTGCTGTGTCTAGCGGTGCTGGCCCCGCCCCGACCCCAAAGTCACCCGCCGACGCACCCCCCTCCGGCGGTGATGACCAGGCCCCCACGGAGACCCAGACCCCCGTCGAGCCTACCCAGGCGCCGGACGCCCCTGACGCGCCCGCCGACAAGGACACGCCCGCCGACGCCCCGGAGACTCCCACCGAGTCGCCCGCTGAGGCGCCTGCTGAGCCTTCCGCCGAGTCGGCCTAACTTTATCGTCAACAACCTTTGTGTCCATAGCCAAACCTGTACTCGCGGCACTCGTGTAGCTTGTAGCAACAATCCGTGACCGCAATGTACAGTATTCCGCAATATCCAGGGCAGGGTCAGGCTGTCAGGTGCAAGTTAGGACGCGTGTGATGTCTACGCCCCGCAGTTCGGGGTCACCTGGGTTTAGATGCGATGGCTGCGGTTGCGTGCGCCGAGTGCCCGCCCTCCTGCTCGCAAAGGGGGTCATGTCGGCATCCGCCGTGTCGTCGGAGGCATGCATGTCAGTGTTGTAGTGATGGAGTGATGGCGGCGATGCAGCGGCAGACTCCACGTGTAATGGGTTGAGTGGTGATCGCGCGATCGCGGTGGTGGTGATGGCCGGAGTGAACGGAAGTGGGTTTGCCGAGGGAAGGTGCACAAACCACTGCGTCATCACACCTTGTCCACTAAGCCTAGGTCGACTGGCACAGATCTGCTCCCGCCCCTCAGTCGTCATCGTCATCACCTTCCTTCTTCCCTCTAGGCAGGCAAGTGTGCCACATCCACCCAGCGCATCCATCGATCCATCCACACCCACTCCCCATCTCGACTCGCTCGTCTCCTCTCCATCCTCTCTCATCCCATCTCTACCATCACACTCCTCCTCATCGTCGTCGTCAACAACAACAACGACACCCCCTCGGACACAGAATACAGTGCCCCCTACCCGCGGCTGGTAACAAAGAAAGCACCACCGCCCCCTTAAACCAAAACCCACACCCCCCCCGACACTGCCTCCTTGACGCGCCGCCTGGAAAAAGTCTCCTTGCACCCACAGGCCGTCACATCTTCATTTGCCTTTTGCAACTCTTCCCATCTCTAACCACAACACCACCGACGGTAGTCTCACACCCACCATGTCGGTCGTCCTCAACCCTCCAAACCAGCTGGGCTTTGCCCGTAAGTCAATCCCTCCCTCCCCCACCTTCCACACCATTTGCGACGCCGCCGCCGAACGTGACCAATCGAAGCTGCCTGCGAAGCACCCACGCAGAGGAAAACGCACGAAGCTTGGCCAACGCTTGGTGTGACAGCAGTGATCTCCTCGCGCGGGCAGTGCATCGCATCGTACCAGCCAACGGCTGGAACAACATGGATGGATGCATCGACCCACACCCCACCTCCCAGCCTCTCACACACGACTGACGCGCCCAGGCCCTCTGACGGAGATCCGTCATAGCAAGCTCACCATCCAAAACCCCCACAACACGCCCGTCATGTTCAAGGTCAAGACGACTGCCCCCAAGCAGTACTGCGTCCGCCCCAACCAGGGCGAGGTGCCCGCTGGCGGCAAGATTGACGTCGACAGTGAGTTGGGAACGCGCGGCACTCGGCGCTAGCGTCTGGACGCGTCGCTGACACCCAACACAGTCGTCCTCCAGCCCCTGCCCGAGGACCCCCCTCCCCACGCCAAGTGCAAGGACAAGTTCCTCGTGCAGTCGATCGCCTACACGGGCGCCACCCCCGAGATGGCCATCGCCGAGAAGGTGGGTAGTGATGCCTCGCCAAACTGACCTCCAGTGGACCGAGATGGACCGCCTGAGGAAGAAGGAGATCCAGGAGCAGAAGATCCGCTGCGCCTACCTGCCTGCGCCCGGCGGTGCCAACCCGAACGGCATTCCCGAGGAGGGCGAGGAGGGCTCGCCCATCGACCACAGCCACATGGACCAGTCGGTGAGTACTCTTGTCCGCGTGGACACGTGTCTTGCACAGTCGTCGTGTTCAGCAACAGGGGTGGATACCTCCCCGCCGCCGTCGCGTACTCCGTGTCTCCCGTCAGCTATCGTTGCGTTGCTTCTGACCTGTTGCGTCTCGCTTGTTGGCTTGCTCAGTATCACAATTCGTACTCGCGCTGGACAGAGCACGAGTTTGACCCCACCCGCTTCCGTAACGGCGGCTACACGGCCTGGGAGCTGCCGGCCAAGAAGCCGCCGGTCGTCCAGAGGCAGCCTGTCGTCCAGAAGCAGCTTGTCGTTCCCCCTCAGACGTCGTCAATGTCTATCACGGTGCCCCTTGTCAAGCCGGGCAACGTGAACACTGCATATGTTGTCTACCCCGTCCACGTTTGTGCCATTTCCACCCCTCTGACTCGTCTACTGTGCATGACATTATTTAAAGACCGCTAGAGTTGTTGGGCCAAGACAGCTAACATGCAGGGTATCTACACACAGGCCGAGGCTTCGCCCATGGGCAAGCAGTCCTACACGACCAACGGCGACAAGGACCTCCCAGCTACCCCAATGAACCCTGCTGCTGCCGCTGCTGCCGCTGGCGCTGCTGGCATGGGCGGTGCGGCTCTTGGCGGCGCGGCCATGTCTTCGCCAACCGCCGCTGGCGCGCCCGTGCGGGAGATTCCCCAGCTCAACGCTGCCGACGTTCAGGGTGCCGGCGCCCCGACCAACGCTGCGCTCGCGCGGGGACTCGACGCCACGACTTCGGACCACGACAAGTACCAGGCCGCGCTCCAGGAGATTGAGCGTCTCAAGGCGCAGCTCGCCGAGGCCCAGGGCCCCACCGTTACTGGCCTGCGGAAGCGTGGCGGCGCTGGTGCGGCTGACGGCTCGTCTGTGGGCGCCAAGACGTCGACAGCGGTCACGTCTGCGGGGTCGACTGGCGTGCCCCTCGAGGTGTGCGCCGGTCTGGTCTTTGCCGTGTTTGTCATGACGTACCTGTTCTTCTAAAGCCCCTTGCATCCGAGACCAAGACGTGCGCGGGCATGGCGTCGTTTAGTAGCTGCCCAGTACATAATTCGTGGTGGCCTCTGTCCATAGTTTTCTCCCCCCTTTTGATGACATGACTGGTGATGTGATAGGTCTGGCGGCGTTGGCCGGTGGCCGGCGGCGGCCATTAACTGCTGGAAAGCTAATCTGGACTTGGTCTAATTAGGGAGTGCGCTTAATTAGTGACGTCGGTGGTGGTGTGTCCAGCGGGCCCGAATTTTACCCGCCCGCGGGGGCGGTGTGTGGTGTGGTGCGTGCAACATGCGGCTGTCGTGTGGTGTTGCTCCATACCATACACCACAGCATTTGTTCGTTTGTTCATACCATTCTCGAGGACGATATTGCACGAGCTATACCAGTAGAGCCAAGCCGACGTTATTGGAGCAAGCCGACGAACGCGGAACGACAGTCCGGGAAGATACCGACTCGAAACAACCAACTCACCACCATCGAATTACGCCATGGCAGGGGGCAAGAAACGGCGTGCGCTGAAGAAACTGCTCAGTCCGCAGGGCGCGGGTGCGCCGACGTCGCCGGTAGACGAGCCCGAGGGCGTGTCTCCTGAAGAGCTGCTGGCGCTGAGCGGGGACGCGGACGCCGCGGACGACTCGACGTCCGCGTCGGCTTCCGCCTCGGCGCCGTCGACCTCCCCCGCCGTCGGAGCAGGTACGCCCTCGAGCCTCAACTCGAATGACTCGCCTGGTCTGTTCTCGCGCAAGAAGAAGTCTAGCAAGCAGAGGTTTGCTGAGCGCCAGGTGAGTAGCGCACGCACGCACGCACGCCGTCAGGTGGGCGGGCGGGCGAGCGAGCGACGGTCTCGGCGCCAAGTGTCTGGCCAGGCGCGAGCTGTGATCTGGTGGGCTGGGCCGGTCGGCGCGGGCGCGGCGGACAGGTACCGACGATGACCCCGGCGATGACCCCGGCGATGACCACCCGGATCAGTGGGCTCCATATCGCTGCATGGCTGCGTCGTATACCATGCGCAGCGACTCGCGCGCCGTCGCTGCCTTTGGCGGCACCTCTGACGCTCGGACGCACGCTAACGCCAGGCGCGCAAACAAGCCGTCATCCTCGAATCGGCACCACCGTCTGACCCAGCGTGGAACGCGCAGCTGGAGAAGGAACGGCAGGAGGAAATTGCAATCATCATGGACGCGTGCAACGAGCTCGAGCGCGAGCTGTTCGAGATCCAGCCCGACGGCCACTGTATGTTCGCGGCCGTCGCGGACCAGTTGGGCGAAATGGGCGTGCTCAAGCCCGAGCAGGTGAGTGGCGTAAGACCACGCGCGGCGTAGCCGCGCAGTGGGCTGTAGTGTTACTGCGCCGACGGCCTCGCTGCGATGAAAGTCCAGAGTGTTTGTCGTCTCAGCGTGGCTGCCTGTCTTGCGGCGCACAGGGCACGGACGCCTCAGAGCTGGCTACGCCAGCTCCTTGTCGTGCTCCTCCTCGGCTTGCGCTAACCCCAGGCCAACAACCCCTACCACGCTCGCCGCGAGGCGGCGCGATACATGCGCGAACACCAGGACGATTTCCTGCCCTTCCTCGCCAGCGTCGACGGCGAAGACATGCCGGGCGCGACCGACGACGGGATCATGACGCCCGAACAGTTCAGCGAGTACTGCCACCGCGTGGAGAGCACGGCCGAGTGGGGCGGCGAGCCAGAAGTAAGCACCCGCCAACCGCTGAGTTGGGCTGATGGCAGATCCAAGCACTGTGCCGCGCGTTCAACGTCCCCATCCACGTCTTCCAGCGCGGACCGCCCACCGTCGTGTCTCATGGCTGCGACGACGACGCTTTCGGCGGAGCGACCGATCCCAAGGCTAGTGCCGCGCTCGGCGATCGCGTCGTGCGTATCTCTTACCACCGCCGCATGTACGGTCTGGGCGAACACTACAATTCGCTCCGCAAGCCGTCGCCCAACTAAACATCCCATCGTGCCCGACATGCCCGATCACCCGACATGTAGATCTCCCGTGATGCATCATTGTGTAACGCCCAAAATGATAGCGCCCTGCTTCGCGCCCGCTGCCAAATAGATGCATGCCATGCAAGATGCAGTGTTGCTCGATGCGTCCGCCGAGACAATGTATAATATGGATCCTGATCTGCTCCCTCTCCCCACTCTATCTCCTGCTAGAGTACACCCTGGCTGTAATACTGGAACGTGTCGTACAGGCGCGTGTAGTTTGAGCCGGCCGAGCTGACAATCAGACGCTCGAGATAGGCGTCGACCGCCGCCGTGGTGAGGCCGAGTGCGAAGCGGTCGCGGAGGTGGCTGACCGTGTTCTCGCCAAAGAGGGTAAAGCAGTCGAGCTTTGAGTCTTTCTGCATGAGCTCGACAATAGCTGCAAGTTAGTAAAGGGAGCATGGGTTAGACGCACTGATGAGCGAGTCGGAGTGCTTGCGCGCCGCCTCGAACCCCTCCTTGAACAGCTTCTTGAAGTACACCCAGCCGGGCGAGTCGAGGCCGCCCATGATCTCGACGTACTCGAGCGGCAACTTGAACGGCGCCGCCTCAAAACCCATGTTCCCGCCGGGGGAGTTGGACAGCATGAACCCAAAATCAATGTGGATCAGGTGTCCGTCGCGGTCGACAAGAATGTTGCCGTTGTGCCGGTCCTTGATCTGCAACAGGTACGTGATGACAGAGTAGCCGGCGAGCGACTTGATAAAGTTGCGGCGCGCGCGCGCAAACTGCCCGCTGTCGGGTTTCCCGTACGTCTATAATCAGCAAAAGCATCAGATGCGCCACTTACGTTGACAAAGTGGTCCATGAGCGAGACATGGCCGATAGGCACACCCTGAGCGAGCCGGCGCGCGTACTCGCTCTTCTTGATCGAGTGGACCGACACGGCGTCGGTGATGGTTTCTACGAGCCCCGACGTCTCGCCCGTGATGAGGATACGGAAGAAGCGCGCCCAGCAGTCGGACCCTTCTTCTTTCCAGATCCGGCAGAACCGCTCGATGAGCTGCGTCGCGAGCTGTTCCTGCCGCAAGTCGGCGCCAGTCTTGACAATGACCGAGATGACGTCCCAGTTTGCGAGATGGCCCCACGGCGACGCCGCGCGGATCCGGCTCTTCTTGGCCGTCCACGACTCTTTGAACACGGCTGCCGACGGGTCCGCCTTGTTTATCTCGCGCCGCACAATCCCCTCGTCCTCGGCAGTCTTTCCCTCTGTCGGCGAGCCCTGCACGTCCACACCCTCGGGGAGCGTCGTCATCCGCGTCACGCGTTCCTCCTCGAGCGCCATCATCTCCTCCATGATACGTTCTCGGATCGCCGCGGCCTGTGCCGCCGCAAGACGCAGCTTGCCGCCTGCAGCGCCCTGTCCCGGCGCCCCGGCCTGTTCGCCCGCTGGCGGCTCCTTGCTCGAGCCGGTGATCCACCCTGTACCTGGGATCCACTTTAATGGGCCCGAACTCGACTGGTTCTCGGGTGTGGGTGGCTGCAGAGAAGCGTTGAGCTGCGCAAGCATCACGGCCGCTGTGCGCATGCGCTCGGCATAATCCTCCATCGTGATGACCTGCTTTGGTGCCTGCGTGGGATCGTCAATCTCGGGGCCGGGCGTGAGCGTCCGCACAGGCGCGGCGGTGGCAATCTCAAGGGTGTCGCCGCCATTGGGCGCATTAGCGCCGTTAGCTGGCGTGCGGGATCTGCTGAACGGAGATGCCCCGCCGCCAAGTGACGATCTCCGCGACAACGACGACCCGTCGCCGCTGTTGTTCCACACCTCGAGGTCCAGCTGCTTGTTCTTTGGCGCGCTGGGCAGCGGTAGCGCATCGGCAATGTCAGGCAAGTTGTCCCGCACAGACAGCTTGTTGCCGTACAGCTGCTCGACGAGATCCATCTCCTCGACGTCGTCGGACGGCGGTGGCGGCTGCTCGTCGTCAATCTGCGCAGGCGAGTTGGTCCCCGTGCCGGCCTGTGAGCCATCGTGACTACGCGCCGTCGGGAGCGTGGGCGGCACGGGCGCGCCAAAGCCCTCGTTGAGGCCAGGCGAGAACGCCGCCTCGTCCACCCCGCCCTCGCGCTTTCGACGCTTCATGTCCTCCTGCACGACAATCTTCTTTAAAAGCTCGCGGTTTTCCCTTCTTGTCGGGTCAAAGTCGAGGTCGTCCTCGAGGATTTCGACATGGAGAAGGTACGGTGCGCGCTCGGCCGAGTTGAGGACGACCGAGTCGCCGGGCGAAATGCGAACGACGCGCGAGTGCGCCTTTTGCCGTCGCTGCCCCGCCCCATCGCGCGTCAGCGCTGACGGTGATGCCGCGTCCTTGCGCTGGCAGTGGTCCGCGTTGCACCATAGCGGCATGCACACCTCGGCGGGCAGATTGTGGTTCAAGCTCGTAAGTTCGGCACGCAAGGCAGAAATCCGTGCCGGTTTCGGGATTACCAAAAGCCGATTGCTGATATCCTCGAGGTGGAGCAGGAACCGGATCTCGCTGCGGCAGTAGTGCAGCTTGAGCAGCTGGCGCTGTGCCTCGAGCGAGTACATCGACAACAACGCCTCGGCCGATGGCGGCCGGCCACCAAACCCGCGCTGTACTGGCGACCCTCGCGACGACAGCTCGGGGACAGAGTGGAACAGGTGTGCCGACGATACGCTGGTGCGTGACTTTGACGGGGCAAAGAACTCGACTGTCGCCGAGCTTTGTGAGAATGGGTCACGCCCTCTCCTGTCCTCGGCAAGGGAGGGAAACGCGGGCAACGACTCGTGCACGCCATGTGTTGGTCGCGACAGCCCATTCTTCTTGCCTGGTGACGGCGACGTCACCGGCATGGTCCCCGATCGCTGTGGTAACGCGCGCGCGCCGCGAGGTCTTGGTGGGCTGCTGAGTGTCGCGGCGCCGTCGTCGTCGTCAGAGCCGTCAGACTCGGCGGCGGTCTTAAGACTGCGGTTACGGTCCCACTGTCCATCGGCTGGCGCGTTGGCGCCGCCTGAGGTATCGAGCTCTACACGAGCGCGCGACTCGTGCTTGGCATCTATCGGTGCGCGGCCCTGTATGACTGCCCACTCGCCCGCGAGCGCCGTGAGCCCGGGCATACCCGGTGCGCCCGCGAGCATGACGCCCATGCCGACGAGGGCTGCGGCCGCGTGGGGATTCACGCGCGCCGGCGCCGCAAGGGGCGTCTCGTCCTGTGGCGGCACGCCGAGCAGCGCCGCCGCCACGGAACCGGACAGAGACGGGCTCGACGCGTGCGGCGTGTGCGTCATGGAGCGGTACGGCGAGCGCGAGGGCTCTGGCGGGTCGCCAAACAGAATCTCATGGCACCGGTGCAGGACCCGCTGGCAGATAAGGAATGGTCGCGGGTTGACAGTACGTGTAGGCGTGAGATCGCGCAGCGCGCTCTGCATGAACCAGAATGTCTGGCATGAGTACCCCCCCATGAGCTAGCACTACTCACCAGCATTGCGGCGTGCGGACTCTCCTCGGCGCGCTGGAGCACAAAGCTCTCGAGCGCGTTGCTCTTCGTCGGCCGCGTAATGAGGAGGTGGCTGCGGTCAGCGGCGTTGCGCGCGGAATAGCGCACCATATCTGTGGCCAGTAGAACTCGACCTCCTCGTACGGCATAGACCTCATGCGCCAGCATAGGTAGTGGCTGATCCCGATGTTGTCTGGGTATGTCTTGAGGTAGTGCAGCGCGACCGAAGTGGAAAAGTATGGCGACAAGAACAGTCGCAATCTGTGGGCGGGTGGTGAGCATGCCGTCGCGCATAGCAACTCACAGTAGGGCATGGGACATGGTGGACGTTGTTGCGCCGCGCCGGCGACAGCAGCGTCAGTACGGGTGGTCCAGTCCCAGGCAATTGTGGTTTGCGTCGACGGTTGTGTGCGCGCGTGTATCGGTGAGTAGGTGGGGGTCGGTTGTGAACGTCGTCGGCGTGGAGACTGGGTCGACTGGGGGGCGCAGCGCAGCAGCGCACAGTCTTTTCTGCGGCCAGGGAGGAGGGGAGAGGGCTAGGGGGAGGCTCCGACGGGGGCAGCGGCGTCAGACATGCCCAGCAGCAGCGAGGATGATGGCGGAGGTGGTGGTGGAGGATCGTGGTAGCGCAAGAGTTGGTTGTCGTGTTGTCCGATCCATTTGGGCCCTTTGTCACTCAGGGACGCCACCCAAACGCTAACCAAGTCCACCTCCGCATACAACGCAAGCGGGTACATCGCCGCCGCCGTCCCCGCCGTCAAGCACCAAATGATACATACATAGAACAGGCCAGCTGCACATCTACGTCTAAGGTCCGTCTCAAGGCGGGGAGGGGGGTGGGTTGCCTACTTGTTTCCTGTGCCGTCGTCCTCATCGTCATCGTCGTCGTCATCGAGGCTAAAGACGTGATTGGGATTGGCGTCCTCGCCGTCGTCGTGCTTGGCCGGCGACGCGTCCTCGGATCGCGACGGCACGGCGCCGAGAGGATCAAGCGAGCGGCCGCGCGAGCCGGACCGCTCGTCCTCCGGCGCGTCCGTGTACGACTGGTGTAGCCTTTGTGGGCGTCCCAGCGCCGCCGCCGCCGCTTCGGCCTGTTCTTCCGCCTCGGGCAGGAAGGGCACGTCGCCTGCTGCGAGCGCCGGCAGCGAGTCGGTCGAGTTGTTCGAGATAAACTCGTCTGCCGGGGGCTGCGAAAGAAGTCAGTTGTGCTGCGCGGTGTGTGTTCGCCGGAGACTTACTCCGTCGTTGGACAAACGCAAGGTACGGCTCGAGCCGCCGAGGTTGTGCAATCTGCCATTAGCCCAGGTAAAGCGAGACAGCAGCAACGCGCGATGGATACCTGGCGCGACCGTGCGTACCCGGACACACTCACTGATACCCCGTGTTGCGGCGCTGACTCCGCCACCAGAAAAAGTACCCGACGCCGGCCGCGACGAGGACGAGGAAGAACAGGAACCACAGGCCAGCGTGCCCGCCGCCGCCACCTTTCTTGTCGTCTCCGCCACTGTCACTGTCACCGTCATCCCGTATCGCAAGGTACGGCGCCATGGTGGTTGGTGTGGTGAGAGCGATGATGCCAAGGGATACCCACACCTGGCGCGCTGGGATGCGTGTTTCGTCATCTGGCGGGACTAAATCGTCACCACCATGTCAGGCATGTCAGACAAACTCGGAGATGGCGCGCAAAGGCACACCGGTACAACGCAGTGGCAGCGAGTAATGTGGCATGCAACTATGCAGACGACTACAATCCCTACAGTATGGCGACCTACCACTCTTCTGGCTCGTCGATCCACTCGCCAGAACGGCGGAGGGCGCGTTCCTGCTCGCGCAGGACGCGGTATCCCTTCCAGCGAGCAATGACGTCTGGGTCCTGCATGCGCTGCACGCCCAGTTCGCGCCGCAGCTCGCCTATCCCCTGTTCCCATCGCTTCTCCCAGTACACGCCTACGAGGGTACGCCCTGCCGCGCCGGTGCGTAGCGCCCAGGGCACCCAGTCGCGGACCCACAGGTCGCGCCGTTTCGCGCTCAGCCGCAGCGGACCAAACATTGACGACAGCGCTGCTGCCGGCAACTCCATGTTCGCCCACTCGACTACCTTGAGAGACAGCTCGTGCGCTAGCGTCGGCGGCAGGGTGAATAGCGTGTGGTACAGGTCGTGCGTCTGCCGGTATCGTAGCATCGTGTAGGCCAGCGACGGCGAGTCGATGTAGCGAACCTAAGCGTTAGCCAGGTGGTGTATGGACATGAGCGCGAACATGGCGCGCGACGCAGCGCCGCAGTTCTGACCGTGTCAAGCGGCACTGTCACACATTGAGAGACGATCCTCAATGGGCCATGGATGGCTTCAGACCGCGTCCACAACGCCGCCCGCCGCCCGCTCCGCTTGACGCGGCCTCACCTTTTCGCGCGAGTCTGGCGTGATCCCATCCCGGTCAAGCCACTCGACATACTCCCTCCCGACTGTCCCGCGGCGCAGGCCGCGTAGATGATCGAGGTTAATGTTCTGTGACGACACGATGGGGCGGTCGCGCAGGATCTGGCGGCCTTCGGGGTGCGACGCCATTGCGTCATGGAGGCGCGGGAGGAACGACGACGCTGTACTCTCGCTGAGCGTGGCAATGAGGTCGGGACGGGAAGTGTAGTTTGTCACGCCGACAAGACCGCTTCCGACGGCAAGGATCGCGTTCTGCATCGCGTTAAGTGGGACGTGGTCGGGATAGTTCTGTCCCGGCGCGCTCTCGCCCTCAGGCCACGATGTCGGCGCCGTGTTGCTCGTTCTCGTCGTCGCTGGCGCACTCGAGGCGGATCGGGACCACGTCTGGACCAGAGATAGCGCCCGGCTTGGGCCGGCGCGCACAGCTGAATGTCCCAGCAGCATGGTCGTGGTTGTTGCGACGAGCGCGATGTCGGCCCAGATCGCGAAGTCGCCGTCATTCAAAGCCGTGCCTGGTGGACTTGCCAGCTGCTTGACGTGTACTTTTCCGGTCGTTAGCGCCGTTATCACTCCCTCCGGATCGACGCCAAGGCTGTGGCTCGTTTCGAGATACAATGTCCGTAACCTCTCGGGTCCTCTTTTGTGCATTTTGCTCGTAACGAGGCAGTGTCGAGGAGATAACCGCTGGATAATCATGCTCCGCCCGGCTTTTTCTCACATCTCGTCGCCAAGATGAGCGAAACGCGTCGGGAGTGAGATGGGCAGCGGGGAGGGGCGCAGAAAGTCGGCCGAAGAGCGCGGCAAGCTGGAAAAAGCCGAGCAATAAAAGCCAGCCAGCTGGCAGAAACCTTGAATGACCACCCCACTGTCTTGCTTCACTCACTGCACTCACTTGCCTCGTCGTCGCCATGTCCACGTCGATCGAGCTCAGCAAACTACAGTCTGGCGGGCGCAGCGCGGGCAGCGGCCGCCGCCGGTCCTCTGTTCGTCCCGCCGCTGTGCGTCCCGAGATTCCCTCGCCCCCCGATTCAGTGTACATCCCCTCGTCGAAGCAGCGGGACGTGCACGTACTTCCGTCCCTGCCTGCGTCCGCGACGACGTCGGCCGCGCCATCAGCGTACCCCTCAATGGTCGATCTGAAGGTATTTGCCGACGACGAGAAGGAGGACGGCGACGAGGAGGTCGTCGCGCGCGGCTCGAACGAAATTGATCCTCGGCCGACCACGACAGACAACAGTGGGCGGTCGTCGCCCGAGGGGTTTGACATTGACGCGCACGCTGGCGAGCGCGAACTCCAGTCCCTGCCTCCCGTCGACGGCGGTTGGGACGCTTGGACATTCCTCGCGGCCGGCCTCGTCGTCGAAGGCCTCGTATGGGGTATCCCGTAAGTCGACACAGACGTGTTTAGCTAACTCTCCAGATGGAGTGTCGGCGTCCTGCACAATTACTGGGCCACGCAAATGTTCCCCGGTAAAGAGAGTACGCTCACGCTGGCCGCAACGCTCCAGACGGGCCTCATGTACATGACCGCCGCCATTGGGCCGTGAGTGCACTCAGTTGGCGTCGCTAACATTGCAGCATTTTCACTACGCTGCCGCAGTACACGAAACACCTGCAGTTCGGCGGCCTAATCGTTGCGAGCATTGCGCTGATATGCTCCGCCTTCGTCACCGAGGTGAGTTGAAGCTTTTCATTACGAGCTCACACCAGGCATACCACCTCATCATTACACTCGGCATCTTCTACCCTTTTGCGGGCGGTAAGCTCGTCCTCGTCGCCCTTAGCTAACGCCAGCGACGTACCTCCCCTGCGCGACGCTGCTGTACGAGTGGTTTCACGCTCGCCGGGGTTTGGCCACAGGCATAATGTTTGCTGGCACAGGTCTGGGTGGCACAGTCTTTCCTTTTGTCGTGTCCGGCCTGCTGGGGCGGTTCGGGTACAAAGCAACCATGATTTCTTTGGGTGTGTCGTTTGCGATCCTGAACGGCGTAGCGCTACTCTTCGTGAAACGGCGTATCCCCGTATCGCGCAAGGCGATGGGCGGGCGGCGCACGCACGCGCGCTCAAAGACCGACTGGGGATTCTTCAAGCACGCGCCAATCTGGCTCGGCATCGGCGTCGTACTCGCGACCAGCATGGGCAATTTCCTCCCCTCCCTCTGGATCCCAAGTGAGCCAACCCAACCGCGGCAAAACGCTAACGCCCAGGCTACGCCGAAGCGATTCATGCAAAGAAACCAAACGGTACCGCCCTCGTAGCGCTCATGAACGCCGCGTCCGTCCCCGGCAACACCCTCACTGGCTGGCTCTCGGACCGCTACCCCACCCGCATCGTAGTCACGCTCAGCTGCACACTCGCGTCCATTGCCTGCCTCGTTCTCTGGGGCCTCGGAACGAGTAATGGCCTCCTCGTCGGATTCTCCATTCTCTGGGGCTTCACCGCTCTCTCGTTTGTCGGCTGCTGGTCCAAGATCATCACCATCATTAGCCGTAAGCCTGCCCCTTCACAACCCGCGCTGACACACAGGTGACGACCCCTCGCTCCCCACGTTCGCATTCAGCCTCTTCACCGTACTCAAGGGCGTGGGCAACCTCACTTCCGGCCCCATCTCGACTGCCCTCCTGTCAGCCGGGCCCTTCCCCGGCGCCAAAGGCGCGTACGGGAGCACAAACTACGGAGGACTGCTGATCTACACCGGCATCATGGCCTTGACGGGCGGCATCCCCGCCGTCTTCTTCCCAGTCAAATGAAGCGTGGCACTGCCACACGAAAAACAAAAGCACACATCTTGGACACTTCTCTCACCTAGACACATCCTAGACTCTGATAGACTCTAGATTAATAGCATCAGACACTCTACGTCATGTATAGTAGCATGCACTCTAGTTACAACAGGACAAGACCACAAATCGGGAAGACAGACGGCGGCTATATACAGCCCTACTCGTCATCATCGTCGCTCTCAACAACCTTGCGGCGGGCGCCGCGCCGTGGTCGGCCGCCGTCAGTGGACGGTGCTGCAGACGGCGCCGCGCTGGTAGCGACCGACGATGGTGGCGCTGTGCTGGCACCGGCTGGCCGCTTGGCTGCTCGCCGTTTGGCCGCCTTGGTCTTCTTGGCGACGTCCGCCTCGAGCGCCTGCTCCTCAAGACCCTTGGCCTGGTGTTCAGCGAGGATGGCCTCAAACTCCTTGAGTTCCGTCTCGGGCTTGCCGGCGCTCTTGTTCGCGCGCGCCTTGGCGAGGATATCGCTGAAGCGGCGGAACACAGTCTCCTCGTGCAGCTTGTCCTGGTAGAACGGCAGGCCCTCGATAAGCTTCTTCATCGACCGTTCCGACTTGAACGGCAGGAGCGACAGGCAGAACGAAATGTCGCGCCACTGCCGCTCCTCGGACGCGAGCCGGAACCGCTGGCACAGCTTCTCGACAATCGCCTCGGCCTGCTTCTCCTTCTCGATAAACGTGAAGATGAACCGCATTGTCCGCTCAAACGTCTCCTCGTCGACGGCGTGCGCGCCAATACTCAGGTGCGAGATGACGTCTTGCAGGTTGTTGTACAGCGCATTGTCCTTGGTGCTGAGCTCGGTGAAGAATAGTTTGGCCAGGTCAGAGATGCGCTTGTCCTCGTCTTCGAGACACTTGGCCATCTCGCCCAGCTGGCCCTTGACTTTGATCATACCGTTCAGGATCAAGTGTGTCAGGACCATCAGAGTGTTCTTCTTGACGATTCCGTCCGGATCAGACAGGCCCTGGTACAGCACCTCCGAGTTGTCGTCAATCAGGCTGCCCCAGCACACGGCCAGGTCACCGAGCGCAATAACAATGTTGCTCCGCACTACCGGGTCTCTAACCTTCTTGTAGATTTGGAACAGTAGCGGCAAGTGGGCTTCACAGAACTCGGCACTGACACACATGAACTTGGTCAGCGCGAGCGTCGCGGCTTGGCGGAGCGTAGGTGACTGCAGCGTAAGCACAGAACCCTCCTTACAAAGCACTCACCTTGTATCGCTTGGGACTCGCGCAGATACCCGTGATCAATGGACCGTACACGGCCAACAGGCTCTTCTCGCCGTACAGCAGCTCACGCTCGCGGATACCCGAGATGAGGTCGCCAATGTCGTCCTCGGCGTTACCCGCTACTGCGTCGAGGTCGTTGCCGTCCTTGTCGGCCGCCTTGGTAGCCGCTTTCTCTGGAAGAGTTAGTCTTTCCCTACTGACCAACTCACCCTTGGCCTTCTCATCCTTGCGGCGCTTGAACTCGCGCTCGACGAGCTCGAGGTAGACAATGTGCTTTAGCGCGACGTGGCCGACGATGAAAACGAGCTGGGCGAGCGCAAAGGCGCTGACCTCGTCGGCCTTGACGAGCGTTGTGGCTGCCGTCTTCATGGACGTCTCCGAGTCGGACCGCGACATGCCAGTCGCAGCCGGGGTGGCCGGCGTCGCGGCCTCGGGTGATTCCGTAGGCTGCTCCTCTGCCGCCTCAAGGGCTGGAACCGGCGCCACATCTGTTGGCGGGTAAAACACCTTGGCTGTGGTGCTCTTGATTATCGTCCCACAGAGGGCGTCCGGCTGCTGGCCAAGTAGATAAATTGTGTTGATGGCCTGCTCGGCCATGCTGATCCAGTGCGGCGAGCGCGACGGCATCTCGATTATATTCTGCAGCTTGACGAAGATCGGGTTGTCCATCGGCAACCGCACCGTCTTGTCTGTGAGAGAGCCTGCTGTTAGCTTCGTCCATGCGGATGTATCAGCCAACGTACCTTTGACCTTCTTGGCACTGCCGCCGAGACGCTGGAGCGCAATACAGGTGTACCGCGCCAACACCAGGTCGTTCTGCCCGTGCGCGCCGAGGCCGACCTTTAGGAGCAGCTCAACGCGCTCAGCCACAATCTCGCGCTTGGCGAGGGCAAGCATGCCAAGAATGATGATCGCACCCTGGCGCTGCATCCGCGGGATCTCCTGTTCGGTGCCTGCAAGTTAACACCAACATACGGACTTTTACTCACTGTACACCTGCCACAGCTTGTTGATGACGTCGGGGTGGACACCGCCGTCCGACATCATGGTGCGCATGAGCTCCTCGAGCGAGGTAAGTTCCGCGAGGGTGGCGCCGTACGTCCGCTCAATCATGTTCTTGGCGATACGGTTGACCTGCTGCTTGGGCGCGAGGTCGGGCACGACGTCAAAGTACAGGCTGCGGTACACGTCAATGAGGTTACCGCGGACACTGCGGAGTTCGGTGCCGTCCTCCGATGTCGAGTTGTTGTCCTTTGTCCAGATAAGGTGGAGCATAGTCTTAATGCCCTGCTCCGCCGACTCGATGTTGTACTCGTATGCGGTGCGGAAGAAACGCATCGACTCGAGCACCTCGGATTTGTTGGTGCTCACGAGCAGCTGGCACAGCGTCGGGATGGCACCCTCAATCTGGTTGATGAATCTCAGAGCGTCGGCATAGTACTTCTTGGTGAGGCGTAGACGCATTATCGTCTGCGGGTCTAAGGATGATTGTTCCGCCTCAACCGCGCTCATGTCGATCTGGGACTGCCGCGGCTTCTTTTTCTCCTTCTTGACCTTGGGGCTGGAAGGTTCGGCCGACTCTTCCTCCTCTCCCTCCACCTCGGGCTTGTCGCCCTCAGCGTCTTCCTCGTTCTCTTCGCGTCCACCCTCCTCGTCTTCCTCGTCGTCGTCCATCCCAGCGTCGCGGCGCGCCTTTTCCATCTCGTGCGTGTCGACCTTCTCGAGCTCGGCGCAGACCTTCTCGTAGCGCTCTTGCCACTCGGGGAGGTTAAGCGTGCCGCCGTGGAGTGCGCCGAAAGGATGAGTCTCGAGAAGACGATTGAGGAGCTGGATCGAGTAGCGGCGAGCAGACGACGTCTTGTCTTCGAGGGTACGGATGGTCAGGTCGGTCATGTGCGCCCGCTGTTTCGGGAACTTGACCGGGAGGCTGGAGGTCAGCACGGAAAGGTAACGATACGCACTCGCAAAGCTTGATCAAAGTTGTGAGGACCTTGGAGCGAACGTAAGAGTTGAGGTCGAGGTATCGCTCAAAGAGGATCTCGAAGAAGCGCTTAATCTGCTTCTTCTTCTGCTCTTCATCGCCGTCTTCAGCCATGGATAGGTCGCGGATGAGCAGGCCGATGATTTCAATAATGGCCATGCGCATCTGATATGCCTGGTGTCAGTTAACATCGAAGGGTTGCCAACTCACCTCTCCGTCAAGGTGCGCGAGCAAGAGGGGCATCTGTTTGTGTACGACGCGTGGGCTTAATTCGGCGAAGCGCACAAGGAAGCGGGAGAAGGAGCGGGGACCCTTTGCGTCGTTGTGTGGGAACGACTTGGCGGCCACTTCGCGGAGCACCTCCTCTGCAAGCTGGGGGTAGTCAAACTCCTTGTCGAGGATGGCGAGGAGCTCGGCCATAGGCTCGGACAAGTGTTCGTAGTACGTGAGATTCTGAATGATACTTGTTTGCGCGCCAAAGCTGTGCCCGTGAAACTTGACTGCTAAGCAGATGACCTTGTAGATACCGAGGCGGACCTCGTTAATTTTGAGGTACGCCTCTGCCTCGGCGAGCTGGTATGCGGGCTTGGTGAAGCACGAAATGAAAGCTTCACGCTCTGACGACGTGCGCCAGAGCCGGTTGGAGGGTACGCGTAGGGCGCGGTGCATCGCGCCCAGCACGAACGGGAGGTGGTCCACCCACGCGAACGTGGTAGAGTTACCAGCGGGCGCCTTTGTCTTCTTGCCGCGCCCCTTGGCCTTGGTCGCAGCGGCTGCCGCTGCTGCCTGTTCGCCTGGTGCGCGGCCGGCGCCACGCTCAGCAGCCGCCACGAACCACTGAAGCAGGAACGCCCAGCGTTCAAGCTGTGTCTTGTGCTGAAGCGGTGCGTCAATGTCGTCGTTACCCGGTGCGACGAGGGTCATCACTGCATTGGAGTGGTGTGTGAGCCCGGACGTGATGGCGTCCAGCGTCTTCTGGAGCACGGGGCCAGTGACCGACGGCGCATCCGCATGTTTGAGGACCGACGCAAAAACGTCGAAAGTGTCGTTGGGGGAGTAGATAATCGAGTCGGGGTTGTTTACCACCGCATCAATGGCGCCTGAGAGGTGCGCATCAATGCTTGACGCGGACAGGTCGGGAATATCGAGTTCGGCGTTGATGGGGTAGAGAGATGGGTCCTCTCCCAGGGAGAGGAGCTCCTCCTGGAGGTTGTACGAGTCCATGTCGCGGTCGACCCGTTGGGGCGGAAGAGCAAGAGGATGTCGTCCAAGGCGGTCCTCGTGTCGCACCCGGGTGTGTCTATCGTCTACAGCGAGTGAATGTTGTTGACAAACACCCCAGAAGTAAAAGCAGGCGCATGTTGTTGTTGACGCGAACGAATGTTGGTTACGTAAATGTAGCTTATCACAACCACGTGACGATTTCCACGTCATATTTTGGCCGCGCGTCGCCAACGCCTTCGTCATGGTCGACGGCTGGAACGATGCATCCATCCTCGACCAGCTCGAACAACAGCCGTCACCACATTCAACCCTCTCGCTGCGTCGCCTTGCTCGACATCAACGTACTGGACAGGTCAGAGAAGACCACACTGGTACTTGACAGCACCCACATTTGCGCTCCAACAGTAGTTAGCAGGGCGCCATGAACCACGTAAGTTGGCCGCCATTGACATGGACGTCGTGCTGATGCTCTCTCCTCTTCGGCGCGCACTACTCGGTCACACTTCCGCTTTGCAACTACAGCACCCGCTTGCCTGGGGCCAGCCCCTCACTGCGCACCAGCAGTTTGACATGTATTCGACGTTCCCGATGGGCCACTCGAGCCGTGTCGGCGCGGCGTCGTCTGCCGCCGACCCCGTGTCGCACACGCAGCAGCCGCTCGTAACGGGCACTTCGGTTATCGGCATTAAGTACAAGGACGGCGTGATGCTCGCCGCCGACAACCTTGGTGGGTGCTGACCATCCCCGTGGGTTCAGAACTGACGCCAGCGTCGTACGGCTCCCTCGCGCGTTTCCGCGACGTCGAGCGTCTGCACAGCCTGGGCACGCACACGCTGCTCGGTGCCGCGGGCGACATGTCCGACTTCCAGTGGCTCAAGAAGGAGCTTGACGGTCTTATGTGGGTTCCCGGCTCCGGTTGACGAACTGACGACAGCCGCGAGGAGGAGACGCTCAAGCTGTCGGACGGCCACCCACCCCTCGCTCCCAAGAACATTTACACTTTCCTCGCCAACCTCTTCTACGCTCGGCGGTCGCGCATCAACCCCCTGTGGAATGCGTGTCTCGTCGGCGGCTGGGACTTTGACACCGACACACCGTGAGTTTGAAGAAGGGGCTTGGCTGACGGCAGATTCCTCGGTTACGTCGACCTCCTGGGCACGACGTACACTGCGCCAACGCTCGCGACTGGTTTCGGCATGCACCTCGCCCAGCCCCTGCTTCGCGAGGCGTACGAGGCCAAGGCCGGTGTAGACGGCAAGGGCGACCTCCTTACCGCCGAGGAGGCCGAGCAGGTCGTTGACGAGTGCATGAAGGTTCTCTTCTACCGCGACGCCCGGAGTATGAACAAGGCAGGTTTCCATGGTCGATCCGGTAGCTAACCTCGCAGTACCAGGTCGCCCGGGTGACCAAGGAGGGCGTGACCATCTCGGACTCGAAGAGCGCCAAGACCGAGTGGAGCTTCGCCGAGGGACTGCGCGGATACGGCGCGCAGCAGCAGTAGATGTAGACAAGATGCATGAGACTTAGAAGGGCGTGGCTGCGGGTGTCGTGTGCATGGTGTGCTATGTCGAGGGCTGTAAGCGTTCACGGCGGATTTTGTTGTATGGTGCGGCAAGGAATCCTTTGGGTATGGCGGAGGTATCGCGGAACTTGGTCAACGCGTCACGCCCTCGCGTCATTCCGCGTTCCGTTCAACAACACATCCGTACTTCTGTCCACTACACCTTCTCAGCCGCCGTTTACAACAATGGAAGACAGGCCCAACGGGAGCCTCGCGGCGAGCGGGGGCGAGCCGTCGACCACGGGCACGACGACCGCGGCAGCGCAGGTCAGCGTCCCGCCCGAGATCGAGGCGACGCTCTCGCGTTTGTCGGGGTATCGCAACGTGCGGGGTGTAATGATCATGTCGCGCGCGCCGGGAAGCGGGGGGATCATCCAGAGCACGGGCGCGGTGTTCGAGGGCGAGAGCGGACAACGGTACGCCGGGGCGCTCGAGGCCGTTGTTGCCGCTACTGCTGGCGCTGTCGACGCCGTCGACCAGGGCGTACGTCCACAACGAAGGGAAGGAGGTGCTCACGCCAGGACGAACTTCGCCTCATGCGGATTCGTACGAAACGCCACGAGCTGATCCTCACCCCCGGTAAGTTCACTGAAATGCTCAAAGAGCTGATGACAGACGAGAAGTACCTCCTCGTCGTACTTCAGGACCCCGAGTAGACATCCACGCGCCGTCCGGGCCTTGTACTATAGATCCTCTGTCCTAGACGCATGTTACTTCTGGCACCTGGACATCATGCGCTCCTCATCACGCTACCATCTGACCAGACCGCCATGGGTAACGCAACAACTTTCAGTTGATCAAACACACGCGCATTGTAAACTAGCCAGCTAGCCTCTGAAGACCGCTAGATGCATCCCGGAACCAGTACAAGACGTCTAGTAAACGTAGGCAAGGATCTTGCCACCGACGTGCTTGCGACGGGCCTCCTCGTGGTCCATAATACCGGCCGAGGTGGTGAGGATCATCTTGCCGAACGAACGAGCGGGCAGGAGGAGAGCGACCCAGTTCTCGATGGCGTCAACGGCAATGTTGAAGCGGGGCGAGATGACACCGCACTTGTTAAGGCGGCCGTTGAGCTGGATCACAATCTTGCCACCACGGTGGTCGTCAATGATCTCGAACTCGCCAATGTAGCCTGGCATTAGCGTAGTTCTAGTACGAGAAGGAGTACGGCCGGTCGGTGGTCCCACCGTCCAGCACGACCAGCCAGCCAGAAAGAGATGTAAATGTCCTCCCCCAATCAGCCCTCACGCCTAGGGCCCCGGCCATGCGGCCTTGGGCGCGACGCGAGGGATTGTTATGAAGAGATTTTAATCTTCCGGAGACTTAAAACTCCTCGTCGGTGGACATGTCCGAGGACGCGTCGGAGGAGTAGTTATACCCCGGAGTGGGTGGGAGAGAAGAGGAGCGGGAGGACGAGTGTGTGGATGGTGGGGGCTGGCTGGCACTGGCTTGAGCGACAGCTCGACCTCGTGGTCGAGCGCCAGGCGGTGGTCGTGCGACGGCCGTGACTTTCGAGAGATACTAACCGTGCTTCTGGAGGACACCGAGGACCTTAACGATGACCTTCGACGAAGGGCGGATAAGGACCTGGCGCTTGCCGCGGCGCTCGGCGTTGACTGCGGGGTCAGCAAATATTCAGATGGGAATGTGAGTCTGCCATGAGAGGGTTGGTATCGAGCATGAACGCGAGCGCGAGAATAGTGCGACAAACGCAATAACCCCCAAGAGGCAGTTGCAATCACGGCATACGTGCGCTCGCTGTCGCTATCTGCTGCATCGCGAGTGGTCGTTCGACGCAGTCGCGTGCAGGACACATTCGGCGAACCTGATGCAAATCTGCCGCAATCGAGGGTTCGCTGCACACCTATGTCGCGCGCCTCCCTCACTCCAGCTTGCTCGACATCACGCCCCCTCAAGGCAGACCACGCGCACTCACCAATGTTCGACAGGCAGTCGTTCAGGACGGAAACGCGGGTCATGTTGACAAAAGGTTTTGATCGGGGACGGAAACGGAGGGGTGTTCGAGATGAACTGAGAAAGTATGAGCTCTGCTTTGCACTCGATGCGGGTGTGTCGTCTGCTCACGACAGCCGTAAAGAGTGGGGGTCAAAAGCACCTTTTGGGGGGGAGGAAAGCAGATGTGTGGTGTGGGATGGACAGAGATATGACCAGCGACGAGGATGTTCACTCCGTCGTCGAGCTCGCAGCGTGCGTCCGGCTTCCACACACAGTGTCGAAATTGGCAGGAACAGAAGTTTGGCACCAATTCGCCACGAATCCGTAACGCCGTAGTTTTCCGGAAACGCGAGCAGCACGTGGGCGTTGTTGTTAAATTGTATATCCGTACATCCGGGGCAGCCTCAACGATGTGCCTGACGGCAAGTTCCAACAACCGTTCACTCCTCCTCAAGCACCATGCCGCCAGCACCGACGCACAGCGGCCAGACAATCCGGCAAGCAGCGAAGGGACGCGCCGCTGCGTCGCGCGACGTGGTCAAGCCCGTTCTTGCGAGTCCGTTTTCCGTTCCCTGGTGAGCTTACGTTTGCCTCAGAGCTAACAACAGGCCGAGTCTGCCGACACATCTCCAGAACGGCGTCATGGCTGCGCTGCCGCAGATCCTCCCGGCAGAACTGGCGGATTACCACGTCTCGCGAGCACGCTGTTCACAGGCGGCTAAACGGTCTCGGCGGCGGCTGAAACGCGCTGCGGAGCAGAAGGAGGGCGACATGGACGTCGACGGGGCCAAGGCTGCCGCCACGGCCGACGCCGAGGACGACGCGATTCCCCCGCGTCCAGAGATCCTCGACCACCTCGTCCTCGGCCTGAACGAGACGATTCGCGAGCTGGAACGAGGTATCGACGATTTGAGGATACGCATGGCATGTCTTTCCGAAGCGGTGGACAAGGGCAACCCGCGATACCTCCCCACGCAGCCTGCAGAGGCACTGCGAGGCGCGCAGAGCGGCGAGGAAGCACCAGTCGCGTTGCTGCTCGTACCCCATACCTCCGTGTCGCCGCTAGCCCTTGTCGACCCTCTCCCGACGTACTGCGCGACGTACAACACTCTCCTCCGCCAAGCGGGCGACATGGCGCGTGCCACACGCCTACCGGGCGGCGTCAGCGCCGCAAACGCATTCACCATGCCGCCAATCCGGATCGTGCCCCTCGGCGACCGCGAGGCGGACATCGCCGCGTCCGCGGGCCTGCGCCGCATCACCAGCGTCGGTGTGCGCTCGTCACATCCCGCTCTGCCCGTACTGGAGCGTCTACTCCCCAACTCGGTGCTCCAGCCGCCGCGCCACAGCATGACCCTCCCCTGGCCGACCTTGAAGCTCAAGGTGCACGGTGGCGAGGCCATGTCCGGGGCCAATGGCGCCAAAGCCGACGCTTCTAAGGCTAAGTTTGGCGAGAAGGTCAGCGACGCTCCGGTCCCAGCACAAGAGGCGCCACCCGCTCGCGTCGACTTTGCCCCGCTGCACGTCAAGGCCCTGCACACGACTGCACCACTCGACGCGGCCGCCCGCAGGGCACAGCGTCTCGCTGAGGTACGCCAGCGCCGCGTCGAGGCCAAGGCGCGCCGACAGCAGCTGCGCGCCGAGATGGAACGTAAGCTCGACCGCACACTCGTCGGCGCGCCCGCCCCACGTACGCGTGGCCGCGCGTCGCGGCGCGCAGCAAAGGGCCTAGACAACAAGCGCCTACCCGCCAAGCTCGATACCCAGCCCCCACCCACCACGTAGACTGCACAAAACCGTGCCCACACCTGTATGTAACTATGCATGTCACTACTGGAACGTCGCTTGGATGCGTGCAATCGTCGCCGTCAGGTCCTTTGGCCCCTCCAGCACGAAGGCGATCTCGGGGGGCACGTCGTCTGGAAAGCTCTTTGGGAAAGGTTGCTCTTTGGTCCCCCGCGGGATATTGTAGCGCTTGTACCTCCTCTCATCGCCTTGAGCCGCTGTGTCGCGCCTGGGTTCTGCGTTCTCCTCGGTGTCCTCTTGTCTCGGCTGGTCCGGCTCGTCCGGCGTGTCCTTGCCATACTCGGCCTCGTCCTTGAGCCGTCGCTCCAGCTCGAGCTCATCCGTGCGCTTCTTCATTTCGATCTCCATTTCCTGGCCCGCTGGCGTCTCAAGCACGCCTTCAGCAATGTCTAGGCCCCGCATGAACGACTTGTTACCTTCGCTAATAAGGAGGAGCCTGTACCTGCTCCGTCAGCCAACGTCGCGTGTGGCACACTCACGCGTCCTTGCCGTTCGAGTAGAAGCGGTGCAGCCGTTTCTCACGCACGAAACCTAGCGCCTCGTACAGCGCCAAACTGGGCACATTGTCGTACTCGGTCTCGAGGACGACCTCGTCCGCGCCCTCGTCGAACATCTGCTTGATCGCGAGCTCGGCAAGCTTGCGCGCTGCCGTCAGATCTTACATTCGGCTCAGTCTGAGCACGCACCAATGCCCCGCCGTCGCCACTGCCTGTCGACGCTTAGCATGCCAATGTACCCCCGCAAACGCCGTTCCCGGTGTTTGTCAAGCTTGCAGATACATGTCGCGATGGGTTCGGCCGCATCCGCGCTCGGAAAGACCTAATCGTCAGTACTGCTGCGTGCGGCCGAGGCGTACAAAGAACGTGAGGTGTGGCCTGGCGTCAGTGTTTCTTAGGCATCACAACTTACCAGTCCTGCAAAAAGTACCGGAACGTGTACACTGTCGTCAGCTATGTCGGGCGCTTGTTCCGCACCGTTATAGCTTCTGTCAACGGTGCGACGTCACGCGGACTTACGGTTCGCTCAGCTCCTGCTCGCACAGCCGCTTAATCGAGGGCAAATCGGTGTCCTCTTCACGGAAGGTGCGGTATACCAGCTGCTCGCCCTTGCCATCGACGAACGGACGGGGGCTCAAAACCCTGCGCTTCGCGGCCTTCTCGGGAGGTGTCGACGGACCGGGCTTTGGGGGTGTCGACCTTGACTTGTCCTCGTCCGGATAGTCGTGCAACGGAAACATCCAGCCTTCGTATCTACTGGTATCGGCGTAGAGGGTCATGTCATTACCGGAAAATGGTGTAGTCGTGCAACGCCGTGAAAGATCGTGTGTTGTCAACAGTCGCGCTCTGGCCCGCGGCTCATTTCGCGCCAAAGATCGGAAGAGGTGGACCTCCACCTAAACCAAACCCATCCACACACCCGTTGTTGTCGTTGGACAATCCGCATCACCACAACAAAGTGACAGCGACATGGACGTCGAGCCGAACGGGTCGCATGCCGCTGGGCCATCCAAGCCGTCCCCATTCGCCGACATTGCGCTGTCGGTGGACGCGTACACCCTCGATGCGGCAACGGGTAAGCGGCGCTTGAAGCAGATCGAGCCGGACGGGACATTGACCTATGACTCTGAGTGAGTTGTGCCGCGTCGCATGGTCACAAGTACAGTGCGAGCTGACAGAGGTAGGAAGACACCGCGCGACAAGCGCACAGAGGACGTGGGGCGGCTATGGTACGAGTATCCGAACTGGATGCTGGATCTGCGGGAAGAGGACTTGCGCGCGGCAGACCCGACGACGACGTACGGCGGCGACGCGGGCGTCAAGACTGAGAGCGAGGAGACCAAGCCCGAGCGCGGGGAACAGGGCACGCTCATGCGTCCCGAGGACATGGAGGCGCTGCGATCCGAGGTCTTTGCGGACCTGAACACGGCGCGTAACGAGCTGTGGTACATTCTTGAGCTGGCCAAGACGTTGGCCGCGGGCGCCAACATTTCCAGCGACCCACCACCAGAACCTGTACCTGCCACGCCGGCGCGCAAAGGCAAGGTTCAGCCGCCAAAGCCTGCACCTGCGGCCGGCACGGCACCAGTCATTCCCGGCGCCAAGACGGACGAAGTACCACCCGTCCTCCCGGCGGGCACGTACAGCACTGTACCCGCTGCGGCGCCGGAACGGCCAGCAGCAGAGGTAGCGTACGAGCTTGAGTTGGCGCTCGCGGCTAAGGCGACGGCGCTGGACGACTGCGCGGCGCTGATTGACGCGGCCGTAGACGAGCTGCGACTCATGAACGACGCGAGCGCGACGTGGGCAGCCGATATCCGTGCTCTGCGCTCAGGCTCGTCCGGCCGCGGCCAGTGGGCAGTCATCCCTCGCCCAGATTACGGTCATACGGGTGAAACGGCCAAGGACGTCGTAATCCCGTACGCGCTCGATGAAGGCCCGACATCACTGTACTCGCGCTCGCTGGCCGGATTCGACCTTGACCCGCGAAAGGCAAGCAACATCGTCTTTGGCGCACGCACGTACCTCCGTATGCGCGTACTCCTGCGCAGCGGCGGCTCGGGAAGCCCACAAATGTCGAGCCAGACGTACGATGCGACGCAGGAACATACCGATGCCAGTCCCGCGGAAATTTCCGCCGCCCTCGAGGCAGCGCAGATGGAGGCCGTGGACGAGGATCTGTTCGGCCAGTTGCGCGTCGAGGCCGGACGCCTCGACAGTGCCCTCATCGAGCCCCAGAACATCTCTTTGCGAATCGGTAAAGACCGCCTCACGTTCCAGCTGGTACGTTGCGATGCTCGGGCGTCACTGACGAAAGTACGACTCGCGCACGACGGCAACCCCCGACGTGCCGTTCTCGCCGACCTGCGACGCGCTCCTCGCTGGTGCCCGCCTGGGCCTGCTGCACAAATACGAGCGGCGCAAGCAGAACCTCATCGAGGGACTGGCGAGTACCGCCTCCAATGTGCCGCCGCACCAGCTGCCGACGAACACGGTGCTGCTCCCGCTCGTCAACGTCCTACAGTACGCGGCGGTATGCGCTGGTGTGCGGCCCGTCCTCGAGTCGCTGCGCCAGATGCTCGTAGCCGCTGGCCGCGGTGCGGCGCTCGTGGAACGCTACGCGACCGTCGACAACCCCGAGACGACCGTTGCGTTCCTTGCCGCGCGCACAAAGGTTGATGTACTAGGGGCAGTGTTTACCCTTGAGGTCGAGGGGTGGTGAGTTATGTTTGTCGGAGAGTGAGCTTACGCAGCCATGGTATGAGTGTTACAGTTACAGCGCCGGCAGGTCTGAACGTCACGACTGCACGCGCGACGTTCCCGGTCCGCGACATTGACGCGCTGCCCGGCCTTGCGGCGGACGCGATCGCGTGCCAGCTCAGCGCACATGCTTTCGATACCGTCCGCGCGGCGGCGGGCGACGACCGCGGCGTCTTCTTTGACGAGCTAGACGGCGTCGTCGTGGCTGGTGCACTTGGACCACTTCAGTGAGCTGCTGTTTGCTTTGTCTTGGCTAACGCCAGATTCTCCATACCCGCGCCGTACACTTCTCTTCACGCTGCGGTCGACTACGGCATTGCACCGTACGACTCGGCGAACGCTGCGCAGTCGCTCGATGAGTGGCTCCAGGACCTCGGGCGGGCTGTGCCCGCGCCCTCTGAACAGGACCATGAGGGCGGCAACGAGAACGAGGAGGCCAGCTAGGTGCACGGCGCGGGCTACCGTCCGCATAGATACTCGTAGAGGATTCCAGGAGGATCTAGATGCACGCGTACACTGGAGTGGTCAGTTTGCATGGCCACACAGCTTGTGTCCTGCTTCGACGCGTCTGCAAGCATATTCCATGTCATGTAGGAGGCGCAAGCCTCCACTCTCTCTACTGAACTGCTACAACCCCGCTGGGGGTGGGATTACGTTGGGATAGTGTGTTTTTACTGCTCGTTGACAAAGATGGCCGCCTTGCCCATGCCGGTACCAATGCACATGGACGTGCAGATGATCTTGGCCTTCTCACGCTTGGCCTCGGCAAAGGCCGTGGCGATCTGGCGCGCACCAGTGGCACCGAGGGGGTGGCCAAAGGCAATGGCGCCGCCGACGGGGTTGACCTTCTCGAAGGGGATCCCGACGTGCAGGATGGACATGAGGGCCTGGGACGCGAACGCCTCGTTGATCTCGTAAATGTCGACGTCCTCCTTGGAGATGCCGGCCTTCTGGAGGACAGCGGGGATGGCGAACGCGGGGCCGACACCCATGATCTTGGGAGGGACACCAACGTCGGCAGTGGTGACGTACTTGCCGAGGATGGGGAGGCCGAGCTTCTGGGCAGTCGAGCGGCGCGCAAGCAGGACGGCGGCAGCACCGTCAGTGACCTGCGAGGCGTTACCGGCGTGGGTGGCACCGTCCTTGGAGAAGGCGGGCTTGAGCTTGCCGAGCGACTCCTTGGTGACGCCGTCACGGATTCCGTCGTCAGAGTCGACAATGATCTCCTTCTCCTCCTCGGTCTTGGGGTCGATCCACTTGACCTTGACTGGGACAATCTCCTCCTTGAACTTGCCGGCCTGCTGGGCCTTGTAGGCCTTCTGGTACGACTTGGCGGCAAAGTCGTCCTGCTGGTCACGCGAGATCTTGTACTCCTTGGCAACGTTCTCCGAGGTGATGCCCATGGGGATAATGCAGTCGGCGGCCTCAGGGGTGGCCATGATGTCGTCCGAGAGCGCAACGGGCATGGTGCCAGCACCGTAGTGCTCGGTCATCGACTCGACACCGGCGGCAAGACCAATGTCGTAGTTGCCGGCGCGGATGGCGTTGGCAACGTCAGTGACGGCCTGGAGACCAGACGAGCACTGGCGGTTGAGCGAGTGGAAGGGGACGCTGCCAAGTCAGCCCCGCTGCGCACGTTCCTGGCGCCTATTTGGGCGCATTTACAACTTACGTGTAGGGGATGCCAGCGGCGAGCTGGGCCATGCGGCCAATAGTGGCGCCCGAGCCGGGGGGGAGGACGTTGCCGACAACAACATCGCTAAAGAGTGTTAGCGCTGTATATTTATTGTTGTGCTCCGCATCACTTACCCAAGCTCAGAGGGGTCGACCTTGCCGCGCTTCAGAACCTCGACAAAGACGGCCTTGAGGAGGTCCTCGTGGAGAGTGTCCTTGAAGCCACCCTTCTTGGCCTGTGCCGTGTCAATAGCTACTCGACGACGCGTCGTTTGACGCGTGAGATGCGGCTTACCTTGCAGAGGGGAGTACGAACGGTCGAGACGATGACGACGTCGTCGCCCGAGTTCATGAGAAGACGGGCCTTGCCGAGGGAGGGCAGGGCCGAGGTGATGGAGGAGAGAGGAGCCATGGTGGTTGGAGTGGACTGTGTGTTTCTAGAGGAAGAGTGTGTGATGAGAAACGAAAGAGATGGATAGAAGAACGACAAGATTGATGTGTGAGCGCCGGTTAAGATGTACACAGACGAAGACGTGGCTGTCTGTCACTGTGGCAACCCGGCATTAGCCAAGCATCTTTAACCGGCCTCTCACCCAGCGGCCCGACATGACCGTGCTTGTAATCACTAGTAAAATATAACGAATGATTGTTTTGTAATTTATCCAGGGGTGTTGCGTATTTGGGTGCAAGTGGACCGGGTCCCCGTTGCCCGTTGTACCCGGAGATTGACCACTGTGACGCGTTTGGTGACACGCTCACTGCCGCGCTACAGTAAACGGCCGCCGCAGTGTTGTTCGGCCATCACCGCATGCGTTCTCCGGCCCGATGACACTCGTCCAACTATTGTACCAACAACCATGCTCCGATAAAAAGTTGTACATGCATCAATGGCCGCACATCGGTCAAAGCCGGCCAGCGGTGCGTGAATGTCTAATGCGTCGGGCGCACGGGCGCGTCGGCCTCTACCACGCCTGCCACGCGTTTCTACACCCCTTCGAGCTTCGCCCTCACACTGCCTCTCGCGACTTATCCCAGGAAGTTGAAACAGAAGAGATGCAACGCAATCGACGCGGCGGTAAAGTCGGCAAACGCACTGCGGTTGGTCAGCATGCTTCGGTGCGGGGTCCAGTGGAGGCTGAGTGCCAGGACGCGTTGGTCCTCGATTCCATTCGTTCCACACTGACGACGCGACCGGTGACGACGTCGACACCGGTCTGCATGCCGTCTTGAATAACGACTCCACTCACCGTTCCTGCGACACGGCCTTGAACTCGCCGTCGCGACCGGGCGCGATCTGCGAGCGGAGCGCGGCGAGGAGACAGAACTGGCCGACAGTCGAGCCGAATCTGTGTGTCAGCAAAAGAACTCAACAAACAGAGATGTTGTGCTTTACAGCCCCAACTGCCGTGCTATTGCCTTGCGTGCCACGGCAAGCCGTACGTGCTGTGCGTGCAAGGTGACAGCGAGAGACGCACGACACTGGGCGCCATCACACTCAATCGACGTGGACCGCCTTACTCGATAGCTGCCCGCACAAGTTTTGATAACCATCAAGCACTGCAGCAACCATAGGAGCACATGTAGGGGTCAAGATTAAAGCAGCGCATAAAGTGCGCGCGGTCACAGTAAAGTCGGGACCCCGGCGCACATGTTCAGCGAGCCTGGACAGCATGGCAATATCCCGGGACGAGCAATAAAGCCCCAGGCCTCTGCTCGTCGTAAGGTGAATCAATCAGAGCGCGTCAGGACAGCGGGTGTACAGCCCACGGCAGCCGATGAGCTGTTGTGAAGCAACCACGCCACGGAGAGTCGGCATATCGCGTTCTCTCTTATCCCCTCGCTCGCGTCTTCTTCCAAAGCAACGCGCCGGTTTCGCGCGACACTTACCCTCCGACAAAGGCGTTGTAGGGGTGAGATGTGACGAGGATGCGGTACGCGAACTGGGTGATGCCGGACATGATGAGGAAGAGCAGGAAGCAGTCGATGAGCTTGATGCGCGCGGGTACAGTGCTCTTGTAGTTGGCTACCAGCGTGTTAAGGGACGTCTGGAGCTGCTGCTGTTGCGTTGCGGCCGGCATGGTTGCTGCGAGCGTGCGTGCCGCGGGTCGGGGGGTGATGGAGAGTAGGATAGAGAGACGGCTGTGATGGCCTGCGTCGCGACTGGAATCAGGTCGTCGTCGTCGTCGTCACCTCCAGCGAACGTGTAAGTCTCGATCTGCGGTGCGCGGTGCGTGGTCGTGCCTGACGTCGCGTGTTTAAAGGGTGGGGTCGAGTAATGATGGTGGCGTCTGGTGTCTGGATCGGATCTCTGCCAACTGGCGATTCGGAAAGATCCTACAGACGACGCCGCCGCCCACTGACAACGTCGACGACGTCAAGCCCGACCTGTTTCTCCATCGCCCACCACTCTCCTTTATCTATCACCATGTCCGACCCCAACCACCCCCCTACGCTCAAGCAGGCCAACGAGTCCTACTATCCCAAGGGCTATGTAGGTTATCAAAAGACTCTCCTGGCTGACCGCGCAGGAAGAGTCTGCGGCCCTCAAGCGCGCGCGCAAGCCGTACCAGGTCCGCAACCTGCTCACTGGCGGCGCCGTACTTGCCTTCATCGTCAGCGTGTACTTTTACTCGATCTCCGCGGTGAAGCAGGACGACTTTGTGAGTGCTAACAGGCGAAATCGGGTCAGAGTGTTTGCTCACACTTCTCAGTCTGATGTTGTCGACCTTCTTCCCCCGCCCGAGGAGCGGGCAAAGATTCGCTCGATCGAGGACGAGCTTCGGGATAAGGAGCTGGGCATGAACCCTTCCGCGGCCGCTGCGCTGGGCACCGCCAGCCCCATGACTCCCATCGCCACCGGCACTGGCGGACCCACCGGCGTCATGGCGTGGCTCAAGCCCCTGCACGAGCGCGAGTGGGTGCAGCGCCGCGGCTGGGTCGAGAAGGGCAAGGGCAACGTCATTGTGTGGGGTGCGCCAAGTGTTGACAACATTGGCAGGATGCGCGACGCCTTCCCTTCGGCAGGCCCCCGCAAGGTCTAACGCCGACCAGCCGCTCGCCCATCTAGAAGAACACCCTCTCATCATCTCACACTTTCTGTATGGCATACAATAGCATCACATGTGACCACTGCTCTCTCTCTCTGTGTCTGTGTGTGTGTTGTCTGTGTCGCGAGTCTCGTCTATGGTCGTTACACGGCGGGCTGTTGTCAGTTAGGAGGAGGTTCTGACAACTCACGCGCAGGGCACGCAGCCGCTCGGCAAGCTTGCCGTCCTCTTCCAGTGGCGCCTCGGTCTGGGCAGGAGTAGCGATCTGCTCGGTGGGCACCTTAGCCTCGCCGAGGCCGTGCTGGATCTCAAGACCGGCCTCATCCGCCACCTGGTTGATGAGCTGGTCCACCTGGTCCTGTGGCGTCGTGAGCGCCGTCGTGTCCGACATGGTCGACTCCATGTACGACGTCTGCACATCCAGGTCGTTGAACTGGGACTCGAATTTGTCCATCACCATGGATATCTGCTGTCAGCTGTCACACGTCAGTCTTAGCTCACCCTCTCGAGGTTCATGCTCTCCATCGCCTTGTCCATGCCCTTGACGACACTGCCCATGCTGTTTGTCACTGTACGCATCGTGACAGCCGTTTCTACTCGGCTCGCCACAGCATCAATACGTGACGCCAGACGCAACAGGTTCAGCCCCTCCGTCTTCTTCCGGATAGCATTCTGGGCGTAGATGCGCGCGCCCTCGGTGTTGCCCTTCTGCAGCGCCTGGGCACGTCAGCGCCGACAAGACACTTTAGCCTCACAGCTTTCAACTTGTTCTTCTCAGCGGCCTCATCCTTGTTCGCCTTCTTCGCCTGCCGCTGCAACGACTTTGCGGTGAACTGCACAGTGGTTAGTGATTGCGGTAGAAAGCTGTGCGGACCTTGAGCTGGAAGAGAGCCTCTGCGAGACGTCAGCGCGAGTCCAGTATCAAGTACTCCACTACGTACTCTCGAGGTTGCTCATTGTCGCTAACCACTTGAAGGGATGTGAGTGAGAGAAATGTGGAGAGCAATGAAGCGAGTTCGGAGCGACGGAGTGCAAGTGATGGCTCGATGCTTGTGTGGCCACCCAACATGTCGATTGGGGATGGATGACCGTCATCGCACACTGTAATCGGCAAGATTTGGTTCCGTCGTGGCCCCAGGGTGCAGGTGGAACGCGCTGTCACGTCGGTGTGTTGCTGTATCCTGCCATCTTGTCTTGCAATTTCAGGTAACTCGCTCTCATAGATCACTGCGTATACCCCTCTGTTCTCGACATCACTGCCGACTACTTCTTGGTTCTGCTAAAACACGTCTGCGGCAAGCAGCTGTGCCATTTTGACGGACGACAATCGTGCACCCCGGCGCCAACTCCACCCCGGAAGACGCGCAGGCCAAATATCCCTCCTTGACGCGACATGGTCAGCTTACTCCACCTGCTCTCCTATGTGGCGAGCATCACGGCGTTTCTTTTTGTTACGCTGTCCCTAGGTGAGCTAGACATCGCTTTCACCGAGCTCATTGTCAGCAAGCGGGCTGCTGTGGCTTGCAGAGCTTATCGAGGAGCGAAGCCGCTATGCGCGAGTTATCGGCGTGCGCGCAATCTACGTGAGTAGACTCTATGGAAAATCACTGACAGCCCAGACCATCATTGTAATCCACGCGCTTCTCTACGTGACCGACGGCCTGCCGTTCCTCAGCATCGTCTTCTCGATATTCTGCCACCTCGTCTACCTGCAACACTTCTCCAGCGCAACGTGGCCGTTCATCTCCCTCACGTCGCCAGTCTTTTTGTTGTCATGTGTGCTCGTTGTGGCGGACCACTTCCTGTGGTTTTTCCATTTTGCTGCGGTGGCGCAGGAGACTAGACGCCTGCGCTCCGCTCGCTACCGGTATCAGCACAATGCCGCGACCAACGGACCATCGTTTATGGACGTCGCGGCGTTCTTTGCCATTTGTGTCTGGCTCATCCCACTGTTCCTGTTCCTGAGTCTGAGCGCCAACGATAATGTGATCCCATCGTTTGGTGAGTTGCCAGCACCTTTAGTGAGACTGACAGCAGACGCATCAGCGCCGCCGTCGCCTATGGGCAGCACAGTCGACTTGACGGCCGGGTCACAGGGCTCGCCGACGCGCCGGAGACTTATGGCCTCGTCCTCGCTCGTCAAGTCCATCTTGACGCCAATCGTGAACCTCATTCCTCGCGGCCGGAGATCCAACGGCGGCGGCATCATTGCCCCTCCTACGCCTGGAAGCGCGAGCCCTATCCAGATGCAGGGCTACTCGCCATGGGGCGAGTCTAGCCCCACCACACCAACGAGCTATGCCAAGAAGAGCTTGTCATTGGACCCCATGGCCAGTCATGGCTCGACGTCGGGGCGGTCGTTTACACCACCTCCACTGCGCCGGGCACCCTCCGAGCCGCCAAAGGGACCGGCGCCAACGCTGTCTACGGACGACAGGCCGTCGCTCCCTCGTTCCAACTCGTCCGTGCAAGAAGTGATCCGCGAGCGGTCTCCTTCGCGCAGTCGGACGAACGGTCTCGGCGTCGACACCGGGGCAAACTACAAGAAGGCAGACTAATAGACGATGTTTTCTTTCCATTCTGTATCGATACACTGGCACACACTGTCCAAGCATGCATCTCATCTATGAGCGGGATGGAGCGCCCTTTGGCGCAGCAAACAGTGCGATTGCGCGATTATTGGTGTTTAGGTGTCGTTATCAGCTCACGTGGTATGTGTGGGCGTCGTCGCGTCGTCGTGGTGGAGACAGAGCGGACGCCGCATACCGTCGGAGGTAGCCCGTTCTCCCCACTCGCCGTCGCCGTGCCTCTCACATGCCGCAACAAGCACGGGGCCTGGCGGGACGGTCCGGGCCATAGCTCGCTGGCGGCGGATTCAGGGCGGCTAATGTTGCGGGTAAATCGGTCCGTCCCGGCCGTCCAGAGGACAACAACTCAAAGTGGTCAGGGAGATAATGGTAATCATCTGTAGGGCACAGAGGCGGTTGTTTGCACTGCCTCGAGACAGTGTCTCTCGAGTCGTTGATGCAGGCCGCAATGTCAATGCGAGGGGTCGTATCTGGGAAGCGAGAGGAGGCATGCTCGTGTGCAGACGGGGTATGTGCAGTAGCTTGTTGCAAGAGTGGCTGGCCAACGCCAACGTGTGCCCACGGTGCCTTTGTGGTCGCTTCCCCTGTCAAGTCACCCGTGCTCACTCTCACACGTCCCATCGGGTGAGGCCAAAGGGGTTTCTCTCGCCGTCGACAACCCATTCTCATCTTCACACTCCCTCTATTCTTTCTATCCTCTTCTCCCTCCTCGCCACCCACACACCTTTCGTCGCCATGTACGCCGCCTCCGTCGCTGTCGGCCTTACCCTCCTTACGGGCGCCGCCGGTAAGTCCCGTCTCCTGTCGACGACGCCGTGACGGCCCTTGCGGTCTTTGCCTCACATGCGACACCTGCTAACGTCCTCAGCCGAGCTCTCGATCATCTACCCCGGTGCCGGCTCGACATGGTTCAAGAACGACACGGCGCTCTTCAACTGGACCTCGACCGAGCCCGACAAGGACCCCAAGTTCTTCCGCGTCATGCTTTCCGGCGGCAGCGCCGTCACCCCCCAGGAGCTCGCTAACCAGGGTGCGTCGTCTTGCTTCATCCCCTTTGACTGACGTTGCCCAGTCCCCGTCGCCAACGAGTTTTACCGTGTCGGTCTCGGCCAGATCGCGCCTGCCGAGGGCTTCACCCTCTCGTTCACCAACACGTCCAACCCCTCGCAGGTCTTCGCCAAGACCGAGGGCTTCAAGATTGAGCAGGGCACAGGTGTGTACCCACGCCACGTCTGAGTGTGTCATGCTTACGCGCAGCCCCAACCACTACCAACCCTCCCAGCTCGGCCTCGTCCACCGCTGCCGGCAACAAGGAGCCCCCTCCCAACGTCGACGCCACCTCGGCGTGAGTCTGCCCCACCATGCTTGGAAAACATTTGACTAACGCGTCACAGTTCCAGCTCTACCAACCCCTTCGCGTCCGACTCGGCTGGCAAGGGCTCGTCGGCCGGCAAGGTCGCCGCGCCCGTCGTCGCGGCTGGTGCTCTCGCTGCCGCCGTCATCGCCGCTCTCTAAATTGCCAGTTAGGCCCCTCTCACACGGACAATCGTGATTTTGCACTCTTTTCTTCATCGTATCTCTATCCCGCTAATGTGTGGGCCAAGCACACACTCCTTGACAAGCACTAGTTTGTCGTGTGATGTATATCTGGCTGCGGGCTGAGGGGGATGTGTGGTTGTGTGCTGTCGTTGTAAGGTTCTGACACCTGTTACTGACTCCTGTGACGATCTACAGAATGGGGACGATGAGCGATGCATGGGCGTGAGAATTGCACCGCGCGCCTGCGCGCCTGGTTCCATGAACGCGCCGGAGACAACATAGGCTCGTGCACAGAATTGGCATCCATGAGCTGCCACAACTGTCGTTTTAGATCGTTTTGTTGTGGTCAAGCGCAGCATTCTGGCAATATCAAGTCATCCGCAGTCGATCTGTGGGTTGGCGCACATGCCTCGTCGGCGCTCTGCCAGTGATGTGGTCCCAAAACTCACACGACCGATTGTGCAGTAGACATGCTTAACGAGCTTTCGACGACGCTAAGTAAGACTCTCAGCCATAGGCGTATGGAACAGAAATTATGCGGCGCCGCGGTACTACGGCGAGGCGCAGACAGCAGCTGTACCTAGCCTCTCGTTCAGAATGCCTGTGGTTGTCACGGTAATCAGTAAAAGGGCGGGGGAAACCATCGCGCCGACCTCACAGCTCCCCTTCCGATTGTCCCAGTTATGAGCATGAATCCATCTCTCGTACAAGCAACGGCCTCTAACCCGCAGCTTAAGCGGCGTGCTTGGCCTTACGGGTGTTGAGCTTCTTGAGGTAGAACTGGAGCTCCTCGCCCTCGAGAATGTAGCCGTCGGCGCGGCCAGACTGGCCGGGGCGCGAGGTGATGATGGCGTAGATGGCACCGGCACGGAGCTGCTGGGTAAGGGCAGGCTCGAGCTTGGCGTCCTTCTTGCGCTCGGCAAGGATGCGCTGGACGTGGTTCGACTTCTTGGTCTCCTCGACGGGCGCGGCGGGGGCGGCACCAGCCTTCTGGGGAAGCTGCTGGGCGTAGTGGGCCTCGTACCACTGACGGAAGGGAACGGCGTCAATCTGGACAACACAGCCCTTGACGAGGGTCTGGGTACGCTGGAGCTCGTTGTTGGTGGTGTTGTATTTCTGTGTGTGTGAGCGACGGGTTCACAAATTTGGGTGCGCCGTCCCTGGCAAAGTTTCTCCCGGTGCAACGTTCTGACCGGCGTGGATTCGAGCCATCACGACGGTCTCGACGCCCTCGTCGCTCTCCACTGCCACTCGCACTCCCTCCTCTTCCATGTTGCACTCCGACCCTCGCTCTCTAATTTCGTGCCGACTGCAGATACTCACAACCGACTGGATCTTGACCTTGCGGGTAACGGACTCGGAGCCCCAAGCGAAGTTGCCGGTGTTGAGGCGGATGGCACGGTGCTTGGTGTTGCCGCCACGGGTACGGACCTTGTGGATACGGGTCTCGACCTGGTTACCGACGGTGAGCTTGGTCATGGCCGGCTGGCGACCGAGCTCGAAGACACGCTTCTTGCGGTAGTAGGCGCGGCGGGCGCCCGAGGCGCTGCGCTTGTGTCGGCTGTCACGAGCGATACCCATTTCTGTCGGCTGTCAGCAAACCTCTCTCGCAAGGTGTTGTCGGTCGAGTGACACTCCAAGCGCCGCAACGACAATCTTCACAGCCAAGGCGTCGGCGCAGCCAAGATTCGGCAATGGCGAGCACACACAGACAACCGCGCTGTCTGCGTCTGCACTGCGCCCGTGCCGTCCCGCTGTCGTCGTCGTCGTTGCTGTTGTCGATGCGGCGCTCGGTGTCACCTAGCGCACTCACTGTGTTGTGGCGGACAAAGAGAGGAGAACGTCGAGCAACAGCTGTCGAGTATGCATCCAACCCGCCAGCGCCAGCTCCCGTCTCCCACAGGCTGCACCCCACCAAGGAGAGCGGAAGCAGACCAGCCAACCTCAGCCAGGGTGGGACCCGCCAGCCAGAGGATTGCTTCCGTGAGTGCCACAAGTTTCGGTCTTGACAAAAGCGCCGCTGTTCACGATTTCTTGATGCACCCCTAATTAATACCCCCACCTACAACACCTGATACGGACACTTACACCTGTCCGTCTACATTTCGGCCAGGCAAGGGACGACAACAGGAACAAGTCCACAATCCACACCTGCATCTCACCCAACACCCATACTCACACCATGGCAACGAGCGACTTCAAGGCGCACTTTATCCAGACGGCCATCGACAACGGCGTGCTGCTGTTTGGCGAGTTTACGCTCAAGTCGGGTCGCAAGTCGCCGTACTTTTTCAACGCCGGTCTGCTGTACGACGGCAAGCTCCTGTCGGCGACGGCCGACGCGTTCGCGTCGACGCTGCAGGGAGGCATCCCCGAGTTTGACGTGCTCTTCGGGCCCGCGTACAAGGGTATCCCCCTTGCGGCCGTGACATGCGTGTCGCTCGCCAACCGCGGCGTCGACCGCGGGTACTGCTACAACCGCAAGGAGAAGAAGGACGTGAGTGCTTCAGCTGTGCTTGATCTTCGCAAGCTGACAGCAGCATGGTGAGGGTGGTACGCTGGTCGGCGCCCCCATGGCGGGCAAGCGCGTGGTCATTATCGACGACGTGATGACGGCCGGTACGGCTATTCGCGAGGCGATCGCCGTTCTTCGCGAGCAGCCCGGGGCGCAGCTCGTCGGTATCGTGCAGCTCGTCGACCGCCAGGAACGCGGCAAGGGCGAGCTCTCGACCTCGCAGGAGGTCGCCAACGAGTTTGGCGTCCCCGTCCTCCCCATCATCAACATTGCCGACATCATCGCATACCTCAAGACCAAGGGAGGGTACGACGAGCAGGTCAAGGCGATTGAGGAGTACCGCTCCCAGTACGGTATCCAAGCGTGAGCGTTGCGTACAGTTGGGTTAGATACTGTAGTAGAAAGGAAGAAGGAACACTATCGCTAGCCTGCTAGTGGCAGCTGCATTAGACTAGAGCGCACAGGTTCGTCGCCGGCCTCGGTCGCGTCTAGACTTGTACAATGTTGTAATGCATGTAATCGGTACAAACTCTATGCGTGGCCTCCGGACATCTTTCCCCAGCCCGCGAGTTCTGGGCCGAGCGCCGCGCCGCCGTCGGCGCGGAAGAAGGATACGATGTCGTGCGGCGCGAGCGCCGCGCGAACCTTTGCGAAACGCGGCGCAGCCGTAGCTGGTCCAGCGGGGGCGAGGACGCCGAGGGCGCGGCACTGCTGGAATCCGCGGCGGAGGAGCGCGAGTGGCCAGCGAGCACGGCCCGAGCCCACGAGACGGGACCGCGCAAATCGCGCGTACTCGTCCTCCACTTGGGCGAGGGAGAACTCTGTGCGGCCAGCGTAAGCGAGATGCTTGGCGACGATGAGCACGCCCAGCGCGGGGTGCGGCAGACCGCGGAGCTTGGCTGCTATATCCACACCGCCGAGCTTATCGCCCGTCTTTGGGGCTCGAACGCCCGTGCTCCATCCCGACAGCTCGAGCTGCGCACGTACCGACGCTGCTGTGTCGGGCACGGACAGAAAATCGAGCTTTCCAGAGAGCACGGCGGTGACGGGCGCTATGAAGGGACGGTATAGCAGTCGCACGTCGGTGGTGAGTGATGCCAGGCGCGCCAGGGACGCAGATACCGTCTCGTGCTCGAGCAGCATGTCAACTGCGAACATCCAGTCGCCCTGCCACTGTGCCATGTCCTTGTCCTTGTCGAGTCTGTCCTCCGACCATGGGATGAGGACGTTGCGCAACAGCCTCCGCCATCCCGGCCCGCTCGGGGATAGAGGCGAGGCAACGCGCCATACGCGGTGGGAGAAGCGGGACTTTACGCGTTTCTCTAGGAGTAGCAGCGTGTCTACTCGCGAAGTGATGCCGATGACGGCAAGGCCGCGGGGCGTGCTCTCCACGGGACCGGTCTGCACGCTCTGCACGACGTCCAGGAGGCAGTAGAGGAGCGCCTGTCGGGCGTGTTCGGTGAACAGGTCAAATTCGTCAATAATGACGACAATGGCGCGTGGTGATGGCTGTGTGAGGAGGGCGAGCAAATGGCTTGGCAGAGTGGTAGGCGCATACGCCGCGTCGCCGGTGTCACCCTCCTCCTCGGCACCCTCCTTTTCCTCCTCGGCGGCACGTCCCTCGCCCGCGGCGATCTGCCGGCCCATCTCGCGAATAGCTCGTCGGTCGTCCGTCTGTGCGTGCCCCGACAGCCGCACGACGATGGGTGCGGTCTTGGAGCTCGACGGCAGAAGGCTGAGCGCGCGCTCGACTGTCTGTAAGGTTAGAGAAGCCAAACGGCGCAACCCACCCTTGTCTTGCCCACGCCCCGTGGACCCGTCACCAGTGCCGAGTTCCCCTCGCCGCGCTCGACCGTCCCGCGCAGCAGCGATACGAGCCCCTGCAGCGCTTCGTTGTCCTCCTCGTCGTCGAAAGGCAATCCTGGGCGCTCGCCGCCGGTAAGTGTGGACAGGATACTCAGGACGTGTGAGCGTGCGCTGGATGGCAGGGGCGCAACGCTGGGGGTACGCGACATGTCGATGGTGTCGGGGACGTCAAGGCGAACGCCCGCGTCGTCCTCTTCGATCTCCAGCGGCGCGTCCTCCTCGGCCGCAACGGCGCCGTACTCGTCTACGCCGGGCGCAGGCGTCTCCTCTTCCTCGTTGTCGCGGCTCTCGGGTTCAGGCTCGACCTCTTCACCGACTCCATACGCGTCCTCAGCGCGCGCGAGCACACGCCCACTGCGCGTCGTACGCGGCGCGCTGGCGTCACCTTCAAAGGTAAAGTTCCGCGCCTCGCGCTGGCGGCGTAACCGTTCGTTGGCGCGGAACATTTCGCTCGAGATCGCGTCCTTTGTGTCCGTCTTTGCCGACGTCGGGGTACCATACACGTCCTCGTCAAACGAAGGGAGCGGGGCGGACGTGCGCGCGCGTTTCCGCGGCGTGCTCCTCGCCGCGACGAGAGACTGCGCCACGCGCTTCGCCGAACCGCCCGGGACATCTGGGTCCTCGGCCACGTCCTTGGGCCTGCAGGGCGTGCGGCGCGTCGGCGTTCGCACTGGCGTCTTTGCCTTAGCCTCGGCTTCAGCCTCCTCCGCGCCCGTCTCCTCCCCATTCGTAGCCGCGCCATTGGCACGTTTCGGCGTCGTCCGCGCCGCGGCCTTGGTGGGCTTTTTGCGCGGCGTCTTCACCGGCTGCGTCGTGCCCGCTGGCGGCCGCCCGCGCCGCTTCGTCGGCGTGTCGCTCGGGGTCGATGTACCCGCCATGAGAGTGGATGATGCAGAGGTGGCAATGACGCCGTTGTTCGCTCTCGCTCTCTTGGCTGTGTGATGATTGACTTTTGCTCAACGCGATTCAGGCACGTTCAGGCACATCAGTTGTCTAAAGTGGGTGGCGAATTCAAACTCCTTCTCACTCCCTTGAGTGACTCCAGGCCGCTTTCAGCGTCTATGGTGCGCGGAACGGAAACCATCACACACACCACCACAATGGACATTGACAAGCCCCTCGACGAACTGATGCCGGCCAAGCGCCGCGGCGGTGACGGCGCGGAGCGTAAGCCCCGCCAGTCGCGCGACCGGCGCGACGCCGTCCCGTATTCTGTGAGTTTACGTTGCCTGTGCGACCTGACGCCAGCGCCCGCCGCCGCGTTCGACCGAGGAGAAGTGGGTGCACGACGCGTACGAGGGTCCAGGACGCGACCGTCGCGGTGGAGGCGACAGGCGCGAACGCCGCGCTCCCCCGACGGAGGCGTTCGTCGGCGCCTCGCCCCGTATACAGGTATCGGGGCTGCACTACGAGGTCACTCCCGCGGATCTCAAGGTGAGCTCCCCCGCCGCGAAACGGGGCTACATCTGACGCCCCCCAGGACATCTTCTCCCAGGCTGGCACGATAGTGCAGGGACCTACCATTGCCGTAAGCGTCTAGACTGAACCGGCAGCATCCAGCCGCTATATTGTATCGCGAGTTGAGGAAAGGCTGCCGTAGGAGGCAACTCTGAGGCCTGCCGTGTCGCGTACGAGTAGTAAACACCCCTGGCGGGCATGCGTGGATGATTGTGGACTGAAACTTACCTGCCGAACTACGCGTTGACACTTGTACGTGCCGAGTCTGGACCACACTTGCTCACGTCGCAGCTTAGTATGACCGCTCTGGACGCTCGACGGGCACTGCGACGATCGAGTACGCGTCAGCACAGCAGGCCAAGCTGGCAATCAACAAGTTTGACGGCGCCATGACCAAGGGTGCGTGTTGTGCTGTGGTTACGCTGATGCCAGGCCAAACGATTGCTATCAAGCTCATCGCGCCGCCGCGCCCAGCGAACAAGTCGCGTACCGACAGTTCGTCGTCGCTCCTCTCCCGTATCCAGGGCAACTCGCTCCAGGACCGTATTGGCGGCGAGCGGGGTGCGCCGCGCCGTAGCGAGCGCAGCGACCGCAATGACCGTGCACCTCGCCCGGAACGGGGCGGCGGCGGCGCACGAGGAGGCCGTGGTCGAGGGTGAGCTTTGATGTACACTCCTTAGCTGACGACAGAAACGCGCGTCCCCGCCATGAGCGGAAGGCGCCCGCAACCGCTGACGACCTCGACAAGGAGCTCGACGGGTTCATGGACAAAAGCGGCGACGTGGTGATGGAGTAGGGCGCTATTGTTATCTGCATGAAGGCGTGTGTGTTGTTCTCGGAAACTGATGGGATTGAGTAGTGCGAAGGAAGGCAGTCTCGGTTTACACTGTGTATCGACAACCTGCCTCTTGCTCTTGTTTGTTCATGGACGTGCCTTGCAAGACACCTCGCACTCACCTCCTAATGTGCAGCTTATAACGAGCTCACTGACGTTCTTGCGTCGCCGCCATCGCCTCTTGCGTGACCCCCACCCTACCTCTCTGCGCCCGACCTCATTTTTCCACCATGGTCGTTCCCGCCGATTGCCGCATTTACATGGCCACGATGATCCAGTGTGGCGCGTCGGACTGCAAGTACCGCGACGTGCACGACTCGTTACCTAAGCCTACCATCGTGCGCGAATGTTACGGGGCTGGGAGTCTAAACTGGCTGGGTAAGTCCCCAGCGGCGACTAAGCCCGCTGACATGCCCCACAGACCCGTGCTGCCCCGTATTCCTCGTTGGCACCTGGGTATGTGCTTTTTGCTCACGGCCGTTTTACTGCCCCTGTGGCAAGAGCACAGAGCTGAAAGCTCAATATCAGCAACGTACAGCCTCAAAGTACACTAGCCGTCCGGGCTGCCACAACTGGCCCAAGAATCCCAAGCTACGGATTGAACTCGCGAAACGCAGGAAACAGAGTTTACGCAACAGGCGCAAACGTCGAGTTCGTCCCGAGCCCAGCGAGCCCAGCACGCCCAGCACACCGTCGGGCTCCGCTCAGAGCCCGTCGTCGGGTGAAACGGCCTCGACACCACTGACATCAGGCGACGATCAGTAATGTTATGAATGGCATGGGGCGACACTGGCTCATGGGGACTGAGTGATGAACTAATGGTGTCTATTTGCAGACATAGGGCCGTCCCCATCAATAATGGAGCCGGGGAAACTGCAGCCGAGACTGATGCAAGCCTGCCACGCACCGAATGCCTCGCGGATTTCGAGCGCAGACGCGAGTTGGTGATGGGCGGTCAGCTCACGCGACGCTTCGTGATCCTTCTCAGACTGATCCAGCGCATCATTCGATGGCTCTGCAAAATCACGAGGACATCACACGCAGTGTCAGAGTCTGGGACGTGGTCCTTGTGTTCACATCACAGTTTGGGAACGGAATGCCATGTTGCCCCGCCTGATGGCAATTCTTGGGCCGCACTTTGCCCGGAACAGCTTATAAAAGGTGACTGTCTCGAGAGAATGTGATTGCCACTCCGCTCCAACAGTGCCTTCTCACTCTCACCAGACCAGCTTGCTGTCTCGTTCTAATCTCAGAATGACCCCCAAGTCGATCGAGTGGCCCGCCGACGGACACTGGCCGCTGATGAGCACGAGCCGGGAGGTGACGCGGTATAAGGCCAAGCCACACTCGAGCTTCAGCGACGACTTGAGGCGACGTGAGTCCAGTCCTGGCTCTGACCACCTCCTCACAGAGGACTACGACGACGCGCTAGCGACCGACCTTAGGCGCCGCTCCGACGCCGAGGATGCCCAGTCACGCATGTTCGAAATGCACCAGCAGGCCATCAACGCAAAGTACATTCAGAACCACTACGAGCTGCTGAAGAAGTACTCGAGTGCGCGCCGGGAAACCGAGGAAAAGTTCATGGCGGCACGGAAACGCGCCGAGCGTAAAGAGGCAGAACGTAAAGCCATCGAGAAGAAGGCCGCCGAAACTGTCGCTGCCGCCAACGCCGCGGCTACTCAGGCTATCCAGGCGGCACAGGCTGGCATGCTCATGCTGCCTATGACCCCCCTCTCGCCTCACTTCCCGGTTTCTCCCCAGCAGGCGGCACACGCCGGCCAAGCAGAGACCATGATGATGCCGCATACCCCCCTCTCACCTCACTTCCCCGTCACCCCCCAGTTGCCCGGTACTCCCCAGGCGGCCCAGTTCCCCATGTCTCCCCAGATGCCCATGTCTCCCCAGATGGGCCAGTTCCCTCAGTCTCCTCAGATGGCCCAGTTCCCTCAGTGGCCATACCCGGGCGCATATCCCGCTCCATATGCTTACAATCCTTATTATTGAAGATGATCCTCTCCTCAGGGAGTGTTACCGCCATAGGCAATGGCTGCGTCGTTGGTGATTGCCACAAGGCATGTACGCTGACGCTTGGCTCAGGTGCGTGAGGCGGCCAATGCTATTTCCCACGTCGCCTCCGTTTTGTACAGTACTGTAAGCCCCTGCCGTTTTGCACAGCACGGTTCTAGAGGGCCTGACTGGAACCAACCAGTGCTAACCTCTACTCACGACAGGATAGACAGCTCGTACAGTACCATCGAATGTCCCATGTCCGTGACGGAGCGCATGCTCTCTCAATTTCCATTAGGCTGCCTTTCCCTTGCTTTATCGCATGTGTGGTATAGCTTGTCGTCGCATGTGTAATTTCTATGCAGAATCGTAGCATTGACCCACTGTGTGGCAAAAATAGGCCCCTCACGGGTGGCCTGGCGATCGTAGACTGAGAAGTGCGCTGAATGAACATCTGTGCGTGCATGTGGCAGACAACGAGGTTAGGAACTTCCCCTTGTCACATGAGCGGCATGAGGATATTAGCACATTGTCCTCTTTAAAGACTTTACGGACAAGTCGCGACGTCACAGTCTTTTAACAATGGGGAAAAGCGGTAAGAACGAACGCTGGAAACAGGAAGCAGCGTGTGCCAGTCTGGACCTGGTGTTCCCCTTCAGCGCCTCGCCATTGTGGTAATACTGTACTGTGCAAGTACTGTACCCCACTGCAAAGGACCTTGTATTCGGAAAAGATTCATGTGCTTCCCGCCTTTAAGAACATCACACGTCACCTGCTGATGAAAGTTTCATGGTTCTGTCACAGCGCCTTCCATCGACTTTGTGTCTTGGTTTCGGCAAAGCCGGTCATTGCAGATATGAGCTCTTTCATAAGGTTTGGGGTACGTTAGACGAGGGGCCGTGGCGTGGCCCCTGGATCTCTGGGCGCCGTGCAGTTAGTGTTTAGACGGGAAAGTGATCGACGGTACAAACCGTTATGCACAAACTGTATCTGCACTGTGCATACTGTACCGTGGATTGTCGAGGTGTCGTTCACCAATGATTAAAGAGGAGTTTACTTCACATAAGAGTGTTTTGAACCCATGTACAACACCTGCCTACCAACGCATGAATCCAGGCCTACCAGTCGACAACGGCAAGCCATGTATAGTACTTACATGCTCGTGCTGCGAGCCGGCCTTCAGTGCACCTTTTGCGGTTAGCGGTGGCGCTTCACTTCCGTTGACGGCAATCAGTCGCCGAAGCCTGAAGGTTTATGGGGTCCAAAAAAGCAGGGGTACACCCCACCAGTACAACGAGCAGCAACATGACCATGCTTCCACTGCGGTAGCTTCCAAAGCACAATTGTTGGGATTTTATCAGAACCTTTACTCGCCCTGGATGTACAGTACTGTACCACAGCTGTTGGGCGCGACCCGTGGCTGAAGGCAGGCGAGAAACAGCGGTCGCGACTCGAAAGCTTGCATCTAGGCCGAGTGTCGCCAACCAAAACTTTGGGGCTACAGCGGTTGCTCTGGGGATGGCTGTGAGCTTCAACGGTTTGTTAGCGTGCAGTTGGAGGCTCGAGGAACGGTATAAAACGGTACACAAAGCCGTCGTTTATGTTATTCATCGCGAACAGCAACAGCTTCCACACCACCTTCAGCACACCACCAAACAACACTCACACACTACTACACAATGTGGTCGTCTAACGGCAGCTCGAACAACAAGCGAAAGGCCGACGAGTCGTCGTCGTCGTCCCAGCAGGGCAAGCAGTCCCACAGTCAGAACCTCTCAAACTTTGAGCAGAAGCGTAATGCTGAGAGCCAGCAGGTGCAGGGCTCGTTCTGGTCGAGCTCTAACCAGCAGCCTGACCAGAAGAGGCAGAAGCATTAAACGGTGACTCTTGGGATTAAGAGAACGCACCAGGATGTTGCTAACTGTACAACAGGCTGAGAGAGCATAGTCTGCGCCTCTTACTCTTACTCATTGACTGCCCATAAATTCCGTACAGGATTTGCGGGCCCGTTACCTGTTCTGTTTTACGCTCAAAGAGTCCAGTTTTAGCCGTTCCACTCTTTTGACCTTCCACTGCACCCTTCCTTTGCAGAAGCTAAGTCGCAAATTATTTTGGCTCTCTCACTTCTGTGCCTAGGAGACAATACTTTACTTCGGTAAGACGCTCAGAGTTACTTACAAACTCAAAGTTCTTAGAGGTCGTTTGTACTTGAGGGAATGCAAGGTGGCTGCTCTTTGTTGCATCATGAACTGGCCGGTAGGCAGACCCCGGGGGCAATCATTTCACGTGGCGCTTCTTACTGATACAACTGATACAACTGACGCACAACAAGATGAAATCATGCTATGGCGCTTCAAAACTTCGTGTGGTTTGATCAACTCTGCATTTACATACAGTAGAGAAGCCTCTCTCAGAGTTGGTGGTCTCCGACGCAAGGACACGAAATTCACCGCTAAACATACAAGGCTTTTTGGCTGAGTTGGGTTGACGCCCACCTTTAAGAAACACAAAGCTGAGACTCTGTGTATAGCCTGGATGTGATTGTACGCACGTTGTGCTTCACCTCAAAATCCGTCCGAAGAGACGTCGACAGTTGTATTATTCTTTTAGTACGATGACTTTACTCTACCGAGTTTCTCACCCGCTTGATCGTTTGTCACCCGCCCGAACGCGAATCCTGCTGATGGCCAGGAATTGCCTTGTTGTGATGTTGAGTGGTCCCTTCCCACAAAGAAGGGTCAAATTCCTGGGGTGATGGTCTGGGCTTTGAACATCATCTTACGAAGCCCGACCGACAACTGTACCGTATTGTCTGTAGCTTGAGATCCACGAGGACTACAAATTGACGGACATGCTTCTGAGCATATTCTTCACACCGTCAGCGGCGTAGACCGTCGTCCAGACTACAGTACACGCGGTGACACCTATCCAATAGCCAGTGAGTTGGCGAGCCATCATGATTCTGGGAACCCAAGGCTTGCTCAGCTGACATGCACCACCTGGTCCAGAGCCACGAGGGTGTTGTCTGCTTACGGTTGGGGTCAACAGTTCAGAAAGCATCATATACTAAAAAGACTGAAGAGACCTTTGCTTTAGCAGTAGTCACCATGCCCAACACCGACAACTTTCACGAGCACGTCAGGGCCAACCTGTCGCAGAGCGGCACGGATAACGCCAAGTTATGGCAGAGCAAGCAAGTGATCGACAAGGCCAAGTGCAACCACTTCATGAACGTCGGAAGGAAGGTCGTCTCTGTGACCACAGACTATGGGGCAAGACAGACGGCGAGCGTGTCGGAGAGAGCTAAGGACAAGGTGACAGCTTGGCACAGCCGGAACGCTCGTAAATAACATCCTTTACAGTAATGGCGTGAGGTCCTGTGTACAACTATATACGGCGTATAACGTCGAGCACTTTAGTAACGATGTGTAACGGAGCACTCTGCACAAGGGTGTAAGGTATCTGTAGAGCAACTGCGAAACCTACCCCTTCTGTTGCTCTTGGTGGTGGCAACGTCGGTCTAGTATGTACGGATCATGGCGTCAGATCCCATCACAACAGGTCACGTTGCGCCACTGGCGTCTGTACAGTACTTGTAGAAGTCGATCGAAGCGCTTTACATCTTGTCTGGGGTGTTTCAAACCCAGCGAGAGGACCACGGGGCTATGCACTGTACGAGTAGAGGGAAAGACGGAGGCTGTTGGAAGAGTGTGCCGCAGTAATCGCCACATTGACGTCCTCTCATGCATGGACGTCGTCCTTGTACTCGGCCTGAAAGCTGAGGGTGCGGCCACTTCCGTTACCACTCTCCCCTCCCCCTTCGAACGTGAACGTGACCTTGGCGCCGTCGTCCTCAATCACCACCTCGTGTTCCTTATCGTGAATGTCCCATCCCCTGGCTTTCGCGAGGCCGATGACCGCCATGCGCCAGTCGAGGATTCCTTGGGCCTGTTCCTCAAATATGCGTGGGAAACGTACCAACGCGTCCGTGAGCGTATGTGAAGGGAGATGGCCGTTGATGTCGTCGAGTATGAGGACCATGCGCGCGCCCGCAGCGCTAGTCGGCATGGAATAGTATGGCGCCATACCTGTGATTCCCGCCACCGCGATGGCGACGCGGGGCGCAATAACGCGGGTTATAGCCTCTGCATTGGCGAAGTACTCGTCGAACTCGACTTCGTCCGCCAAAAGTTCTGGGACGTCGTCGTGCTGGGCACACTCGAGCATGCGGCGCACCGGCTCGTCATCACGGTGCGGCAGAAACTCAGAGTGGCCCCATAAAACCGATTGTGGGCCCGGCGCGACGGATGCCACGACGTAGCAGCGAAAGACGAGCGGCGGGCCGCCATCCTCGGGGCTGAAGCTCAACTCGGCCACCCCATTGTCGTTTGCATAGTTGTACTGGCGTTCGCCGAGGGCTTCTGTTGCTTCGCGTAGAGCGTCTTGGGCGAGGAAGGAGTGGAGGATGCCGCGATCAATGTACGGCTGGAGAAACTCGAGAGGGCGACCAAGGTTGTCGCAGTCCTCATCGGTCTCCCACTCCTCGTCGGTCTCCCCCGGCTCATACAGCTCGGCGGGGGTGTTGTTGAACAGAGGTCTTCCCATGTTGAGAGTGCTGCGCAGGAAAAGTGCTCGGAAGAGGATTGCGGATGACCGGCTTATGTACATGGGCGTCGAGAGGTGCGCGGACACGGGAAAGCATTGCCAGGCCCATCGAAGTCTTATGCTGCATCGGGCGGGGCCGTTAAGGTTGTGTGTCGACGCGTTCAAGCACACACAGGGTCGCGAGGCTGACATTAAGCATACTGTACCACAGGGTGGAGTCGCACTCCAACGCGGTGCGGAAGGACTCGCTAGACTGCAACCACCCACAAGGTGCAAAGCACAATGTACAAGTTACCATTACATGTTAACCCAAGACATGAACCACTCGAGGGATCATACAGTGTCCTCTCAAACGTGGTACAACACCACGGACACTGGGGTCGCGGGATGATGCACTGCGTCCCCAAGCGCACAACCCAACACCTGCCTCTCACGACTTACCCAGACAAGGACCGTCACGCTGCGGCGCCATGGGGCGCCTCCGTACACGCTTCCAAGAACGGCATGGGGGCACACGGACATCGTGCGTGCAGCGCAGAGTTGACGCATGGCATTTCGCCGTTTCAGCTCCTTCACATGGTTGCAAAACAGCCGACAGGCTCTCAAGGATAGGCTATCAGTGCCGACGCACGCCTCTTCTTTTGAGTTGAGATTTACGACAAAGGCGCGGGAGCTGCCGTTGTGGTACCAGTACGACGCGAGCGCCGCCGGACGTGTGTCGGGAGGTCGGCAACCCGCGGATTCGCTGGCACGTTGCGGCGCGGCGTTACCTGGCGTACTGGAAGAGAAGCAATGACAGCGCACTGTCAAGGGGGGTATAGGAAGGTAAGAGAGGCAATGTTAGAGAGGTGCTGGTGGCCGTGGTGGTGAGCCGGTTTCTGGCAATGTACCGTTCTGTGGCGCACTCCAGAGTCGACTTGATGCTCAACAGAGAATGTGACATCCGTCATACAACAGCGTACGAGCTGCACAGGCATGCAGACATAACAATGATCACTGCCTTGACACGGTATAACGGTACATATAACGCACGGACACATGTCGTGCGCACAGACCGTGCTTGACATTCACCGACAGCCGCGACAGCCGCGTTGTTGACGCCTGGCCGCCTTGGGCGCGGTGGCGGCCTGTGCGGCATGCACGACAACAAGTCACAACAACTTTGTGTGGGCGGTGTGTTAATACCTTTTACTCAATGATCCAATGAACATCATCAATGCGTACGGCGCCGCGCAATCCGATCGGCGATGTAGCGTGTCCGTCGGCAGTGAGTGTCCTTGAACGAAACGAGGCTGACGCGAGCAGACTTCTGCTCGCCCCTGCCGAGCGGCGCGTGTCTCTACTGTGGGCAGTACGAGCCGCTGCCCCCCGTCACGAACAAACCCCTCCCGCCTCCTCCCGCAAGTCCGCATCCCTACGGCGTCCTCGCTCATGCCGGTCGGCCACCTGCGCTCCCCCAACGGCCCGGAGCACAACCATCGCCTGGTCAGCCATCCCGACAAATGTCCAAGGCCTACCGCTTCGCTCTCGAAGCCATTGCCAACCAGCCTCCGCCTCGGCGTCCTACTCCAGCTCCATCAGGCGAACATGTACCGCCGAGCCCCGTGAGGCCGTCACATCAGCCACATGTTCAGCAGAATCTTCACCCTGCTGGTCATCCTCAGCACCCTGCTGGCTATCCTCAGCATCCTGCTGGACATCACCAACCAGGACCTTCACACGGCTATGCATCAGCACCACAGCTGTATCCTACACAGGGCGGCCATCCTCCGCATGGGTATCTACAAGGCCATGGTGCTGTCGGAATAGGCTATTCCCCTGCTGTTGGTATACCGGCTGCCTATCCTCCTGGGATTGCTGGGCCAAGTTACCAGCCTGAGAACGGAGCTCCGATGTTTCCCGCCGCGAATGGTACCTCGTTTCCGCCGCCTCCCAACGTGCAGAATCCCGCCCCCTACGGCCAACAGCTGCCGTACCGAGCTCCATTGCAGCCAGCGCACCCCGCTCACGACCCGTCAGCGTACGCACAGCAGATGCACCACCTGCAGCAAGCTCAGGTGGGCCAGAACGGCCAGTACGGCATGTCGTCTCATGTCTCGCCCGAGCAGGCATTCGCTCAAGCGCAACAAGCATATGCACAAGCACACGCGCAGCGGATCGCGTATGCCCAGTCTCAGCAGCAGCTGCACCAGCCCCACCCCGAGCCACAGCATCTTCAGCCACTACAACCCCCTCCGGTACTCCACCAACCCCAACCTGTCCCACACCAGCTGGCATATCCACCCCTGCCGGCACAGCCAGCCCAACCTGCTGAACCAAACCCGCCAATCCCTTACTCAGTGCTCCGACAGCTGCAGGAAGCTCAGTTAGCGGCATATCAGCAGACCCACACACCCAGTGACACGCAGCCTTCGCCCTTGCAGCAGCAGCAGCAACAACAACCACAGTACCATCAGTCTTCACCTCCACGACCGCCATTAGAACAGCATCAGCAATATAATGAACAGCCTAGGCCTCTCCATGGCCAGGATACTCGCTCTCATCAACCACACGACAACGCACAACAGAATGGACAGCCAAGCCCCCAGCAGCACTGGCAACACGCGTATAAGTACGGTCCCCCTGAGCCCCAGCCGTACCATCTCGAAGGGCGATAGCTGCATCATTCAGCTAGCTCAAGGGCAAGGGTTTGGCAAAACCCCTTGGTACACAATCACCACCGTGAATGATGCCTCGCCAATGTATGATTACCTTGCCACCCCCGGGCGCAATCGCTTTGCTTCATCACTCTGGCAGCTCGGCTGATGTCGTCTGTACTTAAGACGGCTAGTCGTCTTGAATGCAGAAATGTCGTCGGCTATCGAGTGTCAAGCAAATGGGTAACTCGGCGTCTGCCGTCTTCGCGCGGCTCGGTGGCGTCAAATGGCGTCGGCGCAAAGCCGAGGGCGACAAGCAGGGAGAGGAGATTGAACTCGTAACCGAGGACGGCTTCGCCGAGGCACTACGCCGCGAGCGCAACTCGATTCTACTCCGCGACGCCATCGAACACGCCATGTACCGCAACGACAACTGGGGAGGTGCAAACCGCATGCCCAATACCCCCACGACGACCGACACGTACTTCAGACTCACGGTGTGTCCTAGCGCTGGCGCGGGTAATCGCGGTGAGTACATTCAGTGAGGGCGCCTTGCTAACGCCAGCGTTCTGTGTACCCGGATCGAGCCCTGCGCCCAGCGGCACGCCCATCTGCGTAGGATGCGGACGTCCGCTCAAGCGCACGCGCTGCAAGGGCGACAACGAGTAACCGGGCGACAAGGTGCCGATTCCTTTCTTCCCGAGATCGCCGGGCCTCGGTTCCTGTCAATGCATCATGCATCGTGACGTGACGAGCGATCAAAGCATAGAGTCAGTAGTCACTGGATCAGCGCCGCATCCGGCGCCGCCTCGTGTCCTGCACGGCCTGAGCACAGCCCAGACGGGCGACCGAGGAATGCTGACGACCAATTGTAGGTTGCAAGTGTTGCTCCTTGTGGCTGCGAGATGGGGAGCTGTGACAGCGCCATGGCCTCTGGTTTCTGCTGCTATCCTTTTGTCAGGAGCGACATGTGCACCAACAAAAGTGGTGAGGTGGGTGTGAACAATGACAGTGTCAGTGTGCAAGGGGATGTTGGTGTCGTAGAGTGAACCAGGCAACAAAAGCCGTATGCGGAAAGAGAGAAGTGAAACGCGCACAGGTGGATACAGTAGTAATGGCTGTTTGGTTCCGTCTCACCATCCCAGGGGCCCAGGGTGGCTTGTTTTGGTTCCGTTGCATGGTGAATGCACACAGATGCTTCTGTGCCACTGTACTGTCCAAAGGCTCGCCATCAATCATCCATCGTCCACCATCATTCATCCCTCCGGTGTCCTCCTCCTCATCTCTCTCTCCATCATCCCCTGTCTCCTCCCCACCCACGCCACGCCTTGTCACCGCCCGTCATCATTGCTGCGCATCTGTCTCCTGCCTAGACGGTAGCAAGGGGCTACCGCCATACCTCATCTCGCCGCTATTGACACATTGTCAACAACAACAGCCCGGTCCGAGGTGCCACTCCCCCACCAACCCGCGTCTGCCACATCCAGCAGTGCTGGCAGCTTTGATTTTCTTTTTCTCAAAGCCATCACTCCCCCGAGTCTCATGTCTAATTGAATTTCGATGTCGATCCCCGACACCGACTTCACTCGCCGTCTGCGCTCCCAGGTGGTGCCTTCCCCACCTCGCTCCGCGTCCAAAAGGTCTTCACATACTGCCCGCGATGTCTTTGGTGACATTGAGGCCGCCAGTCCGCGCGGAATGAGCCCTCGCGCCAAGGGCAAGGCCCCCAAACGCGACTATGGTGACAGGTAAGTGCTTACTCGCTGTTGTTGTGACGGTTGTTGACTTGATCCAGGTTCATTCCAAATCGAGAAGCAGACCTCCAGACGACGTACCAACTTCTCGCTGAGCAGTCGTTTCCCAACCGTCCCGTGCGTCCGCCTCCGCGTGGAAAGCATAGCCATAGCCAGAGTTCCGAGGCAGAGGCCCGACGAGGTAAGTCAAGCGTCGACGGAGTTACTGTTGATGAGCTAACGTCGACGCAGAAGAAGTTCACGCAACCTTCTCTCATCTTCTCAAGAGTGAGCTCATGCCTGGATCCCTGTCACCTTCTCGCTCTGCATCTCCAACCAGTCGCCCATCCCCATCCCGTCACGTCCGCTCAAGAACGACTGTCACCTTTGCATCGTCTGTGCAGCATACGTCGAGCGCACCAATCTCCAGCGCTGGCACGACCCCGCTACACCACCACCCACCCCCAGGTATCAGTGGAGACCGCGCCGATCGTGAAATGTCACCCGCGTCTCACCTTCCTCCATTGCCATTGCACGCTCCATCCACGCCGACATCCGGCCACACACGGCCGCCTGGCGCAGGACCCAGCTCGTCGCAGCACCGCGCGCACCAGTCCCAGGTCGCGCTCACCTCCGCATCTGTGGGCGCGTCGACACCGCCAAGTCGCAAGACGGCCACGTATTCACCACCCCCCGGGACGGCTTCTCCGTCCACGCCGTCGAAGAAGCGCATCCTCACCTTCTCCTCGCCCGCCTCGAGGCGGATGGCCGAGCTCACCAACGGTGCCATGAGCTTGGACGACATGGGCCACGAGAAGTACAGTCTCAGCCCGGTGGGACGCGGGACGCAGAACGTCTTGCTGAGTCCACGCAAGAGCGTGAGGCAAATCTCGAGGACACCATTCAAGGTGCTGGACGCCCCCGAGTTGGCAGACGACTTTTACCTCAACCTCGTCTCATGGTCGCAGTCCAACGTGCTGGGCGTGGGGCTCAACAGCTGCGTGTATTTATGGAGCGCTCAAACGAGTAGAGTGACCAAATTATGCGACCTGGCGACCACAGCGACCGATAGCGGCGACGAATATCCCGATGTCATAACGGGCTTGGAGTGGACCAACAAGGTGGGTTGTATGTTGCGGCACAAGCTAACTCTGCAGGGCAGCACCCTCGCTATCGGCACGAATAGAGGCTCGGTTGAAATTTGGGACGCTGAGTACTGCAAGCGCATCCGTACGATGACGGGCCACTCGGCGCGCGTCGGATGTCTGGCCTGGAACAATCATCTGCTCTCGTCGGGCTCACGCGACCGGACCATCCTGCATCGTGACACTCGCGCGCCTGAACATTTCATCCGCCGGCTATCGGGTCACCACAAACAAGAAGTGTGTGGTCTTAAATGGAACCCCGACACGGACCAGCTGGCGAGCGGTGGTAACGACAACAAGCTGTTCGTCTGGGGCGGCACCGACTCACGGCCTACCTGGCGCTTCGGGGAACACCGCGCGGCCGTGAAGGCCATTGCGTGGAGCCCGCACCAGCGCGGCGTGCTCGCGAGCGGTGGTGGTACTGCCGACAAGAAGATCCGGTTCTGGAACAGCCTCACTGGCGGTCTTGTCAGCGAGTGGGACACTGGTTCGCAGGTGAGTACAGCTCGTGTATGGGACAACTACTGACGGCAGGTGTGCAACCTCATGTGGTCGCGCAACTCGAACGAGATCGTCTCGACGCATGGCTATTCCGCCGGCCCGGTTCAGAACCAGATCCACATCTGGAGATACCCGTCCATGACCCAGGTGGCCACGCTTACCGGCCACACATACCGTGTCCTCTACCTCGCGATGAGTCCCGACGGCCAGACGATCGTGACTGGTGCCGGCGACGAAACGCTACGGTTCTGGAACGCCTTCCAGCGGCCGAGCGGTGAGGGCCGGCAGACTCTGACCTCTGGGGCTCCCAGCGGCCTGAACCCCTTCTCAAAATTGCGATAGACAGCAGCACGGCGCAAACTGTTGACTAGTATCATGTGTGGTGGGCTCCGCCCTTTCTCTCCCTCTCCCTTCGCGCATCCGCGCTCCGACTCTGTGTGTGTCTCATCCGTCCATACTCACTTTCACTCTCCTTTTCTCTGTCACCCCTGTTCCCGATAGTTGTTGGGACTGTAGCTAGCACCTGTGATTCCTGCATCGTATGTCGTGTCATGCATCATTGTACAAATGAGCCTAAGAGTAAAGACGGCGCGCGACTGCGCAATGTGTCATGTGCATTCGCTGCGATCGAGATAGTCATAAAGGTACCTGGCGCGCCGACGTTGTCGACCAGCGTGGGACGATAATAGCTGGCGGCGTCAAGCGCTGTTCTGATGCTCAACCCGACCAAAGACGACAGCCTTGCTATCCTTCGGTGGCCGTCATTTGATCTGCGCCGCGACTACCGTCGCCAAATGCGGCGCATTGCCATGTCTCGGCTCTCCGTTTTGTAGGAGAGAGAAATCAGGCACCCAGGACTTGTTCACGTGCCATGTTGCTCGATGTCTCTGCGCACTCTGCGCTCTGCTGCGCGCTCTCTCGATATGGTCCCCCACCTTTGCAGGAGAGTACCTCAGGTCCAGGAACCTGTTGCCTTACCCCGCACACCCACTCACACCCCTCTACCCGCACACAAGCCCCGCCGATCACTACGACTTAGGGATCCGAAAGGAGTAGGGAGGGACAGCAGAGGAGAGGAGCAGAGCCGAAAGCAGAGACAGAGACAGGGTGGAAGGACTGATGGACGGGTGGACGGATGGTTGAACTGGTGTCATCATAACCATTCGCCTGTGTGGCCCCCCACCTCCCGTCGACATCACCACATTACTCACGCACACCAACACATACCACACACCCACATTGCCCACACACAACCACGACCAACGACGACCACGACCACGACGACCACGCCCACACACTGCTGACTCTCCACATGCGCCTTTGTCTTCTGTCGCGAATACTTTAGAGGACTCCTCGTTGCCTCTTTGCAATCTGCTGTCCATTCCCTCGACGGCCGCCCTCCACATCCAACTCCCACCCCAAGGCAACCCACGTTCATTCACCCGCCGCGAGGTGTAGCCCCCGTCTCTCGCGGGCCACTGCGTCACAGCTACAGCTACAGTCCCATCCATGTCGTCGCCACAGCGCCAACAAGCAGGCGGGATGGCGCACTCGCCGCCTGACCTCTCCATGACCAAGCTGCACCCAGCCAATGGAGCTGGCAACAACACCCACCAGACCGGTCACACCGGCAACGCCGGCGGCAGTAATGGCAACGATAACCGTGGTGGAGGCGACCCAGGCGCTGGGGGCGCCGCTGCCGGCCCATCGTCGACAACGGCCTTGAATGTCCCAGGCGGAGGCCACCCCAATCTCAACATCAAGACATCCTCGTTCCTGCAGCAACCCATGTTTACGGCATCGCCGCTAGATGTCACAGACATGGGCGGCCGACAGTTCAAGGGAGAAGCCCCAGAAGGCGCTGATGACATTAGCCCATGGCTGACTGCCGACGAAGGCGGCCAGCCGACCGAGTTCTTGGCCGCGGATCATGGCAGCCCGGCCAACTCGACGGAAGCCTCACACTACTCCGGCATGGGCTTTGACAATGTGGAGCTGGACGCGCTGGAATTCGACGACTCGATGGCGGGCATCCTCGACCCGTCGGCATCGGCGCCGACATCGGCTTCGCAGCATGGCCAAGCCGGTGCCAACATTGCCCCATGGCTGCAGGAGGATCCTGCGCCGTCGCCGGCCAGGTCGGCGTCCATTGCGCAGTCTGAACCGGCACGCTGGGACTCGCGCCGTGCGTCGTCGCCCAGCGACGAGACGGACGCCGTCACTATCGCAGACGGGGGATCGACTTCGTCGTACCAGGAGCCCAAGAAGCACCACCACCACCGACCACACTTTCCGCGCCGCTTCCGACGTAACCACCGCGATACGCAGACAGAGGACGACGCGGCGTCGTTCCAGCACTACTCGATGGACTCGGCCGCTGCGTCCCTTCGTTCGTCGTCCGCCTCCAGCTTGTTGCCCGAGGGCGCGCAGACTCCCACCACCAGCCGTCCCCGTTCAGTCAAGGGCACGCGCGACGTCTCCCCACCGCCCCCTATACCCTCGCGCCATGCCAGTGTCGCGAGTACAGGAAGCCACCCCCAGGCGAGCGCCCAAAACCGTTTCTCACGGTTCGGAAGTGTCGCGACTGGCATGAGCTCAAACACCAGCTTGCCCCCGGACAAGAAGAAGGGAGGGTTCTTGGGGTTCATTAAGCGGAAAACGGGGCAAAGCGTGTCACAGCCGTCACTGGCACCAGGCGACCTACCGCCCCAAGCGCGGAAAACGACAGGACCATCACGCATGTCCATGTCGACGACGGCGTCCTCTTTGCGCAAGGAGAGCGTTGGGTCTGCTTACAGCACTAATTCGTCCCACTTCACATCACCCTCGGGCGGAGGGCGCATGCCGAGTTTCAGATCCGATGTTGGACCATTAGAAGAGGGCGACGACGACGAGGGGGAGGAGCAACTGCACCGTTTCGAGCTCAACACCAACCTCGATGACATGGAGGGGATTGTCGATACGAGCAGGGCAAACGCTCCACATGCGCAGCCGTCGATCGATACAACGGGTGTGGGGCCAATGGGTCTCTCTGACGCTCTGCATCATACAAGCGGAGCGGCCGCCTCGCCTTCCGTGGCCACTGGACAGGCAGGCATCCCTCGCAACGTTGTCGAGGGTAGTGTTGGTTCTGGCCCATTCAGCCAGGCGAACCCATTTGCGCCGTCGGGCTCCTCGTCGGGTGGTGGTTCCACCAGCCTTGGAACACCGCCATCGCCATTCAACATATCGCCCAAGCACTCGTTACCCGGAGGCTCTACCGCACCACGGCGGCCGTCGCAACTGCGCAACGTCAAGATCGGCTCAGTCGACTCGCAGAACAGCGATGTGTCGTCCATGCAGCCGATAGCGCCGTCCTGGGCGCAGGGCATGACGGGTAACCCAACAATGTTCAGCGATCCGTTCGGCGCAGGTGTTGTGCATTCCCAAGTCGACGGGCGCTCACCCATATCGCCCTCTAGACAAGGAACCATTGCGTTCCCGAACGGCACTGGGTTTGAAGGGTTTGGAAGCACGTCGTTCTCCGGTGGTCTTGCGCCGGTCATTCCCGCAAGCGTCGGGGAGGCGTCTGAAGCTTGGGCCCCGCCCGAGTCGTGGGGTGTGGAAGGCGACGAAGAGGAGGACGATACGAGCTCGTCCAGTGGCACGGAGGGCGACTGGCACGACGGCGACAGAGTGCAGACACCAACCGGCGAAGACGGTATGCCCGACGAAAACGGCGACGTTTTGGCTTCTCCCAACAAGCACCACCGCGCGAGCATATGGCCTCTGAAACGGTCACAAAGGGGTGCAGCGGGGCAAGGCAAGTTCCACAGCGATGCCGACAAGGGCCCGCCCTACTTTACGCGAGTCTACCGCGACGACGGCTCGTACAATGTCATGTCGTTCCCTCTGCACACGACTGTTGGCGAGATACTGTCGATCCTCGCTGGCGACAGCAAAAAGGTTTCGGCCGCCATGAAGCTGTACATCCGTGAACGGGGCCAGGACCGGCAAATGCAGCCCTCGGAACGTCCGCTGGCGTTGCAGACACGACGACTTGTCCAGGCCGGCTTTACGGAACACGAAACGCTCGACGAGATTGGCAAGGAGGACCTGACGATGCTGTGCCGATTCATTTACCAGACGCCGCCACTCCCTGTGATGAACCCCGAGGAGGAGAGCTCGTACGAGTCGTTCGAGTTCATCGACCTTTCCGGCCGCGACCTCCAGGTCATTCCCATTTTCCTGCACTTGCACGCCGACCAGATTATCATTCTGAATGTCTCGCGTAATCCCATGACGGACATTCCGCTCGACTTTATTCAGGCGTGTAAGAGCCTCAAAGAGCTGCGCATGTCCAACATGGCCCTCAAAAGGGTACCTGCCAGTATCCGCAAAAGCACGACACTGTCGCGTCTCGACTTGTCGTGTAACCGCATTGCGGACCTTCAGTCGGCCCACTTGTCCGAGATCACGACACTGCTCTCCCTCAAGGTGCAGAACAACCGTCTCAGTTCCATCCCGTCGTACTTTATCGACATGACTGCGCTCAAGTACCTCAACATCTCTAACAATAACTTTGACGAGTTCCCCACTATTGTGTGCGACATGAGCAATCTGGTCGACCTGGACGTGTCGTTCAACAACATTGCCGCGCTGCCCTCGGAAATGTCCAACCTGCGCTCTCTGGAACGTCTCATCTGCATTGGTAACGAGCTTACAGAGTTCCCTACGTGCTTCAGCACACTTGCCAACCTCCGGGTACTTGACATTCGCCGCAACAAGCTGGTGGACCTCACGCCGGTGTACGCGCTTCCCAACCTCACCACGCTGCGTGCCGACAGCAACAACCTCGTGACGCTCGACACACAGCTGGGTTCCAAGGTGCGCGACTTTAGCGTGCCACACAACTCGATCACGCGGTTTACACTCGCGCCCATGCCCGGACAAGTCGTTGCGTACGCGCTCACGCACCTCGACCTGTCGCACGGCAAGTTGTCTACGCTGGACGACTCGGCTCTGGGCGAGCTCGTCAACCTCCTCGAGCTCAACCTAAGTTTCAACCAGTTCTCGCGCCTGCCGTCGACGCTCGACCGCTGTGTCAATCTTGAGGTGTTGCTGTGCACGGACAACATGCTGGCGTCGCTGCCCAAGGGCACCCTGGGCCGTATGCAAAAGCTCCGCACGTGCAACATTCACAACAACAATCTCAAGGAGATGCCCGAGGACATATGGCTGTGTGGTTCGCTCGAGGTGATGAATGTTAGCTCCAACCTTCTCGAGCTTATCCCCGATCCGCCAGCTGAGTGGTACGAAAAGCTCAAGACGATTCAGGCCGCGGCGGCAGCGAACATGAACGGTGGAGGGGACCCTGCGCGGAAACTGTCGACTGTGTCCGCGCTGACGACGGGCACGACGGGGTCGGACAAGTCGCACATGGTGCCGCCGCTCGGCACGTCGCTCAAGCGCCTCTATCTCGGCGACAACCAGCTGACAGACGACGTGTTCCACCAGATCCAGCTATTCTCCAACCTCAAGCGGCTGAACATCAGCTTTAACGAGATTTACGAGGTTCCCGCGTACACGCTTCGGCACTGCCAGAACCTCGAGAGGCTGTACTTGTCAGGCAACAAGCTTACGAACCTGCCCTCCGAGGACCTTGAGCATCTGCCAAACCTCAAGGTTCTGCACGTCAATGGTAACAAGCTGCAGACACTGCCATCGGAGCTTGCGAGCTTGAGACAACTCGAGCACCTCGACGTTGGCTCCAACGTCCTCAGGTACAACATTGCCAACTGGCCGTACGACTGGAACTGGAACTGGAACACGGCGCTGCGCTACCTCAACTTGTCGGGCAACAAGCGTCTCGAGATCAAGCCGACCAGTGGACAGGAGCTGTCGCACGCCGCGCCAGGCCATCGGCGCGACCTGTCCGACTTCAACGCGCTCACACATCTGCAGGTACTTGGCCTCATGGACGTCACTGTGCGTATCCCGTTCCTGCCCGACGAGTCGGACGAGCGCCGTGTACGCACGTCGTTCTCCGACATCAACAACATGAAGTACGGTATTTCCGATACGCTCGGTACTGTCGAGCACCTGTCCATGTTTGACCTTGCCGTGCCGCACTTCCGTGGCAGCGCGACAGAGTGTATCTTCGGTATGTTTGGCCGGTCTGCGCCGACTGTACCGGCGGGTAAGATTCCAAGATACGTCCAGGAGCATCTCGCGTATACTCTTGCAGAGCAGCTGGGGTCGCTTTCCGCCGAGGAAGCCGTCACCGAAGCCTTGCGCCGCACGTTCTTGTACATGAATAAAGCGGCGTTTGACTCGCTTGCTGGGATTGAGCAACGGCACCGGGAATCTACCGGCAGCATGCTGATGGCGACCACCAAGAGCCCAAACCTGCACTCGCAGCTGCGAACGGGCGCGTCAGGCGCGGTCGTCTATGTGGTGGACAAGACACTGCATATTGCCAACGCGGGCGACACGCTCGTTGTGCTCTCGCGCAAGGGCGATGCCGAGCTGCTGGGCAAGAAGCACGACCCGACAGACCGAGAGGAGACACTGCGCATCCGTCGCGCCGAGGCATGGGTGTCACCAAAGGGCTTTGTCAACGACGACAAGGAGATTGATATTTCGCGTGCATTCGGGTTCTACCAGGCGCTGCCTGCCGTCAACGCCAGTCCCGAGATTCGCACGCGACAGCTGACCGACACGGACGAGTTTATCATTATCGGCAACTCGGCGTTGTGGAAGTGCACGTCGTACCAGACCGCCGTGGACATTGCGCGCACGGAGCGCGCCGACCCAATGATGGCCGCGCAAAAGCTGCGTGACTTTGCGCTGTCGTACGGCGCAGAGGGCAGTATCATGGTCATGGTCGTCAACGTGTCTGACCTGTTTGGCCGCACGATGCGCAGCCGCGCACCGACGGGTGGCCCCGCACAGGACTTTGATGGCCTGTTCCGCCGCCCCGACCGTCGTCGTATTGAGGAAGTCGGCGACCGGACACTCAACCGCCTTCAGCAGGAAGTCGAGCCGCCTACCGGTACTGTCGCGCTGGTGTTTACCGATATCGTCAACTCGACTGTGCTGTGGGAGACGAACCCCGGCATGCCGACGGCCATCAAGATGCACCACAACTTGTTCCGTCGGCAACTGCGTCTGGACGGAGGCTACGAGGTGAAGACTGAAGGCGACGCGTTTATGGTGTCGTTCCAGTCTGTGACGGCCGCGCTGCTGTGGGCGTTCAACTGCCAGATCGGGCTGCTGCAGCTCGAGTGGCCGCGAGAGCTGCTTGAGAGTGAGGACGGCAAGGTGGTGTACGACTCCAAGGGGAACATTATCCACCGCGGTCTGCGCGTGCGCATGGGTATCCACTTTGGCACGCCCGAGTGCGAGAAGGACCCCATCACTCGGCGTATGGACTACTACGGGCCCATGGTGAACCGCGCCGCGCGTATCCAGTCGAGTGCCGACGGCGGCCAGCTCATGGCGTCGCAGGACGTGCTCAACGTGCTCCGCTCACTGCGCGAGTACATCGAGAGCTCGGACGACTCCACGCTCGACGAGCTGCCCGACGAGGTCAAGCGCGAGGTTAGCGAGCTACGGCGTATTGGCGGTCTCGAGGTCAAGGATGTCGGCGAGAAGAAGCTCAAGGGTCTTGAAGTGCCTGAAAAGTTGTCGCTGCTGCTGCCAAAGACACTGTCGGGCCGCCTGGAGCTGTTCACAGGTCTGCGTGCCAACGCAGCCGTCAATGAACAGCGGATGTACGCGTCCGAGAAGCAGGTCGAGGAAGCGCGAGCTCTCGCCGCAATCGCAATCCGTCTCGAGGCCCTGTGCGCGCTACAGAACAGCCCGCACAACGAGCGCGACAGGGAACGCGCCGCGGTCGCGTCGCCGCCATTCGGTCCCGAGTCGGTACGGTCTGGTCCCCAGCCGCGTCGCAGCCTCAGTCTCGCCAGCAGCGCTGCCCTTGTTCGTGGCGGCAACGCGCCGCCGCCAAACCCCCACCTCGGCCCTCTCATCCGCGAACACATGACGGAGGAGGAACTCGTCGAGGTCCTGGGAAGCTTGACAACGCGTATCGAAAACTGCCTCTCCTCAATCGTAAGTCTTGTAGTGTGGGCATGGCTGACAGAAGTATCTGAAGCACCTCGGCGGGTTCGCTGGTATCCTCGCCGCGCTCGAGCAGGCGGGTCGCCACGACCCGTCTTTGCTCGTGCATGCGCTCGGGCTGATGAACGCTGCTGGTGCGGGCGCGCACCACCCCGCGAGACCGGGCACACCCGGCCCTCAACCCATTGGGCGTCCCGCAACGCCTGGCGCTCAGCCTCTCGGGCGACCAGCAACGCCGGGCGCCGGCGGTATCGCGAGACCTGGTACACCTGGCTCAATCGCGAGACCCGGAACGCCAGGTTCGCACGCCGGTCGGCCGGGCACGCCGAGCAGCATCATCCGTCCCGGCACACCGGGCTCCAGCTCAACACCCAATGCAGGGCGGCCAAGCACGCCGGCATCACGTTCCCACGCGCCGGTACCGGGGACAGCTACTGCTGGCGCAGGGGGCATGCCCGCGCCAGCACCGCTGCACCCGCCAGGCCGCAAACCGTCCATCCCACCCGCGAGTACGAGCGCGACGCCGACGCCATAGCCTGGCGCATCTCCCATTAATCCTAGCATATCTATTCCTTAACTTGAATTCTTTCGTTCCGGGCCACGTGAGCTATCTTGTACGCAACTGTGATGCGAACTGCATGGTTAAGATGCATTACAGTGACTGTTGTGTGTGGTGGCAACCAGCGTCAGCACGTCGCAGTCAGCCAGGGTGTGGTTTGTGCCTGAAACCCGAGGGCGACCAAACCAAAACAACCTCTCCCGCACATCCGCACTGCCTGCGACGCTGTCACTCACTCGCTCTCGCTCGCTCTCACCGTTACACAAACACCACTCCAACGCTTGCCCTTCGCCTCGCCTCGTCACAGTACTCGGCATAGACGTATCTTGTTGCCGCTTTCGTCTTGTTACATCCATCCATCTTGTCCGGGCGGCCTCCAGCGCATTGACCGCGGTTGGGCTAGTGCAGTTGGCGTCTCGTTGGCTCGCGTAACAACCCCGGGGAGCGATGGCGCCAAGTTCCGGGAGGTACGTCGGCGCCGAGTACGTATCTGACCTTAGCACAAGCGCAGTCATGGCGAGCATGCCATGGGGCGCCGGCGCCGGCGCGAGCTCAGCGCCAGTGGTCATTCCCACCCCGGCGTCCGTCTCCGCTCGCCTCGCGACGACCGATGCTGACCCCGATACGCCCGTCGTGCTCCGCCACGCGCTCCGTTGGGCCGTCGTGCACGCCGACGTAGAGCTTGTGTCGTACCTCACTACCCTCGAGGGTGAACCTGTGAGTCATGCGTGCATTGTGCGGGGCAAGTGCGATGTGGTGCGCGAGATGAGATGTCGGCTTGCGCGCGGTGACTGCGCGCGGTGACCAGTATGCCTAGCACGGTGTTTTGCCGTGCTGGTATGGCACTAAGTTAGCTGTGTCTCTCCGTATGCTCTCTCCGCTGTGCGCGCGGCGTGTCACATGCCCAGTCCAGCACGGCAGCCTGTTGTCGCGGCGGGCTTGACTGGCCTCAGTCTCGCTGATAGTGCTAACCCCAGGCACACATGCTCGATGCCGAGGTCGCAGTACTCGAGGACGACGATGGCTGGGGCGTCGTCGGGATGGCGATCCAGTCGTCGTGCGGGCGCAGCGAGAAGGAGGAGGCGGTTCGACTCGTCGTTGGGCGGTGGGGAGTCGCGGCTGGGCCGCGGGGAGGCCGGGACCGCTCGGGATGGACACCACTGCACTTGGCGGCATTACTGTCGTCGCCACAGACTGTTTCTGTGCTGCTTAACCGTGGCGCGTCGCTGACGGCGATCAACGACGCGGGGTTCACCGCCTTCGACCTCGTCACGGGCATGGAGGGGCGCGAGAATCTTGCTCTGCTCCTGGACCCGCTCGCTGGAGCTGTAGCAGGCAGCGTCGCGCCGCCCACTCCAGCGTCAGCGGATTTTGACCACGCTCCCCGAATTAGTGCTGAGCGCGCGGCGCAGATCGAGCGGCGGCGCGTCCGGCTCGCGACAAGAGCCCAGCTGGCTGAACGTCGTGCCGAAAGAGCACGTGTTGCCGCTGAGCGCGAACGATGGGTGCGCGACCGCGCTAAACATATTGGTGTCGACGCCGGCGTCCTCTTTGACCCCACGGCGGACGAGCTCAGTGACGACGAAGGCGGCGATGAGGAGGCCGACGCCGAGGAGATGGAGGTCGACGAGGCACTCGGCGGTCTACAAGACGAGGTCATGAGCAAGGTGAGGAACACCTGTGCGGCACTCCTAACTCCAGGTCGACATGGACGCTTCCCTCCTCGTCTTCTCACTCCACCAGCTCCCGACGCTCCTTGACGTGCTCGTCACCTCCTACCGCCCCGTCTGCCAGCCTCGTGACCGGCGTTCACTCCCCGCCAACGCACTCTACCTCTACGCCCGCTTTGCACACTACCGCTGCGACGAGCTGTGGTTGGAAGAGCTTCTGTGGGGTGCCGTCGAGGCGATCGAGAGCGTCGTTTACGTGAGCTTCGTTGCACCTTTCTGAAGCTGACGCCAGGGCAACAGCGAGGATCTCGCGTCACTGGCGTTCTGGGAGTACAACTTAACGCTCCTGCTCTATCTTCTGCGCTCGGATGATGACCTGCGGGAAGCGTGCCTACGTGGCGACGGGCTGTTGAACAACTTTGAAGAGTTAATCAACGCCATTCACGGTGGGTGCCGCTGCTAGACACCGCTAACCCCAGTGTTCATTATCCGCATTGCGGAGCGCAAAATCGACACCATCCTCGAACCGGCCATGCTGGACTTTGAGTCGCTCGAAGACTTTGACGACGTGCGGTTCGCCGACGAGTGGAACATATTCCGCTCGTTTGGGAAAAAGGCCAAGCGTGAGACGCCATTAGCCGCGGCCATGTTCAGCCCGCCTGGTAGTCCCGCGAGTAAGGGTGCCGCAGGCGAGTCGCCGACACCCGCAAGAAGTCGGGGTATGAACCGCCCGACATCTATACAGGATTTGCGCGCGACGGCGGCAGCAGCACGCGCCGAGGCCAAGGAAGTGATAGCGCACGGTATAGGCAAGGCGCAGGCTGTGTTTGGGGACAAGCCTAGCCCGCGCAAGGTTGCCGACATTCTCACGAGCGTGCTGCTCATCCTACAGCTGTACGAGGTGAACCCGGCGTTCAACGTACAGGTGTTCTCGCAGGTGTTTTTCTGGATCTCGAGCGAGCTGTTCAACCGTATCATCACACGGAGGAAATACCTGTGCCGGACCAAGGCTGTTCAGATTCGCATGAACATTACCGCGCTCGAGGACTGGACGCGCTCCAATGGTCTCCCGCCTCACATTGCCACCCGTCACTTTGTGCCCATCATGCAGCTGCTGCAGTGGCTGCAGTGCGCGTCGCAGATCAACGAGTTTGACATGCTTATCGGCACGGTGCAGAACCTGCGCTCTCTCAATCCCCTCCAGATGCGCCGTGCTGTCCGCGACTACCGCTACGAGGTCAACGAGGGGCGCATGTCCGACGATTGTAACCAGTATCTTCAGCAGCTCGTGCGCGACTGGGAGCGGCGGCGAGTGAACGCGCAAATGGAGACCGAGGACGCGCTGGACCAGGAGGCCATGCCCATCGAGGCGCTCTTTGATGGCTCTGTGTCCCTCGCAGACTGGATCCCACAAACGGGTCCAGATTCCATAGGCGAGTTACTGGACAGCCGGTACATGCTGCCCTTCCTCGTGCCAGAGGGCAACGACTACCTGCTTGCGACGCCTCCCGGCGACGCGGCGTTTCGCAACCTCATGACGGAGAAGCCGCTGTTGCCCGATGGCTCCATACCGAGCAGGCCGTTGTCGACCGCAAGCTGCTCCTCCTCCAGGCCGCTGGGATGGGTTGCGCCAACGAACGACGAGATCCGGCGACTGCCAGACGACTTCTTCTCGTGGTTCAAGAATAGACAGGAGGAGACGAGAAAGGCGGCCAACAGGCAGTCGACGCTGGATAAACCGTTGCCCCCACCACCTGCGGCGCAGGCGACGCCAGCACGACCCAACCCGCTGTCCCCTGGTTCAAACCAGTCTACGCCTCTTGCAACTCTCTCCGAGGACCGCGAGGCGACTCCACTCGCAGACTCGCCAATGTTACAGCGCTTCCAGGCTGCGGGCGGGCACGTAGGGCCCGCAACGCCGGCCAAGCCGAGCGCAGGGCACGCGCCCGAGCTGGCACGCCGCGCGTCGCAAGAGCTCGCGACGCCCGACCGGCCAGTGCGCGCGCGCGAGAACATAGAGTTACTCTCGCAGTCGTCGAACGGGTCGTTATACAACGCTTACGCATACGGGAGCAGTAACGGAGGGTCTGCTTCCGGGTCGGCGCACGGGTCGCCGCACTACGAGCTGGCGCGGCACCGGCGGGAAAACTCGTCCATCTCGTCGCTGGGCAGTGTGCGCAGCGTCGACAGCGGGGGTAGCAGCGGCTCGGAGAAGAAGCAGAAGCGGTGGTGGCCCCAGCCACGGATTGTCAGCGACGACATTCCGCTTCAGCGCTTAAAGGAGATGCGCGCCGGGCGGCAGGACTCGAGCGATACCATTAAACCTGTGCGGTTGTAGTCTAGACTAGAGCATAATGCATGCATACACGTTACGGAGCTGGCGCGTGTGCAGCACGCCCCAGTGACGCGTCGGTGCATGCGTGATCCGCCCTCGGCGTGGGCGACGGCGCGTGGGCGACGGCGCGGTGACTCGGTGGCAAGGGCGGGACAGGGAGCTCGATCCAGTTGCCTCGTAGGGAAAGTTGCAGGGAAGGAAGGCGTTGGTTTGGGTGTTTTCGCTATTCCGGGGCGGGGCACAATTATCAATGCATCAACTTGTATATTCCTCCTCTTCGCCACCAACCAACAACGACGTCCATCAAACGCGCCTCGGCGCAGCCACAGCAACGACGCCGAGCACCCGACGCGCGATAGCCAAAGCACAGAGCAGTACAGTGCAGTCTCAAAGAGCACCGTCGTCGTCGTCGCTTGACACCAACCACCTTCCTCGACACCGTGACCGGGTCACCCGCGTCTGCCGGTCCATCCGCGGCGACACGTCTGTGCGCGCGCCGCGCACCGAATGGGCCCGATCGCAATGGACAGTGGCGGCGCCAGTGGGAGTGGGAGTCCGCGTCTGCCAGGCGGCGCGTTAAAGCGGAGTAGTAGCGGCGCGGATGGCGGCGGCGGCGTTCCGGAACCGAGCGCGCCTGTCGCGCCAGCGGAGTGGGGGCAGGGCGCCGGCACCGGCGTAAGCGGCGTGGAAGGGATGAACAACGGTGGCGATGGGCTACCATCCTCCCTGCGCGCGCCCGTGCTCGTCCCACCACGATCGCCGACGCCGCCTCTGACGTCGGGTACAGCGACGGATGCGGTGGCGTCGCTTGCGGGGTTATTCTCGCCTGCGTCGCCGCGCCGCTCGCCCTCGCCCTCGCCGCGCGGGAGCGTGCGTTTCGCCGACGAACTGGATGAGTACGAGGCCGGACCATCCGGAATGACCTCGCGCTCGACGAGTATTGGTCCCAGCGGGTCATCATCGCGCAGGAAAAAGGGCGGCGCAGCTACCCCTCCCCCACCGCCAGCGCTCGTCCCGCACCTCCCCACCGCATGGGACGATGCGCTCGCCTCGTTTGACAGTCTCGAGCGATGCGTCTACGAACGTAAGGACCTTGGCCTGTCACGCGAACAGGACGAAATGATGGTCTGCGACTGTGTCTATGATCCAGGTGAGTCATGATAGCCCACCGCCGCGTGCGCTCGCTGACCCCAGATCAACCGTCCGAAGCGTGTGGGCACGACTCGGACTGCATCAACCGCGCCATCTTCATCGAGTGTCTCGCGAAAGAGTGCCGTACAGGGAAACACTGCCAGAACCAGCGGTAAGTCCATGCCGTTTGGCGTCGCTGACCGCAGACTGTCCCGACGTCAATACGCGCCCGTCGACATTGTGCTCACGGAGAAGAAGGGCTATGGCTTGCGCGCAAAGGAGAACATTCCTGCGTGCGTTCGCATGCTGTCGCAGTCGCTAACCACACAGCGGGAGCCTTATATACGAGTACATTGGCGAAGTCGTCGTCGAGAAGACGTTTCGCAAGCGTATGGCCGACTATGCGGCCGAGGGCATCAAGCACTTCTATTTCATGATGCTGCAGAAGGAGGAGTACATTGACGCGACCAAGAAGGGCGGTATTGGGCGGTTTGCCAACCACTCGTGCAACCCCAACTGCGAGGTGCAGAAGTGGGTTGTCGGACGTCGCATGCGCATGGGCATCTTCACCAAGCGCGACGTGCTCAAGGACGAGGAGATCACGTTCAACTACAACGTCGATCGGTACGGCCACGAGGCGCAGATCTGTTACTGCGGAGAGTACAACTGCGTCGGCACGATCGGTGGCAAGACGCAGACCGACATCGGCGGCATGGACGACTTGCTCCTTGATGGTGAGCTACATCATTGTTCTCAAGCTGACATGCAGCGCTGGGCATCCTCGATGAGGTCAACATCAACGGCCTCAAGGGCAGTCGCAAGAAGAAGGCGCGCCAGCTCGACGAGGACTATGTCGTGGGTGTGGGTGCCGTGGCAAGTGCTTACTCTAGCCTATTTTGCGCCCGATGGAGCCGCACGAGGCGCCAAAGGTGTCTGCCGCCATGCGCCAGTCGCTCGAAAACCCGCTAATGCTGAGCCGGCTGCTGGACCGTGTCCAGGTGGGTGCTTCGTGCTTTCCAAGCTGACCCGCGCAGATGACCGCCGAGCCCGCAGTCCACCGCCAACTCATGCGCATGCATGGGTTCAGTATCATGTCCATTATCCTCACCGACATGGTCGCCGACCGCAACATCGTCAAGCTCGCCCTCGACAGCATGGAGAGATGGAAGTCGACCATGACGTACCGCAACAAGGTCGAGGACTCCGGCATCCAAGAGCCCGTGCGGACCCTCGCCGACGGCGAGGACGCCGAGCTTGCTGCCGTCGCCAAAGACCTGCTTGAGTGCTGGTCGAAGCTCGAGCTGTCCTACAAGATTCCGCGTGTTTCCAAGATTGAATCTGTAAGCGGAGTCGGCTGGGTGACGCTGACATGCAGTTGGACGAGGAGGATCATCGCAACACGACGACGATTGCCGACTTTGAGGCGATGCCGCGGCGCTACGTGCACGTCGACGAGCTGGCCAACACGCAGTCGATTGATTTCAAGGTCGCCCCTGTGCGTGCGCCCGCTGGGCCGCCATTACGGCACAGGCCGCTGCCGCCGCCGCCACCTCCAAAGCCACTGCCACACACGCACTCTGCCGACCGGTCCAAGCTGGACGCCATTATTGCCATGGCCGCGCAGGCGGCGGTGGCGCCACTCGACTCGCCTGCCAAGGCCGAGCCAACGCCTCAGCCCGAGGACGAGCCGCGAAAACGACAGAAGACGTCCCACTCGTCGTCGGCCGAAGACGCAGCCAAGAAGGAGAAGCGGCTCACCAAGCTCGTCGGCGAGGTCGTGGTCAGAAGCATGTCCAAGTACAAGGACCAGATGGAGCACGACACGTTCAAAAAGTACGCCAAGGAGTGCACTGCGCTGCTGGTGGACAAGGAGAAACGGGGGCACAGCTACACTGCGCACAGGACACCGCGGCTGTCGGACGAGAAGAAGGCCAAGATCAAGTCGTTCACAAAGGACTATGCGCACAAGCTCCTACGTAACCTCAAGGCGAAAGGCAAGCTGCGGCGGCCCGGCGGCGCGGGCGTGGCGGAGGTCTCGCCTTCGACGCCAGCCGCGACGCCGTCGCGTGCAGCAGCCAGCTCGCTCACGCCCGGTAAGAGCGGGGCGAGCGCGAGCGGCGCCGCGAGCGTCGCGGCGTCCACACCCAGGGGAAGTGTTAGTGGCGACGCGCTCCTCACGGAGATGTTTGGCGACGACGACGACGTGGGCGATGACATGGAGATGGACATGGACGGCGACGATGCCGACGCGGACGGCGATGGCCCGGCGCCGTCGCTTGCCCCCGACGCGACCCCGTCGGCGTCTGTGCCGGATATCGCCACGCCAGTCCCGTCCACCCCGCCGTCGCTTGCGAGCCCCGGCCCCGGAGCTACAGGCAAGCCTGTCGTCGTCGAGCACGCCAAGGGCCCGTTCCTGCCGCGGCCCGGGCCGATTCTCGTGGACCGCTTCGAGGGCCCCAAGCGCAGCGGATAGATACATCATAGGCATGAGCACTAGGACACGGACGGACTATGGCGCCGCACGACATAGGCGCCCACCCTGTACATCTCACTCGTAGCATACGACCATGCATGCATGCATGTGACATGGAGAATGTGAATGATACATGCGTCTATAGGAACTAGTAAACGAGGGATGCGGGGCCGTCAGCGCCCGCGCCGTCCGTCTCGGCCTCGGCGCGCTTGTTCTGCGAAATGATGTACTTGAGGGCATACGCGTTATCGTCGCACGTTTTAGCGACGCTGCTCTCCCAATCACCGAGGGCACGGAAGAGTGCGCGGAGGACAGGCGCAAACTCGCCTTTACGTTCGCGCAGAAGACGTCCGTGGGCGGTAAGCAGGGCGGCAGCCCACACGAGGTCGTACTCGACATGTGGCGTAGCCGTAGCGTGTTCAGCGACAAAACGGAGCATCTGGGCCGCGTAGACGGGCGGTAGCTGGCGCGCGACGAGACGTACGTCGCCGGGCGGCACGGCTTCGAACACGCGCTGAAGCAGGGGTTTCTCGTTAAGCCGCAGCGCCATGATCAGCGCCAGGAGGTGGTCGCCTGCGGCGAGCGTCGCGAGCACGCTGTCGGGGGTCACGTCCAGCGCGAGGTCGACGGGATCAAACGCCGCGCCCTCGTCCAATGTGTACACTAGCAACCCCTCGGTACTTGCTGCTGCCCACGAGCGGCCCGTGGCGCTAAACCGCACACAGTTGGTATGTACTGCGCGGCGCGTACGGCGCTTACTCATGTCGCCGCGTTGCGCGCCCGGTAGCGCTGCTGCGGCATCGAGCCTGTCCTCCAGATCACTCTCGTCGGCGGCTGCGTCGTCCAAAGCGTCCAAGTTACCGGCCTCGGTCATGCGGCGCGAATCGAGCATCTCCTGCGTCCCGTCCAAACTCAGGTTATCCGATATCGCCCACTTCTTGACCATGACGCCGTCGGTGCGGTCGTACAGCACAACGTACTTGCTCTGTCCGCCCGCGAGGACGCACCGCCCGTCGGCCGTCCACGCTACCGAGTTGAAGTACTTGCTCGAGGCATTGTTTGCTGCCGTCTGCGCGTCGTTCTGCCCCCTTCCACCGCTCACGTCGCGCCGACCCTCAATCACACTCTTGATCTGCCCTTCCTCGACGTCGATAAAGCTCAACTGCCCGTTCAGCGTTGCAACGCACAGTTCCTTGCTGTCGGGACTGTACGCGATCGCCGTCGCTTCGCCGGACACGGTGATTGGCTCGCTCTCGCGCGACCGCCCAAACACGCCCCAAAGTCGTACTGTGCGGTCCCAGCTGCACGACGCCAGGCGGTCGCCATTTGGCGCAAACGACAGGCCGGAAACAGGCGCCGAGTGACCGGAGAGAATATCCAGCAGCTTGCCTGTCTGTACGGACCAGAGATAGATCTCGTACGTGTCGAGCGAACCGGCACACACCACCTCGCCGCTGGGGTCGACGGCGAGCGAGCAGAACTGCACGGGGGTCGGCGACGTGAACGTACGGAAGTTGCGGTACCGCACCAGGTCGAACGCGCGGACTGTGCCGTCAAGCGACGCGGAGAAGAGCACCTGTCCCTGCTTGGCAAACTCGACTCCGGAGATCGACGCCGAGTGCTCGGGAAAGGTGACAAAGCAAAACCCGCTCGCCGCGTTCCAAAGCTTGACCTTGCCGTCCTCGCCGCCTGTGGCAATGTTCTGCCCATCAGGCGAGAACGCCAGCGTGTTCATGTCGTAGTAGTGGCCCTGCTGCTTGAGGACGTAGCTCTCGCTCTGCCACTCCCACACGAGGAGCTGGCCGAGCTTGGCGGCGCCAAAGGCGAGCCACTCGCCAGATGGAGACACGGCGACACTGGAAATCTTCTCGTTCGAAATCGACAGGGTGTGTACCGGCGTGAAATCTGGCATCTCCCACAGGCCGAACACACCCGTCGAGAAGCCGACGATGAGAAGCGATGTCGGCGCGTGGAATGTCGCGCACGCCACTTTCGTCCCAGCCTGGTTGAAGAAGTGGCGCGAGCTAACGCCCCAGCGCGTGTACGCCGCGGCGTACTCGGCTACCTTTTCCGCCGACGCTGACGTCGACGGCAGGTCGAGAATGTCCATCTCGGCGTCCGAGTCGTCGTCCGCGACAGTCTTTTTGGCGTTCCACGTAAATACAGCGCCGTCACGCGACACAGTGTAAATCTGGGGTCAGTCAAAGTCGCATTCGATGCTCACGGTCTTCTCGTCGTTGGAGAACCACGCGCCGAGGACGGCGTCGCGGTGCCCTCCAAACGACTTTGGCTTGAACCCCTCGAGCGGCTCGAGCGTGTACAGGCGCGCCGTCATGTCGCGGGACGTAGTGAGAAAGTATCTGGAGTTAGAGTAGCCGGCAGGTACACCCACTTGGACGACTTGGACCATGTGATGCTGAGCACGTCGTCCTGGTGGCCAGTGTACTCGCGATGCAGGACAAAGGGAGCAAACTCGCGCGCCATGTGTGTAGGCGTGTTCCACACCTGGACATGGTTACCGTGCGTAATGGCAAAGTAGCGTCCGTTGGGGGCAAACGAAACGGCGACGACTGGTTTGTGAAAGTTCATGTGGTGAAGTACTGTGCCCTTGCGGAAATGCACGAGGAGGGCGCGCCCGTCCTCGTCGATGGAGATGAGGACCTGCCCGTCGGGCGACAGGGCAATTGCCGTTACATTTTTGCGGTTCTCAAATGGGAGCGTGCGCGACTTGTTACTGTCGTCAGTGACGAGCATGCGAAGGGGGCTCACTTGACCAGATCAAACACGCTCACGCGGTTGCCTACCGGCGAGAGCACGCTGTTGCCGTCCTCGGTGAACGCGACGTTGCCCTGCCGGTACACCGTCCCGCACAAATTCTGGAAGACGTAGTTTGCCTTCATCGCGGCGGCGTCGGCGATGTGTTGGCGATGTTGTAGGCGATGTGGTTGTAGCAAGGTGCTGGCCGTGGTCAACATTTGCAGTGAGGTAACAACTTTTGCGGGGTCACCACGTGGTTAAGTCTCCCACGGTTACAAGCTTCTTTGGGTGGCGTGGTGGCGACGGTGGAGGTAGTCCACGGCGTAAGCGAGAGTCCAGTCATCCGGCGTCACCCTAGCGAGGCGAAAAGGTCACACGGAGACGACGACGTCGAGCGGCCGTCGGCGTCACATCTCCGACACCGCTCCGACACTGATGCTCGGTTCTTTGTCACAGTCAGTCAGAAGAATTCAAGAGACTGGCCAAGTCTGGCATCCCCAGCGTTGCGCGCTCGAGCCACGGCGCGCAAGGGGGGTTAGACGGCCAAAACGGCGCCACCACCCATCAGATGTCGAGAATGCATCTGTGCGCCACGGTCGCATCTGTTGCGACTGATGGGACCGTGTGAGACACATGCCTGGCCACGGCGCAGAAGCTGTCGGGCATGTCTGGGCGCCGTGAGCACAAGCAAGGCGTCACGGCCGTGAGACGGTGTGGACTGGGGGATACGCAGTGCATGCACCTTTGAAAGCGCGGTTGATGGTGTGTGAAGATTGGAATCTGCCTTGGGTGAGCCGGTTGACTGGACTTGTGTCGCCTCTTGAGCCACCTCGCATCCTTTCCACTCTTGTTCTTGCTCCATCCTCATTCTCGACACAACTACTGTCTATTACTCTACTTCTCACGACCACACCTGCGCCGCTCACCACCATGGGCTCTATCGTGGTGCGCGATCCCGACCTGTCACCGAGCCCACCTTTGTCGCCTCCACAACCACAGCAAACCTTAACTTTTCCACCGATGGACGAGGTATGCTGTTACCCTTGCGTCATAGAGGTGTACCTGACCCGGAACCGCAGACCGCCTCGCCACCGCCGTCGCCGCAACCGTCCGCATGTCTCCTCAAACCCATGTCCAAGTCGCGTGCGCTGCGCCGGCGCCGCTCATGCACGCCGTCAGCGCACGGCAGCGTAAAGGCTCGGAGTACGTCCCAGCCGCGCCGACCACGCGACGGTTCAGCTAGTCCAGACAGTGACGATGATCTGCGTATGCGCGAAGGCACACCCACGCCTGAAGGCACGCCTCCGCCCGACACGCCGCCAGCGAGCACCGCCAGCGTCGAGCTACACTTGAGCAGCTCGCCGCCGATCGAGCACAGGGAGGAACCGACGTGGTCGCCGGGCCCGCGACGGCTGGTGCTTCGCCTCCCGAAACCGCAAGCGCCGACACTCCCACCGCCCATGCCCATTCTCCTCTGCCGTGCGATCAACGCCGCGATCGAGGCGGTAGAACGTATTGCCGAGGACGGCGCCGACGTCGCGCGCAAGACACAGGTGCTCTGCGCCGCCGTCGAGATGCTGGGTACGGCTGGGCCGGTGGGGTCGCGGCGAGGACAGAGGGACGACGCAGTCCGCGCCCACGTCGGTCCGGGCGAAAGCGCACTGTACGCCGTCGCGTGCCGGATCCTCGTGGGCTCAATCGAGGCTGCGCTGTGTAGTTACATTATGGGGGACGCGCCGGTACAGCGCTCGAGCTCGCTTGACCGGCGCCGGCGTGACTGGTGGGCTGCTCAACCTAGGTGGCACCGTGCCCTCCTCATCGACGCTACGTCTGGCGCGCCGCCGCCCGCCTCTGACCCCCGTGCTGCCCGCGCAGACCTCAGACTCGTCGCACGCCGGACCATCCGTCTCTGGCATCGCGCCGACACGGAGCACGTCGCGGTTGAGATCGCCCGCAGGACAGACGCGCCACTCCCCTCCCGCCGCGCGGTAGGCGCTCTCGTGGCGTCCCTCACTACCGTCATGGACGAGCTCCTCGAACGTACTTGGCCCATTGGCGCTTAGGCCACCACACACATGTAATGCGCCCTCGTGTAGATTAATGTACATATTCTGTAGGCATGTACCAGCATGGCGTGTGCAACACTGCGCCCGAGCACCTTTCACGAGCGCCCGTTTCTCATACACAGCTCGCCGTCGGTATGTGAAAGAAGCATCGGGGGAGGGCGCAACGAGAGCTAGATATATAGGACGAGCAGGAGGGTGACTTGGTCGTTGTTTCTCAATCCCATCTCCTCTCATCGACATGCGCACGCCAACACCGTCCCCGAGACTCAAGAAAGCCGCGAGGATGGCCCCAATGGGACCTCCGCCGACGACGTCGACGACCAGGGAGATGGTAAGTCGCGGCGCGGCGCGACGCGGCTGACCGCAGGTCGTGTACCAGCAGCAGCCCACTGAGACCGCTCACACGGTCTCTCGCTCGGTGTCACGTACGACGACGGTCTGCGCCGAGTCGATGGCGCGCGCGCCATCGCGTTCGCGTTCGCAGTCAGTTTCACGAGCCACAATCCCGCGTGAGACGGTACGTCCACCTTGGGTGCCGGCAGCTGACGCTAGCCCGATATCAAACCCACCCGCGAGGCGCTCGACGCCGCAGACCGCGGCTCACGCGCGCCGTCTGTCGCCACGACGCGATACGCCTCAGCCAAGCCCGCGCCGAGCCGCCGCGAACACTCCGTCACTTCGGCGCGCTACGCATCAGCAAATCCGGCGCCCAACCGCGAGCGCACGCAGTCCTACCGCCCCCGCCACACATCCAACCCCGGGAACGAGTATGCTCGCGACCTGTCGGTAATGAGCGACCTGGCTTATCCGTGCTTCCCCCCCGCCACCCGAACTCGCCGTCAGCCCGCGATGCCGATTATGGCCCCGAACTTTTATCATCCTCAGGCTGCGCCTGCCCCGGCGCCGGCTGCCCCTCCACCTCGCCTCCCCGACGGTCTCGGCGCAGCCCACGCTGAGGCGACGGCCGCCGTTACCGCCACCGGCAAAGACGCGCGTGACGTCCTGCGCGCCATCTTCGGCCGCGCCATGGCCACGCGTAAGTCTTCCCTAGACATAGCTGACGCCAGCCGACGTGGCGGTTAAGATCGAGGTCAAGACTGAGCGTGCCGCCACCACCGCTCCAGTTGCTGCCGTTCGAGAGGAGGGTGAAGACGACGACGACGACGACGATGGTATCGAGATTACGGGCCACAAGTCCCCGCCGCCGCCGGAAGAGGATAAATCCCGCGCCGAGCTCGTTAACGTCGTCCGCGCAATCGAGCCGATGCTCAATCTCGTGCTCGACGACATGCCGACGTCGCCGGCTACCAACCTCGAGACACGTCAAGCCACGTGGTGGAGCGAGAACGTCGCGTCGTTACGTGCCATGGCGCGCCTTGCTCGTCCCGCTGACGCGGCGGCGGCCGAGGCCGTGCTGCGTACTGCCCGTCGCGAGGTCACTTCCCCCGCGGCCATGGTGTCGCTAGCCTGTAAGCTGACTTGTTTGCAACAGCTAATGTACAGCGCAGCTTGGCTGTACCGCTAACGTCATCGAGGAGTCCGTCGAGGGTGTGTTCGCCGTCGCCAAGGCGATCGTCAAGAACGCCTGGGCGGAGTGAGAGTGTGTGGGGCAGAGAAGGCGTGGCAGCGCGAGTGTCAATAGTTCTACTTTGCGCCGTCCAATGTCAAGAGTTGTGCAATAAGTATGCAGTCAGTGTCGTGCCTCGCTACAGTTGTTCATAGAGCTACATTGCCAGGGGCGTACTTAAGCCTTACTGATCGCCTCGATCGTGGCTTCGAGGTCATCCCAGTGTTTCATAACGACCTTTGCGCCGGCGTCGCAGAGGGCTTTGGCCATCTCGTCGCGCTCGTGGGCTGGGTACGCGCCGACATACGCTATCGTGGGGATACCAGCCGCGACAGCCGAGAGAGTTCCTGAGCGGGAATCTTCGATGGCGACGCACGTGTCAGGGGTCTTGCCAAGCTGCTGCATTGAGAAGAGGTAGATGGCTGGGTCGGGCTTGGACGTGGGGACCGGAAGAGAGTTGGCGGCCGAGTAGACGCGGTCAGCGAAGAAACCGTCTTGGCCGGTCTTAACAAGCGAGACCTGGACGCGGCGAAGCGCGGACGAGGAGACGACAGCAAGGGTATATCCCTTCTTAGCGATGCGTCCCAGTGCCGCGTTGGCGCCATCACACGCGACGAGTTCGCGCTCGAACCGCGCAACCAGCGCGTCCTCCTCCTGCTTGACGTACGCGTCCACCTCTTCTGGACTAAGCGACAGCCCATACTGTTTCCCCAGTGTCGCTAAGAGTCCGCGAAAGTTCTGACCCACGTACGCGCGTTGCAGCGACGCGCCGTCAAACGGTTCCAAAGGAAGTTTGTGCGTCTTGATGATCTCGTTCACAATGTCCGCGCACCCCGAGAACGCCAGGTCCTCGCTCGCGACCAAAGTGTTGTCGCAGTCGAACAGGAGTGTGTCAATCTGGCATTAGCGGTCGAGCCCGGCCGAGCGCGCAGCGCGAGGGCGCGAGAGGCGGTGCGAGCGCAAAGCGCAAGTGGGTGGTTGCCGGGTAGCAGCAACGTCCGCAAGGCCGCCCGCATGTCCGCTGGCGCCACAAGCGAACCGCTGGCGGCATCGCACAATGCACCTCGCGTCACTGTGAGCTTCCCCAATCACTGCTGCTGCCGCCGCCGCTGCCGCCGTCGTCTGCGCAAGCGTAACTCACCTTGCCCATGATGAATAAGTGTGTATCACCAAAACACCTTTGCTCTTGCGGCGTCATTCATACGCCGTCGCGCTACACGTCACGTCACGCCGCAGTCGCAGTCGCTGATCCGAACCGGAACGAGTGGCTTATCTCCGGCCCGGCTCAGGGTCGCGCCAAGCGCGGCGGGCATCTGGCGCGGTGGAGGTCGTCCACCCTCGCGCTGTGGGCATGTACCTATGCATGCAGTCTACGATCTACTCTACTTCCTCGATAACGAAAAACCCGTCCTGCGCGGCCCCGTTTGGGGCGGTTGGCGGCGCGGCGTCGCTCTTATCCGTTTTAGCGTCGCCCTTGTCCGTCGCGGCGGTGTCGGCGGCATCGGCACCAGCGGCGGCGGCGGCCTTAGCCTCGGCCTTTGCCTCAGCCCTAGCTCTAGCCCGTTCCTTCCCCTCCCTTCTCTCCGCTGGTCGGAACCACGCGTCAACGAGCCGGCTCAGCGCCTCGGCCTGCGCGCCAGCCGACATGCCGTAGTACGTAGGGTTTGAGCGTACCCGGCGCGAGAAGAGCGTCCAGCCCAGCAGATCCATGAGATCGCGCTTACGCAGGTCCGGCAAGCGCCGGCGCTGGGTCTGAGGTGGCGGCGGGGGCGCACGCTGTTTCAGCATGCCCTCGAGACAGGAGATGGCTTCGGCGAGCGTGCCACTTGCGGGGCCGGGAATGTCCTTGCGCGCGACGTCGGCGGCGGCGTCGGCGTCTGCGCTGTTGGCACCACCGTCGGTGGAGCCGCGGGAAAGAACCTCGGGGAGGCCCGACTCCAGCGGTAGCCCGTCAGCCAACACCCGCGCAATCGCGGTCTGCTGCTCGGCCTGGCAGAGGACGTGCATGCGCCCGCCGGGCGCAGCGGGGTGTGCCGACGCCACGGCAAAGCTCTGCATCTTGACGAGCTCGAGGCGGGAGTACGGGACCGTCACGCGGTCGTCGCCTGTGCCCGAGGGCCGGACGTACTGCGCGCCCATGAGCACGACCGAGGACGCGCGGACCGGAAGTGTCCATGCCGCGTCGCGGGGCGCGATAAGCGCGCGCACGATGCCGGAAGCGAACAGCTCGAGGACCAGCGCAAGATCCGCCGGTCTCATCGTGGGTAGAACGTACCCAATTCCATGCAAAAGGGGTTCCAACAGCCACTTGTCGGACAAGTTGAGCAGGAGGGGCTCAACGTCCGCGCGGGGAGCCGACAGGAATCCAGCCAAATCCATCTCCGTGCCCGACTGCGTGACAAGGTCGCGCGCAACGGCACGACACGCAGCGCGGGACGGCACAAACACCACCACTGTCCCCGGCGCACCCTTGACAATGTCATACACCGGCTTGACCATGGTCTTGAGAAGTGTGGCCGAGTGCGCGATGGTAAAGGTCTTGAGGTGCACGACGACAGGCGAGCCGCGGTCGCGCGGGAAAAAGTTGAAGCGGTACTGCGGGTCCACCGCTAGCCACGACGCGACGTCCGACGGGTCGGACAGCGAGCAGGTAATGCCTACGACGCGGGTACGCGATGCCCGGGCGACGAGCATAAGCTTGGCAACGACCAGCTCGTAGACCGCGTCAAGGAGGTGCATGTCCTCGAACACGACGAGGGAGAGCTTATCGCCGAGGGCAGTGAGGCGCTCCTGCGCGATGTGGTCAAACGCCGACGGCGTCGCGACGACAACACGCCCGCCGTCCGCGCCCACGGCCGTCTCGAGCGCTTCCGACGTACGTACGTGCACGACCTTGATGTTCCGTCCCTTGGGTGTTACGCTGCGGATCCTTGCGGCGGCCTCAGCTGCCGCGCGGAAATGCGGCACGACGACAACGGCAAGCGCAGCGGCGTCGTGTCTAAACATATGCCAGATGGCCATTTCGCCCAGTAGGGACTTGCCGCTTGCGACTGGCGCAGAGATCAGCACGTTGTGCTGCGTATGGTACACGCTCCAGAAGGCTTGCGACTGAATGCCGTTGAGCATTGTTACAGGGCGGTAGGAGCGCGCGAGGTCTGCGTCGTCGAGCGCGGCCGTGGTGAGGAACGGCAGGTCGAGAATCGGCGTCGCGTCGTCGAACGGCGCAGGCATCACTAACCCGCTCAGGTCGACGTACACCTGCGAGTCGGAGCCAAGCCACTTGTCCGACGCTGTCACAAGAGACAGCGACGCGTGCGTGCCCTGCGTCCACGGTACGACAAAGTCCACCTCGAGCGTCGTCGTGCTCGGCCGTAACAGGATATTCCGCCACTGCAGAATATGCAGGCCTTCTTCGTCCTGCACCCATACGTAAAACGGTTCCGCTGTGCCAGACACTTTGGCACTCCACCGGAAGTTGCGCTCGACAGTGACTTTAATCTCGAGTAGGTCGTGCGCGAGCGGCCGCAGTGCGTGCTGTACGGCAATAGTGGGAAACTCCATTGCCGCATTGTGCAGCGCCTTGCCGTGCTGCTCGTTCAGGTGCACGAGCTGCCCAATACTCTTGGCGTCCATGTCGCGAAGCTCCTGGATCTCCGTCTCGTCGGCCCACCGGCCCAGGTTGTACAGCGTGTCCCGTTGCAGCGACATTTGCTGCAGCGGGTGCTCGTACGGCCACATGCGCCGCTCAACCGCCTTGCTCAGGTCGATCAGGAGCAGTGCGCAGTTCGCCCAATTGCGACTGAGAGCAATCTCAAGCAACGCGCGGATAATGCGCCCAGCGTTCTGCGCGACGTACGCAGAGTCGGACACGAGCGCAAAGTCCTCAATAAACACTTTGGAGATGTACCCTTGAAGTCTGGCGTCAGCTAGCACAGGATCCAAGCAGCTTACAAAATGTTGACCTTGCCGTGCTTGTTGGTCGCGCCGCCCTTGACCTCCATGGGACAGTTGTCCGAGTTCATAATCGATGTGAGCTCGTCAATCTCGTTCTCGCGGACCTGGATCTGCTCAAACTCGGTCGCCTGCGACAACATGCCAAATATGTCGGCGTTCTTCATCGTCGGCTGGAACTCCTTGTCTGGTGTCAGCTGGCAAACACACTCATTGAGCTTACTAAATATTTCGACGGTTTGGTGGCGGAGGTAGTACCGCGCGGCAATACGCCCGAGGTCCGTGATGGTGAACGAGCTGGTGAGCTCGTCGTTACGGATCATCTTGGCGGCAGCGAGCTGGCGCGCAGCCTGCTTGACAAGCTCGCTGCGCTTGTTGCCCAGCTGCGGGTCGTCGCGAGGTTCGTCGTGCGACATGCCTGCGGTGAGCTCGACCCCTGCGCTTGAACATACCATAAATGAAGGGCTCGCGCCGCATGCGCACGAACAAGTACGTGTAGCCGATCCACGAAATGGCCTCGGAGACGTTACCGATCGTGCCGAGTGAGACCTCAGCGTTGAGCGCGTCGACCATGCCGGGAATAAACTTGGACTCGATCGGGTGCTGCGACATGATCTGGTACAGATAATGGTCGAGCTTGTCCTGCGTCGTGCAGATGTAGCCGACACCGCTGGTCTCGTAGCCTGGACGACCGGCACGACCAAAAATCTGCATTAGCTCAAGCACGCGGATTTGAGCTCACCTGCAAAACGTCTAGGACGGAGAGGTCGACGAACGCGCCGCGGCCCGAGTCGTACACCTGCGTCCCCTTGATGATAACTGCGTGGGCGGGCAAGTTGACACCCCACGCGAGCGTCGACGTGCAGCACAGTACCTTGATGGCGTTATCCTCGAACATGCGCTCCATCATGTTACGGTCGCTGCGGAGCATGCCTGCGTGGTGGATACCAAAACCGTAGTCGAACAGCTCCTTCATCTCCTTGTTGCGGCTGGTGCTGATGTCGCGGCGGTAGAATGACGATTGGGGGTGGTCGCGGGTATCGAACAGGTCGGCGACGTCCTCCTCCATTGCCATCTCGCGGAGTCGTTGCGCCGTCTTGACCGTTTCCTTGCGCGCATGCACAAACACCATCACCTGGTGCCCTTCACGAACGTTCTCCAGTACCTTGTCGAACACGACCTGGTCCATGTTGCGTATCTGCATGGTGCTTCTTGGCTTGCCCTTGACGCCGATAAAGTGCTGCTCGAGCGGCACGGGGCGAAACGAGCCGTCAAAGAAGAACAGGCCTTGGTAGCGGTTGACCCTGGCGTCAGTGGTGTCGGTGCACCAACCTACCGAAGGAAATCGCTGACATCGACGTAGTTTGGCAGCGTAGCAGAGAGACCGACGATGCGGATAAGCGACTGGCTCGACTCGACCTGATGTGAGCTAGATGAGGCGTCACTGAGCTCACCTGACGCAAGGTGCGCGCGACAATCGTCTCAATGACGGCACCACGCTCTTCGTTGAGCAGGTGCACCTCGTCGATGATGAGCAGGCGGACCTTTGAAGCAAGCTCTCCCTCGCCCGTCGGTTTACGCGTAACGACGTCCCACTTTTCTGGGGTCGTGACAATAATCTGGGTCTCGTTGATTTCCTGGCGGGTCATCTGCATGTCGCCCGTGAGTTCCGCCACGCGGATACCAAGCCATTTGAGTCGTTTACCGAACTTGCGGGTGATTTCCGCGGCGAGCGCTTTCATCGGCGCGACATAGATGATTTTGAACGCGTCGCGGTCGACGTTGAATCCAGAGGGGTGCGTCGACGGTCCAGGCTTGGTATGCGTCATGAGGACACGCAGGATACTCATGATCGCCACGTCCGTCTTACCCGCGCCTGTGGGCGCGCACACGAGCATGTTCTCGTTCGTGCCCATCGCCGTGGGCTGCACGACGCTCTGCATGCGGTTAAGCTGGGAGTATCCGGGAAAGCAGCCGCGCGCGAGCGGCGGGAGGGCCGAGATGAGCACGGGGTGCTCGCCCGCCTTGGGCGGGATCGCCAGTGGTGGGGGCACAGTGACTTCCTCGTACGTGTCCTTCATCTCGCGCTCTGTGCCGACGGGCAGCGCAAACTTGCCGCCATAGGACATGGCGGCCGTCGCAGACGAGCCAGACATGAACACGTTCGGCAGCTGCTCCTCTACCCTGGGCAAGCGCTGCTTGCCCTCCTCAACGAACATGGCTTTTGGCCGGTTAAGCTGTTCTTGTATACGCCGCTCAATGTCCTCGGGCGTGCCGAGCATGTCCGTGATGTCGATCTTGTGTGGGCGCCGGTGTCCCCTGCCCGACGACGTGGGCACGACTGCGCTGGGCGTGTGCGCGCGAGGTGGCTTTTTCGCCTTGCCCCCGCCGCTGTTCGCTTCGACGAGGTCGCGGCGGACGCCGGGGCGCAAAAGTGCTTCAACAAGTGCAAAGCCTTCCCCCTCAAAGCCAAGCGTCTCCACAAGGTCAGACTGGATCTCCTCGTCACTGCGCGGCGAGGCGAGTAGCTCCATGAGTGAGGTAAATGCCGGGGGTGCAAGGTGTCTGGCGTGAGCTTTGCGTCCCGGTGGTAGCAACTTACGCATGGAGGCGGGATAAAAGCGCCGCGGTATCGCCGCTAGCTGCGCGAGACATGGGCTGGGAGGCGGGCGCGGAGGGCGCAGCCGGCGTTGCAGGCGTCGTTGGAGTCCCAGGCGTACGCGGCTCGTCAAGCTGGATACTTGCCACGCCCTCGACGAGTCCCTCGGCGCCAGCGACGTCCGCGCCAATGAGGCTGTGGAGAGTTGGCCAAGGCATGCGCTCGCCCTCAGCGTGCGCTACTGCTTCCTCGGCATCGCGCCTGGTCGTCAGCTACTGCGGACAGACAGGCAGGCCTAGCTCACGTTTCAGGTTCTGGCGTCGTTGCGGACGCGAGGAACGCCTCCCAGTCGCGATGTGCGGCCGTGGATGGACCAGGGTCGCCGCCCGCGCCGAGTAGGCCGTCAAGGTAGTGTTGCAGCGACATGGTGTGGGTTGGGTTGTGCAGAGAGAGATCGTCAGCGAGCAGCGCAAAAGTAGGCAGGCTCGTCGAGTTGCATCACCACCCTGCCATACGGTGATGCGATTTTCGGATCCGAAGTGGGCCCCGCAAACCCAGCTACCCAGCCGAGCCTGTCTTGAGTCGTCCAAGCCGCGCTCGCGCCCACGCCCAGGCCGCGCCAATCAAGCTATGCAGATGCATCAAGTTATGTAGAGTATGGTACATGCAAAGTGGTCGACTAGTGTATGTGCTAGAAGACACGCAGGCCCGCGAGGTCGGCGGTACCCACCGACTCGTCGGGGGTGTTAACACCCGTGTCGATTTCTGGCTGGTGCGAGACGGCGCCCTTTAGGCCAACACCCCCGAACAAGCTGGCAAAGAGCTCGTCGACCTGCTCCTCGTGCCAAGCCTCGGGAAGTGGCACGGGCACGACAAAGTTTGCCGCCTTGTCGTGAACGGTAAAACGGAGTTTACGGCCCTTGGACGCGCCGCGCTCGGCGTCGCGCTTCTTCTTCTTCTCGCGCCGGTGCGCAAGGATATCCGCTGCGCCGCCGCCTCCTTGACGGCTTTCAATAACCTCGCGTAGCAAAGCGCGGTACGCTGCCTCTTCCGCATCCAACAGCGTGCGCGGCGTATCCCGCTTCGATGCCAGACTCGCGTCAATCGCATCCAACACGCTCGTCGTCCCCCGCGCAGCCTGCATAAACTTGCTGCCGCCCGCGTGTTTCGCTCCGAGCTGGATCGACGCCGCCTGGATCTTGGTAGACCACTTGCTCAAAATTGGCACGAGGTGCGCGTGCGCCGCGTCGTTCAGCGCCACGGCGTCGGCGGCCGAGCCGGTCCAGTAGCCCTCCTCGTTGGCGTCCCCCGTCCGCCGCCGTTTACGGGGTACCTCCACGCCAGGAAGAACCAGCTTTCCCCGCAGTCCAAAGAGCGTCTCGTTGAGCTCGCCCAGAGACTTGAGAGCCGCCGCCCGCGCGTCCTCCACCTCGCCAGCCGCGTCGTCCGCCACTTCCACACCCCGTGGTGGCACGCTGAAGGCTGCGGGGACCGACTTCTGGAACGTGATACGCATTGTCAACAGCGTGTCGAAAAGGTCCTACAGATGAGCATTGCACTAAGCAGGTGTACCCACCCTCTGCCGCTTGATGCCTCGCCCCTTCTCGATGTCCTTTGCGCGGGACTGGCGCAATGCGCCGACTGGGTCGAGTGGTCCAGATCGGCTCGGCCCGGGTTGTGACGTCTCGTCCTCCTCATCTTCCTCATCTTCGTCCTCCTCCTCCTCTTCGTCGTCTTCGTCTTCGTCCTCATCGTCCTCATCATCCTCCTCATCCTCCTCGTCCTCGTCACCCTCGTCCTCGCTTCCCTCCCCGCCCTCTTCTTCCTCCTCCTCATCCTCGTCGTCGTCGAAGATCTTCATGCGACTCGACGCCTGACCCCCATACTTATCCGAAAGGAGAGTCTGGGCGGTATCCGCTCCGGCAGCAGCGCGCAACTTGGATGGCCTGGAGTAAGCACCAGCACTTCGGTACCTGCACCCACCCAACGTCGAGGTAATGCGACGTGTCGGCCTCGCGGCGAGTAACGCCGTCAAGCTCGGCATTGTCGGCATCTATGCGGTCCGCGCGAGGCCCGCTGTCTTCCTGCAGCGCCTTGAGCTGGTCCTTGAGCGAGACCATGGTGTGGGTGGGTGTGGTGTGTGTAACAGTTGTGGTATCGTCCTCAACTTCTGTACATTCTGTGGCAACTTTTGGTCCAGGCACAAAGCGTTAATGAGGAGGGGCGGATAAATTGATTGCGCCTTTTGGGTGGCGGGACTTCCGTTGCCCCCCCAGGCGCAGGACCCACGCAATCCACCTCCCGACGGCTGTGCCTTTCGAGCTCTCGACCCCCTCCCGGCGACTCTTATGGTGATTGTGCATGCATCACCACGTTCGTCGTCACTCATCCCTCCTCCCACGATGCTGTTCCACCTCTCCGCGCTGTCGGTCGTCCTCGCGGTCGTCTTTGGTGAGTACGGCGTCATGGCTGGGCCATGGCGCAGCCATGGCCGTGGCGACGTCAAGCACCGCGCAGAGCTCTCGCTGACAGCAGCCGTCGTCTGGTACTTCCGCCAACGCGTGTACTCGCTCGCCGAGCCATACCTTCCCACATGGGTGATCGCGCGGTTGAGCAACTACACGCCGCTGTCGACGTACTCGTTCGCGGACCAGGCCGAGGCCGGCATGAGCTCGAACAACTTTGACCTCGACGATAACATGGGCGAGGGCAGCAGCGACGCGCGCATGGGTCTCGACGCCGCGGGCGTCGAGGAGGTCCGGCGCATCATGTGAGTGGCGAGTGTGGGAGTTCGGTGCGATGCGCCTGGGTCTTGGGCCGCGTGCACAAGGTCCTGCTACCCATACAGTGGCAGCAGACCGCACGTCACGGTGGCGATGCGGACGTGTCTCTGCAACGTTCTCGCTGGCAACCATCATGTCCGGCGACCTACACCTGCGCCTGACGGCTCCCCTTCTCATGCACCGGCAACGCTAACGCGCAGGGCCGTGGAACGGTGCACGTTCGACCAGGCGCGTCTTATCCGGCACAACCGCATTCTGGCCAAAAACGGCATCGCACCAGACGGCACACCACTCGACCGCAAGGCCATTACGCGGTTGTAAGCGGTGTGCCACGCCGAGAGCGCGCACGCGCTCGCACCACGTAAAAACATTCAAAGACAAGACCGGAAACTTGGGTTCGTTTTACCCCCCGCCTGTAGCCGATACCGCGGTTCACACTGCTATTCTGTGCCATACCGCCGACTCCGCCTTTTGACCGAGCGTAACAGCGCCACCATACCCCATGTTGTTGATGCATCCTTACGCAAGCGGTGCATGGGCATGAAACTGTCTACTAACCCTACTCGCCAAAGAGGTACTCGAAGAACGTGGGCTTGTCCATGACGTCGCCGCCGCCGAGACGCTGCGGAGCGCGGGTGCGCGCGTCAGCCAGGCCGGGGAGGGTCGTGGCCATGACGGGCGAGCCGGGCTCCCATGTAGGAGCAGCCACGCCGGCGCCCTGGAAGACACTGTCTGCGCCGACATCGGTCCAGCCGCCCTCGGACGAAGCGTACGCTGACGACCCGTGCGACGCGGTTCGGTGAAGCTCGAGCTCGGCGAAGCGTTCGGTGAGGGACGCATGGGGCGTTGCGGCGCCGTCTGCGCCTGCGTTGTCGTCCGCCCAGCGTTCCGACAGGGGCGTCGGCGTGTCGGCACCAGGCATGGAGATGACACTCATGTCGGCGTCCGTGGCGTCTCCGTCGGCGTCGCCGGGAAGCAGGCTTGTGTCGGCGTCATACCCCACGCTCTCGGTATCCGAGTGGACTACTTCGGTCGGCGCGTCCGAATCGGTACCGCTGCCGTGTTCCGTGTCTGATCCCGACACGCCGGACGCGTCGCTCGTCTCCGGGGTAAGGAGGGCGTGCGACGCAGGCGGCGCGCGCGCGCGGACAATGTTGGGCTGCACGATATGCGTCAACCGCACGGTCTCACCGCCCGCAGTGTGCGAGTCCTCGCTCCACGACACCAGGTCGTAGTACCGCGCCACGAGGTGAACGACGAGGCGGTCAAACGACTCGGGCACGGCCCACGTGAGGTGCGCGGCGGAGCGCGACAGCTCGAGGACAGCCGGAACACGGCCCTCGGATACGGGCAGCGCAGGCACGGTTGTCACTTGGTGCTGCTGCGGCATACGACGGCTGGGACCGGCAGTGGGCGATGTCGTCCCGTTGGCAGTCTCCGCCGCAGCCCATGGCACGGTCTCGGCGTCGACCACGCGCCACTCCGTGTCGTCCGTACCGGCGCTAGGCTCGAACTTCCCGCCTAGCCACGCGCGGACCTCGTTCTCAACGACGGGGACGAATACCTCGGCACGGCGCCCGCGGCGGCGCAGCATTGCGCGTGTGCCCTTGAGCGAGGTAGAGAACGCGCCGTGGACCGAGGAAGTGCCGAGGGGGTCGGCGCGCTGCGCATTGACGGGGGGAATGGGGACCTTGCGCTCGAGTGCGTCGGGCGGGAACGCGGGACGTAGCGGGTGGTGGTGCAGCGGCACTGCTGGAGCCATGTCGCCTCGCTTGGGGTGCACGACGTGCGGGTTGTCGACAAACGTCGCTGCCGTTGGCAACCCGGCCTAACGTGCTATCACCCACCATTGTTCATGCGCCGCACAACGCGCTTGCCCCGTTTACTTGCTACGGGCTCTTCGGCTCGTGCGGCTTCCCTCTCACGCCTCGCGGCGGCGCGTTCCCTTTGCTGGACGTTGAACGCTTCGACCTGGCGTTGGGTCTTGTTGGCTGCATTCTGCAGAATCGCGGGGATGTGCATACTGGGGTGAGCTGCCAGGGCCAAATCTGAGCTCACGGCACTGGGCCTGCGTCTGTTGTGGACATGTTGCCTGTTTGCGTTGAGCGATGGAGCAAAGTCAAGATAGACTGGTCTCTCTAGTCGGCGTCATTCGATTGACTACGGATCCGAAGGGGTGGAGGTGCAAGTAAACGTGGGTCGAGTGGCAAATGCCAGGTTCAGGGCAGGCAAAGTGCCACAATGCGGCGTTTTGGGCCTGAACCAAGGCAAGTGGCATTATGCTCCGGGCTGATGGCATTTTGTCTAGGATGTGCATAATGCAATGTCGGGTGGACGCGGTGGACGCGGATGTGCACGCGTTTGGCCAGAGTGAGATCTTGGCTGCATGTGGTGTACGTGGTATACCACGTACCAGCTTGTAGTGGCAGTTGCCTTGCATGGCAAGGTTAAGACCAGACCGCGGATAGGCTTTCTTGATTGGGAAATGTGTTCAAGGTTCCCGGCTACCCCGGCGAAAACGGTTCAAACGAGTTTCGTAATGACATTAGGTTTGACATTAGGACAGCTGTATCCCTGGGCTAATGCGGGGACAAAAAGAGGCAAGACATCCGGCAACACGGACCCTGAGGTGCACACTCTCCCGTGCGCACTTGATGCCTTCCCTAGCTTCACCCTGGCCTCATACCTTCCCTCCTCCTTTGAGCCCAGCACGCCAGCACGTCCCTCGTTCCCTCCCCCTCCTTTTCCCTTTCGACGCCTCGTTTGACGCCCAATTGCCCAATTGCCCAATTGCCCAATTACCTTTACGATTGCTATTGCAGTGCTAATCCCTCTTCACCACGGCCACCACGACAACCGTGTTCATCACCCCCGCTCTCTCATCCAGCCTCTTCCTCATCCCCGTTGCATCGCCGCCGCCGTCTCATCCATCGCCCTCATCCTCATCCTCGCCCTCGCCCCCGCCGCCGTCGTTTCTTGCCCGCGCTCTTGACCTCCTCAAACACGACCACACTCTTTTTCAACCACCCCGCGGTCCTCGGACAAAGAGTGATCGCAAACAAGACACGGCACGGTCAATCGTTTCGTCCTTGTCTCGACCCCCCACTCTGCTCTGCTCTTCTCCCCTCTCACCTTCCCTCTCCCTTAACCGCCCCCGCCCACCCACCACACCCACCACCGTCTCAGCCGTCAGCCTCCGCCCACACACGATCATCCACGCCTATCCCAACTATACTTCGCGTCAGTCAGTCCACAGTTCAACAACCAGCAACAACCACAACCACACCCAAAGCCAGCATCCACCTCGTCCGCGTTCGCGTCTGACCACCGCGCTCATCCTCGGCACCCGCTCACCACTTGCTTGCGCGCACTCGTCCCGCGCCGTCCCCCCCCCCCTTCCGAATCCCCTTCCCTTCTCCCCTCCTCCACGCCGCCCCCGCCGCCACCGCGTCGCGCATCCCTGCACCATGGGCGGATCACTGAGCAAATTCAGTGAGTCGCGACACGCACGCCGAAACAACACGAACACATTGTACTGACGCTTCCCCCCATCACTCACGATGCAGGCAAGTTTTTTATCGGGAACAGGGAGATGCGCATCTTGATGCTCGGTCTCGACGCTGCCGGAAAGACGAGTGAGTTGGCCTGTCGAGACGCGACTCTAACCCTCAGCCATCCTGTACAAGTTGAAGCTTAACCAGTCCGTCACGACCATCCCAACGGTCGGTTTCAACGTCGAGACGGTCACGTACAAGAACGTCAAGTTTAACGTGTGGGACGTCGGAGGGCAGGACAAGATCCGTCCCCTCTGGAGGCATTACTACACGGGAACGCAGGTGGGTGATGGCCCCGGGCAGCGCCGAGTAGCAGCAGCTCACACGCAGGGTCTCATCTTCGTCATCGACTCGGCGGACCGCGACCGTATTGATGAGGCGCGTCTTGAGCTCGAGCGCATCCTGGCAGACCGTGAGATGCGGGACTGTCTGTTGATGGTGTTTGCCAACAAGCAGGACATCCAGGGGGGTGAGTGCGCACACTAACAGTGGTCGCTGACAGCAGCCATGTCGCCCGCAGAGGTGACTGAAAAGTTGGGGTTGCTCAACATGCGGGAACGCCAGTGGTATGTCCACCCCAGGTAAGTCTCGCCCGCGGTGTGCAAACCTAACCCTAGTGTTGCAACGACCGGCGAGGGCCTGTTTGAGGGCTTGCAGTGGCTGTCGCAAAACGTCAAGGGGACCAAGCCGTGAATAGACTGTCATCTTGTTTGGTTTCTCTGTTTTTCCCTCGTGTCGCGTCGGTCTGTGTCTCGCCGCCCATCTCGTGCATCGTTCCTACTCGCTCTCGCCCGCTCGCATTGGCCCAACACCCAACCCTCTTGGCTATCGCACGCCGCCGCCGCCGCGTTTAATCCGTCTCTCTCCTCGTATATACACCCCATGTCGACGTCCAGGACAGGCCGTTTACCCCCACTGCTGCTCGCTCATACACCCGTCTGCTGGCAGCCGTGTATACCCCTTATGATGCACCTTTTAACGACCCGAGGCGCGGAGCGTGCAGCGCGCGAAGTGCGCGTAGCTGGACACAGAGCGTGGCGTCGTGTTCGGATACGCGAAGCGACGCTGATTCGGAGCATGCCGTGTTCTGGACGCATGTTCTCGCGGTCACCTCGCTTAGAATGAGGCGCGATTTAGCATGGCCAAGTTTATGGTTGTTGCTGTTAGATCACGGGGCTAACGAGGAGTCTCGGAGCGCGTCGTCGGAGCACTCGAGCACTCGTTGGCCTACGCACAGGTGTGTTGAGGCGCGAACAGACGCGACGCGCGCCGTCGCCAGTTTGCCATGCGTAGTGGTGATTGAGCCCGCGAGCGCGCGAGTGCGGTTAGCGCGGCTCGCGTGGACGGGCTAAAAAGGCAAGTTCGGCTTGTATCACGTGACTGAGCGGTCGCTCACGTGGCGCTATATCCGTCATTCACCATCGAGGTGCCGTGTGCGCGGGGCGTCCATGAGCAACGTTGACACCAGTGCAAGAGTGCAGGAGTGGATGAGCCCCATGTGATGCTTGTGCTCTTGGCATGGGCAAGACGCGTCCCCGCGCGCGTGCACGCGCGCGCTCCGGAGGATCAACAAAGTCACGGGTCGGAGCGGGGCCGCAGCGGGGCACAGCCGCAGGTGGCAGTGTGGGAGATGTGAGCTCGCCGCCGTGCTGCCCTGCGTCCTGCTGCGGGGGCCGAAGACGACCATGCCGCGGTAGCCACATGCAAGCTGCAGGGCGAGGTGCACAGGTGTGCCCAAAGAAGTAGGTGTGCAGGCGTGCGCACATGTCCCGGCGCCCGTACTGGAGCTGGCCCGCTGGCTCTCTAGCCTCATGGCTCACAGCTCATGGATCATGGCTCATGGCTCATGGCTCATGGCTCATGGCCTCACTCACGACCACATGCGCCACACGAGTGACATACTACGCCTAATTCCATAGCATTGAGCCGGCTGTGGCCCGTGCGGCGATCTGGGTCGGATATTGTAGAGGAATGATGCGGGAGGTGTAGAGGAGGGTAGAGGAGGAGAGAGACAGAACCGGAGCCAGACCGGACAGAGTCCAGGGAGCAGTCGAGAGCAGGGACGCCATGCCCGAGAGTGAGGTCACGGCGCGGATCGACGACGTCATAATTGAGAAAGAGTGGCGGCGGAGTGGGGAGTCGGCGTCAACAAGGCAGCTGACAGGCACCACCTCAGCCCGAGAGAGGGATCCGACAGCGGGATCGTGACAAGTGCAGTAAAAAAACACAGCACAGCTTCCACTCCACGCCGAGAATACTTAAAGCACTCGGTCGAGCCCACACTCAACATCCCATTCACCATCACTGTCGGCGTCCTCACTGTCGCTTGTCCACCGCCCAACGACAACACCGTCATAACCAGCCACCGGTACTCAGTCGCCCCACTCTCTCCCGCCCTGGTCGATCCCATCCCACAAGACTTTTAAATTCCCCGCTCTTGTGGATCCAAATTGCTTCCCGGCACCACACACACACACTTTACTCTACTACTCTACTCTTCCCAACATCTCTTCCCAACACCGCCTCGTTCTAATCTTCATCTTCTACACCACACCCACACGTCCAAGGCACGCAACACATTGCGCGCACATTGCACCCACACACCTCGCTTCGTCTACCGAGCCACCTCCATTTTCACTTCGCCGCACTTCGCTTCGAGTCCCCACGTTGGCTTGGCGCCGTCACCCCTGAACCGCAGCAAAACCGTCTATCCTTGTGTGTGAGGCACGCCGCTCACACCGTTATAATTTCAACACAACTCTACAATCTTCACTCTCACCACAACAAACACCTGCTAATCTCGACACAATGGCGTCCCCAGCGTGAGCTTTTGCTTGATGGTCGCAGCTAACTCCAGCTTCCCGGGCATGTTCTTCGCCTTTGCGGCGGCCGTCCTTCTCTTGTTTGCGTCCGTGTCGCCGCCCGTGTGGGAGCGTGTCTCTTTCCTCAACGTCAAGACGTCGGCTGGCGAGACCGTCTACGGCGTGTTCGGCCTCTGTCTCAAGGGCGTCCAGTGCTCGACCCGCAGCATTGGCTACAACCTCCAGGCCGGCGGCGTCCCAACGGAAACGTAAGCCAAAGCCATTCTCGTCAAAGCACAGCCTAACCGCAGAACCGAGATGAACACACAGCTCCTGCACAACCTGTCCAAGGTACTCATCCTGCACCCCATCGGCGGCTTTATTGCGCTGCTCGCGTTCATCTTTGGCCTGATTGGCGTCGCCGCGGCGTCGCGCGCAGCCACCATCTTCATGGCCATCCTCGCCTTCCTCGCGGCCGTCGTCACTCTTGTCGTCTTCGTCATTGACATGGTCCTCTGGAACGTCCTCAAGAACCGTCTCCGCGACCACAGCATCGATTCCAGCCTCGGTAACGCCAACTGGTTCACCGTCGGCGCAGCCGCAGCCCTGCTTCTCTCCATGTGCACCTCGTTCTGCGGTGCCTGCGGCCGCTTCGCGACCGGCCGCTCTGCCGGCGAGAAGGTGAGTTTACAATTTTGAGCACGGCCCTGTTGGCCGGGGTGTGGGCATGGCTTTCCGATTGCGCTCGCAGCCAGGGTTGCGGCGATGATCAGTGCTACGCACGGCCCTCGGCCTGTCCACAGCATCAGACATCGTCGCGGCCCCATAATCGCCAAGCCCACCTTGCTCATCCTTTCCCCCCTTGTTCCCCGCTGACGTGCAGTACTAAATCTCCCTCCATACATCCCATCCCCTCATAGAGCCAGCCACGTTTCATATAATGCCATTCCAGCCAGGATCCCGGTTTGACAATGTACTTGTCGGCCACCGTGCCGCACGGCACGCATGCATATCGTGATATACGGAGTGGGTGTGTCGGAGAGATGAAGTGCAGTTGTTGTGTGGGTGATGGGGGCCATGGGGTGTGTGTTGGTCCTCTTAGTCACCATGCGGTATGGCACCGCTACGGTCGCCGCTTTCGTTGTTTCGTCACTTTTCACCCATCCAATCCACACAACCTCCTTCCCACTCGTTCGTTTCTTTCATCTCCTTGTCTCGCGGCTCTGTATACCCCTCACACCCTCTCCCCACTATCCATACGTCCTAACGTTGTTCCGTCGCTGCGCCCGCAGCAGTGTCCAGTACTACCCAATTGCTAATCACGGGTGAGTACCTTTCATTCTCCTCTTTCCCCCGTCTAGTCTAACGCCAGACATGATGGAAAGCAACCCGCTTCTGGAGATGCTCAAGTCGGCCGCGGGCGGGCCGCCCGCGGGCTCGAACACGTCGACGCCGCCTGCGCCTGCGGGCCAGGCGGGGAACGACGTAAAGAAAACCACCTCGCCGCCGCCCACGTTCCAGGCAGTGAGCATTGACGACCTGTTCAAGTCGATCTCATCGCCCCCCGGCGGGCGCTTTCCAGGTAACGACGGGTCGCGGCCCCCTTCCCACCCCGCTCAAGCCGTCGCGGCGGCACACGGCGTGCTTCCTACCCCCGCGGCGCTCTCCAAGCCCTCCACGGCAGGCTTTGTCGATCGTTCCGCTACTTCCCAGGCTCCAGCGGCCAACACCCCCGGCCCACGCACAGACGCCCAGTCGCCACCAGGCCACACGGCCAAGCTCCTAGGCATGCTCTCCCTCGGCGCGGGTGCAGGCTCGGGCTCGTCCGGCGCGAGCCCAGACACGAGCCGTCCGACAAGCGGGCCGAAAACGCCCAGCGGTGCGGCGCACGGCGGCGACGAGCACCGCCGGACTTCCCTCCTCAACGTCCTCCGCTCGCCCCAGTCCGCGACGTCCCCAGCTCTCGCAGAGCCAGTAATCACCCACCCCACGCCCGCAACGCCTGCGAGCCCTACGCCCTTTGACTTTGTGTCCCCGTTTGACGCCTTTGAGAAGCAAAAGCCCCGCACGCTCTCCGCCGCTGCCTCGCACACACCCAGCGCCCAGTCCACGACGCCCTCGTCGCCCGCCAAGCGTGGAGGTGCAGCTTCGCCCCTGAAACGTGGGGCGTCGGCTGCGTCAAACAGGCGCGATGCGCCCTCGCCTCACAAGTCGTCCGAGGCTGCGGCCCCGGCGACCAAGACACACTCGCGCCGCCCGTCTTCGTCCGCGAAGAAGGAGTCGTCTACCCCCTTCCTTGCGAGCAAGCTCAACCAGGGCAAGGAGGGTGCCGGGCCAATGGCGCTTGCCCCCGGCGGCGCGACAATCGACATGAGTGAGCCCAACACGTCCTCGCTCGTGACCGCGCCAAACTCGTTCCGCATCACCCCCGCGACTATCATGAAGGCCGAGTCGACGACGTTCTCGCGCGGCCGCACCGTCGGCGCCGCCAACGGCTGGATAGCATACACCCTGTCGCGCGGCCGCGTGAGACTGATAGACATGGCGACGGGCGCGCGCACACTTATCCAGCTCGAGGCGACAGGCCCCATCGTCGACATTGCAGTGAGCAACACGGCGCTCGCTGTCGTCATGTCGGACCGCTCCGTGAACGCCTACCGCGTTCCCGAGAGCTGGTCGCAGGACGACCCCGACTGCCCGCTCATCTTCCGTCTGCCCCCTATTTCCGCAGGCGCTGTGCCCGCGGAAAAGACCCTTGGCGAAGTCAACCAGGTGGAGTGGGTGCGTCGCGAGGACGCGAGCGAACAGCTCGCGATCGGCGGTACAGAGGGCGCTGTGATTGTCAACCCCTCGGGCGGCGTTGCCGACCCTGCCACGCTCCTCTCGTCGCACCGCGTACTCAAGACCAGCGGCGCCGTGGTGCAGTTCTGCCTCAACGCGACACACCAGGCCATCGGCCTTATCTCCTCTTCGGGCTACTTTTGCCTGTACAGCGTTGCGACACTTAACAAGGTATGGCACCGGCAGCTGCCGTCGTCGAACACGGCGGCGCCGCTGTCTTCGGTTCGTTTCTGTGAGGCCAACATTCTGGTCGGGCGCGCAAACGACACAATGTTTGATCTCGTGCAGATCACGTACGAGCTAGCCGTCATTTCGACGCTCAAATTCGATGTGTCCCAGCCGCACGACGCCGCGTTCGGACAGGCCGTGTACGACAGCGCGCGCGAGACCTTGTTCGTGTCCCAGTTTGCGCGCGGGTCGGTGTACGCCTTCCACTACGTGCTCAAGGGCGCGCAGCCGCTGCGCGGTGTGTCGAGTACCGACGCTGCGCCGACGCTCGCGTTTGACGCCGTCGCCGAGTTCCCCGCCGAGCCGATCGTCTCGTTTGTCGTTTGCCCCACGTCGACCAACGACGACGCCGAGCTCCTCTTCGCTAGTCAGACGGGCATCAGCCAGGCGCACGTGGACAAGTCGCTCCTGCCGCCTCGTCCCAAGGCCGCCGAAAAGAAGCAGCCCAAGGGAAGGGGCAAGAAGGCCAACGAGCGCGAGCCGAAAGCGAACAACAAAAAGGAGACAGCCAGCGTGACCGAATCGTCCGAGCGCGAGGCGGCGAGCGATAGCCCCCAGCAAAGGCAATACCCGGCTCCTGCGCCTATCCCATCGCCTCCCAACGCCCAGCCCCCGTCGTCCGCTCCCCAGCCTGCCCCAGAGCCCGCTGCCGCGGCACCCGACGCGGGTAATGGTACCCCCGGGGTAACCCTGGGTGTTCCCTGGGACACGAACACGATCAGCGTCGGCCACCCACTCTCGGCGTTTGACCTGCACCGCGCGCTGAAAAACACCGAGGACAAGCTTGCGACGCAGTTCAAGCAGATGCTGCAGATCGAGATGTCGCGCGACGAGCCGCGCGACCAGTCGGCGGGCGTCACGGACGCTATCACGAACCACCTGCAGGCGAACCTACCGTGGATTGTGCAGCAGGAGGTACAGCGCGTGTTGCCAGGTGCTGTGCAGTCCGAGTTGCGCGAGCACGCGCACAGCGCGATCCAGGGATCGATGCAGGGCGTACAGCGCGACATTGAGCGTGCTGTTGCGCCCGTCATTCCCCGCGCGCTCAGCGCCGTGGTGCAGCCGGCGGTGGAACGCGCCGTGCGCGACGCGGTCAACCAGGCGCTCGTCCCTGCGCTCGATGACGCGACGACGCGCGTGTACGACCAGCTCGCTGCCGACCTGAAAACGGAAATGGTCCAGATCCGCAAGGACATTGTGGCCGAGCAGGGCGAAACGCTCGGCGCGACGAACGAGATGCTGCACCACATGTCGGCGACGATTGAGTCGTTGCAGCGACAAGTTGCGGCCCTAGCTGCGCGGTCGCCACCGGGACCGACGCCTGCGCCGGCAGCGCCTGCCGGACCCACGCCGACACACGTCGCACGGTCGTTCATGTCGCCACCCGCCGCATCGCACACGCACATGGCGGCGACCATGGCGGCTCCAGCGTCCCAGACGCCGACGTACGGTCTCGAAGAAGCCTTCCTACAGGCACTCCAGCGGCAGACGACGGACGCGACGCTGGCGCTTGTGGGGGAGTACGCGTCGCGTACGGACGCGATTTTGCCGCAGCCGCCGAACCGCAGTCCGCTCTCGCAGGCCGTGATCTTGACGCTCGTGCATAGGGTAGGTGTACACGTTGGTTTGTGCTGACATTAGCTCTCGAGCGCGATTGTCGAGGTGTCGCCGCACGACGGACGGTTCGCGACGCTCGCGACGTGGCTGCGCCGCGCGATCGAACTGCTCGACCCCCGCGATCCCGGCGTAGCGAGCTACCTCCCGCGCGTGGCTGGCGTCGTCAACCGCGATGTCAGCGGTGTCATTGACGGGATCGCGCGTCAAGGCGAGACGCCGCTCAACCAGGCGCATCTCAACGTGTTGCGGTCGTCGCTGGACGCGTTGCGGCGTAAGCAGGCGTAGGGCCCGAGCACGCCCAAGGCGTGCGAGGCCTGCGCTCTTCATTCTCCATATGCGCGTGTCGCGCGTACTAGCTGCATGCCCGTGATCGCGAATAATTCCGTATCGAGACGTGACGCTGCGGCGTCTGTGCATACTTCTGGCAGGTGTTGGTAGATCTACATGCATTGAGGCCATGACGCAAGAGGTCAGGGCGGGGGGGTCGTGGGCTGGGGTACAGGACGTACTGACGTACAGGGCGGGTAATAAAAGGCCGACATCTCATCTCGCCGCTCTCTCCACTACAGCCACAGCTCAACACCATGTCGATCCTGTCCGCGCTGTGGTCAGTCGGGCGGGCGTACTCGCCCAGCGCCGCCGCCGACGCACGCGCCGCCCGCGAGCGGCGCAGTGAGCGTTTCGGCGCGTTTACGCCCTCGCTCAAACCGCACGCGTGGCACCGTAGGCCACGTACCGACGCCGAGGCACAGAGGTGAGCGTCGATCCTGCGAGATATCCATCTGTGTGATGATCTCTTCGATCCGAGCCATAAGGACGAGAATACCCCAAACGCTCTAGAATTACCCTGACGCGCGCCGACGCCGGCCGGCCGGCCTTCAGCGCCGCAGAGCGGTGTTGTCGGCGGCGAGGCGGGGCGGGGCGGCGACAATTGCGTCCTTCCTTGGACGCCGTCGCGCGCCAGCGGCCGGCCGCACTTTCATCCCCCCGGTGCCTACACGCCCCCGCGCGCTCGATCGCTCGCTGACGCTCGCTCTCGCCCGCTCTCGCACAGACTATACAACCATATCCGCACCATGGCATTCTACCTCGACGCGGCGCCCGCGCTCGCTGACCTCGGCCTGCCGTTCCGCGCCGGTATAGACGACATTGTCTCCCTCGTGCCCTTCTGGGGTGACATTGTGTCCGGCGTCGTCCAGCTCTACGCCGTCTGGATGTGTTTCCTCTTCGGTGTGCCGCGCGCCGTGTGTGGGTGGATGGTGAGTTCGAGCGCGTGGCGGTGGTAGCGGCGAGGCGGCGCGGCTGACGGCGATGGGAGGGCGAGTTGGGCGAGCCGTGGGCTGTGCACATTGTGACTGAGCGAAGTACTGCAACAGTTCATCTCGCCGTTGCTCACGCACCGCCGCCGCCGCCCCTCGCGCCGCTTTGCGGCTCTCGGCGCTCGGCGCTAACCCCAGCTCCTCAACGTCCTCGTCGACATCGTCGTTGGCATAGTCCCACTCATCGGCGACGTGCTCGACAACCTGTGGAAAGCGAACCTGCGCAACCTCGCGCTCCTCGAGACCTGGCTACTATCCGGCGACCCCCCGGCAGACAGGTATCATATCCTGCTGATGCCCGACACGGCGACGTACCTGCCGTCGCCGAAGAAGAGCGGGCGTGGCCGGTGGAATGCGTGGTTTGGGCCGACGGACACGCCCGTCGAGGACGAGCGTGCGCGCGAGCGCGCTACGGGTGAAGTCAGACGTACCCGCCGCATGGCACGCGACGAGGGCGAGTACGCTTTTGGCGCCAAGGCCAAAGCCCGCGCTAGAGCACGCGGGACACACCCCGCAGACGAACCCGATGTCATGCCCGATCCGCTCGACTAGTAGACTAGAGTAGATATACACGTTGTAGCATGCATCTTGCTTCTTGCGGAGTGCTACGTACTTCATAGGGTCACCATGTTACCAGGACACTGCCTCCACATGACGCCTCCACATGTCGCCAGACTTTGTTGTTGTCAACTCGCCGCGCGATGGCCGACGCACCGCTCCTGCCCCAGTTCTTTAGCGTCGTCGGGCTGGCGTTTGCCGTAGGGCACGGCGACAATCTTGCGCAAGCCGTGCCTGTGGACGAGGCCCATCCGTGGTTCTGGCCACTGCATGGGGTGTTGCAAGGCGTGAGCCCTTGGCAGTGCTTAAGCTGATCGCAGGTCCCCAACGCCAATATCGCCCCTGAAGCCGTCCGACGGAGTCTGCAAGTACCCCCCGCGATCGCCGAGGCGGTATCTGACGTGCTCGCGGCGGTGTTACGTTACGTGCGCGACGCGCGCGGCGACGGCGGGTTTGGCGGGACGTACGCTGCCTTCAAGAATATCCTGGCTGTCAGGGCGTGCGTAGCGTGTATTAGGAGTTGGCTGATGGCAGGCAGCTGCAAGTGCTGTATGCCGACAAGGAGGATGCGGGGCACACGTACGCTTTTGTGACGCCGCTGATGATGGCCGTGTGTCGCAGAGTATCCCAGCTGGGCAACGAGGTAAGCGTCGAGCGCTGTTTCGCTTGCTGACCACAGGCCTCGGCAATGTCGACACAGCCATTACGCTCCGTCTCCTCCCCGCGCGGGGTACTTGATGAGATGCGGCAGGCGCTCGAGAAGAGCGTCCAGGTGGCGTCGGCGCCGCTCTCCCCTGCGGAGCTGAACGCCGACTACTGCGTGAGCGACGCGCTGTGGGGACTCGGCGTGCTCCTGTGGCGCACGTACGCCGCGCGGAGGTTACACGCGCAGGCGGCCGAGCTGGCGCGGACGTTCCGGCATCTGCGCCCGTCCGAGGTGGAACGGCGGGACGCTCGTGCACGCCGCCTCTCCGCAGGAGAGATAGCGCACACGTACTTCCTCCGAGGACGGTTATGGACCACCCTGCTGTCGTTCCGCGACGCGCGGCCGTGGCTCGAGGACGCATGGCGATGGTGTCCTCCGTCGCCAAGTCAGCAGAGGTGAGTCAAACATGCGTCGTATCTAATATCCAGAGCCATCCTTGTCCGCCTCGTGCCCGTTGCGCTCCTCCGCGGATCCCTGCCCCGGCCCGGCGTTCTAGCCGCCTACGGCCTCGAAGACGCCTACGGACCGCTCATCGCCGCGTTCCGCTCCGGAAACATTGCGCGATGGCGCGCCCTGCTCCGTGATCGCCGCGAGTGGCTTCGCGCGCGCGACGTGTGGCTGCTGCTCTTCGAGCGCGGGGAGATTCTCGTCTGGAGGAATTTGTTCCGGCACGCGTAAGTGGTGCTCGGGGAAACTGCCCTTGCTGCCGTACTGACACCAGGCTCAAATTGTACTACGCCACGTCGCCCGACGCGCCGCGCAACCGCTGCCCGACGTGGGTGTTCGAGGTCGCTGCACAAGTGGCGTTCAGCGGCACGGGCGAGCTGGAGGACGGCACGCTCGTCCAGGAGGACATTGTCTGTGTCCTCTCGAGCCTCATCGACCAAGTATGTGTAATATAGGAGGCAAGCTGACGCACAGAGCCTCGTGGCTGGAAACGTGTCGTACTCGCAGAAACAGCTTGTGATGCGACCCAGTCCAGATGGGATGGGCGCGTTCGAGGCGATTGCGCGGGTCAAGCCCAGGGTCGTGCACGCGATAACGTAGCCGCGGCGCACGCCGGGGCAAGAGCCATGTATAGACTGTACGCATGCATCTATCTATCAGGGGCGGGAGAGAAAGCGTGGCTTCGGATAGGGGCGGACTGAGGTAGGCTGCAGTCGCGCTGCGCGCGATTGGCGCCTACACCTGCTCAACCGACGAGTACTCGTTCTCCAGCCCAGGCTCCATGAGCACGGCGTGGACGAGGATGAGCACGGCGCTGGAGCCGATAAGCCAGAAGAAGACCGAGAAGGGGTTGGCGATAATGAGCAGCGGGACACCGATGACGAAGAGCGCGATGTACAGCGTCTTCTGCGTGATCACCTGGTTGCCGACAGTGACGGGGTCGGGGCCTGGCGTCAGCGCGAGTGCGCGAGCGTAGCAAGCGCCATGAGCGCGTCGCCGCTAATCAACGCAACGCTCGGGGGGCACACCCAGCGAGCCCGCCGACGCCACGCGACTCACCAAACTTGTTAATAGCGACGAATCCGCCCGCGAACAGGCCGATAGCGAGAAGGAGGAACGGGTTCGTGAGGCTGGGTGTTAGGCGTGTAGCGCGAACGTTTGCGTGCTTCCGCGCCCACCGTTGGCGGCCGCGGGCAGCCCCGCGCCACTTACAGAGCCCAGATACCCAGCGCTGCGATGATGAGGATGTACCATCCCGAAAACGCGCGCGAGTTGTACGTCAGCCGCGCGGTCGCGTCGTTCAGGTCGCGCGGGCGCGACATTTGGCGGTAGTCAAACTGGTGTCAGCGCGACACAACGCTTCGGCGCTGCGGGGCAGCGGCGGAGCGGCGCGGCGGGCTAGACGTGGTCGTGCCCCACGCCGCGGTGAAGCGAGACGGTGGGCTAGCTGTGGAGATTATCCGCCGACGACAGCGGTAGCCCCGAGCGCTGGTGCCTGCAGCCCCACGCGGTCCACCCGCAGCGGAGACCAAGTCACTTCCAGCGTGCCATGCAGTACGGCCTACCCGTATGTGCGCTGCCGCCTCGCCGCCGCTATCGTTCTCCGCTCTCGCCGCCGCCTTCCCCTCTCGCCGCCGCCGCGGCGACAGCCGCGCCGCGCGCCTGCGGCAACTCACAAACTCCCCCGGCGGCTTGAGACCATTCAAGTGCCGTTCCTGCCATCAGCACCGCCCACACGCACGCACAAAGACCCACGCGCAGCGCCTGGAACCTGTCCGCGACCTTGCCTACGATTTCCGCCATGATGGGATGATGTGGTGTGGTGTGAGTAAACGAGCAATGTGGCTGCGAGCGACTTTGCGCCACTGCCGAGGTCATCGACGCAATGGCGGCCGACTTTGTTCATCGCCCCAGCACGTGCGGCTTGCCGCCCCACTCTCTACCCCTACAACCCCCGCGCTCAACAACAACAAACCCCTGTTAATTGTTGTTGACACCACGCACACCACACAGCATGATTCGCCTCAACCCGACAGCTATCTCCCTCCGGCCCGCGGACGTCAAGGCGCTACAGGCAGAACTCGAGCGTCGGCGCGCGGCGGCCGCGCCCGCGCCAGCGTCAAACGCCGCGAACGCCAGTACAACCCACGGCGGCAAGCAGAGTAAACACGCCCATGCAGGGGGCAACGGGCGCGAGGCCAGCCGCACCGACGCCAGCCGCGACTCGCGACGCGGCGCGCACGCCCCCAACCCCGCCGACGCCGAGGTCGAGGACCGCCGTCGTCGCCGCGCGGCCATGACCGCCGAACAGCGCATCGGGCTGTAACGTGAGCACAAACGCGGGCTGGCTTCGAGGACTGACATTAGGCGCGCACGACGCAGTCTTCTCTACTTATATGCTTAGGTGGCAGCGTATGCACAGCGCGCCGCTTGGCCTGACACCCCTCGTCGAATCCATCACCAACACTTGTTACCAACCACGCCCATACCCAGCATAACTAGCAATATACAATGCATACATCCCTTCGCGCGCTAGTATCCGCGCCGCAGACGCTCAATCTCGGCCGCCTGCGCGGCGATGGTATCGCGGCTGGCGCGGAGCTCGTCCACGAGCGGCGCGACGGTCGCCCTGATTTCATTCTGCCGTCAGCGACGCAAGCGGCGCGCGAGCCCTAGCAGCGAGCGAGCCGCGAGCTAACCCTCCTGGCTCGCCCTGCTCGCCCGCTTCTTCTGTACCCACCTTGAGGCCGCGTCCCATACGTAGCATGTCCATCTGCAGGTTTGCGATTTCGCGACGGAGCGCCTCGACTTCGAGGGAGTGTGCGCCAGGCGCGGCGACAGCTGCTGAGCCAGCTGCCGCCGGTGCTGGCGCAACCGTGCCCGCCTCGTCCCCCTCATCCCACTCGGGGACATGCTGCAGCCCCTCTCCCACCCCACCACGCACGGTCGCAGGCGTCGGCGCGGTCGTACTGGGCGTAAACGCCTCGCTGGCAGGACGGAACCGCGCTGTGCTAGCAGCGGACGCGGGAGGCGGTGCGTCCGAGACCTGACGGCGTTCGCGGCGCGGAGGCGGTATAGGTGAAGCTGGCGCTGGCGCCGGCGCGACGGGCGCGCTCACGGCGCGCTTGTCGAAACCGACCTCCTTGCCCTGACGCTTGGCGGTGTTCGTGTTCGTCTCCGCCAGCGCCGGTCGCTCCGAGACGGCGCGCCGCCCACTGCTGGGTTGAACAGGGTGAATGGCGAGTACGTCCCCGTCCAACTTTATGGGCGTGAGTGCGTGCGAGTCCGCATCGACCAGCACGACGGCGCCTGCTGTCAGCTTCCCTCCATCGCTGTACCCACCCTCCGTCGTCCAAGCCGCAACGCTGCGCGAGGTGAGCCACGCGACGCCACGTACTTCCCCGCTGACCAGGTCCAGATCAACGATATCCGCCGCGCCGTCGCGCAGGAACGCCAGCATGCCCCCGCCCCCTACGCAGACGCGCTCGCCCCGGACAGCGATGTCTCGCACGCACGACAGCGGGAGAGGGATATCCTCTACTCCCCCGGCGAGAGACACGCGCTTTACCCCCGCTGCGGAGGGGACGAGAACCGCCGGCATCCCCGAGGCAGAAAGAACGCGCACGACGTTGGCCTGGTGTCAGCTCGTCCCCGCTACAAAGCTCACCTCTGTCTCGACAGAGGGCATGTCGAGACGCACGCCGCTCTCGAGGGCGTACGCCGCGACGCCGCTGTCCGTACACACGGCGAGCACGCCAGCCCCAGCATCCATGCACTCCACCTTCCCCCCAATCTACCGTCAGCTCTTCCCTCTCCCAAAACCTACATCAATCACGTCCGACTTCGCCCACCGCGCCGTCCCGCCCCCGTTACGCCGGAACAGCACCACCTCGTTTCCAGCCGCAACGGCCACGCCCCGCTCGTACGCCGTTACGGCGTCCACTGTGCCGCCTCCCGTGGACAGCTCGCCCACGCGCCGTCCCCGCCCGTCGTACTCCCATACCGTCGGTCCTGTACCCCACACAAACGTGTTGCCCCCGGCCGCCGACGCCGAGCGCGGCGATACACCCGCGGAAAACCGCGACGGAAGGGATAGTGTCTGCGCGCCCGCTCCGCCCGAGGGCGGCAAGGTCGTAAGCGACAGCGACTTTGCGTGCACGACTATCGCGCTCATGCTTGCGGTCTGTGTGATGCCAAGTCGCTGTTGACGGTTTGGACTTGTTGACGGCCAAAGTCAGGCACGTGCGGGAGCATTTTGGAACCAAACACACCTCGGGTGTGTGGTGATGATGCATGTGCGAATTATACAATGTGTACAGTGTCCATTTGATGAAGCTTTAGGGAGCGACGAAAAGCGCGAAGGCGGAGAGCACTACTGCGACGTGTGTGCGGGTCGTGCCCGCCCCGCTTTTGACATGCTCGGCGGCGCCGCTCGGCCACCCCGGCACGTCAAGCGCGACGTCCGAGGTCGCGGCGTTGGTATTGCGCGGCGGCGGGGTGACGACCACGACGTTGGGGAATCCGGGTTGGGTAACGTTATACACCGTGCTGTTGGCAAGACCCATCCTCTGGATGACGGTTGTCGACGATGGCCGCGAGTACGGCGACTGGAAGACATAGCTTGGCGTGGGGAAGTCTGGCCCACCGAGGAGATAGTTCGGCAGCACCGTGTCGACCGTGAGCGTCGGCGACGCCTGGTCGCTGCCTGAACTGCCGTTGCGGATAGGCAAAAACCCCACTTGCGGCGCCAGCACGCCATTAACGCCGTAACTGAACACGGCGTAAACGTGCTTGAGGAAAGGCGTGCCCAGCGTCCAGTCCACGCCGTCGCCCGTACTGGGTACGGCAACGGGCCAGGCCAGACACATGGTACTATCCCCGCCTACCTGCGCAAAGAGCCAGTCTTGCGGCGGGATCTCGTACGACCGCCCAGAAAACGCAAACCCCATCGTCGCCTGGGTGTCGCATGGCGCCGCCCACTGCCCTGGAGATACCTGCCGCGCGTAATTGATCTGCGCAAAGATCCGCTCTACGTCTTGTTGTGGGCCATACATCCCGTTCGAGCCCACGTCGATCACTGCCGCCGACGGTACCCCAAGAGACGCGTACGTCGAGTTCAGCGGAATCGTTGCCCCGTTTACAACGACAGAGGAGAGCGAGACAGCCCAGTACAGGTACGCCTCGTTCTCGAGGTCGCCGACAGAGGAGGGTATGCTGTCGTTGGCGCCCGATGCTGCTGGGCTGTCCTTGAGCGGCGCAAAGGGCAGTACGTCTACCCAGTCAAAGTCGGTGACGGTCCCGTTCCCTGATCCCGCCTGGACATACGCCGCCGATACGCCGCCGAGCGTGATCGAGCCTGTGTGCAAGCTGAAGCGTGGTGTTTTGGAGTCGGCAGGCTGGGAATCGTCGCCGCCAGACAACGGAGGCATAAGGCCAAGGGCAAACATCGGTGCGGGGATCATACCGCTCGACGTGAGCGACTCGAGGAGAGGCGGGAGGTACAGCGACGCGGTCCCAGGTCCGTTGTTGCCCTTGAGGAGCGCCCGCGCGAGTACGGAGAGCCGCGGGAACCCGAGCCCAAGAATCCCGGAGACCTGCTGCTGCGCGAGAGTGAGGTTAGTCGCGTTGATAACGCCGAACACCTGGCTGTCGAGCACGACGTCAGCGAGTCCTACACGCTCGCGCGCGACGAAACCGGCCGCCGTGCTCCCGTCGCTAAATTCCGCGCGCCACGCCGTAGCGTTATCGTTTACAGCGACGAACGAGCTCGACGGTCCGCGCAGGTCGTAGTATGGACTATCGTCCGTCGCGCGCGGACAGTCGCCGCACGCCGTCGACACCAGTAGCAGGTCCGCGCTCCCCGTGTCCACCTGAAGCGGGTATCCCACGCCTGGTGTGCCCAGTCCAACAGGAACAACGTAGGTACTGCTATTAGTAGTTGTTAAGGGCGGACGCACGATTTGGCGCTGCCCAGCGCAATGCTCGCGCCGGCACGTTTCGTCAGCTTTGTCGAGCGTTTGTGCAAAGGCATCGAGACGCCGCCGACGCTTATGTCCGGTGGCGGGGAACGCTTCGCGTGCGCTGCCGGCGCGCGGACACGGTATCCTGCTGTATCCCGCCGCGGAACGTGAGCGAGCCCGCCGCAGGCGGCTAAGGCAACGACGAAAGCCCAGAGCATGGCAAGAGTGTGATGGCGAAAGGATGCCTGCCCTGCGTACTCTGAGCCTGTATGTGCTGATCCATCCGTTGTGTGCAGAATGATAAGTGCGTGGGCATGCGGTGTAGGGCATGCGGTGTACGCCACGCCGCTGCGCGTGTGCGCGCAGTCGTGACCACCATCTCAGCATGCCCCGACAACGTGCCCCCCTCCGGGAACCCTGTCGCCTCCGCATGCTCCGCAAAATCGCTGCGGGGCCAGGCACCGAGCCGGCGGCTTCTCGTGCTGAGTGTGGGGTGTAAGAGGGCGAATGCACGGATGGGATGCTGGTGGAGGAGAGAGCAAGTGGCAGTCTCAAGGCCGTGTCGAGTGGCTGATCACAAACGCGTTCTCAGCAATCTCACCTCGTCGCCATGCCGCAAGTCAGTTCGTTCCGATCGGATGGTTCCACCGTCATCACCATTTTGTCACATCGCCGAGTCCATCTCCACCTTGTCGACGTTGGGCTCAACTATCGCAGTCGCATCGTGTTGTCAGAGACAAGTCGTGCAACGATATGAACGATATGTGTGACTGTCAGGTCGTGGTGCGCAGACGACATGATATCATCGCAACAGTGTCGAGTCGGCATGGAAAGCTTGAGCTAGACTTCGATAGGCATCACGTGCGAGTCAATTATTTCGAAGAACGTTGGTAATGGCCCGATTATCCACATCCTAATGGCTGAATAGCGATTGGGCAGTCGGCTATTAACCGTGGTAATAGCGTAGTTTGAGATTTGGATCTGCCGATCAGTAGCCGGCCGTTTCGAGTCGGAGTTGTTGCATCGTTGGCTTCAAAAAAAGAGGACACCCCATCTCATCGTCTCCCTCTTACCACACACACACACACAACCGACACCATGCCGCACCACGGACACCACACCCCCGCCTCGGTCCGCGACGTAAGCCCTGCTGCAGTGCGGCTCTCTAACAGGCAGGCCGCCGACGTGCTGGACGACCGCCGCGTAAAGGTCACCCGGCCCCTGATCCCGTACGTCACCAGAGATAGAGAGGTTGACGCTAACCCCCAGTCCCCAGATCCTGCACGAGGAGTGTGTTTGTATTTTGTGGCAGTACTGACACCAGGCTTCCGCTCACGCTGCGTGGTGCCCAGACAGTCATTGACGGCCGCCGTGGCGTCGAGGCTATCGTCAAAGGTGACGACGACCGTCTCCTCGTCGTTGTGGGGTAGGTACTTCCGCATCAGCTCGACCTAATCTCAGGCCATGCTCTGTGCACGACCCCAAGCAGGCGATCGAGTACGCCAAGGAGTTGAAAAAGTACGCCGACGAGGCCGAGGACGACCTCTTGATCGTCATGCGCGTCTACTTTGAGAAGCCCCGTACCACTGTCGGGTGGAAGGGCCTTATCAACGACCCAGACATGAACGGGACGTACCAGATCAACCGCGGCCTCAAGATGGCCCGCTCGCTGCTCCTCGAGCTTACCGAGATGGGCCTCCCCACCGCCGGCGAGTTCCTCGGTAAGTCTAAACCCTGCACGCCATGGCTCACACCCAGATGTCATTTCGCCGCAGTACCTTGCCGACCTGAGCTCGTGGGGCGCGATTGGCGCGCGCACGACCGAGTCGCAGGTCCACCGTGAGCTTGCGTCGGCGCTGTCCATGTCGGTCGGCTTCAAGAACGGTACCGACGGCTCGATCGACATTGCCGTCGACGCCATCAAGGCCGCGAGCTCGGGTCACACCTTCTTGTCCGTCACCAAGCAGGGTCTGTCTGCGATTGTCGAGACAGAGGGCAACAACTCGACGCACGTGATCCTGCGCGGCTCGACAAAGGGCCCCAACTATGACGCGGCGCAGGTTGAGGCCGCGGGCGAGAAGCTTAAAAAGGCAGGCCTCAACCCCAAAATCATGGTCGACTGCTCTCACGGCAACTCGTGCAAGCAGCACCAGAGACAGATCGACGTCGGCCGCGACATTGCTCAGCAGCTGGCTAACGGGCCCACCTCCCAGATGCTCATGGGCGTCATGCTCGAGTCCAACATCAACGAGGGTAACCAGAAGGTGCCGCCCGAAGGCCCCTCGGCGCTCAAGTACGGTGTCTCCATCACCGACGCCTGCATCTCGCTCGAGCAGACCCTTCCCCTCCTCGACGAGCTGCGCGCCGGCGTCCGCGCCCGTCGTGAGGCCGTCAAGGCCAAGCACCAGTAGGACGTCTTGGGAGTTTGTGGTTAGTCTAAAACAGGTGTACACGCTACGCCGCTCTTTGTATTTCGATGCATTGGACATGCTCTTGTTCTAAGTGTTCTGTGGAACATAATAAAAGTGTGGATGGTGTGCGAAGCAGTACAATCTATGTTACACCTCGCCCAGCACCTGCGCCTCGTCGTCGTCGTCCGTGTCCATGTCTGAGGTCTTACCTGACTTCTCTGACGCGGACGCACCACTCTCGTCTCCATCCTCATCCTCGTTGTCCTCCTCACTTTCAGAGTCGGAAAACACCTCACCGGGGAAGCCGATAAAGTCCGACTGTTCGTCAAACCCGCCCTGTGCGGCGTCTGGCGCCTCCTTGGGCTGCTTGTCTTCTTTCGTCTTGAGCTGCTCGCCACGGACAAAGTGATTGAGGCCACACTTTGGCTGGCGCGAACACGTACCCTTGGCATGCCATTCGGGGCACTCCCAGACATGCAGCTCGGGGCAAGTGCCCGCCTCCCTGTCACACCAGCCTTCGCGTGCAAAGTCCTCGCACACTGGCGCGTCGGGGGACACGCCGACGTGCGGGTACGGGCACGCTTCGCCGAGGTAGCACGATGCGGTAGCCTGGAACCGCTTGCACGACGGCGTGTTGTGCGCTGACGGCGTGTGCGACAAGGGACACGAGTCCCCGAGCGTACAGCTGCCGCGCAGGAACGACGGGCAGATGGACCGGTGCTCTGGGTTGTGCTGGTACGGACATGTCAAGGCACGCGCACAGCGGCCTAAGGTTAGAAGTCAGTATTGTTCAAGAGGTAGGGAAAATGGCGGGTTCTGAGGCCTTTGCGGCGTTGAGCAGCCCCGCGGCACGCACCAGTCTTGGTGTAGTACCGACAGAGCTTTTTAGCCTGTTCAGCACGTTTCGCGTCCAGACTGGTCGGGTCAGCATCCACAGGGAGATCACCGCGGCGACACACGTAGACCGCGACATGAGGTTGCCGCGTTTGGTACGGCGGTAGCTCTCGCCGCCGTACTTGAGCGACTGGCGCGTAGGTGTTCCTTTCGACGGCCCGCTATGGCCAGGAAGTTCTGGTAGGTTAGACGCCAACTTCGCCGCAACCTACCGCCAACACGGACGAGCTTCTCGCCGCCCTGCTGAAACTCGAAGATGACGCCGTCAATGACTACGCGCTTCGGGTCTGTGGTCTCGGAGGACCCGCCCGTGGACTGCAGCACCTGGACCTGCGACGGCACCTTGGGTCGCCGTGGCGGTGGCGGCTGCGCAGCCAGCTGCTTTCTGCCATTAGCTCAGACTGCACTAGACGAAGCTCACCTCTTTTCAACCGTCATGAGGCTCATGTTACCCCCTCGACTCGTCTTCTTCACCCAGCCGTCCCCTGACATGGCCTTGGCGGGGGCCATTTCGGGAGGCGGCGAGTCGAGCTCGCCGTCTTCCCTCTCAGTGGCGGCAGGACGTGCGGTGCTCGGCGCCGAGGAAGGTCCCGCTGAGGGCCCACTCCTCAGATCCAAGCTGTACGGCCCGCCACCACTGGCACCGCCGCGCCCCCGGCCGCGCCCACGCCCACCACGTCCGCTCCCGCGGTAGCCACCACGAGTGTAGCTGCCGCGGTAAGGGTGGTACGAGGAGGGATGTGGATTCTTTGTGTTGCTCGCAATCTGGCCTGATCTCGTCAGCTTTACCCTATTCTGGGAGCTGCATACCCTGCAGACGTGCAATCTCCTGCTGGATGAGAAGCTTTTGCCTCTCTGTCGACGTTGTTGGTTGTGGCATATCGGTGTGTGTGAATGAAGAGATGGTGAATGTGTTGTCGTTGCGTGTGTCAGGTCTTTGTTGTGGCCACCCATACGTACTGTACACAGATCCTCACCGAAATGTGTGCTCGTGGCTCCTGGGTGAGGTCGATCGCTGGGGTGAGGTCACGTGGGAATTCCTGATACGATTTTTATCAGTCTTTATCCTGAGTGTGAGTGTGGGGTCTCCACGTTCACTGTGGCAGCTGGGTGTGGCGGGCGCGTCGTGATGGACAGTGAGGGGCGCGACGACGATCGCGCAGGCGTGTGTGTGTGTGTCCCGCGACCTTCCTCGGGTTGAGTCAACTATGATGTCTGACCCCGTCGGTCCCCTTCCCTCTCCCCAGGTGACAAACTCTGGCAGCTGGGCACATTTGCTCAACCTTCCTCCATCCAACCTTCCTTCCCCGCTCCGTATTTTGGCGCGACACCATCTCTCCTCTTCGCTCTCTTCCTCTTTCTCTTCCACTCACACACATTCTCACTCTTGCTGCACAACAATGTTCTTCTCAGAAGACCTCTTAGTTGCAAAACGTGGATCGTAGGTGAAAGTACATCGTGTTGAAGCTCACCTACGCAGACTCGGCATCATCTGGTTTGTGCCACTGGCGATGTGTCTGACGACAGGCTCGTGTCCACACTTGGGCCACGCAACAAGCGGGTGACCCGCAAAGCCCTCGCCAACGTCGAGATTCCTCGCACATGCGAACTCATCGCCGAACCTCCCGAACCGCTCGCACTGCGTCTCAGTGGCCAGCTGCTCGTCGGCGTCGCGCGGTACGTCTTCCTCGTTTGCACAAGAGCCTGACCCCCAGCGTGTATAACCAAAACTACGAGCACTTTTACTCAGTGAGTTTCACATAAGGCTCCCCTCGGTTAACTCTTCAGGACGTACAAACCTTCGACCATGCCCTGCGTCGCTCCATTGCCACCAACTTTGGCGCCGCGTCCAAGGCTACGAATGGTGGTGACGACATCGACCTTCCCGGTGGTGGCAAAACTCGGTGAGCTAAGCGCATGAAAATCCCGCTAACTCTCCAGCCTTGATTTGATTACCTTCGGGGAGGTTGATCTCAGCCTCGCCACGTTCTCGGGTTTCGACTTTGAGTTTGGCCACATTGTCAGTTAAGAAGCGTGTGATCGTGTGGATAAGCTGATAACAGAACTGGTTCGAGCCCCTTAGCACCCAAATGCCACCGTCGCCTCGTCGTAACACGACTCCCTTGGAGTCGTTAAAGATCAACGCCTCGCAACAGGAGGGCCAGGAGGAGGAAGGCGAGGTCGACACGGAGAGGAGCCGTTCGCCTAAGCGACCGCGACTCAGCTGTGAGTGTGCGACACTTTGGTTCTGACGCCCAGCAAATGATCCTCCGCGTCTAAACTTCAAGCCCAGCTCTGAGCGCCTTCCTGACCCGAGCTTGCACATCTTCGAGCCAATGGACATTTTTGACAACCTGCCGAATGTCAATGTGCCCTCCTCCGATGGCCCAGTGCCCTTCGACGGGCCCGATCCCGACGTCAGCTTCGAGTAAGCCTGTGTAAAGTATTGGGGCTGACCTTAGCTTTCCTGCGCCAGGGGATGACCCCGTCAACATTGAGGGCGAACGCACCCCAGAGCCCCATATTAGTCCCAAGCGTCCGCGGACCGACAGCAGTGAGGAACTCTCAGATGTTGAAGTTGCTTTAGTGCCTCCACCTAAAAAGCCCAAGACCAAACGTGTCAAGAAGCCCACCTATGACAAGGTGACGTGCCCTCATTTGTCTTGGCTAACGACAGGATCTCGAGATTCCCATCCCTCACGACCAGGAGCTGGAGAACGAGTACTTAGAGGCCATGAAGAAACAGCGCAACGAGAACATGAAAAAGCGTCTCGACACTGCCGCTGGAAGTAAGGCGCAGGTAATGTTAGATACTGCGGGTAACTGGGTAAAGTGTGAGTTGGCCCTACCTGATTCAGCTCACGCAGTTCTCGACGACGACATGAACCTGTTTCTCACTGGATTCACCAAAATTCGCAACTTCAAATGGCAGATGGAGGCCAAGCGTCCGGCGGACCCGATTCCCATCGGGTACGGGCCCGGTGCAATTGTGAACCTTGATCTCCCAAATGACGAGCCTCTCAGCGTATTAGACAACCGTCAACTCCATGCCGACCTGCAGATGAGTGGGGATATCATTCCAGACGTCCCCGACTTTCCTGACATGCCTTTCGACCATCCTGATCTTCCTGTGAGATCAAGAGGCAGTGCAGCGCTAATGGCCAGGACCCGGGAGTGCCGCGTGACGTGCATGCGCCCCGGGACAGCAGCATTTACCCTGTAAGCCAACCATAGCTGGCGTGCCCAGTCGACTGACGAACAGTGGGACGTGGAGGACAGCCTGCCTGCCGGACTTGTATCTCCTGATGACATGCCTGCGCCGTCTTCAGGCTACAGCACACCGATTCGCGTACGGCCCAGCCTGCCGTCAAAGTGAGCTCACAGTGTCCGAGCAAAGTCTGACTCCATAGCGCCCCGTCAAGCACTACTCGGCCTCTTCGCTCACGCTCCCCGTCAATTGACAGCAACGGAACTGCACCCTCGGTCAGTTTAATGGACATCCGCCTCGAGGACTGTGAGTAGAAACCAGAGCGCAGCTGATCAAGTCCCCAACAACGACGGTCGTCCTCCCGTTCTCGAGCGTGTAATCCCGACTCAGCTCGTGACGCTCGAGCTTCAGTGCCAGCGTTTTCTTCGGTAAGCTCATGAATCATAGTAGAGCTGACTGCAGCTCTGTCGAAAAGAGCATGGTCCAGTGGAACACGGACGAGGTCGAGCTCGCCGACATTGTCCCAAAGAAAATCACCCAGAAGAATGTCGCGGCCACGGCGTTTTACAACTGTCTCAGTGAGTTCAACCCCCGGTAACCACTAACTCACCAGCCCTCGCCACCAAGTGCATGCTCGACCTCTCGCAAGACGTCGACTTTGGCCCGATCACGATCCGTCTCGCCGCATAGCCGGCGCCGTCACCTGTGCAGCTGCCCACTGCCTGCCCGCACCAATGTATCTTTCACCATCCGTTCATGTACATTGTTCGTCTGTATTACCTGTTGGCCCTGTGCCACCATGCATGCTGTGAATGTCTACGTCAATGATGTCTGCTGCGCCTGCCGTCTGCTGTCTGCTGTCTGCCGTCTGCCGTCACGGTCACTACTACGAGTCGTTCTTCTTGGCTCCGAGGGGCGCGCCGAACGGATCGTCGGCCGCGGTGTCGGATGGCTTGGCGCCACCGCCCAGCGGCGCGCCAAACACCATCTCGTCCGCCTCGCGTGCGCGCGCCGCCTTTGCGACCTTTTCGGCCTTTTCCTCGGCAGCCTTGGCCTCCTGCTCAGCTTTGCGCTTGATGTATCTGGCGTCAGTTGAGGTCAAATCCACACAACTCACAAAGCCGTGCCGGGAACCTTTTCGGGGTTGGTGCAGCTCTTGAGCCGCTTATCGATTTCCTTGACCTTTTTCAGGTCGTGCTTGCCCTCAGCTGCGCGTGTCATGGCCTCTATTTCGTCCGTGATGCGGACGAGCTCGGCGCGGGATATACCAAAGGGTCCAGGCGGGGTGTCGGCACCATCCGCAGCGTCAGCGTCAGTGTCGGCGTCCTCGCCGTCACCCGCCGCGCCGTTCTCCTCAGCCATCCCTGCATACTTTGACGTGAGGTACGCGTCGACGAGGTCACGGTCGCTTGCGCGCCAGCACGCGAGCGCAATCTGCGCGGGGCTGTAGAGAAACTCTGCGTCCGTGAGGCGGGAAGTCGACAGAGTTTCGAGGGCTTTAGCGAGTGCGCGCTGTGCGCGTTCGGGGGGTTGGGGCGGGGCGAGGGACGACGACGGCGGCGTAGTCTGGAGTTCGAGGTTCCAGCCACGGAGGGGCTTATCCGCGCCGTGTACCCAAAACTCGAACGCAAGGCTCTGTGCAACGAGGAACTCGAGGTCAAGTACATCGTTCGCCTTGAAACCCTGCAGCTTGCTCACGAACACGTCGATCGGGACCGGGTGGTTGGTTGTCTTGGCCGCGAGGAACAGGCACGTAGGCATGATTGCCTTTGGGTGCCATTCCATCACGCTGTTCTTGAGGTAGAACCGCTTAATGTACGATATCGCCGTCGCCTCGACGACTTCCGGTAGCCCAAAGCCCTGTCGGCAGATCGTCGACGTGTGGCTGCAGTAAAATCGGACCAAAAGCAGCTCGTCCTCAACGCTCGGGTAGGAGGGTGACGGGGCCGTAGGTGTGTGTCCGAGAGATTCCTGCGCCGCCTAGTGTTAGTCCTGCCAGTCCCCCTCGCGGCTGGCTGACGCCATCGACAGTCGTGACTTTGGCCACACCCACCTTTTCGGCTGCGACGTTTCGCGCAGTCACCTCTTTACTCTTCTCGTTGAGTTCCGCGCGGAGCGCGGCGAGGCCCGCGCGCGAGTATCGCCAGTGCTTGAACTGTGACGAGCTGTGGAAGGGCGATATGCCTGGTGTGGGGCGGGGGGTGCTCGAGGAGGACGCGGACCCGTTGGTGTCAGCGGTCTTGGCGCCCGCGCCCGCGCTCGCGCCGTTAGTGCTCGCGCCGGCGGCCATGGTGATGCCGTGCGTGCGTGCTGGTGTGGGCGATGCGAAGTGCGTTGGACAACACGTTTGGGACATGTGAAGCGTCGAGCTCTCGAGGTGGAGGCCGAGGCACACACGCGGAGAAGCTTAGAGTGGGGCAGAGCTTAGTTTGCTTCCGTGTCGATCCGCCACCCAGGAAATCGATGAGCCTGGCCAGTTGTCGTGATGATGTATTGCTCCAGCTGACATTGTGACGTTTGCATCTTGCCACGACACGACTCTCGACATAATCACCATGCGCCTGCGACTGCGGGACGCTTTACCCGCGCTTCTCCTCGCTGCGGCGGCGGGACTCCCCTCCGCCGTCGTGGCGTGGTCGTGCGATGCCGTCGAGACAAAGGCCGGCACAATCGACCTGAGTGGCCTTGCCGGCACCAAGGACGCCAGCAAGGAGACAGACACGCCGCCGACGAAAAACGAGGCGCGCGTGCGGTTTAATGTTTGCGGGACACTGGCTAAAGAGGACGGCGTACCCGACGAGGATCAGGTGGGTTGCTATCGCAACGAGGGCTGTCGTTCGGCGCTGAACTACTAGTGTCCGGAAAACACACGGGTCTGCCTCAAGCTCGTTAACCACAAGGAGTCGTCCAAGGAGCCCGAGCGCGTTACCACCGTCATCCCCATGTGGACGACGGACACGCCCGACAAGGACGTGACGATTCGCGGCGGAAAGGGCGAGTACACGCTCAAGGTGTCGAGCGAGAAGTATGCCGGGTGAGTGCGGGTGAACTGCGCGGGGGCTGACGGCAGCGCGCTACAGACGTTCGAGCTCGAGCTCGAGTGCGGCGACGACGGCGTCGCGCCCTTCCTCGAGTCATACACGGAGGGCACGCTGAAGGTCAAGTGGGTGACGCCGGGCGTGTGCGAGTCGGCAATAGTGCCCGGCGGCGGCGGCGCGGGCGGAGGCAGTGGCAGTGGCAGTAGCGGCGGCGGCGGGTTTTTCGGTTTCCTCAAATTCTGCTTCTGGCTCGCGTTCTTCGGCCTCCTCGCATACTTTGTTATTGGCGCACTGTATAATCACCAGCAGTACTCGGCCCGCGGGTGGGACCTTGTTCCGCACCGCGACTTTTGGCGCGAACTGCCCGCCCTCGCGGGAGATTTTGGCGGTCACGTCTTTAGTAATGTCCGCAGCTCGACGGGGCGGGGTGGGTACTCGAGTTTGGGCTAGGCCGCGGCGGCGCGCAGCGTCGTCCGTGCTCGTGCGTCGTGCGTTGTGCGTTGTTACAAGATGTACCCGAGCTCGGCGATGGGGGTCGACTGCCATCTACGCCGCGTTGCGCCGTGGTGCTACGCGCAGGCTCGCGCTCGCGCTCGCGGCTCGGCCGCCACGCACCGCATAGGATCTATCATAGGCCGGTGTCGCCGACGCCACATGTGAAAATGCATTATTAGACGCTACGCGTGCGACGTATCTACATGTCTGAGTGCGAGGGGCCGTGGGCGTGCGGCGAAGACAATTTGGACGAGAAGCAGTACGAGGTGCGAGCGGCAAGTGCTATCGCATCTGCTTCGCTACGCACCTGCTCGCTATCGCACCGGGCCGCTATCGATACCTCCTCTGCGGGGGCTCAGCTAGACCACCCAAAGCCGACCCCTCCCTCGCTGTCGCGATGGACGCGACGTTCTTCTGCATCTCGACCCACTCGTTCTCACGGGGCGTGACGACCTTGTCGGCGACATCGTAAACGTAGAGGTTACCGTCTGCGCCGCCGAGCGCGACTTTACGGGCTGGCGTGGGACCGCGGTCCCACGCCATCTTGTTGAGCGCCTGGTCGCATACCTGCGTGCTGACTAGCGGCATCTCAATGTCGCCATTCAGGTTCCACAGGTCGAATTTGCCCGTACCGTCCACTGCGCCGAACAGCGCGGGGTTATGCGGATGCCACTGTACGTCCAGGACGTAGTCGCCTGCCTCCTCGAACGAGTGTAGCGGGCCTACAGTCGGAATTGGTCCCGACGCGCCAGTACCCCCGGTCGCCGCCGCCCCGCTCTTCCCCTTCGCTCGCCATAGCTTGACCGTCCAGTCTATGCTCGAGGTCAGAAACAGGTCGGAAAAGTCGAACGACCCCGCGGAAGGGTGGAAACTCAGGCCGGTTACTGGCGCGCTGTGCCCGCGGTACACGTCGTCCGGGTTCAGTCCCGCCTTGGCCGACGCACGGTCGTACCGGTTGGCCTGGTAGACCGAGCCCTCTTCCGTGCCGACCCAGAACGTGGCCGTCTCGTTGTCGGCCAGATCGAGGCACGTGATGGACACCTCGTCTGTCTTGCTCGTCGCCATGGGGCCGCCCGCCGGCGCGACAAGCAGTAACTTGTCCTGCGGGGTCGACAGCATGTCCGCCTGCCACGTACACACCAGCCCATCCGTCGATGTCGTAATCAGGCTGTGCGCGTTCTGCGTCCCGACCATCTTCATGGCGTAGATCGGCGACGTGTGGCCGGCCGCCGACAACGGGGTCTTGTTCACGGGCAAATGCTTCGCGCGCGTGTCCCACAACAGTACCTGACCCGAATGCGTCCCGCCAAACACCAGCTGCGGGTGGAACGGCGACAGCGCGACGGAGAGTACGTCAGTCTGGCGTCAGCAAAGGCGCGAGGAGCATACCCACCGGGGCGTGGAAAACAAACTCGGGCCGTTCAAGCAGGTGCAAATTCCACAGCGCGACGATGCCCTGCGGGTCACTCGGTGCGGCGGGGTTTTTATTGTACGACGCGGCGACGAGCTCGGGATGCTGTCCGTTAGCAACAGTCAGTGTACGCGCAACCCACCTTTGGCGACCAGTCGACGCCCGTGACCGAACGGTTGGCGGTCCACCTCTCGTCGGCGAACACACACACGCGCTTCACTTTTTGTCCCTCGCCCTCGCCGTCTGCCGCCGCAAGACCGACAGTATAGTCCTTGATGTAGTCGTACCCGTCACTAAGCGCGCGCTGGACGATAAGGCTCGAGCCTTCGAGGAAGGACGAAAACTCTGGCGTCGCAAAGATGGCCGCACGCTGGTCCTCGGGTAGGTCTGTCGTCAGCTTGCGTGCTCAGTAGCCTAGCTCACGCTGTAACTGAAGATTGTCCGTTTTCTCCTTGAGTTCCTTGAGTTCCAGCTCGAGCACGCGCCGTTCCTCGTCGAGCTCGGCGACGATGCGCGCGCGCATCTCGTCCTCCGTCTCGCGTCCTGAACCGCCGTCTCCGCCCTCCCTTTCGTCGTCGTCGCCCGGCGACGTGCCCGTGCCAACAGACACCATGGCCGTCTGCACAGACTTGGAGTATGTCTCGGGCTTGACTGTCTGGAGGTTAGCGCCGCTACACACCTAGCGCACCTTGGCCGGCATGTCGTACATCTCGGTATACGTGTCGACGTACTCGACCGTGAGAGCGGGAACGTCGCTAGCGTCAGCCATGACATTGGTTCGCCTTACTCTGCAGTGACAGCGGCAGCGCGAGGTGCGCTTGTCTCGCTCATACGACTTGCGCGCCCGCCAGGTGTACCCGGTACCGAGCCTGGCGCGGGGGGCGTACTGCGTCCAGCGCTGGGTGTAGCTGGCGCGGCGGAGCCCGATGCGACGCGCGAGGGGCCCGCGCTGCCTCCAGGCGTGTATGGCGACGAGGGGCGTGGCGAGGACAGCAGCGAGTCGACATAGTCGTTGACGTCGCGGCGCGACGTGAGTGGTGCGGCAGCGACGTCGCTGTTCCCCCCGCTGCCTCTCTCCGCACTCTGCGCCAGGAGCCGGCTACGCTCCTCGCGCGCGCGCCGCATCTCCGCGATCCGCGCGCGTTTCTGCTCAATCTCGACTCGGCGGCGTTCGGCCATGGCGGGTGTGGTGGACGACGACGACTGAAAGATGCTGCATCGATCAACAAGTTACACGGATGGTCGTGACGCAGGGTACGCGCGCGCCGCGCGCCGACTCAGGGAATGGCACGTGGATATCCTATTCCATTTGCATTTTATTTTGGATACTAAGAAACCGCAGGCTAATACATACAACCAAACCTAACTTCCCGCATAGAGTAGACAGCTGTGGAGTAGTGCTGCCTTCCGGAACGCTACACGACACGGCGTCGTGCACAGCTCAGTACGTGCCATTGATCTAGTGCGTGCCGTTGGGGACAGTGCCGTTGGCCTTGTGTCCGCCGCGCACCTCGTCAGCAAAATCTTGGATAGTACCCTCCGTTCCCTCGGCCATGTGTTCTAGGAACCTTTCCCAGAGACGGTGTACTTCATCCATCTTGTCGGCGGGCGGGAGACCGCGCCACCACTGGGTAGTGAGGACGCAGCCGTTGTCGTGGCCGGCGACGCTGCCGGCGAGGGCCATGTTACTGGGGTGCGCGATTTGTGACCAGGCATAGTCCTTGGCGTTCGGGGGCAGCTCGACGCGGCCGAGGTTGGAGACCTGGAGACTCTGGAAGAACGGCGCCGCCCCCGCAGCCCGGTCGTTGAGGTACGCCATCCAGCCGGTATTGCCGTTCCTGTCTATTCCGCTTGGGAACCACTCCAGCAGGCCGAACAGCTCGCGCGCAGACTTGTCCGTAGAGGGTTCCTTGAGGAACGTAGCTAGCTTGCGCGCCTCGCCCCACATGTCGTCTGTACCCCGCACGTCGTGCCCGTGCTCCAAAAGCGAAGTGTACACGCCCGTCATGGCCGAGTGGCCGACCTTTGTATCGCGCTCGGCGCGCGGCGTGTCCGCCACGAAATGCAAAGGCGTGCTCGCATCACCTGCCTTGGGCTCGCCCGTGGCAAAGTCGGCGTTGTGGAACACGGTCCACACGGCGGCCTCGTACGCACTCTGCAGGACAGGGTGGAGCGTCGACACGCCCTTGGACTTGGCCACGTCCTTGAGGCGTTTGGTCGTCGGCCCGTCAATGCGCGCAAGGCCCAGCTCAATCTCGCGGTTCGCCGGGCTAGGACATTCTCCAGGCCAAGGGTCGCCTGTCGTAGCGTAGGACTGGAGCCACCGGGGGAGGAGGGGCACGAGCATCTCGCGCCATAGCGAAGGCAACATTGTCGAAATGCCCGGCTTGCGCAGCTCCGTGTCGTCGTACGTCTTGGTGATCACCTCCTCGGGCTGGAGACTGGCCAGTTTCTTCGGGTTGGTCATGGCGAGCGCGCACGCCAGCGAACCAATACCGTCCATTATGACATGGTTGCACGTCACCACGACGAAACCGCTGTCGCTCGACCCGTCACGGAGGAGCAGGCCCACATCCCACAGCGGCTCGGACACGTCGCGGCGCTGGAACCGCTTCAGGTGGTCCGTGTTGACGCTCTCGAGTGTCGCCTTGGGGCTTACGCGCTCAGTGAAGACGATCCGCGCCGGGTCCCAAGGCTGCTGCACGACGAGGGCCGCGTTGGGGCTCTTGTCGCCCTCGATGCGCGCGCGCAGCGTAGGGAACCGAGCCTGCAGTCCCGCAGCGCGCTCACGCAACTCGGCCTCGGTAGGGATCCCCGAGTCGTACTCGAACACATGAACCACGACGAGGTTGTTGCCCGTGTACGAGTTGTGCAGGAGGAACCGCTCAAAGATGGTTACTGTCGTCAGCGCCGTCGACCACGTCGCCACTCACACTTGCGCTCCTCGCCAATGTGTCCCGGGTTCTCGGCCGTCATGGTGGCAGACGAGTGGATGTGAGGGAGCCCCGCTCACGATGTCGAGTGTCCCCGGTTTTATGTTGGCAAGCTTGCGCATGCACGTTTCCGGGTATCGCGGGTGTTGTCGACGTTGGATGGTGGGTGCTAAGGCTGACATCATTGTCCGTCTCCGTTGCGTCCGGCAAGTGTTCGGCCAGGCCGCCGCATGCCGCGGCGGTTTTTGGGTGCATCTCCGTGTCACCTGCCTCCTTACGCCTGGCGCTCTGTGTTGGCCCCCGCCTCGAGCGGGTTGCTGTAACCTCTCTCCGTCCATTAAGCTCGGCCAGATGCATGTGGTCGCACATGCGCAGGCTGTTATCAAATGGTGATACATACTAGTGCGACATAAAAAGCTATGGGGAAAGCCCAACAGAGGGGGAACGAAGCCGGAACCGAGGAAGCCGATGTGGATACCGACACGCGCGCTAATCGCTGGCGGCGGCGACCCCCGTCCATAGCTTGTCTTTTGCGCGCACCTCGATGGGGCCGTACGGCACGTCCTGCTTGAGCGCGACCGTGTCGCGCGTGCCAAGCACAAGGAGTTCGAAAAAGAACTGCGACGCAGCGCGCTTGCTCGAGTTCTTGGCGACATCGGCGAACTCGAGGGTGGGGCGCTCATCGAGCCGCTCACCCTCCGCCGCAGCCTCAGCCTCGATGGCCTCAATCTCGCGCCGCAGCACGCCCATCGCCATCCCTGTAGTCTTGCTGAACCCTCCCGTGCTCTCAAAGTCGGCCAGCGACGACATGTCAGAGCCTAGCTGCGTCGTGCTCGCCTCGCCGCCGTCAAACAGTGCCAAGGGGTGGTCGCCGCCCTCCGCGTACTGCACCGCCCGGGCAATCGACTCTGCGCGGCTCGGTGCCAGTGACGGCGCTCGGTGGCGGATTGGCGGCGCCATCCCCGGCGTCAGAGGCAGCTCGCCCAGGTCAAAGCTCATGTCCGCGTCGTAGGCAGGGAGGTCAAACACGGCATCGAGACCGGGTGTACGGCTCTGCCGCCGCCCGACTTCAAGGTCGAACTCGGCCAGCGCAAAGTCGTCTACGCGGGGGCGTTTCGGCGACTCCTCGCGCGCATCCTCTGGCCCTCGTGGGCGGCGAAGGGCGTGCATCGGAAGCGTGAAGAGATCGGCGAGGGCGTTGTCGAGACCTCCGGGACCGACGAACAACCGCGTCTCGCCGTCCTCTTTGCGCGTCTTGAGAAAGTATGCGGGGTCCCGCGCCACCTCGCGGAGATGCACCGTGTCGTCGTTGGCGGGGATATATCGCGGTTCAACGTGATACTCTGCGTTCTCGTCGGGCTGCGCAAACTCCTCGTCGGGCAGCTCGAGTTCCTCGTCGGGCCGCATGACGCGCACGCGCTTCACCTTTTGCGCTTGCGCGTCGGCAATGCGCTTGGCGGTGCGGGGCGTTACGCCCACGGGAGGTGGAGAGGGAGGTGGGGGAGTCGTGAGAGCTGAGCTGGCAGGCGACGAGCTGCGCCCTTGCCCCATGTGATCGAGTGGTGGGAGGTCTTCTAATCCGAGGTCCATGGGCGCAAAACTCATGTCGCCGCCGTCAATGTCCATGGCGTCGGAGGCAATGTGGCGATGCTCGATGGGCGAGCGGCTGCGGCTCCCGCGGTCCTGCGCGTCTCGCCCGAGTTCCATTGACATGTCGCCAAAATCGAGACCGACGCCGTCCAGGCCAAGGTCGAAGGGCTGGTAGTCGTGGCTGTCAAGGTGCGAGTTGGACACGCTGTCGACAGAACCGTGGCGCGATCCCTCAGATCCACCATATATGGAGAGAGCGGCGGGGCGGCCGAAATTGTATGCACCGTACTCGCGCGATGCTCGGAGGTTTGTGCGGGAGAGCGGGGCAGTGTGCAGGCCCTGTGGCTCGGCTGGCATCTGCACGTCCCAGCCAAACATGTCGATGGCGGACATGGCGAGTGTCGCTTCAGACAGCTGTGGCAAAGTGATGGCCGCGTTTGGCGCACGCATCTGGTCCTCGGGCAGGTCGACGATACCTGGTTGAAACGCCGTGATGCGTTCGCGCGTCTCGCGGCAGTCCTCCATCAAGTACGTTGCTTGCCGCCCGTAAATGCGCGTGACACCAAGCATCAGCTGGCCGGAAATACGCAGTGCAAAGGGCTGGTCAGTCTCATGACTAAGGATGGCCTCTGAGCGTTAGCACGGATGTGTGCGCGCGCGGAGAGGTACTCACCGCAACTGTCCTCAATGTCGACGTTGAGTGTCTGCTGCTTGCTGAGCTTGCGTTCCTGGTGCGCGGATAGCCAGACTTTGGCCAGTGGTCCGCGCTTGGACAGCACCAGCTCGGACAGGAGCATGGCGGGGGCGTGAGAGGTGGATGCAAGGGCGCGCGGAGGTGGTTGCGTTCGGGGGTGTAAGGGAGGGGGGCCAAGATACGCGGTCGCAGTAGGTGTCAGACAGGTAGTAATGTCAAGATTATATGGTGATGTGGATGTTGATGTGGGAGTAGGCGACGGCAAGAGGGCACACAGGCACACAGGTGTAGGGATGTCAGAGGACAAGAGGAGGTTGCGACGACAATGACAAAGGAGATGTTGGCGTCGGACGCGTCTTTGTTGGTCGCGTCCAACATGAGCGAGGGGCGCGACAAACACACTGGCCGCGAAAAGGGAAAAACAGTCGCCCTCTCGCGTGGTCAGCCCTGAATTCAGGCACAACCACAGAACATGCCAGACAGTTTGATCCCGTCGTCGCAACTTGCCACCCAATGCATCTAACTGCACTTGCTCCAACTACTCATAGTCGTTGCTCTTCATCTCCCTCGGGGCGACAACGACGACGACAAGCAGCCCACCATGTCGTACTTTATGACCCAGTGAGTGTAGCTAGCGCGGTGACGGTATTAGCTAACGTGCAGCTTGCATTCTGGCTGGCACGTCGACCAGGTAAGCTATTACGCCCCTTACACAGCTTACACTAGGCCATTCTTGTCGAGGAAGACCGCGTAGTGTGCATTCGCTTCGGACACGACCACGACCCGGAATGCATGGCGATGGACGAGACGCTGTATGGCGTGTCGGAGAAAGTCCAGAACTTTGCAATCATGTACCTCGTGGACATTACCGAGGTGCCCGACTTTAACAAGATGTACGAGCTGTACGACCCCTGCACGCTCATGTTCTTCTACCGCAACAAGCACATCATGATCGATTTGGGGACAGGTAACAACAACAAAATGTGCGTGACCGAGCCCTGTGCAGCGCTGACCCCGCAGTAACTGGGCCATCACGGACAAGCAGGAGCTCATCGACATTATCGAGACTGTCTACCGAGGAGCGTCCAAGGGTCGCGGTCTCGTCGTCTCTCCGCGCGACTACTCGACTCGCCACAAGTACTAAAAATTTCCCGCGATCCTTTACGGCTGTTTGTATTATTGACATGATAGAAACTACAATAGTTATGGTGCTGGTTACTGGGAACAACCCGGGCAAGTGTGCAGTGTGTCGTGGACACTGGCGTCAGCGTGGGCGGCGAGGTGTAGGTTAACTCACTAGAGGTCGCACTCCATGCAAAAGTCGTGGCCGCACTTGGCGCAGCGGTATCGTCCCACAGGACTGATGCCGTCCTCGGAGTGTCCTCCGGCGTCCTCAAGACTCGACAGCTGCCGTGAGCTTAAGTACAGACCGCAAAAAACTCACCAATGGAAATGGCGTGTCGCAGCCGAAACACAGCTCGTCGAGGTCGGCCTCTGTGAGGCCCTCATGTGCACTGATGTCAGCTAGCTCAGGAAAGCACAACTCACAGTGCCTTGTAGTTGGCGACGGGGAAGAGAAGCCAAAAACTGCGTGCGAGGTGCGGACTGCTGACGACCATGAGGCCGCAAACCTCACAATCCGTGGGCACGTCGCACAGCTTGACGCCGCAGCGGGGACACATGTATCCGCCGCGTTTTAGGAGTCCATGACACGCACAGAAACTCTCGCCTGCGCTGGGAAGGCGCGTGGGGAAGCCCATGACCATGAGGTCGCCAGCTGGCGGAGGGCGGCCTGGTGCGCCGGGCGCAGAACGTCCGCCGCGCGCGAGCGCGTCACGGACATTGAGGGTAGACGAGGAGATGGTCTGTGCTGGTGGGGGGATGGTCTCCCACAAGAGATCTTTGTAGTGGTCCTCGTCGAGGGCGACGCCGAAGCGACCGCCGGTACGTTCCGCGATCAGCTTACAGATTTTGATCTCGGCGCTGAGCGAAATAATCGTCGTGTGTACTCGCGCATTCACCAGCTCGTCGAGTACCTGGTGGATGTTCATGGGCCCGTCCGGGTCCGCCGTCGAGATGGCGCTGAACACCACGAGAATCTCCAGAGACGACGTAGACGGTAAATGCGTCATGCCGCCGCGCGCCATCAGCAGCCCGTTCTGCAGCGACGGCTCGCCCGAGGGCTCAAGTTTGCGCTTGTCCGACAGTGCGACCACAATCTCCTGCGGGTTGCCTGATAGTCAGCGGGTAAGCAAGCAAAGCTCACCCACCTCCCATGGGTATCAGTGTCTCGGCGAGGCGGTTGCGCAGAACGATCACGCCAACTTGGCCCAGTGGATTCTGGTCAAACCACTCGACGACAAACGCCCGCAAGTACTGCAGGGTAAGTTCGAACCGGTTTGGCCGGAAATCCTTGTCGCGCATAGACTCTGACAGGTCCACAACGATAAACATGTGCCGGACGAGCGAGCGGCGCAGCGGCGCTTCAGACTGGAGTGCGCTGCGGGTTAGATTTCCGAATGCCCCAGCTCACTTGCCGTTTCCGCTTTCCCCTTGCTGTTAGACTGTCGACGACTGCCTGCAGCCCGCCCGACTCGTCCTCCTGCACCACATCCCAGTTGCGCTTGTACGTCCCCTCCCACGCGTTAACCGTATCCTTGCCCTTGGACTTGTTCGCGCGCTTGTTCTTGCGCCGCGACGGGCCCGGACGGTCGAGGTCGTCGTCCGAGTCCAGGTCCGAGTGCGGCGAGTTGGCCGGCTCGTACAGCAGGTCGTCTGTGGCCATGGCGCGTGTTCTGGGAGCGTACCGGGAGTAGCACGCGCTTTGGGAGCCTCGCAAGAGTTGCAACGGCTGCACAGAGTTGGTCAAAGGTTAGATTGTGGAGGCGAGGGAGGTGAGGTGTGCATCATCAGGCACGTGATAAGCTTCTGTACCAAACACGCGATTAATGACGTGTGGGAATGCCGCTCGATGACATACATCCTCGATCGATCAAACGTCGTGCTCTTGACGTCCAACTTTCCCACCTGAACCTTTTATGATGGCCGCAGAGGGATCCATATGGCTCTCATCACAGCCTGTCAGGTATGCTCATGCGATCATGCACGGCCAATGTGCGACGCTCATGCGGCGCGGCAGCTCGCGGGCACCCCAAACTCGTTATACCCCGGATCGTCCGGTGTAAATGAACCCTCACTGCGTCTTTTAAGCGCATCACCGTCGCTGGCCGCCCATTCACTCTCGAAAAGATCAGGGCCTGCGCAGGGCCTCGGAGGACCTCCGGAAGATGGGCAAAGGTTTCCTGTCATGTCGCTCACAATGGCGCTCATTACATGTTGCCATGGGAGACACTCTGTTCTCATTTCATCGGTATGGACAGCTCCACCCTTCTACGACGGGTCCCGAGTCGTTAGTCATCTAGAGCGCCTGGGCAGCGTCGAAACGCGCGGAGGTAAAGTTTGTGTGACATTGCTGGGTGAGGCGTGCCGTAAGGGTACATACGGCAGTGAGCGACGACTGCGTACCACAGACTCGAGACTTTACGGCATTGCTCCTGACATTACACCTAGACTTTTGGACCTCGACCACGTACCACGGACAATCGTGTCGGTATGCTCGCCCATTGGCCCGGAATGCAATTTCGTGTGCTGCAAACTCTCATGCTTATCTCGCAAACTCACGCTCAGCCCGGCTATGCCTTGCCCGTGGCGGCCCATATCCCATGACCACTGCTGCATTAATCGTTGCTGATAGCAGATAACGAGCTGCGTGTGGGCCAGATGAGGTGCAGAGGGCATGCAATGGCGAGAGCGTCGACGAGTGATTGCGAGTGAATGGGATGTGCCAGTCGTAGTCAGCGCAAGCTGCGTGAGAACGTTGTGTCAGGTAGTCGATGGCGGCCCACATTGAGTTGCCCTAGTTTCAGGACATTGTGGTCTCGCAGTTGGGTACAGCGTCCGACATTGGATAAGGGGCTCAGCGTCGTGCGCACGTCCATCAGCGGCTGCGACGGCACCACGCCGCTCTGGGCAGTATCTTAAACTTGTGCATTGCAGATCCCTTCGTCCGGGGCACGCATTGTTCACACACCTTTGTACATTTGCGGATAAACATACATGGACAATGACAGATAACCAGACCGATGCGGACCGATGCGGGGCACGATGTGTATCGTTCGCCGACGGCCAAGGGTTTGGAAACACCTCCCCCTTGAGCCTGTATTGATTCTTGCGGCATAGTGGGGTGAGACTTCTGTGGCCAGAGCTGGTCGAGAATATCGGTGTCTGACGTGTGGATAACGACTGTGGCTCATGCGCCTGTAGCTGTCTAGACCCGATCAACGCCGGCAACAACAGCACCCTTTGGTATCTCGTCGTGTGGCTTGCCGCATAGCGAGCAGCGACCCGAACAATCCCTCGCCCTGTCAAAATACCTTCCGCATGGCCCGCGTCCCTCTCCTTTGAGACCTCGGGCCTCGCTTGCAGCTTGCCGACATGACGAAACGGCCCTCAATGTTCATTTCGTTGTACGCAATCAGTGAAAATGATGAGGAGGCGTTCGCCAGCGCTGTGCGGCTTTGATGATCGCGCATGCGGTAGCTAGTGTAATCGACATCTGACGGAGGGACTGGCTGCGACGTGCTTGCACATATACAGAGCTTGTCTAGCTCTTGTCGCTGATGTACGCGTGAGACACGCGGGGGCGGCTATGTGCGAAACCGTGACCAAGGTTACCGCGGCCAAGCCACAAACCCGAAGTGTGCTGTGCCGCGCGAGGCGTCCAATCGTTCGTTCGGTTCGTCCCAAGCTGCTTTTAGACTTGGGCCGCGCGATACACAGACACAGACACTCGGAACACATGACCAAGGCTGAGCGCGAGCACTACCGTATAGACGTCAGAGATGCACACAGACGATTGGGACAAGGTTAACTTCCGGGTCATTGTTACCTTAGCGCCCGCTTTGTCGGCCGGCTTGGCCTCTGCACCCGCGGACTCCCGGGGGAGCCGCAAAAAGGGGCAATTGAGGCGAGCACGAGGACCGGAGGGAGAGTGGTGCCGTGCGTCAGTGTAGATGACGGTTTCATGCATTCTGCATTCCCTTGCGACGACACGTCGACGTGCTAGTGCTGCTGCTGCTGCTTTGGGGGTAGACAAGCACGAGAGCAGTTGTGAGAGCCGACACTGCCATTCCAGGACTCACAAGTTGAAGTTCATACCTCCGAGTCTGGCGGCCCAGACGACCAAATCTAGCAACTGCACTTCACAGTTGGGCACTCCCCTCCTCCTCCCTCCCGCATCGTCACGCTTGTCATTGTTCTCCTCGTCGCTCCTCACACACCCGCGACCCCGTGATAGCACAAACCGGGGCCGCTGCTTTGTCTGCGCACAGCGGCTCGCACGCACGCCCACCCAACCCACACGACCCGACACACACCACGGCGATCGGATCTGCCTGACGTGTGCTCGACTGCCCGTGTGCTGCGCCCGCTGCGCCCACATTACTTTTGGTGCGTGGCTGATCATTCCTCGAGCCGTGCATCCGTGCACACTCTGTCATCCGCGTCGAGAGAAACCTACACTGCGGTACCGTGGTACGGGCCAGACTCAGCTGCTGCGTCCTTGCTCTCCCCGTGCTGCGTTACGAGCGCGGTGACATTCCCGTGCCTGCACTACTACGCGGCTGACGTGCAGTGCTCCAGCTCCAGCTCCAGCTCCAGAGACGAGCTAGACGAGACGTTCTGTCTCCAAACCCGACGGCACGTTGACGGCGCGGGTTCATTGCAGTATCTGCTACCGCCATCGCGTCAGCGGCTAGTGAACCAGTGACAGCTGTCAGCTGTCAGAGCGATTGCTGCCGAGACGGTCGCAACCTCCGAACGCCAGGGCACATTCTGCAACGCAACGCAACGCAACGCCACGCCACGCAAAAGCGATTACCACTGCCCAGCGCATCATAGCGCAACGCAAGCCCACAATCCGAGGAACGCACAGGTTAGTAGTAGTTTGGCCTACGCTCTACGCTACTACGTCTGCCGCCGGGCCCAGCACACCCCGCTCTTGACCCTCTCACGCCCCGCCACGCGCGCTTGGCCCTGTCCACCCCTTGCACTCGTTCTCACCCGGCCCCACACACTCGTTGTCCTCCTCACACCTCTCTCTCTTCGCTACTTGTCGACCACTATCACGCCCTTCGCGGCACTCGCCATGAACGTTTGAGCTACACAAACACTACTCGCCAGCCCACTCGCCGTCGTCGCCGACCAGACCCGACACACTCGCAGTCTGCATGAGCGCGGCGACGGTTGGGCCGAGTCTGGGACCGGGTCCACCGGGACCCGTAGGGCCAGGTGTCGGGGTGCCGCACCACCACGGCGGTCCCGTCGCCGCCCACACTACGCACGGCCAGTCCCACGCGTCGTCCCCCGTCAGCGCCGACCGCGGCCGCAAGAAGAGCGCCCACTGGACAGACGAGGACACCGAGACACTGATATCAGTGCTCCTGCGACACCGCGAGACTGGCCGCACCGCAGACAACGGGTTCAAGCTCGAGGTGTGGGACGAGGCCGCGGCCCTGTTAGAGAACAATGTCATCACGGGCGGACAAAAGACACCGGACGCTTGCAAGTCTCGCTGGCAACGCCTCCAGCGTGACTACAAGTTTGCGCGCCAGCTCCTTGGCTCGCCGTACGGGTTCACATGGGACAACAACAAGCACAGACTGCAGGCCCCCGAAGGGGCGTGGGCAGCAGCGGAAAAGGAGGTGAGCGGGTTTGATTGCATTGTGCTGACACCAGTTTCACGACGCGCGCAAGCACAAGAAAATCCATCTGCCATGCTACAACCAACTAAGCATACTGTGTCCGTCCGACGCGCAGATCCGGCAGCGCCCACCCAAGGGGCGCATGCCGTCGTCGTCGTCGACCATGTCTGAGAGCTCGGCCGTTGTGCCATTGAGCCTAGGGCCCAACACAACGCCCGGCGTTGTCAACGGCCACGGCCCACCTCACGGCCTGCAACCGAGTTTGTCCATCACCGAGTCGACACACGTGTGGGGCGACGGCGACGACAGTATCGAGAGTGTCGACGCATCGTTTACGCTTCCAGACGGGGTGGGTTGCGACTGTGCCACGCGTACTGACACCTGCAGACACGGCAAACATTTGCCATTCCTCACCAGAAGCGCATGCCGCAGTACGACGCGTCGGTGCTCGCCGCGACGCAGCCGGGCCATTCGCCAAAGAGGCCACGCACGAGTAGACAACCGCAAGGAACACCGACGCCCACTTCCCACCAGCCTCAGCAACTGTATCAGTTGTCAACGGACCAGCGCGCTGTACTCCCTCACCAGACGCCAACGACCCCTCAACATCCTGTGCACCACGCCACGTATCACACGCCTCAATCGCAGACACAGCCTCAACACCACCAGCAACAGGCACCACATCCTCAGCAGCAACAGCAGGCACAGGCACAGCACCAGCACCAGCACCAATTGCACCAGCCCCATCAAGCACAGCAGGCGCCAACGCAACAGCAGCACCAGCAACAGCAAGCTGTTCATCAGCACCAACACCAGCAACAGCACCAGCAACAACAACACCAGCAACAGCAACAACAACAGCAACAGCAGCAGCAGCAGCAGCAACAGCAACACCATCAGCTCGTTGCCCAGCAACATGCCATGGCGTCGCGACCACACGCGACGGTCAGCACTAGTGGCCCATACAGTACACCATATACAGCGCCCGCATACACGAACCGATCTCCACAATATACCCCGACGGTGACGGACCCGTCGTTGCCGTCGCCCGTGTACCAGCCGATTGCTGTCATGGCGAACGGCGACATGCACGCGTCGTTGCTGCGTACGCCGCAGCAGAATGGGCATGCGCGGCGTGACGGCGGCATGGTCCAGCGCGACATGCGGTTCACGGAAAAACCTGCGTCTGCGCACGCGCACGAGTCGTCCGGGCGCGGGCTCGGCGCGGCCGCGAGCATGCCCAACCTGTCGTCTACGCCGACGCATGTGCCGAACGGGGGCATGCGTGACGTGGCTTCAGGCGGGACGATGGGCGCGGCGCCGCAGGGCGACGAAGGACTCGCGCTTACGGGCATGACGAGTGTGGCGAGCAGCGCGTCGGTGTCGCCCGGCGTGACGATGGCGAGCCTGGGCAATCTCCCAGCCATCAACAACAGCTCGTCCGCTGCCGTGAACAATTCTGGTGGCTCGACAACGGGGCGCAGCACGCCCGCGCCGGCAAGCGACGTTGTCGGCGGCCTGGGCGAGGGCGCACGTCGCACAGAGGCCGTCCTCCGTCTTCAGGGCGAGGACCTCTCCGACGCAGACGTACTCACCATGCTCCACGAGTTTGAAGACAACATTGCCGCCGTCGACATGTACCTCGCCCTGCACAAGGACCGTCTGCGTGCGCAGTGGCTCGCCGAGAAGATTGCCGCGAGGAGGAGATAGACCAATCGACCAACACAACTACATATTGATACCATACCCACACCGCACACACACACACATATCACCCCCACCACAACCCACGCCGCACGCGGACACTACCTCCCACATTAGGCCGCCGCATCCCGCGCACCCAACATGGTGCGGTCCACGGGCTCGCGGCATAAAAATGCCCACAGCGGCAAAAGCATACACATACAGTACACTACAGAGAATTTATAGGATCGCCCATCGGCGAATGCACATCTTGTTGCTGCAAGGTGAGGTCGCCCGGCCAAGTCGCACGTCCTGCAGTCGTGCGGTTGGCCCCTGGCCCCAGCAGTCAGTGTACGCGTCGTTCCGTTATCTATGTACATGCGCAGTATACTGAGATCTAGCGGGCGGCCATGGCCCGTCCATCCGCCGCGGCCTAGGCCGAGCCATTGGGCGACTCGCCGAGGGCAGCAGCAATATCGTCGCACACGAGCACCCACGCGTCCCGCGGCTCCATCTTGGCATAGTAGTTGGTCGCGCTGGGGTCAGTCCTCACCCCCCTGGGATAACGTACACGCCGGATTCCTTGAACCCGAGACGTTCGTAGAACTGCTTGGCTTCGGTGTTGCCGACCTGGGGTTAGCCGGCCGCCCGCCAGACTTAGACCCTGTCGGCGGCGGCGGCGCCTACGTACCTGCACATGCACGCTAGCGCGATTAACGCTCGCGCGCGGCGGAGCGGCAGTCATCGCTCCGCGGGTCGCGACGCCGTGCGCGGGCGGCGCGGGCGGAGGAGGCGCAGTTGGGTGCAGCGCTGAACGGAGCGCGTGGCGGACGAGAGCCGTGCCGAGGCCTTGAGAGCGGTACGGCGCGAGCACCCTGGTGTCAGCGTGGGCTGGGGCCGGGCACGCGACAGCGTGGGCGGCGGGACTAGCGGGGCGTCGCGGGGCGTCGTGGCCAGCGAGCAAAGATCGCCGCAGCGCATGTGCTCAGACCACACGGCGCCGCGCCACGCCGCGTTTCGCTGCGCTGCAGCGCCTACGGCGCTGGCGCTAGCGCGCACTCACGCCAGAGTCAAAATCGCCAGTGTCGGCGGCTTGGCCTTTGCCTCGAGCCGCGCACACAGCGCGCCAACGGGTATATCGGCATAGTAAACTGTCGTCAGCCCCCTCGCGGACTAAGCGCGCACCCAGCTTGTTGACGTCGTCGAGCTGCGGGTCCAGCACGTCCTTGTAGAACTTTTCAGAGTACGCTATGGGGAGCACGACCGAGTTGATCTTGCGCAGTGTGCCGGTCTGCCGTTAGTTGGGGAGAGGGAAAGAAAACAGATTAATGGCAAAAAAGAGGGAATTGGAGAGGGAGCGCGTCGCACCGCGTCGCTGCGCGCCGCTGGGCGCCAGCACTCACGTTGTTCACGGTCAAACTCGTCAGCGTGACCTTTGGCTTTGGCGCGACTTTGCCCGCGCCGTTCAGTGCCACCGCCTCGTGCTCGCCGCGCACGGCGTCCAGATCCAGCGGCGCCGACACGGTGCCGGCCGTGTTGTATGCGACTGCTGCGGGCGCCATCGTGTTGCGAGTGGTCAAACGATGAGCACGAGCAACGAGCTCACGCTCGTTGCGTTAGATCGGGCAGCGCGGCCGGAGAGTGGCGCATCCCCGTGTCAAAGGTAAGGTGATTAGCACATTAGGAAATGCACAATACCCCGGATCCTTCGGAACCTAATGTTTGATGAATGTTGATGAATGTTTCCGCGTTTCCGTTAGTGTTTTGGGCGGCGAACCGTCAGGACATAGTTCGAGATCCATCGCCGCTGCGTCGCTGCATCAACCGTCCTCCCACACCACGTCTTCTCAGCATGGGTGCATTGCGCGACCATGTCACAGGTACGTCTTCCTTCTCCTCCGCCGATGTTAACGTCAGTGGCATTCTCGCCCGTGCCCCTGGCCCTAGCGGCAGTCGCGTTCGTCGTAGGGTACCAGGTGCGCGGGATCTTTGCGCCCGTCGTGATTGTCAAGGACGGCTCGGCGCGGGGGCGTGGGCATAAGCGTGGGGCGAGCAGTGCCGCCAGCGCCGCCGCGGCGCAGGGTGCCCAGCCGGGTGCGCCGGCCACCGCGCAGGCCTCTGCAGTTCCAGCCGCCCCCGCCCCCGGGGCCAAACCCATGTCGGCCTCTGCGTCCACGACCGACTGGAACGAGCTGGGCAGCGACAGCGAGTGGTCCGGCAGCGAGGACGAGACGGACCCCGAGTCCGACCTCGAGGATCGCGCGCAGGCCAAGGCCGCAGACCTAGCCTCCGTCAAGGCCAAACACCAGGAACTCAAGCTCGTCATCGTCGTCAACGAGAGCCTCAAGATGAACAAGGGCAAGGTTGCCGCTCAGGCAAGCCACGCCACCCTCGCTTGCTATGAGACACTCGCGCAGTCCAACCCCGGAGTAAGCCTTTGATTTCAGGTTGTGTGCTGATCCCAGCTCCTCGCGGCGTGGAAACGCCAGGGCCAGCCGAAAATCGTCCTAAAGTGCAAGGATACCAACGAGCTAAACGAGCTTGCCAAGCAGGCCCGGCAGGCCAACCTCTGCGCGCGCGTCATCAGCGACGCAGGCCGCACACAGGTCGCGCCCGGCTCGCGCACTGTTTGCGGCATCGGCCCCGGACCCGTCGGCCTCGTCAACAGCATCACTAGAAGCCTCCGCCTCCTGTGAATGATCAGATGAAATACCATGCTATAGTCTACATGTAAGCCCTACAGACGCCGTACCGCCGCGCAGATCACCTCCGCGCAGATGGCGGAACCCAGCCACGCTCGTCGTGCGTGCTCTTGCCCCCGCCGGGCACCCAGCCGAGCTCGCCCGCGTCGGGCGCCTCGGTGCCGGCGCCGCCATTCTGCGCCTTGGTCCGCCGCGATATCCGCTGGCTCGCCTGCAAGCTCGACACAAGCGACTTTGTCGGGTGGCACAAGTGCATAAAGTTGCAGAAACTGGAGTCAGCGTTGCCTTTTTTCAGTGAACTCACCCCTCGCGCTTGCACTCGCCGAGCTCGTTCTGGCGGCAGCAGGCCTCGCGAAAGTCGCTCACCGGTGACAGCTCGGCGTGCAACGGCCGCATCCCGTACCACCGGTTGCCGAGCTGGTCGACGGCCTTGGCTGCCTCAGCCTCCCACTCATACCTCACATAGACGTTGCCCTCGAGGTGGTCGCCGACGTTGTCGCACACGTGCATCTCTTGCACGTTGCCGTACTTGCACAGTTCGCTAATGTCAGCTAACACTCGGTCCATGCAGCTTACATGAAAAAGTCCTCGTAAAAGCGGTCAAAGTCGGCTTGCAGTTCTTCCTGCGTCATGAGAGCCCCCTCAGCAGTGTGCGACGGGTTGTTGTACACGTTGGGGAGAAGGACCGTCTGCGAGAAGCTGGGACGAATGTGCTTACTGACGTTAGCTGCATTCGGGAACGCGTAACTCACCGCGAGCATCGGTCGCCGTGGCGACAGGCGCCAATCTTGAGGTAGAAAGAGCAGTTGACACGGTCTTGCTCCGTGCCGCTGTATGTCAGCAACGCCGCCGGGGAAGGTTCGCTTACTAGATATGGGCGAGGTGGGACGCCATGGTTGACGCGTTTCAACTGCTGGATAAGTGCCGAGCAAGCTGTGTGATCAGGAGAAGCTGTTTTCGCTGTTGCTGAGTGTCAACGACGGGGTGGCAGTGCACGCGTGCAGAGCAGAATAGTTGATGAACAATGTTGAAGACGAGCGAGATGGATGCGGACATGGATTCTTAGGTTGTGTGTACTGTGGACGGCGTGCCTGGGAGTGGAGGTAGTCCGCGTTCCAGAAAGTGCCACACCGCTGACTCAGCGGTATCGCCGCAGACTCAGGGTAGGGTAAGATAGACACGTGTACAGCTCTCCCACGCTCGCAGCTGCGGCCCAGGTGACCACGCCACCCAGGCAGCCTCAACGTCACCATCACAGCCTCGCCCATCACCATCGCAACATCAGTCATGGGTAAGAGCAGAGGAGACGAACTCGTTGCCCAGGGCGAGAAGAAGGCCGCAGGCTCGTCGGGCTGGTTCAGCAGTAGCAGCACCAAGTTTGAGGAGGCCGCAGACTTCTTCCAGCAGGTGCGGTGTAGGCCGAGGCACGAGCTGACAGCAGGCCGGCAACGCGTACAAGATAGACCAGCAATGGCGCGAGTCTGGCGCGGCCTTTGAGAGGTGAGCTAGGTCGTCTGTCGCAAGCTGACGCCAGGGAGGCACAGTGCCGCCTCAAGGCGGACGAGAAGAACGACGCCATGAACGCGTTCCACAATGCGTCCAAGAGCTACAAGAAGGTCGATCCCGGAGGTGAGATGCGCCCTTTGTACTCGCGCTGACGACAGCGGCGATCAACGCGCTCCAGCAGACCATCAAGCTCGTCCTTGACGCAGGTAACTTTCGGCAAGCGGCCGACCGCGAAAAGGACATTGCCCAGATCCACTACGACATGGGCCAGCTGCCGGACGCGCGCGACAGCTACATGCGTGCCGGCGGTTGGTACGAGAACGAGGATGCGCGGGCGTGAGTCTTTGAACAAGGGTGTAAGCTGATAGCAGCACGGCGAACCAGTGCTTCCTCAAGGCGGCCGAGCTGTCCGCCGAGATGGGCGACAACCCCAAGGCGATCGAGCTGTACAAGAAGGTCGCGGACATTTCGCTCCAGTCGCCAATGACCAAGTACTCTGTCAAGGAGTACTGGCTGCGTGCTGCGCTGTGTGCGCTGGCGATGGGCGACCTCGTCACTGTCGGCCGCATCCTCGACGAGGGTGTCCAGAAGGACCTCCCCTTCCAGCAGACGCGCGAGTACAAGTTTGCCCACGAGCTCATGGACGCCTGCGAGGAGCAGGACATTGAGCGCTACACTGCCGCTATCTTCCAGTACGACCAGGTCACCAAGCTTGACAACTGGAAGACAAAGGTCCTTCTTGACGTCAAGAAGGCCCTCGAGGGCGAGGAGGACGGTCTGACGTAATCCTTCCGCGCCCAAGCCATTTTTGTTAGCCTAGAGATGTATCTGTATCGGGGTGTGCATGATGGTGCGTGTCTATGCTATGCCTTGGGCCGGGCGTCACCCTTGGGCTCTCCCGTGGGTGTCGCAGGCGTGGCATCAGCCTTGGCCTCGCCCGCGCTCACTTCGGCCTCGGCGGCAGCGTCGACAGCGTCGGCAGTGACAGCGTCCGCCTCGACCTCAGCCACCTGGTTCTTCTCCTTTGGCTCCTCAAACTCCATGCCGGAGAACGAGCGCACGATCTCAGCAGCAGCAGCCTCGATCTCGTTTCCAGCAAGTTTACCCTCGAGGTCTGCCATTTCGCCGCTGGCAAACCCGTAATCGACGTATTCGTGGACGTAGGCCTTGATGCCGACGCCCCCAATAGAGTTACGGCGGAGGTATCGGAGCAGGAGGTCAAGAACGTCGCGGTCGGCGTCAAACACCTTGATGGCGCGACGATGCGTCTTGCGCTCAAAGTTTTCCTGCGACTTTTTGTGCACGAACGGCGACTTGATCACCGTGTTCAGATCCTTGGTCGTGGGGAGGTACGCTGCGCCGCTGGTCGGGATCTGCAGGCTCGACGCGGCGTGCAGGGCAAACCGCGTGTAAAGGTCTAGCGCGTAGGGGTGGTACGCGCGCAGATGCAACGTCGCGACGTGTACGCCGTGGCTTGGCTCAATCTTTCTCAGCGGCGGAAATTCGAGTTTCGGCAGCGCTGGCGGCGCCGGAGTCGAGTTGCGGCTTGATCGTGGAACTGCGGCCGTCGCCATACTGTTGTCAGCAAAGCCCAGTTGGACGAGAGAAAAGCCGCCGAGCGCCGCGCCCGGCGTCTCAAGCGCGGAAGGCGCCGACTTACCCCGCCCGCGAAGACGACGCGACAGAGTTGCCCGAGCGCGCAAGCACGCTCAGTGCCCGTTTCGACGCCATGGTGTGTCGTGGTGTGGTGGTGAGCGCGATGTCGGACAACCGACCGACATTTGCAGATCGACTTTCGCCGAGGAATCGAGCGGAGGTTGGAGGGTATATGTGATCCCCCCCACTAAGGTATTATGTGTCGCGTGGTTTGGCGGAAATAGGACTTTCGTACTTCCGCCCTCGACGCGACTGATCTTGTGGCTGTGGCGTGAGATTGCTTCTGCTGTGCGAACACGAGAACGCAACGGGCAACCAAGTGAGAAAACACTTGCCACGCCGCACACCTCACATCAACACATCCCCGGCACCGTCGGCGTTGGTCCCTTCGTCTCGTCTCATTCAGTCGCCACCCGCACCGTACCGTGTTTATTGTCCCCTATTCCTCTCTTCTCACTTTCACCTCACTCATCACTCATCCGACTCCGCGCGATGGCGACCACACACCCCCTAACGCCGCTCAAGACGGTGCCACCCGCTCCGCGAGCATCACTCGACGCCGCACCCGTGACGCAAAAGGGCTCAGACCAGAAAAAACCCATCCCGGCGCACGACACCAGCGGCAAGTTCATGAAAACCCTCCCGCCACTGCCTACTCCTCCTCGCCCGCCTCCCCCGCCCCAGAGACATAACGGAGCCGCGGGGATACCTTTGCGGACGACGTCGCTTGCGTCGTCACCCACGCCGGCCAATTCGAGACAACCCGTCCCAAAACCCCCTCGACGCGCTGAAACCCTCTGTAGAAGCCCGGCAGAGCAACACCTTTTCCCGCCGACGAAGAGCCATAGCCTCCCGCCCACGCCCAAACCCCGCGCCTCGGTCGACGGTAAAGATACAAAGCAGGTCAAGGGCAAGCCTAAAGGCCCCTTTGGCCTGCCCGCTCTTGCTGGCACTGTCGAAATGGTTGAAAACGCGCTTGGCGTGCCGTACCTCGTCGCGGCGATGGACACGGCCGCCGAGTCGCTTGGCGGGGTCGGTTGAAAAGTCCTCCAGGTGGCTAACTGCGCAGTACGACAAAATGGACCTCGCGATCGCGGCGTATCACCCGCCGTTGTACGCGTTTGTCGCTGAAAGTCCCCTGTCGGCACTGAGCCTGACCAACCGCCCAGTCAAGTTTGTCTTCGTCTTCGGTGCGCTCTCGCTGCTGAAAACGTGAGTCATCCCATCCCAAACGCCCCTGATGACCAGGTTTCTGCCCATCTTCGCATACCCGATTGACGGGCTCACGCGGGCCGTGTCGTTCGCGTTCATGGCGTACCTCTGCTACCACTGCCTGCGTATTGGCTTTACGTCGGGCACGCTCGCGACCTCGCTTCTGGTAACGGTTATGCTCTCGAGCGCCCTCGACCTCGTGCCCCCCGCCGTCGTCGACCTCGAGACGCGCATAGGCCCAATGTTTGCCCTTGTCGTGCCGCTTGGCCTCCTCCTCTGCCCGCCGGGGGGTACGTCTCTCGCGCTGCAGATCGCCGACCACGTAGGCCATTTTGGTTCGCAGGCCCTCAACGCCATCCCAGATTCGGTCACGGCGGTACTGGCCACCAACATCGGCGTCCAGCTCAACATGTGCATGGCCATTGGTGGAATGGGGGTTCTTTTGTGAGCTAGCTTTACAATGGGGTAGCTGACATTAGCTGGACGGGGTGTCTCGGCGAGCACGGGTGCGCAGCGACGACCTGGGCCCTGCTCACATTACAAACTGTGCGTGTCCTCGCGACACCCAAGCCCGACCCACCCGCGACCCGCGACACGCAGCAGCCGTACCTCTCCACATGCCACCACCTGCTTGCCATGTGGCTCGCGCGCCTCGTCGTCTCCGTCGTCGAACGTATCGAAGTCCCCCGCCTCGTGTCCGTCCGCGGCATCCTCACAACGTACCTCCCCACATACTATCTCTGGGAAGCCGCCGCCTTTGCCGCCATGGCCGTCACCGATTATGCCGACACGGGCACGCACGCGGACGCGTGGTACGCTCGCTTGATGCTCCAGCCGGCCAGCAAGTAGTCAGAATATCACGCCCCGTCCCAACCCCAAGTGCCTGTACATTAATACCCCTCCTGTAGCCCTTGTCAGTGTCAAACGTTTAGCGTCAGCAGCCGCCAGTCTATGCATGAAGTGTACATTGATCTCGGTCCAACAAACACGATTAACCGGTCCGTAGCTGCCGGGCTCACATACGCTCAATGGGCGTCAGAGACAGGAGACGCATGGCAAAGTTGAGGACGTTGCGGATCTGGATGTAGAGGAAGAGACGAGCCTTTGCCTCCTCCTCTGTGGCGCCCGAGACCTTGACCGTCTCCCAGATGGAGCCGACGAGGTGGGCGAGCTTGAAGCACCAGTTGGTGATTTGGGATGGCTCCGACTGCTTCATGGCGTTACGCACGACCTCGGGGAAGCTGGCCATAAGGTACAGCAGCTCGTGGACCTTGGGGTTGTCGAGAACAGTAACGTCAATGTCGTCGGCGCTCGTGGCGACGGGGACGTTGGGGTTCTTGCGCTGGACAGAGCACAGACGCACGTGCGAGTACTGGATGAACGGGCCAAAGTCGCCCTCAAACGACGTGCAGCGCTGAATGTTGAACGTGTAGTCGTTGCCGCGCTTGCCAGTCATGTCCTGGATCTTTACGGCCGTGGCGCCAATGATCGCCGAGGTCGCCTCGGGGTCCTCGACCTGCGCGTACTTGGCCTCGTTCGACTTCATCGCGTCGTGCATCGCCTCCTTGGCGTCCAGCAGAATGTCGTCCAGGAACACGACGTTGCCCTTGCGCGTCGACATGCCGTGCACCATACCAAACGTCACGTGCTCAATCTTGTCGGCGTATGGCTCCTCCATCAGCTTGAGCGTCTGGATCAGCTGCTTAAAGTGCAGCGCCTGCTGCGCGGCCGTCACGATAATGTGGTGGTCAAACTTGTACTTTTGGTACTTGTCGTACGCGCCGCCCAGGTCACGCGTCAGGTAGATCGACGTGCCGTCGGCCTTGCGGATAATCGCGCGGTCGAGCTTGTACTTTTTCAGGTCGACGAGGAGCGCACCGTTCGTCTCGTTGACGGTCAGGCCCTTCTCCTCGCACACGCGGATCGCACGCTGCATGCTCTCTTCGGACACCATCGACTCGCCCCAGAACACGTCAAAGTTGACGTTGAGCGTCTTGTACGTCTCGTTCAGCTTGCCAATCGACAGGTCGCGGAAACGGCGCCACTGCGCGAGCGCCGTCTCGTCGCCGTCCTCCATCGCCTTGAAGACACGCTGCGCGGCAGCGTGCGTGGTCGACGACGCGTCCGTAATCTCGCCCTTGTTAAACTTTTCCTTCTCGCTCGCGTTGTCGTTGTTGATCTGCACGTACACCTTAAACAGGTGGTGGATCGGGTCGTTCTCCAGCTCCTCCTCGTTTCCGTAACGGTCGTAGCCAATCGACAGGAGACCGTACTGCGTTCCCCAGTCGCCGAGGTAGTTGAGGCGGGTCACCTTCCAGCCCGACGCCTCGTACAGGTTGCTAATGACCGTACCGATAATCGTCGAGCGCAGGTGGCCGGCGTGGAATGGCTTGGCAATGTTGGGCGACGAAAAGTCGATCAGCATGTGCTTGCCCTTGCCGGTGTCAGTGGTGCCGTACGCGAGCGTCTTGCACTCGGGGTCGGCCTCGGCCGCGTTGGACATTTTGCTGATCGTGTCGAGCATGTGGTAGGCGAACGAGTTGCGGCTGGCGTGAGCACGTCGACACGACCCCGACTCACTTCATGTCAAACATGAGGAACTGGCCGTCGAGCTTGGCCGAGGCGATAGCGTTGTTGGGTTGGAACTAGGGTCAGCGCGCCTCGCGCCGTGATACCCACCGCATCAAGGACCTTCTGCGCCCACTCCTCTGGCTTTCCGCCCTTCTTCTTTGTGAAACGCGGCAGGGCAACGGCAAAGTCTGCGCCCCGCTTACCCATGTCTACGCCCTGGAAGATGTACTCTGGCTTCTCATCCCACGTTTTGGCGACGAGGTCGGCGACGGCCGCACGGAAGCGGTTAATGGGCACACGCTCATAGTCGACGCCGGGGATCTCTGGCAGCTCGGGGAGCTTGTAAGTCTCGGCGTTGGACGGCATGGTCGTGGGCGTGCGCAAAGGCAAAGGGAGAGGTGGAAAGGATACCGGGAGGGTGGAGGAAAAGCCACGAGTCGGCCGCTGGGGGGTGAGGGACACGCGAGGAGCGAGGGAGAGTGCGCGGCGGAGGAAAAACAACGTGCGCGTGATGGTCGTGGGTGGCGCCGGGTGCGCTGTTCGTCAAGATGTGTTGTTGTGGTGTGTGCAAAGCCATCAACAGTGTCGAGCACGGCCAAAGTATGCTTCCAGGCAGATTTCATCAAAACGCACGGAGTCGAGTCGGGCGTCACGTGATGCCTCTGGGACTCCGGAGAAATGTCGGATCGACGTGAGACGGTGCGTCGCGTGAGTCACCTCGGCGGTGGTGGTGTAATCAAGGCCGCTCAACGACTCGACGTTCAGCAAGCGCCATGACCCGAGTTCTGCTCGTAGGGATCAGGTGAGAGCGCGCATAGAGTCGGGCTGACGGTAGCGGCGCGAGCTGCTCGGGAAAGACGCTGCTGGCCAAGCATATCGCGCGGCTGGTACCCGGCTCGGTGCTGGTACACCAGGACGACTTTGCGCCGCCGTCCGAGCGCGTGCCTATACATCCCGTTCATGGAGTACAGGACTGGGACGACGCCGAGACGGGGATCGAGTGGCCGCGGCTGCGCGAGTTCCTCTCGGGCGTAAAGGCGCGCGGCGCGCTGCCGGACGGATTCAAGAGTTACGACAGCCTCAATGCGCAGGTCGAGGTCGGCGTCGACGACGCCGTCGCGCAGGCATGCAAACAGCGTCTCGCGGCGGCACGTACCCCTCTCGAAGACACCCGCGTTATTTTCGTCGACGGGTTTCTTCTATACTACGACCAGGCCGTCGCCGACGCCATCGACGTAAGGATCATGCTCCGTGTCCCGCACAATAAGCTTAAGGAGCGCCGCGAGGCGCGCGCGGTGTATGTTCTACAGAGTGAGTAGGCGCGACGTAAGCCGCGCATGGCCCTGCTAGGCAGCCCCGTGGCCCTTGCTGACGGCAGACGCCGAGGACGCGGCGACCGGCGGCGTGTGGGAGGACCCGCCGGGGTACTTTGACAACATTGTGTACCCTGCGTACGTCAAGGCGCACCAGCACGTGTTTTCCGGCGGGGACGTGGAGGGCGGCGTAGTGCGCGACGAGACGGGGATAGTGCTTATCGACCCGACCGAGGGCGAGGCGGGCATGACGCAGGCTCTGGAACGGGCTTGCGCTGCCGTGGCCCAGGCGCTCGACGAGGGGAGGGGGAGTGTAGCGACCTAGCCTATGTAGCATACGTTTACCGCGACATGACTTCATTCTGGAGCTACAACTAACATTGCGGCACTGCTGGTGCCGATTACAACTTCGCGGCAGGCTGGACCGCCTTTACAGGCACAAAGTCCGAGTGCTCCCTTGCGCGGACCTTGTCGAGGTCGGCCTTGGAGATCCCGCGTACCTCGTTGGCGACGTTATACCCTAGCCTGTCCGCGGCGGTGGTGCCGCGCTTGTAGAACTCTGGTTTACGGAGGATCGTGACGACACATGAACCGCCTAGACCGAGGTTATGCGACATGGCGTTACGCACGTTGGGAACTTGAAGGTCGCCGGCCTCACCGCGGACCTGCATCGTGAGGTAGAAGATCATACCGAGGCCCGTGGCGCCAAGGGGGTGTCCCTTGGACTCGAGCCCCCCAGAGGGGTTGATAACCCATTTACCGCCGTACGTGTTATCTCCCGCGTCGACAATCTTGTGTGCCTCACCGGGACGGCACAGACCGAGGGAGTCATACGTAACCAGCTCGTTGGGCGCGAAACAGTCGTGCAGCTCGATCACCTGGATATCGCCCGGTCCGACACCAGCAGCCTTGTAAGCCTTGGCGCTGGCGCGGCGAGCCATGTCGGCGCCAGCAAGCTCGATACGCGACCGGTCGTCATACAGCCGCGCCGAGTCGGTCGTGACTGCGTATCCGGCGACTTCGACGGCACGGTCCTGGAGGTTATGCGCGCGCACAAAGTCCTCTGATGCCACGACGGCCGCCGCACCACCGTCACTCGTTGGCGAGCACATTGGCAGAGTCAGCTCGCGCGTAATCTTGCGTGCGGCGCCGACCTCGGCCGCGCTCGGCGTGAACCGGAACTGCGAGTACGGATTCTTGGCCGAGTGTAAGTGGTTCTTGGCCGAAATATTGTGCATGTGTTCCGGCGTCGCGCCGTACCGCTCGCAGTACTCGAGGCCTGCGGCGCCAAAGATCTGCGCTGCGTGCGGGCCAGATTCCTTCTCTGAATAGTTCTTGCTCTTCTCAATGTCGACAAGTAAGCGGCGCGTGCCCTCCATGGGCGGCACGCGGTCGTTGAATGCCGATCCAAGCGACCCAGGCGCCATCTTCTCGAACCCCACGGCCAGCGCGCAGTCGGCTTGTCCGCCCTGAATCGCCTGTACGGCCTGCACGAACGCGCTCGACCCCGTCGAGCAGTTGTTGTTCACGTTCAGAATCGGGATACCCGTCATCCCCAGCTGATACAACACCCGCTGGCCGCACGTCGAATCGCCGTACACGTACCCGCACGCCGCCGTCTCGACATCGTCGTACGTTACGCCTGCGTCCAGCAGCGCCTTGACGGCCGCCTCGACGCCCAGCTCGTCATAATCGCGCAGGCCTCGCGGCTTGTCAAACTTGGTCGACCCGACGCCGACAACTGTGGGTTAGGGGGGCTTTGGCAGCGGACGTACCGTACGCCTTGCGGGACATGGTGAAGGTCGTGTGTGAGAGTGAGAGTGCGATGGGACAGTCGCTGCTGGTGCCCGAGGCATGGTATGACCGTGGGTGTTGGCGTGGTTGCCGAATACCGGTTCGGTCAGGCGTGTAGCCGGAGCGGCGATGGCCGATCATGGGCAGCAGCAAGGGTCAGGCAACGAGGCCACGGTTCAGTCATCCAGGCTGGGTAACCCGTATGCATGCGCAACAGTGTGCATCTATGTATATTTATGTTGTGGATCGGGGACGTTAGGTTGTGGGGCGTAGAGACTGGGGCTATCAACAGATGTGGCTATGGACGCCCCGCCGTGAACCAGCCAGCACTGAGACCATGCCGGCGGCTACACCGCCGCCGCCTCGTCGCCGCGCTCGTCGCCGTCGTCAACAAGCACGATCCCCCCAAACCGCGCAGCGGACACGTCCCGCGCGCGCGCAGGAAGGGGGACACGCACCCAATCGCGCGCGGGGCGGGAATGTCCCTGTCCGAGCTGCCCAAACGCGTCTGGCGTGAGCACAGTCCGACACGCACGACTTACTGTTTCCCCGCGCCCACAGCTCGCCAGCGACGATCACGAGGTCAAAGTCTGGTCCGGCGGCCGCGTGAGTTACTTCCTCGTCCGCGAGGCACGCCTGCGCCAAGAGAGAGCTGGGGCATGGCGCGTCTGGACTTTGCGAGGTTTGTGCATGACCGCTGCCGCTGCCGCCGTCGCTGTCGTCGTCGCCGTCGTCGTCGGCGTCGCTGTACATATCGTCGTCCAAACCCACGCCCCCGCCCCCGCCCTCGTCCCCTTCGGGGTCGACGTCGAGGCCGGGATCGAGGCGCACGACGTCCCCGCCCCTTGTACCCGGTTCGAGGACATACCCCTCCCCCGCGGCCGTGAGTGCCACGACGCGGTTTCCGCGGCCGGGCACGAGCGAGCGGACATCGAGCCCTTCCAGGTCTTCAAGGACGTGCAAGGAGGGGACGGCGACGACAGCCGTCGTCTTGTGGCCGTCATCGGCGCCGTCGTCCACGGCCGCCGCGCCCGGCTTGAACCCGCGCCAGTCCCAGACTGCCTCTAGGACGTGTCCCCGCGCCAGCACGAACGCGCGGCTCTCCGTACTCACGACGGTAGCGGGCCCGTGAAGTAACGGATGTGACAGGCGCGCGCCGCCCAATCCGTTGGCCAGCGCCGAGAGCGAGGGGAAGGCGTATACGCCCCCGTTGTTGTCTGACGTTAGCGCTGTCGTCACCGCCCAGCTCACTGCTCGCGAGTGCCGGTCCCGCGTCCGTCGCAGCCACGCCGTTCCATCTCGTCTCGGACGGGGACGCGTTCGTGCCCCCATCCTCTAGTAGCTTCAGCACGCCATCACGTAGCGTCCCCACGACGCTGTCGTGTTGCGCCACAAGTGTGCCCCAGACGGGTGGACACTCGCCGAGCGCGACCACGCCGTCGCGCGTGCCGAGTACCGCCCCGTTCCACGCATGGAAGACGATACGTTCTACGCCGTCGGCGATGGGCGTTGGCGCCAGTACCGCGCCTGCGCCGGGGACGAGGCCCGCGTTTGCGCCGAACGCGTACGCGCGCATCCAGGTGAGAGTCAATGCCAAAACAAAGTCGTATTGCATGCATCCATCCGTAACACCTCCACCTCCACCTCCACCAAGCATCACCCCAGGCAGGTCTAAGAGGCCAAGTACAACAACGTCGGCGCGGCGCGGCGCGGCGTTCGCGCCGCCTACTTCTTCCCCTTACGCTTCGAGCTCGGTGGCGGGGCATTGTACGAGAACGGCGCGGGCTCCTCGCCGTCGTAAAACATGGCGCGCACCGTCACTGTCGAGCGCTTGAGTTTCTCCACTGGCCGGTCGACAGCATTCCCCGACTTGTCGAGCGGGTACTTGCCCTTTGGCGTGAAGCAGCCCTTGAGACGGCTTGGCGACGGCGGGTCCGGATGCGGCCGTGCAATGTCGCCCAGGCCGCCATGGATCACCGTCGCCGACTTGTCCCAGTGCACGAAACGGACCTTGCCCCCGTTATCGAGCTTGGCGCGCTTGACCGGGCGCGGCGTCTCGTACTCGTCGTCGTCGCCGCGCGCACGCCGCTCAAAGGGCACTTGCTCGACCGGCGCTAGGCCCTCGTCCTCGGGCTCGGAATCGCCCATGCTTCCCCGCTGCCGCCGCTTCGCGCGCGCCTCCCGACCAGCCTTTCTCTCCTCCCGCTCCCGATCCGCAGTGGTCCGGATACTCGAGGTCGGCGAGGGTGGACGCGGGCCGTCAACGCGCACAATCTGCCGGTCGATCGTGCACAGGTAGACCTGGTTCCGCACCGTGTTGCGCGTCGTGGCCCTTTTCAGCTCACTCTCGGACATGCCCGGCGCAATGGATGGCGCAGGAGGGGCGCGGGCGGCGCGAGCCTTGGGCGCAGCCGTCTCGGACGGTGTGAGCCGTGCCGGCGTGCGTGTGGTGCGTGACGAGCGGCGCGAGCCGGTTGCTTCGGGAGCAGGCGAAGCTGCGCGCTCAGAGGCTGTGTCAGTCGTGTTGTCTTTACGAGGCTGCTCGGGCTCCGATTCCGTCGCTAGCTGCGACTCGGGCGCGCCCTCGGGCTCAGACATCTCGACGTCCTTGCCGTCATCGGCGGGCTGGTCGTCCGCTGCCTCGTTGGCGTCATTGGCCGCCGCGTCTGCTTCGGCCGGGGATGGACTTTGCCCTGGCGCAGAGGGAGCTTCTGGAGACGACGCATGGCTTTGCTGTTTGGTTGGAGACAGCATTTTGTCGGGAGAAGGCGCCCTCGCTTGTGCCTGCGGCGGCTCCAGCGCAGCCTGAGGCTGATGGGGCACGGTCCCTGTGCTGCGTCCATGGGTTGGCGTGGCTAGCCGTTTGGCTGGGCTCGGCGGCGGCTGCTCGCCGCGCACGGGCGTCGGCGACGCCTTGGTCTCTGGTAATGCTGCCATCGCGAGCTGGCGGTGACGAAGGGGCGTTGCTGATGGCCGGGAGGGAGTGCCCAACTGGCGTCAGCAGATACTACACTGGAACACACCTTTTGCGCGCGCGTCGGCGTAAACCCGTGCTGTGGCGTCTGCATCGTGCGATGCGCGATCGGGGTCATGCCCGTCGGACGCGACGGCCGGCCGAGAGTAGGACGCGTAGGCGAGGGCTGCTTGGCGGGCGAGCGCACGGGGCGCGACAACGGTGCAAGGCCGGAAGCACCGCTCGCGCTGGTAGTCATGAATGCGGCGCCAGAAACGGGGTCGCGTACGAGACGCGACGGTAAGCCCAGCGCGGGTCTGGCCGTGGCGCCCGTCGACGCGGCGGCGCGTGCAGCGGACGACGCTGTAGCCGCAAACGGGCGTTTCAGTGCCGCCACAGGCCGGGCGGCCGGAACAGCTGGCGGCAAGACGCGCGTGGCCTTTGTGCTCGGCGGGGCGCGATCCGCGGTGGTACCCGCCGGACGTTTGAGCGCGGAGCGTAGCGGTGCCGGCTGCGAGCTTGTCGCGCTGGACGGGGTCGGTGCGGAGCCTGCGAGGAACTTTACTCCCTTGGTGGCGGACACGGGTCGAGGGGCGTGCAGCACGTTCTGCTTGTTGGGCGCCTTGAGCGACGACGCCAGCGTGGCGGGTTTGGATCTGGTAGCTACGGGCAGCTTGCTAGGGGACTTTGCGAGAATTTTGGCAGGTCTCAGCGCCTGGGCGGGCGCACGAGAACGAGGTGGCTGCGCAGGCCGCACTTGTACCGGTGCTGGAGGGGCCGGGGCTGTTGCGGGTGACCGCATGGGGCGAACGCTCGCGGCCAGGTCGTGCGACGGCGGTAATGTGCGCGAGCTAAAGATCGAGTCGAGCTGCTCCCGTGCTGCTGTTCTCCTTGCCTCTGTGCGCTTCTCCATCTTCTTTGTGTGAGCGGAAGGAGGTTCAGTGCGCTTGGCTGCTGAGTGCTGGAGCCCTCGGGAACGCGAGCTGCTCCCTAAACCTGACGGAGTGGATGGCGATTTCGCGCTTCCGGGGGTACGCTCCAGCAGTGAGCGATAGAGTGCGTGTGGGGACTGCGCGGGGCTCTGAACTGGTGAAAGCCCAAGTAACATTTCTTCGTCGGCTGGATGGGGCAGCACGTCGTTATCGTCCTTCGCCGTGACCTCCCTCGCGCGCGGTGGAGATGCCACCGAAAACACTGGGATCATCACCGGCCCTCGCGCCATGGGCGAGTCCATGTCGGATGCGTACGACACATCCGCCTCGTTCACCGCCTCCATGTGCCCGTTCGGCTTTAATGGCGTGAACGTTATAAAGTCGGCTGTGTCGTCAAGAAGCGAACGAGGCAGCAGTTGTGGCCGCTGCCCGAGCTCAAAAGCGTCCGAGTGGTCCGAGAAGATGGCAAAGCTCGCGTCGTCAGTCTGCGGCGCATCCTCGTGAGCGATGGTGGCCCCAGTGTCGCTGGCCTGGTCGTGGGTCGAGGAGCAATCCTTGGCGGGCACGAAGGAGGCATCACTTTCGCCATCGTCCTCTGCACCCAGGGTGATTGACGGGACGCCCTGCGCATCGTTGGTGACCTTTGTTGAGAGCTCTCCTTCGTCCGAGTCGCGGTCAAACAGATCAAACAGGTCCAAGGTTTGGTCCAGTCCAAGCGAGGTACCTAACAGCGCAGATCCGCCCGTATCGTTGCCCATCTCCGTGGGAGCACACTCCGGATCGTCAATGTCGAAAATGCTTAGGTTGCCCATATCAAGGTGAGCAGAGAGTTCTGGGGTCAGCCGCGGGGTTGACGGTCGTACGCACCATGATCGTATTGTCCGTCGCGATAACCGACCGTAATGGGAGGAGGAGCGGTGCCTTCGGACACATACTCCTGGTACTCGTCCTCATCGAACCAGTCGTCGGGTGCGGCCGAGTTCTCCTTGTCATCATCGTCGTTAAAGGAGGCCTGGGGGAGATAGTTGTCGTCTTCGGACGGGGGAAAGGTGTCCAGACGTAACGATCCAAGGTCCACACTAACGTCCTCTGCCACGACAGGCGTTGGTGTACTTGGCCCCGCCTCTGCCTCGGGTTCCAGGGCATCAGGCTCTGGCGTCGACGTCGATTTCTCTGGGCTTGCCCATACTCGCTCGTGTGAGCGTTCTGGTGTTCCCAGGAGCAGAGTTTTTCGACGGAGAAATTCGCGGGAGTCCCTCTTCTTGACACGGTTTATGAGAGATGATCGCCTTGGCGGCGTGGCTGCGGCCGCGAGTTCGGCCTGTGCTGGTGATGGAGGGATGGATCGAGAGAGGGCTGCGACAATCTTGCGCTCGACGGGTTGGTGGGCGCCAAAGAAGACGCCAGCTTCGTCATCCGAGGAGGAAAAGTCGACGTCAAAGTCGGACTGGTCGGTGCAATGTGATGCTGGGGACGAAGACGAGAATGCAAGCCCTCGCCGGCTTGGGGAGGGTACGGCCTCCATCGCTGCGTGTAGGGCGGGCTGAACCCAATCGATGTTGAGAATGGCCAAGAAGGGGCGCCGGTGCGGCCGTTCAGTCGGTCTGGCAAAGCCTTGCTGTCTGGATGGCCGCTGCGCGATCGTGGGTTGCGTTCGAGGTCGAGTTGCGGCAAGAACAGAGTTGTTTGTTGTAGTTGGGTGTTGTTGTTTGCGGGGCTCATCTCGAAGGCTCAGATAAAGTACACGTAATGCATCCCCATTTGTGATAAGAAAGGTTATCACGTGATGTGATAGATGAGAGCTGATATGCTAACGGAGGTAATTTACCCTTGTTACCCTGAGTCAGGCACCGTATTAAACCTCTTTTCTCTTGTTTCCTCGGTTGTGGTTACCGGATATTCCACAGTGCTCTCGCTTGCCACGCACCACGTCTCCATTGTCGTGCTGCGGTTACAAGCACGCATGTACAGTTCCGAGGTACGAGTTGGAATCAGCTCGCTTCGTAGTTCTGGCTAGATAAGAGGTGGCGTAGAGTCGATGCGGGACCGGGAGTGAGCTGTGGGAGGGTAACCGGCATCGCTGCAATATCCCCGGTCGAGTATCGAGGTTGAGGCCACGAGCCATGAAGCTATACTTGATCATAGGTACTTGGGTGCATAGGGTCAGGACGTCAGGACAGTTGTGCAGAACGACGAGAGCACCTGTTGCCAAAGACGGAGAGATAAACGCGACCAAAGGGTTCGGTAGGGGATATAGGGCGATATAGGGCTTTGCTCTCGGTCAAAAGGGGCGCCCACACGCGCACACGCTCTGGGACGGCCACTCTCAGTCTACATGCTATTCAGTTAGATAGGAGCTCTTGACGCAGGCCCTAACAGTTCTTCAGAAAGTCAGTCCTATTGTAAGGGTCGCGTCGTCGCGCGCGCATTCATCGCCATGTCCCAAGCAGTAGTGTATGCAGAGACACTTACGGCGTCATCTGGCTGCTGCGGTGCGAATAGCGCAGGAGCTACGCCAACTACACGGGTAGATTACATTCCTTGCGTCTTTGTTTGTAGATAGACACGTCTGTCGTGGCTTAGTGTGAGAGTGTGTCAAACTGTTCACCGTCGTCGTTGTCGTCGTCGTCGTCGATAACCTCTTGCTACCTATGCATGCATGCATTACTTCTGCTGCATGAACAGCGCTGCGCTGCGCTGCTGCGAGGTGTCTGTTCCCGTTGTGCCTTTGGTTGACCACCATTGTGTCTCCCTAAAGGGCGGTTGGCTTGTTGGCGTCGTTAGACACACACACACGCACACACACACACTTTATCCCTTCCCCTCCTCTTGTTCCCCTGTGCCTTTGCTTCCCACCCTCCTAAAGAGTCCTTGCTTCCTTCCCTCTGCCCCTGTCGCCTCACCCAGAGTGCTGCAACCTGCACCAGAGCCAGAACCAGTGCACGTTACACTCTACGGCCAGAGCCAAATCAAACGCAAAACGCGCGGTTGTTGCGACGCAAAGTGGATAGGAAGAGTACGACTGCAAACGGGCGAGCATATCCCTTTCTGCCTGCGTACAGTACAGTATACAGTGAGGCTTCAGCAGCTACTGCAGCTACACTGTACTGGGTGGTAACGTGGTCCTGCCCATCCACCCGCCCTTAACATTTCGAACGCACAGGGCGTGCAAGACACACACAACCACACACTGCACTGCACTACACCTTCCCTCCTTCCTTCCTTGCTCCCCTTCCAACATCCACACTTGCTGCTTGTTCCCATTAATTTCTCCCTCTCTTGTCCCCTCGTCCATACCCACACACAGTCACGCATCTTTGACCTCCGACTCCGCCTCCGTCACCGTCTCCTTGACCGCGCCTCGGCGACGCGCTCTCTACCGTCCTACAGTACGTTCCTCCTCTCCTTGCCCCCCCCACCTCAACGCGACGTGACACGGCGACACTGTCGGCAATTCGGCGACAGCAGCGGCGACACGCCCCCCCCCCCCCCTTGCACATTCCTCTCTCGTCTACGTGTTTGTCTGCAAACCTCGCTGCCTGCCTCCTTTTCGTCGCCGCCGACGCGCCCACACACATACATACGCACGCGCGCGCCGAACCCCCTTGCCTTCGGTCTTGCCCAGTGTCTCTCGTCCCCACCTTGAGCCACCTCTACCCCAACTGGTGGACAACACACGCACATCCTTGGTCCCTCCTTAGTTCTTCCCTACCTTTTTGCCTCCCCTTGCTCCCACACATCTCTGCCCTCCATCTCGAGTCCATCCTCTCTCTCGTACTACGTGCTGACCACGCCGCAGTGACAGACCGCCAGTGAGAAAGTCGCCGCTCCCATGTCCTTCACCGCCGCGCGAGGCTCGCCGCCCCGCGCTGGCCACTCGTCGTTACACGCGCCTCGCATGTGGTCCGCAGGTGGAGGAAGCCCGAGCCTTCCCGACAACAACTCGTCGCCAATATCCGCCTCAGCGTCCCCGCGCTCCGTCAGCAGTCGCGACCGCTTCGCCGACGCCAACGAGAGCAGGCGCGCAAGTGCCAGCGGCGGCGGCGTTGGCGGCGCAGGTACAGACATGAGCGGTGGCACGCCCGAACGCTACCCGGCCAACTATCCGCCTTCGTCTTGGAACTCGAGCTCATCAAACCCACCCTCGGCACACCCATCCGATTCACCGGTGTCCACTGCCTCGCACTGGTCTTGGGCAAGCAGCAGCGGCACCGTCAGTCAGCAACCGTCGGGAATGTACCATGCCGAACCGCAGCGATTGCCCAGTTCCCACTCGACGAGCTCCATTGGGTATTCGAATCCGAGGCGACGCGCGCCGGCTCCGGCCGCTTTAGATCTTGGTCATTGGCAGCAGTCTACGTACACAGATGAGCCCGAAACGTTGGCCTACCTCTCCCACCGACGTCCAACCTTGGAAATGGTATGTGCAGGTTCACTCTCGACCTCTATCGCAGCGCTCACGCTCAGCCCGTGCCCCAGCCCCATTCACGGTCGATGCCCAGCGACAGGCGTAAATCGGTGTCGCGGGTTCCCGTCCCACCTCCATCGCCGCCCCGCGCCGATGCGGTGCCCTTTCCACCACACTACTCGCCCCTTAGCATCAACACATCATCGTCGATGCCCCTCCATGCGGCGCCGCAATCCGGGATGGGGACGCTGAGCATGGACGATCCCCGTGCATCCTTGGTAGACCAGCGATCGTCGGTAGCCACGAATGGGGACCGCGTGTCGTATGTCTCGTACGTCTACTGCAGTGTTCGTTCCTGCTGACCACCCAGAATCGACTCGTACTACCTTAACGCGGGGACCGGCGGCCTGTCACCAGGAGCTGTCTCTCCCAACGGCATCTATGCGAGCGGCTTGTCGCCTGGCGATGTGGTCCAGCAAGCATACCCGCCCAGCACCCCCGACTACGTGGATCCCTCCAACATTGACCGTCGAGGCCTTATCGGCGTGGGCGAGCTCGCAACCCCGCGATGGGCGCCGTCGGACGCTCGACACCTCCGCACTCCGAGCATGCCGCACGACTTTTCTCTGTCGCCACCGCTGCCAACAGCCGCGGAACGTGGCATGTTTGTTGGATCTGCGCCCGGGCGTCCTGCTCCGGGCTCAAACCTCAACGTCATGGAACGTGTTACAGAGGAAACTCCCCGCAAAGACCGTGTCCGCCACCGATCGGTCTCGCACGAACCCCCACAGCGCACACAACAAACGTCGCAGGCAACACCCGAGCTGGACTCCCTTATCTCCTCCATTGGCGACTTTGCATTTGACTCAAACATTGAGCCGGGCTCGCTGGCGGCGTCGTTGGCGATGCCAGAGGCAAAGGCGTCGATGGCGCGCAACCGCGCGTCGGCACCGCCGGCACCAAAGCGCCACTCGTCCCAACCCGTTGGGCCCAGCTCATCGACCACACCCGTACCGCCGTTACCTCTTCACATTCCTGAAGCCGCAACTATTTCGCCTCCAGCCCCAGGCAGCGCTCGTGAACGCATTTATGCTCGCCGACTGTCGCGGCAGCAGGCCATATCGGGAACGACTTCAATCCCCGCTCCTCCCCAAAGAATTGAGATCCCTCCACTGCTTAGCTCAAGTGGCAGCAACCCGTCGCCTGCTTCAGGCGACTCTCCCACTCAGTTGTTTGGTTTGGGCAAAACACCACCCGGGTCACAGCGTGACCGCGACTCGTCCAGGCGTCGCGTTCCCAGCAGTCCCAACACACCCCACCACGACCTCCTTCGGCAGATCGCCCCCAAGGACTTTTCTCACCTCCCGCCTAGCCCCTCCACTGCGTCGATCAGCCACCTCCTTCGGGGATCGTCGTCAGGGCACAACCTGTCCTCTACCCGCACACCCTCGGGCTCGACGTCCGGTAACTCGGGCGGGGGCGGTTCGACCAAGCCTACCATGGCGCGCTCCGACTCGCTGCGCTCGGCACGGTCGCGTGCTCAGTCCATGAAGGCCGGCGAGTCGGCTGCCACCGCGGAAGCGCTCCGCAAGCTGGACGGGTTGGGCCACACACCCAGCAAAAAGTCGAGCGGAACGGTCACACCGCGTCGCCCTGGGTCTCCAGCAGAGCCCCCGCGCAAGGTCACAGGTAGACCCAGCATGTCGAGCATCCGCAGCTTCCGGGACAAGGACTCTTGGGTAGAGATCGGCCCGGACCAGAACCATCCGCAGGCGCCGCGGTCGAGGTCGTCGCGCGCCCCCTCGATGGGCGGCAGCAGCAGCGATGTCCCTCCGTTGACCTTTGAGAAGCGCGAGTCGTCGCCAAGTGTTGTGGGTACGCCAACGTCGCGCGACTCGCACGGATTACCTCCCGGGGCAACCACGACGCCGCCTTCTGCGGCTCGTGATGCCCGCGCAGAAAAGACTGCTAGACGCCCAAGCTTCGCTAGCGACATGTCGGTAGACAGCTTGCACGACGCATCCAACGATGCCTTTGTCCCGCCTGTCCCGCCTCTTCCCCGTGGCTACAAGTCTATGCGGCATGGCCTGTCGACGATGGTATCCAACAGTTCGACGCCGCCTGCTCCCACGCCGGCGTTGTCGCCAAAGGCCGAGGAAGCAGCAAAGGAAAGACGTGAACGCGAGTCGAGTGCGCCACCTGCGCTTGCGTTCCCGGCCCCGGAGAATGATCGCTCCCCAGATGCTGAGCGTTCTCCTGGCTCTGGCCCCGTTGCGACTGTCCCAGTGGTGGACACGCCACGCACACGCACCATGAGCAAAAAGTGGTCATTTTCCTCCGCACTTAATCTAAACAAGCTGCATGGCGCTAAGGAAAAGGAACCATCCATCTCAACCGCGTCACCGACCACGTCGCCAGTTAACACCATTAGCACGTTGACCGACTCGTCCTCGACACTGTGGGATAAGGAGCAGTCAGGTGTGCCATCACCTCGTTCATCGAGGTTGGATCGTGTCCAAACACGAGACTCGTTGGAAGCCGCTGGGACATCTGCCGACTCGCGTTCTATCCAGAGCGCAACGCCCGTCGCCACCGCCGCGCCGGGCTCAGGCCTTGCTCCTCCGCCCATTCCAAAATCGAGCTCGAAACGGCTTACACCCTCGTCGATACCGTTTTTCCGGCGCTCGTCGGCCTCGTCGGCGTCGCTGGCCAAGCTGACCGCGACGCCAGAGCAGCCATCGACCCGCCACTCGGTACAGGCGCCTCCTGCCACGCAGACTCCCTCGTCGTCTCAACGGACACCCTCTGGGTCCTCACGCAAGTCGATGTTGGGCATGCACATCCCCTCCATGCTGCGCGGCAGCGGATCGAAGCGCGGTTTGGCCAACCAAACGTCTCCCCAGGTCGTTGAGAAGTCGGACAAGCCCGTGACCCAGGCCGCAACCGGCAACAGCACGCGCTCTCGCCGAATGGTAAGTTGTTTTGCGTCAGTGTGCTGACTCTTCAGACGCTGTCGTCTGGCGGTGACCAGTCGAGCATGTCGCTCTCTCGAAAGCCGTCGATCAGCAGCATGTCGCACCAGATGCTGCACGACGCAGCTGTGAATGGAAACGGCACTGCCACTCCAACCGCTAGCACGCGCAGCTCGAACACGACTGCGATGCCGCAGCAGTCGCAGCAGCCGACACTACATAATGCAGCGTCCGCCTCGTCGCTTCGGAAAGGCACCGATGGTGGTCGACTCCCGCCTTCCGCAACGCCGACCAAGATCCCCCGCATGGCATCTAGGCCATCGGTCGTTACGCCCAACGCCAACAGCACCAACACCAACGTTGCTGCAGCGCACCTGAGCATGCCTCCCCCCGCTCTGCCCAACTCGTTGAACAGCCGCAGCTCGCGCCATCTGAGTGGCAGCAGCGGCATCTCAGCGACGACAAGCGTGAACGACTTTGGCGAGTATACCTCCAGCCACACACGTCAGTCCATGCAGCCGCCCACATCCGCTTCCCACCGTTCGCACCTGCTTGCTCCCATGTCTGGGCGAAAGCACAGCGTCACGGGTATCCCCGCTGCGCCTTCGAGCAACTCTGCTTCCCGCCGCGAGACGCTGGGCGCAGCTCCTGCCAGCAACCTGCCCACGTCTCGTCGCAACCTTCCACAGATCCCATCGTCTGCAACTGCCATGACCATCTCGGCTGCGGCCAAGGCGCGACCAGCGGTGTCCCGCCGGGGATCGAACAGCAGCTCGCAAACGGATGAAACGGCTGCGACCATCAAGACGTCCAAGTCGTTCCACACAAAGGCATCGGGCACGACAGCCAGCAGGTTGTCCCTATCGTCGTCGGTTGGCGCGCCGTCGACCCGTCGCACATCGCTCCAGGCCGATTCGATGAACGACAGCCCAACGGATGACGACGAGGCACTGGCCGATGCCGAGATGGGGTCGTACGTGACGCGCCGCAAAGCACGCGCGGCGTCGGGCTCCAAGAAGGACGACCTCAGCGACCTGATTGGCTTCCCCGAAGACATTGACGCCGCGCAACCTGTCAGCCAGCGTGCGTTCATAGGCAGCAACCTCAACTCGCTGTCCGATTATGAGCGCAAGGAGGTGCTGGACTTTGACTTTATCTATTACGTGGCTCGCGGTGTACGACGTCCAAAGCAGCCCGACGGAAAGGTGTACAACCACGGCTACGACGACGAGCGCGGCGACTACATTGTCGTCACGGGTGACCACCTGTGCTACCGCTACGAAGTGGTCGGCGTGCTCGGCAAGGGCTCGTTCGGCCAGGTCGTGCACTGCCGCGACCACAAGACTGGTGGCTCGGTCGCAGTCAAGATTATCCGTAACAAGAAGCGTTTCCACGCCCAGGCGCTGGTCGAGGTCAAGATTCTCCAGCAGATCGTCGACTGGGACCCCGAGGACAAGCACTACATGGTCAAAATGACGGACCACTTCTACTTCCGCGGCCACTTGTGCATCGTCACCGAGCTGCTCAGCATCAACCTGTATGAGCTCATCAAGGCCAACCAGTTCCATGGCTTCTCCACGACGCTTATCCGCCGTTTCACCACGCAGATGCTGTCGTCGCTTGTGCTCATGCGGTCGCACCGCATCGTCCACTGCGACCTGAAGCCAGAGAACATTCTCCTGCGGCATCCCGCCAAGTCTGGCATCAAGGTCATCGACTTTGGATCGTCGTGCCACGAATCTGAAAAGGTCTACACCTACATCCAGTCGCGGTTCTACCGAAGCCCCGAGGTCATTCTCGGCATGAACTACGCGATGGCCATTGACATGTGGTCCCTCGGCTGTATCCTGGCCGAGCTCTACACCGGGTATCCCATCTTTCCTGGCGAGAACGAGCACGAGCAACTCGCGTGCATCATGGAAGTGCTTGGCATCCCCGACCACTACATTGTGCAGAAGGCTTCGCGTAGAAAGCTCTTCTTTGATGCGACGGGCGCGCCGCGGCCGTTCGTCAATGCCAAGGGCAAGCGGCGGCGACCGGGTACAAAGTCGCTGGCGTCGGTGCTCAAATGCAACGACGAGCTGTTTATCGACTTTATCTCCAAGTGTCTGACGTGGGATCCCGACAAGCGTCTCAAGCCGCAGCCGGCGTTGCGCCATCCGTGGATCCTCGCCGGCCGTCGGCGTCAGCCCCCTCTTCCCCAGGAACGTGACGCCCGCTCGTCCTTCCTCGGCGGCAGCTCGCGGCGCTCCACCGTCAACGGCGACAAGAAGAATCTCGTCATCTCGCCGCCGACGCCGCTGGTGGCACGCGCGCCGCCGCCCCAGACGTCCAACGCCCGTGTCGGCGTCAACGTCTCGTCTGCGCGAATGCATGCGCGCAACAGCTACGTCGTGAGTGCCTCCCGACAATACAGTAGCTGACGCCCAGCCCAACGCCCAAAAGGTCAGCATGGTCTAATATCGCCAAGCGACCTCGTCTCTGACGTTCTCACGACCCCGCGCCACATGTGTACAACCACCCCTAGACGACTCCGTTACACGCACACACCAGCCAGTTCGCAGCAGCGCGGCTGGCCCTAATGTCTCTGGACACCTGCACTCTCCCCTAGCATACGGTTTCCGCAACTGTCCATACACGCGCCCCGCAGGGCGCGGCTTGCATAGTTTCTAGTGCCATGACTTTGTGAGGTTGACGCGGGGACTGCCGGATTGGACTGATTGTGTTTGTGGGCGTGGCACTGACGGAGCGGGTGGTGGTGAAGCAGGTGCCTTCACATTAAACATTAGTCTAGAGTCGTAACTCACTGCAGCGTTAGTAACAGGCCTGTCTCAATGCCCTCAAGCGCGCATGGCCCTACGACCGCGGCGATCGCTCATTGTGTGCTGATGCCCTTTGCGTGGGCTTACATCATTACGTCCCGTGGGCCCATCACCGTTCTGGCATGTTTCCGGAGCAGGGCAAGAACAATAAGGACAGAGGGGGCATCAGGGTTCTCTTGGCTGTCAGAATCGTACCTCGTAACACATCAACGAAGAGACGATGGAAGTAGCATCAGTGATCAGCCGTCAGAGCGCGTGTGAGGTGTACATTATAAATGGCAGGCGCAACGAGGATGGTGTCTTGCCACATATACTCAACCCATCTGTTGAAACACTCAAACACTCCACTCTCCACTCCACCATGATGCGCCTATGTCTCGTCCTCGCGCTTATAGGGGGAACGCTAGCTGGCCCTCCCCGGCGTGGTATGCCGCCCGTGGCACGGGCGATCGCGAAGGCCGCGAACGCGAGCGCGGGGTCGGGGGAGCGATACTTTTGTATTCCCGGGACATCGTACCAAGAGCGGTTCAGCGACGATTGCGAGGCGCTGGAGGAACATGTGCGGAGTCTCGGACGGGGCGTGGCGTCGCGGAGTAGTGGCGCCGACGCTCTAACGCCGTCAAAGCCCATGTGTCATGGTTCCTGCTGCCTCTCTGTCTCTACCGCGAGCAGTGTGACGTGGGATAAACTCTCGGCGGTGATGAAAAGGGCAAATGAGAGGTGTAAGGCCCGCGATGTCGCGCGTCTCGTTACGGGTGTAGCTGGGACGAACGGGGGCGCGGTGTGTGTTGACCTGCCCAACGTGCCCTGCCGCAATTTCCAGGCTTAGGCCAGCGTAGGCGATATATGTACAACATCGATGCAACGAATACATGACTTGTCGTTCTTACCCTGGCGTACAGGCTTGTATTGACTCTCGAGCTGTACCTTACGATAGACTGCGACACTGCAGTGTCCAATGTGTCTGACGAACGCGCTGCGTGGCAGATTAACACTTGCTTCGCTGATATGCGGTTTCGCTTGCTTTCGTCAACGTGTGTTCGCGATGTGATGGATCAATATAGTCATGAAGGATTGCCCTCGCGGAAAGCGCGATCGGACTGCCCAGTATCACGAACAGTGTCTGCACTTGTTTGGCACTTGTCTCGTCAACGCTTCAATAGCGTGAGTCGGCGGCGATTCACCATATCGCACTGGGTGTGCGTCACTGATGCCACCCAGGTATGCGTGTTGACTACTGATGACGCCCGCGTCCCGTGCGTCGCTGCCTCCTTGATAACATTGCGAGCAGGCTTGATATCCTGATGCCAATCAGTGGAACAGGTAAGACACATGGGCGATCGCGCTTTACCATCAGCAGGGGACTGACCAGCTGAAGCTCAGACTCGCGCCGAAGCGGGGAATACATCAAGTGGCGGCCGATAAGACAACTGCATCATTTGATGTGCCACGCCTTACCTTCGCCATCATCGTCCGGGCGGCGTGCTTTGCAAGGCCGTCCCCGATGTCCGACTACGACTCATCCGAACGGCTTAAAAGGATCCCGATCATGTTTGTGGCGAAGTATACTTCAATTTGCCAACAACACGACCAACAACGTTCTAACCGTAATTACAGACTCAATGCTTTCTTCCGACGCTCGACAGATAAAGCCCGGCCTGCTGGTCCTCCCAGCAGTACTCTTTGCAGCCACGGCCGCGGCGTTGCACCCCAAAGCGGTCGTGCCCGAGAACGCCGGAGGGGGCTGCCAGGCGGACATATGGGCGTACGACGATACATTCAAGAAGGACTGCGGGGAACTGTTAAAGGTCCTGGACCAAAAACCGGACGAGGTGGCGCGCCCGAATGGCCAGGACCGGTCCGTGTGTTTCGACAGCTGCTGCATCTCTTGGAGTAGGGGCTCTGACATAACCTGGCCCCAATTAAATGTCTTTATGGGCCACGCAAACCATGCCTGTATCAAACCCCACGCTGTTGGCGTCAAGTATTACCCCGTCCGCAGTGCTGGTGGCGGTGCGGTGTGCATCAAGGTCGGTGGAACGGGGTGTGACGAGACCGAAATCCCTGCGGAGGTTGCGCCTGGAGGCGGCTTAGGCTCCGCGTTCACTGAAAAGACTAAGAACACTGTGAAGTCGCAACACAGGCAATAGTAGTAACTATAGTCGTTAGTCATTACTGCAACACTATGATGCAGTAGGATGTTATTGGTTGCAGAGTGTGAGTGTTTGCACTGCGTGGTCGCCAAGACCGCTCTGTCACATTCAAGGCCCCTGTTCTCGACCACGCATGTTACAGACGCGACGCGACTGACATCCGAAATGGCTGGAGAACGGGCAATCAGTGATGTATCAGCAATCTTTATAGTCAGAACCGCTGTCCACTTCGATGCGCGGCATGATATCGATAATAGCTTAGTGCTTGTTGACAAATAACCTTGGGAACTTGTGACGGACGCATTGTGAGATTCTCTCGCAGATCTGGCCAATGTCCGATGTCCGGCGATCTGGCGATCTGGATCTGCGAGACAATCCGCGCCGGGCTGATCCGAACCCCGTCTCGGGTAATCCGGCCAATACTCCCTCCCCGCCGGCCGGCAGTAAACGTGTAATTACAACAATGGAAAGAACAATAGAGATGTTTGTAGTGCTCTGAAGAACAATAGGTGAGGCGTGCTGCGTGGGGAGGCGTGTCATGGTGTAATCATGCTGTGATGTCACACAACGCGTTGCTCATCGGTGCGTCGGCTGCGCCTCGCCCCACGTTCCTGGCGTTTGCGCCGGGCCTCAGGGCGTGAGTGCGCACCACAGCGTCACTGCTCTCTCTCTCACACCATGGATGGGGCCAAGTCACCGTGTCGGCTGCGTCGAATCATGAGGTGCTCGAGATAAAAAGACCACAGTGGCTTGGATCTCGTCGCTTGCCCCTTCTCACATACCCATCCCATCACCTCGTACAATCAAAAATCATGTCTGACCAGCAGCAGGACCAGTGAGTATCCGTGGGACTGGCAGGCACTGTCTCGACCACCCACCAGTCCGGCCCCTACCCCCCATACCCCGCTGACGCCAGGTCGTACCGCTACGGCGGCCAGGGCTTCAGCGGCGTCCCGGGCGGTGTGGCGCTTAACGCCGGCTCGGGCGGCTTTGGTGGTGAGAAGTACGCCGGCCAGGGCGGCAACCAGGCTGGCCAGCAGACCGAGCAGTCCAAGCCTGCCCAGGACAGCAGCGAGTAAGTCTAGTCGCTTCAAACTCCGCTGACCCCAGCGCGTACCGCTACGGCGGCCAGGGCTTCTCTGGTGTCCCAGGCGGCGTCGCGCTCAACCCCGGTTCGGGCGGCTTTGGCGGCGAGAAGTTCGCCGGCCAGGCTGGCAACCAGGCGGGCGGCCAGGCTGAGCAGGCCCAGCAGCAGGAGCAGTGAGTGGGCGCCGTGGGCACACCTGTTTCCGTTGCGCTAACGCGCCCCAGGTCGTACCGCTACGGCGGCCAGGGCTTTTCCGGCGTCCCCGGCGGCGTGCCTATCGAGGCCGGCGCAGGCCACTTTGGCGGTGCTACCGGCCACGTCGCGTCCGACGGCCAGTCGCACCACCACAGCCACCACCACGGCGAGGGCGGCGCCGCTGCGGGCGGCACCATCGCCCCGGGTACCGGCCACGCTCACCACAAGCACGAGCACCACGACCACAACGAGCGCCGCGGTTAATCTGCGGGCGTGTGTGAGTAGCTAGAGGCGCGGCGATTATACAAAGTAGAAAGAAGGAAGAAGCGCAGTACATGATGTGGAAATGATCACTAGATTTGTTGACAGGCGGTCTTTGAGCATAACGGGAACCTACTGATCCTGGACCGTCTTTCAGTACTGACTGCCAAGGCGCAGCTAATGTACAACTGCGCTAATGGTTCAGGTCGACTCTGTGGAGACAATTGTTGACTCCGTCATATTGGCATGAACATGAGCCGCGCGAGTTCGCACCCGGCATTGGCATCCGATCCGGAGAGCTGGTCTCTACGGCCTCTACACATGAAGTCACGAGCGGCACACGCGCACACGACAAGCTACAAGTCTCAAACATGTTTCACTTTGGCACGACCCACGGCTCGTCGGCGACGAACCTTGTGCCAGAGCCGCGGTCCGTGACCATGTTAGCGCAAGTCTTGGTCGTCCCGACGGCGTCTCGACCGCCCGTACGACCCATGACGACCTCACCGCGTGGGTCATGGTCGCCCCGAGCTCGGAGCGTACCTCGGTTTGACGGATACAAACGTAGTGCGCTTCGGCTCTCTCAAGCAGGATCGCGCCACATTTACTCGCAGCGACGTCGAGCGATCACATTTCTGACGCTTTGAATGTTGATGCCTGGTGACTGACAGATTGGGACGTAGCGTCATGACCCACCGATGACCTGGTCGTGTGCGCCGTTCGCAGTATGCAGAGTACAGAGGGCGTTAGTGTCATTGTCTAGCGCAAGAGGTGCCGTCCTGCTCGGCTTGTGCGCCGTGACAGCCGAGGGCCGCGGCCAACTGGTTTCAATAGTTTCTCATGAGAGTGTCGCATGCAGCTGCAGCTCACCTCGCGGTGTACAAAGGCCTTGCAGTCGCGCAGACCCACGGTGGACCGTGCCCTGTAACCCTCGTGCTGCCTCGACCGCGCGATACTTCATGAGACTTGGGAATGTCGTCAGTGGACGTTGCCGGCTCGTCTACTGAAGCGAGGTTGTACTGTGCGACTGAACGAGCGAACAACAGGTTCAATCTCGCCCATATTGACTACCAAGTCACCACGCTCCATGCATGCGCGCCTGCATGTGCGAGTTAACCCCGAAGCGATGCGGAGCTGTAAGCTGCATGAGCAAGCGACATTCTGTGTGTGGGCACGCCCCGGTATACATGATGTAGTCATGAACAGGCATGCGAGCAGAGTGCTAGGTGAGCAGTTGGCAAGTGGGCTCGTGGACACACGCGGCGTGCCCACGATGCAGTACACTGAGTCATTGCTTGTTGCATGTTCCGGTACACCACGGGACGGCTTATCTGGGGATATCTTGTGGGGACTGGATATCCCCAGCTGAGACGTTGATGCCCACATGCAAGGCTGGACGCGACCTCTGAGCCAAATGAGTGGCCGCTCGGACCTCGTCTGGTCGTTTGGTCGTGCGCCAGGGGTGGGCGCGGCGATTTCTTGTGCCACAAGATTATGGCGTGCACCACTTGAACCTACGACGTGTGCTAGCGGCCACGCGTAACCTTGCGCTCAGGAGACTGACAATTGTACCCAGCGTAGCGTCGAGGGCGTGCGCCGAGTCCCACGCCACGACGCCACGACGCCACTGGGGCCACCACTCTCCGAAGCACCTCGCAGAATCCCCCGACGCCGTGTACAGACATCACTGCTGAGTCGCTCCGCCTGTGCAATGGCTTGCTGGCCAACGTGAGTTCAGACGCAGTTGTCGGATCTAGCAACACCAGCATGGCCGAGGAGAGCAACGCCGAGAACCGTAAAGTCTGGGTTGCCATGATGTGGTGACTAGCGGATGCAGCCGCGACGCGCGGCAGAACCAATCGCTGGCGCGGCTGGGACACGCAGTCACGACGGCGTGTGCGACGACATTGCGTTGGCTCAGGGCGGGTTAGGCGTCTTGATGTCATCCTGTCATGTACGTGAGGGCAGACGAGGACGCATCGGGTGGCAGCCTGCGCGGCGCGGAGGCGCAGCGCAGCGGGGGCGGCGGGCGCAGCACGTATCCTGCAGGACACGATACGCGAGAAACGCGCTTGCCAAGTGTAAAAACCGTCGTGGCCGAGTCTCGGCTCTGCGAGGACTGCCCCACTCCATCTACACCTCGTGTCCGCTGATACCATCTTCCAAGTTCCGGGTGCCGTGCCGCGGGACTTGGCCGCGTCCACCAGAGCTGTCACAGCAGAGCAGGAGCCGAAGGCACAGCGCACGCGTGATGTTGTGGGGCAAAAGTAAGTGGACGGACGCCTGGACGCCAGACTCGCACGCGTCACATGCTACAAGCGGTGGCGTTGTAGGCATAACTCCCCTGCGTCTGCTGTCAGCTGTCAGTCGCTTTGCTGTCCCCTGAAATCCTACTCGGTGTTCAGGTATTCAACGTCAAGGTCAAAGTAGTGTGGACGTGGTGTAATGTGGGCACATAGCCTGTTAGGGTTCTCTGTTACGATAGAATGCTGCAACTCTCTCTGCCTGGTACGTTGTGCCTCTCGCTCGGCCGCGCTCGGGTGTCTTGGTTTCCTGGGTCACCTGGGATGTTGCGGGTCATATGTCTCTGCCGTTGTCTCTGCCGTTGACTGGTAGCAATAACCATATGGGTTTGGGTGGGGGAGTCCCAGCTGGCATCGCGCTGGATCGTGCTGGACCTCATGTCCGGTATAGGTGGGCTTTTTAGTTTGAAGCTTGAGCTGCGACCAGGACAGGTACGCCTCCCAAACCTGTAAACCTGGTTCCAGGACGCCTTGTGACCCGAAGCAATGGCCACACCCCAGATTGGGGAGTGGGGGAGGCGACGGCAGCATGCATGCTTGCAGGAGCAGTGCTCAAGAGTCAGACTTGGGTCCACTTGGTGGCGTCTCATTCATGATCCAGGACGGTATTCTGTCATTGGGCACGACGCGCTTGCTCCACCGGCCACCTGCCACACATTGCTCTTTGCTCCGACACACGACTCCGAACCCCCATCTCCATCTCTTGCATTCGCGCCATTCACCACAACCGCGTCAACAACATCAATCTCTGCGCTGGTCCGTAGCTGTTCATCACTGGTTGATCTAGTGCACCCATTTATAGTACTCCTCGCTACCGTTGTCGTCGACGCCAGCCGTCATTGTTCCGACTACTCCACTCCGCCCCACTACTCCAACTCTCAGCGCCCCACTCCACACCGCGCAAGCCGACAACACTGGTGGCTTGTATACGGCCCACTTCGTCGCCTCGTCATCCACGCACACGACGAGCGCGCATATCATTGACATCGCCTCATCTCTACTCCATCACGTCTAATCTACACGCGTCTTACGGTCATTTACAACCGACAAACGACGCGACATGACGCGAGCCCGCAACCTGCGTGTCGCGATGCCCCTCGGCGACCCGATGGCGTCGGCCGGCCCGTGCACACCATCGCCCTTTGAGATTGTACGTCGCGCTCAGGCCATGTTTGCGCCAGATTGCTGACATTACTCGCAGAAATCGCTCGCGTTTGGCAAACCGCGCGCAATACCCACCTCCGTCTCTGCCAACTCTGTCGCGTCCACCTCGTCATGCGCCACGGACCAGACGGGCTCTGTTTCCGGTTCGAGCGCGGCGAGCGATGACCCCCAAACGCCTGCCTCGGCCATGGCTGGCCTCGCGCTCTCGCCTTCGGATCTGCCAGAAGTGACTCCCCTCTCAAGCCCAATGACTAGCCCTCCGAGCATCACGGGCAAGCGACGCAGGCAAGAGTGGAACGACGACGAAATCCATGTTCTTGAAAGCGTGAGTGTCCTTGTGTCACGCTGGGTGTGTTGCTTGGGGTCCCGGTGCAGCTTGTGGCGCCTCCAAAGCTGGTTCAAGGCACTGTGCCCGGAATCATCGGCACGGAGGCGTGCGACAGCTACTTCTGGCAGTTGGGTCCTAATGAGGCAGGTGGGGCTAACCATCTGCCTCGTCTGAGACAGTTCAATCAGCTGGGCACCAGCTGGGCACCGCAAGTCCTGTTCCAGCGGACCGGTGGATTGTCCAGACTCCAATGTCTATTCTGAGAATCCAGTTCATTGACACACCGATCATCACCTCGGTCTCGTCATGAACACTTTTGGTGACAGGAACATGGCACTCTGCCTTGGCTCGAAAACACCTTGATCCTTCTTTCGTTCAGCACTGACCACCCTATAGGTCCTTGCAGTGCCACCGCACGAGTCGCTGCACTTCCCACCAGGGTCCATGCCACCTCCCGACGTGCTCGATGGCATGACGAACGCGATCATTGATGCGCTTGCGGGGGGCACTGAGGACGACGCCGCTGGTGCAGATGGCGAATCGGCTCCGCCGTCACCGGTCGTCTCGATCGGCTCGTTCAGTGTTGACCGCTCGTGTGTGGACAACTGGCCACACACATGGGAGGAGACTCGGCAGAGACTGGCGTCCATCGCACTCGCCGACACGCGCCTGGGTGCAGAAATAGCCGACCGCAAACTCACGCGCCAGGAGCGCTTGGCGCGCCCGGGCCTCAAGCGCGTCGGGAGCATGGACTACCTCGACGACGACGAGGAGACTCAGGTCATGCCTAGCGAACGCATCGGTCGTGTTCTGCGTTTGTCGACGACACTGCAAAAGTCTGCACGCGAGTCTGTGCCGCTCGCTCGTACCCCGTCGTTAGGGTTGGCGACAACGCGCCCGGCGCGCTCGGCCTCTGGGTCCACTGCGACATCGGGGTCCACTTTGACGCCCCCGGTCGAGGCTCCTCCTCTTATGCGGCGCTGCTCGTCAGGTCGCTCGATTAGTTCGACGGGTAGTCGGCGTCCCTCGCTGCTCGCAAGAGGGCGGAGCTTCACTGCTGAGGACCTCGAGGCTGAAGACGGCTCTGCCGACGAGACGGAGCACGCCGACTCGTCGCAGAGCTCTGACTCGTTGTGGGGGTTGGAGAAGGGTGCCATGTTTGGCGATCAGCCACCGGTCGATCCTCCCGAGGCCATGTCGCCTCATACCCCGACTGAACAAGTCTTCTCGTCACCTGTTGTCGTGTCTGCCGCCGAGAACAGACCAGCCGTGTCCGTCTCTAGCCCCTCACCGCCAAAGCCAGCTCCACCCAAGCGGTCACCACCTAAACCCTCCTCGACCAAACAGTCGCCCCCTCACAAACGGCGTCCTCAGTTCCTGCTTGGCCGGTCCAGGTCTTACGGGCCGTCGCCGCGGGAGGCACACGCGCAGCGAGACGAGTTCCTTGCGCCGGCTGTGCCCCGCGCACTGGGCATAGACCCCCAGCAACCCAAGGAAGCCGAGAGCAGCCGTGGCCTCGAAGGCGCGTTTGAGATGGCCGCGCCGGGAACGACCAAAACGCCTGCTGGGTGGGAGTCTGAGGACAGCGACAAGGAAGGCGCCACCATGAAGCGCCCCGCAGGAGGACGTCGCAAGCGTTTTGGCACTCTGGCCATGACGGCAATGAACGCGGCCGCGGCAGCGACATGCTCGGACAGCTCGTCGAGCTGTAGCTCGCGCGGATCCCGATCAGGCTCGTCAGGCTCATCGAACGGTTCTGGCGCATGCACGCCGCCCTTGGTGATCAGCACTATTGTGGACGAGGCGGCGCTTGCGCGCGGTGCGATGCTCCACAGCCCGTTCGAGGAGAAGCCGCAGCCCGAGTTTGCCTAAGGGCTTTGTCAAGTGGAGGTCGCGTGCCGATCGCAGGGCTATCGGAACGCAATCGATTCCGACGGGTCTGCGCAAAGTCGAGCTTGAGCTCAATTGACGTGCGCGCTGCGCCGCGCTGGCTGAATTGCTGGTGGCCCTCCCACAGTGCAGGCCACTGTCCGCGTCTCCGTGAGAATAGCGGAGGCTCATAGAGTTGGGCATACCTTGTCTAGCTCCATCTTACCCAACAACCACGCAACGAGGCCGGCAGCGGTCGTCGTAAGTGACAAAGTATCCCATGCGAGTTTTGGCGAAGGCAATGGACATTTGTGGGCATCTTGTAAGGTTTTCTGGAGACCAGCTCGCTTCCATATATGTACTAGTGTGTAGTTGTACCTACCCACCATCATGACGTGAGATGTGAAAAGCAATGAGCCATGACAAGGCCAGACAAGGAGACATTGTGTGGGAAGAGGGCAGCGTGACCCGCGCGCGTCAGTGTGGAGCGCGGAGCCCAGCCCGCGGGTGCGGGCGCAGGCGCGCAGGCCGTAGCGCGGTGGCATGCAGTCGTGGCTCCTGCCCCGCGGCCTCAGATTCCAGTCGTCACTGCTGCAGCAGGTGCAGAGATTAGATGCGTGCGGCGTGGGTTCCAGAGCTAGAGTAGAACCGTCAATCGCACAGCTTACCGCTCACGCTGACAGCTGGAGCGCGTTCTCACGTCTGCACGTTCTGGACCCGCACCCGCGTAAGGGGGTGGCGTACAGGGCGGGCAGCGGACGAGCCAACGACATTGGGAGCCGAACAAGGCCACACCGGATCACACGAGCAGCCTGCACGACAGCTCGCGCTCAAAACCATGTAGACGGCAGGCGCGCAAAGTATTCCAGTGCTGATCTCCTCTGGATCCTCTGCTTGCGCGTGCGCGCGTGCGCGTCACGCGACAGTGGCGCATGTGTTGCCGATCAAGTATGAGTATGGCAGCGAGAGGGGGTGGCCCAATGAATCCACTGGCGATTTCTTTCCGACGACGTCTTTGGTGGTGCCCCAGAGACTACGACAGCCCTTTGACACATGCTGCGCACTCTGTGTCGTGTCGATGAACACATGTCATAGCTGTAGAACCGCGACTGACCGCGACGACCGCGACGGACCGCGCTATGCAGCTGCGTGTCCTCTTTCGTCTCGGGTCGCTAACATCATTTCGACTCTGCCTCGACGAGTCTTAGCCGTCATACCAGTCGGCATGCTTTATACTCCTCTGAGCCAAATGGAAAGCATCCTCTTGCGCAGCGCTCGCGACGCGTTTGACACCTTGTGCAGGTATCACCTCGCGCGGACGTGACGCGGAGGAGGGTTGCAGAGGAGACCACGGGCAAAGAGCGGACGGAGACACCGGATCGATCCGGTTCCTCGCCGACTCGACCTCCACCCAGTCCTCCACCCGGTCGTGCTTATCCGGGGCGAGGGCGTCGGGTTTGGTGCCAAGAAATGGCGGGGCAGGGACACGGGTGGGCACGCCGCGCCCATGACGGAGCATTCAGCATGGCGCGTGATGCGCACGGTGCATGCCCGTGTATGCGGGCAAGTTGCGGCTGTGGGCGCTCCGACGCAGATCCGCGAGTCATGCGCGATAGGAGCAGGCGGTGTAACCGAGTCAGAAAATTGGTTGGGATGGTTGCCGAAAACTGATGGGTGGGGCCATAGCATAGCCAGAAGCAAAACATCCTTGGAGTCGACTTTCTGGCATTGCTTCTACTACAACCTACCACTACCTTGTGCAATACTCCTCGCTTGAGGCCGTCGACGTCGTCGCTGCCGCCACTCTTCTTGGTCGCTATTCACCAACTACACCGTCTACTGCGAAAACATCTGTTTCAGCCCAACTCGCCCGCGCTCGCCACCGCATCCACCGATGTCGTCGTCGCCGAACACGGACAAGATGGACCTCGAGGCCGCCTCGCCAAAACACAAACAAAGCGGCCTGTGGGCGTACCTCAACGGCATCATCGACTCGAAGCAGTCAAACTCCATCTCCCTTTACGCCTGCTTCCTCACGGGATACACGAGCGCGCTGAGTTTCTCCGTGAGTGTGGTTGTGGGAGGCTGAGCTGATCCCAGGCATGCTATATCTGGTGAGTGTCGCGATTGAGCAACTCGATGGCGTGATTCGGTGGTCAACAACACCGGCGCTACAATCGCCAACGCTATCAACGGCGTGTTTATCGCCATTCAACGTGAATGGTGCCCCCCGTCTTCCTGCGCCTACACGCCCCGCGCGCCCCGCTGACACACAGGTGCGGTTTCCAGACAGGCAATTTGGCCCAGCTGGGCATCGCCGTCGCGCGCAATTTCGACCCCCGCCCAGAACGGACGTTCCACTTTGAGAAGCCGGACCAGCAGGCGTTCACGTCGCTGCTGGCGTTCCTCGTCGGCACGATGCTGGGTCGGATTGGCGACCGCATCGGCGCCAAGAAACGTACCTGGCTCGTGCTCGCCGCGTTCATGCAGTGCCTCCTCCTGATGGCTGCCGCGCTGTGTGCGCACTACTGCGGCCAGGGCCCCTACGCTTAGTGAGTGTGGCGCGTGGCGAACGGGCTGGAGCGCTCGCCGGAGTCTCCGAGTCGCCCCAGAGTCGTCCAATCAATCCGTACGCAAGGCGGGATCGCTGACAGCAGTAACCGTATCACCCCGTCGTGGTCGAACGCCGTGGGCATGTGCTGCCTTGCCTTCCTGTCGGCGTCGCTGGGTCTGCAGGGTATCGTAGGCAAGCGCGTCGGCTCGCCGATGAACACGACGATCGTGCTCACGACGACCTGGGTTGAGATCTTCAACGACCCCATGCTCCTCGCCCTGCGTCCCGTCAAGTCGCGCGACGTCCGTATCGGCGGTGTCTTCTTCCTCTTCCTCGGCGCATTCTTCAGCCGCGCATTCACAAACTGGTGCAAGGGTGCTCCGGGCGCTATCGGCGTTCTCTGTGGTCTCCGTCTCATCCAGCTCGTGTGGTGGCTCTTCATCCCAAGTGCCCCCGTCGAGGAGAAGTAGAGCAGCCAGGACCGCTCGTGGTTGCGGGTTCAGGTGTTCCGTATGCACAGCGAGGCTCCGGCATGGACACTGCCATAGAGGACAGTAGAGACGCCCCATGTTGTTATATAATACGGTAATGCATTGCATTTTGGGCACCTGCGCGCAGGTTGAAACGGGCACATCGGCGTCGAGCGACGTCGAGCATGAGGCAGGGTTGTGAAGCAGAGCGCGCGTCCCCGATAAGCAGGTTGCGAAGCAGCGCCCGTCTACCCATAACAATGATGCATGTCCTGCTTTACGCAAGTTTTCTCGTCTACAGGCCCGTGGGCCGCGCTCCTGCCGCAAGGAAGCAGTCTACAATCGGCGGCGTCTAAGCAACACTACACGCTGAGATCCTTTGCCTTGTCAGCGAGAGCGCCGACACTGCCGTCGGCGACCTTGGCCTCGGAGGAGCCAGCGCTGGGGGGAATAACCTCGACGCCGCCGCCAGCCGTGGCCCTGAGGATTGTGCCGTCCTCGAGATCGTCGTCGTCGTCCTCCTCGGCGCCGGCCCCGCCTTCGGGCCGGGGAGCATCCGGGTTAAACTCGGGATGATGCACGCCTGGGTTCTCCTGGCGGTAGTTATACCCCATGATCCAGCTCGAGGTTGGTTCCGAGTCGGCGCCCATGCACGCGATAGCCCACGCGTCTGATCCGGCGCCGTTCGTGATCTGCAATCAGACTGGCACAGACGGATGTTCAACTCACTTTGAGCTGCTGTGGGCCACCGCCCCGGTCCTCGGGAAACTCGACAAGCGCCTTGAGGCACTCGACATGGTTCTGGTTTGCGGCCCAGTGGATCGCCGCTGACCCAGCCTCGTTCTTCGCTAACAGGAACTCGGACGAGCCCGCCGGGACGTGGTCGAGCAGATATCGCACCTTGTCTGGGGTTAGTGCTGACTTCGGGCAAGCGCGAGGTGCGAGGCGAGCGTGGCACCATCGAGATATCCTGTTCACAGCGCGGAGAGCACACGCATCCACGCCACCAGCACTAAACATGCCGCCCCGCTCCCGCCCAGATTATCCTCTCGCGCGCGACTCACCATAATGCCCCTGTGCGCAGGACACATGCAGCGCCGAGTTTCCGCGGTCGTCACGCGCAGCGAACGCGGCGTCCCAACCGTGCTGGGCGACCCACGCCTCGACGTCCGCCAGCTCGCCGTACCGCGCGTCTGCGACAAAGTCCTCGCTCTCCTCGGCCGTTGGTGGCATCGTTGTTGATCGCTGGGTCCGTGGTGTTGCTCTCGACGAAATTCTTTTGGCCCCGGTAGTTGGGTGGCAATTGCACCAGTACAGCAGGGCGGAGAGACTGCCGTGGGAGAGTGAGACTGAATGGTGGCGGTGGCCGTGGGAAAGTAGCGTTCGGCGACCTCCGCTCGACGTCACCGAAGACGCCAACCTCGACAGACAATGGCGACCACGACCCGCTGCAACACACAGATATATAAGACTTGACCGGCTTGAAGACCGCCCGGTCGTGAGCCTGAATTGATACACACCCGCGCCATGTCCGACGACGACCACCTCAAAGCGCTGATAGCGCACTACCTCGCGGCGGAGTATCCGTCTGTGCTGCCGTCGTTCCTGCAGGCGTCGGGCGCGACGACGCCGGACCCGCGCTCGCCACCCGTACCAGACCTGCGCACGCTCGTGTCTGATGCGCGGTCGGCGGAACTCGCCGCGCAGCTGGAACGTACGCGTCTTGACGCACCACAAAGCGGTGTGGTCAGCCTAGAGGAACTAGTCAAGCAGCCTTTGCCCGCCGACGACGCGCTCACCCGCGTCGACCGCGAGTTCGACGATATCACGCCGGCTAACCTCGTCGCCGTCGTCGCGGCGCGTATTCCCCGCCGAACGTTCGATACCGCCTCCGCAACGTACACCGTCACCCGCGAGCGCGTCGTTATCTGTGCTGGCGCGGACAAGGTCGTGCGCGTCGTCGATTTTGACACCGGACATGTGAGCTTGTAGTGCCAAGCCGAGCTGACCACAGGTTGCGGCGATGCTCGAACCGCACAAGGCGCCCGTGCTTTGCCTAGCAGTCCATCCCACGAACCCGCGGTACCTGGCCTCTGGCGCGATGGACGGCACAACGGTCCTAAGCGACCTCGTGAGCAACACGTCGCTACAAACTCTCCCGAACGCCAAGTTTGTCGTGCGCGTAGCGTTTTCCCCCGACGGTCGGTGGCTAGCCGCCGCGAGCTACGATAAGAGTGTGAGCTTGTACGAGGCTACAGCGTCGCCGCACCACGCGCGCACAGGCGACGACGACGCCGACGCGTGGATCGACGCTTTGGACGATACCGACGAGCCAGACGCCGCTGGCGAGCCAACCCTACGCTACGAGCTCCGACACCGCGTCCAGACTACAGGCAATCCCGAAGCACTACTTTTCCACCCCAAAAGCACATGGCTTATGTACACCCAGCGCGGGAGTCCTGTGCTGCACTACCTCGGTCTCCCGACGGCGACGAGTGACAACGCAGGGCAAGAGGCGTGGACGTGGCCGGCGCGGGAGAAGAGCTTTAACGCGCACGCACTCGACTCGCACGTCTCCTTTGCTGTCCTGGATCTCGCGCTGCACCCCAGCGGGCGGATCATAGCGTGTATCACGGGTGACCACGCCGGCGCCGGCGCAGAGCGCGTGCTCCTGTACGGCGTCGAGCCAGACGAGACGGACCGCCTCGCGTGCCTGTGGACTGGCTCAGAACCGGACGCGTTCGTCCTCCCTCGCGTCGCGTTCCTCCCCTCCGGCCGCGGTATCATCACCACCGCTGCTTCGGGCGAACTCACGCTTCTCAGCCTTACCGGCGAGGTTCGCTCACGCCTCAAGGTACATGCAGCGCGCCGCGGGGTCGGCGGTACGAGCGATGTCGTGCGCGATATCGCCGTTGTCGATCTCGACGATCACCGGGGCGACAGGGAGAACGCCGGCGTCGGCCGTAAAGAGCACGGATGGGAGGTGGTTAGTGTCGGTTACGACCGTACTGTCAAAATCACGCTGGGGCTACGACAGGCAGCGCAGCCAATGGCATGAGTAGAAGGCAAACATATATTGCATGTTGTAGCATTGTCGCATATGAATGGTCTAGCTCGAACCGCCGCCAGTGATAGCAGGTGCTGCCGACCTATATTCATGCGCGCGACACTACAGGTGTACATGCAGCTCACGTCTCAGCCTCAACCGTTCAAGAACTGGGCGGCGATCATTTCGAGCGCCAGTGCTCCTCAAGTTACGGCTTGCCTGCGCAATGCCCGTACGGCCAACAATCCAGCTAGATCGAGATGCAGCGACGAGGGTGGCTCGCTGCGGCTTCGCCCACGCTTCGACCAGCCTACCAACTTTGTTCATCTACTCCACGGCGCGTGGCTTAGGGTACGGCTACCGAAGAAGGGCTAAAATGGGGGTATTACAAAACAGACCGAGACAACTACGAGCGGCTGGCCTAAGCGTCGATGAGGTTCTCCTCCTTCTTGGGCTGCTGCTGCTTGTCCTTGTCGGCCTTCTCCTCGCGCTTCTTTGCTGCCTCCTCGGTGAGCTCCTCGTCCATGCGCGCCGTCTTGGCGGCCGGGTCCTTGGCCTTGCGCGAGTAGAACTCCTGCAGGATCTTGGGCGAGATACGGTTGAGCGACTCCTTGGGGAAGATGCGGAGGAGGTCCCACCCAATGTCGAGCGACTCGAAAATCGTGCGGCTCTCGTAGTTGCCCTGCCCGACGAACTCGTGCTCGAACCGGTCGAGGAACTCGAGCGCGAGCTTGTCATCCGCGCTCAGCGCCTCTTCACCCACAACGGCCTTCATCGACGCAGCGTCCTTGCCGACGGCGTACTTGGCGTACAGCTGGTTGGACACGTCGCCGTGGTCCTTGCGCGTCAGGCCCTCGCCAATGGCACTCTTCATCAGACGCGACAGCGACGGCAGCACGTTGATGGGAGGGTAGATCTGGCGGTTGTGCAGCTGGCGGTCGACAAAGATCTGGCCCTCGGTAATGTAGCCCGTCAGGTCAGGAATCGGGTGGGTGATGTCGTCGTTGGGCATGGTCAGGATGGGAACCTGGGTGATGGAGCCGTTACGGCCCTCGACACGGCCCGCACGCTCGTACAGCGTCGACAAGTCGGTGTAGAGGTAACCGGGGTAACCACGACGACCGGGCACCTCTTCACGCGCAGCCGAGACCTCACGCAGCGCGTCGGCATACGATGACATGTCGGTCATGACGACAAGCACGTGCTTCTCGAGCTGGTACGCAAAGTACTCGGCGGTAGTGAGGGCGAGACGCGGCGTGATGATACGCTCGATCGTCGGGTCGGACGCAAGGTTGACGAACAGCGTCGAGTTGGAGATGGCGCCAGACTCGGCAAAGTCCTGCATGAAGAAGCGGGCAGTCTCCATGTTGACACCCATGGCAGCGAAGACAATGCTAAAGTTGTCCTCGTGGCCGTCGTGCACGCTCTTGGTCGGCGCGCCGGGCTGCTTGACGAGACCGGCCTGGCGACAGAGCTGTGCGGCGATCTCGTTGTGGGGGAGACCTGATGTCAGCTTGCATGGGTTTCCCAGAGCTCACCGGCAGCAGAGAAGATGGGAATCTTCTGGCCACGCGCAATTGAGTTCATCGTGTCAATAGTCGAGATACCCGTCTGGATCATCTCTTCGGGGTAGATACGCGAGTAGGGGTTGATGGGGGAGCCTGCCATCAGCTTCGTCTGCTAGTGTTGCACCCACCGTTGATGTCGAGGTAGTCCTCGGCCCAGACACGCGGTCCCTTGTCGATGGGGTTACCCGAGCCGTTAAAGACACGACCGAGCATGTCCTCAGACACGGCGAGCTTCATGGACGAGCCCGAAAAGGAAATACGGGTGGCGCTCGTGTCGACACCGGTCGTGCCCTCGAACACCTGCACGATCGCCTTCTTGCCGCTCACCTCGAGGACCTGGCCGCCACGCACCGTGCCGTCCGGCAGGGTGAGCTGCACAATCTCGTTGTACGACGGGAACTGATGTCAGTGGGGTTCTGGAAAGCAGGTGGGCACATACCGACACATTGTCAAGCACGACAAGAGGACTGCAGGTTAGCATCGCTCACGCTTGCACCACCAACCCGTTGACAGCGGAGACTGTGCGGTAGTCTGATGTCAGCTATGAAGAGGCAGCGCAGCTCACCCATGTGCGGCTTGATGTTGTAGTCGCGCGTCGCCGCCGACTGCTGTTAGCGCTGCTTGGGACGGTGCGATGCGCCGGTGTTGATGGGCGGTGCAGGGGTGTCGGCCCACTTACGGCGTTGATCTCGGCGATCTCCCTGTCGCTGAGGCTGGGACCAGGCATGGTATCGTCCTAGGTGCTATAGTGTGGCGGGAGGAGAGGAGAACCAGTAGACAGCCAAGGAAGGTGTTGTGGATGTGTCTGAATGGTTAACGACGAGGCTGGCTGTGGTCGTCGTTGGTGTGAGTGTCGTGGTGACGGTCGACGTCCCGGATGCCATTCAGGGTGAATTGATACCAAGTTGCGTCACGGTCAGGGGAAATGACACGTCACAGTCAGTCACACCAACGTGGGACTGTTTGGTTCCGCTTCAACCGTCACTCCTTCGGGTGCATGCAAGAGACGCTATGGACGAGACGAGGGTATAGAGCATGAATGTTGCGGATGGAAGGGTGTCGATGGTGGGTAGAAAACTAGTGGCACAAGTACAGGATTGTGGTCAGGCTGAGCAGGTGCGAACTGTGAAGAGGATGGGTATTAGTTACAGGATGTATTTGAGGGTGTGTGTATGAGGGGCGTTGGCTCAGCGGATGAGGAACGACCCGAGGGTCTGCACGAGCGCAAACAGGGACATGATGTAGAAGCCCTTGGGGTAGCCGTTCGGGTTTCCTGCGATACTCGCGCTCCAGATCGAACCGCCGATAGCGGGGCCCACGAAACGCGCCATCGATACGGTCGACTGGGCGAGACCGTTCGACAGACCGATGAGGTGCGGAGGAGACATGGCGTTCTGAAGTCAGCCGCGACGTACGATGCGAGTCTCACAATTAGAATCATGATTGCCGTATAGGCAAACGTGGCACCGCAGTAACGAATTGCGCTGCGGTCAGTTTGTACAAGGCGGTATGAACTCACGATATCAGAGACGTAATGGTCATGACCAGGAAGCCGCCAGAGTTGGTCGGTGATGCGACTTTGTGGAGGAGGGGAACAAGGAGGTAGCCGGGCACATAGAGTGCGCAGCCGATGCGGAACATCTGAAGCATGGAGAAACGCCCGAGAGGAGGACCGAGGCGCGGGAAGAGGTAGAACTGGTAGATGAGCTGGCCGACGCACATGATGGCAATGAAGACCGAGTACTTGGCTGGCGTCATCCCGACACCACCGCTGTTGTATGGCGTAATGATGAAGGACAGGAAGATCTGACCGTGCGCCGACTCGTGGCACGACAGCAGGCCATACATGGAAATGACGAGCAGCGGCAGCAGCTTCCACTGCGACTGCTGCTTCTCGGCCATTTGGGTCGATGCCGTAGTCGACGCCGGCGACTGGTGCTGCTCTCGAATAGCCGTGAGAGTCGGTATGCCTGCGCGGCGGACGGTGCCGGTAGGCGAGAAGATGTCGCCCGTGTGCTCGGTCGCCTCGTCGTAAGGAACGATGCCCGGGGTGGACGACAGACCCGTGTTGGCAAAGATCGCAGGGACATTGTTGGAAGTGATCGACATGCGGCGCGACGAGACACCAGATGGTCTGCGGAAACCGCCTGCGCCACTCAGGCCACTGAGTACACGCGAACGGCCGTAGCGCAGCGACGCAGTGCGGGTCCGCGGCATATTGCTGCGCGCTGGAGATGCCTCCACGTCGCCAGAGAAGCCCGACTGCATGGGGGTGCCACCGTCGCCGCTCATAAACGACGAGTGAATGTCATCGTCGAGATCGACAGTGTTGGAGTGCCGGTCGTCGTCGTCGTCTTCGTCATCGTCAAGCATGGCCTCGTCATACTCGTCGTCATCGTCGAACACGGCCGTGTCCTGCGCGACGGCAGCGGAAAGCCAGAGATCGTTAATGTTGAAAGTGTTGTCCTCGTTCGCGAGTAGGAACTTTGTGGCAAACCCGACGTTCTGGTCCTCGCCTTCTTGGCCCTCGTCCGCGGTGTGGCCCTCGGCGGCCGACAACCGGCGCGCAGCCTCGATGGCGCGACGGGCAGCGAGCGTGGGGTGCTTGGAACGGATACCACCATAGCCATAGGCGGTGCCTATGCTGTTGATGCTCTCGTGGCGGGGCATGCGCGGGGCCGACTGGCCATACGCTGGTGTCTGGCCATACGGCGTGTGCCCGTACGCGGACCCGCCGAAAGGAGTCGACTCGTGAGCAGGGGAGAACGTACCGCTTCGGCGGATATGCATCGCCGACGACGGTCTGGACGGTACTGGCGAGCCAGCGTCTGTGCGCGAGGTGTTCAAAGGTTCGTCCTTCTCGACCTCGAGCTGGATGCGCTGGCCACCGCGGACACCGCCGTCCCACGAAAGGAAGCACGCGAGAAGTGCGCCAACAAACATGATCGAGCCGCCCATGAGCGTCGGGAGGAAGTACGGGAGACGCTTGAAGACATCAATGCGCCCCAGCACGGTGCCGGGGTAGTTGACTGCAGGACTCTCAAACATGCCACCGATTACCTGGAGTTTGTCAGCCTCCCACGACCATCGTCGACACTTACCGGACCGATAACACCGCCCAGACCCCAGGAGAAGCCGAGCATGGCGTATGCACGGGTGGCGTTGGTGTCGTCCGTGAGGTCACGGATCGAGCCACGGAACTTTCGGTCAGCTGCGCATCCCTTTTGCGGCCCCGTAAACTCACCACTCCGATTGCACCGCCAAAGATACCCTGTATCAGACGTACGCAGATGGCTTCAGGGAGCTGGCGTTAGCGAAACAACACGGGGTGCGGAATGTGCAACTTACAGACTGGGACGTGCCGAACATCAAGAGCGCAATGCCGTTACCCAGCATGCTTGCTACGAGAACGGCACGACGGCCGTGGCGGTCGGCAATGCTACTCCAGAGAAGCGACGTGAAGAACTGGGTGATGTAGAAGACGGAAACAAGGTTGCCTGGAGTCAGAATGTGCCAAGTGCCCATACGCACCGGTCCAGAGACCAACTGTCGCCTCGAGCTCGTTGCCTGGCTCGTGGCCTTTGCGAAGGAAAAAGCCCTCGACCATGCTAAGCATGAACGGCTGGGACAGGTTCGCGGAGAGGAGCTCTGAGAGCATGGCCTGAGTGTCAGTGCGTCTGTCGCTAAGATTTCATCTCGGCCGAGGTGAGGACCATGTCACGGTGGGTGGCGGCCGATGGCGAAAATAAGTCACGCCGAGTTGGTTGCGTTTGTGGGCAGAGACTTACGATGCAGAGCACGACCATGGGTAGGACAGGGAGAGGAGTAGAGTACGCGGGGCGTATACCGGGTACGAGGGTGGGCAGCTTAACGTCGCCGTCATCCATGTGAGGATGACGACTGGAGATGCGGCTGTGTGCAAAGCTCGAGCGGCGACGCGACTCGCGGAACGTTGAGAAGCTCGGACGCATAGACCCCGCGCGGCTAGCTGCGCGACTTGCATTGCGGCTCGAATAGTGGTTGTGAATTGGCGTGCCGAGGGCATCAGCCGCGGCGCTCGACGAGTCGGCGTTGAGTGGGGCCATGGGGCGAATACCTAATGCGCTCCTCTGGCCTTTGCTCAGTGTGGATTGGGAAAACGAGCGAGCGGAACGAGTCGACGGCTTGGTAGGCGATGGGGACGGCGATGGCGAGCCCGAGTGATCCGACACTTCGACCAGAGGGCTCAGCGTGTTGGAGTTGTCATCGGACGGCTGGGCCGAGTCGCTGCGGCTCGGCGTTGTGGCCTGCATGATGGTGGGGGGTTAAATGGGGACGTGAACGAGTAAAGCGAGGGGGAGATTGCCCACGCGCCCCGTGTGTGTGTGCGCGCGCAAGTGTCGAACGCTCTAGGGGCGAAGGATGATACACAGAAGATGATCAAGTTGTTGTTGTTGTTGATGAGGGAATAAAGATGGAACGGTGGTTGGATGGATTTGTTGTTGATGAGGAGTGCTTGTTGTGATGTGAGATGCGATCTGGCGTTTTTTGGCAAACCAAAAGGGTCTACGCAGCGCAACTCCGCTCTCGGCGTTCCCGTCGATGGACTTGTTGACACCTCCCCACTTTGAGCAGGTCCAGAAGTCGCGCACCGCTGATAAGCCCAAACGACAACAACAACGACGCTGTCGCGAATGAATGCAACAGCTGTCTTGACGCGTGAAACTAGACTGTACAGTAGCGAGAGTTTGACAAGCGATCGCTGCGTGGTGCGGTGGGTGCGTGTTTTTACAGTGGCGGTGCCCACACGCCAAGCCAAACGTTCAAATCCGCATTCCCAGGCCCAGAGAGGCAACCAAAGCACACCCGCTTATTTCTAAATGCCCACTCCATGCGTACGCGACGATCTCGTACCCCTCCCATTTGTACACCCGCAACCGTAAACGCGACGCCGAAGACGCGTCGGTTCAGAGTTTGGTGGCGTCGAAATGGGTGGCGCCGAGGGCATCGGTTGCTTCGCAATTGAGGAGTAACAGAGCGTCGTGGTTCTGGACAGGTGCACAAGTCATAGCCGGGTTCTGTCTGCTCTGCCGTGTCAACAGTTCGCACCAGCCCTCTTCAGACTGGACTTGCATGCATGCTGCTGCTGAACAAACAAACACCCTACCATTTCAGTCCCATATCGTTTGTTGACACCGGTCTCTGAACCAGTCGCCACCTAACGGATATACGGATGTCGCCCGCTGACGTCACTACACTGACACGAAACGAGCTGACAGTCGAGACCACTTCTTGACCGAAATCCTTCAGAGTGGTCGCGCGACCTCGTCTGTTGCAACAACATCTTGCCACAACTCACAGACATTGACGGGGCTGGTCCCCATCGCGAGCACTGTCCTCTCTTCTTGACGTGTTACCCCGCTTCTCATACCTCGCACTGGCCCGCGTCCATGCCGACTGGCGGCACCCTCCCCGCGCCGTTCCTGTCCAACACACGTTCGTCGGGCGCCGGCACCGACACGGCACGGCGTGTTGGCTCCGCACGCCCCGTGCCACGTCTCGCTCAGCCGTCAACTTGCGACCATTTTTAACCACTTGCATACTGAAACACTCTCGACTGCACTGCCTGCATGCCGTCCAACGCGCCAGTAACGGCCGGCTCGGTGTCGGTCAAGCGGCGCGCACGTGCGCCGCCGCCGGCGTCGCTCGCGCCCTCACACTGGGCCGACACCACCTCCGTCGTAGACAAGTACTGGGGCGAAATGACTTCCGAGGCGATCCACGAGCGCTGCGTAGGTACGACCGCCGCGGCTAAGTGACTGACCACCACAGCTCGCCGTCGCGCCGCGTAACCCGCTCCACACCCACCGTCTACTCCGCAGACTCTATCTCGTCTTCTTCATTGTCGTGTCCCTTTTTATCCTCGTGCCTCTCTGGGCGCTGTGGTACATTCCCCGGACCAACCGCCCGCGAAAGTCATGGACGCTCAAGCGCACACTGCGTGTACGCTGGAGCCGACGGCTGTGTGCCGTTGTCGCGCGCTGCGAGATTGATTACCTCGGTCGGGATCTCAGCCAGCAGTTGGTGGGTACGGGCGACGCTCAGTGGTTTGTTAGCTTGTGGAACTGATGGCAGGACCCAAAGGAACTGCAACACTCGCACCCCCTGACGATCAAGCCCGCGCCGGAATCATGGCTTCTGGGCTACGCTGCGTCCTCGCTTGCGCAGCTCAACTCCACCCGCGGGCAGTGGAAACCAGCCATGGTTAACCGCCGCTCGTCGGCATGGTCGCGGTGGCGCACTTCGTCGAGTGAGTGTGGGTTTGCGCCGGTACCAGCATTTTGGTACGCTGGCCCCAAGGCGACCCCCGACTCGCTACCCCCGCCGCGCCGCCCAGGGGAGCCGGTGCTCATTTTCTTCCACGGCGGCGGGTACGTCGCTGGCACAGCGGCCGAGACGGACGGAACGGCACGTATCTCCAAGTCCCTGGTCGAGCACACGACAGTCACGCACGTCCTGTCTGTCGATTATCGCCTTGCTCCCAGAGCGCCATGGCCTCTTCCCCTCCTCGACGCCATTTCGGCATACTATCATGCCGTTGCCATTGAGGGAATTGACGAGAGAGACATCCTTCTCGGCGGCGACAGTGCAGGCGGCCACCTGGCACTGGCGCTCACGCGGTGGCTGCGGGACAACGGCGTGGCGCTGGGCCTACGCGGACCACGTGCCCTGCTTCTCTTCTCGCCGTGGTGCGACACGGGCTTCACACACGCGTGGGGCGACAAGTCACTGCAGTTCAACGCGCACTGCGACACCATCGACGATACCTTTGGGCCCTTCGCGTCGGGTCTCCTCGCGCGCGCCCTCCCGCCCGACGCAGTGCACCAGGACATCTACCTGTCGCCTGCGTCGCGTCTGATCGCGCCCAACGCGATGGCGTTCCTCAATTTCCCGCCGGTCTTTGTCGTTTACGGCAGCGCCGAGCGCCTAGGCCGTGAAATTGTCGAGCTCTACTCCCGCATCGAGCTCGGACGCAAGCTCGCCCCGGCGCCATGCGACGACGTGCTCCTCCTCGTCCCCGACAGCGTGCACGATTTCATGATCTTTCCGTGGTTCGAGACCGAGGCCGCGGGGGTGTATGAGCGCCTGGACGAGTGGTTGCGCTATTTGTTGGGCACAGACGACAGCGACGACGACTTTACGGGCGCCGTCGCGCCCCTCGAACTCACGTCGCCCGCGATCGAGATACCACCGCCTACGGCCCCTGTCCCACTCGCCCAGCTCTCGCCCATCGCGACGGCTGTGCCACCGCACATGTCGCCTGGCTCGCCATTCGGCATGTCCCCCCTCTCGCCGTCCATGGGTTTCTCGCCACACTCGCCGTTCCTCAACTCGACACCCGAGGCGCGCCGACAGCGCCGCGAGTCCCGCGCTGCTATCCGCACCGCCAAATCACCCAGACTCGTGCCGCACCGCGACACCCCGCGCCTCATGTACGCCGACATGCGCAGCGAGGGCATGCATCTTCTCGACTTGCCTTCCCTGGATGCCGAGCTCGAGCTTCCCCCGCCTGTCGTTGAGACCGAAAAGCCAGCCACGTTGGCCAACGGGCATGCCAATGGCACCAATGGTAGCGCACAGGCGCAACCGCCCGGTATCGCAAGGCAGCTGTCGCTCCGCTGGCAGCGGGGACAGGCCTCGTCGTCAGCACGCCCCGAGCCGCGACGCCAGAAAACAATGCCCACCAAACCCACACCTCACTAGACACTAGACACAATGTACTGTACATATCTGCATGCAAATGGCATATCTACCTAGGACGCAGCGGTGGCCGCGGGCGCGGCCTTTTCGGCCGGTGCGCCGAGCTTGGTCTCGCGGCGCTTGGCCTCACGGTCCGCCGCGCGCCGCTCAACCTCGTCGTCTAGCGCAACGGCGCGTTCCCACAGTGCCGGGGTGAGTTCTGCCTCGGGGTGGGACAGCGCCATGAGGCGGGCTACCTTCATGCGGCGCTTGAGGCGTGCTTCGGCGGCCTCGACGCTGCCCGGGCCAGCGGCCTTGCGTTCCGTCACAAACGAGTCCTGGATCGCGTCGGCGACAGAGTCGGGGATATTCAGTGCCTCGGCGTGCGCGGCGCCACCGTGGCTGGCGATGTAGGCGCGGTACGCTGCGAGGTCTGCGTCGGAAGCCGGCGTGTGTGAGCCAGCGATGCCCGAGACGGGCAGCACGACGTCGACGGGAAGCAGACTCTTGCCCTCGCCCGTGACCACCGCCCTGAGCGCACACTCGATCCGCAGGCCGTCCATGAAAGGGTACTCGTACCGGACCGACTGCTGCTCGAGCGCCTCACCCAGGCTCTGGAGGTTCTTGAGCGCCGCCTCGTTCAGCGCGCCACCCGACCCCAGCCCGTCCTCGTCCAGCACTAGCAGCGTGCCGGGCGCCAGCTGGAGCAGACCAGGCTGCAGCGACGTGCCGTCCACCGACGCGGGCCGGAACCGTGCCTTGTGCAGCAGGTCAAGCGTGACCGGCAGCGGGAGGGTGGCCGGGGCGAGTGACCCGAGGACCGTCTCGAGTGTGGGCGCGGGTCCGCGAGGACGGATCAAGTTCAGCGAGAGCGTGCCGAGGGGTGGTAGAGCGTTGGGCCGCACAGCGGGTCGCGCGAGGAGAGAGAGGAGCAACAGTTCGCCGGCCGTCTCGTCGGGCGGGCTGAATGCCGAGGCGAGGTACGATACGAGGGCGGCGCGAGTTGCTCGCGCGCCGTCGGCGTCGGAAGCACGGTCCGCCGTCCCTCTGAGGGGTGTTGGTGGCAGCAGGGCGTGGATAGCGGGTACAAGAGGAGCGTTCTCCTCGTCCGAGCCGTAGGGTGTTGGGATCGGCGCGGCAGACACGATACCGATGACGTCCCACGCCGACGCGGGGGACGGAGAGAACTCGGGCTCGTACACCTTCAGCAGCGCACCGGTGTACTCAGTTCCCCGGTTTGGCAGTGGGTGCTTGTCCTTCGCGACGGCCGGGGGAGCCGACAACGACATGCCCGCGAACGCCGACGAGAGGTCGTCGCTGCCTGCTGGGTGCTTGGCCCAGTCCTGCTCGCCGGGAATCCTGATGTCAGCTGATGCTCCTGATAGGAAAGCTCACTCAACTGCCCAGCCTACCCAGCGCTCCCTCAGCTGGCTCCAATCCAATGGCTTCCCAGCCGGCGTAGGGTCCTGTGAGGGAAGGTACACTTCTGCTGGGTAGCCCGTGTCCTGCAACAGGCAGCGAAAGCGGACAATGGAAAGTTGCTTTGAGGAGGAGCTGTATGCCGGAATCTGGCTTTAGCGTACGCACGAGCTAAAGCTCACGCTCTCTGGGTGTTCCAAAGCAGCTTGGACTTTCTTCTCGAAGGCGACCCGCTGCTCAGGCGTGGCAGCTGCAGTGTCAGCTGTGTGTAGGTAACGATTCGCTAAGGTCACCTACCTCCAGCATCGTCTTGCTCGCGCAGAGCTATGCGCGCAATCTCCTGTGGGTTCATTGTAGACATTGTGGTGGAGAGCGAGTGGAATGAGATGAGTGGTCCGTGAACATTGCATTTTGTCCCTCTCGTCAATTAAGACGACGCGTCGAGGACGCGCCCGTCCCTGGACATTTTGATTCCGCTTGGGCTACCACGTGGTGTCGAAATACTTCCGCTCTCCACGATGAGGCAACGTCGAGAACACGGTAACACAACCATCGAGGCGCAACGTCTGATCGGCCAACAGTGACGCTGCGGAACATCCACGTTGACAACAACATCTCATTCTCTGTCCAACATGGTGAGCATGGAGCAAAGGTCAAGACGCTGACTTTTAGGCCGCGGCACAGGTATCCAAGGCCGTTCCGGTCGAGACGCAGCATGAGGACATGATTGTGCGTTGATGCTTCCATGACGCCGACGGTCACTGACAGCGCAGCACGACGCCCAGCTCGATTACTATGGCAAGCGCCTGGCGACGGCGTCGTCGGACAAGACGATCCGTATTTTCAACGTCGTCAAGGGAGAGGCCAAGGGCGAGCCCGTCATTCTCAAGGGGTGAGCCCCTTTCGGCAGTGTAGGTTGTTGACGCTAGGCACACGGCGCCGGTATGGCAGGTTTCCTGGGCGCACCCATCGTTCGGCTCGATCCTGGCGTCGTGCTCGTACGACGGCCGCGTGTTTATTTGGAAGGAGGTCGGGCACGGCGCGGGAAAGAGCAGCGGAGGCGAGGTACAGGATGGGTGGGAGCGGATCAAGGAGCACACACTGCACACGGCGAGCGTCAACTCGATCGCGTGGGCGCCGTACGACCTCGGGCCAATTCTCGCTTGCGCCAGCTCGGACGGCAAGATTTCCGTCCTGACCTTCCAGAGTAAGTTGGTTGACGACGAGCCTAGCTCACGCGCAGACGACGGGTCGACCGACGCGGTCATCTTCAACGGGCACGGGTCGGGCGCCAACGGTATCTCGTGGGCGCCATCTGTGCTTGCGTCGCCCAATGGAGCGCCAAAGCCCGGACAGCAGCAGGGACAGGGACAGGTTGCGGCGCAGAAGCGCTTCGTCACGGGCGGCTCGGACAACGCTATCCGCATTTGGGGCTTTGACGAGACGGCCAAGAAGTGGGTCGAGGAGGAGGAGATTAAGGAGCACGAGAACTGGGTCCGCGACGTCGCGTGGGCACCCAACATTGGCCTGCCTGGCATGTACATTGCCAGTGCATCAGAGGTAAGCTGAAGTTCTCTGACGCTAGCTGACAAGGCAGGATGGCACTGTCAAGATTCACACGCGCGACGCCCAGGGCGCCGCATGGCAGAGCACGCCGCTGCTGCCCAGTGCCCCCGAGAACACGGACCCCCATTTCCCTGCGCCTGTGTGGCGCGTGTCCTGGAGCATTGCCGGCAACATCCTCGCCGTCAGCTGCGGCGACGGCAAGGTGAGCCTGTGGAAGGAGGGTGTCAACAAGGGATGGGAGTGTGTCAGCGACTTTTCCAGCTAGACACTGCTGCTGCGCTTGCTACAAGAGTTGTTAGAAGGACGACGAGACCCAGGCTACGCGATCCGTAGCGTCACGATGCATAAGTACAACGACTCTAGCTGTAAAACCACCAAGAAGACGACTGAATGCTACAAGATTAATACAACAGCTTGTGTCGTCTTCTACTGCCACTGCGCAACAAATGCGTCCGCCTAGTGTTAGCTGGAAGTGATAAGAAGGTAGCTCACCTTTTGAGCTAGTTGGGACCATGGCGTGTGCGAGGTTCCGTTAAGGACCAGAACAAAATTTGTGATGGTCTGTGGGCGGACAGCGGGGATGTTTGTGCTGCCGCTCTCGAGTTCTGGGAGGGGGATGGGTCGCAGGAACAGGCGACCGAGCTGGCATCAGCGCGGCTCTAACACCGGACGGGTGACATGCCCGGTCGCTTTAGTGACTCACCTCGCACTCGACTCGTGGACTCTCGTCGTCCTCCCACTGCGACGCGAGGCCGAGAAGCAAGCGCAGGCGCTCAGGGCCCTCGAGATATGGCTCGTCGTCGTGATAGTTGACGCTTTCGCTGCCGCCGCTGCCCTTATCTCCATCGTCGTTGTCGGTGTCGGACGCGGCCGAGTCGCCTGCGCCGTCGTCCTCGCCGTCGCCCTCGCCCTCACCATCATCGTCTTCGTCCTCCTCGTCGGCCATGGGAAGCACTGCGTGGGCCATGAGCTGGCCCGACGGGGCGATGAGGAGCGCAGTGTGTGGCCCGTCGTCCTCGTTCGCCTCTAAGAGCCCCTCGAGGATCCCGTGGACACGTATCGGCGACACGAGCATGATATTGCGAAGGTCCGGGGAGTCGGCGAAAGAGGGTGTTGGTTTGTGATGTCAACGACGGTGGATTCACGTTCCGCGTTCCAGAGAGACGTCACAGCGTGGGGGAGCGTAGGTGGGGGAAGGTGTGGATGCACAAGGCACAACACACCATAATAGCCACATGGTCTTAATTCCGAAGCCCCGGCTGGGTGGCGGCCACCACAGTGGCTCAAGTTGGCCACCTAAATGTCAAGTTCGAGGTTGTAGTCATCAACCCTCAATACAACACCGGTGCTCTGCCGACACCACAAAACAGCGCTGTCTCGCAGCAAGACCGACAAGCGCTTCCGAGCCGGCTGCTGATTACGCGCTCAAAACTCGATAGCTCGCGATAGCGCCTACGCGCGGCAGGCAAAATGTCCGACGACGAACAACAGGGGGCGTACCCCAAGCTGGCGACGTACACTGCGCCGCAGGAGATCCTGGACGAGCATGAAGCGATGGCCGAGGAGGACGGCGAGCCGGACGAGTTTCAGGAACGCCGCAACGTCAAGCAGATTGCGCAGCGCCAGACCGATTACCAGCTGCGGCGGTTCCAGCGGCGCGATGGCGTCGGCGAGGGCGAGGACGAGAGCTACGAGGATCGCATGCGGCGCGTTAACCTCGAGCGAGAGGAGGAGCGTGTGCGAAAGTACAAGGAGCAGCTTGCGCGGGAGGAGGCCGAGAAGGCCGTGACGAGCCGCGCGGCGGCGGCCGACGACGACAAGACGCCACCGCGGAGCGCGCTGCCTGACGATGACGCGACGCCACCACGTGCCCAGATTGGCGACGCCGGCTCGCCACCATCCCGCCGAAAGCGCTGGGACGACCACGAGGACGTCAAGGACGAAAAGCCGGATGTGGACGAGCCCGCAGCCAAGAAGCGGCGGTCACGCTGGGACCAAACGCCCGACGAAACCGAGGAAAAGCCCAAAAAGCGCAAGTCGCGCTGGGACCAGGCGCCGCCAGAGGAGGAGATGGCAGCGGCGGTGAAGGCCGAGTCGGGACTCAGCGTCAAGGCCGAAGATGCCAAGCCCCAGATGGTCGAAGACAAGCGGTATCGCGCCATCACGGACGAGGAGCTCAACTCTTTGCTGCCAGGCAAGGCGGACGGTTACGAGATTGTGCCCGTGCCCGAGGACTACATCCCCGAACCGGCCGTGCGCAAGATGGTGCCCGAGACTTCGCAGCACGCCGCGTCCGGCTTCATGATGCAGGACGAGGCGGCTGCGGCGCGCGCTGTTCAGGCGGCAGGCGGCTTCCAGGGTACTGGGGAGCAGACAGAGATCGAGGGCATTGGTACCCTGCAGTTCCTCAAGGCCGAGGACGCCGAGTACTTTCAAAAGGTGCTCGGCGAGGGCGGTGGCGAGGCCGACGACGTGCACTACACGCTTGAGGAGCTCAAGGAGCGCAAGATCATGCGTCTCTTGCTCAAGATCAAGAACGGCACGCCGCCAGTGCGAAAGACGGCTCTGCGACAGATCACCGACAAGGCACGCGAGTTTGGCGCCGGCCCACTGTTCGACAAAATTCTGCCACTGCTCATGGAGCGCTCGCTCGAGGACCAGGAGCGCCACCTGCTTGTCAAGGTCATTGACCGTATCCTGTACAAGCTCGACGACCTTGTGCGGCCGTATGTGCACAAGATCCTTGTGGTCATCGAGCCTCTCCTCATTGACACGGACTATTACGCGCGGGTCGAAGGACGAGAGATCATTGCCAACCTCGCCAAGGCCGCCGGTCTGGCGCACATGATCTCCACGATGCGGCCCGACATTGACCATGTCGACGAGTTTGTGCGTAACACGACTGCGCGTGCGTTTGCCGTCGTGGCGAGCGCGCTTGGTGTCCCTGCCCTGCTGCCCTTCCTTAAAGCTGTCTGTCGCTCCAAGAAGAGCTGGCAGGCGCGTCACACTGGTATCCGCATCATCCAGCAGATCGCTATCATGCAAGGTTGTGGTGTGCTGCCACATTTGCGCAACCTCGTCGACGCCATCGCACACGGCCTTCATGACGAGCAGCAAAAGGTCCGTACTATGACGGCGTTGGCGCTGGCGGACCTAGCCAAATCGGCCGCGCCGTACGGCATCGAGTCGTTTGACGACGTTCTCAAGCCCCTCTGGGTTGGTATCAGCCAGCACCGTGGAAAGACGCTTGCCGCATTCCTCAAAGCCATGGGCTACATCATCCGCCTCATGGACGCAGAGTATGCGGGGTACTATGTGACCAGCGGTATGCCAATTCTCAAGCGCGAGTTCCGGACGTCGGACGAGGAAATGCGTCGTATCGTCCTGCAGGTTGTTCAGCAGTGCGCGGCCACGGAAGGTGTCTCGGGCAAGTATCTCCGCGAGGACGTGCTCCCAGAATTCTTCCAGTCGTTCTGGGTCCGTCGCATGGCGCTTGACCGCCGCAGCTACAACCAGCTTGTGGAGACGACTGTCGTGCTGGCATCCAAAGCTGGTGTGTCGGAGATTGTCGGGCGCATCACCAATGACCTCAAGGACGAGTCGGAGCCGTACCGCAAAATGGTCATGGAGACGATCAACAAGGTCGTCACGGCCAACGGCGCAGCCGACATTGACGAGCGCATGGAGCAGCTGCTCATTGACGGTGTGATTTATGCGTTCCAGGAGCAGACGATGGAGGACACTGTAATGCTCGATGGCTTTGCCGCGGTCGTCGGCGCGCTCGGCGGTCGTGTCAAGCCGTACCTGCCACAGATTGTGTCCATGGTTCTTTGGCGCCTGACCAACAAGAGCGCCAAGGTGCGCATGTTGGCCGCCGACCTCACGACCAAGCTCGCGCCGATCATCAAGGCCAACGACGAGGACCAGCTGCTGTCCAAGCTCGGTGTGGTGCTCTTTGAGCAGCTGGGAGAAGAGTACCCCGACGCTCTGGGTTCGATCATTGCCGCCGAGGCGTCCATTGCCAACGTTGTCGGCATGACGCAGATGAACCCTCCAGTCAAGGACCTTTTGCCACGAATGACGCCCATTCTGCGAAACCGTCACGAAAAGGTGCAGGAGGCGACCATCAACCTCATCGGTCGTATTGCCGACCGTGGTGCCGAGTTTGTCGCTGCCAAGGAATGGATGCGTATCTGTTTTGAGCTGCTGGATCTCCTCAAGGCCCACAAGAAGGCGATTCGACGTGCCGCCGTCAACTCGTTCGGCTACATTGCCAAGGCCATTGGCCCGCAGGACGTCCTCAGTGTGCTGCTCACCAACCTCAAGGTCCAGGAACGCCAGTCGCGTGTTCTGTCGACCGTCGCCATTGCCATTGTCGCCGAGACATGTGGTCCGTTCACGTGTATCCCTGCGATTCTCAACGAGTACCGCACACCCGAGCTCAACGTGCGCAACGGTTGTCTCAAGGCCCTGGCGTACGTGTTCCAGTACGTCGGCGAAATGTCCAAAGACTACATCCACTCGGTGGTCGGTCTGCTCGAGGACTCGCTCACGGACCGTGACCATGTCCACCGGCAGACGGCGTGTGCGATCGTCAAGCACCTGACAATTGGCGTCGCCGGCCTCGGGTACGAAGATGCGCTCACGCACCTGCTCAACCTCGTGTGGCCCAACATTTTCGAGACGAGTCCACACGTGATCGGCGGTGTGATGGACGCGATCGAGGCGATGCGTATTGGTATCGGCCCCGGCGTCGTGCTCAGCTACGTCCTGCAGGGCCTGTACCACCCTGCGCGCCGTGTGCGTGAGGTGTACTGGCGCATGTACAACACGCTTATCCTCGGCGCGGTCGACGCCATGGTGCCGTTCTACCCTGCCCTGGGATCGGCGACCGACTTGGCCCTCGGCCAGGACTACACCAGGCACCACCTTTTGATGTGGGTGTAAGCGAGGACGTAGTGCATGGAAGCGGTGTTTTGGGAGATGTGGGCGCAGAAGAAGCACATGTATTATCAGCACGTTGGAGATTTATGCATCGCATATAGCATGACACGGCGTTGACGACCCAAGTGTCCCTGACGCGTCGGTGATGGCGACCTCCACTTCCGGTGCTGTCACCCACGACGGCCACAACCCATCTCATCACTTGGCAGACTCCACAACCTTACATCTTGCACTGCACATCTCGTCGTCGACACACAGCTAGACAACCCATGCGCGCCGATGCTGCCGCCCACGCCTTTATCACGGGGCGGTGCTGCGGCCGGCGACGTCGACGGCCTGCTCGATCCCTGGGCGGAGGTCAACAGCCCCGAGCCGGGGGAACCTCCACGATTGCCATCGTCGGCGTCGTCGCCTCAGACTTTGAACGGACAGCACACCCGCACCGTCTCTTCATCATCTTTGGACGACAGCCCCCGGCCGTCGTCAACCGCCAACTCGGCACCTCCACGCTCTGCGCGCCCGTTCCGCACTGCGCCGCTGACGTCGCTCCCGCGCAGGCTGGACGAGCTGGCGCTGGACACCGACCAGGGGCCACGGAGACGCCATGGCACGCCTCCACGCACCCCGACCGAGCCGGAACCGTACGGCGGCGGCGAGATTGCTGCCGCGTCGGGATCGGCGTACGCCCGCGCGCCGAGTAGGTCCGGGGCGTCATCGCCGGCACGCAGCGCATCGCATCCCCTCGCTGTCGACGACGCCGACGGGGCGGGCACGCCGCCGCCGCGCCGTCCGGCTATTGGGCGTATGCGCTCGCGTTCTGCCGTTGACCCCTCGGGCGTGCTTTCGCCTTCTGCGTCGCCGGTGCGCGCGCGCACGCCGGGGAGCCTAGCCGGTCTTGGGGGCATGGGCGGTGCGGCTCTCGCCGACCTCCGCGACGTCTCCCGCCCCGCCCTGGCGCGCGTCACGAGCGAGACGGAACGCGCTGCGAGCGTTGGCTCGTGGAGCGCCGCGTCGTCAGATGCAGGAGGAACAGACGACGACCGCGTAGACGTCATTGTCCATACCGTCCTCGCTAACGAGAGTTTGCCCGGTATCGCGCTGCGGTACGGCACCGACGTCGCGACGCTGCGTAAAGCCAACAAGCTCTGGCCGAGCGATCCCGTCCATCTCCGCAAAACACTCTACGTCCCGCTTGACGCGTGCCGCCCCACCGCCGACAGTGAGATTGTGCGCTCAGAATCAGAGGTTACACTTGTACGCCGGCATATGCGCTCCGCCGCCGCGACGCCGACACGAACCCCCGACATGTCGCCGCGCCTCGACGACGCCGAGCCGCCCTCCCTCGGTGACACGCACCTCGCCGCGGGATCGTCGTCGTCATCCCTCACACAGAACGGCGACGCCGCGCGCCTAGACGGCACGAGTACACCCACGGTCGAGACGATCCCGCTCACGATCGCGAGCGTGCCCGCGTCGCATTTACGCTTTTTTCCGCGCCAGCGCGCCCTGCGGGGACGTACGAGTCTCGACTCGGAGCTCGGCGTGCGCGGTGGCAGCCTCCGCGTAGGGGGCAGTAGCTCGCGTCGCCCGGGGCTCTTCGCTGCGCTCGCGGGGGGGCTCGACGGCGACGCCGAGGACGACGACGAGTACGAGGAACGTCTGCGCAAGCCGCACCGCGTCACGCTCCGCAGCGGCGAGTACGCGCCCGGCAGCTCAAACTCGTACCCCTCTACGCCGTCCGCTCCGCGCACAGCCGAGCGCACGCCGTCGTCGTCGTCGTCGTCGTTGGCAGCGACGTCGTCGTACTTTGACGCCGTCAGCCTGCCGAAAAGCAAGAGCAGGGTGGTGCGACTACGCCCGCCGACGGCGGCGGCCCCATCCCCGTCAGGTAGCGGGACGCTGGCCGCGCGCCTCAGCAGCTTCTTCACCGTGCCGCCGCCGCCTGCGCACGCCCAGGCGTACCCCGTCCCGCGCGTTCCTGCGGGTATACCCGCCGCGAGCTCCAGTGGCGGAAGCGTGCGCAAGACTGTGGGCTCGGCCGAGCTCGTCGAGATGGATGCGCGGCCGCCGCCGCGCGCACAATCTCGCACCCCACGAACATCCAACACCACCACGTCCGATAAGAAACGCGATTAGCGATAGAGTTGTAGCCATCTTGCCATGCATGTACATTCGAATTGCCTCTGCGTCGTCACGGGCCTCGTGCCCGCCGCCATCGTCTATGTCGCGCGCGTCTACTCTTCCTCGTCGCCGTCCGTGGGGTCGGGAACCGAGTATTCTGGCTCGGCGAACGACCCGTCTGCGCCACGAACGCTGCCATCAGCCAAACCGCTAGATATCCGCGCATACCTAACGTATAGACGCTTCCATCGCGGCCATCCGAGGGACTTCACCGATCCATCACTGACGACCTGGATGCCCGCCGGTCCCTCTGCGCCCTCGACGGCCTCCTTGTCCTCCCACAGCTGGATGTCGTCGGCCGACGCAGGTGGCGAGGGCAGGGAGGAGAGAGCACCGACAAGCTGTGATCGCAGCGCGGCGGTCGTCCTGCCGTCAGAACTACAAGTGATCGCTGACGTACGTTGCTGCGGGCACCGACAGGAGTACGGCCGTTTTGCCGCGGTGGAACGTGATGTGGTGCACGTCGCTGTGTTTCTGTCGTCAGCCCAAGCACGCCAAACTAGGCCACAGCTGATTCTGCCTGCCAGCGTCGCTGTACTTGCCATTATGCTGCCCCGAGGCGGAGTGGATGACGCTAAGTTGCGCTGAATGGAGGTTGGACGCCTCCACCGGGTCAACATTTTGGCTGCACCCGCCATACGGTACGGTGACAATGTCTCAGATGTCTCACCATGGTGGCGTTTTCCATTGTGGTATGCGCACCTGGCAGGGTGCACCGATACAACACTCTTGACGTACCCAATGCTTGCTCAACAATAAACCTGCCTTTGTTGTCGACGACCCCAGCAGCAAAAAGACTGTTCAGACCACCGCCCGGACAAAAGATATTACATCGTGAGGGAGTCGAACCCCCGCCGAATCGACGCTTCAACCCTGGAAGGGCTTAATGGCAACGATCCATGATACCGTTTCACCAACGATGTTTTGTTGTTGAAACGAACTCGTCCGCCAGAGTTTTGATCCTTCCCGGCGCGCCACACGGGTGCATGCATAGACTGCTTCTATACCTGTACACATGCCTACCATGAAGCAACGTCGCCGAGCCTATGACACACTCTCTACGTCGTCGCGGAGCGCACAGCACGGTCACGCAGGTTACCCGACCTGCCCTTCTGCAGCGCATTCTTGATCTGGGTGACGGTCAGACCGGCCTGATGTCAGCCGTGGCGCCACAAGCCAATCGTACTTCGACCGCAAGCTCCGCAGCGTTGATAGCGCTAACCCCGGCAGACACGACGCGCTCCATCACGAGGGTCTTCTGATCGGCCGTCCACGTTGACGAGCGGGGAGTGCTGTGCGCGGGCTTGGGCTGTGTCGTCGGAGCAGTCGACGAGCTACGTGAGGCCTTGCCAAGAACAGACGCCTTTGTAGTCGGTGTCGAGCGCTTGCGGGGACTCTGCGCCTTGAAAGTACGTTTCCTCGTGGCGGCCTTGAGCTTGCCACCGTCGTAATTGTCCACCGTCGGAGAACGTGTCGGCTGCCGCTGAGGAGTCGGCGAAGGGGATAGCTCATACTTGAGCATTTTTGCGCCAGGCGTCTTCGCGCTGCAGCTCTCCGCATTAGTGCGTAGGTCGTCTGAGTGCTGAGAGGTCTGGGCAGTTGCCATGACTTTGAACTGGAAGTATGATGCGACGGTGAGAGATCGAGAGAGCGCGACATGTGAAGGCTGCATGCTTGCACCGGTGTGAACGCACACACGGGGGGCACAGCGCGTATTGTTCGACCAGATCCGCGGTTCGCCGAGATCGTCTCGCCCGCCACGCCCGTCGCGCCCCGCTTAGGTCACTTCACATAATGCATACAATGTTGACATGAGATTGGCAGCAGTAGTTTATAAAGTAAGTAAGTACGTTGGCGTGTCTTGCAGCATGGCACATAAAATAGTGGCAGCTTGTCGTGGTGTCGTGAATGTTAACAGTTGGTTTATTTCGTTGGTTTGTCGTGCTAGAGTGCTGCACTAGTCGTCATTGCCCGTGTCCTCCTCGGTTGAGTGGGAACGGCGCGCGCCGCGGTGGGAGTGAGGGTGCTCCTCGAGAACAGTCGATAGGGACATGTTCTTGGTCTGCATGGCATGCACCGCGCGGACCTTGGCCTCATCGAGGGTCTTGGTACAGCCTCTGCAGAGCTCAATTTCCCGCGCGGCCGAGGCGAGGCACAGCTCGCGAATACTCCCCTTGCGGCCGGGCGTGAGCTGGTTGACGAGCTGTTTTTTCTTAAGCCCGAGCTGGGGTTAGCTAACGCAGGGGGAGTTTAGCTTACCTCGGCGCCGAGCGCGGCGAGGTCGAGGGAGCGGTATCCCGCAGTAATCAGCCGGTCGATAAATATCATGCGTTTGGCGGTCGTCCACTCGCCCGGACCCTGGGTGCGCGCGTCGGCCCGCGTTGCCTGCGTTGCCTGCTCCGAGAGGAGAGTGGCGAAAGACGCGCGCCGGGGCGCACCGCGTTCCTTCCCACCACCGCTGACGTTTGCGGCGTCGGCGCCCATGGGCACGAGCTGCATGGCGTAGCCGCGCTTGGCGGCCTCGCGTTCCAGCCTTGTCGCTTCGTGCTCGAAGCGCGCGACAGTGTCCACCGCGGGCGAGGTGGGGAGGGACGAGGCCATCGAAGCCGGAGGACTCTCGGAGCCAGGCGGCGTCACTAGCCCCGTACCGTGTGGCGCACCCACCAGCATGTGCTCGGGGCTCGACGTCGGACATCCGGGGGTAGATACCGTGTGGTGCGCGTGGAACGGGCTACTGTGCATATTGTCGTACGCCGCGCCGTTGGAGTAGAACGCGTTCGACGCAGCCTGCATGGCCTGTCTGGATGTCGCGGGGCGGACAGCCGAAGTGGCAGAGAAGCGCAGAGGGGTGGCGTACGGGTGGTGGCCTATCGACTTGCGGGTCTTGTGCTGCGCCACGGGGCGGAACGTCGAGCTGTACACGTTGGGATGTTGGTTGTACATTGGGCGAGGAGGAGTCGCCTGGGTAACCTGGGCGCCGATGTCGCCGTCGCTCGACCCCGGACTGTACGACGCCGCGTTCATACCAAAAGAAACGTCGGTGGGCTTGAAAGACGGAGTGAGCGGGGGCGGCGCAGCAACAAGATCGAGACGAGTGGCGGGCGCGCGCAACATTATGGTTGTGGCGGCGTTCCAGGCAGTTTCGGGATGCGAGTGGACAAGAGACGACACTGGCACTCCGGGAGCGTTGAGCGAGTCGGTCGCGAGCGGGCGGTGGTGGTGCTGGGGAGAAGAAGTGGCGTCGTAGCCGTCTTGCGTCTCGGCGTTCTTGAAACGTTTGGGGAAGGAGGAGTTAGACGGCGGCGGGGAAGAGCTGGACATGAGAGAGTTTATATGTGAAATGGAGATTGCGAGGCAGAACTATTGGGGCGTGCGCGTTGCTGTGCAAAGTGAACGCGGGAGGAGAGACTCGTTGGTTGGCGGCTTGAGAAGAGGATGAGAGCCAAGAGTGCAACCCACCAGCTCGTTATTTGTACCGAAAAATGTGACAATGCCGGAGAACCCGACGACCACCTGAGAGAAGAATGCAGTACAATGGCGTGAGCCAAAGTACAGCGTGGTAATGCGAAGGTACAGTCGACGCATCACACACGCCACGAGAGCGAGCGAGCGAGCGAGTGCGGACTTGCATTGTCCGGCCACTGGACTGCAACACACTCATCAACTGGGGCAAGCTTCCATTCCAACCCCTGGGTGTGTCCCGTCATCACACCAGCTCCTCGATCCAGGAAAAGGCGCCCAGCAAGCCCAATACCCACCACGGCCATGCGCATGTCTGCCTTGCACTATCACACAATGGAGGCGGCCGCGTGGACTTCGTGATTTGGTGAGAAGCGCACCAGTGGTTGGGGTGGGTGGTGCATGGCACGACGACGCCGCCAGCGAGGCGTCTGCACACACACAGCCCCCAACCTTCTCTCTTCACTATGTATTGCGAGACGCACAATGCACGATACTCCTGCCTGGGTTTTTTCTCTAGGCACTGGGGTATGTGAGCTCGTGAGGGAGATGCCAGAGAAGTAGGGAGACTTTGGGGGCAACGAAAAAAAATTCATACAGTAACCGCTGCAGGCCAGAAGAGTGTCGAGGCAAACTGGGGTCCATGCGCGTGCCTGCGATGAGGTCCCCACGCACCGACACCGGGGTCCATGCCGCTACGCCATGCGTCCTGCCATTGCACTGGCTATGCAACAACTGTCCCCACAATCACCGGATACAGTGGGGCCGCTGCGATAATGCCGCAGATTGAGACGAGCGAGGAGGGGTTGGGCAGCGCTGAAAACACGAGGTGGGTGCCACGGCGTCGCTCACGTCACTCGCGGCGGCTCTGTCAGGTGTCCGAGCGCCACCTTCGTTCCCCGCTTCTGTTTCTAAAACTATGTTTTATTTTCAACAATGCACGCGCACGCTGGCAAGGGTGAGGCGAGCAAACTTCAGGGAGTGATGTCTTTGGCCGCCGCCGCCTTCCCCTGCCAACGCTTGAGCGCGTTCCCGGGAAATTCTACGTCATGAGGCCACCCTCGACGGTTGCTTCGGCGGTACACATCAAAATGCACAGTCCCCTCCCCCATGCCTCAATAGACAGGAGCGACGTGAGAGCAGGAGGCGTACAATGGAGACGCTCGGCACCGGTATTGGGGAGAACAGATGGCCACACACGCCGAGTACAATAACCCGGTCAGTGTGTCCTGTATGATAGACGGCCATTGTGCAGTCATTAATAATAATGGAGATCTTCAGAGACCAAAAATGCACAGCATGAAACAAGTTTCAAGGTCACTGTTGCACTGTTGCGAGTCTCACAATTGATTCCTCTCATCGGCGCAGTCCGTCGTTCAACGCCACAAACGTCCCCGCCGCCGCCATTTCTCACGGTCAGACAGCTTTAGCGTAGTGTGCAGCTTCCATGCCGTAAAGATCTGACATGCGCCAGCCTCGTTGGCGTGACGGCGGCATGGGCGACGGCGTGGGCGCCTGAGTGCGAGGGGAAATGGTGCTGACACCTGCCTGCTGAGAGTGGCTGGCAGGAAACGCCGCTGGAAAGGATACTCCGCAGAAACGCAGCCACGGAACCCCGCTACGCCATCCGTCTGTGCCCTGCCCCGTCCAAGCCGTGCCTCTCTTCGCAGGGGAGAAGACGACGGTGTGAAGCGAAGCGAAAACTACTCTCGCCAGCGCTGGGCCCGAAGCGTGCGCCGAGTGGGGAAGGTGGCGCGTCACGACGTGTTTCATCTTGTCCTGAAGCTGGTCGCTGCACGCTTCTGCTTCCCAGAACAGAAGCTTGCTTCCGAAGCTTACACGACACGGCCAAAGCCTCGTTCACGTTTCCCCACACTGCCTCTTGCGAGACGGGCGGGGAGCGCGCCAAGCATGCTCAGCGTCGTGTGTACTGTCGCTTATCCGCAAGAAACTCTCTGACTCGAGGGGATTGATCGGCGCGCGCCTGCTGAGATGAGCCGTTGGGCGCGGGACGTCCGCGGCTGACGACGTCTCCACCGCGGGGCACAGCGGCCGGAGCTAGGCTCACGTGTACTGCACATCGCACATGCCGGTCGCATCGGGTGTGGCCAAGTTGGGCTTTACTGCTGTACAACGATCACACCGGTGCCAAAGACGCACATCGAGCCGTGGTCTTTGCCAAACTACACTTGGTCCAACTTTTAGTCTGGTCTTTACCGATCCCCCGGTACGCCTACGCGCCGCCCTTTTTGGCGCGCACGAGGTCGATGGCGAGACGGCGGACGTTGGAGCGGTTAGGTTTGAGCTGGTCGACGACCTGGGACTTGGTCACGCCGAGCTGGCGTCAGCAATGCTCGCACCGAGTTCTACCTTATCGGCGATTGCCTGGAGGTCGGCAGTCTTGGACCCAGCGTCGATAATGGACTCGAGGAGCGCGGCGCAGCGGTCGGCATCCCACACGCCCGCCTTGCCCCCGTTCGTGTCCGTCTTGGGGGTCTTGGGCGTGCTCGGGGTCTTGCGCGTGCGCGCCTTTTTCGCCGGCGGCGGAGAGATGCTGGGTTCGGGCGACGGGGGACGCTCGTACTTCACCATGGTGCGCGTGGGTGCTGTAAGGGCTGTTAAGGTGGGAGAAGTGGCAAAGAGGAAAAGGTAAGGTGGAGTGAGTGATGAGGCGAGAGTGTGAGTAAAGGACTTTGTGCTCAGGCAGGTTGTGTGCTTGCGCGCTCGCAACAAGATTAGCCGTCATACATTGTCCGTCGCGACTCTACATATGACAAGACACACACAGCTCGCCGGCGTGCTACAGCACTAGTTGGGCTTTTCGTAGTTGCCCTCGGGATCCATGCGGGCTGTGAGCTGCAGCCATGCGGCATAGAGCTGATCCCGTGGCACGGTGAACTCGCTGCTGAACGGGCCAAGACGCTCGAGAAGGTTGCGGTCCTTGACCTTGTCAATGTCAATGGGCTCAAAGTCTACGACCTTGTTCCACTCCCTGCGCGCCTTGTCAAAGTTGTTTCGCAACCGCAGGCGGAACGTGTAGTCTGCTGCGTCAGCTGGTTGGTCCAGGCCTCGTCACTCACTCCGGCCAGCCCACGTCTGGAGACACCGGTATGTGCGCTCGTCGCCAGTCTTGGGGTCGGTGCGTAACGACGCGTCGAGGACAGTCAGGCTTGTGAGGTCCTCAAAGAGTCTAACGGACAATGCGTCGGCGTCGTTGGTCGCCTTGGGCGCGGGTGGATCAGCAGATCGCCGGCTTTGCTCCTGTAGCCGGCGCGACCGTGCCGTCTCCTCCTCAAACTCGCGCTGCAACCGCGCCACTGTCATCAGCTTCCCCTCCCGTCGTTTCGGCTCACAGTCACTGTCCTTGCCCTTCACGGCGTCGCGGAGCTTGTAAACCTCGTCACGCAGCTCACGCGACGACTTGCCCTCGAGCTTGGCGTCGAATTGCGGTGGTCCCGCTGCCGCTTCTGCTCGTGCCAGCGACTCCCGCGTCGCAGCGAGCGCCTCCTCGAGCGTCTTCACTTTGGCCGACTGCTTCTCGTACAGCGCCTCCTGGTTGCGAATGAGTTCGGATTGGGCTGGGCGTTAGCGACTGCCCTTGGGGTTTAACGCACCTTTCGCCTTTGTCTCTGCTGCCACCTTGAACTTTTCAAGCAGCGCCTCTGCATCCGAGTTACGCAGGCGCGACAGGTCCTCAAACTGCTTGGCAAACGTGTCGCGCTCTTTCCGCAAACGCTCGCACTCGGCCTTGACACGCGCCAGCTCGTCGCCTCCTCGAGAAGACTTGGACGACGCTAACCCCTCGTCCGTCGCATCCGCCCGCCCCACCGACGATTTCAATGGCCGCCCGACCTTCTTCGCCGTCTTGACCGGCTCGTCGTCCATTATGGCTAAGCGGTTAGCGTCGCTTTTAAAGCACACGTACCGTCAAAATCGTCCTCCTCCTCCACAGCCTTGACTGGCTTGCTCTTCAGCGGCGCGTTCTCCTTGCCGCGTTTGAGTGCGGCCTTCGGTGGCATCGTGGGGGCGATGAAGGTGGATAAGCTGAAAAATCAAGCTCCGAAGCGGTCGTGGTGCTATCTGGTCGGTGTGAGCGGGACGGCGACGCGGATAAGAGCGATGGAGGCATATGGAGGAAAGATGTCAGTCGCGGCGATGGGTGATTTGTTTGTTTACACGAAACGCGCCGGCGAAACTTGTGTAGCCCGCCCATTTTAGAACGCACTTCCCCACGGGGTAAGGAGCCATGAGCCAAACACGTGCGTACGTGCATGCTTCATGTAATGCATGCGAGCGAACCTTGCTTGCATGCACAAGCAGGTGCATTCTGTCTAGCTCCAACAGAGGCTTCTCGGTGTCTGAGTTTCTCTGTGTGGTTTAACGCTCCAGAACCGACGTGGTCGGCTCTCCGATCTGCGACCTGCGCGGTGACAACAACCCGCATCCTGAGCGTTGCGGACGACGGCGACCGCCGAGGATTGCAATAGCAGTAGGTTCAACAAGATGACGCCAGCTCACACAAAAGCGACATTTCGCCAAGTCGAGACCGCTCGTGATCGGCCATGTGTGGTATGCGAGAGACCGCAGAGCGCACGGGCATTACAGAGTTGGTTAACAGCACACCGCATCTCCCGCCGGTAAGTGAGATCTGCTGTCATGGGTTTTGCGAGTACTGGCGAGTGAGTGGCACGAGTGGATGAATGACGCGGACGGACGCGGATGCGGACGTGGTGATCGGCGGCACACGAGCTGTCTCACATTCCAGACCAGATCCAGGCGTCTGTCTGTCCGTCCTCGAACTCAGAAGCAAAGTCTGGAATGGTCACAGATACCCACGCACACATGTCAAGTGACTTGTGTGGTCAGAGGACGTTGGCGTGCTGGGTCTTGCACACGCGCTCTTGGCATGGGGAGGGGGGTTCTGGGGACATGGCCGGCTCACTCACACCGAACGGAGCGGAGCTGCCCCGATGCGTGTTCTGCGGTGTGCTCCGTGGCCATAGTATTTCTGGCAGCGGGGGCAACCCTTCAGTTGCCCGGGTGGAATTTCCCCTTGGTGCCCCCAGGTTTCTTTCGACGACCTTGGACTCGACTCTTCGGACACGTTACACTTCACCTTCACAACTCACATCGACAATGGTAACTTTTGGCCTCGAGACAGCCCCCTTCCTGCTGCACGCCACTTTGCATGACCAGATGAGTTTTGGTAATGTGTGGAATGCAGTTGGGCGTGGCGAAGAGGTTTGTGCGGTGGCGGCCGCGTGGTTGGGCGTTGGGCCGCTGTCGAGCTGTCGCGTGGACTGGAAAGGTGCTTCGAGGCAGTCGACTTTTTTGTGGCCAGCGCCGAGCTCCGTCCGACGAACTGGGCAAACACCTGCTCGCTGGCCTCTTCGGGCATGAGCGACCGGCAACTGACGAGCGAGTGAGACCGGGCATCGTGCCAAACTCGGTAACTGTAACTGTAACTGCTCCTGCTGCCTGTGCGGGGATGGACAGGCCCAAAGCACGGCACCGTGCATCTCTCCGCTGCGGGAAGTTGCGCGCTCATGACTTGTCAGCAAGGGGCAAGGGATGCTTTCGGTCGTACCTCGACGGCCAATCCGGCCGTTAACCACGACCACACCACCAGACTGTCGTGCTTGGCATGCACGACCAACAGTCTGTTCCTGGTGTTCCTGTGGCGGCGTGCGCGCGCCACACCTCGCTCTGCCGCCGCCACATTCCGGCGCCACGCGGTAGGCATATCCTATTCTGATAATAGTAGCCGCCCCGTCGCCCGTGTACCAACCACGCTGAGCTTGAGAGCCAGACTCGCTGTCACCTCGACGTCGTAGGAGGCCAAGATACAGAACTCTCTGTGGAATGCAATTAACTAGCGCCAGTCAAGCATATCGCAGACGTGCTCGCTACACACACACACGCGTATCGTTGACACGTCGTCTGGCTTGGATTATCGCGGTAGGCACAGTTTGTGCGCGCGCCTGTAAGCGTCCCCAACAGCACGGTGTCGCGGAAGATCTACCCATCTCCCCTCATGTGACCTCCAGCGCAACGCCACCGGCGCCGGACGTGAGCGCAAGAACGGAACGGCACGCATTCCCGCCCTGGCCCACGCTGTCGGTGCCGACTGTCCCCATAAAAACTCTATGCCTCCTCTGCCACGAGCACAACAGGTACGTGTGACCTGCGGCGGGTTCCGAAGAGTGCCGATGAGCTCGCATTTGGCCCAGTCGTCTTCACGCATCGCCACAGGACAGGCAGCACAACGCCCAAGCGTCAGGCAGACTCTGGCGATCATCCGATCCCAATCCGCGCCTGATGCCATGCCAATCAGTGGAAGCTCCGGTGGATGTTCCCTACCGATCTGCATGGATAACAGGGGGTAAACGATGAACTGTGCATTGTGTGCGCGCGCTCTGGAACACGCCGAGAGCCAAGAGCTCAGCAGCAGCGGAGATACCGGCGCGACAGGTGCGGGTTTGGGGCACAGGGAGACAAGCTGTTTTGGGATGCGGTGGTGTCCTGTCCATGCCTGTCTGTGCCTGAACGCCCGGGGCGCGTCTTGCTGCTCGCCAGCGCCCAGGCATGCCCAGCGCCCAGCGCCCAACATGCCTGCCTACCCAGGCAGTTAGTCATGGCGGGGTCATGGCGCTGTGGCCGGTGCTGCAAAGAAGGTACGTATTGATCTGCCATTGTGTCATGCCGCCCGTGCAAGTGACAGCTTCTGGGACGACGACGACGAAGGGGGCGTTTGCGAGGGCGCGTCGGGCGCTGGGTCTGCTCTTTCGCCTCACACGCTTGGTTGGCCCGCTCGGCCAGTGTACGAGCCAGTGCGCACTCGCACATCATCGTCCATTCTCCGTGCCTGACGCTCACGAGAACAATGAGCTCGAGCTCGGCCAAACGAGGCACGCCACACGCCCACAACCAAAGCCGTTTCACCTGGACGCTAGTGCTGTCGCGACATTTCAAGCAGCAGTAATTAATAGATGCCGTGCAAAGATGACGGGCAAGAGTCATGGAAGTTGGGGATTGCTTGGATGGTGGAATGCCCGCTCTGGCAAGTGCAGCTGCGGCGAATGCAGATCCTGGTCGTTGGACGATGCGCGCGGCCGTCATGGGTCACTCTCCGTGGCCCATGGCCAAGCTTCATTGCAAGAGGGGAAAGAGGGTCTGAGCGGCATGGGAGATCTTGGGACGTGCAGCGCGACGACAGTAGGTTGTGGACCTGGGGTTTCGTCGGACATGGATGGACGTGGCCATGGGATGTCGGCGCAACGCACGGCCCCAGCGAGCAGGAGCACGCGCGAGGGGGGAGCAACTTGGCGCCTAGCTGTCGACTGGGTCGACTGGGTCCCCAGTCTGGCAGCACTCTTGGCTTGGCCCTGTTTCTCATCCCTAACGGTACGACCCAAGTCCGATCCGATGATGACCGCAGAGTTGCAGAGGTCCTGGCCGAAAGGCTGCCGCATGTCGAGGGCGGCTGTGCCCAGGCACCAGGTGGCTGCTGTGAACATCAAGTGGCGGCAGCGGCGAGCGAGCTCTACTGCTCTAGAGCTCCAGAGGGCAGAGCCTAGTCTGGAGAAGGAGGCCCCAACGTCCAGGTGACTCCTGGGACGTTACACACACAATCCCAAGACTGTGGTTGTTGCGCGATAGAGACATGCCAACATGCATAAGACTACGAGCACAACGGTTGCGATCCTTTGGCAAACATCTCCCCGGGCAACTGTCGAACGCCTGTCACCATCGCCTTCTCACAACTCGTCGCCACCTCTCACTATCTCCCGACCTTGAGCTTGAGCTTGCTTCCACGTGCTCCCCCCCCCTGCTCCGATCTTGTCAAGATGTACGTCGGGTTGCGTCTTTACTGTCGTCGTGAACAAGTTGTGCTGATGCCGTCTGCGCAGACTCGTGAATGCTTACCGCGCCCTGGAGGGCTTGACGCGGCTAGTCAGTCACGCTTCAAACACCTTTGCACAATCCTGGATATCTTGGACGACGACCCAGCTGCCACCTAAACCTGGTTGACAGCGGCGCCTTTTATCAACGTAAATCATTGATCAGCACAAGTGACCACCACAACAAGTCGTCATGTTTCATACCGACGCCCGCGCAAGTGCTGCGAGTCCGGCGGCAGTAGTGTTGGCATTGTTCCGCGATCTGCACGAACCATCGGATGCGAGGCTGACCATGCGTCCAAACACGGTGGCGGGTGATGGGCAGCCAAACAGGTGGGGGTCCTTTGGATACGCCGCGGCCGCGCTCCAGGAGGCCCAGTCGCAGTCGTCGTTGTCGCATCCTCCCCCTGTTGTTGATGTGCGTTGCTGGGACACTTCATCACTCGCAACGCCAGCATTGCAGCAGCAGCAGCAATCACTGTCCTCTGCTCCCAGCGGTGCGCTTCAGGTCGCAACTGGTGTCCAAGCAGTCTTTGGTGCCACAGCCCATCAGCAAGACACACACCGCGAGGCATATTACACCACAACCTCGGTCCCAACAAACGCCTCCCGTTACCCAACATCTTCCGTCTCCTTGGACTCTGGGGAACAGTTTGCCTTTAATCCCCCCGGGCTGGACAGATCAAACACTGGCAGCAAGAACAACACCTCCCTGGTCGTTTTCAACTGGGCCAACGCCAAGCCGCCCACACCCCCGCCGTCGCAGCCGCGTCTGATGCCCGTCCCCGACTCGCCGGCGGTACTTTCAGGCGCACAGGCGTCCTTTGAAACCGCGCCCGGCCACCTGTCTTTGGCGTCGCCGCTGTCGCTCCGTCCAGACACGAGTCGTAGCGACCTTGGGCCCTTTTCTGTTCCTGAGCGGTTTTTGTATCGCGCCCCTTCGCCCCCGGCAATGAACGACGCCATAAACCCGTTCGCCGCTGCCACATTCAGAAGCACGTTGCAGTCTCAATCCCTCGCGGACTTTTCCGACGCCACCATCATGAGACTTCGGTTGACCCACTCGGACGGCCGCGCGCCGCACACCGCCGGCGGCGAAATGCTCCACTTCGCGCGTGACACCGACTTCTCCGCACCGCCACTTCTTACCTCGGCGACGTCGACGTCTACTCCCTCACCACAGTTTTCTTCGCCTCTCTTGGAAACGCCCAATCAGAGACTCCCCGAGCTTCAAGCAGATACATCTTCCTCAGTGTTTTCAAACCCCCCACTTGTCGTCAACGACAGGGCAGAGACACAGGTTGAAGAGCTTCGGTGAGTCTGGCTCCTTGTCTTGGGCTGCGGTTTTTTTCGCCACGTGCGTTGTGTGTGTGTGTCCGTACGTTCCGTACGTGCGTGCAGTGTGCATATGCGCGTGCGTGCGTACGGCGAATGTGTCAGTGTAGAGGCTGTGCAGGGGAGCGGCAGCCATAGTGGACTAGTTGCGAGTGGCAAGAGGGCAAAGTCGGCCATGACACTGTCGTCGCCCTTGCGGTCTCGCCACTGGGGCGCAGAAGTGTCTTGCACGACGTGCCTTCCATTCCTCGCCTTTTCCATTCTTCTCGTGAGCGGACAAAAATCGCGTCGTCTACGGCTGGCTGTTTCTAACCCCGTCTGTGATGTTTCCATTGTGCTTGTGATTGGGTTTGATGGAACACGGGAACAAGGAACGAGCTGTGATTGTGAGAGTCCCGAGTGTGTTTTGTGTTTTGCCATTGTGCGTCGACGTGTGTGGGCACAATGGAGAGAGAGGCTGAGAAGAACAGAAGAGGGGCGCTTTCGTCAAGCGCAGTTTGCCGGGGAGCGGAGCAGAGACAGTGAGAGAAGCATCTGGACGTGCGTTTGGGTTTGTGCGGCGCACTCCACTGACTCGCGTGGGCGCATCGGATCACCGGTGCACCGGTGATGCTCGCTCGCTCCCCTTTCTCTCTTGCTCGTCGTCACACACAGACACACGGACACACAGACCCACACTCCCACTGCCAGCTCCCACACACACAATACACACACACGTACACCTCGACACACACGCTCACCAGTCTCATTGTGTCCCGCGAGCACTCGCCTGACAGTGAGCCTGTGTGAATGCTGTGTCGGCATTGGAGATGCTTCTGTCAAAGGCCCTTGAGTCCCCCGTTCAAGAGCGAGTGTTGCTCATTGACAACTCGCCCCCCCACTACTGTACACTGCCCATTGACAATTGCATGAGACGTGGGAACACGAGGCTGACGCGCATTGGTTGATCAGGCCCGAGTGTGCACCGCTGCAACCTCCTCCGTCGTCGTCGTCGTCGTCGTCTTTTGCGCTGCGCCACCGGCACACGGACGAGTGTGCTACCACACAGGCTGGCGGAAACTCGTCGTCACTCTCGACTGTCCAATCATTCATCTGTGACGGTCAACCCACACCTTGCATCCGCACCCACATAAACACCAACAGCACCACATACCACACGCCCGCATCCGCATCCTTCTGGCAACTGTCCTCTCCCTCATCCTCATCTGCCCTCACAAACTCATCCCAACACCCACAGCAACACCCACAACAACAACATCTCCTTCGCCGATCCGTCGTTACCTCGCAGGAGCATCACACCTCGGGTTTCCAAAACACCGCAGCTGCCCCCTCCTCTTCGTCGTCGTCTTCGCGTGTGCCGCCTGGCGATAGCATGGCCCCCAGCGCAAACGCGATGAACAACCACAACAACGGTTACGACACGTCGCCTTCCACATCGCAGCAGCACATTGCGGCAAACTCGTCGCCCGAGTCGGCCACCGCCAACATGGCTCAGAACGCAATGTACCCGATGAGCGCTCCTCAGGGCACGGCCTCTGCGCCCACCAACCCATCCTTCGCCACCAACCTTAACGTCTCACCCCACCAGACGTCAATGCGTGACTCGGGCATCGCGTCATCGCCATACTACCACCCGCACGTCCTGCAGCACCAGCAGCAGCAGCAGCAGCAGGCGCAGCAGTACTCGCCTCAGCAGAGCTACTCGCAGGTGTATGCCGACACGGTCAGCCCCTACAGCAGCCAGCACTCGTTCCACGAGAGCAGCAGCTACTCCTCCGGCTACCACCAGCCGCCCAACTCTGCTGGATCGTACAACGCGCCTTCGCTTGGCCACGGCCGCTCCGACAGCATGAACTCGTGGACGGTGGAGAACACAAGCAGCAGCGAACAGGGCAGCCGCCGCACCAAGAGCGGAAACCGCAAGGCGACCGACGAGCCGATCCTTGCCCCTGGCGAGGAAGCTGTGCCGCGCCCCAGCCCATCCTACGCTGGTCTCATTGGGGAGGCTCTTCTCATGTCCGAACCGCCGCACCAGCTGTACGTGTCGGAAATTTCTGAGAGCATCAAGGCTCGTTATCAGTGTGAGTGTTTGGGCGTGTGCCACCGTGCCTAGAGTCGTGTTTCATCCATGCTGACACAATCAACCCTGAACTCTGGAACCTACAGACTACCGCCAGAACCCATCAAAGCTCTACAACGGCGTCCGTCACCAGACGTCCATGTGCAAGGCGTTTGTCAAGCTGCCCCGTCCCTTTGGCGACCAGTCGGGCGGTGCGCGCAAGTGGGCGATCCGTGAGGGCTGCCAGACCTGGTTCTACGACAGCAACTACCACCCTCCGGCCAGTGTCCTGTCTGCCGTCAAGGCGTCCAAGAAGAGCAAGCACAAGCAGTTCGCCATAGGCACGGGTGCCACCAAGAACCACAAGAACAACGTCGACGGTGTGCCGTTTGGCGGTCTTGGCCCGTCGTCGGGCAAGGCTTGGGACCCCGTCGCTCACCCCCTCCCGGCGCGTCTTCGTCCCGGTCCCCCCAAGGAGCAGCCCGTCCTGCCCATTCAGCAGCCGCCGACCGCGACCGCCGGCCCGTCGCACCAGATCCCCCGTGTCCCGCAGACCGCAACCGCTGGCCCCAGCCACCACGGCCTCGTCCCGTCGCAGTACAACCAGCCCGCCAACTACGCTCAGCCGTACCCGTACCCCGTCCCAACTGGCGGCTACACCGGCAACTGGTCCTACCCGCCGCACCCGCACCACTACCCCGCCCCGGCCGTCCCTCAGGACCACCAGCCGTGGCGTCCAGCCAACAACGGCTTTGCTCTGGGTGAACCCGCTTTTGAGCGCACCCACCGTAACGTTACCCCCAACTCGGGCTCGGACGGCGAGTCGCCGCGGTCAATGCCCCGTGGCTCGGACACCCGCATGTCGCCTGGGCCTGAGGTGGCGTACAACGGCGCGGCGATGGACTACTCGCAGCGGCGCCCGAGCACCTCGCCCCTGTCCACCCCGCCGTCGGGCAGCAGCAGCCTCTCGCACGAGGCCTAAGAGCAACCTCCCAACGCCAATAACGAGGATCAGATACCATCGACACAAGACGACAGTGGCTATCTCTTCAAAGTATCTTATGCGCAAGGCCGAGGGGTGTACCTAGCCTCCCCATTACAAACGCTGCAGCTCGTTGAAGCGCGCCGCGCTCCGACTGTAGTCGTTTCCCCATCCCCCTCTCTCGTGCCACCTCTCGAGCCCGAGCAGCCCCCGTATAAAAACCATCCTACAAACTATCCCGAGCCGTATCTGTTTCGCCGCGCGGCGTGCGAGCAAGTCTATAGTCGTCACCAAGTTTGAGTTTTCTTCTGGTCTTCTGGTCTCTCTTCGTTTGTATTGCACTGTATGCATCGCGCGTATTTATGAGCACAAAGAGTGCCAGGCAGTGACGAGGTGAGAAGTGGTCCGATCCGCCGCTGACCTTGTGGAGTCGAAGCCTACGCCCATATGCCGATACGCCGATGCAATCGCCGAGCCCGAGAGAAGCGTAGTGACGGCAAACAAAAACACCATGCATAGCAGTATGATACAGAAGTGAAGAGTGCGAACGAGTTGAGTCTATCGCGCTAGCGCAATACTAGTTAGTAGAGGAGGTAACAGATTTCCAGTACGGCTTGGCGTTAGCGGGGCAAGCTCAAACGGGACTCACGGAAACCGAACATGAGGCCGATCCAGAAGACAATGTTGCCGAGGGTCTTGTTACGCTTTACTGCTGGAAGGCGGGAGAGCGCGATCATGGGCAGCTGGATCATCTGTGTTGTCAGCGTGTGCCGGCGTTAGGGGTAGGGGTAACCCACCTGCATGAGGAAGAGGTATGGGCGGATCTTCTTTGACACGACGGCCATGACGAGTTCGTGGCATAGAGCCGAGAGGAGGAAAGTGAAGAATGTCGCGCCCCAGCGGCCAAGGCGGAACCGGCTGCTGGCGTACACATGCCGCAGGAGGAAGGTGTGTACAGGCTTGTTCCACTTGCGGCTAAACTCGTCCCAGCTGGTACTGTTCCACCAGTCCTGGTAAAACTCGCGGTCTGCAAAGCACGACAGCTCTGCAAAGCCCGTGCACACACACTCAAAAATGATGTAGAAGATGAGCAAGAAATTGGTGATCATGGGCATGGCGAGGTTGGCAAACGTCTTGATCATCGAGTCGCCGGGCTTGGGCGAGTACGGCATGATGTAGTGCTCCGTGACCGTGTAGATGAGGGAAAACGTCCCAAACGTCGCCAAAACCTTTTCAATTACGTACAGAGGCCGGATCGTGCTAGTGCGCGGGTACTCGAGCTGGTACACGAGCGTGGGGAAGAACATGAACTCGAAAAAGTGCTTGTACGTCACGTTCTGCGGCCACACGAGCCCCCGGTCCCCGTTCGAGCACAGCTCGTCCGACATCGAGTCGATGTTACGTGCCAGCAGCGCGATCTTGGGGTCCGAGCTCCAGGCGAGTAGTGTCGGCGTGCGCGGCGCGCGAGGGTGGTCGGCGTGTGCAGGCTCAAGCGACGTGCCGCGCGGCAGGTCGGCGCGCGGCGGCGGCAAAGAGTCGGCCGCAGGCTGCGACGACCGGTGCTTGCGCTGTCGGTGGCGCAGCACGTTCGCCGGTTCGCTGCGTGATGCGCTCCGTCCGTTACCGTTGCCGTTCGCCTTGGCTGCTTGGACAGCGGCGTCGAGGTCGACTTCGGCAGTGACGCCGTCGCTGCCATCTTCCGTCACGAAGACAGTAGGCGGGGTTGACGGCGTGCCGGGCTCAGAGATCTGCGGGGCCGACGCCTCGCGCGCCTCGAGCTCGGCCTTGTGCTTGGTCGCCTCGGCTAGCGCTGCCTCGTGCCCGCCAGGCAGCGAGTTGAGGTACTCGTGCAGCGTGTGTTTTTCTGTTTGGAGGCGCGCGTGGACCGTCGCGAGCATGCCGTTGTGCGACATGTACGAGTGCATCTGCTGTCAGTCGTGCCAACGGCGCTGCGCACCTTCATCATGCACGAGAGGGCGTCTGCGGGGTTAGTCCACGTTTTCAGTCGAGTAACTCACGCAGCACGAGGAATCCCGCTTGGACCCAATACCAGTCGCGCGCATAACCCCAAGCAATAGCCACGCCGAGGAATGTGGTCTGGAAAATATGCTGGATGACCACGCCTGTCCAGTAGTAGCTAAAGTAGCCCTTCTGGAGGCACTTGACAAAGGGCACGCAGAGGATCATGGACGCGACCATGATCCCGTCTGCGATCGCGAGCGTAAAGGCGTCGCGCGTGATCAGCCGTCCGAACGTTGGCGACAGCAGTGTCTGGTTCTGCTCCCACGAGTGGATACACGTGCGCAGGAACATAAGACCGAGGGCTGGTGTGGAAGCCGGGCGTTCAGTGTGCGCGACAAGAGGCGCGCGTGGGGCAAGCGCAACGGGGCGAGGTGTGAACAGACAAGAGGCGGAGGGCGGTAGACGTTGGCAGCGTGGCCGTCGGCAGCGTGGCGCGGCGTCAGCGACACGGCGTCGAGCACGGTCCAGGCGGCACTTACCTATCCAGAAGAGCGTGAAGAAGCCCCTAAACTCGTCGCTCTGCGACTTTGTGTTTTCGCGGTCAAACGACGAGTAGCGCGGCGTAAACTCGAGCATGGCCTTGACGTGCTTGCCGTGCGAGATGTACGGACGGACGCGGACCTTGCCGCTGGGCGTGGCGATGATCGTCTCCTCGCATGGTGCCGTCGGCGACCGCGGCGCGCCCATGGTGGAGACTGGCTGCGAGTCGGGAGGGACGTCGGGGGTTGAGGTCGGGGTCGAGGTCGCCGGGGAGTGGCGACGTGACGTCGTGTCGTTCGTGTTCGCTTGTGCAAGTGGTAGTGGTGACCTGCGGCGGTGCTTGCCTCAAGCTGGCGATGCTGACGGGTTTACTGCTGTGGGTTTTGCAGTACTAGTATGCAATGGTGTTGTTGTAGTGTCAAGAGTGTTGAGCAGGGGGGTGTAGGTATCAAAGTGCTGCGCGGACACTCCACACTTGTATCTCTGACGTTTGGTTGCTCGGGCCAAAACGTGTCGGCGGCCGATATCCCGCACGCACGGGGCCATGATTAATTGAGCTCGACTAGTAAGTAACCCAAAACACATCGGTGGCGACGGGGAGTGGGGCGCCGGCATGGCTGATTCCAGCGCAGCCACGGTCTGGATGCTGGCCGAGGGGCCGCGTCGGCTCGGGCTCGCGAGCGACGGCTGGCGCGAGGAGCATGCGCATGCTGCGCACGTTGGCTCCACTGCAGTGCACTTCAGCGTCGCGCGCCGCAGCCTCTGCCAACGCGTGATGCCGGAGCTCCCATGATCCATGATCGCTTTCGTCATATGCGTTTGTCTGCGCCGCGTGCCGCGCTGCCGTGGTGCTACCCGCCGGCCCCGGTCCTCGGCGTTCGTCATCACGAGCATGTGAGCAATGACGACGATGAGCGTTGCAGCCACCCCACGTGACTGGCCCACCCAAAAAGTCACCCAGGAACGGCGTCGGGCCAACCAACCACCAGCCAACGGCGGTGGAGGCCGCAAACCTCGCTCACACAACACATCCATCGTCGTCACTTGACACTGCTCGTCGTCCATTCTCAACGCCGTCGCTACCCGTCTCAGTCCGGAGCACCACCTTCGGCGGCCGCACGGATCCGTACCCTCGGTACCGCTCACCGCACACTTTTACGCGCAGGCACGCACGCAAGCACGGGTTAGTCTGGTCGTCTGACCACGTCCCCGGTCGAAAATCGGCATCTCACGAGCTTTCGCTGCCGAACAGCTCGCAATCGCTTGAGCCCTCCTTTCTCCCCTCCTCCCTCCCTCCCTGCCCCCCCGCCATGCCGCGCCATTACTTGCTATCGCGGACGCTCGATCCGCTGTTAGGCGTCTTCACAGGCTTCTTGGCATACTACCTACACGAGACGAACCCACGAACCGCGCCGCCACCGGGACACACGCTGTCGGACCTGGTACGCTGGCAGTGGGGCGAGAACGCGCGGCTGCGTGACCAGGCAGCAGCGGCGAATGCCGCGAACGAGGAGGCCGAGCTGGACGCTGTGCGCCGAGAGCTCGAGGAGACGCCCGCGCAGCTGTCGCACGCTGCGGCGGGCGCGACTGGCCCCGCCGGCGCTGCAAAGGTCGCGGCGGCCGCGCACGCCGCTACCCCCGCCCCGCCAAAATCCGCAGCCGCACAGAAGGACGCGGCGGACCGCGCCGCCGCGGCCGCGTCCACCACCGACGCTATGACTCCTGCGTCTACCGTCTCGTCTAAAACGGACAGGCCGGCCATGAGCGACAAGGCCGTCTAGACACTGTGGGTTTACGGTACTGGGCGCTACTGACGCCAGCTTGCATGTATACTATTTTACGCCACTGGGCGCGATGTGGGCCAACCACTGATTTACTTAATGCCACTCGCTGACTTTGCGCTGATCCGTGTGCGTTGCGTATGGAGGGGAAGGCACGAGTGCCCGTCGAGAGGTCGACAATGGCTTGTCAAGGACCAGCCTCGAGAATGTGGTGTGACGCCAGCCCGTCAGTCTCACAAGAGGTGTGGCCAATCGCCTGCGAACGTGCGTGGGCCCCAGCTGTAAAGGCGCAGTTTGTCGTTGGGCAATTCCGAGAAGCTGATACGGCGTGGTCTTGGGCGGAGACTGTCCGAGGTATCTTCTTATCTCACAGATACTATTCATCAAGCAGCTCCCGAGCGCGTAACGCGGACATATCGAGACAAGAGCTGCCCAACACTGTCGTCTGAGAAATTCCTGGTTCGGCAGCAATGCTCAAGCGCTGGGCTCATGAGCCCTCCTGTCCTGTCCTCGCTCATTCAGTCCAGAAATGCTACTCTGCAGAAGGTTGCGACGATCTGGACACGGCACTGCCTGCTTTATCATTGCGCTAGCCAAGGCATGATGCAGTTGTCACCTTGCAGCTCTTGAGACCTCACGGAGCTGGCTGCATGAGTCTGGCCCGACGGGGCAGAGAACTTTCACAACGCGTTTTGTGGGGGGATCGACGAGGTGCGGAGATGGTTAAGTGGTCGAGTTGGGAAGTTTGACCGCGTCACGCTCAGCTGCGGATCGAGAAGGTGGCAAGCTCGAGGACGTACACAGGGAAGAGGTGAAAGCGCAAGCTGCCATGCAAGCGAGATGGGCATGGGACCCGACGCTCGGCCCCGAGAGATTGTTGCACAGTATGGCTCGAGCCTCCGTGCGAGCGATCCACGCGACTGCAAAGCTTCCCCTCGGTCCCGGCGGGCTCGGCGTGAGATCGGCCTAGAGATCTCGATTTGCCTCGCTTCCTCATGCCTCTGTCCCGAAATTTGAGGGCTGAGAGCGAGCGGTGTTGATTCACGCGGCGGTGCGCCGCAGCGCGCAGCGGAGGCAGAGCGGGTCCACCCGGATAGATCAGATACGCACAGCACACACTTGAGCCTGTCTAGTGGCGACGACGCTGCGATGTTGCTAATTGTGCTTTGTTGCTGAGCGCCAAATCTGTTTCTCATCTAGCTGTCTTTTTCCTCAGGCCGCTCAAGGCCGTAGTATGTGTTCCGTGCGCGATGTGCGCGTCCATCACTGCGTCAACGCTTTGTAACGACTTGATGCCTCCTCGCTGAGCTTTTCGAGCCCCCGAACTCGCAAGGCTGCATCGAGACGATCACGTGATTTGCCTGCCTCCTTTGCCCATACTCCAGACATGTAAATGTAGCATGTCCGCCCGTCGTTGGGGAATCTATGGAACGGTGGGGAGGCGTCCATGACCTGGGAGTACGCACTTTGGCGGAACTTTGCCATCCGCGGAGTGTCGAACCCTATCCCTGGCTGCTGCCTGCAGGCTGGGGTCAGCTGGGCGGCATGGGCGGATACGCCTATGTTGTGCCTGCGAGAGCTGGTAGGCGCGTTTCAGATACGCCATGTGCATCTAGAGTGGGGCGAGAGATTAGTGGTTTAGCGAGATGTGACCTTCGTGTGCGGCCGCCGGGACAGACGCCACTGACGTCTCGAGCGATCACCTCAAGTTACGCTCGACCAGATCTGGGTGCATGATCGACCGGGAGCGGGATGCCCTAGGCTTAGGCTGCGCTGCGCTGCGCTGCGCGCTTCGCTTCGGCTTCGGGCATTGGCTGCACCACTTTGTTGGCCCGATTTCTCGTATTCCTCCTCATGAAGAGTCCCTCACCTCGTTGCGGAGAATTTGTGGCGGCTAATCCAGTCCAGGTAGTCCACACCCGCTCCCGGTCTCAGCCATCCACAGGCCCGCTGCGCGACGCTGCGACGCTGCCCAGCACCTATCAGGTGTTCACATCCACCTAACCAGGGCATGTGATTGTGCCACGGCAGCGCGCAAGCGCACGCGGTGCGCGATCATGCGCGATCACGACGCACGCGTGCAGTCAACAAACCCCCGCACACTGTTGCAGTCACGAATAAAAATAGACGTAACGCAAACTCGGTGTGCAGAAAGCAACGCTTAATCAATTTGCGCGTGCGCACTGTATTGCAGCTGCAAATTTACTCTTGACTGATAGGTTTAGTTTTGACATTTTGACAACAAACGTTACGCACAATACCAGCACACACCTGGGACCCTGTGCAGCGCAGCGCCCAGACAATCAACCAGGCGGGCGCCTATCGGGGATGTTTGAGCGCCACGGGCCGACCACGGCCTCGCTGGGAGCTGGTATTGGCCCGGGACGATCCTGATGGCGCCGCCGCGCGCCGGGGTGCGCCGCGCCGTGAAGGCTCTCTGTTTACCAGTTGTTGTCGAAGCAATGGGCGTTGCACACGGGAGGCACGGGCGGGGACCAGGGGCGTGAGCGTGCGGCTCCGGCATCGTCTGCGGCTGTAGGCAGGGAATGGCTGTATCCGCACTCTGGATGCATAGGGACATTGAAGTAGAGCTTGTTTGGCTGGTAGATTGTATCCGGGCAAAGGAATAAAGACGTTCCGAGTCTTCGAATTAGGAATTGTAGTGAATTCTGTAATCAGAACATACCCTTTGATTTAAAAAGGGAATTACAGTAGGACCCTGGCGACATTTTTTCTTCTTTCCTCCCCCCCTGTTCCTGCCCTTTGGCACCCTTTCAACCTTCCCTCCATCAGCGTACAGTGTGAGTGCGCCACCCCACCGAACACGACGACCAAACCTTCCCTCCCGCCTTCCCTCCCTGCCTTCCCTCTCCCCAAGAACTATTCTCACTGTTGCCACGCTGCTACCGGCACCACTGCGACCACCATCCTCAACACCACTTTGACTTTACTCGTCACTCCTCCTCTCTCCATCACCTTCTTATCCTCTCCTCACCTCACCCCCCTCCTCCTTCTTAATTCTCCTTCTCCCCGCGTGGGCCGGTCTCACTCTTCTCCCCCCCTCCCCCCAACCCCCTCCTGCCCAAGATATCCGGACCAACGCGTGTTTCGGACACAAGCCCTCAAAGCCCAATGTCCAAGCCCTTTGTCCCCACCCCGTCGCTGTCGCGCTCTGGCTCGCCCCCGCTCATGCGCACGGCGTCCAGCAGCAGCATGTACTCGAAAGAAGCAACAGACCGCCGCTCCGAGGCCGACGAAAAGCTCATGGCAAACCTTGGCGGCGCCCAGAGACCCATGTCGCCTACGCGCGGCGCCGACACCAAGGAGCTCGGCGGCGCGCCCCCACCGCCATCAAGCCGCGAGCAGGTCCTTCCCATCCTCAACTACTGCCTCGCCTCCATCATGATGACCGTCATTAACAAGGTGAGACTGCGCCGCAGCTCCGACCCCCAGCTCCGTCGGAGCCAGCCATGTCCCGCTAACCCCGCAGTATGTCGTCTCGGGCGCCAACTTCTCCATGAACTTTTTGCTCCTCGCTATCCAGTCGTCGGTGTGTGTCCTCGCCGTCTGGTCCGTCAAGCGCATTGGACTCATTTCCTGTGGGTGTTGACTCGTCTCCGGGGACGCGTCGACGCCGACGCGTTCCCAGGCCAAGAACAGTAACTGACGCAAACCCAGTCCGTGACTTTGACTGGAAGGACGCTAAGCAGTGGTGGCCCGTGTCTTGCCTCCTCGTCGCCGTAATCTACACCGGCTCCAAGTCGCTCGTACGTGGTTCATTTGCTTCGTTTCACTGACCCCTGTAGCAATTCCTGGCGATCCCGGTTTACACGTGCGCCCCGACCAAAATGCATTGACCGCTGACGTCCGCAGTATCTTTAAGAACCTCACGATTATCCTTATCGCTTATGGCGAGGTGTTCATGTTCTCGGGCAAGGTCACGGGCCTGACGCTCGTGTCGTTTGCGCTCATGGTCGGCTCGTCGGTCATTGCCGCGTGGGCCGACATCAGCAGGTACTGGCACGCGACGCTTGACCAGACCACTGGCCGCGAGGTCACTGCCGTCCCCGCCATTGGTGGCGTCAACGTTGGGTACCTCTGGATGGCGCTCAACTGTGGCTGCTCGGCCGCCTACGTCCTCTTCATGCGCAAGCGCATCAAGGCCACCGGCTTCAAGGACTGGGACTCGATGTTTTACAACAACCTCCTCTCCATCCCCGTCCTCATGGTCTTCTCCTTTATCTTTGAGGACTGGGGCTACGAGAGCCTCAACGTCAACTTCCCCGCGGACAACCGCACCATCCTTCTTTCGGCCATTGCCTTCTCGGGTGCCGCCGCCGTCTTCATCTCGTACAGCACCGCCTGGTGCGTCCGCGTCTGCGGCTCGACCACCTACTCGTGAGTTTACACGCCCCAGCTTATCTAACCCCACAGGATGGTCGGCGCGCTCAACAAGCTGCCCGTCGCCGCGTCGGGCATGATCTTCTTTGGCGACCCGGTCAACTTTGGCAGCGTTTCGGCCATTGGCGTCGGCGGTATTGCCGGTATCGTCTACGCCATCGCCAAGACCAACCAGACCAAGGTCGAGGCGGCAGCCAAGGCGCGCGCCACCGGAGGCCCTTAGGTCCGCCCTCATCCCTACGGCTCAGCGCATCGGGCGCCGTGAGCGTTAATCTCGGGAAGGCGGAGTAGAGTTTTGAGTCGGTCCATTTGTCAGCTTGAGAGCTGGTCTGTGGGCCGCGCACACGCCGCGCCATTATAGACCTCGGCGCGGACTATGCACGCATGATACAGGCGTCGGGGAGTGACCACCCCACTTGAGAGAGTTGATTTGGCGTGTGATGTCGTGGCTACAAGCAGGCAAGGTGGAATGGATCCACAGCAAGAATACCTGCAAGGTGGTGCCTCTTTCAAGTCCAACGAGGCCATAAGCAGAGTTGCAGCCACCTCGACGCTAGCATCCGTGGTGGTCTTGCGGAGACAGCTTTGGCCTTTGTCCGAGATAATCGGCAGAACGTTATCACTCATGGCTCTTGGTACCTTTTGACTTGGGCGAGGCCACTGAAACCTGAGCAATTCGCACCTGTCATAAGGGCGCCCGCTGGTGTAACCATATTGCTCGAACGGCGTGTCAATCAAACGGCGGCGTGTCAGTAAATGTTGACGAGGCCGTTGTCAGCTTGGCATGTTGACCGGGCGTGGTTAGTCTTGCACAGACGTAGCCTCCGTCCGCCGGTCCGCGTCGTCAGAAAATAGTCAGTTCTGTTTGCACAATTCCACGAGCAGCTCTAGCCAGTCCGATTTGGACCGCCGTTGTCGCTCCCACCTCTGTCACCCGCCTTGTCTGCCACACGCCCTGCGCACTACCTGCGGAGTGCTACGCCTTGTTGGAATAACAAGCATGAACGTCACATAACCCTAACCCTGAAACGGAGAGAAGTGAGCCTACAGACGTCCAGCATGCACCTGTCCTCCCGGTTACGAGGCGGGGGCACCGGCGCCACGGCCGACACCGCCGAAACGCTGCCATTAGCGGGGTTCGACACGGGTTAGAGAGGAAGCATGAGAGGAGCGGGGCGTGCTGACTTGCAGGGACTAATAAGGACAGCCAGTCAAGCCTGAGCTCGTTGGGCAAACTGACTGCCCCAGCCGCCATGCAGTCTTCACGCCCTGCCTCTCTATCCGCCTCCAACTCTTTTAAGACTCACGGGACGGTACTCGGCGGCAGCACCGGGGTTCTCGCCCTCCTCACGGCGGCGGTAGCCCTCACGGTCACCACGGGGGGCGCGGTAAGCACCGCCCTCACGGCCGGCACCGTAGCCGGCGGGGCGGCCGGCGGGGCGAGCGGGCTTGGTGTGGGTGACGGGGACAATCTCGGCGGGGAGGTGGAGCCACTCGCGGAGGTAGGTAAGGCCCTCCTCGGTGAGGGTGTAGTAGTACCACTGCCACGAGAACTGGGTCTTGACGTAGCCGCGCGAGGTGAGCGACTGCATGAGCTTGATCACCTGGAGGTTGGGGACAGTGGTCAGCTCCGGGTGCGAGGGACGGTTAAAGTCCTTGGGAGCGACCATGACGCCCTCCTTGAAGAGCTGCTCAAAAATCTGCAGCGTCAGCACTGCCGGTTTGGTCGTGCGTGAGCGAGAAAGCGTACACGCTCCCCTCGCTGTACGCTAGCTCGCTCGCTCGCAACTCACGAGGCGGCGGTTCTGCTTCGAGATGATCATTTTTGCTGTTGGGGAAGACTTGTTCTACTGTCGCGTGCGCGAGCTGAAAAAAGTATACCGGTCGAGGTGCGTTTGTAGTCTTTTGCTGGTGCTTGAAGGCAGACGAGCTGCTTGCCGATGACTTGGGCTTGGTATGGATGAAGAGAACAGATGGTTGCAATGCCGCGCCCAAGACATCCATCCACCCACACCGCGCCGGCGACCACACCCAAAGATGCCACCAATCTTCCGTTTGGGAGGGGGGAGCAGCTAAGCTTTGAGTTTGGGGTGTAAAAGTGCCACACCAGCGGTACGGATATATCTCCGGAAACTTGCTCTCATGGCGGCGGAATTAAACGCTCACGTGTTCCACCCGTTGAGTTACGTAATTACAAAAGTCGCGATTTCTTGCTACCTGCTGGGCTAGTGTAATCAGCCCTCCCTGTAGTCAGTCAGCATTGACGTCACCACCCTCAACTGCTTCCAAGCGCATGCTTGAAATGCCCCCGAGCACCAAGACGCACACTGGAGGCTCGGCAGGCTCGGCACTGGCATGCTGGCACAGTTGGCTTCAATTGCTTCCGCTTTCCGCCCCTTCTCCCCTCCCCCTGGCCCGTGTCTCCTTTTGGACCCGGCTGCCCTTTACCGCGGTTCGTGATCGCGCTAGTGTCTTTTTTTGGCTTGACAGTGCTGCGCATCATGGTGGCGTCGGCGCGTCGCGCGTCGACTCTCGCGACGCGTTCAAGCCAGCAAGCCGCATTCACCGGACTGACTAGCTATACCTGGTACAGCTGCTAAGCATTCTCGGCTCGCGTCTCAGATTGCAGACCCAGATCGGATCGACGCGTCGTGCGTGTATGACTTTCAAACCAGCCGGGTCTCGGCTGCGCATGCGCATCTGCTCTCATGTCATGCGACGGCCGGCGACGCCCACATTACACACCAAAATCGGGTCCGCGGCTTGGCTTGTGCACGCCTCAAGCTAAAGCCTAAATGCATTCAATAGATCTGTCCGGCGCTGGGCATGTGGGCAGTACGTGCGCTCCTTGACTTGGACGCAGGTCCCACTGATCTCTGGGCTTTGCGTACCACTACACACCCACTGCACAGCCCAGGATCAGTGCAAGTCGACACGTCCTTGTCGCCTCGACCCAACGGCAGTGCGATCAAGTCTAGTAGTACCTCTCTAGGGATCCGGTTACTGCTCACCCCTGCGGCCTGCGTGTTGGTAGATGGAAACACGACTGCGAGCGAGGGCGGGAGGATAAAGGGCCTGGTACCTCGAAGATGCGTACAATGTCCGCCAAGACCGGGTGCCTCTGTCGTGCATATGGCTTCTACACACACCCATAGGTCATGGGCCTGACGAGCTGCTGCGCCGGCGTCCGAAAGTTACCTTGAAGAGTCATTAGACCGAGTGTGATTCAGACACCTCTTCTTGGCCGCGGCCAAGAGATACCAAGCCGACAGAAGCCGACATCTAGTTGGCCATTTAGTGTGCATGTAGGCGGCCCTCCAATCCTTCTACATGGCTTGTAGGGGCCCTGCTATGTCGTGCGTGGGGGTATGCGAAGCACCTCAAACTGTGGTAGCTTGCGCTCTCCCTGCTTGGCGGTCGTCATGCACCTACCCAAGATGGCAAGATGGCCAAGTAGGACCAAAAGTCTGTTGTGGCCTAGATCTCATCCAGAAAAGAGTCTGCGCCGGGTCAACGAGATGATCCTGGCCATCTCCTGGCGCCTGGTTTCTCGGCAGAACAGGGATGCGTGGGGCCAATTGGCCAAGCAGCGCCAGGCGCCCAGGACACGCGCCAGGACACGCGCTCGGCAGGCGCACGGCGGCGTCCCTTTGGGTGTTTGTCAAACTGGGGGAGTGGGTGTCATGTCCAGGCAACGAACACACCTTGACAGTGATCAAAGTCAACTCGAGAGTGCAGTGACGAGTCCGTGACAAGGTTTCCAGGGCGATGAGTAGAGATGCCGCGCAATGCCGTCGACAAGAGAGAGATGGACACACAGGTCACAGGCCACACCCAAAACGTAAACCATGTTCAGGGCAGACATTCAGGGACAGACAGGGACGAGTCGTTGCGCACAGACACAAAGCAAGGGGGAGCTTTTGGGTGCATGAGGGCATCAGAGCAGAGGGAGAGTAATGGGGCGCACGCGCCGAGGGGGCCAAGAGGGGGCGCAGCACACACCCCTTTCCCCTTGCGCCCTACGCCCTTGACCCTTCTCTGCTCAGGTGCGAGTGCAGACGCGACGCCACGCTTCATGTTACAACCTACGGACCGGGGTTGCAACAAGTGTGCCACTGCCACTGTGGGATCCCAAAATGAGCCGAAAAAAGGTCACAGCGACTACAGTGGACAGTATGACAGTGCGCATCGGATGGGACTGACTGCAAGAGATACGAGATTGCAAAGGCCAGTCGCGTCGTCTCGGTCATTGTACAAGGTGTGCAAGGGAGAGAGCGTTTGCGTTGCAAGGAACCGCCGCCCTCCCTCTCTTGTCTCCCTCTCTTCATCCACCAACCTTGGGCTTGTATCCCTTTACACTTGTCCCTCCCAGCTCCCAACCCCTTCACTCCCACTCTCACTCTCTCCCCTTTTTGTCAGCTCGCGCTCTCGACGTTTGAACCACACGCGCGCGACCGCGTTCGTCGTGACCTCCAGTCCACTCCATATCTCCATCGTCACTCACCCCCCCCTTCTACTGTTGTTTCCACTTCTTTGCTGGTTCCTTGTCGCTCTTACCTCTCTCGACAACGGCCTGGTGTCTCGCGAGACGGCGCGCCCGCCCCTGGGGGGGGGGGGGGGGGGGGGGGGGGGGGGGGGGGGGGGGGGGGCGGGGGGGGGCGCGGGCGGC